>CM057341.1:40502615-41744801 GCA_030015575.1 Agapanthus africanus
AATGGTTTTATTAGTAATGGTATTTATTTGTAAAGATATCGTTTTCCCGTATTCTATGTTCCCGAGGGTATTGTGCTATATTGTATATGAGTGTTGTGAGGAGCTAGGTCATTACCTCGTGATCTACTTAAAAGTATAGCAAGGTTTTGATGGTTTAAATGTAGAAATGAAATTATATGATATTTTAATGAAAAAATACGGTAAAATGGAAATAGCAATTACTTTTGATATAAAACTTGTTCAATATGATTAGTTAGTGTTTAATAGTCAACATGTAATGGTTTAACAAGATTGTATTAAAAGAAAAGTGAGAGTTTTAGAAAGAAACCGAATCGGAAATCGGATTTGTTCCGATTCCGTCGGGTTTTGTAATTTCGTATTTTTAAAAAGAGTAGAGAAGGGAAATTGGGACTTACGGGTTTCAAACTTAAAGGAGAGGAAGGGAAGACGAAAGGAGTCGACGGTGCGTCGTTTTGTCGCCGGAAAATTCGCCGGAGCTTCGTCTCTTTGCTCACTTCGATTGCTCACTAGGGTTTGTAGGAATTTCTTGAGAGTTTGGACAGAAATGTGAGTGAGGGGGTAGTGTTTAGGGGTGGTATTTATAGGGATAGACTAAGGTTTAGGGTAGGTGAAAGGTTAAAATGAAAAATGTGATAAATTGTATTAAAATGTAATAAAAGTGGAGTAATTGGGGTTTTAAAAGAGCTCTGGAAATGTTCTGAGGAAATAAATTATACAGGTGTGTAGGGAATGTGAAAAGACACAATTTTCATGTTGGGGTCGTCGCCGGAATCGGCCGACTCGGCCGTGACTCGGTCGGAGGCCTGAGTCGGCCGAGTCGAGGCCGAGTTGGCCAATTTCCGGCCGAGTCAGGCGGCCGGAATCCCCCGACGGTTCATCTATTCTCTGGCAATGTTACATTTTTGGGTGTAGTGGGGTTTTTGTAAGATATGCACGTGTAAACCCTTGGTAGTTTAAAGGTTTAAAAAAAATCAATATTAAAAATAATGTGGGGTATGGGATTTGAACTCTGGTGGCTTGGTTCAGCAGTGCAAGATATTACCAATGAGCTACAAGCTCCGTCTTGTAATTAATTAACAAAACAAGTATTTAACTTGTGCTCAGGCAAAAGTACCCATTTCTTTAAATTTTGAAAAATTTGTACAGAAAGTTGTACAGGGAATTTGGGGTTGTTACATTCTACCCTCCTTAAAAAAATTTCGTCCTCGAAATTTGTAAAAGGAAAGTGTAACAAATTTAAGGGAATGTTTGGTGACTGAAGTACATGATAGTGTATAACAAGAGGATGAAAGGGTTTAAAAATATGAAAAAGGCTTACCGGTGTTACTTTGATCTACAGTCTCAGTTTCTACGGCTGCTAATGTGAATGTCTGTCGCCGTGGTATATTCCTTCTAGCTGGAGGCACATTCTGTCCTTGGGGCCTGTTTCTCTGCCCTCGAGGCATGTCCCTCATTGCTTGTTGGAATTGGCGAGTAGGCTGTGCAGGAAATCCACGTGGAGGTGGTGCTGGGAGTGTAGGACGAGTTGCAGGAGTCTGGATAGTTGGCCTCTGTGGGTAGTTGGTGGGTGTGTGAGATGAGTTGCTATTATAAGGACAGTTCCTAATTCCGTGGTTGGATGCACCACAAATTTAAACACAGGCTTTTTGCTTGCTTACAGTCCTTCCACAAGTGTCCCTTTCTTCTGCAGTAGTAGCAAAAATCTGGACTCGAGTGGTTATTGATTTCTTCAGTTCTCCTGGATTCGAACGATGTCCTGGAAGAGGCTCCTCCTGCTATTTGAGTGACAGGGCGTTTCAAACCGGCAGTTTGAGATCTGCCCCTTGCCTTTATCATTGCCTCATAACTGCGGGCAGCTTTCAGAGCATCTTCATGAGTCGGAAATTTCCCTGTGGCTAGTGTAGCCTGGATTTCCGTGTCCAAACCTTGTTGAAATCGACGGTCTCTGATCTCATCCGTCAGTATCAGGTGTGCCGTAAATCAACTGAGCATGGTGAACTCAGCATCATACTCATCTACCGACTTGATCCACATAGAACCTTGTTTATTATTATTTTTTTTGCGTCAGCCCATCTCACTTATGGACGTACTATTTTTTTAATTATTATTATTTTTTTTGCGTCAGCCCTAGGATGCTGCGATTTGTAGTAGTTTACAGACGTTTTGGTCAGGCGTAGTATTTTTTCAAGAACCGACCGTTTATTGGCCTGAAGGGTCTTTCGCCATGCATATTCATGAGCAAGTAAGCCCCACCTTGGTAGACCTTGTCTATTATGTATGAGGCCTCATAATTCGGCTCGAACTTCCCACGTTTGGTATGATTGGGGATCATAGGTCTCTTGACCACTAGCACAAGTTTGCCTTGGCGAAATGTCTTCGGCCTAGTTAATCTCTCGTATGAGCACGTCATCTTTGCTTTGTAAGCCTCCAAGTTTTGCTACGCCATGATCCGAGTTTCATCGAGGGCGTCGAGCTCCTCGAGCCGAAGATGAGCATTCTCTTCGTCTGTTAGCTTATAATGAACTGCCACTCATAGAGAGGGTAACTCTATCTCTAAGGGGAGTACCGCTTCAGCGCCGAATACCAATGCATAAGGCATTGTGTTTGTGGCCGTTTTGAATGTGGTCCGATACGCCCAGAGAGCTTCATACAGTCTCTCGTGCCAGTCTTTTTTATTTTTGGACACCGACTTCTTCATGATCTTTGTCAAGGTCTTGTTGAAAGCCTCAGCCAGACTGTTAGCTCGGGGATTGTAGACTGAAGAGTATCTCCAATCTATATTATGCTGTTGTGTGAAGCGGCTAATTTTGTGACTTCTGTAGGCCGACCCGTTATCGGAGATAATCCGTCGCGGAGTGTTGAATCAATAGATGACGTGTGTCTTGAAGAAATGGAGAATATTCTCTGTCTTCACTTCTGTTAGCGGTGCTGCTTCTGCCCAGTTGGAGAAGTAATCAGTTGTCGCCAGTATAAACCGATGTCCTTTGGATGATGCCGGTTCTATGGGCCCAATTATGTCGGTTCCCCACATCTCGAATGGCCAACTAGCCACTGTTGGGTGTAGCGGGTTTGGATGCTGGTGGATGAAATCCCCGTGAATTTGGCATAAGTGGCATTGTTTCGCGTATTCGAGACAATCCTGAATCATCGTAGGCCAATATTAGCCCATCCTTTTGATCTTCAGTTTCATCTTTGGCCCGGCTTGATGAGAACCACAGAGTCCGTCGTGAGTTTCTTGGATGACTCTCCTTGCTTCTTCCGGTCCCAGGCATCTCAGCCATAGAGAGTTGAACGATCTCTTATACAGCGTGTCATTGACGAATGCGAAAGACAGAGCTCGTTTAATGAGCTGATATCTTGAGGACACATCTTCCGGTGTTTGACGGGATTTGAAGTAGTCTATAAAGACTTCTCTCCAATCTTTAACCTTTTCTTGGTCCTCCATTTGTAGGGTCGTTTGCTTGGTCGCTTTCTTTTCTTCAAACGACTCCGGAGATATTTCTGCTGGTGCAAGAACCCGACGGCTTTGTACAACGATTCTTACGTCATCGAAGTTTTCGTCAGCCAGTTCTTTAGCGAGTTTGGCTAATGTATCCGCTTTGCTATTCTCCGCTCGTGGCATGCTTTCCAGGGCGTAGGAAGGGATTTGAGTCAGCAATTGTTGCACTCTTTGGCCATATTTTACCAACTCCGGTTTGCACGTTTGATAATCGCCGTTTACTTGACTAATGACCAACTGGGAGTCTCCGTATATAAGGAGGTTTTCGATTCCCATGTCGACAGTGATCTCAAGACCTGCTTTCAAAGCTTCATATTCTGCTTCATTGTTTGTCCTCGGTTCTGTCAAGAAAAAGGCAAAGCGCATTATCCTTCCTTGCGGAGTCACGAAGATAAGGCCTGCCCCCGATTTGATTATAGGGGTGTTGTGCTTTCGCTTCTTCATGGAAGATGCCCCATCAAAGTAGAGTTCCCATCGGGTATCACTCCCTCCTCTCTCCCTGTCGATCGTGTCAAACGCATGCTCGTCCGGTAGTTCACAATTTAAGGGTGAGTCGGTAGGTATCGGATGCTCGGCGAGGAAGTCGACGATGGCCTGGCCTTTCACTGCTTTGAGGGATCGATAGATTATCGAGAACTCCATTAAGAGGATGGCCCATTTAGCGAGTCGTCCTGTTAGTATGGCTCTTGACATCAAATATTTGAGAGGATACACTTTTGATATGAGATGGACCTCATGCGCTAAAGCATAGTGTCTGAGCTTCGTTATCGCGAAGATTAACGCCAGGCAATGTTTTTCGATGGGGGAGTAGTTGTTTTCTGCCCCTAGCAGAACTCGACTCAAATAGTAGAGGGCTCTCTCTTTCCCTTGGTCGTTCTCCTGTGCCCATAACGCGCCTAAAGAACCTTCAAGGGCTATTGTGTACAGGATGAGAGGCTTTCTTTTGACTAGAGCGGTCAGTACCGGCGGATTCTGCAGGTATTGCTTGATTTCGTCCAGTGCGCTTTGGCATTTGCGATCCCAGACGAACGAGGTCCCCTTCTTCATTAAATGGCTGTAGGGGCGACACTTGCCGGAGAGATTGGCTATGAATCGTCGGATATATGCGAGCTTTCCTTAGAGAGACTGCAGTTGCTTGAGAGTTCTTGGCGGAGGCATTTCCATGATTGCCTTGATCTTTGACGGGTCTATCTCAATGTCCCGCTGTCGTACGATGAATCCTAGAAATTTTCCCGAGGAAATTCCGAACGTGCATTTCAGAGGGTTCATCTTCAGGTTTTATTTCCGAAGGCGCTGAAACACGATCTTCAGATGCTCCCAATGCTTCTCGTACGATTTGCTTTTCACCACGAGGTCATCGATATAGCATTCGACGATTTCATGTATGAGGTCATCGAAAATCTTTGTCATGGCCCTCTGATAGGTAGCGCCGCCATTCTTCAAGCCGAAAGGCATCACTTTGTAGCAGAATATTCCAAGGGGAGTCCGGAAAGCGGTATACTTTTGGTCTTTGGGGTGCATCTTTATTTGATTGTACCCTGATGATCCGTCTATGAAGGAGAAGACTTCGTGAGTGGACGTGTTGTCTATCATCATCTCGGTAACCGGTATGGGAAAATCATTCTTCGGGCAAGCTTTGTTGAGGTCCCGAAATTCTACGCAGATGCACACCATCCCATTTTTCTTCATCACTGGGACAATGTTGGAGATCCAGTCAGGATACCGAACTTCTTGGATAAAACCGGAGTCGATTAGCTTCTTGACTTCGGCGTTGATGCTCATTTCAAGGTCGAGCCGCATTCTCCTCGGTGCTTGTTTGACTGGCTTGACATCTGAAGATATCGCCAATTTATTCACCGCTATCTCTGGATCTAACCCCGACATCTCGGAATAGTTCCATGCGAAGCAGTCTTTATACTGCATGAGCACGTACTTTAGCGTAGCTACCTGTTCTTCGGACAGCAGCCCGCTGAGGAACGTAGTCCTCGGGTCGTTTGCCGTTCCCATGTTGATTTTTCTTAGGTTGTCCGCAGTAGTATGTATTCCATCCTCCAATTCTTTTGGCACCGGTGGAAATTCTGAGATCAATTCCTCCTCATCCTTGTTTTCGGAGCACCAGGACAGGTCATCCATGTTCTCGGGCACTCCTTCTTCTGACAGCGTTATCGCATGATAGGTACAAGATCGTTTCCAAGACCGATGTTGATCTGGTTCTACTCTCGCTATGTATGTTGCTTTTGGAACATGCTTCTGTGGTAGGGTTACCCTTCAACTGCTGGATAAAGCGAACCTGCCTTGCTGATACTGGTCTTCTACCCGGTTTTTGAATGTGAATCAGTCTTCGAGAGGATGTCCTATCGCTCGGTGATAGGAGCAATAATCCAGATGAGAGACCTCGTTTGCTTGTTCGGGGTGTTTGGACTCCGGGAGCGTAATCATTTGATGTTTCATGACAAGATCGAATATCTTCCTTGTCTTGTCTTGTGGAAAAGAATATGCTCGACCCATCTTCTTATAAGAGACAGATCCCGGCTGCTTAGTTCTCGATCGTGTGGCTTCTTGGACCCGCTTTGCCGCTGTCGAACGTTTTTTTCGTTCTTTAGTTTGTTTTTGCCTCTGCATCGGGTCTTCTGTATAACGGGCTGGCGACGAAGGGCATCATCATTCTCAATAGCCTGTTGAAGGAGGCGGTGTGTCCTGGCTTTCTCGTAAATGGCCATTTCACGGTTATGGTCATTCCGGACCTTTTGACCCGCTGCCCTTATTAGCTTATCCATTTGTTCTTCAAACGATGGACTTGGTATTTTTACGGCAGGATCTCATTTTGGTCCCATTGCAGTGTCTTCTAACAGAGCATCTCCTTCTTCATCGAAATCATGTATAACATAGCGGCCATAGAGTCGCTCCCATTTCTTGGATTGAACATATACAAGCCCGATCGTTTTCATTCTCCTGTTGGGCAATTTTCGCTGAGTTCCGGGGACGTTCCAGATCCTGTTGTAGAACTGAGCTTGTCGAGAAGTCTGTTTGAAGGGAACGCCTTGGCGCCTCAAAAGCCTTTTTAATCCTTCTGTGTAGTATCTGGGCAGACGGATGGGCTGGAGCCTGTCAAGCGTAGAATCGACACCATGCCAGATTTCTTTCTCCACTTTGGTTTCCGCGGATCGATAAAAGAGTATCGCCTTTTCATCTTTTTTCCTGGGAGGGACGCAGAACGTCTGCAGTTCTTGCACACTATGGATATCAAGTGCGTCGAGCTCTTTGTAATGCTTTTGCAGAACCATAGCGATTTGCAAACTCCGTTCATCGCCAGTGAAGGCTCGTATTGATGGCCGAACAGAAAATACTACATTGACCTCATCTTCAGAGTCGCTGCCGAAGATCAACATAGGGGTAGACGGTCCGGGCTTGTTGTATTGGAGCGGCCCCGAATAGACTATCTTTTCTTCCTCTTCGGTATCGCTCCCGAAGACCGGAATATTGGTGATAGCTTTTTGCTTATTCTCCGGCTTATGGCATCTTTCCGTGTTTTCAAAGTTTGGTAAGAAATACTTTGCATCTTCGTACTTTCGGACTTCATTCACTAAGAATGGGTTCAGCTCCCCTGTCACGGTATACTCAAGACCATCTTTGAAGTACTTCATACACTGATGTTGTGTAGAAGGGATGATGTTGTATTCGTGTAACCAAGTCCTGCCGAGCAAAGCGTTGTAGCAAGTCTTGGAGTCAATGACATGAAACCTGATGTCAGTGACGAGCAGGCCAAAGCACAATGTCAGTATCAAAGACCCGAGCGTCCGTGATGACTGGGAGTCGAACCCGGAGATGGTGATTTTATCCCGAGCGGGGTGCTGGACGCTCATGCAGATTTCTTTCAACACCCTCACATTTAGGAGGTTGACAGAGGACCCGCTATCAACTAAGATCTTTCCTATCTTGATGTCATGGCAGTATCCGGTGACATACAGGGGATGGTTGTGCTCGCACGTCCCGAGGAGGAGGCCTTCATCGCTGAAAGTGACGTCAGCAGTGTGCAATTCTTCCAGCTTGTCCTTCATCTTTTCTTCGGTAAGGAAGGCTTGAAACTGTTCGGGCTCTTGCAGTGCCTTGATCAGAGAATCTCTCACCTCTTTAGATAGCAGAAGGGCATCGAGAATGCTCAGCTGCGAGGGTATCTTCCTCAGGTATGCCAGAACGTTGTAATCCATCTTGTTTTTCTTGGGCGGGTCATTGGCTGCAAGCTCTTCGACGACTCAGTCATTAAAGGCGATATCTTCAGGGACTTTTCCTTTCCCTTTATCTTTTTTGTTTGATCCCTTATTTGTGGGTCTGAGATTCTTTTCAGGTAACGTGTGATTATGCAGCTGAATGTTCTCGCAGGTCTTCATCTCTTCTGTTTCGGAGATGGATTCCTTGAAGAGAGGGCCGAGAGCTATTTCTTCATCAGAATCGCTCCCGAAGGTGAGAACTTGCGATCCTCTGGAATCAAACATATGACAGTCGCCGGCAGTTCTTTTGCGCTCATATGTCGTGCTTCTCTGCTCTCGACAAGTTTTGCGCTTCATCCACTTGAAATGCTGTCGATGAGCAAAGTATCCCTGCCACCAATTTTTAAAGGCCATGCATTCCTCGGTAGGGTGTGTGATCCTCCGATGGTATAAGTAGTAGTTTGGATGTGCATCTAGTTCGTCGGGGAACATATTTTCTGAAGTGTCTTCTTTGAAAGGTGGCAACTTCATTCTCATCGACAGGGCTTTAGCGAATTGCTTCCTTGTCTTAAACCTGCTTTTGTTGGCGGCAGAAGTGCTTCTATTCGGTTGGGATACTCTATGGCTTCTCAATACCGGAGCTTCTTCAACGTGACGCCGACGCTCGGCTCTTTCATATATGGTCGTTTCATGCTCTCGGTCAGATTTGCTTTTCTGAAGAGCTTCGCTCAATAGTCTATTAATCAATTCGTCCGATGGCTCCAGGGATTTTGATTCCGGTTCTGGATCTGCCTCCAGTTTCTCTGCATCAGGAACTTCTTTGCCATTTATTGATGAGTGAGAGATCATGTGGCAGCTTGCCACATAACCCTCGGGCTCTTCTGAAGAATCGTCTCCTTCATCAGTGTCATCGGCTTCATTCTCAAGAACATGCTTAAAGAATTCATCCAACGTGATTGGGGTCCGTGCCTTCTGGTTATATTCTTCCAGTGCATCGATGTTCTGCAGACCTATACGACCGTCATCAGGTTGGACGGGCTTCTTGGCCTTCTTCTTTTTCTTTAAAGACTTTGGAGGCTTGGCCTGAATGTTTTGTCCACCTTCACCAACATTCAGCGTTGGGCACGGCTTCAGCATCCCCTCAATAATCTCGGGCTCCAGCGGGCTCTTCCACCTAATCACCAGACATGCTTGGAGATCTTTCAACATTCTTTTAGTATTTTTCGAAAGAACAACTTCCCATGAAGCTTCCTCTATAAATGAGCATGATGCCCCCGGCGTGTCCATCTTTTTCGGAGCATGTGGTTGTGGCGGGTTTACCATCCAGTTCTCAGACAACGCAAATTTGCCTTGCTGGTACTGGTCCTCAATCCAGTTTTTGAAGACAAAGCAATCTTCGATTGGATGGCCCATTATTCGATGGTAGGGACAATAGTTAGCACTGTTGACGTCACCGGGCTGCAGTGGGCGTTTCGAATCCGGCAGGGTGATGAGCCTATTGCATACCGCCAGCTCGAACAGTCTTCTCGTTTTATCCGGGGAAACGAATAAGGGCATTTTAGCTTCTCATTGAAGAATCGTTGTCTATCGTTTTGGTGATCAGCTGGTTTTGGACCACTGGGCTGCTGTTGAGCATTGGCGACGAAAGTCGCTTTCCCTTTTCCCTTTTCATTTCGAGGCTCCATTTTTGAGGAAGACGGTCCATTTGGGCCAGCTTGTCAATCAAGTCCTGGAAGGTAGTCGGCTTGAAAAACATCATGAACTGGGATATGGTTGCCTGCAGATCGAGGGTAACCATGAACATGCCTACTACAGGAGCTTCTTCGATGCGTTGTTCACATTTCGACCATAGGTTCCGCCACCGGATTGCATATTGAACCCATGTTTCTCCCGGCTTCACCCTGGCATTAATCAATGCCGTGATTAGGGTGCGTTCGCTAGCGCTTGTGAAATGCTAGGTGAATAGCAATTCCATCTCCGTAAAAGTTTTGACGGAGTCATTGCGAAGCTCTGAATTCCATTCGAATGCCGTCTCCGCCAAGCTGCCGACGAATTGGCGAAGTAGTAGCTTATCGTCACCTCCAGTGTTGCCACACAGAGCCCTGAACTGAGTGATATGTTGATGTGGATTTCCTGTCCCCTTGTATATGTGAAACTTAGGAATCGTGTATTCTGGCGGATACTTAATCTGATCGTACCAGCTTGGATATGGTCGCCCAGTTCTGACGATTTGGCCAACGGCTTCGTTCGCTTGATGAGCTCGTATCTGTTGAGCTATATAATCATCGAGACAGCTTTCAAGATTGTTTCCTCCTTTGCAGCTGAAAAGGACGGAAGAGGGTTTGATGTCTCCCCTCTATCGTCTTCAATTATTACTGGAGGATGTTCGGCTGGAGGGTCCGGCTGGATTATCATGCCCACCATATCTTGAAACAATAGCACCATTTGTTTTATGTTGGCCGCTTGTTCTGCGGCCTCTTTGTCTTTCTTCTAGAGCATTCTTCGGAGGAACTCGGCATCGGTTTCCTGTTCCTGGCGCTGTTCCGATGACGCCTCCGGGCTTTCTTTCGGTCCAGTGAGCGCGGCCATCTTCATTAGCATCTCCTGGAGCTTTTGCTGTTGTTGCTTCTGAGCCTTTGTTATTGATCGGGTGAGTGGTCGATGGCCGGTGGAGATACGGCTATCCTCTTTTTCAGAAGCCATGTAAATGGTATGCACCACCATACCCCCAGACTTGGGGCATTTGGATTCAGTTCTTTTGAGCTTTGTCGTGGACACGAGGATTTTCTCCGGCCTTCTTCTTTTGTGGGCGGTCGAAGTTGAGGGGGTCGTTGCAGCGGGCACCCAAGTAGATGACACCTTCTGTGGTACAACAGGGTGGTCCTTATCTTGCCAAACCTTCATTTTCATTGGTCAGCGGGAGTAGTCTTGGTTAACCACAGAGTCTTGGGTCCTTCGCCAGACCCTATGAATTTTAGAGGACAGCCGCTGAGGGGGCTGCTCTAGCTTTGCCTTTGTAGCGTTCTCTACAGGTGGAGGAGATTTTTCCAACACAGCAGTTGGAGAGTTTTTGCGCACCTTCCTAAGCGGTTCAAAACTGTTCCTAGTTGGAACAGTAGCATCAATTTCCACCATTGGAGCAGGTGGAGTCAGTCCAGAAGGGGAACTGCCCCCAGCTTTCATCACTCGTTGCCAGTGGCGACGTCGAGCGTGTCTTGCAGATGGGATCACCTACGTTGTTGAGGTAGCTGCATCGTGCTTCATGCTTTGATGAGAAACTACTGTTGGTGTCATCCTGTCAAAGACTGACGTCCATTGAGAGGGGATGGTCAACCTGTCGAAGGCAGACTTTCGAGCAGTGGTAATAGCCTTGGTGACTTCGCCTGGAGCGGGAGTTGGAACGGCCAGTCTTGTGAAGACCGATCCCTTAGTAAGAGAATCCTCTCTGTTGACTTCATTTACTGGAGCAGTGATGGCTATCCGTTTCGGGATAACCCCTTCAGGTATTGCGGGCTTCTTCACAGGCTCATTGGAGCTTTGGCCCAGTCTGTTAAGGACCGAGGCGTTGGATTTGGGCGATCCGTTGAGAGGGGCCGCGGTAGTTGCAAGCCGATCAAAGACCGACTTCTTTGGAGCTTCTTGCGATGGCACTGGGGTGTTGAATCTCATTGCTGGAGCATGGTTCCGAAGAACGGTCCAGTGGTGGCCTGAGTCACCTGTTCCACTGGCATGGCGAAAATGGAGGCTGCTTGGGGCTCATAAGTCACTCCTCCGGCGAGGACGGAGTGGGAGTTGTTGTTGCAACTGGTGCAGTTGGAAGCCATTTTCTCTGCACGGGAGCAAGACACCAAATCTTAGTACCTCAAATCTAAGGGAAACCATATTAAACCGCGATTCGTTCATGAACAAGACATACGAAGCGTGGAGTGGAAAGAGGAAAAGGTCCTACTTGGCATACCAGAATCTATTCACTGCCGAAAACCGGGAAGACAAACGTCTTGCCTGAATTTGGGGGCAGATGCTATTTGGTTTTATCTGTCCACCTCTCCGAAAATGCTAAGTTGATTTATGGCACCGTATATTGGAGGTTTAGACAGATGCGGCTGTTGTAGCAGACTTCGTCAGATTCCCCCTCGTGTACGAGGGGTTTTTGATTGTGGGGACGCTCTTCCCTGCAGGCGCAAGCCCCTGCAGTTAATTACGCTACTGCATAGCGGTAACCACTTCCTCTTTCTCCAGATGGTCACTTCGTGCCATGTGTGTTTGTTTTATTTTTGGTTGCCCGTGGATCGTATAAAGAGAATAAACTATGTTGTCGCCCGTGGGGCATGGATTAGTCCAAATCCGTATTTTCTTAGATTTGGGTTTGATTTGGGTTTAAGGATCGTTTATCTCATTGAGATTAAAATCAACTTAAACATTTGTTGAGGATACGTTAATCTAATTTTAGACTAAGATCTACCTAACAGGATTTTGGGATCATTTAGATCCAAGAAAGAGTATTTGGACTCTATCGTTTTAGTTTAGGGACATTGCGGTCCACCGTTTAAGGACATCATAGTCCATGAGTTTAAGGCCCCCATAGTCCGTAAAGTTTAAGGACGTCATAGTCCATGAGTTTAGGGACGTCATGATCCATTGGGTTTAAGGACATCATAGTCCGTAAAGTTTAAGAACATCATAGTCCATGAGTTTAAGGACCTCATAGTCCGTAAAGTTTAAGGACATCATAGTCCATGAGTTTTAAGGACATCATAGTCCGGTTTAAAGACATCATGGTCTGGTATTTTGGTTTCACAATTTAAGGATGCGCCAAAAGTTTTTTTTGGTTATTAGGACCCTCCATCTCTTTGAAGACGTTGAAAAATTACGACATGTATCAGAGATATGAAGAGATACACCCTTGAACCAATATTGGTTGAGAGATCTATAGTCAGGTTTGGGACCAAGACCAATTAAAAAAGATTATGAGTACATGGGCTTGGTTGATCTGAATTAGGGATTTGTAGCCAACTTGGGCTCAGCCCGCTTAGTTTTGAATAACATGTTGCACATTTATTTGGGCCCAGTCCCTTTTTTTTAACAATGCTGATCATTGATTTGGGTTCTGACATGCCTTTTTCTTTTGTCTTTTACTGAGTGCTGAACACTTTTTATGGCGCTAGTCTTTATTTAAAGAACACTTTGTGTTCCCTCAGCGCACACGTGAGAAGCACGTGGTGCGCTTGGCGCTAAGCGCCAGACCTGGAGCGCTAAGTCGCTTCTTATGAAATAGCTCACAGGTGGGGAGCACGTGATGCGCTTGGCGCTGAGCGCCGGACCTGGAGCGCTAAGGTGCTTCTTATGAAATAGCGCACACGTGGGGAGCACGTGGCGCGCTTGGCGCTGAACGCCAGACTTGGAGCGCTGAAGCGCTTCTTTTGAAATAACGCACACGTGAGGAGCACGTGGTGTGGTTGGTGCTGAGCGCTAGACTTGAGCGCCGAAGTGTTTCTTTTGAAATAGCGCACACGTGAGGAGCACATGGTGCGCTTGGCGCTAGATTTGGAGCGCTGAAGCGCTTCTTAGCGCAACGTGAAGAGCACGTGGTGCGCTTGGCTCTGAGCGCCAGACTTGGAGCGCTGAAGCGCCTCTTTGGCAGTTCTGGTCAGTTCTGTGCTCTGAGAATTAAATTCTCGTTTATATGAGACTTTGTCTCATGGATCTAAGAACTAAGTTCTTCTATGATCCCTTTTGTTTTTCTTTATGAGAGACTTTGTCTCATGGATCGAAGAACTAAGTTCTTCTTTTTATGAAGAGATGCTATGATCTCTTCTGTTTTTATGAAAGACTTTGTCTTATAGATCTGTGATCTAGAAAAAGAACTAAGTTCTTATTTTTTATCAAGAGATACTATGATCTCTCTTCTTTTTATTTACCTTGAAGAAGGTTCATCTTCTTAGAGCTTGCTCTTCTCTTTTTCTTTTCTGAGAACTTGAAGTTTTATGGGGAGGAGGTTTTTCTTTTTTAAGACTTGAACTCTTGGGTCCTTTATATAGGGGATGCTGATTTGTTGAATCAGTTAGGGAGATCTCTCATTGAGAGATTTCTGATTGATTTGGGGAATGTTTCCCACCGTTGGATCTTTGATCCAAGAGCTTCTATTTTATAGAAGATAATCTTCTTGTTTTTTAACAAGATTAGAAAAATATTTTCCCTTACAGAACTTATTCTTTATCTTAGTGATTTTTAATCACCATTAGATCTTTGATCCAATGGTGCTTCGATTTACAGAGCACTATCTTTCCTGTTTGGAAAGATTTGAGGAGTATTTCCTCAACATAACTTTATTCTGTAATTTGATGATTTATTCATCTCAGTTGGATCTTTGATCCAATGGTGGAGAACATTTAGTTCTAGCGCTTGGCGCACTCGTGCTTTGCACGTGAGGCGCTGCCTCAGAGTCTTTGACTCTTAGCGTTGGCACTCCTGGCGCTAGCGCTCTCGTGTTTTGCACGTGAGGCGCTGTCTCAGAGTTTTTGACTCTTAGCGCTGGCGCTCCTGGCGCGAGCGCTCTCGTGCTTTGCACGTGAGGCGCTGCCTCAGAGTCTTCGACTCTTAGCGCTGGCTCTTCTGGCGCGAGCGCTCTCGTGCTTTGCACGTGAGGTGCCGCCTCAGAGTCTTTGACTCTTAGCGTTGGCGCTCTCGGCGCGAGCGCTCTCGTGCTTTGCACGTGAGGTGCTGTCTCAGTTTAAATTTCAAATTTTGAACAGCGCTTTACTCTGATTGGGGGAAACAATATAGTGCTCACGTGTGTTTCACGTGGGACGCTGGAATAATGCTGAGCACTGGCACCCACTTGTTTTTCACGTGAGACGCTACCATAATGCTAAGCACTAATTTTCTCTGACGCTTACGTGTTTTTCACATGAGGCGCTACGATATGAGCACTGCCCAATCAGTGCTAAGCACTTAGTCATTTTGACTGAACATAGAGTGCTACGCATTTTGCATGGCTCTCACGTGGGAAGCACGTGAGTGCTGAGCATTGATTTTAGGTTTTGTTTGCTCACCCTCCCTTTTTGACATAAATGCTAAATACTTGGCTGAGCTCTGGTGCTTACATGTGAAGTATGTGAGGCGCCAGATTTTAGGTTTCCAAGAGTGTTTCACGTATATTTCACATGACTACTTTATTTTTGGGATGTTGTGCTGCAGTAATTGATAGCTGCCCCATCAACACGAATGAGTTTTTCTTTATTTTTTGGACGCTCACATGGGAAGCACGTGAGGCGTTTTAACTCTTCTTTTGTGTGCTTTAGGCACTCATGTGGGAAACATGTGAAGCACTATAATAGTGCTAAGCACTAATTTTGCTCACGTGTGTTTCACGTGAGACGCCGAGTTCTTCTTGCTTTTATAAATGTTAATCTCTGTTAATGACATTTTAGTCATTGACGATCATCAAGATTTTTGTTTTGAAGATCTTGGATCATCACTTTTTTTTAATTGGAGAACTAAGTTCTTCTTTTATTTTTATAAGAACTAAGTTCTTTATGTAGGGTTAAACCCTAATTTCGGAGGAATTAAATTCCCAGAGCATGTGTTCTTTTCTTTTTCTTTCTCTTTAACCCAGTTCTTTTCTGCATTTTTGATTCTTAAGAATAAGATCTTCCCGATGAGAATTAAATTCTCAACTTGTGGGAGACTTGTTTTGTGGATCTCTGATCCAGAGAAAGAACTAAGTTCTTGAGAATGGTTAAACCCTTATATAGGTAAAAAAAGATATTTTGATCTCTGAGTTTTCTTTACCTAGGGTTTTTTGAGGAGGAGAGTCTTCTTTTTTGAGAATTAAATTCTCTGTTCTTTCAAGAGCTCACTGTATTTTTGCAGAAGCTTATCGGGGTTTCTCTCTCTCTGAGACTTGAAGTCTCGGATCCTTTATATAGTGGAGGCAGATTGTTAATTGGTTTTGAGAAAATCTCTCATTGAGAGATTCCAATTGATTTAATTGGTCTCAAAATTGATTTGGAGAATTTTACCCACTGTTGGATCTTTGATCCAACTGTTTCTATTTTTACAGAATATGTTGTTCATGTTTTAACAAGATTGAGAGAATATTCTCTCATATATAAAATAAAATTCTATTGAACGGTGATATTTTCATCACCATTGGATTTTTAATCCAAGAGTGCTCGGTTTAATAGAGTACAATTTTTCTTTGTTTAGAAAGTTATGGGAAATATTTTCCATTTCATTGGATCTTTGATCCACTAACTTTTTGTTTAACAGAAAATATCCTTCTCAATAGAATTTAATTCTATACTTAACCACCATTGGATCTTTGATCCAACGGTTCATTGAGTAGAATTTAATTCTAAATAAAGAGGTGCCCTCATGTGTTTAACACGTGGGGCTTATTTAGCTCCTCTAATTTGGCGCCCATATGCCTTGCATATGGGCGCTCGCATGTTTAACACGTGAGGCCAATTTGTCCTATAGTTGTTTGACTGCAGCGCCTATATGCTTTGCATATAGGAACTCACGTTTTTAACACGTGAGGCTTATTTAGCCTACCAAATGTTTGATTGCAGTGCCTATATGTTTTGCATATAGGCGTTCACGTGTTTAACACGTGAGACTTATTTAGCCTATCAATTTTTTGGTTGCAGCGCCTATATGCTTTGCATATAGACGCTCACGTGTTTAACACGTAAGGCTTGAGTTATGGGGAATTTTCTCCCCTCTCTCTTTTTTTATGAGGGAATAAATGCCCCTCAGCGTTGCTCTCACGTGGCTTGCACGTGAGTGCAACATTGTCCATCATTATCACTGTTGGATTGCCTAGGAGAATGGGAAGCTGAACCGCTTCCATCACATCTTATAAATGGGGCCTTTGGCTCTTGAGATGACCATTGTTTCTTTATCTTCTTCCTTAACTTTTTCTATGACAATTTAATTCTCTTTTCAGAGCTTAGTTCTCCGCCCCTAGCACTTTTAGAGTTAAACTCTGCAAAAACTCCTTTTGGGTAAGGATTATGAACGACATTGACGTCTTAGGAAACCCTTTTTTTCTTGCCTTAGATTTTAAATATATCAACAGAGCTTTGCTCTGATCTTTTAGAGATCTAAAAAAAACTCTTTTTTAAAAGTAGAATATGGGGTTTTGAATCAATGAGGATTGTTAGTTCTCCACTTAGGGTTTACCCTATCACTGATATTTGAGTATTCTTAGAATTTAATTCCATGTTCTTTGTTTCCCCACCATGAGGGTTTCTGAGATTTAATCTTATTATTGAAGGAATTTAATTCCATTTTATTACAGAGCTAGCTTTGAGAGATCTAGGGACTTTTAGGAATTTTATTCCCTTTCTGTTCTTGGGCATTTTCCTTTTTAGGGTTTTAAAACCCTTTTCACATATTTAAATCTGTTGCCCATTTTAACATAACTCGCTTTTCGAGGATGTTAAGAGTTTTTTTAACTCCTCTGTTTACTAATGAGAATCCTTTTGGATTCTCACAATGATTATCTTGCCTCATCATTGGTGAGCCGCCATTTTGATTTTGTGGGGCCCACTGGCTTTGTAGTTAGTAATTTTATGAGACAAACTCATATATATTTTTTTATTAATGGGTTTTCTCTGTTTTTTAGGTATAATGGCCTCACTTCCCTACTTCTCTTACACACGCTCAGAGGCCTCTTTCCTACAGTCGCCATCAGACGAGCAAGTTATGGCAATGATAAGGGAATATGATAAGGACAATAAGAGCCTTCTTCTATGGGGAGTTTGGTACGGTCGCATTATCAGGGGCCGCCGTAGTTTCACATGCGAAGTACCAGCAGAACCCATCTGTTCAATATCATTGACGGAGCGTCCGCATACTGCTTATACAGTGGAAGCGGCTAATTGAACCGCGGGCCGGCTTGAGCCATCAACGACAGGGATACCCAATCAACCCATGATGGCTATCGATATCTTGGGACGCCGAATATGTCAGTGTGAAGCCCAACCCTGGGGCAGATCTATAAGGTAGGTGTTACCCCGCGTCATCCAGTGGGCTACCTTCCTTGAGCCCGGTACATTCTCTCCTCCCAACGCTCATGGTTGCAGAAAGTTAGGTTGTATCAAGCGGTGTATGCATCACTGTTTTACTACCATGCTCCCCACGTCTGGTGGGTCAAGGCTTTTTTGAACTAGTGAAACCTTCCAATGAATACGTTTTTGTTAGGGGACCGTGAAGTCTCTATTTCGCTGGGGGAGTTCCGGGAAATTTCAGGGTTGCCGATTAGGGGAGAGTACTACGAAGAATTATTACCCGCTAACGAGTATATATTTTCCATAGTGCCAGCTATACTTGAAGGCTTAACAACCGAGAATGCTGTTTGGCACAAGCACCCGAGTTTAATCAAGGCCTTGGGCATTTTTGAGAGACTGTCCGTGGCATCGGAAGAACAAGGTGTCACTTTTGACGCTTTTATTGCTTGCTTTCTCCGTAAAGACGCTCTATCCAAGAAATCTCCAAAATTTGCGAAGGTCGAGGATCCCTTTGGATTCGGCTTGGAGAAATTGTCGGCTAAAGAAGAAAACTTGCCACCATTTTATATACCAAATTCGTCAGCCGTGACATTTGACGCAATCGCTGCCCTTGGAATAGACGAAGAAACATTCTTTGTCGGCTTCATCAGTCTCTGGCTTAGCTGGTTCGGCATGCCGATACATCGCCGTTTTATGAGAGCCTCCGTCTTCTATCCTGCCCATCGCATAGCCGAAGGAGAGCGATTGTCTATTGGTGTTGCAGGGTTATCACACATATACCATGGTTTAAGTACTGCCGCCAAACTTCAAACCAGCTGCAGACACCATGAATTTCTCCCTCCACTACTTCATGTTATGGATCGAGATGCATGTGTTAGGTGAATTTACTGCACACCGGCGTCCTGATTTTTATGAGCCATACAACTTCCCGTGGGTCATGAGGCTGGTCGATGCTTCCGCTCCTGATCCGACTCAGTTAGGGGCTCTGCGCGTATTGCTTAATCCGTATTCAAACGAAAGCGGGATGATTTTCAATGATCGAGTCCTCTCTGCGCCAGCAAGGCCTATTCAACAGTTATTCGATTTGTCGAAGAATGGGGATCCGGCTTTAAAACATAAAGAGATCATGTATTTATATTCAATCAGGCTAGGGTACATAGTGTTCCGCCTAAATGACATTGCTCTTTTCATGCAGTATAAGCCGCATTGCTTCGCCCAGCAGTTAGGTTACAACTAGGGTGTCCCTCTCGAAGCCTTCTTAGTTGATCCTACTCTCTCGCTGGAGGCCGCTCGAGACGTTATCCATCATTTCATGCGGTTAAATACGGGTTCCCTCTTCATGATCCCGGAGCCCGACTATCTTCCAAGGCCCGTAGGACCCTTCAAAGGCTGGTATCTCCACCGAGTTAGTCCCATCATCTCAGAGAAGAGGTGGGTGCTCTTTGAGTGTAAAGCCTCTGCTCCAGCTCAAGCCATCAGCACTCCATTGCGGCCACGGTCGATTGTTCGCCCTCCTTTGAGGGACAGTGATTCAATACTTATTCCTAAAGCCGCTCGGGCGGATTCAGTCCCCGCACTGCTGGTATGCCGGTTCGCACTAGAGCTGGGGCAGAGATTCCTGATAAAGTACCAACAGCGGCGTCACCAAAGGCGGATACCGACGACAAGGTTGGGTAGCGTCGTGCAAAAGAGCCGAAGGGGAGGAAGCGCCCTTCTACTAGTGCTAGCTCGGGCCCTAAAAGGAGGAAGAAATCGGCCGCCGGTTTACTTGATGCCTTACTCGAGTCTGAGCCTCTTCACAATGAGCCTATTTCTGCGCATGAACCAGACGATGGTCTCCTCTTTCCTGGTACATCAGCCGAAGAAGCCGCTCAGTTGGCCGAGGCTTTGAAGCCTTCACAGGATGAAGCCGAAAACGTGCGTCCTAAGAATGGATGCTTTCCCCCTGTTGAATTCCGTGATGTTGATCCGGCCCTGACTATGTTACCGGTGGTTCCTATGATGCTGGAAGAAGAACAAGCTCTCAAACATCCGATCTCGGCTGCTTCTGAAGATGAGGCTGGTCTGAAGGCGGGTATGGATTTTCCTTCAATCGAAGCCCGACGAGCGCGATTAAACAGAAAAGAGTAGCGGCTCGGAAAGGCCATACTTCAGGCTCCCTGGCGTATCGGTATGTATCTTTTACGTCCTTCTCAGCAGATAATTTATATTACTTTCATATCGTATCGTCTTTACACATTTTTCCTCTGTAAGGCCTTCTGCAGCGGGCACGGTTTTGAGCCAGATCGCGCCTCAGAGCCTCCGGTGATGGCCTTTATTCCTCCAGCGGAGATCGCTAGACCGTCCATAGACTCTGTAAATATTTCCAGTAACGCAGCGGAGGGTGTAGAGGAGATTACTGAAGCTGCTATCCCTCCAGTCCAGAATGGACAAAGTATCGGAGGTAATCTCTCTCTCTCTCTCTCTCTCTATATATATATATATATATATTTGTTTTTAACGACCTTTCCGCATGTCTGACCCTTTCTTTTTCTCAGAATTGCGGGAGTTGGCGTCTTTTATTGTAGATCTTTCTCTGGAAGAAACCTTCCAATATTTACTTAATATGGCGGCCCCACACGCGGTACCCCCCAGAGTATCGTCTTTCCTCTGGCCAAGGTTGGTATTCTTTTGCCTTTCTGTTTTATATTTTTATGATGATGCTGATGTGCCCCTTTATTTTAAACCACAGTCCTAGAGGTGTTGGATATGTATGCCCTAGAGGCCATTAGTGTATATGTATACATGTGAATGCTAGGGACATGTATGTACATGACAATATTTCTCAGTTATATATTATATTATTTGAGTTGTCTTTATCATAATATGTGTATTTCATTATTATGATGTTTTATGTTGCTTGCACATATTGATAAAGACTCGATACAATAGTATACTATTATGGTTTGACTTTATCTTAACATGTGCATATGTTATATATGTCGATTATATGTTGATAAAGCCCGTAGGATCTTACTTGACTACCAGCGTTATGATGGCGATCATACTTGTGGGAGCTGAGTAGTCCATAAGCACATCCTTAAAAGTCCAAAGTCACAGGAATATCGAGATCGGGCATCGATACTCCAGAGTAGACTTGCGTATACGTTTCTATACACTAACGAGGGGCGGTGGTTGGTCCCACAACCATTGGTATGATCATCTAAGATTGTATACGGGTGCTCACTGGGGTGAGTACACTGGACGGACTCGCCGAGAACCTCTAGATGGTATTATACCTATCGTCAGATAGCGGTTCTCAAGTGATATGAGTACAGGTTAGTCTTTGGACCTGAGGTCGTCTTTTGTCTCGTGTAAGTTCCCACTGTGCTTTGATCACTACCCTACCACGGCTGTACTGAGTCGTGAAAACAGGTTTTGGTTGGGTGCAATCTCGAACCACATGGAGGTAGTGAGTGATTGTCAGGGATTCTTCTCTCCAGGTATTAGGAGTCAATATCGCATTATGTTCGATTGGCCAGGACCATAAGACCTTGGCCAAGGCAGTTGGGATTTACTGATAGGTTGATCAGTAGTTTTCCGGATTGGTCCTGAGCCGCATCAGCACGAATTATCGGGTTATTAGGGTCTGACATTTACCACCCCCTAGATCCGGTATGTGATACTTTTAGACGAAAAGACCGGACTATACGGAGATTGTCACGGATAAGCTCAGTTAGGATCCGGATGGGTTTGCTCGTCGGCCTTCCTTTTTTACTAGTACCCGAGTAGCCGTTACGTACAGCTAGTTCCGCTGACGTGCTTGTGGTTATGGATTTATCCAGTAACTCACTGCTGGCGTACTGTCGAGTCTTTAAAGTCCCACACAGTGGGTTTCCCTGCTTCGGGCGAAACGATGCAGAGGACGTATGGTTTTATGGCAGGGTTCAATCATATACGTGTACTAGCTACACGGATCATGATTCGGACGGATAATACTAGTGGGCTTTGGTTTAAACCGGATCCTAGTATTATATTATTGGATTATTTTCGTCTCTTTGTATTCGTATTTTTCGGAATACAGATACGGGTATGTATATACGGTGAGGGGTATTCTTGTAATTTTACAAGGGTGCTTCTCGAAGAAGACAGCTCATTATTTGTTTAACCATTTTTCTTAAATGGTTAATGAGGTGGAGATATGAGGTGTTGATTATCATGAAATGAAGCATGGCTACTTGGTGACACATGGGGTGACTCATGGGGTGATTCATGGTTTACTATTGAAGTATGCTTAATTCATTGTTTGTGAATTATTGGCATGCTTCAATTGATCCATAACGCCTAGCCATTCTTCATTGAATCATTCACAACACTCTCTTGACCTCAAGCTTCTCTTCTTCTTCCTCAACCCTAAATATCTCATGTGTTGAGAAATCTAGGGTATATTGAGACAAATCAATCTATCATCACTCTCTACATTCTCTAGGCTACTTAGATTAGTATACTAAGTACCCTACTTATCTTGGTTTAGAGGTAGGAGCTCAAAGTATACACTCTCGGGCGGATCATCTTTAACGCGAGGAGGCCGACGATCAAGCACGATCCGTACACTCTTCGAGGAGCTAAAGGAGAGGAGTGAAGACCCGAAGGACTTGAGCCTTTAGGTATAAATTTCTATCATAGTAGTAAAACTCCTTAATTTGCTAGTTAGGTTTATAGTAGATCCGGTATATGGGTTATTCTAGCGTCAATTTTAAATCATAGAAAAAAATTTGTTCCGCAAACGGCCACGGTTGATGGCCAAGGCATTAGTGTAACCCAACATGGTATCAGAGCCAGCCCATAAACCCTTAACTAGCAGTTTTAAACGATGTTAAATTAAAGAAACCGAAGCAACTCTGAAATACGAAATCGAAATCCAAGTTTCTGTCAAATTTTGCAGAGTCTCTGAAATTTTTTTAAACAACTACATAGTGTTCTTTGTGCTATAACTAGAACACCAGAGAAACACGAGCCTAATATTCAAAAATTTGGCCGGCGAAAACTTGATTTAGACCGGCCTGGCCGGTTCTACTGTAGCCAATGGTGCTCGTTTTTGTTTGGTATTCTATAACACTTAGATTTAGGGTTTCAGGCTATGTTTGATTTTGCCCAGGTTGGATATTCTGTTATCTTTGAGATTGGGGCAATACAGAGTATTTTGAAGTCGTTATTTTAACGCTGTTTATAAGTTTCGGTACATACACTTCTATCTGCGACCGTGAATGTCATTTGAGCGGTATAACCCGTCTAACTGCTATATATTCTATTAGACGGGTTTACGAATATGACATTCACATTGATGCTATGTGTTTGTGCTGTGGTTGTGGTTGGATTGTCGTGATGGATTGCTTGCGGTGCAATGGTAGTAGTACAGTTGAGATTCATTTGTATATTTGTTATTTCGGAGCGAGCGTCTGACATGTGGACTGCCGTCTTTGCCGGATTGTATATTATTTGATTGGGGCACGACCGGGTTGAGGTCGATGTCACCTTTGTATATATTTTTCTTCTTTTCTGTATTAGGATTACCCCGCGGTGGAGTGCTCGAATAGCCGGGTTCTAAAGGGTAATTAGCCCGCATCTCATGGCGTTGAGACGGAGGGGGCTTCACTCTAGAATTGGAGGGCTATTCGCTGCACTCGTAAGGGTATAGGATGAACCAAGGAGGGACGCTCAAGTTACCGGATCTCGTGAAGTGCTGGGTGGCCTATTCACTTTGTTGATTGGGGTTGCCTCACTTCTGGGATTGGAGGGTAACTTTCCGCGCTCGCAGGGGTCTAGGTTTTCATTGCACGGGCTATCACACGACCGGAAACGACAGGTTCTATTTGCGGCTCAAATGAAACTCGAGGCTCCAAGACTATCCACCATTCTGTGTTGCTTGCTGAGATTCTGTGATGTTGCTTATATCATGCCTGGGACGAATGTTATATATATTTATATATATACTAGTAGATGTTGTATATGTTTTGCACCTGCGCTAATCCTGCCCCCGCTCTGACGTTCGTTAAGTAACCTAGCGGTGCATGACAGGACCCCGTGGTGAATGCGGATGGCATATACGTATATTATATTTTCGTTCTTTTCTGGTGTGATAAATTAATTGATGGGATCACATTAATTTTGATTAATGCAAGATAAGAAAACTAAAAGATGTCGTTGGAACAAATTTCGAAAAACTATAGTTATATTCTTTCGCTTTGCATAGTGGTATTCGGTCATGAATATCCTGCACCTCATTCCAGGAGGTAAGAGCCGAGATCCCTTCGCGGGGAGTGACCTCTTGAGCAAAAGTTTATACTGTAGATTACTCGGGTTTTTTCTTCAAAACCACTAGTTTTCAAAAGCGAAGCTTAAACCACTCCTTTTCAAAACTATCAGGTTCCTTCAACGATATCAAGTTCATTACGTTAAAGGGTTTTTCGCAAAAAACCCAGCCGTGGCCCTCCGTCATTTCGGATAAAAAGCACATAGTTTTCATGCAGTGTTTGTTGGCCAAAGTCAAGGCATCATGAATGGTAGTTAGATATTGCTTATCCGTAGCATAGATAGATGTATTGGTTTAGGACAATCATACCACCTTGTTGGCCAAAGTCAAGGATGTGTACGGGTGGGTCTAAATCAATCCGGACAATGACGGGTAGAACTTGACTTGCACGTTATGATTTGTTGGCCAAATTCAAGATCATAAGTGCTTGGGGCAAAAACCACATCGGGAGTTTCAAATATACAGGAAACTTTCTAGTGTTGCATACCTTCTGGAGGTGGTGACTAGAGTGGCTTCCATCTAGGTCATCACACAATGATAGTTGGATCCCGATCCCACTGATGAGTATGTTTACTCTTGGGAAATTTTCCACTTAACAATCAATGCTATAAACCAAGTAGGTGTCTAGAATAGTGTTAGCGGGGCTACACCTCCAGGGAAAAGAGATTATGTAATTAAGGAACTTCGCGAAAGCATTGGAAAACCTCCCTTGAAGTACCGACACTAGCATGGCCGAAAGGTTAAGCATATATTGTAACGTGCGATTAATCATGACTAATTCTTCTTTTAGGGTTTGAAGAAGAATTCGAGGAAACAGTGGGAGCCATCCTGATTAGATAAACTAATAACCAATCTAATTTTGCAAGAGCGCACGCTGAGTGTTTTTTCTTTCTCTCCAGGTAGCAACCATTTCACGCTCTAATCAAGATAATAAAATGTATCGTTTGATCGATCCGAATTCTTATTCGGGGCTGGGGAACTTCAGTTTGGCTCTAACTTATGACAACGGTCATGAGTATGAGCAGAGGAAAGAGGATTGCATGAATTTCTTGATGACCCCAACGAAGAAGAAGCATACTATTGTATCTTCTTTAGGTGTTTTTGTTATTGAGAACCGTTTTTCGGTCAGTCTTACCTCTTGGATACTAGATACCGGATCAGGATTTCATATCTGTAATTTTTTGCAGGGACTGAGAAAAAGTAGGATGGTTGGACCTGGTGATATGTCCCTTAGAGTAGAGAACGGAGTACAAGTTGATGCCGCTTCCGTCGGTGAATATCACCTAGCATTGCCAAGTGGCAATACTATGATTTTGAACAATTGCTACTATGTACCTTCAATGGTTTGCAACATCATTTCAGTTTTTTAATTGATAAATATGGATATAACTTTGTTCTTGATAGAAATATCATGAACTTTTACCTTGATAAGGTATTGGTTGCAGAAGGTACACTGTTTAATGGTATCTATGTTCTAAATCAAAACGCAGTTTTCAATATACAAAACACATGCAAGAGGAAGAGTTTAGAAGAGAACGAATCCTACTTGTGGTATTGTAGACTTGGTAATATCGGAGAGAAAAAACTAAGTACGTTGCATAAAGATGGATATTTGAATGCATTCGAATTTTCATCTTATGAAACTTGTCATTTTTGTCTCAAGGGAAAGATGACCAAATCTTCGTTTACCGGACCCGGAGAAAGAGCAGCAGAGCTCTTGGGACTCATGCACAGTGATGTATGTGGTCCAATGTCTATACATGCATGGGATGGGTTCTCGTACTTCTTTACATTCACTGATGATCTCTCTAACTTCGGATATGTGTATCTTTTGAAATACAAATCTGAAGCTTTTGAGAAATTCAAAGAATTTAGAAACGAAGTAGAGAACCAGACTGGCAAAAGTATCAAGATCCTCCGATCTGATAGAGAAGGGGAGTACTTAATCACGGAATTTCTAGAATACCTAAAAGAGAATGGAATTCTCTCTTAGCTCACACCTCCGTATACACCATATCACAACGGTGTATCGGAGTGGAGGAATCGTACCCTTATGTATATGGTTCGTTCCATGATGAGTAACCCTGAGTTGCCTCTTTCATTCTGGGGTTTGCTCTTGAATCAGCTGCATTCATATTGAATAGAGCACTGACCAAACCAATGCCTACCACCCCATATGAAATATGGAGTGGGAATAGACCATGTCTTAATTACATTAAGATATGTGGGTGTTCTGCTTTTGTTAAGAAACAGAAACCTGATAAACATGAGGCAAGATCTTTATTGTGCAAGTTTATGGGATACCCTAAGCATTCAAAGGGGTATCTGTTCTACCACACTGAGGAACATAAGGTGTTTGTATCTCGCCACGCTACCTTTTTGGAAAGGTAATTTCTTACAAAAGAAATTTATGGGAGTACGGTAGAACTGGAAGAAATTTCTGAACCACAAACTGTAACAGAAGATTTGGTAGAACCCCTAGATTCAGTAGTCCCAGACGAACCTCAGCCACTCCGCAGATCCAACAGGATTTCTCATCCTCCTAAGAGATACCACGGTTTTCTCATAGAGGAGGATCAAGAGGATTGCATCTTGGAAGAAGATGATTTTAC
Source organism: Agapanthus africanus (assembly GCA_030015575.1). Lineage (NCBI taxonomy): Eukaryota > Viridiplantae > Streptophyta > Magnoliopsida > Asparagales > Amaryllidaceae > Agapanthus > Agapanthus africanus. Next base: position 40,529,264 of record CM057341.1, read on the forward strand.
TAGTTTCAGGCAGGCTATTATCAGTGGAAACTTTGATAAGTGGCTGGATGCTATGCGATCAGAAATAGAGTCCATGTACACCAATAAAGTGTGGACCTTGAAAATTGCTCCACCTGGGGTAAAACCCGTTGGATGCAAATGGATCTACAAAAAGAAGATTGGTGTAGATGGGTAGGGGGAAACTTATAAGGTTAGACTTTTTGCAAAAGGTTTTTGTCAAAGACCAGGTGTGGACTATGACGAAACTTTCTCTCCAGTGGCAATGCTCAAATCCATTCGGATCCTACTTGCCATTGCTACCTTCCATGACTATGAAATCTGGCAGATGGACGTAAAAACGGCCTTTCTAAACGGATGTTTGGAAGAGTGCGTTTATATGGATCAACCGGAAGGTTTTGTAGACAGTAGGAGCAGCGGAAAGGTGTGCAAGTTGCTTAAATCCATTTATGGATTAAATAGGTATCGCGGAGCCGGAACATCTATTTTGATAAAACAATCAAGGAATTTGACTTCATCAAAAACGAAGATGAGCCTTGCATATATAAGAAGATTGTAGAACGAACTGTTGTATTCCTAGTCTTGTACGTGGACGAAATTTGTTTGATAGGAAATGATATTCCTATGCTACAATCGGTCAAGCTGTTCTTATCATAAAGGTTCTCCATGAAGGACCTGGGTGATGCCTGTACATTTTAGGGATCAAGATCTACATAGATAGATTCTAGAGATTATTGGGACTTTCACAGTCCAGGTACATAGAGACCGTACTAAAGAGATTTAGTATGAAAGATTCCAAGCACGGTAATATACTCGTATTGCATGGAATCACCCTCTCCAAAGATATGTCTCCAAAGACCGATGAGGAGAGGCTTCGCTTGCGCACTATACCCTACGCTTCGACGGTAGGATCTATAATGTATGCGATGTTATGTACCAGATCAGATGTAGCTTACACGCTTAGTGTGGTGAGCCGTTATTAGTCGAACCCAGGTGATAACCACTGGACAGCTATGAAGAATATTCTCAAGTACCTGAGAAGGACTAAGGAGATGTTCTTGGTTTACGGTAATGGAGACCTGCAGGTCGAGTCTTTTACCAATTCAAGCTTCTATAGTGAAAAGGATGACAACAAGCCTGTTTCGGGTTTTGTGTTTACCCTCAATAGAGGGTAGTGTGTTAGAAGAGTTCCAAACAGGACACCGTCACAGACTTGACGATGGAGGTTGAATACATTGCTGCCAACGATTCCGCAAAAGAAGCCGTCTGGATTAAGAAGTTCAATACTGAACATCAGGTAGTTCCGTCCATTGTTGATCCGATACCTTTGTATTGCGATAACAATTGGGCTATAGTTTTAGCGAAGGAACCACGTTCATATCAGAAATCCAGACACATCTTGAGGCGGTATCACCTGATCAGGGAGATCATTGATTGCCAGGAGATCGAGGTGCGGAGAGTGGACACAAAAGACAACACGGTGGATCCATTCACCATGGCCCTCCCTCAAGTACAGTTCGAGCGACTTTTTGATATGTTGGGTATGCGATACGCCAACAGCTGGCCTTAGAGCAGATATTGGGTACTCGGTACGCCAATATATGGCCTTAGTGCTAGTGGGAGATTTTTGGATATGTATGCCCTAGAGGCCATTATTGTATATGTATACATGTGGATGCTAGGGATATCTTTGTACAGGACAATCTTACTCAGTTATATAGTATATTATTTAAGTTATTTTTATCATAATATGTGTATTTCTTTCTTATGATGTTTTATGTTGCTTGCACATATTGATAAAGACTCGATACAGTAGTATACTATTATGGTTTGACTTTATCTTAAGAAGTGCATATGTTATATATGTCGATTACATGTTGATAAAGCCCATATGATCTTGTTTGACTACCAGCGTTATGATGGCGATCATACTTGTGGGAGCTGGGTAGTCCATAAGCATATCCTTAAAAGTCCAAAGCCGCAGGAATATCGAGATCGGGCATCGATACTCCAGAGTAGGCTTGCGTATACGTTTCTAGACCAAGACGAGGGACGATGGTTGGTCCCACAACCATTAATGTGATCACCTAAGATTGTATACAGGTGCTCACTGGGGGTGAGTACACTGGACGGACTCGCCAAGAACCTCTAGATGGTATTATATCTATTGTTAGATAGCGGTTCTCAGGTGACATGAGTACATGTTAGTCTTTGGACCTGAGGTCGTCATTTGTCTCGTATAAGTTCCCACTATTCTTTGATCACTACCCTACCACGACTCTACTAAGTCATGCAAACAGGTTTTGGTTGGGTGCAGTCCCGAGCCACATGGAGGCAGTGAGTGATTGTCAGGGATTCGTCTCTCCAGGTATTGGGAGTTAATATCGCACTGTGTTCAATTGGCCAAGACCATAAGACCTTGGCCAAGGCAGTTGGGATTTACTGATAGGTTGTTCAGTAGTTTCCCGGACTGGTCCTAATCCACATCAACACGAATTATCAGGTTATTAGGGTCTGACGTTTACCACCCCTAGATCCGGTATGCGATACTCTTAGACGAAGAAACCAGACTGTATGATGATTTTCACAGATAGGCTCAGTTGGGATCCGGATGAGTTTGCTCGTTGGCTTTCCTTTTTGACTAGTACCCGGGTAGCCGTTATATACAGCTAGTGCCGCTGACGTACTTGTGGTTATGGATTTATCCAGTAACTCACTGCCAGTGTACTGTCGAGTCTTTAGATTCCTACATAGAAGGTTTTCCTGTTTCGGACGAAACGATGTAGAGGCTATATGTTTTTATGGCAGGGTTCAATCATATACGTGTACTAGTTACACGGATCATGACTTGGACGGATAATACTAGTGGGCTTTGGTTTAAGCCGGATCCTACTATTATATTATTGGATTATTTTCTTCACTTTGTATTCGAATTTTTCGGAATATGAATACGGATATGCATATACGGTGAGGGGTATTCTTGTAATTTTACAATGGTGGTTTTAGAAGAAGACACCTCATTATTTGTTTAACCATTTTTCTTAAATTGTTAATGAGGTGAGGTTAAGGTGTTGATTATCATGAAATGAAGCATGGCTACTTGGTGACTCATGGGGTGACTCATGGTTTACTATTGAAGTATGCTTGATTCATTGTTTGTGAATTATTGGCATGCTTCAATTGATCCATAACACTTGGCCATTCTTCATCGAATCATTCACAACACTCTCTTGACCTCAAGCTTCTCTTCTTCTTCCTCAACCCTAAATGTCTCATGTGTTGAGAAACCTGGGGTATATTGAGTCAAATCAATCCATCATCACTCTCTACATTCTCTAAGCTACTTAGATTACCATACTAAGTACCCTAGTTACCTCGGTTTAGAGGTAGGAGTTCAAAGTACACACTCTCAGGTGGATCATCTTTGACGCGAGGAGGCCGACGATCAAGCACGATCTATACACTCTTCGAGGAGCTAAAGGAGAGGAGTGAAGACCCGAAGGATTTGAGCCTTTAGGTATAAATTTCTATCATAGTAGATAGAAATCCTTAGTTTGCTATTTAGGTTTATGGTAGATCCGGTATATAGGTTATTCTAGCGCCTTTTTTAAATTGTAGAAAAAGTTTTGTTCCGCAAATGGCCACGGTTGATGGCCAGGGCGTTAGTGTAACCCAACAAGAGGCTGATAACGAAGTTAAATTTCTTGATAGGCCTAGGGATCTCATAGATTCACCTTCTATGGCCGTAGGTAAGTGACGCTTTAGCACTGGCATTCTTTTATTTATTCTTGTTTGGAAAAGAGAATAACCATACACATATTTTCACTCCTTTGCCAACCCTGACTGCACTAGAGTCTCGGATTTGCATGCCACCTGGCCCTTATGCCAGACGCGTGTCTGAAAGGATGTCAAAACAGAGCATTCACTCATTGGCGAATCTTATTGAAGATCTTCACGCTGGCACTTCCGTCATGGCTGAAGAATCTGCTGTTGAAGCCAATGCTTCCTTGTCCGTTCTTGCTACCTACCATGACAAGGCGCTGATGCGTACTTGGGTCGAATATTACCATGAAGTGGAGGCTTCCCTATATGGAGTCGAATGCGTACGCCTTCCTTCTGATATCCTATCCGTAAAGGACAGTTTGCGTAGATGGATCGATCGGTGTGCGGCTAATATCCAGTCTTGCGAGAAAAGGCTCAACCGGAAGTTTTCAGCAAGGGAGTTGGCTTCGAAGGCTTTGGGGGAACTTCAAGCCCAGCTCACCACCAAAACTACCCGGGCCTATGAAATTTGGCGGGTCCTTCACGAGGTCATTACGGAGGTGGTGACTCCTGATAAAGCCGTCATTTTCACACGCGAAATGGTTGAGACTAACAAGACTGCTGAGAAAGAGCTTGAGATTCGGTTTTCCTTATACCAAAAACAACAGGCACAGGCAGGGACTCAGCTTGCGGCGTTACTAGATCTTGAGGCGGAAGTCCGGCGGAAAAATAATGATCTAGTTAGCTTATTGAACCACCCGCCGTCTTAAATACTTTGTCGCTATATATATTTCTTTCTTCTTTTCTTTTCCTCTTTTTTTGTATCTTGTATTCATTTGGATTTATGTATAAAAGACATATTTTATTTCTTGCATGCGCTTCTCTATCCTTTGATGTCTTGATTTGGCGTAAAGTAGTTTATATACTCATTCTAGAGTTTGTAGTTTATGTATTCATTTCGGAGTTTGTAGTTTATTCACTCATCTCGGAGTCTGTATTTTATTCACTCATCTTGGAGTTTCTAGTTTATGTACTCATTTTAGAGTTTGTAGTTTATTCACTCATCTTGGAGTTTCTAGTTTATGTACTCATTTCGGAGTTTGTAGTTTATTCACTCATCTCGGAGTCTCTAGTTTATGTACCCATTTTGGAGTTTGTAGTTTATTCACTCATCTCAGAGTCTCTAGTTTATGTACTCATTTCGGAGTTTATGTGATTTGCTTCCCTTGGGTTTATAGGCAAACTTGTCTTAACGTTATATGCAGTTAACCCCTATTCTTTACGACAGAGGTCCGTTAGGTTTGTGGTACTAGGGTTTTAGTCCGTGGTACCGTCGCGTTGGCTGATGTATTCCACGATATGGAGTCTTCAAGCTATTGTTCGAGCCCCACGACTGTCGTGTCTCTGATCCCTTCGGGAGCTGAACAAGACGTCTTCAAGTAATCTCTTTAGGTTATATTACCGTCAAAAGGGTAAACGTTAGGAATTTGCCATGACGCTTTCTACTTGAGGTTAGGCTCAATTTGGAGCCCCGATGAGTCATAACCACTCCGCTCTGGTGTGGGATGATCTCCGATAATCTTTTAGGCTTTATATGAGTTGCCGTCAAGACCCAAAACCGGGAATATGCCATCGCTTCATTTTTGTTTTGATGATGTCGTGTCGTTTCTTTGCTGAATTAGGATAGACATCTGTAGGACTTCTAAGCTGTATGTATTGCAATTGAAATCCGGAGCTAGGAATATACCATTGCTCCAATTTTATTTGATAGTTGCGTCCGCATCCTGCTTAAATGTGGGGGAACGTCGAGATAGTCTCTGAGCTGTATATGAACCGTTAAGACTTGGAGCTAGGATTTTTCCGTGACTTCATTTTTTCTTTTGACCCTTGGTTCTTTTGTTGGCGTTGCGTCTGCATCCTGCCGAAATGAGAAGGAACGCCAAGATAGTCTTCAGGTTGTATATGTGTCGTCAAGACTTGGAGCTAGGATTTTTCTATGGCTCCATTTTTTTTTCCCTTGGGTCTTTTTTGTTGATGTTGCGTCTGCATCCTGCTGGAATGAGAAGGAACGCCGAGTTGGAGCTAGAATTTTTCCATCACTCCTTTTTTATTTGGCTCCTTGGAGCCTTTGTTGACGTCGTGTCTGCACCAAGAAGGAACGTCTAGCTGGAGCTGGGATTTTGTCATTACTCCTTTTTTATTTGGCTTCTTGGAGCTTTATTGACGTCACGTCTGCAACCTGTTGGAATGAGAAGAACGTCGAGCTGATCTCTAGTCTGTAGATATCGTCGTCAAGATCTGGCTCTCCCATTGATGGAGCCTGGTGGAAAGTATGGTTTCCTTTCTTTCATTTGTGCCCATGGATCATGTACAAGAGTCAATATGGACATACTTGCAGGGCATAGGAAATTTTGTTTTATTTTTTATTGCCACGATACTCTATCTTTTCAGCTTGTCATATCACAAAAGTCGCGATTGCCCCATTATTTTGCCTTTTTATCAGCGGTGCCCAATCATTTTGGCTATTTTTTTATATTTTTACTCACTACTTTTTATTGTGAGTTGCCTAAACATTTCAGCTGTTTTTATATGCATATTTTTTGTTCGGTGATTTCTATTGCGAGTTGCCCAAACATTTCGGATGTTTTTATATGCATATTTTTTGCTCGCTAATTTTTATTACGAGTTTGGAATCTGATAACAATATCAGCATCAGCATCGCTACGATTGGAATATTGCCAGGAGCGAATCATCATTTTCTGTGAAAGGACTTGGAGCTTGACACCTGTTTAGGCATTAACATTGCTGCGATTGGGATATTTCCAGGAGCGAATCATCATTTGCCTTTGTTGATTTAAACAAATGTGGCTTAGCAAACATGGTTAGTATCCTGTCGAATAAGGCCTTTTGATTTTATAAGTCTTAAGGGTCTCATAAAGGTATTTCTCCCTACGAGTCGTGAGGATCTCGTAAGTGTATGTTCTTCTTAGAAGTCATGAGGACTTCTAAGTGGTACTTTCCCTCGTAAGTCATAAGGAACTTACAAGAGTGTTTTCTCCTTATAATTCGAGAAGACTTATAAGTGTCGTTCACCATACGGGGACATTTCTTGTCAGTGGTGGAACTTGGTGGGAGGATATTTATTTATGCCCGTGGATTGTATATAAGGGTTAATATTGGACCGCTTGTAAGGCAACTTGGGGGATATGACGGCTTAAGAACATGTTTAGATCCTTGTGGTTTAAGACTTTTGAATCTTATGAGCCATGAGGTTCTCATAAGGGGAATTCTCCTTACGAGTTGTGAGGATCCTGTAAGTGTAATTTCTCTTTAGGAATCATGAGGACTCCTAAGTGTGTCGCTCCTTTGTGAGTCGTAAGGATCTCACGCAGGAATTTTCTCCTCACAAGTTCGAGAGGACCTTGCAAGTGCACATGAATTTTTTATTTTACGAGTTTGAGTTCTAATTCGGGTTTTCACAAACTTTCCGGCAGTCCTGCTGTTTTTACTCACGACGCTCTTTCGGATTTTCATCCGTGCCCATTTTTCTTGTGGACATACCATTTTTTTTGAACGATGGAACACCCGAGAGTAGTTTCGTCGCAGGTGCCCATCAATTTATCAGTGGGACTTAGGGGTGGCTTCATTGCTGGAGTAGCAGTGTAGCCAGTGGGACTTAACTTGCAACCCTCGCCGTTGATACTTTGATTGCAATATAGATCTCAAGGGAGGATATCGCCGTATTTGGGGCAATGCGCCATGTTTGAGGCGGCACACTAGTTTTGGGACGTTTCGGTCCATTATCACCATGTTTGAGGTGAATTTCTAGTTTAAGGACATCTCGGTCCGATGTCGCCCTATTTAAGGCGAGGTTCTAGTTTAGGGACATCTCGGTCCGTTGTTGGTTTAAGGACTTCTCGGTCCGATGTTGCCATATTTGAGACGATGTTCTAATTTAAGGACATCCCGGTCCGTTGTTAGTTTAGGGACTTCTCGGTCCGACGTCGCCATATTTGAGACGAGATTCTAGTTTAAGGACATCTCGGTCCGTTGTTAGTTTAGGTACTTCTCGGACCGACGTCGCCATATTTGAGGCAAGGTTCTAGTTTAGAGACATTTCGATCCATTGTCGTCATTTTTGGGGTGACGGAGCTTTTTTTATACCATTCTCAAAGTTCTGACTCAGGAAGATAGCGAGCGGACACGAGCGTCGTTATTTTTCATAGACCTAAGATGTGACTCGTCAAGCGTAGTATTGTTTGAGGAATCAGCCGTTTATTGGCCAGAAGGGTCTTTCGCTATGCATATCCATGAGCAAGTGGAATCCACCTTGGTACACTTTGTCTATGATGTACAGACCTTCATAGTTCGGCTCGATTTCCCTCGTTTTGCATGATTGGGGATCATTGGTCTTTTGACGACTAGCACGAGTTCGCCTTGGCGTAACGTTCTTGGCCTGGTCAGTCTTTCGTATGACCGTGTCATCCTTGCCTTATAAGCCTCCAGATTTTGCTGTGCTATAAGGCGAGTTTCATCGAGGGCATCGAGCTCCTCAAGCCGAAGATGAGCATTTTCTTTATCTGTCAGCTCGTATCGAACCGCTACTCGTAGAGAAGGGAGTTCTATTTCCAGGGGAAGCACTGCTTCCGTGCCAAATACCAACATGTATGGTATTATATTCGTAACCGTTTTGAACGTTGTTCGATACGCCTAGAGAGCTTCATGCAGCCTTTCGTGCGAGTCTCTTTTGTTTCTGGACACTGTTTTCTTTATAATCTTTGTCAAGGTCTTGTTGAAATCTTCAGATAGACCATTAGCCTGAGGATTATAGACTGAAGAGTATCTCCAGATTTTTTTTTGCGGTTGAGCCAAGCGGCTAATTTTATGACTTCTATAAGCTGGCCCATTATCTGAGATAATTCGTTGCGGAGTGCCGAACCGATAGATGATATGCGTCCTGAAGAAATGGAGGATGTTCTTTGTCTTCACTTCCCTTAGTGGTACTGCTTCTGTCCACTTAGAGAAGTAGTTATTCATTGCCAGTATGAACCGGTATCCTCTGGACGATTCCGGTTCAATGGGGTCAATTATATCGGTTCCCTACATTTCAAACGTCCAGCTAGCCACTATTGGGTGTAGCGGATTTGGGTGTTGATGGATGAAGTCCCTATGAATTTGGCACGAGTGACATTGCTTCACATATTCGAGACAGTCCCGAATCATCGTGGGCCAATAGTAACCCATTCTTTTTTATCTTCATCTTCATCTTTGGCTCAGCTTGATGAGAACCGCAGAGTCCATCATGAGTTTCTTGGACGACTCTCTTCGCTTCTTCTGGTCCCAGACATCTTAGCCATAAACAGTCGAAATATCTCTTATATAGAGTATCATTGACAAAGGTGAAGGGCAAAACTCATTTCATGAGCTGATGTCTAGATGATGTATTTTTGGGCGTTCGTTGGGATTTGAATTAGTCTATGAAGACTTCCCTCCAATCCTTGACCTTTACTTCATCCTCTATTTGAAGGGCTATTTGTTTGGTCACTACTTTTCCTTCAGATAGATCTGTTAAGTCTTCCGAAAATATATCTGTTGGCGCGAGAACCCGACGGCTTTGCACGATGATACTTATGTCATCGAGGTCTTCATTGGCTAGTTCCTTATCTAATTTGGCCAATGCATCCACCTTATTGTTTTATGCACGCGGTATACTCTTCAGGATGTAGGAAGGGATTTGTATCAACAGTTGTTGCACTCTTTCGCTATATTTTATCAGCTCTGGCTTGCATGTTTGATAGTCGCCGTTTACTTGGCTAATGATCAATTGGGAGTCTCCATATATGAGGAGATCTTTGATCCTATGTCGATAGCGATCTCGAAACCTGCTATCAAAGTTTCATATTCAGATTCATTATTTCTTCTTGTTTCCGTTAGGGAAAGGGCGAAACACATTATCCCACCTTCTGGAGTCATGAAGATAAGGCATACCCCGGCTTTGATTATGGGGGTGTTTTGTTTTCGCCGCTTTACGGAGGATGCTCCATCAAAGTAGAATTCCCATTGGGAATCATTTTCTTCCTTCTCTCATTCGATTGTATCGAACGCATGTTCATCGGGTAACTCACAATTTAAGGAGGAGTCGACTGGTATCGGATGCTCCGTAAGAAAGTCGACAAAGGCCTATCCTTTCACTACTTTGAGGGGTCGATACGTTATCGAGAACTCTATCAGGAGGAGGGCCCATTTGGCAAGCCTTCCTGTTAATATGGCCCTTGACATTAGATATTTGAGAGGATCCACTTTTGATATGAGATGGACCTCATGTGCCAAGGCGTAATGTCTGACCTTCGTTATCGCGAAGATCAGTGCCACGCAGTTCTTTTCGATGCGGGAATAGTTGTTTTCTGCCTCTAGGAGAACACAGCTCAAATAGTATAGAGCTCTCACATTTTCCTGATCGTTCTTGTAACATCTTAGAATGCGATTAGAGTTAATTAAGCAATTTAATGCGGGTTTTTAATAAAATTTAACCAAAATTGTTTTCATATATTTTATTTTAATTAATTAATATTTTATTAAATTATTTTCGAAAAAGCACACACTTGTGCATGTTAAACTATGGTCTAGTAGGTGTTAACCATGCTTGTTTAGCCATGGCATCTTAACATATTGTTATGCCATCTTATATTTATGTATACATATTTATTTTAAGTATAAGTTTTATTCCTATTTTTATTTATTTATCAAAAGAGTTTTTTTTATAAAAATGATGAAAGAAGGAAAAGATTAAAGAAATGAAGCATAAGAGACATGGGGGGATAAGGCATGGGAGACATGGACAAGGCATGGGAGGCATGGGGGGATAAGGCGTGGGAGGCATCTTTGAGGAGAGAGAAAGAGCATGGATCTTATATCTCACCCTCACCCTCCAGACTCTCTCATCCCTCATTCTCTCAACTCAAACACCCTCACACTCTCTCATTTTCTCTCCTTCCTCTTCACAAAACCCCCCTCTTATTTGTTTCTCACACAAACCTTAAGCCCCAAAAATTCATCAAACCTCATCAAACCCTTCATAAATCATGTTCAACCCTCTTATGATGTCTTGGAGCTTGGATGGTTAGAGTTTGTCATTCAAGTTTGGTAAGGTAATGATTCTTAACTGTTATTAGGCTCTAAGTAAGGTTTTGTGCTCATTAATTTCAGTAAAATATAAAGATGTTATAGTTTAGTGCTAAATTTCGTATTTTGGTAAGATTTTAGCTTCTGTTGAATCTAACAATACAATAGACTAATCTTTTAGTCTAGAGTATACCCTAGAAACCCAGACCCAAACCTTTACACTTTGACCGGCGAGAACTACATTTTGGCCGGTGCCACTGGGTCTTTTGTGGAATTAGGTGTTGTAATTTTGATGGTAGCTCTCTGTGGATCTTGTAAGGTATTTAGTATACTTTTTTTTTCTTGTATAATCTGAAGGTAAAATCTGGAATTGTTTAGCTAAGGTTTAAGCGTTTCGGCAACGTGCGATGCGGATTTATCCGACTTTCGGTTAGGTGTTTCGTTTGTTTAACAGTCGCAGGTTTGGGATAGATATCGCTGCACACGTTTATCCCGCTGAGATAATGCTTGATAGCTTATGGGAGTCGATTCGTTAGTTATATATTCGTGTCCGTGTGTTATCGTAAGTTACTAATTTCGTACGTATTGGTTGTATTTGTATGATATTAGGATCGCAGGCGGGGACTTCAAATGCAGCCAGGAAAGGGAAGGAGGTAATTAGATTCATCTAGCTTGAGATCGTCCGATGAGTATGTTTAACATCTACGGGGGAATCGCCTGTATGGCGTTAAACGACAAAAGCTAGATTCAAGTGATATACCCTTGTGTGATATGCCTATATGTCTATATATATTGATTTCGTATAATTACCATTGTACATCATATTATATGTTATACATTGACATACCATTAATAGGAAACTGTACCATTACTAACGGTTCATGTTGCACGAGTACTAAATTATATGCCACACACACACCGTTGGTAATTGCCATGTCACACACACTGAATTTGCTATAGATAAATATATTGTACCGCATTCATGCTTGGCAGTTAGATTGTTATTCTTGTATGGTTCGCATTATGAATTGCATCACTTACATACATACATACATTGCTATAGTAATATAAACATTCTTATATGATGTCTTATTTAGATTTCAAGGATTGGGAAACTGCAAGATACCTTCGGAAACGTGAAATATTTTAAAAGTGCGGTTTTCCCTTGATATGCTCACATTACTTCTATGTTGCATACATCGTACTTCATGGATATATGCATCGAGATACTGTTTTCATGAGATTTCTAGATTTGAGAACCGCGGATATATTTCAAAGGAAATTATAAATTTTTTTAAAAACACGGTTTCTCGTGATGTGATTTCGAAACGTCCACCATGAGTTTTCTCGATTCTGGAGTTACCCGATTCGAGGAGAGAGGAGGCACCATCTGTGGGTACATGGCGGACTCGGTGAGGTACCTGCGACCATGAAAAAAAAGCGCCTAGCTTTGGCAAGAAGATCGTAGAGTTAGGTGATGAGCCTGGCAGGAGGGAGCACTACCTACCGGTGATTGTATGGAAACTCGACGGATATCCAGAGGATACCGTTCGGAGTTATGAGATGAGATAGATATGAGGGCCGATCATAGTGACGACGCCTCAAATATTGAGGTTTTGGATGTCGTTGATGGACTCCGGGTTTTACATGACGATGATTTATGGATGAGGATTTTGTTTTATCCCATACTTATGATTTTTATGATATACTCTGTACATACAGACATTTTCACCCCGATATAGTACCTTGATTATGATTTTTACTGCATCTCATATTATTGTACATATGCTATCTTGACCACATACATAGGATTGGGTGTTTATCATGCATACTTGTGATTATTTGCATGCTGTTATTTACTTCTCACGAGTTGGAAACTTACCCCCGTTGTGCCACTATGTTTTGCAGAGTTGACCCTCAGTTTTGTCACGCCCTGCTTCCTAAAATACGGAATACGAGGGGTTGACAAGGCCAGCCATGCTCCTACGGTCAAGGAAATATCGTGCCGTAGTCACACTTCGGCTTCTAGCTTTACATGGTAATCAGTAAACAACGCACAGGTAATGAGTAATGCAGTATCTAAAACGAAACAAATGCAAAGAACTGACCTGATGGAGGCAAAAAGGGTATAACTCTGGATAGCTGATCAAAATGTCCGCGATGTACGTCTGGTCCGGGTCCAGGCTAGATCCACTCCTCACTCTGAGCATGCATACTCAGGTCGTCAGAGCGACACGATAGCAATATATATATGTGTGCACATGGTAACTCGTAGAGTAATAATGGATGTATAACAGTAAACCAAGACAGTAAAGATATGAACATGGAGTAATCAATGCAATATTTAATAGATCAGGTGTATATTAAAGCAGTAATAAAGTATGCCAGGTATGTCAAGACAATAAGTAATGTATATCAATGCCCTTATCCTTATCAGTCTCTAAGTCTCACTGTACAGGTCACTGAGCCTATCGTCAGTCCAAGTGTGAGAGTCAACCACTCGCGAGTGTCCTCCACCTAAGGATAGGACCCAAGGGCAAGGGACCACGGGCCTAAAATGTAACTCACGGTAATAATCATGTACCCTGTAAATCTCCATATATCTCCATATATATAAGCCGGCACGGGACTCCCGAGATTCTGTTGAACCCACACTCAAACTACCCCACACCCCGTGGTCTACATCAAACGCTAACCATAACCTCAAATACCAGTCGGTCTGTGACAAGTCTGCGTGAGTACTGGAGACAGGATCTCCATCAAGCACGTCCCGACTAATACCCAAGATAAATGGCAGTGTCTGGTGCCTTATCTGTGACACCCGTGCAAGAGCTTCCGTAAGTGTCCCATACCACTTATAGTCACACTTACACGCGTCCCACAGACGTCGACAATGCAATAGAATAATAGGGTTCACTGATTGTGTGCAAGTACGTGTCACTTTCACTTATTCACTCATACACGAACACTAACATACTTGCCACAATCATCACTAATACCTAACACTGGATAATGCACATGATCACTAGGTTATCAATGCAGTGACATATGTATGATATGATGAGGAAACAGTATGTAAAGCATGCTTAAGATGTCATAAATCAGTATTCTACCACTTGCATAATTTATCATAAATCATACGTGTACAATTTAGCGAAACGATGAACGGGGAATAAATAGTATGTTTGATTATCTATCCTGCGAATTTAGTTTCACGTCAATCGGGTTTCAGGATTACTAGTTATGGCCATTTCATTTTAAGCGTTCACGGCTGGAAATCCGGTTTCAGAATCGGAAGTCTGTTTCGCAACGCATTTTAATCCCAGTTGGGATCAGAATTTAGCAATGCAACAGTTGAATGAAACTAGGGTTTCTAATAAGGTTTTTAACGCAACTAACGGATTCTCAATCGCATCTGTACGTCGGGAGTTATACACTGTTCAATACTAATATGTCAATTCTGATTCTGTTGGGACTGTTATACGTCCCGATCTTTTAAATTATAGATTAAATAGCAAACGATGACGAAATAGGATGAAACCACTTGTGTTATCTATCTAACAGATTCACATTTAATAAACAGCAGAGTTCTGTAGCATACGAGTTAAGGAAACAAGGTGGTACCCATTACGGGACAGTAAGCGATAATCAGAGTCGCTATGGACTGCAGTCCAGAGCCGCACTCCGAACCAAATATCGTCACAATTTAAGTACAGAAACCATTATAAAGTTGCATAGGGTTATAGTTCGTCGAGTCGGCTTCGATTTAAGCCTTTGAACGCATCATTCCAGTATGTACATAATTTACGGTGATTTTAATAATTTTCAGATACGGGAAATTTCTAGTTTTACGGGTATATTTGGGGGCATTCATTTTAGTCTTTAACGGTCGTATTTTCCAGCGAAATTTATACACAGTATTCATCATTACACGGGCTAACATAAACAATCCAATTCCAACAAATTAGGTAAGTATTTTCATTGGGATCACACATCGAACAGTTATGGCACATAATCGATCTGAAGTTGTAAATTTGTAATCTATATAATTTAAGTTTGTAACTTGAATATATTAGCATGTAGCAAGTAAATTACTTGCCTGGAGACGCACGGCAGACGCAGTACAGCACGGGCACGGCAATGGCGACAAGGGTTTGGCTTGGCTCGGCTTGAACTTGGCTATGGCTTGAGCTTTGGCGGCACAGGCTCGGCGATGGCTCAGCAGTGACACGACGACGACGAGACGGTGGTGATCGTCGGTTGATAGAAAGAGGGAGAAACGAATGAGATTTAGAGAGGGGGAGAGGGTTAGAGTTAGACACACACACACAGAGAGAGAGTTAGGCAGAGAGAGGGAGAGTGAGATTTAAAGAGAGAGAGAAGGGATCAGAGGGGGAGAGAGAGACACACAGAGAGAGAAGGGGGATTAGAGGGAGAGAGAGAGAGACGTAGAGAGAGATAGGCAGAGAGATTGACAGAGAGATTGAGGGAGAGAACTAGAGAGAGAGAGAGAGACTGAGAGAGGGAGAGGGAACCAGAGAGAAAGAGAGGGGAAACAGAGAGGGGAGTGAGAAAGAGTGAGAGGCAGAGAGAAGTAAGGAGAGGGAGAGACAGAGGTTGAGAGGGAGAGGGAAAGAGACGAAGGGCTTAGTGGTGGTGAGGAGGTGGTGCTCGGGTCGACGAGGCGGCTCGGGGCAGTGGGGAGCTCGTCGGCGTCGAGTGCAGGTAGGGGGTCGAGATAGGTGCAGGGCTCGTCGGCGAGATGGGTTGCGGGTGGGGATCGGGTGGATCTCGGGTGCAGGTGGGTTTGGTGGCGGCTGACAAGAGAGCTTGTTGCAGAGGGAGCTGAGGGGAGAGTTTGAAAGGATGAACGCCGATGAGGTGGCTGCGGTGGCCGGAGGAGGGGTGTCGGGGAGTTGGAGTTCGAGCGGGGGTGCTCGGTGGGTTTTGAAGGTGGGTCAATTGGAGAAGAGAGAGGTGGTGTTCGAGGGTAGTTTTAGGGAGTCGTGGTCGATAGATGGTGGTCGGCGGTGATGTTGGGGGCCGTCAAAGAGGTCGTAGGTGATGTAGAGGTGGCTGCGGCGATGTGAGCGTAGTGAGGGAACTTGAGAGGGAGGGGAGATCGGGGAGTTTGCGTCGTGGGCAACAAGAGCGCGGGCGTGGGTGTCGTGGCCACGAGCGTTGGCGACATGGGTGAAGGCGCAATAAAGAGCGGGAAACGCGCAACGGGAGGGAAGATGAAGCGTAGGGTCCAGGCCGGGTCGGGTTGGGTGAAGGCGGGCTGGGCTGGGGTGTCACGAGCTGGGCCGGGGTTTAATTTAAAATAAATTCCATTTTTAATCAAGTTGGGCTGAGGAGCTGGGCCGCAGGAAAATTAATAAAAGGGAATGGAGTGTGGGCTGGAAAGAAAAGGATTTTAATTTTAAAAAAAGGGCTGAAGGAATAAAATATAGTTTGAGTTTAATTTACAAAGAAAGGGAGGTGGGCCTGGTTTGGAAATAAATAAGAATAGAAAAATAAAAATAAAATAAAAGAATCTGTAAAATATACAATCGATAGGTAATGGGCTTGAGATAAATTAGGATTAGGGAAAGTTATAATACTAAAATAATATTTATAAAAATAAATAAACTTCAAGAGTAACATAAATACACATATTGGTAGAAAAGGGACTGAGTATTACATCATACCACCCTTACAAAAATTTCGTTCTCGAAATTTAAAACTAAACGATAAGTTGTAAAATCAAAAGCGAAAGCTATCATATCGCAAACTAACCCATAATGATTTAATTAAAACGGGTGGATGAAATCTTGAAGGTATATATATATATATATATATATATATATATATATATATATATATATATATATATATATAAGGGCAACATACAAAAGGATAGGTCTAACTAAGTATAAGGCAGGAACAACTATAAGGGCAAACTACATGTATACGAGAATATAAATAACAATAACGCACAATAATATTCGAGGCGTGCTCGATAAAATCGAAACCCAAATATGTGCACATATAAGTATATCAAAAGTAGCACAGCAGAAATAATAATGAGTATAAGGCATAATCATAATGAAACAGTGAAGAACTTGTCGGTAGTTTAAAATATTTTTAGAACAACGTATCAATCAAACCATTTTAATATAACTTAGAAAACTACATGATGAAATAAGAAGCATAGCACCAAAATAATATATGTAATACATATGGTCGCGCTACCGAAAATGAGAAAAAGTAGTGTACTTAAAATACATAAAACGGAGTGTGTATAGGCTAAATTTTCGAATAACAATGTATACACGCACTCTTCGATAAATACAAAATAATGAAAACTAAATTTTCGAATAACAATGTTCTTAAATATAGTTAGGGTAACAGGGAAAAGCACAAATATGTATAGGCTAGCTAGGGTAGGGATTACAATGGAGTGTGGCTCATACAAAAGGTCGGAGTGTGACGGCCTTAGACTGAAGGTCGAAGAGATTGGGGTCGGGTCAGCACATGAAGTAAGGGTGAGCAGAAAGGGACTACAAGGAAAAATTGTATGGGGAGGATAACGGTCGATACATCATGTGAATCAAAAATCCGAAGGGTCAGCTAACTCGAAAATTTTACTATCAATTTCCCCTCTCAGAAGGATCTCAAACGAGGCATAGACGAAGGATGAAGGGTGGCCCGTTCAAAATATCAGGGTGCGGTACTTGTTAATCTCAGTGAGGGTTAAAACAATACAAGGCGTAGGGGAGGACAGATCTCAGCAGGAAAAAAATTTAAATGTATATGAGAAATAATTAAGCATCAAGTGAACTACGAAGATCGAAAGATTGGCGAACTCAGCAATTTATTTCATTCCAGAAGATTCTAAACAAAGCATTCTCAAAGACAAAAAGGTGGTCCTAAACTATACATAGATTTATTTGGCCAGAGAAGACGACATCTAAAAGAAATCCCGTCAGTCGCGGTTGTGGAGATTCAGCAGGTTGCGGTAGGCTCGCGCGCTCAGATAGAGGCGTCCATTTCCATAGCGCCTCACAGGGACCAACATTGGGAGTTCTTCCACCGCAGGGTCTTGTTCTTCTGGTCCTTCTCCCTCGGCTGGAGCTTCTTTATCGATGTCTGCTTCCATGTGATTCTCTTCTTTTAGATTCTCTTCCATGTGATTTTCCTCCACTAGATTTTCTTCTATCGGTTCATCCTCGGGATCTTCCTCTATCGGGTTTTCTTTAGGGTCTCCTTCTTCTTCGTCGGAAATGCCTATCATGTCAACCTCTGGGGCGGCGTCCCCTTCGTCCTCGGAATCGCTGTTTTCGAAGATGGCCTGGAGAAGTTGATCTCATCGTCAGAACTCATCAGCGTGCGGTCTAAGGAAACGCATGACTGTGCATCCTCATCTAGATGCGGCGCTGCTCCAGGGTGGGCCATGGCCTGAAAAGAAAGAGTCATGATTAGACAGTGGAACACATCAAGAAAATAGCTAAGGGTACGGAGTATAGGGAAATATGCGGTGGCAGGAACTGAAAAATCAGAATTAAAAATGCTGTGGTAATGAATAGTATAAATAAGGGGAAAAGCAAGAGAATGATACATATATTACGATTCAAAGTTTTTATTGCATTCAACTAAGAGTTCGACGGATACAAGATTTCAGACGAAAAGAAATATTTATAAGAGGATGACAACATTACTACTGAAAGTAGAAAACATGAAAATTCTTCTTTGACTACTAGACCGCTGCATTCTCGTCACGCGAGTTGAATCCTGCGCTGGGTCCGCCTTATCCTCGAAGTTCGAACGACGCAATAATCATCACTTGGCAGAAGTGGAGAGTGTGGATGAGTTTCCTCCTTGTAGCTCCTTCTTTTTTGGGCAATCGTTGATAAAATGTTCGCTGGATCCACAAATCTGACATTTCCCTTGGGCGCGGCGACAATCACCCTGAAGATGTCCTGGCCTCCTGCAGTACCCACAATATTGCGTCTTCTGCTGCTTCTGTCTCGGGGAAACAAATGGGTGATTCATCTTCTTCTCTTTTCCTCGTCTAACAGGGATCCCTTTACGATTGGAGACTCCTGCTGGTGCTTGATTCACCTGTCTTCTCAGTCCTTCAGCTAACAAGTCGTTTGTTCGCTCCTGGGCTTCCTTCAGACCTTGCAGTACACTCAGAATCTCAACGGTCTGATTCTGGGGAGTGGAGATAGAGGAAGAGTCGTTGGAAGACATGATCCTGAAACAACAATTTATTTTGAGGGTGATATAGGGAACAAGCTATAAGAATCAAAATATAATACGGATTGGGCAAGGATTCAAGAATATCAGATGTGATGAAATTCATTACAGGTGGAAATCAACTGTATGACTCTAAGTCACTTAAACAGAGTACGGTAGTGTAACCATGATGTAGTTCACAATTACAACCACGTCACTCTGCCAAGTCACCTGAAACCCAAGTGAATGAGTAGTAGAACACACAATGTGAATTTGGATCACGAATAACAAGTTTACAACCTAGACCGAGGGATGTCTTAGATTGTCAAGCTATACACGGAAAACTGCAATCCCAATCGAAGCAAAACCTGGTCTCTGATACCAACAAAACCATGTCACGCCCTGCTTCCCAAAATACGGAATACGAGGGGTTGACAAAGCCAGCCATGCTCCTACGGTCAAGGAAATATCGTGCCGTAGTCATACTTCGGCTTCTAGCTTTACATGGTAATCAGTAAACAACGCACAGGTAATGAGTAATGCAGTATCTGAAACGAAACAAATGCAAAGAACTGACTTGATGGAGGTAAAAAGGGTATAACTCTGGATAGCTGATCAAAATGTCCGCGATGTACGTCTGGTCCTGGTCCAGGCTAGATCCACTCCTCACTCTGAGCATGCATACTCAGGTCGTCAGAGCGACACGATAGCAATATATATATATATATATATATATATATATATATAGGTGCACGTGGTAACTCGTAGAGTAATAATGGATGTATAACAGTAAACCAAGACAGTAAAGATATGAACATGGAGTAATCAATGCAATATTTAATAGATCAGGTGTACATTAAAGCAGTAATATAGTATGCCAGGTATGTCAAGACAGTAAGTAATGTATATCAATGCCCTTATCTTTATTAGTCTCTAAGTCACACTGTACAGGTCACTGAGCCTATCGTCAGTCCAAGTGTGAGAGTCAACCACTCGCGAGTGTCCTCCACCCAAGGGTAGGATCCAAGGGTAAGGGACCACGGGCCCAAAATGTAACTCACGGTAATAATCATGTACCCTATAAATCTCCATATATCTCCATATATATAAACCGGCATGGGACTTCCGAGATTCTGTTGAACTCACACTCAAACTACCCCACACCCCGTGGTCTACATCAAACGCTAACCATAACCTCAAATACCAGTCGGTCTGTGACAAGTCTGCGCGAGAACTGGAGACAGGATCTCCATCAAGCACGTCCCGACTAATACCCAAGATAAATGGCAGTGTCTGGTGCCTTATCTGTGACACCCGTGTAAGAGCTTCCATAAGTGTCCCATACCACTTATAGTCACACTTACACGCGTCCTACAGACGTCGACAATGCAATAGAATAATAGGGTTCACTGATTGTGTACAAGTACGTGTCACTTTCACTTATTCATTCATACACGAACACTAACGTACTTGCAACAATCATCACTAATACCTAACACTGGGTAATGGACATGATCACTAGGTTATCAATGCAGTGACATATATATGATATGATGAGGAAACAGTATGTAAAGCATGATTAAGATGTCATAAATCAATATTCTACCACTTGCATAATTTATCATATGTACAATTTAGCGAAACGATGAACGGGGAATAAATAGTATGTTTGATTATCTATCCAGAGAATTTAGTTTCACATCAATCGGGTTTCAGGATTACTAGTTATGGCCATTTCATTTTAAGCGTTCACGGCTGGAAATGCGGTTTCAGAATCGGAAGTCTGTTTCGCAACGCATTTTAATCCCAGTTGGGATCAGAATTTAGCGACGCTACAGTTGAATGAAACCTAGGGTTTCTAATAAGTTTTTCAAAGAAACTGACGGATTCTCAATCTCATCTGTACGTCGGGAGTTATACACTGTTCAATAATAATATGTCAATTCTGATTCTGTTGGGACTGTTATACGTCCCGATCTTTTAAATTACATATTAAATAGCAAACGATGACAAAACAGGATGAAACCACTTGTGTTATCTAGATAATAGATTCACCTTTAATAAACAGTGGAGTTCCGCAACATACGAGTTAAGGAAACAAGGTGGTACCCATTACAGGACAGTAAGAAATAATCAGAGTCGCTCTGGATTGCAGTCCAGAGTCGCACTCCGAACCAAATATTGTCACAATTTAAGTACAGAAACCATTAGAAACTTACATAGGGTTATAGTTCGTCGAGTCATCTTCGATTTAAGCCCTCAAAATCATCATTCCAGTTTGTACATAATTTACGGTGATTTTAATAATTTTCAGATACGGGAAATTTCTAGTTTTACGGGTATATTTGGGGGTATTCATTTTAGTCTTTAACAGTCATATTTTCCAGCGAAATTTATACATAGTATTCATCATTACACGGGCTAACATAAACAATCCAATTCCGTCAAATTAGGTAAGTATTTTCATTGGGATCACACATCGAACAGTTATTGTCACGCCCCGCTTCCCAGTGTACGGCGAAGTGGACGCGACGAGGTCCGCTACGTATGTACTCAGAAGTACATACGCTAAGCGTAGCTAAGCAATATAAAATAAATACACAAGAGACAAGAGTATAAAAAGAACATCAACTTTTATTTATTAACATTCTTTGTACAATGCATGAAAAAGGAAATACATCTGAAATAAAAAATGCCTAAACAGTGGCATAACAGAAAAAGGAAAGTACTGGAAAGAAAAAGTGTACAATGAAATTATACTGCTGGGTCTTCGGCAAATTGCTCCAAGTCTTCTTGGGTTGGTTCAACTTCTGCCGGATCCAGGTCACCTGACGACATTCAAAGAAGAGAGAAACAGAATGTCGTCAGCGAACAGATCGCTCGGTAAGTCCCAAGAGTAAGAGGGAAGTAGAGAGGACAGAATAAGAAGATACATTTTTAAAGTGTAAACTATTGCTGTATTGTTATGTTAACGCTGTTGTTTGTAGCTTGGTACAGAAGAATGCCAGTGTATACGAGGGGAGTCTCACTTGCCAGAGACTAGGGCACGTGTAGTACAAGGAACCGTTATGCCACGGTACAACAGCAATGGGATTCAGGTTAGGTGTATTAATCTGACCACCTCATGCCACCTTTAACACCTTCCGTACCAATCTACCCCTTAAACCCCGCGATGTCTTGTTTGTATTGTTATCTTGTAAAACTGTATTGATTGTAAGATTGATTAACTGACTGACCGAAACCATGATATCAGGAAACGGTTATAACTGTAGAGTCATGTAAATGGAATACTGGGAAACATGTAAAAGGAATATCCATGGTTCGGTTCAGTCAAGTAGATTGTTAACTGGGTTCTGGAATTCATGTATTCATCTTGAGTTGAAATATTAAAGAATATAGATCGACTTGAATCATATTCAAGTCAGAAATAGTCAGACTCAAACCCGAGTCAGACTAAAAAGAAGATAATTTGAAGTTCAATAATTGTTAGGGGCCTTATTGTAATTTATAAAACTTGAGGGGGTTTATTGTAAAAATACTATCGTATATTTTTCAAAATACAACTCAAGTATTTAATTATCGTCTTTATGTACATACAACAATTTAATGATCAAGATAAATATGTATACATGTTCGAATAACATGAAATGAGTCAAGTATATTATTCGAGTAACTACCATAAACAATGCTGTAAAGAAATATTATGTACGACTAATTAATCAAGTTGAACGAATGCAGAATATAAACAGAGATATGTCTCTAAATGTTTTGCATGTGTAAGTTCCAGTTTCACCTAAATACGACTACCGGTTTGAGAGATATATATGTTTTCGTATCGTCGCGCAAAACGGATCAGAATCTATTCGGCACCGTCACATATTTTTAAAACGCAGTTTGAGTTAATTTCTATCGGGTTTCAGGTTACTAAGATTATTATAAAATTGTAGGTATTTCGATGTACTTATCCAAAACACTAAGATTCACATGATTTGGATTTCTGAAGCTCTAGTTATGATAATTTTAATATCAGCGTTTAAAACAGAAATTCAGGTTTCTGGACAGTAACTATATATTCTATTGCAAAGCCTATATCAGGTTGTTTCATGCATTCCTAAGTAATATAATATACAGAAAATTATAGTTCTATCAATGGTGCATCTACACATCTAAATTTTGTCACAAACGGACATTGGGTGTTCGAGTTATGTCCAATTTAAAAACAGTGTGTGAATCGGAACAGATTCTGTCCAGATCCGTCACTTAATATTGTAACGCAGTTTTCTTTATCTTAGATGGGTTTTCAGTAAAACTATAAAACTAAGAAAATCTAGATCATTCAATTTAGATATCAAAAACACCCGAGTTTACTTAATTTGGATACCGGTATACCAAGTTATATGTCCTAGAAGTTGACCGATAACTGCAGTTTTCTGTTTTACGATCAGTGAATAAATACGATGTAATTCCTAAACCGTTATGCGGATCGATCTAAAATTTTTACAGAGTGTATAAAATAATATATTCTATTATATGTAAATTTCATGAAATTTTCAGAATTAAAAATTAATTTATAAAATTTATTTTAAAACTAAAGGTATTGATATGTCATATGTGAGAAATGAGAAAACTAAGGTATTTATTCGTAACTTCATTTTTTTTTTTACAAAATTTAAATAAAGTGATTTAAAATAAAACAACAAACATACAATCCTAATTGGTCACTATGAAATCTTAACATGTGAATTGAGAGTAATGAAAAAGACTTTACAAACTATATATGTGTGTATGTTTGTGTGCTCATTATTTATATATGTATACATTTAATTAATTATTTAAGAACTATGATATGTCAAGTGAAGTTTTTCATGGCAATATAAAACAAGAGAAATATAAAGAGAAAAAGAAAGAGATGGAGGATGGAAAGAGAGAAGGGACTTACATGCACAAGCCGGTATTGTCACCGGGCTTGTCTATCCGCCGATAGCCTCGCGTTAGTTGCGAGACCTTCTTGAATACTTCTTCATGTTCTTCTTCTTGGACTCTAGGTGAAGAGGAAGAAGTGAGAGATAGAAAAATGTGAGGAAGAAAAAGATAGAGGAGGACAATAAAGATGGTGTAATGGTGAATTATGTATAATAATATATGCATTCAACATGAGAATTAAAAGAGAAATGAAAGGTCACCATTCATTTTGGAAATGAAAGGTCTCATTTGTAGGCTATGAGAAGAATAAAAAATGATAAAACATAATTGCAAGAATGGGGATTTGAACATGTGACTTATGGAATAACAATGCAAGGACTTAATCAATGAGCTATAAGGTTGTTCATGCATATATTTAATTAGAATTAAATATATGATCTTGCTTAAAAGAAAATGAGCTTTTTAGATCGGCTGTAGAGAATAAAAATAATGGATTTGGGTTAAATATTTATGAAAGGAAAAAAATAAGAATGAGAAGTTAAAAACTTAAATATAAGAAAAAGAAATTGTACCTAGAAAAAAATACATAATAGATTGAGGAATAAAATAATAATAGATTTAATAGAAAACGGAAAATACCAAGTACAAATAAATACGGTATATTATTGAAGAGGGATAATACAAATGTATAAAGATTTTGGGGTTGTTACAGTTATGGCACATAATCGATCTGAAGTTGTAAATTTGTAATCTATATAATTTAAGTTTGTAACTTGAATATATTAGCATGTAGCAAGTAAATTACTTGCCTGGAGACACACGGCAGACGCAGTACAGCATGGGCACGGCAATGGCGATAAGGGTTTGGCTTTGGCTCGGCTCGGCTTGAACTTGGCTATGGCTTGAGCTTTGGCGGCACAGGCTCGGCGATGGCTCAGCAGTGACACGACGACGACGAGATGGTGGTGATCTTCGGTTGATAGAAAGAGGGAGAAACGGATGATATTTAGAGAGGGGGAGAGGATTAGAGTTAGACAGAGAGAGAGAGAGTTAGGCAGAAAGAGGGAGAGTGAGATTTAGAAAGAGAGAGAAGGGATCAGAAGGAGAGAGAGAGACACACAGAGAGAGAGAGGGGGGATTAGAGGGAGAGAGAGAGAGGCATAGAGAGAGATTGACAGAGAGATTGAGGGAGAGAACTAGAGAGAGAGAGACTGAGAGAGGAAGAGGGAACCAGAGAGAAAGAGAGGGGAAACAGAGAGGGGAGTGAGAAAGAGTGAGAGGCAAAGAGAAGTAAGGAGAGGGAGAGACAGAGGTTGAGAGGGAGAGGGAAAGAGACGAAGGGTTTAGTGGTGGTGAGGAGGTGGTGCTCGGGTCGACGAGGCGGCTCGGGGCAGTGGGGAGCTCGTCGGCGTCGAGTGCAGGTGGGGGGTCAAGATGGGTGCAGGGCTCGTCGGCGAGATGGGTTGCGGGTGGGGATCGGGTGGATCTTGGGTGCAGGTGGGTTTGGTGGCGGCTGACGAGAGATCTTGGTGCAGAAGGAGCTGAGGGGAGAGTTTGAAAGGATAAACGCCGATGAGGTGGCTGCAGTGGCCGGAGGAGGGGTGTCGAGGAGTTGGAGTTCGAGCAGGGGTGCTCGGTGGGTTTTGAAGGTGGGTCAATTGAAGAAGAGAGAGGTGGTGTTCGAGGGTAGTTGTAGGGAGTCGTGGTCGATAGATGGTGGTCGGCGGTGATGTTGGGGGCCGTTAAAGAGGTTGTAGGTGATGTAGAGGTGGCTGCGGCGATGTGAGCGTGGTGAGGGAATTTGAGAGGGAGGGGAGATCGGGGAGTGTGCTTCGTGGGTGACAAGAGCGCGGGCGTGGGCGTCGTGGCCGCGAGCGTTGGCGACGTGGGTGAAGGCGCAATAAAGAGCGGGAAACGCGCAACGGGAGGGAAGATGAAGGGTAGGGTCTGGGCCGGGTCGGGTTGGGTGAAGGCGGGCTAGGCTGGGGTGTCACGGGCTGAGCCGGGGTTTAATTTAAAATAAATTCCAATTTTAATCAAGTTGGGCTGAGGAGCTGGGCCGCAGGAAAATTAATAAAAGGGAATGGAGTGTAGGCTGGAAAGAAAAGGATTTTAATTTTAAAAAAATAGGCTGAAGGAATATAATATAGTTTGGGTTTAATTTACAAAGAAAGGGAGGTGGGCCTGGTTTGGAAATAAATAAGAATAGAAAAATAAAAATAAAATAAAAGAATCTGTAAAATATAGAATCGATAGGTAATGAGCTTGAGATAAATTAGGGTTAGGGAAAGTTATAATACTAAAATAATATTTATAAAAATAAATAAACTTCAAGAGTAACATAAATACACATATTGGTAGAAAAGGGACTGGGTATTACAAGTTTAGTCGCGGCTGGCTCCTTATTGTATCATTTTCAGTGGATACCACTACTGTTGGGTGCGAGACCCTTATAGGTGGGTTTTTGTATGGGTATCCATATTCTTTCATTTGTATATCTTATTTTGTATCTAGGACTCTCCATTTACCATTTACATGTATTGACTTAGAGACTGAGAGGTTCGATATTTGTATTTTATGTGACTCTGGGTGTTGTGCTCGTATCAGCCGGATTTTATTTCATGCTACGATGTTGCTTACCTCTTATTATGCTGTTTTCACTTCTTATTTTCTTATTTCTTCGCTACGGCATCGTATATATACCTGTTGTGGTTACGTTCCGCCTTTTGGCATGAGATGCTCCTGTTTGGCGATGCTATATATATATTCTATATTTGTACCCGTTTGGGATTAGTTTTTACAAAGGAGATGCTGCCGAAATTTTTAAGAAAATGAATTTAAGTTTTTAAAGATTTTTTTGAGATTTCAAATGTTTTTAACTAATGTTTTAATGTTTTATCACTCTATCTTTCAATGGTTTGGATTTCTGGGTTTTCGGCTTACTTGAATTACGTTACGCCTTTAGACGTTGCATGATTTAAGTGCCGGCCGTGTTCCTAAATTGGGTCGTGTCAAAGTTGGCATCAGAGCGTTAGGTTTTACCTTTCGGAGTGTAGGATGACCTTTGGTATGATAAGGCGAGTAACTTAAGTAGAGTAATGTAGCGTGTGTATGTTCCGCGGCATACTTACGACACGGTACTCCGCCTGAGTGACCTTAGGACCTATTTGCTTGTAATTCCTACTTTGATTCCATGTATCCTTATGATTCGATGTCCTTATCGAATCCTATTTCCTTATTCTAGCCATTATACCATCAAAGACTATGAAGGCATAGAGAGCTGCTGCCAGAGATGAGGTCAGAGTAGGCTCGTCTGAGACGAGGACTGACCAGGGCGGTACACCTATTCTTCAGGAGCATATTGACCCACCTTCTCCAGATCGTATTGCTAGGCTAGAGGCCAGTGTTCAGGACTTACGACAGATGATTGGATCTTTGATAGAGATCAGTCGAGCTCAGAGATTAGATGTTGCCCCACCTACTTTGATCGTTCAGGGGCCGAAGCAGATTTGTACTGGAGTTCCATCTCAGAGGCAGCTAGATAGACACCGCGACAGATTCTTCCCAGGCAACGGTGGTAGCATAGGCTTGAAACAAGGCCAGTTATTTGGCTTTTACCCATAGGGTTAGCAGCCATCGCCATGATGTTTTTGGTGTGGGAGTCGGTATCACCGCATCAGAGATTGTACCGTGAGACACCAGGGAGAGCCAGCAGTTCCACATGTTACTTTACCACCATCACCACCTCAGAGAGCTTTGCCCCTTACGTCCGTTGTTGCTTTACGCCAGACCCATGCTCAGAGAGGCTGTGGCCATGGCGGTCTTATTCAGAGAGGACGAGGTGGCAGAGGCGGAGGACAGCCAGATGACGGTAGAGGACAGGCCCGAGTATTTGCGTTGACTCCTCAGGATGCGAAGGTGTCGAATGCTGTTGTGACAGGTAATCTTTTAGTGTGTTCTTTCGATGCGCGTGTGTTGTTTAACCCAGGATCTATGCACTCGTATGTGTCCACACACTTTGTACCTAGGTTAGGCCGAGACTCGTCCTTATTAGATGAGCCACTTGTCGTGATTACTCCTGTTGGAGAGTCTTTTATTGCGCGACATGTGTTTTGGTCGTGTACCGTTCGTATTATAGATAGAGTTTCATTCGCCGACTTGATTCTTCTTGATATGTTGGACTTTGACGTTCTCCTTGGTATGGACTGGTTAGCTACTTGCTATGCGTTCATGGACTGCTGTGAGAAGGCATTTAGGTTTTGTTTTCCGAGCGAGTCAGTTCTTGTTGTGTAGGAGGACCATAGTGCCACCCCTCACAGTTTGATTTTTGCTCTTTGCACTATTCGGCTCTTTAGGAATGGATGTCAGGGATTCTTAGCCCTTATTTGTGATACTGGAGCCACAACAGATCCGTTGGACCAGATTCCTATTGTGAGAGAGTTTCCCGATGTATTTCCTGATGAGTTACCTGGATTGCTGCCAGAGTGCGATATCGAGTTCTGCATCGAATTGATTTCTGGCTCAGGGAATATTTCTATACCGCCTTATCGGATGGTCTCGGCTGAGCTTAAAGAGCTTAGGGATAAGTTGCATGAGTTGCTGGACAGGGGACTTATTCGTCCGAGTGTTTCGCCTTGGGGAGCTCCTATTCTGTTCGTCAAGAAGAAGGACGGCAGTATGAGACCGTGCATTGATTATTGTCAATTGAACCGAGTTACGGTGCAGAATAGGTATCCTTTACCTCACATTGATGATTTTTTTGATCAACTCCAGGGTGCGGGACATTTTTCCAAGGTTGATTTGAGGTCGGGTTATCATCAGTTGCGGGTCCAGAATGACGACATTCCGAAGACTTCTTTTCGTACGCGCTACGGGCATTATGAGTTCCTAGTGATGTCGTTCGGACTCACCAATGCCCCAGCAGCGTTCATGGATTTGATGAACTGGATTTTCAGACCATTCCTCGACCAGTTCATTATTGTGTTTATTTACGACATTCTGGTCTATGCCAGAAGTCGAGAGGAGCATGAGCAACACTTGAGGATTACCTTGTAGACATTGAGAGAGCACTAGCTATTTGCTAAATTCTTAAAGTGTGCATTTCTGGCTTGATAGTGTTGACTTCTTGGGTCATGTGGTTACGTGAGACGGTATCCGAGTGGACCTGAAGAAGATCGAGGCCGTACAGATTTGGACAAGACCTATATCAATGACAGAGGTCTGCAGCTTCTTGGGCTTAGCCGGTTATTACCGCCGTTTCGTGCAGGATTTTTCGAGTATCGCTGCACCGCTGACCGGACTAACCCGGAAGGGAGTTCCTTTTCTTTGGACTGAGGTATGTGAGCAGAGTTTTCAGCAGTTGAAGACTCGTTTTACGACTTCTCCAGTTCTATCTTTGTCTTCTGGATCAGACGGCTACGTTGTTTATTATGATGCTTTTCGAGTGGGGCTCGGTTGCGTGTTGATGCAGCATGATAAAGTTATCGCTTATGCTTCTCGGCAGTTGAAGAAGCACGAGCAGAAATATCCTACTCAAGATCTAGAGATGGCCGCGGTAGTCTTTGGGCTCAAGATTTGGAGACACTACTTATACGGAAATTCATGTCAGATCTTCACGGACCACAAGAGCTTGAATTACATCTTCCAGCAGCGGGATCTGAATTTGAGGCAGCGCCGTTGGATGGAGCTTGTGAAGGATTATGATTTTGAAATCCTTTATCACCCGGGCAAGACGAATGTGGTAGCTGATGCTTTGAGTCGTAGGTCTGAAGGTAGCTTATTCCATTTGAGAGCAGTTCAGAGACAGTTTTTTGCAGATTGGTAGACCTTGTGTGATAGTAGAGTACAGTTCGAGTTCACTTCCGCCAGAGGACAACTCATTCATGTTCGCGCTTGTCCACTTCTACTTGATCATATCAGTGAGGCGCAATCCGACGATGCTCGGTTGTCCGAGATCTTGGAGCATGTTCGGCAGGGTAAAGATTCAGAGTTTGTGATTAATGACCAGGGTATGCTACATTTTTGGACTCGTTTATATGTACCAGATTCCGAGGGGTTGAGATGTGAGATCCTAGAGCAGGCACATCAGTCAGCATACAGTCTTCATCCAGGTTCCACCAAGATGTGTCGTGATTTGAAAGATACCTACAAGTGAGAAGGGATGAAGAGAGATGTTTCAGACTTCGTTTCGAGATGCTTGACTTGCCAGCAGGTCAAGGATGAGGATCAGAGATCGGCAGGAGAGTTGCAGCCTTTGCCCATT
Source organism: Agapanthus africanus (assembly GCA_030015575.1). Lineage (NCBI taxonomy): Eukaryota > Viridiplantae > Streptophyta > Magnoliopsida > Asparagales > Amaryllidaceae > Agapanthus > Agapanthus africanus. The sequence continues at coordinate 40,559,550 of CM057341.1, forward strand.
CCGGAGTAGAAATGGGAGCGAATCATCATGGATTTCGTTAGGGGTCTACCCAGGTCCAATCGTGGGTATGACCCCATTTGGGTGATTGTTGACCGGTTGATGAAAGCGGCTCACTTACTTCCAGTGAAGACCACTTTCGGATTTGCTTAGTATGCTCAGCTGTATATTGAAGAGATTGTGCATTTGCACGGCGTCCTGTATGCATTGTATCCGACAGAGGCACCAAGTTCACCACCCGTTTTTGGAAGAAACTCCAGGAAGCCTTGGTTACCCGATTGAGTTTTAGTACCGCTTTCTATCCTCAGACCGATGGTCAGTCGGAGCGGAATATACAGACTCTCGAAGATATGCTTCGAGCGTGCATGCTTGATTTTGGTGGCAGTTGGGATCGTCACTTGCCTTTGATACAATAACAATTTTCAGGAGACAATTCACCTTTTGAGGCCTTGTATGGAAGAACATGTCGATCGCCAGTCTGTTGGACCGAACTCAGCGAGAGCAAGACTTTGGGACCACAGCTAATTCAAGAGACTACAGAGAAGATCCAATTGATCCAGGATAGGATGAGAGCAGCCCAGTGTAGGCAGAAGTCTTATGCCGACCGTTGTCGTCGCAGACTTGAGTTCAAAGTAGGTGATAATATATTCCTACAGATTTTTCCGATAAAAGGTGTGATGAGATTTGGGAAGAAAGAGAAGCATAGCCCCAAATTTGTGGGTCCTTTTGAGATTCTTAAGCGAGTTGGTACCGTTGCCTATCGTTTGGCACTTCCGTCCAGTTTTCCGGATGTTCACCCCATATTTCATGTGTCGATGCCTTCATGACCCTTCTCACATGATTCAGCACCAGACCATTCAGCTGGAGCGCGATCTTTCTTTCACCAAGCAGCCGGCAGTTATTTTGGATCAGCAGGTGAAGAAACTTCGGTCAAAGGTTGTGCTGTCAGTGAGAGTTCTTTGGCATGTTCCAAGTAGAAAAGAGGTCACAAGGGAAGCCGAGAGCGAGTTGCGGAAGAAATTTCCTCATCTTTTCGATAGTACGCATAGTAAGATTTTTAAATTCGGTAACCGTATTTCTTTAAGAGGGGAAGACTGTAACACCTTATAACGCGATTAGAGTTAATTAAGCGATTTAATACGTGTTTTTAATAAAATTTAGCCAAAATTGTTTTCACATATTTTATTTTAATTAATTAATATTTTATTAAATTATTTTCGAAAATGCACACACTTGTGCATGTTAAACTATGGTCTAGTAGGTGTTAACCATGCTTGGTTAACCATGGCATCTTAATATATTGTTATGTCATCTTATATTTATGTATACATATTTATTTTAATTATAAGTTTTATTTCTATTTTTATTTATTTATCAAAAGAGTTTTTGTTTTCAAAATGATGAAAGAGGGAAAAGATTAAAGAATGAAGCATAAGAAACATGGACAAGGCATGGGGGGACAAGGCATGGGATGCATCTTTGAGGAGAGAGAAAGATCATGGATCTTATATCTCACCCTCACCTTCCACACTCTCTCATCCCTCATTCTTTCAACTCAAACACCCTCACACTCTCTCATTTGCTCTCCTTCCTCTTCACAAAAACCCTCTCTTGATTTTGTTTCTCACACAAACCTTAAGCCCCAAAAATTCTTCAAACCCTTCATAAATCATGTTCAACCCTCTTGTGATATCTTGGAGCTTGGATGGCTAGAGTTTGTCATTCAAGTTTGGTAAGGTAATGATTCTTAAATGTTATTAGGCTCAAGTAAGGTTTTGTGCTCATTAATTTCAGTAAAATACCTTGATGTTATAGTTTAGTGCTAAATGTCATATTTTGGTAAGATTTTAGCTTCTGTTGAATCTGCTGTTACTAACTAGATCCACTATAAAATCTAACAATACAGTAGACTAATCTTATAGCCTAAAGTCTACCCTAGAAACCCAGACCCAAACCCTTACACTTTGACCGGCGAGAACTACATTTTGGCCGGCGCCGCCGGGTCTTTTGTGGAATTAGGTGTTGTAATTTTGAGGGTAGCTCTCTGTAGATCTTGTAAGGTATTTAGTATACTTTGTTTTTCCTGTATAATATGTAGGTAAAATCTGGAACTGTTTAGCTAAGATTTAAGCGTTTCGGAAATGTGTGATGCGGATTTATTTGATTTTCGGTTATGTGTTTCATTCGTTTAACAGTCAGAGGTTTGGGTTAAGATGTCGCTGCACATGTTTAGCCAGCTGAGCTAACGCTTGATAGCTTATGGGAGTCGATTCGTTAGTTAGGTATTCGTGTCCATGTGTTATCGTAAGTAAATAATTTCATACGTATTGGTTGTATTTGTATGATATAAGGATCGCAGGCAGGGACTTCTGATGCATCCAGGAAAGGGAAGGAGGTGCTCGGATTCACCTAGCTCGAGATCGTCCGGTGAGTAGATTTAACATCTACGGGGAAATCGCCTGTATGATGTTAAGCGCCAAAGGCCAGATTCAAGTGATATATCCTTGTGTGATATGTTTATATGTCTATATATGTATATATATATATATATATATATATATATATATATTGATTTTTCTTAATTACCATTTTTTACATCATATTACATGTTATACATTGACATGCCATTAATAGGAAACTGCACCATTACTAACGGTTCATGTTGCACGAGCACTGAATTATATGCCGCACACACATCTTTGATAATTGCTATGTCACGCATACTATAGAATTTGCCATGGATAAATATATTGTACTGCATTCATGATTGGTAGTTAGACTATTATTCTTGTATGGTTCGCATTATGAATTGCATCATACTTACATATATACATACATTGCTATAGTAATATAATCACTCTCATATTATGTCTTATTTCGATTTCGTGGATTGGGAAATCGCAAGATACCTTCTGAAACTTGAAATGTTTTTAAAGTGCGGTTTTCCCTTGATATGCTCATATTACTTCTATGTTGCATACATCGTACTTCATGGATATATGCATTGAGATACTGTTTTCATGAGATTTCTGGATTTGAGAACCGCGAATATATTTCAAAAGAATTTATAAATTTTTTTAAAAACGCGGTTTCTCGTAATGTGATTTCGAGATATCCAGCTTGAGTTTTCTCGGTTCTGGAGTTATAAATATACCCGATTCGAGAAGAGAGGAGGTACTGTCTGCGGGTACATGGTGGACTCGATGAGGTATTCCGGGGCAAGAAGATCGTAGAGTTAGGAGATAATCCTGGAAGAAGGGAGCACTACCAACCGGTGATTGTATAGAAACTCCAGGGATATCCGGAGGATACCGTTCGTAGTTATGCGATGAGATAGATATGAAGGCCGATCATAGTGACGGCGTCTAAGATATTGAGATTTTGGGTGTCGTTGATGGACACCGGGTTTTCCATGATGATGATTTATGGATGAGGATTCTATTTTATCCCATACTCAGGATCTTTATGATATAATCTGTACATACAGACATTTTCATCCTGATTTAGTACCTTGATTATGATTTTTACTGCATCTCATATTATTGTACATATGCTATCATGACCACATACGTAGAATTGGTTGTTTATCGTGCATAATTGTGATTACCTGCACGATATTCTTTACTTCTCACGAGTTGGCAACCCACCCCCGTTTTGCCACAGTTTTTTGCAGGGTTGATCCTCAGTTTAGTCGTGGCAGGCTTGTTATTGTATCATTTTCAGTGGATATCACTACTGTTGGGTGCGAAACCCTTATAGGTGGGTTTTTGTATGGGTATCCATATGCTTTCATTTGTATATCTTATTTTGTATCTAGTACTCTTCATCTACCATTTACATGTATTGAATTAGAGACTGAGAGGTTCGGTATTTGTATTTTATATGACTCTAGGTGTCGTGCTCGTATGAGCCGGCTTTTATTTCATGCTACGATGTTGTTTACCTCTTATTATTCCGTTTTCACTTCTTATTTGCTTATTTCTTCGCTACGGCATCGTATATATAGCTGTTGTGGTCGTGTTCCGTCTTTAGGCATGAGATGCTCCAGGTTGGGGATGCTATACATATATATTCTATATTTGTACCCGTTTGGGACTAGTTTTTACAAAGGAGATCCTGCCGAAATTTTTAAGAAAATGAATTTAAGTTTTTAAAGATTTTTTTGAGATTTCAAATGTTTTTAACTAATGTTTTAATGTTTTATCACTCTATCTTTTAATGGTTTAGATTTTTGGGTTTTTGTCTTACTTGAATTATGTTACGCCTCTACACGTTGTGTGATTTAAGTGCCAGTCACATTCCTAAATAGGATCGTGACAGTTCTTTTGTGCCGATAGCGCGCCTAGAGAACCTTCAAGGGCCGTCGTATATAGGATAAGGGGTTTTCCCCTAACCGGAGCGGTCAATACCGGTGGATTTTATAGGTATTGTTTGATTTCGTCTAGTGCATTTTGGCACTTTTGATCCCAGATGAACATGGCCCCCTTCTTCATTAGATGACTGTAGGGACAAAATTTTCCGGAGAGGTTAACTACGAACCGCCGGATATATATGAACTTTCCTTGAAGAGATCACAGTTGTTTGAGGGTTCTTGGTATGAGCATTTCCATAATCGTCTTGATCTTTGAAGGTTCAATTTCGATACCTTGGTGACGTATGATGAATCCCAGGAATTTGCCTGAGGAGACTCCAAACACGCATTTTAGAGAATTCGTCTTCAGATTATATTTTCAAAGACATTGGAACACTATTTTTAGATGTTCCTAATGCTCCTCATGAGATTTGCTCTTTACCACGATGTTGTCAATGTAGCATTCGACAATTTTATGTATGAGGTCATCGAAGATCTTTATCATGGCCCTTTGGTAGGTAGCTCCAGCGTTCTTTAAACCAAAAAGCATCACTTTATGGAAAAATATGCCCAACGGGGTTCGGAAGGCTGCATGTTTTTGGTCTTCAGGATGCATTTTAATTTGATTGTATCCTGAAGATCCATCCATGAAGGAGAAGACCTCATGGGTAGACGTGTTATCGATCATCAGCTCGGTAACAGGTACTTGGAAGTCATCTTTCGGGCATGCTTTTTTGAGGTGTCGAAAGTCTACGCAGATGCGCACTGTCCTATTCTTCTTCATCACTGGAATGATGTTAGCGATCTAGTCGGGATATTGAATTTCTTGGATGAAGCCGGAGTCGATTAGTTTCTTGACTTCAGCGTTGATACCCATATCAAGTTAGAGCCGCATTCTTCTTGGCGCCTGTTTGACGGGTTTTATCTCAGGTGATATGGCCAGTTTATGTACCGCCACTTTTGGATCTATACCTGGGATCTCGGAATAGTTCCATGCGAAACAATCTTTATATTGCATGAGCACGTCTTTTAACGTGGCTACCTATTTTTCAGGTAGCAGTTCACTGACGAACGTTGGTCTCGGATCATTTTTCGTTCTTAATTCAATTTTTCTTAAGTTGTTCACCGTAGTGTGTATCCCATATTTTAACTCTTTTGGTGCCGGTGAAACTGGGAGATCACCTCGTCCTCATCTTCATTTGTGAAGCATATGTGAAGGTCATCCATAGTCTCACGCCCTCTCTCATTTGAAAGTGTTATTATATGGCAGGTACGCATTCGCTTCCATTCTTGACGTTGAGCTTGTCATATCCTCACGGTATAGGTCCTTTTTGGCTCATGCTTTTGCGGCGGGGTTATCCTAAAGCTGTGGGATAAAGCAAATCTGCCTTGCTGATAGTATTCTTCTATCCAGTCTTTGAAGGTGAAGCAGTCTTTAAGGGGATGACCTATTACTAGGTGATAGGAGCAATAATCTGGATGATAGACCTTATTTATTTTTCCGAGACTCCGGAAGAATTATCATTTGGTGCTTCATGACAAGGATGAATATTTTCCTTGTCTTGTCTTGAGGGAATGAGTGTTCCCGACCCATCTTCTTTATAAAGGACGGGTTCCAATTGACCTTTTATCGATTGCATGGCTTCTTGGATCCGCTTTGTTTTTTCGAACGTTGTTTGCGTTCTTTGCCCTATTTTTCCCTCTATTTCGAGATTTTCCCCTTTTGTGAGGAAATACAGTGGGCCAGGGATGAAGAGTATTATAGTTTTCTTTCTCCGCAGATTGATGACTGAGGTGCTGCATCCTGGCCTTTTCATCAATGGCCATTTCGCGGCTATGATCGTCTCGGCACTTTTGACAAGCTTCCTTTATTAGTTTGTCTATTTGTTCTTCGAGTGACGGACTTAACGTTCTTAGGGCTGGATTTCGCTCTATTTCAACGTCACGGTCATTTATAAGTGCGTTTTCCTCCTCGCTGGAGATGTTTATTACGCGGCAGCTGTGGCACTGCTCCCATTTCTTAGACCGAACGTATTCGAACCCGGTTGTCTACATCTTTCCGTTGGGCATCTTTTCCTGAGTCCTGAGAATATCCCAAATCTTTTTTTAGAATTAGGCTTGTCGAATAGTTTGTTCGAGGGGTACACCTTGGCATCTTAACAGCCTTTTCAATCCCTTCGCGTAGTATTTCGGTAGACGATTTGATTAAAGGTTGTGAAGTGCAAAATCGGCACCATGCCAGACTTCTTTTTCTACTTTGGTCTCCGTCGATTGGTAAGAGAGGATCGCCTTTTCACCTCTTCGCGTAGGAGGGACGTAGAAAGTCTGTAGTTCTTGTATTCTGTATATATCGAGTGCATCAAGTTCCTTGTAATGCCGAGGCAGAGCCATTGTGATTTGCAGACTCTGATATGCTCCGGCTAGGGTTTGCACTGAAGGGCGGATGAGGAACACTGCATTGGCCTCGTCCTCAGAGTCGCTGCCAAAGACCAAAATAGGGGTAGATGGTCCGGGCCTGTTGTTTTCTTTTTGGGATTGCCCCGAGTAGACTATTTACTCATCTTCCTTAGAATGGCTCCCAAAGATCGGGATATTGGCGACGGACTTCTATTTATCTTCCGGCTTATGACACCTTTCTGTATCTTTGAAGTCTGGTAGGAAGTACTTTGCGTCTTCATATTTCCAGACCTCGTTTATGGAGAACGGATTTAGCTCCCCTGTGATGGTGTATTCCAAGCCGTCTTTGAAATACATCATACACTGATGTTGTGTAGAAGGGATGGCGTTTTACTTATGTAACCAAGGCCTACCGAGCAAAGCGTTATAGCAAGTCTTGGCGTCAATAACATGAAATTTGATGTCAGTGACGAGCATCCCGAAACGCAGTGTCAGTATTACGGACCCAAGCGTCCGTGAAGACTGTGAGTCGAACCCGGAGATGATAATTTTGTCTCAGGCCAGGTGTTGAACGTTCATGCAAATCTCCTTCAACTCTCTCATATTGAGAAGGTTGACGGAGGATCCGTTGTCGACAAGGATTTTCCCTATCTATATCGTGGCAGTACCCAGTGACGTATAATGGGCGGTTATGTTCATACGTACCGAGGAAGAGATCTTCATCGCTGAATGTAATGTCGGCTGTGTGAACTTCTGCCAGCCCGTCCTTCATCTTCTCTTCCGCGAAGAAAGCTTGGAAATGATCGGGCTCTTGTAATATCTTAATCAGAGACTCTCGTGCCTCTTTGGACAGAAGGAGAGCATCCAAAATGCTCAGCTGTGAGGGTATTTTCTTCAGATGTGCTAGGACATTGTAATCCACCTTATTTTTTCTCGGAGGGTCCCTTACTGCAAGCTCTTTGACAACTCCATCGTCGAGGGCAATTTCCTCAGAGATTTTCTATTTCTTTTTTTCTTTTTTTCTCAAACCTTTGTTTGTAGGTCCGAGGTTTTTCTCAGGCAGCGTGCTGTTACGCAGCTAATATTCTCATAGTTCTTATCCTCCTTTTCTTTTTCGGAGGTGGAATCTTTGAAGAGAGGACTGTAGGGTATTTCATCCTCATAATCATTTCTGAAAGTAAGAACTTAGGGTTTTCCCCCTTCTGAACTGGTATCAACCATATGATAGTTGCCAGCCTTTTTTTCACGTGCATCCGTCGCACTTTTTTGCCATCGACGAGCTTCGCGCTTCATCCTCATGAAGTTTTTCTATAGGCAACGTATCCTTGCCACCACTTCTTGAAGGTACTGCACTCTTCGGTGGGGTGGGTAACCCTTCGATGATATAGGTAGTAGTTTGGATGTGAATCCTCTCCATCGAGACATATGACCCCGGGAGTGTTTCCTACCAGAGGTGGTAGCTTCATTCGCATTGACAAGGCTTTGGCGAATCGCTTCTCTTCCTTGATCCTACTCTTATTTGTTGCAGGTATGCTTTGATTTGGTTGGAGTACTTTACGACTCCTTCTTGCCGCGACTTTTTCATCCTGACGCTGATGTTTAGCCTTTCATATATGGCTGTCTCGCATTCTCGGTCAAGTTTGCTTTGTGAAAGGCTTCATTTAGCAGCCTATCGATCAGATCTTCTTCTGGCAGTTCTGGGGATTTTAGTGCCGACTCTGCCTCCATTTCCTCCGCGTTGTTTTCTGACGTCGAGGGAGTTTCTTCATCATTTAACGACGAATGGGAGATTATATGGCAACTTGCTATACGGTCCCCAGTGTCTCCTGATGAGTCATTTCCCTCATCGTAGTCATTCTCTTTGTTCTCAAGAATATGCATGAGGAACTTTTTGAGTGTGACCGGTTTCCGCGCTTTCTAGTTATACTCCTCCAGTGTGTCAATGTACTTTTTTAGGTTTGTGCGCTTGTCATCATACTCGGCAGGCTGCACCGGCTTCTTGGTTTTCTTCTTTTTCTTCGAAGACTTTGAAGGCCTGACTTGGTAGTTTTTCCCTTTGTCAACAATCTTCGGTGGGGGCGTGGTTTTAGCATCCCTTCGATGATTTCGGGTTCAAGTGGGCTTTTCCACCTTACTGCTGGACATGCCTGTTAATCCTTCAGCATCCTTTTGTCTTTAGCTGAAAGAACGAATTCTAATAAAGTTTCTTCCCTGAGCAAGCATGATGCTCCCGGCGCATCCATTTTTTTGGAAGTGTGCTTTTGTGGCGGGTTTACCCCCAGTTGTCAGACAGCGTGAATTTCCCCTGTTGATACCGGTCCTCAACCCAGTTCTTGAAGACGTAGTAATCCTCAATTTGGTGGCTCACCATTCTATGATAGGAGCAGTAGTTGGGGTTGTTGACGTCACCGGGTTGTGGTGGACGCCATGGGTCTGGCAACGTGATGAGTTTGTTACGCACTGCCAATTCGAATAATCTTCTCGTCATATCATGGGGAAACGTGTAAGCGCATCTTAGCCTTTCTTATAAGGATTGGCATGGACATGCGTTGTTTTAGCGATTCGCCGTCTTTGGATCGCTCGGTTGTTGTTGAGTGTTGGTGACGAAGGCCGCTTTCCCTTTACCATTGGCATTTCGAGGGTCCTTGCTTGAGGAGGAAGGCTCGTGGCTTATCTGGTCCATTTGGGTCAGTTTATCGATCAGAGCCTAGAAGGTTGTTGGTTTGAAGAACATCATGAACCGGGACACAGTTGTTTGAGGATCAAGGGTCCCGATGAACATGTCTACGGCGGGGGATTCTTCGATGCGCTGTTCGCACTTTGACCATAGGTTCGACCATCGGATTGCATATTGGACCCAGGTTTCTCCTGATTTTACCCTGGCATTGATTAATGCCATGATTGGAGTGCACTCGCTTGCGCTGGTGAACCACTGTATGAACAGCAGCTCCATCTCTATGAATGTCTTTACGGAGTCATTTGGGAACTTCGAGTACCATTCAAAGGCCGTTTCTGACAGACTGCCAACGAACTGGCGAAGCAGCAGTTTGTCGTCGCTCCTGTGTTTCCGCACAGAGTTCTGAACTGCACGATGTGCTGATGGGCGTTTCATGTCCCTTTGTGTATATGGAACTTGGGGATAGTATATCCCGGTGGGTATTTAATTTGAAGCCTAGATAGGGTCGCCCAGTTCTGATGATTTAGCCAGCCGCTTCATTTGCTTGATGAGCTCTTATTTGTTGAGCTATATAATCATCAAGAGCAACCTTAGAGATTGTTTCCTCTTTGGCTGCCGATAAGGCCGAAAGAGAATTTGATGTTTCCCCTCTGTCATCCTCGATGATTATCGGCGGATTCTTAGCTGGGAGTTCTGGTTGGATCATCATTCCAACCATATCCTGAAACAAAAGCACCATCTGCTTCATGTTAGCAGCTTGTTCAGTAGCTTCTTTGTCTTTTCTTTCAAGTACCCTTCGCAGGAACTCTGTATCGGTCTCCTGCTCTTGGTACTGTTCGGTTGTTGTGTCCGAGCTTTCTTTCTGCCCGGTAAGAGCTGCCATTTTGGTTAGCATTTCCTGGAGCTTCTGTTGTTGCTCCTGAGTTTTAGTCAGCGACTAAGTTTTAGGTCGGTGACTCGCCGAAGCACGACTTTCTTCTTTCCCGAAAGCCATGTAGACCGTATGCATAACCATGCCCCCAAACTTGGGGCGTTTGGGTCCATCGTCTTTGGAATTTGCCGTCGGCGGTAGGGTTTTCTCCGACCTCATCCATTTATGGGAGGTCGAAGTTGAAGTAGCCGTTGTAACATACGTCTGTGCAGAAGACGTCCCTCGATGTATGACGGAGGGGTGGACTTTTTCTTGCCGAGCCTTCAATTTCATCAGCTGATGAGAGTGATTTTGGTCAATCACAGAGTCCCGGACTTTTTGCTAGACCCTATGAATTTGCGAGGAGATCCGCTGATGGGACTGCTCCGGCTTTGCCTACGCTGTGACTTCTGCTAACGGGGGATATTTCTTTAGCACCGCCGTTGGAGAGTTCTTACGCAGCTTCCTGAGAAGATCAAAATGGTTCCCGGTTGAAACAGCAGCGTCAACTTCCACCATTGGAGCTTGCAAAGTAAGTCCAGCGGGGGAGTTGCCCCCAGCTTTCCTCACTCGGCGCCAGTGACGACGTCTAGCGTATCTTGCAAAAGGGACCGCCTCGGATTTGGAAGCGGCCTCGTTGTGCCCCTGGCTTTGGTGAGGGGGTACTGTTGGTGTCAAATTATTGAAGACCGACATCCTGACTAGAGTTTGGGGAGGGCCGGCCAATCTTTCGAAGACCGATTTTCTGATGGGGGAAGTGCTTCTGACGGCTTCACCTGTAGGAGTTAGGATGGTTGTCCGTTTTGGGGAAGCCCCTTCAGGTATCATGAGCTTCTTTGCAGGCCCATTGGAGCTTCGGCTCAGTCTGTTGAAAATTGAGATACCAGATTTAGACGGCCCATTGAGAGGGGCCGTTGTGGTCGCCAGTTGATCGAAGACCGACCTCTTGGGAGCTTCCGCTTGCGGCGCCGAGGCACCAAAATTCACTGGTGGGAACATGGTCCCGAAGAACAATCCAGTAGTGGCTTTTGTGACTTGCCCCACTGGCATTGAAAAGATAGAGGCTGCGTTAGGCCCGTAGGTCACTCCTTCAGCTGGGGTGGAGCGAGAGTTGCTGTTGCAAGAGGTGCAGTGGGAAGTCATCAATTTTGTCTACTTCTGTATAGGAGCAAGACACCAAATTTTAGTATCTCGAATTCAAGAGCAACCATAGCGAACCGCGATCTTGTTCGTGAAACACGACACACGAAGTGTGGAGTGGAAAGAGGAAAAGGTCGAACCGGGCGTGTCAGAATCTGTTCACTACCGAAAGATAGGGACGAACCGGGATGGGTCTTCTGTCCTGAATTCTGGGGGCAGATGCTTTTTGGATTTATCCGTCCACCTCTCCGAAGATGCCAAGTTGATTTATGGCACCGTATATCGAAGGTTTGGACATACACGACTGTTGTAGCAGATTTTATCAGATCCCCCCTCATTTTATGAGGTTTTTTTTATTGTGGGGATGCTCTTCCCTGCAGGCACAAGCCCCTGCAGTTAATTATGCTACAGCATTGAGATATCCATTTTCTCCTGCTCCGGAAGTTCACTTCGTATCGTGTATGTTTTTTTTGTTTTGGTTGCCCGTGGATTGTATACGGAGACTAGTTTGTGTCATCGCCCGTAAGGCGCGGATTAGTCCAAACTCGTATATTTTAGATTTGGGCTTGGGTTTATTTAAGGACCATTAATCTGGTTTGAGATTAAGATCGACTTAAAACATATGAGCATTTGGGCTCAATTATTTTAGTTTAAGGATATCGCGGTCCATTATCGCCATGTTTGAAGTGAAATTTTAGTTTAGGAACATTTCGGTCCATTATCGCCATGTTTGGGGCGAATATTAGTTTATGGACATTTCGGTCCAATATTCCTGTTTTGGGGACGAATATTTGTTTAAGGACATTTCTGTCCATACTCATCTTGCGCGCCCGTGTATTTGTTACGTGGTGGAGTGAATAATGGTGACATGGAATGCGCCCAATTTGGGATGCAGTCCTACTTAAGGTGTGCACGTCAATTTGGAGTGCATCAATGTGTGATGAAAGGAGTTGTTGGTTGTCGGGACCCGCCACCTCTTTGAAGACGTTGAGGAATTACGGCGACATATATCAGAGGTATGGAAAGATGTACCCTTGAACCAAATCCCGTATTTAAGGGAAAAAGAGGTTGCAGTGGACCTAAGAATCAATAGTCATATTTGAGAATAAGATTATTTTAGGAGATATGTGATGAATATCATTTTGGATATCATCAATGAGAGATCATTAGTCATGTTTGAGACTATGATTAGTTTGGAAATCATGAGCAATATGGGCTCGGTTGATTTAAAATCAAAGGGGTTTCACCTCCGGACACTTAGCCAAGTTGGCCTGAGATTGGGTCTCTATACTACCCAGCAGTGCTATGCACTAATATATATAGTGCTCACGTGTGTTTCACATGGGACGCTGGAATAGTGCTGAGCACTGGCGCCCATGTGTTTTTCACGTGAGGCGCTACCATAGTGCTAAGCACTAATTTTCTCTGGCGCTCACGTATTTTTCACGTGAGGCGCTACGATATGGGCGCTGCCTAATCAATGCTGAGCACTTAGTCATTTTGACTGAACATAGAGTGCTAAGCACTTTGCAAAGCACTCACGTGGAAGCACGTGAACTTTGAGCATTGATTTCATGTTTTGTTTGTTCACCCCCCTTTTGACATAAGTGCTAAACACTTGGCTGAGCTCTGGTGCTCATGTGTGAAGCTTGTGAGGTGCTAGATTTCAGGTTTCCAAGAGTGTTTCACGTGTATTTCACTTGAATACTTTATATTTGGGATGTTAGGCTGCTTTATTTGATGGCTGCCCCATCAACACGAATGAGTTTTTCTTTGTTTTGTGGACGCTCACGTGGGAAGCATGTAAGGCGTTTTAACTCTTCTTTTGTTTGCTTTAGAAACTCACGTGGGAAACACATGAGGCACTATAATAGTTTTGAGCACTAATTTTGCTCATGTGTGTTTCACGTGAGACGCCAAGTTCTTCTTACTTTTAGAGATGTTAATCTCTGTTAATGACATTTTAGTCATTGATGATCATCAAGATTTCTGTTTTGAAGATCTTGGATCATCACTTTTTTTTTAATTGGAGAACTAAGTTCTTCTTTTATTTTTATAAGAACTAAGTTCTTTATGTAGGGTTAAACCCTAATTTCGGAGGAATTAAATTCCCTGAGCATGTGTTCTTTTCTTTTTCTTTCTCTTTAATCTAGTTCTTTTCTGAATTTTTGATTCTCAAGAACCAGATCTTCCCGATGAGAATTAAATTCCCAACTTGTGGGAGACTTGTCTTGTGGATCTCTGATCCAGAGGAAGAACTAAGTTCTTGAGAAGGGTTAATCCCTTATATAGGTAAAAAGAGATATTTTGATCTCTGGGTTTTCTTTACCTAGGGTTTTTTGAGGAGGAGAGTCTTCTTCTTTGAGAATTAAATTCTCTGTTCTTTCAAGAGCTCACTGTATTTTTGCAGAAACATATCGGGGTTTTTCTCTTTCTGAGACTTGAAGTCTCGAGTTCTTTATATAGTGGAGGCAGATTGTTAATTGGTTTTGAGAAAATCTCTCATTGAGAGATTCCAATTAATTTAATTGGTTTCAAAATTGATTTGGGGAATTTTACCTACCGTTGGATCTTTGATCCAAGTGTATTTGTTTTTACAAAATATGTTGTTCTTATTTTAACAAGATTGAGGGAATATTCTCTCATATATAGAATAAAATTTTATTGAACGGTGATATTTTCATCACCATTGGATTTTTAATCCAAGAATGCTCGGTTTAATAGAATACAATCTTTCATTGTTTAGAAAGATATGGGAAATATTTTCCATCTCATTGGATTTTTGATCCACTAACTTTCTGTTTATTAGAAAATATCCTTCTTGATAGAATTTAATCTATGCTTAACCACCATTGGATCCTTGATCCAACGGTTCATTGAGTAGAATTTAATTCTACATAAGGAGGTTTCCTCACGTGTTTAACACGTGGGGATCATTTAGCTCCTCTAATTTGGCGCCCATATGCCTTGTATATGGGCGCTCATGTGTTTAACACGTGAGGCCAATTTGGCATATAGTTGTTTGACTGCAGCGCCTATTATGCTTTACATATAGGCGCTCATGTTTTTAACAAGTGGGGCTTATTTAGCCTACCAAATGTTTGATTGCAGCACCTATATGCTTTGCATATAGCCGCTCATGTGTTTAACACGTGAGGCTTATTTACTCTATCAATTGTTTGATTGCAAAATCTATATGCTTTCCATATAGGTGCTCATGTGTTTAACACGTGAGGCTTGAGTTATGGGGAATTTTCTCCCCCCCTCTCTTTTTTATGAGGGAACAATTTGGTAGCAGACTCTGCGTTCCCAAGGGTGATGTTTGAGAAGAAGTATTAGCTGAGACTCACATTTTATCTTATTCAGTGCATCCGGGAGGTACGAAGTTGTACCGAGACCTGAGACAGCACTATTGGTGGTACGGGCTGAAGAGAAAGATTGCACGGTTTGTGTCTAAGTGCTTAGTATGCCAACAGGTAAAAGCAGAACATCAAAGGGCAGCTGGATTGTTGCAACCGCTTGCGATACCCGAGTGGAAATGGGAGCACATTACTATGGATTTCGTGACGGCTCTACCTTGGAGTCCAAGAGGCAACAACGCTGTCTGGGTTATCGTTGACCGTCTCACGAAAGCGGCACACTTTATACCTTTCCGAGTAGGACAGTCGACAGAGTCACCTGCGGAGAAGTACATGTAGGAGGTAGTGCGACTTCATGGAGTTTCCGTAAGCATAGTATCGGATAGAGACACCAGATTCGTTTCGCACTTCTGGAATAACTTATAGGACAGTATGGGTACACGTTTTAAGTTCAGCACGGCTTACCATCCACAGACGGACGGACAGTCCGAGCGTACTATTCAGATGCTCCAGGACATGTTAAGTGCATGCATGCTGGACTTTCAGGGTTCTTGGGAGGATCGCCTTTATCCGGTGGAGTTTTCTTATAACAACAGCTCCAGGCTAGCATCCAAATGGCTCAGTTCGAATTTCTTTACGGACGGAAATTTCGATCCCCTGTTTGTTGGGATGACATTGGTTGTGAAAGTTACTGGGTCCCGAGCTTATAGTTCAAATGGTGGACAAGGTCCAGATGATCATACATCACATTAGGACGATGATCGGTCATATTTATTGCATATTTTACGGTCATTTTCCCTATTATTATTAATTACTAAATGGTGTTATTTGTAATTTAAGAACATATATGGGTTTTTTGTGAAAAAAGATTTTGTCATATGTTTCATAAATTATAATTAATATAATTGGAAATTAAAGATGCATATCATATCATAATAAATATCAATGAGTTCTTAACCATTAAGTAATTTATTTGTGAATGAATTGTTGGAATATTATCTCAAATAAAATAAATGCTACTAATGATTTGATTTGAGATATTGTGCAGGTATTAAAGTAACAAATCAGTTTAAGGCTACAAACATGAGTAGGAGATCCAAATCAAAAGTTAGCAAATCAAATTTGCCAAATTTAGGAGCGAATTGAAGATTCTCGCAACTATAAAAATAAAACAATATTTTCAGGATTTTATCGTCGAAAAGATCTCCTAAAATCGAAAGAAGAAAGGAGGAAAAATTTAGAGACTCGATCTTACCAAACGACGCCGATTCAACGGCCATATTAAGCAAATGGCGGCTATTCCGCGGTCAAATTGTGGCCGTTTGATAAACTTTTTCATGGGCATGGTCGTCTTTTCACATACGTCGAGATGACATCTAGGGTTTCAAGTTCCAAAGCCTATATAAAGGACCGAGCAGCAATGAAGAAAGATTATCTAGGGTTTTTAGTTTTTTAGCACTTTTCTTAGCCAATTAAATTCTGTAATATAAATTTTTATTAATAAAAGGTAGAGTAATTTTTATTTCTTATCTCTTTAATTTTCCGCAATTTATTTCTTCGCATCTAATTTTATTAGTTAAATTGAATTGTTTTCTTTTTGGATTTCATCTTCTTCCTCCTTTCTCATCGATTTTGAAGCGATGGTACTAACAAAAGAAACTCCTTAATTTTCGTAAGAGATATTGAAAGCTAACTTTATAATATATTTCTCAAACCCTTTTCTATTAACTTGTTTAAAACAAGATTAATAATTTACCATTTCCCTGTGAATGACTTGTTCTCACTATCGGCTAGCTATTTGCGATACCGTTATTGATTGCGGTATCTAGGACACTAAAATACAATTTTTCAAAACAAATCAAATGGTGCCATTGCCGAGGAAATGGTAGTAATATTTTTCTTGTTATTCGGGTTGATTTTTTTAAACAAATTTCTTTAAAAAAATAAAAACAAAAACTGCATCTTGTATTTTTAATGATTCTTGTGCGAGTTTTGCAAGAAATCTGGAGTACTTGGAGCGAACCAATAGAGATTCAGAGTCTGTCAAATAGGAGCAGAGGAGTAATGGAGTTCAGTGCCAAAATCTGGAGCAGTCAGGACACAGAACGGCGGCGGAACCGCGGCTGAAGAGATCATTTGGCAGTGGAAACGTGGTCAATTAGTGGATTCAGGCCCCTAATTTTTTCTGGTATCGTTCTCTCTTCTTCTTTTCTCCTCCGAAGCTCCAATAAACTGTTTCTACCTGCAGGATTCTTTACAAACAGCACCGCAAATAAAAAAAGTCTTTTTGCGTGTTTTAGATTTTGGATTGTTTTGCATATTTAAAACGAACATTAGGGGGTAAGAAACCCAAATTCAGATTAGGTAGGGTGTTCATTACCCTTCCTAAGCACCAAAAATCACAAACAAGTATACACATCACCGTATATTAATAAAAAATTATCTAGACCAAGCTTATAAGGACAATCACGATCAATTAGGACAAGGGTGGGTCGTGGGTTATCTATTACTTATCCACATTTTTCTTGTGATGTCTAAGGCAAGTGTGATTAAGGAAAGTGGTTTACTTAATTAGTCCTGCTATTTCGGTGATTCGTATAGCGGATACCTCCCACTTATCTGGCACAAGATTGATAAGGAGGTGATAGAGGATTTATCCTTTGTCTTGTCATTTGGAATTCTAGGAGCGGTCTAGTGATTTGACCTAGGTGACCCTAGCTCTAGTGACTGTTTGTGCATTTTGTGATTGGTTGAGTCAAGCCTTGCGTCCGTCATTCTTGTCAAAGCAAATAATTCTTAAAATCGTTCTCACTACTTTCTCATACGCTACCACGTGCACTAAACCAGCTTAATGCATGTTCGGTTGGACATGGGATTCTAGCACCCATTTAGTCCGCGTTTTTTCTATCGACTTCGAGATCAAAACTTCTTCACCTTCTTTTCTCCTTCACCTACCACATCTCCTGAGAAGGACGGACCTCCACCGAGTTTTAACAACACTAAGATGCCACCACCTCTATATGTGCAAATTCGAACGCCACCATGCATCGCTCTCCAAGACCGATGCTATCCCACACGCGGACCCCTTCCTACGTGTCTGTCTCTTCCACCAGCCAATAGGGATAATCTCAAAATTAAACCCCACTTCATCAACTTGTTGTCTAAATTTCACGTACTTGAATATGAGAATGCCTACAATTTTATAACTAAATTTCAAAACGTATGTATAATGATGAGCACCACTAAACTTTCGAGGGATACTATGCGATTACTTGTTCTTCCTTTTACCTTGTGCGATCTCGCGGAGAAGTGGCTTTATAGCACCTCTTCACATTCCATCACCAATTGGGATGAATTTGTTAAGGCATTCCTTAAAAAAATTTATCCTAATCATAAGACTGCCCGCATTAGGAGCGAGATCAACCAGTTTGCCCAACTTCCCAACGAAACCTTCAGGAAATGCTTTGAAAGGTTAAAAAATCTTCTTGTCCAATGCCCTCATCACGGATTCGAAAAATGGAAACTTTGCCAAAATATATATGAGGGTGTTAATCCAGCGACAAAACAAACGCTAGAAATCATTTGTCAATGTCATTTCTTGTCAAAATCTGATGAGGAGGCGTGGCAATTTCTTGAAGATCTCACCGAACAAACACTACAGTAGGAGAGCACAAGACCGACAACATCATCTTCATCTTCATCTAGGGCATGTATCCATCAGCTCGATGCTTCCATCGCAATGAAAGCCGAAATGGCTGCGATGCAAAAGAAACTTGAAACTATTGAGAGCAAATTCTCTTCAGCCTTCCTAAACCAAATTTCTCTTCGCAAAACCATGTGTGATTGCTATTATGACTTGTCACATTTAACTGAAGAATATCCTTTGAATCCTTCGTCTCAAGGTCAAGAACAAACTAATATTGTTTTTCAGCAACGACTTAGAAATGATCCTTATTCATTCACATATAACCCAGGATCGAGGAATCATATTAATTTTGCTTGGAACCAAAAATAAAATCAAAATCTGTTCCATAGTCGAAACAACTACCGAAGGTTTCCTCCACAACAACAACAACAACCACCACAAAAAATTCAGCAGCCCTTTCAATTGCAGCCATTTCAAAATCCGGCTAACAATTTTTCCCCTTTTAACAATTCTTTCCAACCAAAAAATAATATTCCTCCTGTAACAACTCTGGAATCACCATACAGAAATTTCTTGTTATTGTACAGAAACGAGTATTACAGCCTGTGTAAGAGTTAAAAGTTATTTTTGTTAAATAAAAGTAAGAAGCAACTTGTAGCTTACTGGTAAAGGCTCTACACTGCTGCGACATAGTCTGTGCGTTCGATTCCCATCAGACCCAATTATTTTTCAAATTATTTTTTAATTTTTCGGAAGCCCAAGAGTTGCATGTACAATATACGGAGAAACGAAAAGTTTCAGAAAAATCAAACAGGCGCAATGAGGTGTACACACCCAACTTGACACGTGGCACAAATTTCGAGGCAGATCACCAAATCTCGACTGCCCATTTCCTCAATATGGCCGCTACCGACGGTCCAAAATGCTCCAATCACCTTCATGGTTTACGCACTTGTCTCTTCAACTCCTCTTAACTTCCCTACACCGTTTGATTTTTCTGTAATCAAACAGAGACTTTTCAATTCACCATTTAACACCATTTAAATTCTTTTAATCCACATTTTTAATTTTCAAACCCTAATTCTTCAATATAAATACCACCCCATGCCCTAGCTCTTCCCCATTCTGAAATTTTGAACAAAAATTCTCTCAAAATCTCTAAATACCAAGTGGAGTTAAGCACCCCAAGTGGAGTAGCAATCCAAACTCGACGATCGGAGCATTTCCGACGATGCCACGACAGCCGAAAGCTTCCTTTCTCTCTTGCTAGCCACCTAAACACGTAAGTCCTTTCATTTCTATACTTTTCCATCTCAAAACAAAATTTTAAAACAAATCGACAAAAGTGGACTTATCTCCGATATAATCTTCTTTTTAATTTTTATATTCCACTTGATAAGCAAATTGGATCAAACTAATATCCTATATTAATCTTAACCTAATTTCCCACTATTTAGTTTTTAGTATAACAAAATTTTCATGTGAAACAAATATATAACGAACTTTTTCATTAAAATACCATGAACTTTAGTATAACCCTTTTTCAATAATTGTTAAAAAGATACCTTTAGGAAAACTTCATGGGGTAATGACCTACCCCACACTCACACTATGGTTTCATAGCACGGTACTCTAAACATATAGTTAATTTAAAGAATAACTTTTTCATTAAAATACCACACTTTTACAAAACGGGTTTTCTTTTAATTGGTATTTTGAAATTCTTGGCAATTACGCCTCTACAACCCTCGTTAGGAGATCCGCTAATGGATGGTGTGGATTATAGCATATCCTTGGAACAGTAGAGCGGGATGCAGAACTCCTCACGCAGTATTCGGCCTCGAAAAGAAATAAAAATACGGTTTTTAAGAAACGCGACATTTCTAAACATAACTAATTTTGAAAAATAAGATAAAAATTAGGAAACCATATTTTCAATGAAAAAATTAAGGAAACTATATTTTTAAAATGAAGAATTAGAATTTTTTTATAAAATACCACCAAGTTTCCAAAAGTAGTAGTTTTCACAAAAGTATCATAGACTTTCAAAAATCTAGGTTTTTATCACTAAAATACCATAATAATTAAAGTACATATTCATAAAAACCCTAAACATTACAAATCACCATCGAGATTTATTTTTAAACAATATTAATATATAGTTTCATAAAAAACCCTTGAGATATACAAACAATATTTTAAGGACTCTAGAATTAATATAGATTTAAGCGGTATCATTTCTCTTAAGCCTTAGGAAGCCGGAGAAAGTGAGTGCTTGCCTATTCAGATTAGAAAACTTAACGGAGTTATCAATGACAATTGTCTTGGAAAAAGACACAAATCCTGTCGTCCATGTACAGTAGTTGCCGATTTCTCCCGAACATAAGATTTTTAACAATTTACATCAATTTACATGAAAAGACATGAACTCGAATCTAAACTGGAACTCAAACTCGAACACAAACTCGAACTCTAATCTAACTCGAATATGAACTCGAACCCAAACTACTCGAACTAACTTGACTCGAACTAAGATTGCAATTGTTATGACTCGGATATTACTCGACTCGCTCGATTACATTCCACCCCTTTTGCAATTTATGGTTTCGATCAAGACATGTTAATCAATCAATCAAACCAAAATAAGTATATTAACTAGTATATATATTATAATCAGGGTGTTTGGGATAGTTTCTTGTGTGAATCTAATGGAGCTTCAGGAGTCCCTTATTAACCTCTTTTTTTATTTTACTCGAATATCAGTCGGGTTGACTCATCCACTGCCTAAAACCCCGATGCTAACACATGAAACATGCTCGTGTTTTCTTGCTCCTGGGGCCCTACTCTTGAGCTCGTGAATACTTCTACGGCTGTGTTGACATTTACACTTGGAACTTAACATTAACATAGTGATTATATAGAGACATATAGAATATATTTACCCATGATCAAATACTCTTATTCGTCATATATATTCTACACTTGTCATTATCTTTACTCTTACCAATCTTTGGGACTTACTGAGTGCTAGCTCGCTGACGGGCATTCTATCCACTTTACTTCTCTTGGAATGTTCGTCAGATACGGTCGAGACGGAGGAAGTTGAAGCCATAGAGGAGGACTACAACCAGATCACTACTCAGAGATAGCTTAGCTTCATTTTTTTAGTTCAGTTTATGTATGCCTCTTGTTCTGGTATTTTCCTTATTGTATTTACTTTCCAGCATAAACTCATGTATTTGTAAATATTGGAAGTTGAATGTAAATAAAGATGTTTGTTGAAAAATTTTACAGTCCCCATTTATTCTTGTATTGTGTATTATTATTTCAATACGCTTAGTATATTTATTTAGAGAATGACCTTCTCTAGATAAATATGCCGCGGGCTTGCCACGTCTCCATATCCGTCTACTGGAAAGCGGGGAATGACAGGTTTTGTTGGTGGCCTATGCAGGTAAGTTCTGCATGAAGTCGTAAACAGTATATCACAAGAATTAATGATTTCAACAAACATTTACATTCCTTGAATTTCAAATTTTTTGAATCTATCATAACCTATCTTTTATATCAATGTGATGGAATCTCCGAACAATACCAGCACAAACGTCAATTGCAATACTCCGCCGCCTACGCTACCACCACCATCTACCGTTGCAGCTCCTATCAATGAGCAAACGGTATTACTTGAGGCTATCAAGAGCTTATTGGAGGGTCAGCAGCAGCAGAGTGTTATCCTTATGAGCCGCCCCAAGGCAGAAGCACCTGGAGTCAAACAGTTTCGGGCCTTACACCCAAAGAATCTCTCGAGTAAAGGGATTCCGCTTGAAGCAGAAGAATGGACTCAAGCGATCAAGGATGATCTGGCAGCAGCTCAAGTGTCATATATTTCCTGGGTGAGAGTTGTTAAGTTGCAACTAACCGATAACGCCAGGGATAGTGGAAGGCTGAGGAGAGCCGTCTCGCACAACCGATAGAATGGAAAACATCCCGAGACCTCTTCGACATTAAGTACTTCCCTGAGACTACCCGCTTTGACATGGTGCAGCAATTCATCCATTTACAATAAGGCTCAATTGGGTTCAAGTCAGTGGATGAATATGATGCTGAGTTTACCATTCTCAGCAGGTAAGATATTTTCTCAAATTCAATTTTTTGATATCACTTACTACACCGCTAACACAAGGTCGTAACAGGTTTGCTGCACACCTTATTCCTACTGCTGAGATCCGGGCACGACGATTTCAATAAGGGTTGGACCCTGAAATCCAAGCTGCACTCGCTACAAGGGATTTCCCAACTCATGAGCTTGCTTTGAAGGTTGCCCGACACTATTAGACAGTTTTGAAGAAGAAAGGAAGGCCGCAGACTGCCGTTGTGATACGCCCTGTACACCAGATCACCAGAGGGGCTTCTTCCATGCCATCTTTTAACGGACCATCTCGGAGGCCAGTAGGTTCGTTCGCCAATAACAGGTCAGACTTTTGCATCTACTGCAAAAAACAGGGCATCTTATGAAGAACTATCGTGAGGCAAACAACTTGTGCCTGATCTGTGGGTCTTCTACTCACGCCATTGGAGCATGCCCCCAGAACCGAGGACCCAACAACCCTTCAGCTAGACCGGTGATCCAAGCTCCTCCTACCCGGTTAGCTCTACCAACTCCATCTCCCTGATTGATTCTTTGAAAGTGTGTTTGTAGTAACCGCAATCAATAACGGTGTCGCGTGTAGCTAGCCGAGATGAGTACGGGTCGTCCTCAGGGATGCGTGGAATTTTTAATCTTGCTTTAGACGAGTTGAGTAGAAAGAATAAGAATAGAGAATAGATTCTAGATTTATGTTAAACACGGATGCGGAATTTATAGTTTTAAGATCTAGTTTCAATACGGATGTAGAATCTATAAAGAAGAGGCTTGTAGGGTTGGTTAGGATTTAGTAGTCATAGATGACTAATAAAAATTACTCCTTTTATCTTTTGATAGATTTAAAATTAGATAGATGGTGATGAATGAGGATTAGGGTTCTTCGGAAGAAACTAGGGTTTCCACATTATTGACCCTTGTTCTTTCATTGATCTCTATTCATGTCTAGCCCTTAACAAAACAATTGTTAATCTGATCTCAAATCGCGGTCAAGACTAGCAATAAATTGGTAGCGCACCCGATAAGGATGTTAACGATTCTTTTGCTAAATTTTATAAACTTCATAAGACTTAAAAGAAATTAAATTATTTTCTCATTTCTTGTTCTACCCTAACCCTACAAACCCTATCAAGCGGAGAATTACTCACGCATGATGGAGATAGAAGAAGAATGGATAGAGAATGAGATCATAATGCAGAAAATTAAATACTAAATAATTAATCTAATGATCTACCTTTATTAATCGATTTCACAAGTACAAACTTCGATTTTAGACTACAAGAGGAAGAAGAAGTTGCTCTCACTCTCTGACTCGTAGGAAGTAGATGTTCCGTCGAATATCACGTCGAATCGCGGACTTGTCGTGGATCACTTGTTCTTTGACGGTGATTTGCTTCGTGTAAAATGTGATGATTTCTAAGTTTAGCCCTCGGTCCTTTATATAGTCCCAAAACCAAACAAACTAGATTCCATAGGTTAATATATGCTGTTAAGATCATGATCCTGAAATCTCCCATCATACGGCCACCAAAGCGCCGCGGATCCGCCGCGTTTACCCCTATTTGGCCGTCCTTCCGCCGCGGTTTGGTGGAGTTAGGGTTTGGGATTTTTTCCGTAGCTTCACATTGACACGTAGATATCTTCTAGATATCTATATTTTAGAAATATTTCCTGAGTCTCTGCTAGTATTGATTCTTCGATTTTATCTAACTTTATCAGCAGATTTTTGATTCCCGACATCTCGATATCCGGATCTCCTGACCTGAGCTAATTCTTGCACAATATCTCCATGAATAATATTAGTAATATTTTTTATAGAGATATTATTCTAACCATTTGTATGATATTATATCTTTTAAAGAATCTTGATTAGAATATTTGATATGATATGCATAATAAAAATATTATATAAATATTATATACATATATTTTCCTTTATAATGTTAATTATAATATATAAATATATGGTAAATAGTATTTTGCAGATAAACCCAAATATTTTCTATATTTATAATAAACATCTTTAGATATATAAGAAAAGTAAGGAAAATGTTATATCAAATGTGCGATATTTTCGACTGAAAAATACCCCCAAACTTAACTTTGATCGTCCCGAGCCAAATATTTATTCAAGAGAGGGAGAAAAAGAAAAAGAAAAACCTAAGTAGCACACTTTCGTAGGTAACACAATTGCACTGAGCACGTGCAACAAGCCGTTAAATCTCTAGGTGTTCCTAGTAGGAGGAGTGTTGTCTCCTGAGAGTTTTCAGCGGATTACACCCACAAAATCCTATAATAAAAGAAAAAAATGAAAGTTACATATAAAGATAATAAATATAAAAGAAAGAACTTAAAAATAAGAGTTTCCAACTGCACTGGCTTTTCTGTTGCCATGAGCCCTATCTTAATGGTCATGAAAAAATGTTAGAAATCACATCATCTCTCAATAAAATATCGTATTTATTCTTCCTCCCTATCTTTTATCCAAACCTCGATCATATACCCCTACGTGTGTGTAAAATACATCCCTATATTTAGAGAATTTAATGCAAGCTATCATACTCTTGTCCATCTTCCAAAGAACTTTTTAGTTGGTGAATATTATCAGATGAAATTGCTAACACATCCTTCATGCGACCGTTAATACTTCTTGAGGTACTAACCGACCGATTACAAAATGTGTTCGTGTATTTAGGCGTAATTCCTCGTCTTGCAACACCTAAGGTTTAGCAGTGGCTCCCAAACCAGTTGGTATAAGACACTAGGTGATAAAGCACCCTCGCTATATTTTTTGTTGTTGTCTTAAGTAATTACAAAACCAGTGTTCATTTTTTTTCTTCACCACTTATACTTTCTTTTATTTTATTTTCCTTTATACCAAGGCTTTTAGACAAGAGCATTTCAAGGTATTCTCCACTATCCCAAGTTTCAAGATGTGTGCAAGTGCGTATAGTAGGTATCAACGTTCAAATGTTTGGCTTTAAGAATAGAGACTATTTTTCAGACTTATTTTAATCCTCAAATTAGTAATTTCCTTTATCTTACTAACCCTTAGGACAACGGCTCATAACTACTTATTAGTAGTTTCGTTTAAGAAAATATCTAATTTTATTGCTTTTCTCAAAATATTCCTATCTTTCGAATGTAATTTTTCACTTTCAAACTTTCATTATCAAAAAAATTTTGTGCTTATATTTATGATAATGCAAAATAATGCGTGAATAAGCACAAACCTCCCCCAAACCTGTTTGCAGCAGTGTCCTCACTGATCTTATCTGTTAAGCTCAAAAAACCTGTAGACTTGGGAGGAAAATTTAGTAATGAGGACATGAATAAATGATAGTGAAATTCTCTCCCAAACTTATTTTTGGCTCATAATTTTATAAAAATTTATTTTCTTTCAAGAACTAAAATATTTTCTCTCCCCAACAGTATTAAGCATTTTAAAATTATAAAGAGGGGGTGAAGTTATTGGTCAATATATAGCTCCACAAATACCAAAAGTCAACACCAATCATTCAAATTTTTTATCAATGTAGCACCAAGGCTGGTAGAATATTATGTTATATGTAGACAAGAAGAAGTGGGAAGGAGATAAGAAGTGGTATGGTTTACGTCTCGGTTGATAGAGACGAAACAGTGATGGTGGAGTACTCGCATTCTTGTTATTGTTAAGAAAAAGGGGCGCGGTTAAACTTCTTTGGGTTGAGGTTGATTCATCACAACGCCCATGTCTTCTAAGAATACGAGTTCCTCTGCGAAGATTTCTTCAAAGATTTCACCGATATCCCGAATAATGATCTCATCAGAAAGAACGAGATGATACTCGAACTCCATAAAAGGTTCATATTTAGCATTAGATGTTGACCCGGACAGCTCGATAGAAGGGTCTTTATGTGTATACCAAATTGTAGGGTCAAACAATAACTTACTAGTGGAGTCAGGATCAGTATCGTGAAGCTGTTCAAATTTGCTGCTGTCGGAATTTATCGCTTTGACAGAAAATACTTGAGCATAGGGTTCGGAGGGTTCACTTCCCAACTTGTAAATATTAAGCTCAATTGACATCTTCCCAAAGGATAGGGTCATAGAGCCGTTTCGACAATTGATTATTGAGTTAAAAGTCGCAAGAAAATGTCGACCTAAAATCACCGGAATTTGGTTTCGTATGTTTGCTACAGGTTGTGTATCTATAACGATAAAGTCCACAGGGAATATAAATTCCCCGACTTTGATTAACACATCCTCTAGCTCACCCCTAGATTGGGTGATAGATCGATCTGCCATCTGGAGAGTGGAGTGCGCAGGTTTTAACTCTCTGATCCCTAATTGCTCACAGACAGAATACGGAAGTAAGTTAAAACTAGCAACTAAATTGAATAGAGCATGATTGATAGTTTTACCCCTATAGAAATAGATATGGTAGGACTTCCAGGGTCCGTTCGTTTCTTGGGTAATTGTTGGGCAAACGCGGTGCTCACATTACTCGCTAAGAAAACTTTTTTAGGTACTAGAATTTTTTTCTTCCTAGAGCACAAGTCCTTTAGAATTGTCGCATAAGAAGGAACTTGTTGAATAACATTTAGGAGAGAAATATTTATGTTAACTTGCTTAAAAATTTCCACAATCTTCTCCATTTGTGCACTTGGTCTGTAGCCTCTTAACCTACGTAGATAAGGATCTTTATCAATAAGGGATGGGTCCAACATTGGAGAAGTTCGTGGGGATAGAATGGATCCCAGAATTGTAGTTAGGATCGTTTTAGATTGACTCGAGGAAGTGGGCGGAGGGTTCGAGCCTAGGGGAACATGGAGAATAGGCTCGGAGGAAGGTGGATTAGACGAAATAGGGTTAGAATTAGAAGCAGGGATATCAATTGATTCCTCATCATCAACCTGTTCACCCACTTAGTTATTCAATACTCTTCCCGATCTCAACGTGGTTATGGCTCTCACATTATAATTTTGTGAGTGGCCAGTATTCGGTATAGGTTGAGATGGAAGTTTCCTTTTCTCTCTCGCACTCATCACGGAATTTAACTGTACAAGTTGTGCTTCTATCTATTTTATACTTTCACCATGAGAGGCGGTGTTCTGTGTTAACATTTGGATAGAAGACTTTAAATCATCCGTCGTTTGCATAGAATGTTTAATAAACATATCCACGCTTCGTTTGAGTGCGAAGAGTTTTTCGGTACCGGCCGTTTGGAAAGAATTATTATAAGGTGTAGAATTGTTGGCCGTATTTTGAAAAGGTTGCGATTGAAAGGGATGCTGACTTGATTGCGGTGGTTGCTGTTACTGTGGAGGTGGTCTTTGATAGTTACTTAGGAACTGGTTTTGATTTTGAGGTTGGTTTTGGTTCCAAGTAAAATTAAGATGATTCCTCCATCCCTGATTGTATGTGGAAGAATAAAGATCGTTTCTAAATCGTTGCTAAAAAGTAGCATTAATTTGTTCTTGACCTTGAAACGGTGGAATCAAAGGAAATTTTTCGGTTAGATTTGATGGGTCGGAATAGCAACCACACACGGTTTTGGGGAGTGTAAACTGGTTTAGGGATGCTGAAGAGACTTTGTTTTGTATTGCCTCGAGTTTCCTTTATATCGCGGCCATTTCGGATTTCACTGCGATGGAAACATCGAGCTGATGGATACTTTTCCTAGATGAAGTTGTTCTAACGCTTTCCCACTACAAAGTATGTTCAGCAAGGTCTTCAAGAAATTGCCAAGCTTCACCATCGTTTTTGGACATGAAATGACATTGAAAAATGGTTTCAAGTATCCGCTTTGTCACTGGATTAACACCCTCATAAATAATTCGGCACATATCCCATCTATTTATTCCGTGATGAGGACATTGGACAAGCAGATCTTTAAACCATTCAAAGCATTTCCAAAATGGTTCATTAGGAAGTTGGGTAAACTGGTTGATCTCGCTCCGAACACGGGTGGCCTTATAATTGGGGTAAAATTTCTTAAGGAATGCTATAAAGAATTCATCCCAATTGGAAATAGAGTGTGCGGCAGTGTTATAAAGCCGTTTTTCTGCTAGATCGCACAAAGTAAAGGGGAGACGACGTAAGCGCATAGCATCCACTGAAAGTTGTGAAGTGCCCATAATTGCACATACGTTTTCGAATTTGGTGATAAAAACGTATGCGTCTTCAGACTCAAGCCCGTGAAATTTGAGCAAACGGTTGATGAAGTGGGGTTTAATTTCAAAATTATCCTCATTGGCTGGTGAAAGGGATAGGCAAGTAGGAAGGGAACCGCACATAGGGTAATATCTATCTTGGAGAGAGATACGCGGTGGATTCTGCGCACCTACGGGTGGTGGCATAGGTTTGTCGGTAAATCTGATGGAGAACTGTCCATCTTGGTCGATGTGGTGGGTGGAGGGGAAAAAGAAGATGAAGAAGTATCGACTTCGGAGTCGATAGCAGAAACGCGGACAAGACGGGCACTAGAATCCCGTTTCCAGCCGAGTATGCACTAAGCGGGTTTAGCGCACGTGGCAGCGTGTGAACGATTTAAAAATGGATTGTTTTGAAAATAATATAGGACTTGAGACAAATCACACAAAAAATGCGCGATCAACCTTAGAACTAAGGTCACCTAGGTCAAGTCACTAGACCGCTCCTAGACTTCCAAAGGGCAAGCCGCAGGATCAATCCCTACCACCTTTTTATAACTCTTATGGCTAGGTAAGTGCCAGATAAGTGGGAGGTATCCGCTATACGAATCATCAAAAATAGCGGGCCTAATTAAGTAACCACTTGCCTTAGACACGCTTGCCTAGACACCACAAGAAAAATGCGGATAAGCGATAGATTACCCACGACTCTCCTATGTTCTAATTGAGCTTGACGGTCCTTAGAGTCTTGATCTAGATATTTTTAATTAATATAGGGTTATGCGGATGCTCTTTTTGTGATTTGTGGGGCCTAGGAAAGGTGATGAAATCCCTACCTAATCTGAATTTTGTTCTTGCCCCTTAAACTCTGTATTAAAAATATGCACAAACAAACCAATTACAAAACACGCAAAAAGATTTTTGAGTAGCGATATTTTGCAAAGAATCCTGCAAAAAAATATATTATTTTTTTTCAGAGGAGAGAGAAAAAGATATGAAGAGATTACTACAGGATTTTTTAGGCACGATTCCCCAACTCCGCCGCGGTTCCGCGGCCAAAGTCATATTATTGTCGCGGTTCCGCGACACAAAGAAGGAGTCTTTTGACAAGTTTTTTGCAGTGCACCCTCTTGCTCCTCTGGAATATTTTGAAAGTTTCCGAATCTCTAATTTCTCGTTCAAGTGACTCCAGATTCGCTCGCAAAAATCGCACACTAATCATTAAATACACAATTTGCTGTTTTATTTTATTTTTATGATATGGATTGAATAAAAATTCAACACGACTAGAAAGAAAAAATATTACGCACGTATCCCCGGCGATGACGCCATTTGATTGATTCTATGAAAGTGTGTTTGTAGTAACCGCAATTAATAACGGTGTCACGTGTAGCTAGCCGAGATGAGTACGGGTCATCCTCAGGGATGCGTAGAACTTTTAATCTTGCTTTAGACTAGTTGAGTAGAAAGAAGAAGAATAAAGAATAGATTCTAGATCTATGTTAAACACGGATGTTGAATTTATAGTTTTAAGATCTAGTTTCAATACGGATGTAGAATCTATAAAGAAGAGGCTTGTAGGGTTCTTTAGGATTTAATAGTCATGGATAACTAATAAAAATTACTCCTTTTATCTTTTGATATATTTAAAACTAGATAGATAGTGATGAATGAGGATTAGGGTTCTTTGGAAGAAACTAGGGTTTTCACACTATCGACCCTTATCTTTTCATTGATCTCTATTCATGTCTAGCCCTTAACAAAACAATCGTTAATCTGATCTCAAATCGCGGTCAAGACTAGCAATAAATTGGTAGCACGCCCAATAAGGATGTTAACGATTCTTTTGCTAAAATTTATAAACTTCATAAGATTTAAAAGAAGTTAAAGTATTTTCTCATTCATTGTTCTACCATAATCCTATGAACCCTATCAAGCAGAGAATTACTATGCGTGATGGAGATAGAAGAAGAACGGATAGAGAATAAAATCATAATGCAGAAAATTAAATACTAAATAATTAATTTAATGATTTACCTTTATTAATCAACTTCACAAGTACAAACTTCGAGTTTTGATTACAAAATGAAGAAGAAGTTGCTCTCGATATCTGCCTCGTAGGAAGTAGATGTTCCGTCGAATATCACGTCGAATCGCTGACCTGTCGTGGATCACTTGTTCTTTGATGGTGATTTACTTCGTGTAAAATGTGATGATTTCTAAGTTTATCCCTCGGTCCTTTATATAGTCCCAAAGCCAGAAACCCTAGATTCCATAGGTTAAGATATGCTGTTAAGATCATGATCATAAAATCTCACATCATACGGCCACCAAAGCGCCGCGGATACGCCGCTTTTACCCCTATTTGGCCGCCCTTCCGCCGCAGTTTAGTGGAGTTAGGGTTTGGGATTTTTTTAGTGGTTTCACATTGACACGTAGAGATCTTCTAGATATCTATATTTTGGAAATATTTCCTGAGTCTCTGCTAGTATTGATTCTTCGATTTTATCTAACTTTATCGGTAAATTTTTGATTCCCGACTTCTCTATATCCCGATCTCCTGACCTGAGTTGATTCTTGCACAATATCTCCATGAATAATGTTAGCAATATTTGTTATAGAGATATTATTCTAACCATTTGTATGATGTTATATCTTTTAAAGAATCTTGATTAGAATATTTGATATGATATGCATAATAAAAATATTATATAAATATTATATGCATATATTTTCCTTTATAATGTTAATTATAATATATAAATATATGGTAAATAGTATTTTATAGATAAACTCAAATATGTTCTATACTTATAATAAACAATTTTAGATATTTAAGAAAAGTAAGGAAAATGTTATATCAAATGCGCGATATTTTCAACTGAACACTTCCTGCATCGAGACCACTCAACCCCAATGCCGAGTGTTTAACCAGGCACAGAGGAAAGTGCCACGACGCAAAGCATTCACCATGTAGGTCGAAAAGGCTGAAGTTGCGGGTCAGATTATCATTGGTAAATCTCTCCCCTACTCTCTTCAAGTCCTTTCAATTCATAGTGATCTTACATCTGTTATACCTAAAGCTATCCCACGTGACTTAGTTACAATCTTAGTATCCTCCCTACTTGCACTCGCTCAGTTCGACAATGGGGTATCACATTGCTTTATGTCACAACGGTTCGTCCGAACTTATGCGATCCTAGTTAAACCGCTCGTATCCAGCTGGAATGTCAGTTCAGTGAACGACATTCTAAAAGCAACTTTGGGATACGATCTGTGTCCAGTGGCCATCTGCAGTTAAGAATTTTATGCGGACTTCAAGGTGCTAGACATACCAAACTTCGACTTAGTCTTGGTAATGGACTAGCTGGGAACTTTCTTTGCTACCATCGACTGTTGCAAAAGAAGGTAGTGTTCGAAATACCAAATCATCCAGTGTTCTATTTCAAGAGTGGAGACCGAATCTTAGAGCCTAGCATCTGCCGAGCAAAACCAAAGAAGCCAGAGATTGCAGCGTTGCAAGTGGAAGAATCGAAGCCAGAGGTAGTTCGAGAGTTCGAGAATGTATTCCCGGAAGATATATCACGTTTGCCTCCCGATTGAGCTCTTGAATTCAGTATCAATTTACAATCCGGCGCACAACCAGTAATAAAAGCTCCGTACCGATTAAGTCCGGAGGGATTGAAGGAAATCCGGATTCGGTTGGACGAACTCCTGAAGAAAGGTTGGATTCGTCCCAGTACTTCAAGCTGGGGATCTCCGGTGCTACCGGTGATGAAGAAGGAAGGTTTCTGCAGGATGTGTGTGGATTATCGAGCTCTGAACGAAGTGACAATTAAGAACAAGTATCCACTACCACACTGTTCACCGCCGAAAACAGAGACGAACCGGGATGGATCGTCCTGCCTGAATTTGGAGGCAGTTGCTATTTGGATTTATCCGTCCACCTCTCTGAAGATACCAAGTTGATTTATGGCACCATATATCGGAGGTTTGGATGGATGCGGCCGTTGCAGAGTGACTTCGTCAGATTCCCCCTCGTTTGTGAGGGTTTTTTTATTGTGAGGATGCTCTTCCCTGCAGGCACAAGCCCCAAACAGTTAATTACGTTACCACATCGCAATAACCACTTTCTTCCGCTCCAGAAGTTCACTTCATATCGTGTGTATTTTTTTTGTTTTGGTTGCTCGTGTATTGTATTTGGAGACTAATTTATGTTGTCGCCCGTAGGGAGTGGATTAGTCCAAATCCGTATTTCTTAGATTTGGTTTTTTTAAGGATCGTTAATCTATTTTGAGATTAAGATCGACTTAAATGTATGTAAGCATTTGGGGGCTCGATTTATTTTTATTAAGGATACATTTGTCCAATTTGAGACTAAGATACACTTAACGGGGTTTCAGGATCATTTTTATTTCAGATCCAACAAAAGAGCATTTAGGCTCTATTGTTTTAGTTTAAGAACGTTTCGGTCTATTATCACCATTTTAGAGGCGAAGTTCTAGTTTAAGAACATCTCGGTCCGTTGATCACCATTTTGGAGGCGAGATTTTAGTTTAAGGACGTCTCGGTCCGTTAATCACCATTTTGGAGGCAAGATTTTAGTTTAAGGACGTCTCGGTCCGTTGATCACCATTTTGGAGGTGAGATTTAGTTTAAGGACGTCTCGGTCCGTTGTTTCCATTTTGGAGGCAACGGTTAGTTTAAAGACTTTTCGGTCCGTTGATCATCATTTTGGAGATGAGATTTTAGTTTAAGGATATTTCGGTCCGTTGATACCATTTTGGAGGCAACAGTTAGTTTAAGGACATTTCTGTCCGTTGATCACCATTTTGGAGGTACGATTTTAGTTTAAGATCGTTTCAGTCCGTTGTTGCCATTTTCAAGGCAACAATTAGTTTAAGGACATTTCGGTCCGTTATCCATCTTGCGCGCACGTGTATTTGTTACGTGACGGGATGAACAACGATGTTGATATGGAATGTGCTCAATTTGGGGTGTAGTCTGATTTGAGATGTGCACATCAATTTGGAAGTGCATCAACGAGTTGTCGGTTGTCGGGACCTGCCACCTCTCTGAAGACGTTGAAGAATTACAACGATAAATGTCAAAGGTGTGGAGAGATGTACCCTTAAACCAAATCTCATATTTGAAGGGAAAAATGGTGCTACTGTAGACCTAAGAAATATTAGTCATGTTTGAGACTAAAATTATCTTAGGAGATATAAGATGAATATCATTTGGGATATCATCAGTGGGAGACCACTAGTCATTTTTTAGACTAAGGTTAATTTGGGAAAACATGAGTACATGGGCAGTATCAAAGAGGTCTAACCTCAGAAAACTTAGCCAATTTGGGCTAAGATTGAGTCTCCAACAGTGCTAAGTACTGAGAAATACAGTGCTCACATGCGTTTCACTTGGTCACTAGATTAGTGTTAAACACTAGAATTTTATGGTGCTCACATGAGGCACCCCAAATATGGGCTCCAGACTAGTGTTAAACACTAGAGTTTTATGGTGATCACATGACAC
Source organism: Agapanthus africanus (assembly GCA_030015575.1). Classification (NCBI taxonomy): domain Eukaryota; kingdom Viridiplantae; phylum Streptophyta; class Magnoliopsida; order Asparagales; family Amaryllidaceae; genus Agapanthus; species Agapanthus africanus. Next base: position 40,593,837 of record CM057341.1, read on the forward strand.
ACGTGAGGCACCCCAAATATGGGCACCAGAAAAGTGTTAAACACTAGAGTTTTATGACGCTCACGTGATACATGTGAGGCACCCTAAATATGGGCACTGCTTTTTGGGTTTTATTCCCCCTTTTTATATAAGTGTTAAGCATTTGGTTCTCGTGCAAAGCACGCAGGTGTCCTCTTTTCCTTTATTGATGCTGGAGTACTGTAATTTCCTCTTTCTTTTACTTTTTCCTCTTAAACAAATCATGTGGTAAACATGTGAGAAAGTTTTGGTTATTTTCCTTGTTCGTTTGAAGCACTCATATAGGAAACATGTGAGACTTCGAAATAGTGCTAAGCACCAACGATTTGGCCTTGGAGATCTTTGATCACTAATTTTTTTTATTGAAGAACTAAGTTCTTATATATATATGGTTAAACCCTAATCTTTGGAGGAATTAAATTCCAATGTATTCACGTTCTTCTTCTCTCCCTTTTTTATGTAACTTAGTTCATCTCCCCTAGGTTTTGAATCTTGCAGAGCAAAATCTCCCCGATGAGAATTAAATTCTCAACTTGTAGGGAGATTTGCCTCTGCAAATCTCAAACAAAGGAAAGAACCGAGTTCTTATATGAAGGGTTAAACCTCTAGAGAGGCAAATGAGAGGTGTTTTCTTTTTACCTGGTGTTTCAAGGAAGCAAGTCTTTTCTTTGAGAATTAAATTCTCCTGTTCCTCAAAAGCTCACTGTATATTCTCTTTCTTTTTTAGCCTCTGGGGAGTTCTCTCTCTCTCTCTCTGCGTCTCTGTCTTTCTTTCTTTTTCTCCTTTTTTTTCTTTTAAGACTTGAATTCTAGATTTCTTTATATTGTAGAGAGAAGTTTGTTTGATTCTCAGAAAATCTCTCATTGAGAGATCCCCATTGATTTAATTGGTTTTAGAATTGATTTGGGGAATTTTACCCACCGTTGGATCTTTGATCCAAGAACTTTTGCTTTACAGAAGATATTGTTCTTGTTTTTAACAAGATTGGGGATATTCTTCCATATATAGAATCAAATTCTATCGAGCGGCGACATTTTAATCACCATTGGATTTTTAATCCAAAGATGCTTGTTTCCCCCAATCAGAGCAAAGCACTATTTGAATTTCAAAAATTCAAAAATTGAAGCAACGCTTCAAATTTCTTGCGCTGCGCGCAACGCGCCACGTGTCAAAAGATAATACGTCAGTGCAGTGCCCAAGGCAGCGCACCCAATCAGAGCAAGGCTCTATTTAAAACAAAATTAAATGAAACAACACTTCAGTTGTGCTGCGCTCTGCGCTGCGCGACACGTATCGGCGTAGTTGCTAGCGCGGTTGCGCTGCGCTCTGCGCTACGCGACACGTGTCAGCGCAGTTGCGTTGCGCTCTGCGCTGCACGACACGTGTCAAGCGCTGGTGCGTTTGCGCCAAATAGAATTAAAATTCCAGTAAGATCTTTCTGTTCTTATTAAAATAAGAAGATTGTCTTCTGTAAAACAAAAGCTCTTGGATCAAAGATCCAACGGTGGGGAAAAATCCCCAAATCATTTAGAGAATGATCTCTTTAACAAATTTAACAAATTAATGGGCACTATATAAAAGCCCCTAGACCCCAATTCTAAAAGACACAACGCAGAGAGACAAAAACCCAGAAACAAAGAGAGAACTCCTCTAAAGAGTTTTGAGAAGAATTCAGAAAGAAAAAAGAAGGTAAAACCTTTATAAAAAGAAGAATTTCTTCTGAATAGATCATTGATCTAAGAACAAGATCAAGGATTTTCAATAAAAAATATAATAAATAACAAAGGCAATGCCTTTTTTATGAACCATTGGTTCTGGAATCTTAAAGATTCTTTTCTTGAATCCAAAATCGGATCAAGATATTAAAACAGTGCCTTGCACTTGCAAATCTGCACTGTTGCGCTCCTGGGTTGGCGCAAGCCACCAGAGAGCGCCACGTGTCAGCACCAGAATAACTTGCGCTATGCGCTTTTAAGATAGAGCATTGCTCTCTTAAATTGGCGCAACTCACCAGAGCGCGCCACGTGTCAGCAGCGCAACAGCACAGCGCACTGACGCAGCGCACTGTGCTTGCGCTCACCAGAGCGTGACACGTGTCACCTCCACGTGCGCTTACGCTCAATAATTGGCGCAAAGCGCCTGACAAGCCACATGGCCACTGTCAGATAATTAATGCACTGCATTATTTAAAGAAGGGCTGAGCCCAATTAAAAAAAGGCCTAACAGGCCTAACAAAATGCAATGCATTATTTTAAAAAAAGGGCAGAGCCCAAACAAAGGTCTGTCAGACCAAAACAGATGCCGTGCATCATTTAAAAAGGGACAGAGCCCAAATCAAAAAGGCCTAGCAGGCCAGAAGAAAATGCAGTGCATTATTAAACAGGGGCAAAGCCCTGGCACAGGCCTAATAGGCCAAAGATAAAAATGTTGAACATTTTCAACTGGACTTAGCCCAATTATGTCCGTAAGTCCTCAAATTAAATTGACTGAGCACGACTGCTCTCTTAAATCAATTTACATCCGGTTCAAGAGTACATCTCCGAACTCCTTTTACACCTATCGTTGTAATTCTTCAACGACGTCAGAGAGGTGGCGGGTCCTGACAACCACACATCGATACGGACTGTGGGGTCCCTAACATCACGAACTAATGCGTCCTTAAACTAATGGACTAATGAGTCCTTAAACACATTCATATGGACTGTGGGGTCCTTAAACCCACGGACTAATGCGTCCTTAAACTCACGGACTTAAGCGTCCTTAAACTAATGGACCGCAATGTCCTTAAACTACCTATGGACCACTACGTCCCTAAACTGGAACAATAGAGCCCCCAAACGCTCTAAACGATCCCGTTTAAATTGATCTTAGCCTCAAATATGGCTAATGTATCCTTAAACATTCAAACAGACTTTAGTCCTAAATTGGACTATAAGACTCCCAATCAAGTTTAGTCCAAGGGTACATCTCTGAACTCCTCTGACACCTATCATTGTAATCCTTCAATGACGTCAGAGAGGTGACGGATCTCGATGGCCATGCATACAATGGACCACTACGTCCCTAAACTGGAACAATAGAGCCCCTAAATGCTCTTTCCGTTAAGTTGATCTTAGTCTCAAATCAGACTAACGTATCCTTAACGAACATTTAAGTTGATCTTAGCCTTAATATGGCTAACGTATCCTTAAACTAAAAAACCAAACCCAAATCTAAGTAAATATGGATTTGGACTAATCCATGTCCTACGGGCGACGGCATAACTTAGTCTCCGTATACAATCCACGGGCATCCACAAACAAAATAAACACACACGACACGAAGTGAAATTCTGGAGAAGGAGAAAGTGGTTACCGCGATGCGGTAGCGTAATTAACTGCAGGGGCTTGCGCCTGCAGGGAAGAGCGTCCCCACAATCAAAAAACCCCTCAAGCGAGGGGGAATCTGACGAAGTTTGCTACATCGGCCGCATCCGTCTAAACCTCCGATACACGGTGCCATAAATCAACTTGGCATCTTTGGAGAGGTAGACGGATAAAACCAAATAGCATCTGCCCCGAATCTCAGGCAAGACGTCTCTCACGTTTTGCCGCCATTCGGAGGGGAACAATGCTTAATTTAACAGAGTATAATCTTTCTTTGTTTAGAAATATATAGAAAATATTTTGGATCTTTGATCCATTAACCCTTTGTCTAACAGAAAATATTCTTCCCAATAGAATTTAATTCTATGTTTAATCACCGTTGGATCCTTAATCTAACGGTTCATTTAGTAGGATTTAATTCTACGTAAGGAGGTGTCCTTACGTGTTTAGCATGTGAGGCTTTGTTTAGCCTATCCGTAGTTTGATTGCAGCGCCTATATGCTTTGATATAGGCGCTCACGTGTTTAACACGTGAGGCTTTGTTTAGCCTATCTGTAGTTTAATTGCAGTGCCTATATGCTTTGCATATAGGCGCTCACGTGTTTAACACATGAGGTTTTATTGAGCCTATCTTTAGTTTAATTACAGCGCCTATATGCTTTGCATATAGGCGCTTACATGTTTAACACGTGAGGTTTTGTTTAGCTTATCTGTAGTTTAATTGCAGCGCCTATATGATTTGCATATAGGCGCTCGCGTATTTAACACGTAAGGCTTTGTTTAGCCTATCTGTAGTTTAATTGCAGCGCCTATATGTTTTGCATATAGGCGCTTGCGTGTTTAACATGTGAGCCTTGTTTAGTGGAAAGTTTCCCCCTTTCTTTCTCTCATCTTCTTTTTCTTCTTCTTTTTTTATAAGGAAACAAATGCCCCTATAGCGTTGCTCTCACGTGGCTTGCACGTGAGTGCAACTCTGTCCACTTTTACAGACGTTGGATTGCCTAGGGGAACAGGGAGATGAACCGTTCCCATCATGTCTTATAAATACGAGGACTTGGCTCTTGAGATGGCCACCGTTTCTTCGTCTTTTCCTTAGCCTTTCTCTTGAGAATTTAATTCTCCTTTCAGAGCTCAGTTCTCTGCTCGTTGAAATTTCAGAGTTAAACTCTATTAAAAAAGAAACTCTTTTGGGTAAAGATCTTGAACAACATTTATCTCTTAGGAACAAGAAATCACTTTTCTCTAATTTTTTCTGGATTTTAAATCTACCGCAAGAGCTTTGCTCTTTTCTTGAACCGATCTCTTAGGGATCCAAAAAGACATAATCTTTTGTGTAGTAACCCCAATGTCTTCGAAGATCAGGCATTTCTCCTCTGATCTTTAAGGATTTTTTGAATTTTAATTCCATTTTTTCGTTTCCCATCATGGGGGTTTCTGAAATTTAATTCCATTACTTAAAAGGAATTTAATTCCTCATCAAAGAGCTTAGCTCTGAAAGATCAAGAAGGCCTTTTGGGAATTATATTCCCCAGTGTTCTTGAGTATATTTCCATTATAGGGTTTTACCCTTATTTCCACAAATTTGAACTTGTTGGGTATTCTAACAGAAATCATTTTTCTTTGAGGATACCCAGAGTTTTTTTAAACTCCAGTGTCTATTTAATGAGAATCTTTTTGATTCTCACAATGATTATCTTGTTTCATCATTGGTGAGCCGCCATATTGATTTTGTGGGGTCCATTAGTTTTGCAGCCAATGGTACCGTGAAACAAACATCACGTTATTTTATTTTATATTATTTTTATATTTTTTATTATATATTATTTTTTTTTTAAAATGGGGTTTTTCCTTTCCCCTCTTATTTCAGGAACGATGGCCTCACTTCTTAACTTCCCTTACACTCGCTCAGAAGTCACTTTTCCGCAATCGCCATCGGACGAGAAAGTTATGGCGATAATTACGGCGCATGACAAGGGCCATATAAGTCTTCTCTTATGGGGTTGATCGCACGCTTTTGGCGTGTCGGATGTTCAAAATTCTAAAGTTTACCGCGATCAGGACGGTGTCGCTATGCAGCTAGCCGGTTGAGCACGGGTCGATCCACAGGGAGATGGTTGTATTTCCGTTCTTGTCTTAGACGAGTCAATAAAGAATTTGTATGTGTTTGTTCGATTCTATCCTAAGTGTATTATTTGCAAGTATAAAATTGTTAAGAAAATATACGAAAATGTAAGCTAAAGAAATCCGTACTCAAAACCTTTGAGCCGAGTCTTGACCGATTGAAGCTAGAGCAATCGGCAACAACGTGGATTAGGGGATTTAAGCGCGGTATTTGTGGAATCCGGCTTATTTACCCTTGTCCTTCCGTTCTTGTCTCTTGCTTTCGCCTCCGGCCAAACCGAACGCAACCGGTCGCGGTTAGGAATCACCGTTACCTTGTTGGGGTAGGGTGCCTAACGGAGCGCTTGCGTATGGTTTGGGCGGAGTTCAATGGAAAATAACGGGAAAAGGAAATGAGAAAAGAAAATCTTAACTTACAATACCGTATTTATTCTTAACAACGATAATTACATTCATTCACAAAAAAAGAACAAGGAAGAGCAAAAGAAAAGAACAAAGAAAAGAAAAGATTACAAGTAAGTAAGTGCATGAAATGAAAGCAAGGTAATAAAAAGCAAGTAATAAATAAGCAATAAAAAGAATTAGAAACTAGAACTCAAGACAAGCAAGGGATCAATAGCCAACCCTTAAACTTGCAAGCTCAATCAAGAGGTTGCAAGATCAAGAGAAGGGTAGAGAACGCATGTGAAATGAAGTGCTAATTCCATAAGAAAATACGACCCTTGAGATCAATAACTAACCCTTAACCTTTCAAGCTCAATGAAGAGGTTGAAAGATCAAGAGGAAGCAAAAATCTCAAGGGGAAGTTAAACTAACAAGAAAGATACAAAAACCCTCATCTTCATTAACATCCACTCAATACTCTTCACTACATTTTCATGGTGGAAGAATGAAGAAGAAGAAGAAGAACTACACTAAAAACTACAAAAGAGGAACAAAGAATGAACACCAAAAGCTTGGCAAGTTCTGGGGTATTTATAGGAGGTGAACTGGCAATCTAGGGCAACCATCAGAACAAACAGAGAAAGACCAAATAGCCCCTGAAATTTCATCATGTGAGGCGCCAGTACGGCCGCGGATCCGCGGCCTATACCCCCTATTGGCCGCGGATCCGCGGCCCTATGGTGGAGTCAGGGCATGGGCTTTCTTGTACTGCCCTGATCTTCTGTCCCCTTTTGTCTGGTACATGTATTTTCTGATAATCTTTCCAGAATATCTTCAGAATTCTTAGTCCAAGATTGCTTTCTTTTCTTTACTTTTGACTTTATCTCCCTCGAGCTCCGCGCATCCATTGATTCTTGTGCAACCCCCCTCGTGCTCTGTGCATGTCCGAGACACGAATGACCACTGTCATATGTCTTGTCTCTGGAACTGGTACTCGGCACTGGACGGATATGGATGACCGGAACCCGGCTTTTATCTGCTGTGACAGATGTTCTGTATTTGGTGTAACTGTGGAGATTTTGTCTTGATTTGTACTGGAAACCTGTATTCTGTAAATATGTAACAAACACGGATTACAAGCACCTACCTATAAACACACGAGCATAAGAATGGGCGGTATAAAATGCAATATTCTGGTATGAACAAATACCCCCAAACTTAACTTTTGCTCGTCCCGAGCAAAACCAATTATTCACAAAAATAAAATCCTAACCGCACTTTCGCAGGGAACGCGATTGCACTGACTACGTGCAACAAGCCGTTAAACCTCTAGGTGTCCCTAGTAGGAGGAGTGTTGTCTCCTGAGGGTTTTCAGCGGATACTACCCACAAAATCCCATCAAGCTAGTGTCATAAGTTAACATCGACTCTACTCCTACAGTTTAGTATTTACGTTAGAAACTCTATCATCCTAAGGTAGAAATATCCAACCCTTATTGCTTCACACCTCCTATCTATTTAACCTTGGTTCATATACGTTCCAAAAAGTTTAAAAAGATATTGGTTCTCCTGAGTTTTCCTTCTAAAGTGCGGCCTCAAATCAGGGATTTTTATCAACTTTACAGAAGACATAAATCTTATCATTCATTTCTATCTTTTATTCAAACATCGATTGTATACCCCTACGTGTGTGTATATTTGCACCCCTACACTCAAGAATTCAATTCAAGCTATAATACCCTTGCCCTAATACCTAATACTACTTCTTTTCTTTAAGGATGGACGGTTTTGCTCACACACCTTTATGCGACTATTAATACTTCTTGTCACGCCCCGCTTCCCAGAGTGCGCAAGATTTGGGCACGTGACATAGCCAACCATGCTACCTATGGGTAGGAAGTATCCATCCACAGTCACATTACGGTTGTACAGATATCAAGAACAGTAAAATAAACTAAACTAATACATGTCCAAATCCATAATACAAGAATCAATAAACAATAAGTGCGGAAGCTAATGATCCAATACAAGAATAAACAGTACGTCCCATAATGCGGGCTCACATCTGGAAATGAAATGACATAAGTACTAAACTCTAAAGAACTCACAGTTCAGCCTGCTGGCTGAAGTACTCCTGCTCGGTCGACAACAAAGGTACGGAATCTGGGCCATGCAAAACCCAGACGTCAGCGCGTCATGACATCAAGTATATAATGTGAACATGATAATAAGCAATGCAATATGAACATGAAATAAGCAGTAATAAGAAATAACAAGCAGGGTAGTGTGCAATGGTGACTAACTGTCCTATCAGGTCTTCTACTCTATAGTCTTTGAAACCAATTGATGAATCGTCGATGTAACTCAATAGTATCCCGTACATACCCGGGATCACGGCCACAATATTCTCGGCTGGAACCGAGACATGCCGTAAGGCACAGAAAGGAAAGTATCAGTATCCCGTACATACCCGGGATCACGGCCACAATATTCTCGGCTGGAACCGAGACATGCCGTAAGGCACAGAAAGGAAAGTGTACACTCGGTATTACCCCGTACATACCCGGGATCACGGCCACAATATTCTCGGCTGAAACCGAGACATGCCGTAAGGTACAGAAAGGAATGTGTACGCTCGAACGGTAGTGAACTGTCGAGTTACAAGTCAGGTTCATCTTTGATTTCCCCATACCCCCAAGCTATGTATGTCAGGTCAGGTATTCAATAGTCAAGGGCTATACCAACACAAGTCAAGTAAAGGTAGGTCTGTCTGGATCGACAGCAGTAAAGATCAGGGTTATCGGCATTAGGCATGAGATCAGGTAACAGGTCAGGTTACCTTCAACAGGTAGACTCGATGGTGTCGTGTCCGGTGTATCAGTACGTGTGTCAGGTGTATCAAGATCGGTCAATATGTAATGCAATCAGGTATATGATGATAACAGGTATGGTAACAAATAATGAACAGTAGCAGGGAACAGCAATAAACAATTATTATTCTATGTGAACACAGTGATATTAGTATTCTCTTATTAATCCGGTTCACGCACCTTTGAGGTGCAAAAGCCACAAGACGAGCAATATCGATAATATGCATAATGGAGTTACAGTATTTGAACTAAATATAATAATTGTCTCACGAGGGGCTTTAACAAATGAAGTGAGGATGATCTAGCAATTTAGGCAAGGATGTGCCAAATTGGTTAATTAGTTAAGGTGTTGATTTAAAGCATACCGATTAACTACAAGTAACTACTACAATGGTTTAACATTACGGATGATTGTAATTGTCATCAAGTCGTGTGGTTATAACAGATAACATAATTATTAAGTTTGTAGCATGTTAAAGCAAGTATTCGGATACTTGCCTCGGCGGTTCCGCAAACCGAAACACGGATGCAAAGTCGGTAGAACCACGATACGGAAGCACGGGCCACGGATCGAGTCCCAACAGGGGTCACTGGAATCACACGGACCAGGGGGCCTCGCTGGAGCGTCGGGTTCGTCAAACGGCACGGTCGGGTTCCGGCAACAACCGAAAAACAAAGTTAGCAACAAGGATACGATACGCCAAAACGACCAGCGGGGGTTGTACCAAAACGAAAAGAGAAGGAAACTTACAGGGATACACCAAGGGTGCGACCACGGCGGGTTCGACGGCACTGGAACGCCGGCGAGGCCGCGACGGTGGCTGCAGCAAAGGGAAGTGGCTTCGGGTGAGCAGGGTAGGGTGCTGCGGCGAGTTGGAGAGGGGTGTGGTCGGCTAGGGTGGTCGAGGGGGACAGGAGGTGGCGCGGGAGACGTCGACGAGGGTCGTCGGCGCGGTTTCCGGCGACCTGGAGATGGTGCAGACGTTGGGTGAGGGTCGGGTTCACTGTTCCGGCTAGGGAGGAGGGGGTGACGGCGAGGTCTCGACGAGGAGGGTGCAAGGGAGTCGCGGGAGGCCTCGGCGGTCGGAGTCGACGTCGACGTCGACGGCGAGGTCGCGAGGGATGGAGGCGTCGGGGAGATGGGTTGCAGGCGCTGGATCGTCGGGAGGACGGGGAAAAGAAGGTAGGTGGGTGCGGTGGAGGTCGTGGTGGTGAGGGCGGCGACGGCGAGGTCTCGAGGAGTCCGGCGGTGCGATCGCGAGGTTAGGGTTAGGGTTCTCGTGGTCGCGTGGGTTGAAGGGAGGAGGCGGCTGCAGCATGCGTTTAAATAGATTAAGAGAGAGAAAGAGATTGGAGAGAGAGAGAGAGAGATTTGAGAGAGATTGAGAGAGAGAGGAGAGAGGCAGAGAGAGAGATTGAAAGAGGGGGCCCACGAGCTCAATAGGAGCTCGTGATTGGCCGGGAAAAATTATGAGAAAGATTTATTAGGATTTTGAGGGATCAGCAGTTAGGAAATTAGATTATAATGTATATTTTTATATTCGATATTAAATTTAAATGGGCCATTTTGGCGCGAAATGAAACATTTCCAAATCGAGCCCGGGTCGCGCCCAAATGTTCCAAATTCAAATTATAGGATTTTAAGCGGGTTCCAAATTTTGAAAAGAGGTGTTTAATGATTAAAATGCATGCCCCCAAGTCGGACACTTGCACGCGCGCGTAGTCGCCCAAACTTGCCCGTTTAGCTAAACGGAACGGAATCTCGACACGCGGACGCTACCACGCGACTAGTGGCGACGAGTAGGCTAACATGGACATCTTAAATTTTATTTTCGGAGTTAAAATTTGTTATGTGCCAAAATGACTTAACCGGGTAAAATTTAGCAATAAACACCAGAAAATCAGGAAAATTGGAAAGAGCGATAAATAACCCTCAACTAGTAATATACATAGTATTATTGGGCTCGGGTGTTACATCATACCCAACTACAAAAGAATTTCGTCCTCGAAATTCCAAGGATACAAGATAACTAACTACTGGAAAAGATAAGGGAATTTCTGCCGGATCTCGTCTTCTCGCTCCCAAGTAGATTCTCCATGCGATCGGTTACCCCAAGAAACTAGCACAAGAGGGATAACCTTGTTCTTAAGAACCTTTTCTCTTCGATCCCTGATTTCGACTGGTCGCTCCTCAAAAGTCAGGTCTTCCCGAACGGTCAACTCCGAGTGATCCAAAACATGGGTCTCATCACGAACATACCTCCGTAGTTGAGACACATGAAATACATCATGAACTCCTGCTAATGACGATGGTAACGCCAACCGGTACGATACCTCTCCGACACGCTCCAATATCTCGAAGGGTCCAACGAATCGGGGACTAAGCTTTCCCCGACTCCCAAATCGAATCACCCCTCTAGTCGGTGATATCTTCAGGAATACCAAATCGCCCACGGCGAACTCTAGAGGTCTTCTTGACGTGTCGGCCCAACTCTTCTGTCTGTCTTGAGCTGCCTTCATATGCTTTCTGATTGTATTCACCTTCTCAACTGTCTGTACCACTAAATCTGGCCCTAGCAACCTTCGTTCACCCACATCATCCCAACATACAGGTGAACGGCACTTACGACCATACAATGCTTCGAACGGGGCCATCTGAATTGTTGCTTGGAAGCTGTTGTTGTACGAAAACTCCACCAGGTGTAGATGATCTTCCCAAGAACCTTTGAAGTCTAACATGCAAGCCCTCAACATATCTTCAAGGGTCTGAATCGTTCTTTCTGATTGTCCATCAGTTTGGGGATGATAAGCTGTGCTGAACTTCAATCGAGTCCCCAAACTTTCTTGTAAACTCCTCCAAAAGTGTGACAAGAACCGAGTGTCCCGGTCGGACACGATGCTTACCGGTACTCCATGCAGTCTGACAATCTCCTGCATGTACCGCTCTGCCAAAGTCTCTGTCGATTGACCAACCCGAAACGGAATAAAGTGAGCTGCCTTGGTCAACCGATCGACAATCACCCATACTGCATTGTTGCCCTTTGGACTCCGCGGTAAAGCCGTCACGAAATCCATGGTTATATGTTCCCACTTCCATTGAGGAATCGGAAGTGGTTGCAACAAACCAGCAACCCTTTGGTGTTCAGCCTTGACTTGCTGACACACCAAGCACTTAGCCACGAAGCGAGCGATTTCCCGTTTCATACCTTCCCACCAGAAATGCTGTCGAATATCTCGGTACATCTTGGTCCCTCCTGGATGTACAGAGTAAGCTGAACTGTGTGCCTCCTTCATAAGCTCTTCACGCACATCTCCTTTTGGCACACAAAGACGGCTACCATATCTCAACGAACCATCCTCATGGATCAGTAGATCGGTTCGTAGTCCGGCTCCAACCTGCTCTCGAAACTTTTGCAGTCTAGGATCCTGCGATTGCGCCGCTTTAATCTTCTCAACTAAGGACGATTGTACTTGTAACTGCATCAACTGTCCTGTAGCACGCGGTAGCACAACCTCCAAGTCAAATCTCCGAAACTCCTCAATGATCTCCCTCTGTGCAGTCAATAACTGAATTGCTGGTAACCGACTTAGCGCATCTGGCACGACGTTAACTTTTCCCGGATGGTACTTAAGATCAAGGTCGTAGTCGGCCATCAGCTCCAACCATCTGCGTTGCCTCATGTTCAACTCCTTCTGAGTGAACACATATTTCAAACTCTTGTGATCCGTAAAGACTTCAACTCTCTCGCCCAGAAGGTAGTGTCTCCAAATTTTCAGGGCGAAGATCACGGCTGCAAGCTCCAAGTCGTGAGTCGGATAGTTCTTCTCATGAGTCTTCAGCTGTCTCGATGCGTAAGCGACGACTTTCCCATTCTGCATCAAAACACATCCCAATCCCTTTCCAGATGCGTCGCTGTGAATCACCAGTCCTCCTGAATTATCCGGTACGGTCAGTATCGGGGCGGTTATCAACTTTTGCTTCAACGTCTCGAAGGCCAATGCACATCCATCTGTCCAAACAAACGGTACCTCCTTACGCGTAAGCTTGGTTAACGGCTCAGCTAGACGAGCGAAGTTCTCCACAAATCTTCTGTAGTAACCGGCGAGTCCAAGGAAACTTCTTATCTCTGCAACATTCTTCGGAACAGGCCAATCTCGAACTGCTGCAATCTTCTCGGGATCAACGGCGATTCCATCGCCCGACACGACATGCCCCAGAAACTTCACTTCTTCCAACCAGAATTCGCACTTACTCATCTTCGCGAATAATTTCTCCTGTCTCAGCGTTTGCAGTGCGATCCTTAAGTGCTCAGCATGCTCCTTCGGACTCTTCGAGTACACCAGAATATCGTCAATGAATACCACAATAAACTGGTCCAAGAACGGTGAAAAGATCCTGTTCATCAAGTCCATAAATATTGCCGGCGCATTAGTCACTCCGAAGGGCATCACTAAATACTCGAAATGCCCATACCGAGTCCGAAACGCTGTCTTGCAAATGTCTTCTGCCTTCACTCGGACCTGATGATATCCTGATCGCAAGTCCAGTTTCGAGAATACCCTCGCGCCACTAAGCTGCTCAAAAAGTTCTCCAATGCGAGGGATCGGGTACTTGTTCTTAATAGTCACCCGGTTTAATTCTCGATAATCGATGCACATTCTTCTCGTGCCATCCTTCTTCTTTACTAAAAGAACTGGAGCTCCCCAAGGTGAGTTGCTGCTTCGAATCCATCCCTTCTCGAGTAATTCACCCACTTGTTTCTTAACTTCTTCCAATTCCACCGGTGCCATCGGATAATAAGATTTTGATACTGGCGCTGCACCGGGAATAAGGTCGATCGCAAACTCCACATCTCGCTTCGGCGGTAGGCCTGAAATATCTTCAAACACATCCATAAAGTCGCGAACAACTGCCGGCTCTTCATTACTATCCACAACCATAGCCGCAAGAACATTGTTCGTCGGCCTAGCCCTAAACTCGACGGGCCCGACAGAACTGTTTCCTCCGATGAAAGTAAACTCAGGGTGTCCGGGAATCTGGAAAATTACTTTCCTTGCCCTACAATCAATATGTGCGTGGAAAGTGCCGAGAAAATCCATTCCCAAGACTACTTCATAACTGCCCGTATCAATCACCAAGAAATCCGCAAAAAGCTCCCGTCCACAAACGACAACAGTACAATCTCTACACTCCTTACTAGCTATGATTTTCCCATTTCCAGTGTGTATGTCCCAAAAACTAGACAGGGTCGTGCAGGTGATCGAGTGTGTAGTTATAAACTTTGATGACATAAAACAGTGGGATGCTCCGGAATCAAATAATGCCAAAGCAGGAAAACCACGAACGAGTACAGTACCTGAAACCACTTCTCCTGATGCCTTGGCTTCCTCAGCTGTCAAAGTGAAAGCTCGACCCTGGTTGGGTCCTTGTGTCAGCTGCTTCTGCCCTTGGAACGGTCTCTGCGGAGGCTTCTGTATATCATCTCTCGTGCGAAGCTTCGACGGACAAGCACTCACTGCGTGATCGGCTGCTCCACAAACCAGACAAAGTCCCAGTCTCCTTCGACAATCTCTTTGCATGTGGCCCGGTAAATTGCAGTAGTTACAACTTATGCTCTTTCTTCGATCCACGACCACAGGCTTCTTCATTGGCGCTACACCTCGACGGTCCACTGGAATACCCTTGCGCCCATGATCTCGGTTAGGTACAAATGTAGTCTTCCTGGCCGCAACTGCTGTCTGGTGAAGGTTCCCTTTCGATCCTGATAAACTCTGTTGCTCTCTGGCTGCCGTAAGAACCTGTGAGAAAGTGGTCAAACCCAGGGAGACAATCTGCCTCTGGATGTCCACATCCAAACTGCGCAAGAACCTTCGCGCCCTGTCTGCCTCCTTGGCGACTAAGGGTCCAGCGAAACGGCTGAGTCTCGTCCATTCCGCTGCGTGTACATCCACCGCTGCTCCATTTTGTTTCAGCCCAATAAATCTCTCCTCCATTTCCTCCCGTGCATTCCGCGGGAAGAACTTTTCCAAGAAACTTTTGGAGAAATCCGCCCAACTGATTGGCTTAGACAGGCGGGTCTCCTCCACAAGCCACCACTCTCGAGCGTAATCCACCAACTGAATGCGCACCACATCAACTCTCTTGTCTTCTGGGATCTGCGCCGCAATCAATAGATTCTCTGTGTCCACGAGCCACTGCTCGGCTGGCAACGGCTCCTCCAAGCCAGTAAAAGTAGTAGGACCCAACCGTCTGAAATCTGCCACGGTCCCTACTCGGTCGACTGGCTTTGCTACGGCGGTGTTTACAGACTGCTGCATAGCCTGCAAACCCTCCTGGAATGAATCGGCTTGCTGCTGGATCAGCTCAGTTTGCCTCTTCTGATTTTCCAACATCCCTCGTATCACTCCTAACATGGCGGCTTCATCCACACGCCTCTGATACGTCTTGAAATTCTTATCTGCCATAGTCCTGAAATCAAAACAAACAACATTAGCATGATGATAGATTCA
The DNA here is from genome assembly GCA_030015575.1 of Agapanthus africanus. Taxonomy (NCBI): domain Eukaryota; kingdom Viridiplantae; phylum Streptophyta; class Magnoliopsida; order Asparagales; family Amaryllidaceae; genus Agapanthus; species Agapanthus africanus. The sequence goes on from CM057341.1 coordinate 40,609,105, forward strand.
ATATATATAAATCAAGGCTAGAACTCCAAGATACTTAAATAGAGTACTGCATTGTAGCTATGCCGCGGTATCATAGCCGCAATTACTTAACTCCACCCAAGTCGCCTAAGTCCTAGAGATAACAAGAAATTAGGTTTTCGAATTGACAATGCAAAGTAAGTTTGCATGTCGACATGATCCGGAAGAATGATTCAAGGACGGTAAAACGGTCAAGGTGGCAGGACATGTTTCCTAATTACGGGTATTCTGATTCGTGTATCGGGTGTGATACCCAACTACAAAGAATCAACCCAAATAACCTATGGCTCTGATACCATAAAACCATGTCACGCCCCGCTTCCCAGAGTGCGCAAGATTTGGGCACGTGACATAGCCAACCATGCTACCTATGGGTAGGAAGTATCCATCCACAGTCACATTACGGTTGTACAGATATCAAGAACAGTAAAATAAACTAAACTAATACATGTCCAAATCCATAATACAAGAATCAATAAACAATAAGTGCGGAAGCTAATGATCCAATACAAGAATAAACAGTACGTCCCATAATGCGGGCTCACATCTGGAAATGAAATGACATAAGTACTAAACTCTAAAGAACTCACAGTTCAGCCTGCTGGCTGAAGTACTCCTGCTCGGTCGACAACAAAGGTACGGAATCTGGGCCATGCAAAACCCAGACGTCAGCGCGTCATGACATCAAGTATATAATGTGAACATGATAATAAGCAATGCAATATGAACATGAAATAAGCAGTAATAAGAAATAACAAGCAGGGTAGTGTGCAATGGTGACTAACTGTCCTATCAGGTCTTCTACTCTATAGTCTTTGAAACCAATTGATGAATCGTCGATGTAACTCAATAGTATCCCGTACATACCCGGGATCACGGCCACAATATTCTCGGCTGGAACCGAGACATGCCGTAAGGCACAGAAAGGAAAGTATCAGTATCCCGTACATACCCGGGATCACGGCCACAATATTCTCGGCTGGAACCGAGACATGCCGTAAGGCACAGAAAGGAAAGTGTACACTCGGTATTACCCCGTACATACCCGGGATCACGGCCACAATATTCTCGGCTGAAACCGAGACATGCCGTAAGGCACAGAAAGGAATGTGTACGCTCGAACGGTAGTGAACTGTCGAGTTACAAGTCAGGTTCATCTTTGATTTCCCCATACCCCCAAGCTATGTATGTCAGGTCAGGTATTCAATAGTCAAGGGCTATACCAACACAAGTCAAGTAAAGGTAGGTCTGTCTGGATCGACAGCAGTAAAGATCAGGGTTATCGGCATTAGGCATGAGATCAGGTAACAGGTCAGGTTACCTTCAACAGGTAGACTCGATGGTGTCGTGTCCGGTGTATCAGTACGTGTGTCAGGTGTATCAAGATCGGTCAATATGTAATGCAATCAGGTATATGATGATAACAGGTATGGTAACAAATAATGAACAGTAGCAGGGAACAGCAATAAACAATTATTATTCTATGTGAACACAGTGATATTAGTATTCTCTTATTAATCCGGTTCACGCACCTTTGAGGTGCAAAAGCCACAAGACGAGCAATATCGATAATATGCATAATGGAGTTACAGTATTTGAACTAAATATAATAATTGTCTCACGAGGGGCTTTAACAAATGAAGTGAGGATGATCTAGCAATTTAGGCAAGGATGTGCCAAATTGGTTAATTAGTTAAGGTGTTGATTTAAAGCATACCGATTAACTACAAGTAACTACTACAATGGTTTAACATTACGGATGATTGTAATTGTCATCAAGTCGTGTGGTTATAACAGATAACATAATTATTAAGTTTGTAGCATGTTAAAGCAAGTATTCGGATACTTGCCTCGGCGGTTCCGCAAACCGAAACACGGATGCAAAGTCGGTAGAACCACGATACGGAAGCACGGGCCACGGATCGAGTCCCAACAGGGGTCACTGGAATCACACGGACCAGGGGGCCTCGCTGGAGCGTCGGGTTCGTCAAACGGCACGGTCGGGTTCCGGCAACAACCGAAAAACAAAGTTAGCAACAAGGATACGATACGCCAAAACGACCAGCGGGGGTTGTACCAAAACGAAAAGAGAAGGAAACTTACAGGGATACACCAAGGGTGCGACCACGGCGGGTTCGACGGCACTGGAACGCCGGCGAGGCCGCGACGGTGGCTGCAGCAAAGGGAAGTGGCTTCGGGTGAGCAGGGTAGGGTGCTGCGGCGAGTTGGAGAGGGGTGTGGTCGGCTAGGGTGGTCGAGGGGGAAAGGAGGTGGCGCGGGAGACGTCGACGAGGGTCGTCGGCGCGGTTTCCGGCGACCTGGAGATGGTGCAGACGTTGGGTGAGGGTCGGGTTCACTGTTCCGGCTAGGGAGGAGGGGGTGACGGCGAGGTCTCGACGAGGAGGGTGCAAGGGAGTCGCGGGAGGCCTCGGCGGTCGGAGTCGACGTCGACGGCGAGGTCGCGAGGGATGGAGGCGTCGGGGAGATGGGTTGCAGGCGCTGGATCGTCGGGAGGACGGGGAAAAGAAGGTAGGTGGGTGCGGTGGAGGTCGTGGTGGTGAGGGCGGCGACGGCGAGGTCTCGAGGAGTCCGGCGGTGCGATCGCGAGGTTAGGGTTAGGGTTCTCGTGGTCGCGTGGGTTGAAGGGAGGAGGCGGCTGCAGCATGCGTTTAAATAGATTAAGAGAGAGAAAGAGATTGGAGAGAGAGAGAGAGAGATTTGAGAGAGATTGAGAGAGAGAGGAGAGAGGCAGAGAGAGAGATTGAAAGAGGGGGCCCACGAGCTCAATAGGAGCTCGTGATTGGCCGGGAAAAATTATGAGAAAGATTTATTAGGATTTTGAGGGATCAGCAGTTAGGAAATTAGATTATAATGTATATTTTTATATTCGATATTAAATTTAAATGGGCCATTTTGGCGCGAAATGAAACATTTCCAAATCGAGCCCGGGTCGCGCCCAAATGTTCCAAATTCAAATTATAGGATTTTAAGCGGGTTCCAAATTTTGAAAAGAGGTGTTTAATGATTAAAATGCATGCCCCCAAGTCGGACACTTGCACGCGCGCGTAGTCGCCCAAACTTGCCCGTTTAGCTAAACGGAACGGAATCTCGACACGCGGACGCTACCACGCGACTAGTGGCGACGAGTAGGCTAACATGGACATCTTAAATTTTATTTTCGGAGTTAAAATTTGTTATGTGCCAAAATGACTTAACCGGGTAAAATTTAGCAATAAACACCAGAAAATCAGGAAAATTGGAAAGAGCGATAAATAACCCTCAACTAGTAATATACATAGTATTATTGGGCTCGGGTGTTACACTTCTTGAGGCACTAACAGCCGATTACTGAATTTGTGAGCTTAAAGCGTAAATAGCAGTTTCCAGGTCTTGACTTTATTCTATTTTTCTTTGTCTTTTTCTTTTTCTTTTTCTTTTTCTTTTTCAAGACCGGAATATATTTTTCAATAATGCTCTTTTGGTGTTTAGCTTTAAATACCGTTTTTTTCTTTCATACTAAGCTTTCAGGCAAGAGTATTTCTAGGTATCCTCTACTATCCCAAGTTTCAAGGTGCGTGTAAGTGCAGTTTGTAGGGTATATACTTTCTAAGTTTGAACTCAAGAAAAGAAACTATTTTTCAGACTTATCCTCTAGTAAAGCTTCAATACTTTCCCTTCATCTTGACTTAACTCAAGAACTGAACTCAAAAAACTGTAAGGATGTATACTTACCAAAGTTAGACAGAATGAGGGTTATTTTAAGGATTTTCAATTCCTAAGTCTAGAATTTAGTTATTTCTAACATATCAACTAAACTTTAGGAATAAAGATCTAAGTTACCCTATTAGCTAACTTGACGACAAAGTTTTTATATTTTTGGAAAAAAATTCGATTTTTGTGGGTTTTTAATAAGGTATGCAAATGCAAAATATACAAATGAATGCGAAGGAAGAAAGCTTACCGAGCACACCCCCAAACTTAAACTTGACAGTGCCCTCACTGTCATGCTACACCAAGAGGGTCAAAATTGTCGGCGCTCCCTAAAAAAAATTATATACAAAACAAAAAAGAAAACAAAAATATATACAAAAAAAGTGTCCCCTCCAAACTTAAGTAAAACAGTGTTTCCACTGTTAAGCGTTGAAATTCAGGATTAGGGGGGAAAGAGAACAGTATCAAGCTCTACAAGGCCTTACACAGGCCAAAAGTGAGCACCAACCATTCAAAGATTTTGTCTCTATAATGTGCCGGTTGGTGAAAGAATGCGGAGAGGTAAGAAATAGAGAATACGCGAGACCGTATGGAGAGAGAAGTGGGATACGGTCTCGGTATATGAGAAGAATGGCGGATGGGAGAAAGAAGTGGAATACGAACTTGAGCGTGGAAATGGAGCGAATAAATTAGCACAATATGTGATGACCGATGTGTGAAAAGCGATTGTGCTAATCTATTAACCCGTCGAGAAATGGGGTCAAATCCCTCAAGATTCGTAAGAAACCATGGGTACGCCGAACTTGGTAAACCAGACATACGAAATGAAAGTGAGACGGTTTCTTGCAAGGTTGGAACGATGGAAAGAATGGAGGGAAGTGATCGAGGAGGGGTATCAGTTAAAGGTTCAGGAGGGTGTACACAGTCAATGACAGGGACAGGATGAATGGGAAAATCTGACTCATCAATTAAAACTGGTTCATCCTCAAAACTATCCTCAATATTCTCCTTAAAATTTAGCACATCCATGCACTTCTCTTCAAAATCCAGACGCATATGGGGTTCGGAAAAAACATTTAATGACTCAGGATGATGATTTGAAGAGAAAACCTCACCCAAATCTATGGGTTCATCATCCAAAATATTCCCAGCGTCGATATTCTTAATCAAGTGAAAATCAATATTCTCAGACACCTCAACAAAAGCATGGATTTCAATCGATTCAGGTTTTAGAGTGGAGGTGTAGAGGTCAAAAGGTTTGGGATTGGTTTCACTTGGAAGGGACCCTTCACAATCAGGTAAATCAAACACTACAAAGTCGCACAACTCATTAATCATTCTATCTTCAATTGATAAAGCATGTGGGACACTCGATAGACTTTCAAAACAAGAGTTGTGGGATTCAACTTGGGACGGGTAGGTTTGATTTGGAAAGGGGTACATCTCACTCTCTCCACTCAAATTTACAGCCTGTCCTACCGCCTCTTCATACATTGGAAAATTTGGAGCTAGCTGGAAACTAGCTACCGAGTCAGTAGGTTGTATGAGAGCGGCCATGGACGCATTCAAATCCATCATCTGTTGGCTTGACGCTACCCTAAAGTCTTCCAACGACTGTTCCAGACTAGACATGGGTTGAAAAGGGGTTTTAGTCAAGGATTCAAAGTTGTTTGGATACTGAAAACTCCCAAATGGCGGTTCTGAAGCAATGTCTAGGGAAGGTGCAAAAGTAGGGTAGGACTGGTAGGAATTGAATGGCTGGACAGGAGCAGGATCAACAATTGGATAAGAAGGTGAATGGAATTGTTGATCCCAAGAATCTGTGGTGGTGAAAGGAGTGAAAGATCGGCTACGAGATTGTTTAATTTGTTCAGCGATGGACAAAGGACGACTTACAAAAGGGATATCAACATAAGCGGGTGGGGGAGGTTGAAAAGGTTGATACAAAGTGGAATGAGGAGTGCAAGTGTTTGTCCTAGACGCTGCTATGCGATCTTTCAGTGAAACTTTGGGCATGGAGGGGTCGTTCGATGTTCGGCCAAAGCAAGAACCGTAAGAAGTAATGTCTGGTTGTGGGTACCAAAGTTCGGCAAGAGTTTTGCGAGGTGGAGTACCCATGATATGAAGAGAGAAAGAAAGAAAGGCAGAGAAAAGGAGGGGAAAAAGAATGTGATGTTTTTTTTTATATAGATTATATATTAACAGAAAAATGAAATATACACACAAAATGAATATGGACAAAAACAATCACAACACAAAAATACCACACACCTAATCGTTCTAGGGTTCACCTAGGTCAACTAGACCTGCTCCAGAACTTGATTGTCGAAGTAAAACTGTGTCGAGAAACGGGCTCAAGATACACTGATCACGAGGCCAGGTAAGTGCAGAGATAAGGGGAGGTTTTCCAACGCTTTCATGAAGTTCCTTAATTAAATAACCCTTTCTCTTTTGGCGGTTTCGCCGTTAACACTTTCCTAGACACCCCGTAAACAATATACCGTTAAGCAAGGTTCTAAACACAGTTAACTTCTCCTAGTGAGCGCGAAGTCCTTAAGGCTTAAAGTCTAGTTTCTTTTAAATTTTGTGCGGGTAAACGTTATGCTCAAGTTCATGATTTGTGGGCTACGGAAAAGGTGATGAAATCCTTTACCGTATATTATGGGGTTCGCTTGCCCTTAAGTCCGTATTAATGTATACAATGCGCAATTCAATAAAAATTCTATAAAGAATCAAACAATCGTTTTTTAGTTTAAGCACGGCACTGCAACAAATACGGGTTAGTCAATTTTTAGCGTTTGCTAGCGAACTTGCAAAGAATCCTGCAAAGAATAGTATATTGGAAGCGTCGGATTTGAGAAGAAGGTGTTAGTAAAGTACGTACCGTTAAGTTTTGGGTTAGGAAACCCCCGTTGAATCAAATCCGGTAAGCTTGAAAAGTTCGCTTGCGCGGGTCAAACTACCCGGATCTTTGGCACTGTACTTTGCAATCACCATAGCCTTGAACGTACACTTTGCTCCCCACAATCGCAGTTTGCAAATCCGCAAAAATCTGCACTCTTGCCCACAAAAATGATCAAAAATAACAAAAAGATTTTTTTTTATTTATAAATATATACAAAAAGAATATTAACCCGAATAACAAGAAAGAAAATACGCTACCGTCTCCCCGGCAACGGCGCCATTTGATCGCACGCTTTTGGCGTGTCGGATGTTCAAAGTTCTAAAGTTTACCGCGATCAGGACGGTGTCGCTATGCAGCTAGCCGGTTGAGCACGGGTCGATCCACAGGGAGATGGTTGTATTTCCGTTCTTGTCTTAGACGAGTCAATAAAGAATTTGTATGTGTTTGTTCGATTCTATCCTAAGTGTATTATTTGCAAGTATAAAATTGTTAAGAAAATATACGAAAATGTAAGCTAAAGAAATCCGTACTCAAAACCTTTGAGCCGAGTCTTGACCGATTGAAGCTAGAGCAATCGGCAACAACGTGGATTAGGGGATTTAAGCGCGGTATTTGTGGAATCCGGCTTATTTACCCTTGTCCTTCCGTTCTTGTCTCTTGCTTTCTCCTCCGGCCAAACCGAACGCAACCGGTCGCGGTTAGGAATCACCGTTACCTTGTTGGGGTAGGGTGCCTAACGGAGCGCTTGCGTATGGTTTGGGCGGAGTTCAATGGAAAATAACGGGAAAAGGAAATGAGAAAAGAAAATCTTAACTTACAATACCGTATTTATTCTTAACAACGATAATTACATTCATTCACAAAAAAAGAACAAGGAAGAGCAAAAGAAAAGAACAAAGAAAAGAAAAGATTACAAGTAAGTAAGTGCATGAAATGAAAGCAAGGTAATAAAAAGCAAGTAATAAATAAGCAATAAAAAGAATTAGAAACTAGAACTCAAGACAAGCATGGGATCAATAGCCAACCCTTAAACTTGCAAGCTCAATCAAGAGGTTGCAAGATCAATAGAAGGGTAGAGAACGCATGTGAAATGAAGTGCTAATTCCATAAGAAAATACGACCCTTGAGATCAATAACTAACCCTTAACCTTTCAAGCTCAATGAAGAGGTTGAAAGATTAAGAGGAAGCAAAAATCTCAAGGGGAAGTTAAACTAACAAGAAAGATACAAAAACCCTCATCTTCATTAACATCCACTCAATGCTCTCACTACATTTCCATGGAGGAAGAATGAAGAAGAAGAAGAAGAACTACACTAAAAACTAAAAAAGAGGAACAAAGAATGAACACCAAAAGCTTGGCAAGTTCTGGGGTATTTATAGGAGGTGAACTGGCAATCTAGGGCAACCATCAGAACAAACAGAGAAAGACCAAATAGCCCCTGAAATTTCATCATGTGAGGCGCCAGTACGGCCGTGGATCCGCGGCCTATACCCCCTATTGGCCGCGGATCCGCGGCCCTATGGTGGAGTCAGGGCATGGGCTTTCTTGTACTGCCCTGATCTTCTGTCCTCTTTTGATTGGTACATGTATTTTCTGATAATCTTTCCAGAATATTTTCAGAATTCTTAGTCCAAGATTGCTTTCTTTTCTTTACTTTTGACTTTATCTCCCTCGAGCTCCGCGCATCCATTGATTCTTGTGCAGCCCCCCTCGTGCTCTGTGCATGTCCGAGACACGAATGACCACTGTCATATGTCTTGTCTCTGGAACTGGTATTCGGCACTGGACGGATATGGATGACCGGAACCCGGCTTTTATCTGCTGTGACAGATGTTCTGTATTTGGTGTAACTGTGGAGATTTTGTCTTGATTTGCAATATTTGTACTGGAAACCTGTATTCTATAAATATGTAACAAACACGGATTACAAGCACCTACCTATAAACACACGAGCATAAGAATGGGCGGTATAAAATGCAATATTCTGGTATGAACAGGGGTGTGTGGTACGGTCATATCATTAGGGGCCGTCGTAGCTTTACTTATGGAATGCCAACGAAAGCCATCCGCTCGATGTCATTAATAGAGCATCCGTGCACGGCTTATGCGGTGGAAGTGGTTAATTGGACCCCCACGGGCCGGCTTGAGCCGTCTACGAATGGTATACCTAATCAACCTATGATGGCCATTGATATCTTGGGGGTGTCGGATATGCCAGGGTGAAGCCCGACCCTGGTGGTAGGTGTATAAGGTTGGCATTACCCTGCGACATCCGGTGGGTTACCTTTCTTGGGCTCGATAAATTCTCTCCGTCCAACGCTCACGGCTGCAGAAGGTTGGGTTGTACCAAGCAGTGTGCGCGTCATTATTCTATTATCACGCCCCTCACGTCTGGTGGGTTAAGACTTTCTTGAACTAATGGAATCTTCCCACAAACACGTTCTTGCTAGGGGATCACGAAGTCTCGATCTCACTGGAGAAGTTTCGCGAAATTTCAAGGTTGCCGATCTGGGGAGAACATTACGAAGAGTTACTGCCTCCTGATGAGTATGTGTTTGCTACGGTGCCTGTTATGCTTGATGGCCTGATGACTGAGAACGCCATCCGTCATAAGCACCCAGGTCTAATTAAGGCCCTGGGTATTTTTGAAAAACTTTTCGTGACATCGGAAGGTCAAGGTGTCACTTTTGACGCTTTCATTACGTGCTTTCTCCGCGAGGATGTCTTGTCCAAGAAGGCTCCAAAATTCGCGAAAATTAAGGACCCTTTTGGATTCAGGCTGAAGAAACTGTCGGACAAAGAAAAAGACATGCCGCAGTTTTATATTCCAAACTCGTTGGATGTAGCTTTTGATGCAATCACGGTCCCTGGCATGGACGAAGAAACTTTCTTTATCGGCTTTATCAGTCTCTGACTCAGCTGGTTTGCCATGCCGATGCATCGACGTTTCATGAGAGCCTCCGTATTCTACCCTGCTCACCGCATAGCTAAAGGGGTGCGATTAGTTGTTGGCATTACGGGATTATCGCATTTATATCACGGGTTAAGCATTGCCACTAATACTTCGAGCCTGGGTGCGGATACCATGAATTTCTCCCTCTACTACTTCACGTCATGGATCGAGATGCACGTGTTAGGAGCGTTCGCTGCGCATCGGCGGCTAGATTTTTATGATTCATATACATTCCCACGGATCATGAGGTTAGTTGATGCTTCCGCTCCCGATCCGACCCCATTAGGGGCTCTCCGCGTACCGTTCAATCCATATTCGAATGAAGGCGGAATGGTTTTTAGCGATCGAGTCCTCTCTGCTCTAGCAGGGCCCGTTCAGCAATTGTTTGATTTGTCAAAGAATGGGGTTTTGGCTTTAAAGCCTAAGGAAATTATGCATCTATACTAAATCAGGCCGGGTTATTTGGTGTTCCGCCAGAATGACACTGCTCTCTTCATGCAGTATAATCCGCATCGCTTCGCCCAGCAGTTAGGCTACAACCAGGGCATTCCTTTCGAGGCATTTTTAATTGAGCATGCCCTCTCCCTAGAGGTTACTCGTGATGTCATTCACCATTTCATGCGGTTAAACACTGGCTCCCTCTTTATGATACCGGAGCCCGACTATCTTTAGAGGCATGCAGGTTCCTTCAAGGGTTGGTATTGCCATCGGGTCGGCCCCGTCATTGCAGAGGAGAGACGGGTGCTTTTTGAGTGTAGAGCTCCCATTTCGGCTCAGGTCACCAGCACCCCATCATGGCCGCGGTTGTTAGTTTGCCCCCTTCTGAGGGATAGCGGTTCGGTGCTTATCCCTAAAGCCGTAGAAGTAGAATCAGCCCCTCACACTGCTGGTATGCCAGTGCGTACTATAGCCGACGCGGACGTTTTTGATAAAGCACCCGCGGTGGTGTCACTAAAGGGTGATACTGAAGGCGAAGTTAGGCAGCGCTGGGCCAAAGCACCAAAGGGGAGGAAGCGCTCCTCCGCTAGCGTTAGCACGGGCTCCAAAAGGAGAAAGAAATCGGTCGCCGTCCTACTCGACACTTTACTTGAATCCGAGCCCTTTATTCAGGACAAGCCGATATCTATGTAGGAGCTGGAAGACGGTCTTCTCTTTCCTGGTTCGTCTGCCGAGGAGGCCGCGAAGTTGACCGAGACTTTAAGGCGCTCACTAGATGAGACTGAAAATGTGTGTGTCCAGAAGAAAGCCTTCCCCCATTGTATTCTACGATGTTGACCCATCATTACGTAGGGTACCCATGGTTCCTCTGTTAATGGAAGAAGAACGGTCTCTCAAACAGCCCATCTCGGTTGTTTCTAAAGACGAGCTTGCACTGAAGACGGGCAGCCATTTACTTGCGATTGAAACCCGGCGAGCGCATTTGATCAGAAAAGAACAACGTCTCGAAAAATCCATACTTCAGGCCTCTTTTCGTATTGGTATGCGTATTTTTTGTGTTTTTCTTTTGGCGAGTAATTTGTATTACTTTCACGTCTTCTTATCTTTGCAAAAACTTTGTAGGGACTTCTGCAGCGGAAGTGGCTTTGAGCCCAGATCGAGCCATGACTGCGAATTCTATGAATATCTTCCATGATGTACGGGAGGGTATAGAGGAGATTACTGAAGTTGCTACCCTTACTGTGGAGCTCCCGGTGGTGGCTTCTGTCCCTTCAGCGTCTACTCCTCCAGCATAGGTGGTCTTGCCGGCCATAGATCCCATGGATATCTTTAGTGACGCACCGGAGGGTGTAGAAGGGATTGCTGAAACTGTTATCCCCACCTCGGGGCCTTCTGCGGCGGCTTTTGTCCCTCTATTGGAGACTGCCATGCCAGCTATAGATTTCAAAAATATGCTCAGTGATGCACCTGAGGGTGTAGAGGAGGCCGTCGAATCTTTCATCCCTCCAGTTCAGGGTGCATGAAGTGTCGAAGGTAATCTTCTATGCATACACATTTTGTTTAATGACCCTTTCGTTATCTGAACTTTTCCTTCCCTCAGAATTGCAGGGCTGGCGGCTTCCATCGTGGATCTTTCCCCGAGGAAAACCTTCCAGCGATTGCTTGACATGGTGGCCCCACAAGTGATACCTTCTCAAAGCATAGTGCTCTCTTCTGACTAAAGTCGGTATTATTTTGCCCTTTTTGTATTATATTTTTATCATTATATTGATATGCCCTTCATTTTAAATCATAGTTATGGAAGCCGACGACGAATTCAAGATCCCTAATGGACCTGGGGATCTCTTAAACCCGCCTTGCATGATTGTGGGTAAGTGACGTTTTATTTTTGGCTTCATTTCGCTTACTCTATATTTGAAAATACAATTGACCGTACATATATCTTCACGGCTTTTGTTAGCTATAGTGCCCTCAAAGCAATTATCATAGTTGCGGACTTGTGATCATGATGATTGAGTGAGGACCTATACCGATAAAACAGTCTTACTCAAGATGATAGTATGCTATCTGGTTTGTCTTTATCATCATGTACGTGTTGATAGAGCCCATAGGATTCTTGCTTGACTGCCAGCATTATGATGGCGATCATATATGTGGGAGCTGGGGTCTATAAGCACATCCTTAAATGTCCCTAGTCGTGGGAGTATTGAGACCAGGTATCGATACTCCAGTGTAGACTATTGTATACTGATCGAGACCCTTACGAGGGGCGGTGGCCAGGTCTTACAAGCCATTGGTGTTAGTTTGTTCACCTAAGATAGTATGCAGGTGCTCATTGGGTTATAAGTACACTGGACGGACTCGCCGGGAACTTGCTAGTTGGTATTATACCTATTGTCAGATAGCAGTTCCCAGGTGACATGTGTACAGGTTAGTCTGTCGACCTGAGATTGTCATTTGTCTCGTGTGAGTTCCCACTGTGCTTTGATTACTACCCTACCACGGTTCAAACGAGTCATGCAAACAGGTTTTAGTTGGGTACAGTCCCGAGCCACATGGTGGCAGTGATCGGATCGTCGGGGATTTGTCTCTCCCGGTATTGGGGGTTGATGTCGCATTGTGTATGGGTGGCCATCACAAAAAATCCATGGCCATGGTAGATGAGAATTACCGATCCAGGATCGATAGTTTCTCAGGAGGTGATGGGTATCATGCCGACACTAAATATCGCGTTGTTAGGGGTCTGACTTTATCTACCCCCTAACTCGATATACGATACTCTTAGACGAACAGACCGGACTGTACGGATATTTTCACTGACAGGCTCAGTAGAGGTTCAGGATGAGTTTGCTCGTCGGCCTCCCTTTCGCTTAATACCTGGGTAGCCATTACGTACAGCTAGTGCCGCTGACGTGCTTGTGGTTAAACCCACTACCAGCGTATTGACGAGTCTTTAGAGTCCCACACAGAGGGTTTTCACGGTTCAGGAGATATGGTGTACATGAGGTATGTTGATACATACAGGTGTCCGATTAAATATGTGCACTTGCTGCGCAGACATTAATCGGACGGTTGATAATACTAGCGGCTTAGGATTAAACCGGATTATTAAATCGGGTTTTGATTTAATAATTGATATATGTATTAGTATATACTTATTCTAGTATTATTGTTCACTATTCGTTTTCTCTCTCGGCTATTCATATTTTGGTACGAATACGCGTATATGTATTTCGGTACATGTACCGGGAAGTATTCCGTATTTTGTACGAAATAGCTTCTAGAAGATGATGCCACCTCATTTATATGATTTTCCATTTATGGAAATTCATTTGTTTCATAATGAGGTGGAGGGTATGATGTGGCATGAGCATGGTTCATAGTATGGTGCATTTGTTTATTATAATTTGACTTTGGAAAATGATTTTTTTTATGTGATTGAGAGAGAAAGGGGGGCCGGCCACTTTTGGGTAGGGATGGGATTTCATTTTGGTTGATTAACACATCACTCCCTCACTCTCTCAAGCACACAACAAAATACTTAGCCAAATTTCTTTTGCGCATGCCAAGTTTCATCACCTCCTTCATCTTCTTCTTGCATTGCTTATTTGAGCTTTGAGGTAGAGAGAAAAATATAGTGACACAATCCTACACCTCAACTCTCCACCACAAGAAATCTTGGAGAGTCGGTTGGTCCGCTTGGCGAACCTGGAGCTTGTGCCGTTTCCCTCGGGTGGATCATCGGAGATGGAGGATGACCGGCAACCAAAAATCATCAAAGGATCGCTAGGAGCTTGGAATGAAGACCGAAGGACTTGGATCATCTCGGTATAACCTTTCTAACTCTTAGTTAGCTCGCTAGTATAGGGTTTAAGGTCGATCCGGAATTAGGGTAGCGGTAGCGCTGGTTTAGAAAATTTTTGTTCCGCGTTTTGGCCGCGTTTCGATGGTCGGGACGCTGCCGGGGCCCTTCATGGTATCAGAGCCACCCTTTAAACCCCTTACTAGCTTGTTTAGACGTGCTTAAAAGATCGATCGACGGATTTTTCCGAAAACACGATTCCAAATTTCTGTTTGCTTTCGATTTTCCAAAGTGGTCAAAAAATTATTTCAGACATCTTAAAAATCTGTGCAAGCCATTTTAAGGATAAGGGAAAAATTTGGGCTCCTGTTGCCTCCAATGCGCCGCGGAACCGCCACACTAACCACCTATTGGCGGCGGTTCCGCGTCCATTTATTGGCGACGGGCTCCAAATTTTTTACTGTAGCTCTATTTGTTAGAATTGTGATTTTTGACATATTCTGTCATGGCCCAGGTTTCAGTGATGTGCAGTTTTTGCTATTGGGGCCAATTTGGAATTTTTTCGATCGATATTTAAGTGTGCGTTTATCAGTACTTACATTTCTATCTACGACCGTGAATGTCATTTGATCGGTAAACTCGTCTAATTGCTATATGTCTTTTAGACGGGTTTGCGAACGTGACATTCACGTTGATGTTCTGTAATGTGCTGTGATGTTGGTTGGATCGTCGTGGTGGATAGCTATGGTGCAATGTTAGTACAGTTTGATTTCATTTATACATTTGATATTGCGGGGCGAGCGTCTGACATGTCTGCCAGTTTGTATATTATTCTTTTGGGGCACGACCGGGCTGAGGTCGATGTCACCTTTGTATATTATTTTATTTTCTGTACTAGGATTACCCCAAGGTAGAGTGCACAAATAGCCGGGTTCTAGAAGGCAACTGGTCCGCATCTCATGGCGTTCGGACGGAGGGGACCTTACTCTAGAATTGGCGGGCTATTCACCGCACTCGTAAGGGGTATAGGTTTCATTGCACATACTATCCACACGACAGGGAACGTCGGGTCTCACTTGCGGCTCAAGTGAAACTCGAGGCTCCAGATTATCCACCATTCTATGTTACTTCTGTGATGTTTCTGTGATGGTTCTTTATATCATGCCTGGGATGAATGTTATATATATATATATTTATATATACTAGTAGATGTTGTATATGTTTTTCACCTGCGCTAGCCCAGTCCCCGCTCTGTCTTTAGTTAAGTAACCTAACGGGTGATGACGAGACCCGGTGGCGAATGCGGATGGCATATACGTATATTTTATTTTCGTTCTTTTCTGGTGTGATTAATTGATGGGATTGCATAGATTCTTATCAATGCAAGGATAAAACAAAACTATATATGATGTTGTTGGAACCAAGTTTTTAAAAACTGACATTACAGACGTACACTTTTGCTTTGCATCGTGGTATTCATTTAGAATATCCTGCACCTCATTCGGCGAGGCAAGGGCCGAGATCCCTTCATCGGGAGTGACCCCTTGGGTAAAAGTTTGCGTCAACGTAATAACTTTACTATAGTCGATTATTTTTGCTTTGCATCGTGGTATTCAGTTTGGGATATCCCGCACCCCATTCGACGGGGAAAGAGCCGAGATCCCTTCACCAGGAGTGACCTCTTTAGAAAAAGTTTTCGCCACTATAAATTTATAAAACCACTTGGATTCCTTCAACGATATCAAGTTCATTACGTTAAAGGTTTTTCGCCAAAAACCAGTCGTAGCCCTCCATCATTTCAGACTAGTATTGCTTAGTATCCGTGCTGCGTATATCGTGCATTAGCCGAGGCGTAGTGTTCGGTAGCTATGTAGTGCTTTTCTGTTACAGAGATAATGCGATTGGTTAGGACAGTCGTACGATTATTTTGATCTTTAGTCAAGGCTCGTACGGGTGGGTCTAATGCAGTCAAGATAATGACGGGTAGAAGTTGACTAGGACCTTTTGACATTTTGATCTTTAGTCAAGGTCACTTGGGTCCTAGGGGTAAAAACACACATCGGGAGTTTCAAACATACAGGAAACTTGCCAGGCTTGCGCATATCTTCTGGAGTGTGGTGACTTGAGTGGCTTCCATCAAGTTATCATGCGATGATAGTTGGATCCCGATTTCCACTGATGAGTAGGATTACTCCTCGAGTGATTCTGACTAATTCTCCTTTTAGGTTTGGAGGAGAATTCGAGGAAACAGTGGGAGCCATCCAGATTAGATAAAATGATTAACCATTCTGATCTAGGTTAGAGTGCACGCTGAGTGTTTCTTCTCTCTCTCTCTCTCTCTCTCTCTCTCTGGCTGCGACTATGACCCGACCCTTGACTAAAACTTATAAACCAAGTTGACCGAACCTTTTTAAAACACTTTGGCTTTTGGAATGTTTCGGTGTCACATACATCATTGCCACTTCTATATCACCTTTGCGTTTCTCCAGAACACCTCGTATCACTACGAACGTCCACTTCCATTGGATAAATCCATCGTGTGGTTATATACGAACTCGAAGGATCTGATTCGAGGATGGATTCTGGTTCTGGAGAGATTGAATAGGATTGTTCGGTCATCTTTTCTCTTTACCTTCTCTCAGGTTGTGAGGGCTCCTAGGATTAGGAGAGGGTACACCTATTGAGCTTATTGGATAGTCTTCCTCCAAACCATAGGCAGGTGCCAAACGGTAGGGAAGGAAGAAAACCAACAAGCTTAACTGTGGTGTACAGAAGGTAATAAGTAAAGACATATAAAGGGATTAGAATAATGGCAAAGAAAATTGCGATTACCATCATTCACGACAAAAACCGTGTATACCCCTGCCACTCCTACATCACCTTTTGCTTTTCTCCAGAACACCTCGTATCACTACGAACATCCACTTCCATTGGATAAATCCATCGTATGGTTATATACGAACTCGAAGGAACTTTTTCGAGGATGGATTCTGGTTCTGGAGAGATAGGATAGGATTATTCAGATGTCTTTTCCCATTACCTTTTCTCAGGTTGCGAGGGCTCCCAGGATTAGGAGAGTACACCTATTACGCTTATTGGATAGTTTTCTTCCAAACCTTAGGCTGGTGCCGAATGGTAGGAAAAGAAGAAAACCAATTAGCCTGAAGAAGGTGTACAGAAGGTAATAAGTAAAGATATAATAAAGGGATTGCAGTGAGGGCAGGTAAATATATGGTTACTGTCGTGAATCAGGATAGTGGAAGAGGCGTTACTAGGAATACCAGTTAACCCTTTTGAAACATTTTCATGTTTCAGTTTGACTGTGTGATGTTAATTGAAAACTGTTTTCCCAATTGGAATCTAACTCCAGGGTATGTATTTACCAGATCAGTTTCTCACATCTGTATGTTATTACAGATGGTGAGTGGGAGTATGATATTGGGAATTGGGTGATTAGATCCTCATTATCGGAATTCGTTGTAATTGGTGATATTTAAGGAAATCATCTGGATTTTACCGGATGGCAAATATTTGGTTTTGAATATCCGTTGTTATGCACCAATTTCAAAGTGATATATCTGTACATTTATTTTATAAAGTGAGATATAACTTTTTGATATTGTGTCTATGACATTTACCTATATCAGTTGGTGATTAGGTAAGCTGCATTCAACAGCGGTGTAATTCTTCTTAACCATACTACAGTTTTTCAACCTACGACGCACAGGGTTTGAGTTATTGAACTCAGAGGACTTATACAAAGTATTGTATGTTTTCCAGTGTCCATTAGGACAAAGGGGTTGGTACTCGTACTATATTCTGTTTACTTATGACTTCTCCAGTTCTGGACATGTATTTCGTTGAAATGCAAGGTCCAGATATTCAGAAGTTATAGGTATAAGAGTAAAGTAAAGGACCATTTGTTGTAAGTATCAGGATTCTTCGAGAAAGTCAAAGATGTAGATACTTGTGTTTGGTATTCAGTTAATAGTAATGGTTTTGAAAACTTGCTTCTCTTTCAGGTTACTCATATATGGATGCACTCCTAGATGAGTAATGCTGATTGTCCTCTTTCCATTTGGTTGATATATACTGGAGACAGCTGCATGATTTTGAATCTGGTTCTAAATTAGATTAGTGCTTTTGTTTCTATATTATATATATATATATATATATATATAGAATCAATTTATATCTTAACGATGTTAAGGTATAGGGAGTTTTCCGGCTGATGCTTAAAACCAGAATCCGGATAAACTCGAGGCACGTTTCAGTAATGGTTGTTTGTGGGTTATCCCGGGCTTTGACGAGGGATAACTTTCTACCATCAGGAAGATCAATATTTATATTGTTCTTGACTCGTCACAGTTTTAATAAAATGGATTTTTTCAGAAAAACAGAAGTGAGAGTATGGTAGAACTGGAAGTTATTCTAGAACCACAAACAATTACTGGAAATTTAATAGAACCTAAGAATTCAATTGGATTTGATGTTCCATTAGCCACTCCGCAGATTTGGTGGGTAACCTCAGGCACCCGAAAGGTACTTCGGTCTTCTCAGAGACGGTGACAGGGAGGTTCTTGTTTACCCAGACTTGCCATTGCTGATATTCTAGACTATAAGACCCAGCAGGAAGATGAGTATAGTATTATTCTAAACTAGCTTTAGAAGTGCACGTGTATATGACTCTGCTAGAGGGTTGTTGTAGTCAATGGGAGCAGCGGAAGCATAGTAGGCAAGTAGCTTATGTCTATTTATAGACTAAAGCAGGTATAGCGGAAATAGATCATCTATTTTTGATGTGACAGTCATAGGTTTTGACTTCATCAGAATAGGAGATGGATCTGGTAAGAAGGTAGTAGGGTGTGATGTCCGAGGATTTAGGGTAACATGCACTTAATAGGAAGAGATATTCCTATACTACGATCGGTTGTACTTTGTTTATCACAAAGTTGTTTCTCCACATAGGATATGGATATAATATCAGGTTTTCTGGTCACTAGATCTATGGTTTTAGATCTAGATTTAGGAAGTATCCTAATGTAGGTACTTTGACATTAAATGTACGACTCCTGGCATGGTGGTGTACCTGCAGGTGATAGAGTCACCCTCTCTAAAGGTGTCTTACAGACTAAAGGGGAGAGGGATTTGCATGATTAGCATATCACTTGCTTAGGCAATTGAGTTAATCATGAAATGTCAAGTACCATACCAGATATTGCTTTTGCACTAGATGCAATAAGCAGATATATTAATCCAATCCTGGAGAAACATTGGGAAGCAGTTTATGAACATGAATGGATATTCTATGGATATGGTAACGGCAGCCTCCTTCAGGAGACGGTTATCATATCAGGCTTCCAAGGTGACATGGATGACAGAGTGACTGTCAGAGCTATAGTTTTCCCTCTTTTGATGGACAGTATGTTGGACGAGTGGTCCAAGCGAATACCGAGGAAAGGCATGGCGCAGGATACTGATTAAATTCAGTGGACGATACAGTCTAAGTAGTTTGCTGGATTTGGAGTTCATTTATGAACTGGGTCCCATCAGATATCCAGACAAATTCTAAGACAACTATTGCTCATTTCGGGAGATAGTTTTCTCCACGAAGTTGAGATTAAGAGAGATACAGAAAGAAACATTGGAGCGGATCCACCCACTGAGGCTATTTCTCAAACGCAATCATTTTCGCAAACAGGCTTTGCGAAACTGATTAGTAGAGAAGTTGGATGTTCGGTATCACATGGGCTGTGAGTATGCGACATCGCAATAATTAGCCTTAAGTGCAAGTGGGAGATTGTTAGCTATAGTGCCCTCAAGGCAATTATCATAGTCGCAGACTTGTGATCATGATGATTGAGTGAGGACCTATACCGATAAAACAGTCTTACTCAAGATGATAGTATGCTATCTGGTTTGTCTTTATCATCATGTACGTGTTGATAGAGCCCATAGAATTCTTGCTTGACTGCCAGTATTATGATGGTGATCATATATGTGGGAGCTGGGGGTCTATAAGCACATCCTTAAATGTCCCTAGTCGTAGGAGTATCGAGACCGGGCATCGATACTCCAATGTAGACTAGTGTATACTGATCGAGACCCTGACGAGGGGCGGTGGCCAGGTCTCACAAGCCATTAGTGTTAGTTTGTTCACCTAAGATAGTATGCAGGTGCTCATTGGGTTATGAGTACACTGGATGGACTCGCCGGGAACCTGCTAGTTGGTATTATACCTATTGTCAGATAGCAGTTCCCAGGTGACATGTGTATAGGTTAGTCTGTCAACCTGAAATCGTCATTTGTCTCGTGTGAGTTCCCACCGTGCTTTGATTACTACCCTACCACGGCTCAAAGGAGTCGTGCAAACAGGTTTTAGTTGGGTACAGTCCCGAGCCACATGGAGGAAGTGATCGGATCAGCGGGGATTCGTCTCTCTCGGTATTGGGGCATTGTGTACGGGTGGCCATCACAACAAATCCATAGCCATGGTAGACGAGGATTCCTGATCCAGGATCGATAGTTTCTCAGGAGGTGATGGGTATCATGCCGACACTGAATATCGCGTTGTTAGGGGTCTGACTTTATCCACCCCCTAGACTCGATATGCGATACTCTTAGACGAACAGACCGGACTGTACGGATATTGTCACTGACAGGCTCAGTAGGGGTTCAGGATGAGTTTGCTCGTCGGCCTCCCTTTCGCTCAATACCTGGGTAGCCGTTACGTAGAGCTAGTGCCGCTGACGTGCTTGTGGTTAAACCCACTGCCAGCGTATTGACGAGTCTTTAGAGTCCCACACAGATGGTTTTCACGGTTCAGGCGATATGGTGTACATGAGGTATGTTGATACATACAGGTGTCCGATTAAATATGTGCACTTGCTGTGCAGATTTTAATCGGACGGTTGATAATACTAGCGGTTTAGGATTAAGCCGGATAATTAAATCGGGTTTTGATTTAATAATTGATATATGTATTAGTATATACGTATTCTAGTATTATTGTTCACTATTCGTTTTCTCTCTCGGCTATTCGTATTTTGGTACGAATACGCGTATATGTATTTCGGTACATGTACCGGGAAGTATTCCGTATTTTGTACGGAATAGCTTCTAGAAGATGATTCCACCTTATTTATATGATTTTCCATTTATGGAAATTCATTTGTTTCATAATGAGGTGGAGGGTATGATGTGGCATGAGCATGGTTCATAGTATGGTGCATTTGTTTATTATAATTTGACTTTGGAAAATGATTTTTTTTTTGTGTGATTGAGAGAGAAAGGGGGGCCGGCCACTTTAGGGTGGGGATAGGATTTCATTTTGGTTGATTAACACATCACTCCCTCACTCTCTCAAGCACACAATAAAATACTTAGCCAAATTTCTTTTGCTCGTGCCAAGTTTCATCACCTCCTTCATCTTCTTCTTGCATTGCTTATTTGAGCTTTGAGGTAGAGAGAAAAATATAGTGACACAATCCTACACCTCAACTCTCCACCACTAGCAATCTTGGAGAGTCGGTTGGTCCGCTTGGCGAACCTGGAGCTTGTGCCATTTCCCTCGGTTGGATCATCGGAGATGAAGGAAGACCGGCAACCAAACATCATTAAAGGATCGCTAGGAGCTTGGAATGAAGACCGAAGGACTTGGATCATCTCGGTATAACCTTTCTAACTCTTAGTTAGCTCGCTAGTATAGGGTTTAAGGTCGATCTGGAATTAGGGTAGCGGTAGCGCCGGTTTATAAAATTTTTGTTCCGCATTTTGGCCGCGTTTTGACGGTCGGGACGCTGCCGGGGCCCTTCAGCTTTACCAGCCCTGACCCCATTAGAGTCTCAGATCCCCATGCCAGCAGGTCCCTACGCCCAACACGTATCTGAGAAGATGGAAAAACAGAGCGTTTATTCCCTGGCGGCTCTCATCGAAGATCTTCATGCTGGTACTTCTGTCGCGGTCGAAGAATTCACTGCTGAAGTCAATGCTTCCTTATCTGTTCTTGCCACTTATCATGACGAGGCATTGGTGCGTACCTGGGTTGAGTATTGCCGCAGAGTGGAGACCTATCTATATAGGATTGAATGCATACGCCTTCCCTCCGACATCTTGTTTGTAAAAGCGAGCCTGCGTGGATGGATCAAACGATGTGCGGCTAATCTCCAGTTATACGAGAAAAGGCTCAACCGAAAGTTTTCGGCGAGCGAGTTGGCTTCAAAGGCTTTAGGGGAGTTTCAAGCCCAGCTCACTGTCAAGACTACTCGTGCATATGAAATTTGGCGGGTGCTTCAAAAGGCCATCATAGAAGTGGTGGCTCTCGATAAAGCCGTTATTTTTACACGTAAGATGGTTGAAACCCACAAAGTCGCCGAGAAAGAGATTGAAAGTCGGTTCGCTTCATACCAAAATCAACAGACACAGGCAGGGACTCGTCTTGCGGCAGTGATAGAGCTCGAAGCAGAAGTCCTGCGGAAAAATGACGGACTTGTGGGCTTATTGAACCGTCTGCCATCTTAGAAATTTTGCTGATGTATATTCTTTTCTTTTTGCATTCATTTTGATCTCTGAATAAAATGTATTCATTTTGATCCCTGAATAAAAGTATCTTGTATTCACTTAAACTCATGAATAAAAAACATATTTCATTTCATACTAGCACTTCTCTTTCTGTCGATAACTTGTCTTGGCGTAAAGTAGTTTATGTACTCATTTCAGAGTTTGTAGTTTATTTACTCATTTGAGAGTCTCTAGTTTATGGACTCATTTCGGAGTTTGTAGTTTATTCACTCATTTCCGAGTCATTAGTTTATGGACTCATTTCGGAGTTTGTAGTTTATTCACTTATTCCGGAGTCTCTAGTTTATGGACTCATTTCAGAGTTTATTCAATTTACCTCCCTTGGGTTTATAGGCAAACTTGTCCTACCGTCATAGATAACCCCTGCTCTTTGCGACAGAGGTCCGTTAGGCTTTGTGGTACTAGGGTTTTAGTCCGTGGTACCCTCGTGTTAGCTGATGCATTTTCCGATATGTAGAATTTACGCTGCTGTTCGAGTAGCCCCGCGGCTGTCGTGTCTCTGATCCCTTCGGGGGCTGGACAAGACGTCTTCAAGTAATCTTCTTAGGCAGTTTGACCGTCGGAATAGCAAGCGTTAGGAATTTTGCCATATCGCTTTTTACTTGAGGTTAGGCTCGGTTTGGGAGCCCCGATGAGTCATAACCACTCCGCACTGGTATGGGATGATCTCCGATAGTCTTTCGGGTTTTATTTGAGTTTCCATCAAGACCCTGAAGCTAGGAATTTTGCCTTCGCTTCCTTTTGATTTGGCTATTTTGGAGACTTTGTTGACATTGCGTCTGCTGTAACGAGAAGAATGTCGGGATAGTGTTTAGGTTGTTTTGTGAAACGTTAAGACTTGGAGCTAGGAATTTTGCTATGGCTTCGTTTTGTTTCGACCCTGGGGTCTTTTGTTGACGCCACGTTTGCATCCTGCTGGAGTAAGAGGGAACGCCGTTGTTGATATTGAATCTGCTGTAACGAGACGAATGTTGAGGTAGTTTTTAGGTTGTTTTGTGAACTGTCAAGACTTGGAGCGAGGAATTTTGTCGTGGCTCCATTTTGTTTCGAACCTGGAGTCTTTTGTTGACGTCGCTTCTGCATCCTACTGGAGTAAGAGGGAACGCCATTGTTGACATCGCGTCTGCTGTAACGAGACGAATGTCGAGATAGTCTTTAGGTTGTTTTGTGAACCGTTAATACTTTGAGCTAGGAATTTTTCCATGACTCCGTTTTGTTTCGACCCTGGGGTTTTTTGTTGACGTCGCATCCGCATCCTGCTGGAGTAAGAAGGCACGCCGTTGTTGATATTGCATCTGCTGTAACGGGACGAATGTTGAGGTAGTTTTTAGGTTGTTTTGTGAACCATCAAGACTTGGCTCCCCCTTTGACGGAGCCTGGTGGGAAAACGTAGTTCCCTTTTTCATTTATGCCCATGGATTGTATACAGGGGTCGGTGTAGACTCACCTGCAGGACAGAGGAAATTTTATTTTATTTTATTTATTTCCACGATACTCTATCTTTTCTTCTTTTCATTTCGTGAAAGTCGCGATTGCCTAATCATTTCGGCTATTTATCGCGGTGCCCAATCATTTCGGCTATTTTTATATTTTTACTCGCTGCTTTTTATTGCGAGTTGCCCAAACATTTCGGCTATTTCATATGCATATATTTTTTGCTCGCTGATTTTTATTGCAGGTTTCCCCATCATTTCAGCTATTTTTAGATGCATTTTTTGCTCGCTGATTTTTATTGGGAGTATGGAACTTAATATCTGATACCAATTTTAGCATCAGCATCGCAACGACTAGAATATTATCAGGAGCGAATCATCATTTGTCGTGAAAGGACTTGGAGTTTGATACCGATTCAGGCATCAGCATCGCTACAACTTGGATATTGCAAGGAGCGAATCATCATTTGCCTTTGTCGATTTGAACAAAGGTAGCATAGAAAACAGGGTTAGGATCCTGTCGACTAAGGCTTTTTGACTTTATGAGCTGTAAGGGTCTCATAAAATTATTTCTCCCTACGAATCGTGAGGATCTCGTAGGCGTATTTTCTCCTTAGGAATCGTGGGGATTCCTAAGTGTATGTTCTCTTATAAGTCGTAAGGATCTTACAAGATTGTTTTCTTCTTATAAGTCGAGAGAACTTACAAGTGTCGTTCACCATACGAGGATATTTCTCGTCATTGGTGAAATCTGGTGGGGGAAATCGTTTATTTGTGCCCGTGGATTGTATACAAGAGTCAATATTGGACCGCTTGTAGGGCAACTCGGGGAATGTGATGGCTTAAGAACGGATTTGGATCCCTGTAGCTTAAGGATTTTTAATTCTATGAGCCGTGAGGGTCTCATAGGGAGGATTTTCCTTACGAGTCGAGAGAATCTCGTAAGTGAAAGTTTTAAGAGATTGCGCCGTTCCGTGTTTTCAGAAACTCGCGGGTAGTCATGCTGTTTTTACTCACGGCGACTTTTCTGGTTTTCATCTGTGCCCATTTTGCTTATGGACATACATTTTTTTAACGAGATTGCGCCCTTCCGGGTTTTCACAAACTCTCCGGTAGCCCTGCTGTTTTTACTCATGGCGCCCTTTCGGGTTTTTATCTGTGCCCATTTTTCTTATGGACATACCGTTTTTTTACCCATCGGTTTGCCAATGGGACTTGGGTTGCAGTCTTCGCCGTTGGAGTTTTGATTGCAATATAGATCTCAAGAGAAGATATCGCCGTATTTGGGGTGATGGGCCATGTTTGAGGCGGAGCACTAGTTTAGGGATATTTCGGTCCATTGTTGTCATGTTTGAGGCAAAGTTTTTCTGAATACCAGTTAGAGTTTTGACTCGGGTAGATAGCGAGTGGACACGAGCATCGTCATCTATCATTGACCTAAATCGTGACTCGTCAAGCGTAGTATTTCTTGAGGAATCAGCCGTTTATTGGCCGGAAAGGTCTTTCGCCATGCATATCTGTAACGACCGTGTTTTTTGATACCTAATAAAATATCTTTTATTTAATTTTCTAGTATCATGTAATTATTTACGTTTTTCGTTGATAGAAAAATATTTTTATTTTTTAAAAGTAATGTTAGTAATTTTCAAAGCATTGAAATATAATTAAAGGAATTTTCTAAGCTCTATTTATATTTTTCTAGGCTTAAAATATTTTAATAAAGTTTCATAATGCCTTAAAATAATCTGCATATTTTTATTATCAATTAAAATAAATATTTCTTAATTAAAATATTTCCAAGGATAAAATAGATTTCTAAATAATTATGCGGACTAACAGATATCGTATATATGGAAATATTATTTAGTTTTAGCCCAAAATTATTTTTAAAGTGAAGGTAACAATAAAATATATTTTTTAGGAATTTTCTCATATTTTTTGCGTATTTTACGATATTAACAATTTTTAAGCCCAAATTCGATTTTCTTAAATAAACAGTTATATATATATATATATATATATATATATATATATATATATATATGTTAAATCCCCTTTAACCTGGATCATTGGATGCAAAGATCAAACGGCCCAGGATCATCCGGCGGCGCCAACATGGTGGGGACCACGTGAAAATGCGTGATCCCCACACCCGGACGCGTGGCGCGCGGCGGCGGCGATCTGGGCCGTTGGATCAAGATCCAACGGCTGTGGGAGGGTGTCGGCGGCGGCTGATCATTAGCAATCATTTGGGCGCGGATTTTTTGAGGATTTTAACAGATTTTTGGAATTTATAGTTGGTGAAAAGACCCTATAAATAGAAACATTCAAACACTGATTTTTCACCCCTCAGAACTCCAAAAATTCTGAATAAAATACCCACGCCTTAGAATCGACGACGCCGACGTGTGGTTCTACCAAAGCATCAAGGAAAAATCCGAGAGCGGAGCTATTAAGGATTTAGTACGAGTCTACATTTTCGACCAATCGGCATCCAACTCAAACAAAAGATAGGATCCGGCTCTCTCCACTCATCTGTCACCTTCCTTCTTTTAATGATCTTAGTTTCAACTTCTAATCCCCAACCATATATTAAAATGATGTTAAAACATTTCTGCATGCCTATTTTGGTACCTCTTAAAGAAAAGAATTTGACCCCATACTTAAAATGGTTTAATTAATTATCTCTATATGCGTGAATATTGCACCCTCATCCTACATGGAATATGATATGCTTAAAATTACAACTCATGGGGTATCAATCCACCCTCTTTACACACACACTTACCCGTGTTACCAATATGATCTCGAAATAGGTTACTTCCACAAAATACCCTCATTTTATTAAAATTTCGTGTATGTTTAAAATATCCACATAAGATAAGATATTTGGAATAAATGTTTTAGACGCTAAAACGATATATTTTTACTTACACTTTTATCCACCAACTATTTTAATTTTGTTAAATCCCTTTACCTTTTGAAATGGGGTAATACTAAATCTAAATAACGATGATATGGTTTTTTCAACTTAAACCCTTTCACTTAGAAAGAAATATTTTTATTATAATTTGCTCAGCTTATTAACTAAAGTTTAATAAGATATCCTAATAGGGGAATGTTTTACCTGAATCACCATGTGATTACTAGACAATCATCCTTGAAAAGGACACAAATTCTGCCGTCCATGTGCAATGGTTGTCAACACGGAGTTGTTCTTGTAGAATATCACCTATAATAAAATACCCTAATAATAGGGTAATATTTTACGTAAATACCTCATGGTTGATAGGCAATCGTTTCCGAAAAGGACACAAATCCAGCCGCCCATGTGCAGCGGTTGCTAACACGAACATATTTTCTAAAATGTTACCTCAAATTTAAAACACCATAAGTTTATAAAAATTATTAATTACACTAAAATACCTCAATCCATCCTAAAAAGATATAATTTCATTTAAATACCTTGACCTTTACTAAAAGACTATTTTCAACAAGGACCATAACCCGTATAACGATATTTTTCAAAGGAATATCTAAAACTTTATTAAAAGATAATTTTCAAATAAATACCCTAACCTTTTATTAAAAGGATATTTTCTCGGTAAAATAATATGGGTTTTCAAAATGATAAATTTTCCAAATATCATGGTTTTCTTATAAACAATAAATGTCATTAAACGTTATCATCCTCTATTAACTAAGCATTCTATAAAATGATATGAAGCACCTTACAAACTTAAAAAGATAACAAGATAAAATGAGTGGTTGTGGAAGGCCATATTAAATGAGATAAACTTTTTAAATACAAGTTTACGACATACATGACACATGATACGGTTAGGGTTAGAATACGCGGACCTAGGTATGGAATACTTATATACGAGGATCCCTGCAGGCAGGATGAACAGTCCAATGTGTGGACAACTACTAACCCGATATTCGGGCGAATACTAACCCCACTTTGGGGGTGAATGGTCCAATGTGTGGACGACTACTAACCCGATATTCGGGCGAATACTAACCCTACTTGAGGGCGAATGATCCAATATGTCGATGGCATACAATGTGGAAATTCCATGCCTAGATATATACGCACTAACTCTATTTCGTCAATACCTTTACACTGAATAACGGGAATTGGTAGTTTGTTTAGGCAAGGAGATGCGGAACTCGGATTTCCCCTCTACTCGATCATGATCCCGGGAAGTGAAATCGTACATTTCACTTCCCCAGTTGTTGTTCCGTGGCCACAACGGAATAATAGCGAGTATCCGGACCCTTGTTTGACAAACTAAAACGATTACGATACTTATTGATGTTCACGACTAAACTCATATAATATCATGCACTGTACCACATGTTACTTTATCTACCTTTCTCTATGATACCTGAATTATTCAGCATTTTGGATGCGGATATCTTACCAGTTTAGACTTGTGGTTCATTGTGGAACTAAAGGGTGGAAATACCTGTACACTTGAGTGATATTCACGCTGGACAAAGCTGCATCGTAGTCATGGGACACCTTTCGGGGATGTTCACGCTACTGCATTGATTCATGTGATTGCCACCCCAGGTACGAGTGCCAGCTCATACTGCTTCCAGCTAGTTATAGAATACCTCAAGGATACGAATGCGTCCATTCAACAATTCCATCAATATACACTTTATTAACTTGATTTAACTCTTAGACTGAATACCCAATTTGAATTGACTGGAACTTTTACTCACATATACCTCATACAACATACTCACATATACCTATATTAACATGTCTTATTTGTATACACCTCATACTCTTATACCCATATACATCATATCTGCATACATACATCATACCTATATACACTTGCTCGTTTTCGTACATTTACTTCTTTATGAGGCAATCCTATCCGAGTATAACTCGCTGACGGACTTTCCTTTTCTTCCTCTATCTTTGGATTGTCCGTCAGATAGGAATGAGTATTATGACGAGGATCAAGGTGTAGAGCCAACTAATGAAGATTACACAGACTTGACGATGGAAGATTAGCTAGTTTTAATTTTTATTGTTGCGCATATGTTTAGGGCTTTTGTTTCTCTTTCGATATAATCAAACTATTTAGTTTATTTTACTATTTCTTTTCGGATATAATAAAGTTTGGTTAATGGAAATAAATGCCTTTCACTTTTATTATTTTTGTTTTGGTACACATCCTGCATGTTAGATGTTTATACACTTAACTTAACTGTATTGAATAGACCTCTTTCAATACAGTTAGATCGCGGACATGCCACGTCATCCTTCACCTTCTTTTAGGAAGCGGGACATGACAGGTTTTAGTGGTGGCCTATGCAGGTCTTCAGTGTACTAAAATGAAATCATTAATTGACTTATTATATTTGTGAATCTCATCCACTTGTATCAATTTCATAATTTTTCCATATTCCTTGCCCTTCCTTGACATTCTGTATCCTAACTATGGCATTTCTTTTCAGGCCATGGCAAATCTTTCCGACTAGGACGACTTGTCATATATTACTTTTGAAGCTACATTTGGGTATTCAGATGACGAAATCGTAGACTCCCAGGTGATTATTTCTAACCACGACTCGGAGGATGAAGAAGTCGATGTTGCAGCACCGGAGTCTATGATGACCAATAACCCCGAAGACGAAGAAGATCTTATAGAAGATGAACCAAAGGAAGATGATTCTGAAGAGGTGGCTTCCACAGAAGAAGAAGACCCTATAAAGGTGGAATCCAAGAACAAGGCTCCTGCCGAGGATGAGTCGAAGGACGAAGTTTCGAGTGGGTAGGAACTCGAGGCCGAAGAAACTCAGGCAGTTGTCCCCACAAGACACCGTAGGAATGGCCGTACCTTTCTTAGTGTGAGAGCATATCGCAACTTGTTGAACTCTCATAATTGAGATTAATAAGAAATTTTCCTTTTTCTTTTGGCTGAATAAAACGATGTAGAGCAGTAGGGGCATGCCCTTACTTTTCAGCTGTACTCTCCTTATTGAGGTTGGATAATAAAATCTTAATTTCGAGCAAAAATATCTCTTGTGTCTTTTGCTATTCTTCTTATTAGTTTTTCTCTAGCATTAATTGTTGTTCATTCATGCAAGTTATTATCTTGTATCATCCCTTAATCTGTTTATAACCTAACCTATTCTGATTCAGATCATCATGGCCAGACGACACCATAACCACAACCGAAGGGGAAATGGAGTCAATGAAGCCGCTGCTCAACAAGCGGCTATGCTACAAATGATGTAAGGATTACTGGAGCAACAGTAGCAGCAGACAGCTTCCCTTCATCAAGAGCTGCGAGAAAGTTGGCAGCAACAGGCAGAGATTTTAAAAAAGGCACTGGCCCTAGTTCCTCAAGGTTCGGCTGGAGTGAAGCAGTTCAGATCACTCCACCCTAAGACTTTTTCGGGGAAGGAAACTCCTTTAGAAGCTGGGGAATGGCTCAAGGGAACAGTCAACGATCTTGGTGCCGCCCAAATTCCGAAGGACGCATGGGTGAATAGTGCCAAATTACAACTCACGGATAATGCCAGAATATGGTGGGAGGCCGAGGAAAGTAGACTGAAAAAGCCCATCGACTGGGAAACATTCAAACAATGTTTCGATACTCAATACTTCCCTGTCGTAGCACACCTAAAGATGGAAAGAGAGTTTATACAGTTCCAACAAGGGAGCATATAGGATAAGTCAATGAACGAGTACACTTCGGATTTCGTGAGATTAATTCGGTTCGCGCATCACTTGGTAGCCACCCCGGAACTATATGCTAAAAGATTCCGACAAGGGTTGGATCTGAAGATGCAGTCCTCCATGTCTTCTGCTACTCTTTCGACTTATGACGCAATCTTAGAGGCGGCGCGAAACTTTGAAGGCCTTCAGCGACGCATGAGGAAGGATGACCGTTTGTCTGGTATTAAGCGACCAGCCAATCAAATTCTTGGAGGATTATCTTCCAGATTCAATGAGAGATAACAACCCAAGAGACCAGCAGGACCAACCATCTTCAGAAAACCAGCAGTCATATGCAACCATTGCGGTAGAGCTGGACACTACATGAGAGACTGTCGCATTTTGAACAAACTCTGCATAGTCTGCGGGTCTCCGGATAATGCTATTGGGGACTGTCCTCAAGGAAGGAGACAATTAGGCCCTATCAATAAGCCGGCTAACTGTGGGGCACCAACACAGGAAAACCGACCACCTTTTTCCACTAAACCAACCACTCAAAGTGCATCACCAAAGGGACCACCTTTGCCATCATAGGAGCGTATTTTTCAGCAAGCGCGATGGAATGGACCCAAATGCCAGACCTTCACCAAGGCAGTCGAGAAGGCTGATACCACATGGAAAGTTAGCAGAGGTACTCCTTCCTTTTTCAACCTTCCTTTTGATACTATAATTATGTATCCTTCGATGCAAATCTTAGTTAGACTCACCCTAATTCCTCTAGTTTCCGTAATTTCGACTAGTTGCCTTTATGTTATATCTTTCAAGTTTTCCATCGATTCACAACCTTCCTTCAACTTCCAAAATTTTCTATCCGGAAGCAACTACTGATTTTACATTTTCCGAATCTTTATACTTAAACCCTTCAGAGACTTTCCAAGCATCAAGCGATACACCAACTCCCGGGAGCGATACATGCAGCTAAGAGGACTCCTGATAGCGTTACTGATTTTCGTGCCTAGTAGTGGCTACCTCTTTGAAAATTTCAAATATGAAATTATTCTAAGGAGAGTAGATCGTAACTAAAGCACCCATCCTTGCCATACTCAATAGACCCGAAAGTTTTAACACCCCTTACGATATTTCGGGGAAAAGACTTGGTGGTGCGATATATCAGCATGGCGATATAGTTGCATATGCGTCAAAACAACTAAAGACTCGTGAACGCAACTATCCTATCTCGATCTAGAACTGGCAATTGTGATATTCATCTTGACGTACAGAAACACTACTCTAAGGGAACGTGAGGACACGGATGGTTGAAACACATGACGCAGATGAGAAAGGTCAAGTTTTATATGGGAGAAGTGGCGATCTATTGGGACGATCTTGAAGATGGAGAACTTGTAAGATTGAGATGATTATAGAAACGATGGAGGTGGTGGTACGATGCAGAAAGCGCGGAAAGCTCAGCCCATGACTCATCGGCCATTAAACATCTTGAAAGGAGACGGTGGGTATGTGTATAGCCTAGTTTTGCTATTTTCTTTGGAGGGCGTGCTTAATGTTTTTATATCTCACAGTTAAGAGGGTATGTTGGCGACCCTAGTCATACTTTCGATCGTTCTGAGATCATGGAAGGGTTGGCGTAACCTACGAGCAGCAACCTGTCAGGATACTAGAAGGATGAAACCTTGAGGGACAAGACAATCCAGCTGGTTAGAGTTATGTGGAGAAAGAACTACTAGGCAGACATACGCGGAAGCAAGGAAACGAGATGAGGGAGCGAGTTCCAAATTTTTTTTTACCACGATAATCCCTTCTTGGTGATTTTTCTTGACCTACCTTCTGAAATTTCGAGAACGAAATTATTTTAAGGAGGGTAGATTGTAACGACCATGTTTTCTGATACCTAATAAAATATCTTTTATTTAATTTTCTAGTATCACGTGATTATTTACGTGTTTCGTTGATAGAAAAATATTTTTATTTTTTAAAAGTAATGTTAGTAAATTTCAAAGCATTGAAATATAATTAAAGGAATTTTCTAAACTCTATTTATATTTTTCTAGGCTTAAAATGTTTTAATAAAATTTCATAATGCCTTAAAATAATTTGCATATTTTTATTATCAATTAAAATAATTATTTCGTAATTAAAATATTTCCAAGGATAAAATAGATTTCTAAATAATTATACGGACTAAAAAATATCGTATATATGTAAATATTATTTAGTTTTAGCCCAAAATTATTTTTAACTGAAGGTAACAATAAAATATATTTTCTGGAATTTTCCCATATTTTCCCCGTATTTTACGATATTTTAAATAATTTTTTAAGCCCAAATTCGATTTTCTTAAATAAACAGTTAGATTTTAAAAATAAAAATAAAAAATATATTAAATCCCTTTTATCCTGGACCGTTGGATGCAAAGATCCAACAGCCCAGGATCATCCGGCGGCACCAACGTGGTGGGGACTATGCGAAAACGCGTGATCCCCACACGCGGACGCGTAACACGCGGCGGCGGCGATCTGGCCCGTTGGATCAAGATCCAGCGGCTGTGGGAGGCTGGCGGCGGCTGATCATCAGCAATCATTTGGGCACGGATTTTTTGAGGATTTTAACGGATTTTTGGATTATATGGTTGGTGAAAAGACCTTATAAATAGAGACCTTCAAACACTGATTTCTCACACCTCAGAACTCCAAAAATTCTGAAAAAAAATACGCATGCCTTCGTATTGATGACGCCGACGCTGTGGTTCCATCCAAGTATCGAGGAAATATCCGAGCGTGGAGCTATTAAGGATTTAGTACGACTCTTCATTTTCGATCTGTCACGTCTCACCTCCAATATAGAGAGTATTGTCCGCTCTGGCCGAAGCCGCACGGTTTTGTCCTTTGGGGCGAACTGGACCCGACCAGAGGCCACTTCCCAGGAGGTCACCCATCCCAGAACTTCCCTGGCTCGAGCACGCTTAACTACGGAGTTCTCAAGCACCTGTAGTGCCGGTTCACTTAAAAGACGCCTCTGTATTGAGAAGTAATATCATTCCATTTATAGTACAGATCTGCCCTCTTTCGGAATGTATTCCGAAGAGTCCCCATTGTTCTACAGTAGGTCCCACGGACTCAAAAGGTAGTCCCCACGGATTCAAGAGGTGGCCCCCGCCCCTTTAATATGACACTTGGCGTGGCACTTTGTTCTGTGTGGCACTTTGTTCCGTAAGCAAGAACCGGGTCCTGACATTCTCCCCACCTTTGAACAATGGTTCGTCCTCGAACCACAGACCTACTATTGAGGAATATGGTTTTGATACCATTCTGTCATGTTCCACCCCCAATACAGAGAGTATTGTCCGCTCTAGCCGAAGCCGCACGGTTTTGTCCTTCGGGGCGAACCGGACCCAACCAGGGGCCACTTCCCAGGAGGTCAGCCATCCCAGAACTTCCCTGGCTCGAGCATGCTTAACTACGGAATTCTCAAGCTCCTGTAGTGACGGTTCACTTAAAAGACGCCTCTGTACTGAGAAGTGATATCATTCCATTTATAGTACAGATCTGCCCTCTTTCGGAATGTATTCCGAAGAATCCCCATTGTTCTACAGTGGGTTCCACGGACTCAAGAGGTGGCCCCCACAGATTCAAGAAGTGGCCCCCGCCCCTTTAACATGACACTTGGCGTGACACTTTGTTTCTTATGGCACTTTGTTCCGTGAGCAAGAACCGGGTCCCGACACGACCCTTCGGCATCAACTCAAACAAAATATTGCATCCGCCTCTCTCCACTCATCTATCACCTTCATTCTTTTAATGATCTTAGTTTCAACTTCTAATCCCCAACCTTATATTAAAATGATGTTAAAATATTTCTGCATGCCTATTTTGGTATCCCTTAAAGATAAGAATTTGACCCCATGCTTAAAATTGTTTAATTAATTATCTCTATATGCGTGAATATTATACCATCATCCTACATGGAATATGATATGCTTAAAATTATAACTCATGGGGTATCAATCCACCCTTTTTACACACCCACTTACCCATGTTACCAATATGATCTCGAAATAGGTTGCTTCCACAAAATACCCTCATTTAATTAAAATGTCGTGTATGTTTAAAATATCCATTTGAGATAAGATATTTGGAATAAATTTTTTAGACACTAAAACGATATATTTTTAGTTACACTTTTATCCACCAACTACTTTAGTTTTGTTAAATCCCTTTACCTTTTGAAATGGGGTAATACTAAATCTAAATAACAATGATATGGTTTTTTTCAACTTAACCCCTTTCACTTAGAAAGGAATATTTTTAGTATAATTTCCTCGTCCTATTAACTATAGTTTAATAAGATACCCCAATAGGGGAATTTTTTACCTGAATCACCCCGTGGTTACTAGACAATCGTCCCTGAAAAGGACACAAATCCTGCCGCCTATGTGCAGCGGTTTTCAACGCGGAGTTGTTCTTGTAGAATATCACCTATAATAATATACCCTAATAATAGGGTAATGTTTTACGTAAATACCTCGTGGTTGATAGGCAATCGTTTCTAAAAAGGACACAAATCCAGCCGCCCATGTGCAGCGGTTGCCAACACGAACATATTTTCTAAATACCGCAAATTTAAAACACCATAAGTTTATAAAAATTATTAATTACACTAAAATATCTCAATCCATCCTAAAAAGATATAATTTCATTTAAATATCTTGACCTTTACTAAAAGGCCATTTTCAACAAGGACCATAACCCGTATAACGATATTTTTCAAAAGAATATCTAAAACTTTATTAAAATATAATTTTCAAATAAATAGCCTAACCTTTTATTAAAAGGATATTTTCTCAGTAAAATAATATGGGTTTTCAAAATGATAAAATTTTCAAATATCTTGGTTTTCTTATAAACAATAAATGTCATTAACGTTATCATCCTTCATTAACTAAGCATTTTATAAAATGATATGAAGCACCATACAAAGTTAAAAAGATAACAAGATAAAATGAGTGGTTTTGAAAGGCCATATTAAATGAGTTCAACTTTTTAAATACAAGTTTACGACATATATGACATATGATACAGTTAGGGTTAAAATGCGCGGACCTAGATATGAAATACTTATATATGAGGATCCCTGCAGGCAGGGTGAACAGTCCAATATGTGGACAACTACTAACCCAGCTTGGCTAATGCATCCGGCTTGCTATTTTCCACACGCGGTATTCTTTCCAGGATGTAGGAGGGGATTTTTGTCAGAAGTTGCTGCACCCTCCTTTCATATTTTATCAACTCCGGTTTGCACGTCTAATAGTCGCCATTTACTTGGCTAACGACCAGCTGGGAGTCTCCATATATGAGGAGGTTTTTGATTCCCATATCAACAGCGATCTCAAGACCCGCTATCAAAACTTCATATTCAGCTTCGTTGTTTGTTCTTAGTTCTCTTAAAGAAAGGGCGAAACACATTATTCCTCCTTGCGGAGTCACGAAGATGTAGCCCGCCTCGGCTTTGATTATAGGGGTGCTATGCTTCCGCTTCTTCATGGAAGATGCTCCATCGAAGTAAAGTTTCCATTGGACATTATTTCCTTCCTCTTCCCCTCCGATTATGTCGAATGCATGTTCGTCTGGCAATTCGCAATTTAAGGGAGAATCGACTGGTGTCACGGCCCGCTTCCCAGTATACGGGTAGAGGATGCGACTGGCCGCTACGTATTTACTCTGAAGTAAATACGCAAAGCGTATCTAAGTAATATAAATAAAAATGCACAAGAGATAAAGACAGTAGGTATAACTAAACAACAACTTTATTTATTAACATTCTTTTGTACAATGCATGAAAAAGTAAATACATCTGAATGAAATCAATGCCTAAATGGTGGCATAACAGAAATGAAAAGTACTGAAATAAAATATGTACAATGAAGCTAGAGCTTTGGGTCGTAGGCAAGCTGATCCAAGTCCTCGTTGGTAAGCTCGATCTCCTGAGTGTCCAGATCACCTGACAACATTCCAAAGAAGAAAGAGAAGGAATGTCGTCAGCGAACAATCGTTCGGTAAGTCCCAAAGATAAGGGAGAAATAGAATAGACAGAGAGAGAGAGAGAAAGTAGCTTTTAAAATTGTATTATATGGTTAACGCTGTTGTTTGTAGCTTGGTACAGAAGGATGCCAATGTATATGAGAGGAATCTCTGTATGCCAAAGACTAAGGGCAACAGGAGTACAAAGAACCGTTTATACCACGGTACAAAAGCAACGGAAATACAGGTTAGGTGTCTTAAGTCTTGCAGTCTCGTGCCACTACTAACATCTTCCGTACCAATCTACCCCTTAAACCCCGTGATGTCTTGATTGTATTATTGTATTGTATTGCAACTTGTATTGTCTTGTGATATAGATTGTATAACTGGATGACTTGCCGAAACCATGTTATCAGTAAATGGATGTAACTGGAGAATCATGGATGTAACTGGAAAATCATGTAAATGGAAGTATATCCATGGTTCGGTTCGGTCAATATAGATTAAATAGATTGAATATATGTATTCATGGATTCATATTGAATTGTAGTATTGTAGATTGTACTTGAATCATATTCAAGTCAGATTATTATAATGAGACTCGGTCTGAGTCAAAACAATTAGAAAGAGAAATTGAAGTTCTGGATTAGGTTTTGATGTTATCGGTAACCGCTGCACATGGGCGGCAGGATTTATGTCTTTTTCAAAGACGATTACCGTGTTGATAACACCGTTGTTAAGTTGTCTACTTTAAATAGGCAAGCACCCACTTCTCCGGCTCCTTGAGGCTCAAGAGATTGGTCCCGCTTAAACATATATTTACTAGGGTCCTTATTGTAATTTATAAAACTTGAGGGGGTTTTATATAAAAATAATTTTGTATAATTTACAAAATACACCTAAAATATTTAATTATCGTCTTTAGAGTTTTCATAGTTGTGGATTTTATATTTGTGGCATTTCTAGTGAATAGACCTATTTTTCATAATATAGGGTATTTAATTGTAATATTGAACTTGTATGGAATTTCTTGGTATTTTCATGTAAAGTGATCCTTTTGATATAGAAAAGTTGGAATATTTATATTATATCAAAAATAGGTATTTTGATCATATATATATATATATATATATATATATATATATATATATTTATAAAAATAATTTTATTATTTTTTAGAAATCTCATTTTCTTAAGATATTTGTATTTCAAATCTTTCGAGACCGAATGCTCCTTGCGGAGGTCTGCATCTCGCTCTACTAAACCCAGGGATGTGTGATAATCTGCACCATCCCAGTCGAGTTCCCCAAAATGGGTTGTAGCGGCGCTTTGCAAAGATTTGTAAAAATACGTAATCTTGTAGAAAACGGTTTTTATAAGTTAAAGGTAGTTTTGTGTAAAACGGTATTTCCCGAATCTATATTTCCCAAAAGGTATTGTGCTATATTGCATATGAGTGTTGTGAAGAGGTAGGTCATTACCTCGTGATCTAGTTAAGGTATAGCAAGATTAATGATATTCTAAAGTCGAAACTATACTACATGGTATTTTACTTAAAAAGTGCGGTAAAAGTTACAAAATGAAATATTTTGCTATGAAACTTATTCAACATGTTTTGTTACTGATTAATAGTCAAGATGTAAGAGTTTAATATAGTTGTGTTAAGGAAAATTGAACTTTATAAAGAAAACCGAATCGGAAGTCGGATTTAACTCTGCTTCCGTCGAGTTTTAATAAAAGAAGTTTTAAGAATAGATTAGAGAGGAGGGAGGTGGGACTTACGGGTTTAGAGTCAAGAGAAGAGGGAGAGGAAGCGGTTGGAGGCACCGGTGTGTTGTTTCGTCGCCGGAAGCTCCTAGGGTCGTCGTCGGAATTTCGCCGGAGCTTCTCCCTTCGCTAACTTCAATTTCACACTAAAATTCTATAGAGTTTTCTTGAGAATTTGGACAGAATTGTGAGTGAGGGGGGTGTGTTTAGGGGTGGTATTTATAGGGTAATGCTAGGGTTTAGGGTAGGTGAAAAGTTGTATTGAAAATGTAATAAAAATTGTATTAAAAATATGGTTTAATGGGGTTTAATTGGATTTTAAAGGCTCTGTTAATTTTCAGAAAATTTAAAGTGTACAGGGGACTTGAGAAGACAAAGAGGCACAACTTTCATGTTGGGAGATCGGCGATCCGACTCGTTTCGGCTGGCGGCGCCGGCCGAGTCGGCCGCGCCGCCAGCCCGAGTCGTGCCTGGTCGCCGTCACCACGTATCCGGTGTCGAGTCGTCTATCCCTTGGGACAGTTTGTTTTATATGTGAAGTGGGTTTTTTACGAGTTATGCACCTGTAGACCCTTGGACTTCTAAAAATTTAAAAGAAAACAATATTAAAAATAATGTGGGTGATGGGATTTGAACTCTGGTGTTTTGGTTCAGCAGTGCAAGGTCTTACCAGTAAGCTACAAGCTCCTTCTTACTATTAAAAAGCAAAACAATTAATTATAGTACCCACAGGAATTGAAAATACCCTAAGTATACATAAACTTTTAAACAAATTTTTGTACACTAAAATTCGAGTTGTTTCAGCTGGTATTGGATGCTCAGCGAGAAAGTCGGCGATGGCCTGACCTTTCACTGCCTCTAGGGGTCGATACGTTATTCCATCAAGAGGAGGACCCATATGGCAAGACTTCCTGTTAGTATGGCCCTTAACATCAGATATTTGAGAGGATCCACCTTTTATATGAGATGGACCTCATGTGCCAAGGCATAGAGCCTAAGCTTCGTTACCGCAAAGATCAGTGCCAGACAATGCTATCCCAAGTAAAACATTTTTATTGGGATGAACCGTATCTCTTTAAATACTGTTCCGACCAAATCATTCATCGGTGTGTCCCCGAAAACGAGTTTAAGAGTGTGCTGTCTTTTTGCCACGATCAAGCGTGTAGCGGGCATTTTGGCCCTAAGAAGACGGCAGAAAAAATCTTGCAGTGTGGTTTCTACTGGCCAAAACTCTTTAAATATGCATACGAATACTGCAAGAAATGCTCCCGGTGCCAACACTTGGGCCGGATATCGCGGAGAAATGAAATGCCGCTCCAACCAATTTTAGTTGTGGATATTTTTGATGCTTGGGGAATAGACTTCATGGGACCATTTCGCAATTCCTTTGAGAATATGTATATTCTATTGGCTGTTGACTATGTATCAAAATGGGTCGAGGCTGTGCCCAGCCGAACGAATGAAAACAAGGTTGTCGTTCGATTTCTTAAAGAAAACATCTTTTTCTCGGTTTGGGCATCCTCGAGCAATTATAAGTGATAATGGATCTCACTTCTGTAATAGGACTTTTGAGTCCTTAATGCGCAAATACTCCATTACTCACAAATTGTCAACACCATATCATCCCCAAACTTATGAGCAAGCCGAGCTTTCGAATCGGCAGATTAAACAAATTTTGGAGAAAACGGTTACTAAAAACCGTAAAGATTGGTCACACAAACTGATTGATGCACTATGGGCATTCTGTACTTCTTACAAGACCGATCTTGGTATATCTCCATACAGGCTTGTTTATGGGAAGGCTTGCCTCCTCCCAGTTGAAATTGATCACAAGGCATTTTGGACGATTAAAGAGTTGAACTTATCGATGGGGGATGCGGGCAGCAATAGAAGGCTGCAATTGAATGAATTGGATGGGTTGCGGGATGAGGCCTACGAAAATGCGGTAATTGTTAAAAACCGAACAAAGGTGTTCCATGACAAACACCTTATGCGCAAAACTTTTAAACCTGGCCAACAGGCTTTGCTTTATGACACTCGGTTACACTTCTACCCCGGCAAGCTCAAATCTAGGTGGAAAGGGTCGTTTTTGGTATGCACCGTATATCCGCACGGTGCGGTAAACCTAGAAAACCCGGAGGACGGTACAATATTTAAAGTAAACGAATATCGACTCAATCCGTTCCTCACTGCGGACCGTCGGAGGAGC
Source organism: Agapanthus africanus (assembly GCA_030015575.1). Taxonomy (NCBI): domain Eukaryota; kingdom Viridiplantae; phylum Streptophyta; class Magnoliopsida; order Asparagales; family Amaryllidaceae; genus Agapanthus; species Agapanthus africanus. The sequence continues at coordinate 40,649,646 of CM057341.1, forward strand.
TCCTGTTTTTGCAGGAGCCGATTTATACTGACTGATCTTCTTCCATTTACCTCTAAATTTTCGATCATCTAACCAAAACATTGTTTCAAACAAGTTTGGGGGTATGTATCATTTGTAATTTTATAAATACAAAATAACATAAAAAATAAAAAAATTGAAAAAAAATTGGGTTTTTTTGTAAATTTCCAGATTTTTAAAAAATAAAATAAATTTTTTTAATTTGCAAATAAATCTCTCTTTTTAGAGGGGTTTATTTGCAAAAGAGACAACACTTCCCCCCTATATAAAGAACCCGACCCCCTCTGTCTTCATAACCCTAATTTCATATTCTGAAAAACCCTACCCGTCGCCGCCTGGATTTCTGCAGCGAGATCGCACCAGACCGCCGCTGATCCGCCGCCAGACCCCGGCTTTGGCCGCGCTTCCGCCGCTCCTCTCTGTCTTCACCCCCTGAATTTTTCAAAGGAGGTTCGTTCTCTGAAAACCCTCTCTGTCTTTAATTTTTTTTTGGATCTGTAGCTACCGATGGCACACAGTATGCAACTTGAACGAGACTTTTCACAAATTTTTTCACACGATGTGTATGGGAGTTATTTTGCGAATGAGATAGCGCGTAGGGGTTGGAACTTCTTGATTTATAATCACCCTAACGCTTATGCACTTCCGGAAATAGTCACTCGTTTTTACGAGTGTATGGAATATGGTTGTCTCACCCAATTCGGCTTTATAAAATTGCAGTGGGATGATAGGGAAATTATCATCGATAGGGACATCATACATGAAGTGACATTAATCCCTCGGATACCCGCTCATGACCAACCATTACAATTTAAGGATTACATGCTCTTGATGGGCAATGATTGCTCAAGGGAGCCGCGGAAGGGGATCCAAGCAAGAACCCTTTTCGCCAATGTTTTGACTGTGTGCCAGTGGGCACAAAACAATATTTTTGGAAGCTCCCACAACACCACATTTTTTACACCCTCATTACATATTGTGCACACACTCATGACAAGAAACCCTCGTTTCGACATGTGCACGGTTTTACTGAACTCTATAGGTGCGGGCAAACGACCCGCAAATTACCCTTGTCCCATGCTTGTTACAAAACTATGTCGATATTTCCTCCCCGTGGAGGAGTTCGAATTTTACATGCTTGGAGGCATACATGTCAGGCCTCTTGTTGAGGGCGTTTCTACGTCCTATTCATGATTGACGGATGTGTGGTCTAGAACTGAACCGGCGGAGCATGTGCCTGCCCAAGCACCTAGCTCCAGCTCGACCGCGAGCGAAAGAGAACTTACCCCTTTAGAACATGCAAATTTGATGCAAAGAGCTGTTAGGGGCATTGATGAGTTGAGGGAGATATCGAGGGCGCATGATATACGGTTGACTGAAGTAAAGCAGGGGATTCGAACTCTGCTGGGTAGGGCTGAGCGTTCCCGTTCACATTCGAGAGCGCGGCATGGGGCCGAGCAGTGAGGGCACTGCTGTTAATAAGTTTGAGAGAGTTGGTGGTTGTAAATAGTTATCTTTTGCATTGCATATTTTTTTTATTTTTGTATATATTTTTCTTTCTTCTTTTGCATGTTTAAATTCTGCATGGCATCTATATAAAAAATCATAAAAATTGAAAAAAATGAAAAAAAAATATAAAAAGAAAAATCAAATAAAAAACTGAAAAATTTAAAAACTATAAAAATTAAAAATTCAATTTTGGCCATAATTGACTTGAGTTCGACAAGAAGGTTAACTAGTTAGGTGTTACAAGACTAGGAATTACGCCTTAATGTACAAACACATTTTATAATCGGTCGTTAGTACCTTAAGAAGTATTAACAGTCGCATGAAGGATGTGTGAGCAATTTCATCTAAAAAATTCACCAACTAAAAGTACTTTGGACGATGGACAAGAGTATAAGAGCTTGAATTGAATTTCCAAGTGTATGAGTGATACATACACACACGTAGGGGTATGTGATTGGGGTTTAGATGAGAGATATGAATGAAAAATAGGACTTATATATTTAGTAGAGATGATAAAAATTCTTAAGTTGAGATGGAACCTTAGAAGGAAAATTCAGAAGATGCTAAAAACTAAGTAAATTTACAAAACATATACAATTTTAAGTTAAATGATAAGTGAGTGTGAAAAATATGGGTTGATAATTTCTAAGTTGAAGATAATAGATTTCTTGCTAGAACACCGAATTGAAGAATGAAAGTCAATGGGCCAAATTGATAGGATTTTGTGGGTAGTGTCCGCTGAAAACCCTCAGGAGACAACACTCCTCCTACTAGGGACACCTAGAGGTTTAACGGCTTGTTGCACGAGCTCAGTGCAATCGCGTTTCCCTGCGAAAGTGAGGCTAGATCTTTTTCGAGAATAAAACTAGTTTTGCTCGAGGACGAGCAAAAGATAAGTTTGGGGGTATTTGTTCATATCATAATTTTGCATTATTATATTCCCCATTCTTATTCATTTTATAAATAAACAGGTGCTTTTGATCCATGTCTGCTACATAGTTGCAGGTTACAGGTTCTCGGAACAAAACAGTGAAAATGATGAAAAGACGATGCAAAAGTGAGACTACGACCAACAAATTGAAGAATCTTGGTCATGCCTACAGTTTGAGGGACAAATGAAGATCAATGGACAATTTCACAAAGTAAAAAGGCAGCGCAAGGTTCAAGACTTCGACACGAAGTAAAGGGTAAAAGTCCATGACAATATGCACTGTGGAAATCTGGAAGAGACTAGAAGACATTCTGAAAAACCAAGTGAAGAAAAGCCAAGTAAAAAGCAACAGAAAGAACCCTAGAAAAATCCATGTTTCCCCAATCAGAGCAAAGCTCTGTTCAAATTTCAAGATTTGAAATGAAGCGACACTTCTGCTTCCCCCAATCAGAGCAAAGCTCTGTTTCAAAATTCAAAATTTAAAAATTGAAGCAACGCTTCAGATCCAGCGCTAGACGCGCTGTACGCCACGTGTCAAACACGGGTGCGCTAGCGCCAGGTGCGTTGCGCCCTAGGCAGCACATCATGAGTGCGCTAGCGCTAAGCGCGCTGCGTGCCACGTGTCAAACACGGGTGCGCTAGCGCAGGCTGCGCTGCGCTCTACGCTGTGCACCCCCAATTAGAGTAAAGCTCTATTTCCAAGATTGGAAAGCGAAGGAACGCTTCATAAAAAGTGCTAACATCAAATGCGCCTGCAATAAGTGTCGAAGACTCTAAAACGGCGCTCAAGTGCAAAGTACGAGAGCGCTAAGCGCCAGATGCGCTTCATCCTTGCAAAAATTACTTGCACATGATTATAGCAAATTAAATTATGCAGCGCATAAACGCCTGACAAAGGAATAACAAAGAATTAAAAGAAAAGAGAGCACTTATCGGATAATAAAATACTTAATTAAAATATCTTTTTATTATTACATTGAAAACAGATCACCAAACATAGGATCAAAAGGAGAGGGGTTCGTAAAGCTAAGGAGGAGATTGTCCAGTTCCATCTTCGTCTTCTCCACCATGTCAAAACGGCGATCCTCTCGAGGAGTAGCCATCCATCGATCAACGCCGCACTCACCAGAGAAAGTGGAGATAACGACCCGACGAGCCCGTATCTGGCTCAGCAAGTGGACAGAGCAATCCCTCAGGGCTTCAGCGATCAAATGCGCCTCGAAGAAGCACTCGATCTCGTCTTCAGCAGCATCAAGCATTGCCGAGGACATCTCTGCTGGAGGAGGAGGAATATCAGCGAGCACAGACGCAAGGATCATCCGAAGCCAAATAGAGTGTGGGGGGAGATGAGACCGTACTCGAGTCAAGAGCTCGTACAGCGCTGCGTCGCATTGGTCATCCGTAAGAGAAGGATCCACCAAGCGCGCAGCAAAACGAGGAACACTGTCCTGAATGGGCACTTCCCATGGTTGTCGACGAGCATGTGGACAGTTACAAGCCATAATTGAGAGGGTTCTTTGGAGATGAGAAAAGAAAGAAGCTTCGCTTCGAGTTATAAAGACTAGGCACAGAAAACTTTGTGCACAATGGAGCTATTTCCAAGACTTGGGAAATGAAAGTTCTGGGGAATACAAGTTTGACTTAAAAAGAGAGGTGAAAAGACACCTCTGTTGAAGCAACGCTTCAGATCCAGCACGCTGCGCGCCACGTGTCAAACATGGGTACGCTAGTGCAGTTGCACTGCGCCTCGCGCTGTGCGCCATGTGTCAAACGTAGGTGCGCTAGCGCAAGGTGCGCCAGCGCTGGAATTAAGAATTTCCCACCGTTAGATCAAAAGATCTAATAATAAATTATTAATTAATCAGAATTAAAATCCTGTTATAGAAAGATCTTTCTTAATCTTGTTAAAAACAAGAAGATTATCTTCTGCAAAACAGAAGCCTTAGGATTAAAGATCCAACGGTGGGAAATATTCCCAAATCAATCAGAGAAAGATCTCTCTAAATAATTTAACAAATCAATTTGCCCTATATAAAGGCCCCAAGACATCAAGTCTGATATAGAGAAACCCCCCTACAAATTTTGAAAAAACTCAAAAAAAGAAAAGCAAGCTTTTAGAAAAAGAAGATCATCTCTTCAAGGTAAAGAACATGATTCTTGAACACAGAGATAAAATCATCTCATGAAAAGAAGAACTATCTTCTAAAAAAGATCATAGATCTATAAAAGACTAGGGTCTGTGATAAAAAAGAGATCAAAAGATTCCATCATAAAAACAAAAGAAGTATTTATTTCATTCACAGATCATTGATCTACAAAAGCAAAGTCCTTTCCAAAATAAGAACTATTGTTCTTGAATTTTGAGGCAAAGCTTCCTCAAAAGGAAGAACACAAACTTGTTCTCTGATCATGAGTTTGATCAAATGTGCTTTGCGCTGCTGAAAAGTACCTTGCACTCATGAACTGGGCTTTTGCGCTCCTTGGACCGGCGCTCAGCGCCAAAACATGCCACATGTCAACCCCAGACACAGCTTGCGCTTCTGAAAAAGCGCACTGCGCCCATGGACTGGCGCTCAGCACCAAGCGCGCCACGTGTCACTCACTGGTGCGCTATTAAATCAGCGCAAAGCGCTCATAAATTGAAAGTGCAATGCGCTAATAAACTAGCGCTTAGCGCTAAGCGCGACACGTGTCATCTTCGTGTGCGCTACCCGACAAAAGCGCTATGCGCTCTTTGATTGGCGCAAAGCGCCTGGCACGCCACGTGGCGCACTGCCAGAACACAAATTGTTCTGATGAATGCTATGCATTCAATACAAGACAAAAGATGTCAGAACTCAATACTTAGCGTTATTAAAAGGGCCAAGCCCAAACAAATGTTCAACAGCACAGAACAATAAAATGTTAAACATTTTAATCATATTGGACTTAGCCCAATTCTAGCCATAAATCCTCAACTTATATTGAACTGAGCCCATCTGCTCACGAATATTCAACAGATCTTAGTCCTAAACTGGGCTACGGATTTTCCAATCAATTTACACTCGGTTCGAGGGTACATCTCTTTACTCCTCTGATATCTGTCGTTGTAATCCTTCAACGTCTTCAGAGAGGTGACGGGTCCCGACAACCACACATTTCTATAGACTGTGGGGTCCTTAAACTCATGGACTACGACGTCATTAAACCTTATAGACTACGATATCTCTAAACCGGACTGTGGGATCCTTAAACTCATGGACTACGATGTCCTTAAACCTTATAGACTATGATGTCTTTAAACAGGACTGTGGGGTCCTGAAACTCATGGACCGAGATGTCCTTAAACTAACAATGGACCGAGATGTCCTTAAACTAACAATGGACCGCAATGTCCTTATATTAACTGACCGCAATGTCCCTAAACTAAACAATAGAGCCCAATTGCTTTCTTGTTAGATCTAAATGATCCCGTTAAGTAGATCGTTGTCTAGAAATTAGACTAACGTATCCTTAACATACGTTTAAGTTGATCTTAGTCTTAAATGAGGTTAACGTATCCTTAAAACCAACCCCCAAACCCAAATCTAAGAAGACACGGATTTGGACTAATCCACGTCCTACATGCGACAACATAAATTAGTTTCCGTATACAATCCACGGGCAACCACAAACAAAACAAACACCCACGACACGAAGTGACCATCTGGAAAAGGAGAAAGTTGTTACCGCGATGCGGTAGTGTAATTAACTGCAGGGGCTTGCGCCTGCAGGGAAGAGCGTCCCCACAATCAAAAACCCCTCAAACGTGGCGGAATCTGACGAAGTCTGCTACATCGGCCGCATCCGTTTAAACCTTCAATACACGGTGCCATAAATCAACTTGGCATCTTCGGAGAGGTGGACGGATAGCACCTATTAGCATCTGCCCTGAAATTCAGGCAAGACGTTTACCGCGTCTTCTTCCGCATCTTTCGGCGGGGAACTGATTCTAGCACGCCCAATGAGACCTTTTCCTCTTTCCACTCCACACATCATGCGTCGTGTTCGCGAACGAATTGCGGTTTGATATGGTTGCCCTTGGGTTCGAGGTACTAAGATTTGGTGTCTTGCTGGGTGCAGAAAACAATGGCGTCTACTTGCATGAAGTGTTTCAGCTGCAATTGCGACTCGCGCTCCGCTTCATCTGGAGGCATAGCTTACGGGCCCCAAGCGGCCTCCCTGTTCACGATGCCGGTGGATCAGGTCACGCAGGCCACCACTGGATTGTTTTTCAGGACCATGCTCCCACCGATGAGCTTCAGCGCTCCTATACCGACACAGGAAACTCCCAAAAAGTTGGTCTTTGATCGGCTTACAACTACTGCGACCCCTCTCAACAGGTCGTCCAGCTCCAGCGCTTCAGTCTTCGCCAGATCAAGCCAAAGTTCATGTGGGCCCGTGATGATGCCTGCAATTCAAGAAAAGGCTATTCCAAAAAGGATAGCCATCTCTGCTCCCGAAGTCGTCAAGGAGTCTTCTCCTGTCAAAAGGTCAGTCTTCACAAGACTGACTGTTCCGGCTCCCACTCTGGCTCCCGTTCCTGCTCAAAAGTCTGCCTTTGACAAGTTAGACACTGCTGCTCGACGGACCTCGGCCTTCCAGAGGCTGGTACCGGCAACGCCTCACCAGAACAGGGGGCAAGACGAAGTTAACGCTTAAGCTGAAACCATCCCAACAGCTCGACGCGCTCGACGTCGCCACTGGCGCCGAGTAAGGAAGGCTGGGGGCAACTCCCCCTCTGGGCTAACTCCACCAACCTTAACGGTGGAAGTCAATGTTGATGTTCTAACTGGGAACAGCTTTAAACTGTTGAACAAGGTGCGCAGGAACTCTCCTACTGTTGTACTGAAAAGATCTCCACCACCGGTAGAGAATGTTACAGAAACAAAGCCGGATCAGCCCCCTCAACGGTTGTCCTCCAAAGTTTACAAAGTCTGGCGACGGGTCCAAGAGTCAGTGATTGATCAAGACTATCCCCGTCGACAGAAGAAACTGAAGGTTCAGCAGGAAGAGAACCGTCTTGGCAAGTCACAAAGGACGACAACTACCTAGGTGCCCGCTGCAACGGCCCCCTCAACGTCAACTACTCAAAAGAATAGGAGGCCAGGGAAAGCCCCTGTGAACGTGGCAAACCACAAAGACGCTGAGCCCAAACGCCCCAAGTCTGGGGGCATAATAGTGCATACTGTTTACATGGCTTCCGGAATAGAGGAAAGCCGCACTTCGACGGGTCACCGACCGCTCACCCGATCAATAACAAGGGCTCAGGAACAGCAGCAGCAGAAGCTTCAGGAGATGCTGACTGCAATGGCCGCACTCACCGGGCCAAAAGAAAGCCCGGAGGTATCATCAGAGCAGCGTCACGAACAAGAAACTGATGCTGACTTCCTACGCAGAGTCCTCGAAAAGAAGGACAAAGAAGCTGCAGAACAAGCTGCCAACATAAAATGAATGGCGCTTCTCTTCTAAGACATGGTAGGGATGATGTTACAGCCGGATCCTCCAGCTGAAGACCCTCCGATCATTATTGAAGACGACAGAGGGGAGACATCTAACCCTCCTCTGGCTCTTTCAGCAGCCAAGGAGGAAACTGTTTCCAAGGCCGCCCTGGATGACTATATAGCTCAGCAAATACGAGCTCACCAGGCGAATGAAGCGGCCGTCCAAGTCGTTAAAACTGGGCGACCGTATCCAGACTGGTATGACCAAATAAAGTACCCGCCGGGATATACAATCCTCAAATTCCATGTGTACAAAGGGACAGGCAATCCCCATCAACATGTCACATAGTTCGGGTCTCTTTGCGGCAACACCGGGGGTGATGATAAGCTTTTGCTTCGCCAATTCGTCCGCAGCTTGTCGGAGACGGCATTTGAGTGGAACTCCGAACTTCCAAACGACTCCATCAAGACTTTCGCAGAAATGGAGTTGTTATTCACCCAGCGATTCGCGAGTGCTAGTGAACGCACCCCAATAACGGCATTGATCAATGCCAGGGTGAAGCCAGGCAAGATGTGGGTTCAATACGCAATCCGATAGCGGAATCTATGGTCGAAATGCGAACAACTCATTGAAGAGGCACCGGTGGTGGGCATGTTTGTGGGCACTCTGGACCCTCATGCAACTATTTCCCAATTCATGATGTTCTTTAAGCCGACCACGTTCCAAGTCTTGATTGACAAGTTGGACTAAATGGACCAGATGGGTCATAGACCGTCTCCTCTAAAGCCGGACTCTCGAAATGAGAAGGGAAAGAGGAAAGCGATCGTCGTCGCCAATGCTCAATAGCAACCCGGTGTCCCAAGACCAATTGATCGCCAAACTAACAGAACTCGATCTCTTGAGGATAAAATGAGGCGCCCTTACTCGTCCCTCGAGACAAGACGAAGAGGTTATTTGAGCTTGCACTGCGCAACAGGCTCATCAATCTGCCGGAGCCAAGACGCCCAGCACAACCAGGCGACATTAGCAATCCTAACTATTGCCCTTATCACCGAATGTTGGGCCATCCGATCGAGGATTGTTACATCTTCAAAAGCTGGATAGAAGATCAATACCAGCAGGGAGAATTCGTATTATCTGAGAATTGGAAGGTGAACCCACCTCGGCCACACACACCCAAGAATACGGATACACCGGGGGCATCATGCTCTTTCGTAGAAGAAGCTCCATGGGAGGTCGCTCTTTCAGCCAAGACAAAAAGAATGTTGAAGGATCTCCACACATGTCCGGCAATTAGGTGGAAGAATCCACTGGAGCTTGAAATCATCGAGGAGATGATGAAGCCGTGACTAACTCCAAAAATCGGTAGTGATAGCCAAAGCACTCATACCAGCCGTCAAAATCTTTAAAGAAGAAGAAGAAATCCAAGAAGCCCGTGAAGCCTGGCGACAAGCGCATGGACCTACAAAAGCAAATTGACGCCCTGGAAGAGTATAACCAGAAGGCGCGGACTCCAGTCACACTCCAAGAGTTTCTCATCCACGTCCTTGGGGACGGAGATGACGATAATGGAGAAGACTCGTCGAATGAGTCTGAAGATTACATGGCAAGTTGCCATGTTATCTCTCACTCATCGATTAACGATGAAGAAGCTCCTTCCACCGAGAAACTGGGGGCAAATCCTGAACTGGAACTTCCAGGGCCATCAGACGAAATGATCGATGCGTTCCTAAAGGAAGCTCTTCTGAAAGTAAAGCTGATCGGGAGCGTGAGATGGTCATATTTGAAAAGGCCAAACGCCAGCGACTGAGCGGAAGGGTTGAAACACTCTCACCAGATCAAAATACATCCGTCGCGAATAATAACAGGTTCAAGACGAGGAAGAGGTTCGCTAAAGCCATATCAATAGGAATTAAGCTGCCACCCTCCAAAAGAAATATTCTTAGTGAATCGGAAATGCATCTTAGCTACTGCTTATATCATCGGAAGATTGTGCACCCCACCGAAGAGTGCAACGCTTTTAAGAGATGGTGGCAGGGATATGTTGCTCACCGGCAACATTTCAAGCGGATGAAACGCAAAACTCGTCGGGAGCAAAGAAGTATGACCGAGGAGCACAAAAGAAATACCGGCAACTGTCGCATGGTCAACGCTGGGGGATCGCAAGTTCTCACATTCGGGAGCGACTCTGACGAAGAAATGGCTCTTGGCCCTCTCTTTAAGGAGTCCACCTCAAGAAAAGAGGAAGAACCAAAGACCTGTGAAAATATTCAGCTGCGCAATCGTACGCTGCCCGAAAAGCATCTTGGCCCCTCGAACAGTGGGTCAAATAGAAAATATAAGGGAAAAGAAAAGGTCCCTGAGGATATCGTCCTCGATGATCGAGTCGTCGAAGAGCTGGCAACCAAGGACCCGCATAAGAAAAATAAGGTGGATTACAACATTCTAGCACACATGAGAAAGCTACCTTCGCAGCTAAGCATTCTCGACGCCCTTCTGCTATCCAAAGAGGCGAGAGATTTTTTAATTAAGGCACTGCAAGAACCCGAGCAATTCCAAGCTTTCCTCGCCGAAGAAAAGATGAAGGACGAGCTCGAAGAAGTACACACAACCGATATCACCTTCGGCGATAAAGATCTCCTCCTTGGGACATGCGAGCAAAACCGTCCCCTATGTCTCTGGATACTGTCATGACATCAAGATAGGTAAAATCCTGGACGATAATGGGTCCTCCGTCAATCTCCTCAACGTGAAAGTGTTGAAGGAAATATGCATGAGCGTTCAACACCTCGCTCGTGATAAAATCACCATCTCCGGGTTTGACTCCCAGTCATCACGGACGCTTGGGTCCGTGATACTGACATTACGCTTTGGGCTGCTCGTCACTGATATCAAGTTCCACGTCATTGACGCCAAGACATGCTATAATGCTTTGCTCGGCCGGCCTTGGTTACACGAGTACAACATTATCCCTTCTACACAACATCAGTATATGAAGTACTTCAAAGACGGTCTCGAGTACACTGTGACAGGAGAGCTAAACCCATTCTCCATGAACGAAGTCCGCAAGTAAGAAGATGCAAAATACTTCTTACCAGACTTTGAACACACAGAAAGATGTCACAAACCGAAGAACAAAGCTATCACCACTATTCCGGTCTTCGGGAGTGATACCGAGGGGGAAGAAGAGATAGTTTATTCAGGGCCGCCCCAATGCGACAAGCCGGGACTGTCCATCCCTATGTTGATCTTCGGCAGCGACTCGGAAGATAAGGTCAATGCTGTACTCTCTGTTCAGCCATCAATACAAATCTTCGCCGATGAAGAGCAAAGTTTGCAGGTTGCCATGGTTTCGCCCAAGCATCATAAAGAACTAGACGTGCTTGATACCTACAGTGTGGAAGAACTGCAGACATTCTATGTCCCTCCCAGGCGAGAAGGTGAAAAGGCGATCCTATTCTACCAATCCGAGGAAACCAAAGTGGAGAAAGAAATCTGGCACGGCGCGGATTCTACACTTGACAAGCTCCAGCCCATCCGTTTGCCCAGATATTACACAGACGGACTAAAGAGACTCTTGAGACGCCAAGGTGTACCTCTTAAGCAAACTGCGCGACAAGCACGGTTCTATAACAGGATCTGGAACGTTCCCGGAACTCAACGAAAGTTGCCAAACGGAAGAATGGAAACGACCAGACTTGGGTATGTTCAACCCAAGAAACGAGAGCTATTCCGCGACTGCTACGTCATACATGACTTTAATGAAGAAGGAGATGCTCGGTGGAAAGATGCTAACCCTGAACCAGAACGAGCTCCCGCCGTGAAAATGCCCAGTCCGTCGTTCGAAGAACAAATGGACAAACTTATAAGGGAAGCAGGTCAAAAGGTTCGAGACGACCATAATCGCGAAATGGCCATCTACGAGAAAGCCAAGACGCAACGCTTCCTTTAGCAAGCTATGAAAAATGAAAATGCTCCTCCTTGTCAACCCGTTGTACAAAAGGCTCGACGCAGAGGCAAAAAAAAACCAAAGAACGGGAAAGGCGTTCGACAGTGACAAAGCGGGTCCAAGAAGCCACGCGATCGGAAGCCAGACAGTCCGAATTCGTCTCTTATAAAGAAGATGGGTCGAGAATATTCTTTTCCTCAAGACAAGACAAGGAAGATATTCGATCTCGTCATAAAACATCAAATGATTACCTTCCCGGAGTCCAAGGATCCCGAGCAAGCGGCCGAAGTCTCTTATCCAGACTATTGCTCTTATCACCAAGCAATAGGGCATCCTCTCGAAGACTGCTTCACCTTCAAGAACTGGGTTGAGGACCAGTATCAGCAAGGGAGGTTCGCTCTATCCAGCAGCTGGAAGGGTAACCTCGCCACAGGAGCATGAACCAAAGGCCATGAGAGTAGAGCTGAATCAACATCGGTCTTAGAAGCGATCTCATACCTGTCAGAAGAGGAGCCCAAGAATATGGATGAACTCCCTTGGTGCTTCGAAAACGATGACGACGAGGTAATCTCAGAATTTCCACCGGTACCAAAGGAGCTGGAAGATGGAATACATACTACTGCAGATAACCTCAAGAAAATTGATTTGGGGACAGCAAGTGACCCGCGGCCGACATTCATCAGTGAGCTGTTGTTTGAAGAAAGGGTGGCTACGCTGAAGGACGTGCTCATGCAGCATAAGGATTGCTTTGCATGGAACTATTCCGAGATGCCAGGATTAGATCCAGAGATTGCTGTGCACAAATTGGCGATATCTCTGGACGTCAAGCCGATCAAACAAGCGCCGAGAAAATTGCGGCTCGAGCTTGAGATGAGCATCAACGCCGAGGTCAAAAAGCTAATCGACTCTGGCTTCATCCAGGAGGTCCAATATCCTGACTGGATCGCCAATATCGTCCCAGTAATAAAGAAAAATGGGACGGTGCGCATCTGCGTGGACTTTCGGGATCTCAATAAAGCTTGCCAAAAGGATGACTTTCTAGTACCGGTCACCGAGCTGATGATAGATAACACGTCCACTCATGAAGTCTTCTCCTTCATGGACGGATCGTCTGGATACAATCAGATAAAGATGCATCCCGAGGACCAGAAGCATACCGCTTTCCGGACTCCTTTGGGCATATTCTACTACAAGGTGATGCCCTTCGGTCTAAATAACGCCGGCGCCACCTATCAGAGGGCCATGACGAAGATTTTCGACGACCTCATACATGAAATCGTCGAATGCTATATCGACGACCTCGTGGTTAAAAGTAAATCATACGAGGAACATTTAGAATATCTGAAGATCGTATTTCAACACCTTCGGCAATACAACTTGAAGATGAACCCTCTTAAATGCATGTTCGGAGTTTTCTCGGGAAAATTCCTAGGATTCATCGTCCGACACCGAGGCATCGAGATAGATCCGTCAATGATCAAGGCGATCATGGAAATGCCTCCGCCAAAGACTCTAAAGCAACTGCGATCTCTCCAATGGAAGCTCGCGTATATCCGGTGATTTATAGCCAATCTTTCCGGCAAGTGTCGCCCCTACAGTCACCTGATGAAAAAGGGAACCCCGTTCATCTGGGATCACAAATGCCAAAGAGCACTGGACGAAATCAAACAGTACCTGCAGAATCCGCCAGTGCTGGCTGCTCCGTTCAAGGAAAAGCCTCTCATTCTATATATAACAGCCCTCGAAAGTTCGTTAGGCGTGCTGTGGGCACAAGAGAACGACCAAGGGAAGGAGAGAGCCCTCTACTATTTAAGTCGAGTTCTCCTAGGGCCAGAAAGCAACTACTCCCCCATTGAAAAACACTTCCTGGCGTTAATCTTCGCAATAACGAAGCTCAGATATTACGCGTTGGCACATGAGGCCCATCTCATATCGAAGGTGGATCCTCTCAAATATTTGATGTCGAAAGCTATATTAACGGGACGACTCGCTAAATGGGCCTTGCTCTTGATGGAGTTCTCGATAACTTATCGTCCTCTTAAGGCAGTGAAAGGCCAGGCCATCGCCGACTTTCTTGCTGAGCATCCGATACCTGCCGATTCTCCTTTGAATTGCGAACTGCCAGACGAACATGCGTTTGACACGATCGATGGGGGTGATACCCAGTGGGAACTTTATTTTGATGGAGCGTCTTCCATAAAGAAGCGCAAACAAAGCACCCCCATAATCAAATTAGGGGTAGGCCTCATCTTCGTGACTCTACAAGGAGGGATAATGCGTTTTGCCTTCTCTTTAACAGAGCCGAGGACGAACAATGAAGCCGAATACGAAGCTTTGATAGCAGGTCTCGAGATCGCCATCGACATGGGGATTGAAAACCTGCTCATATACGGAGACTCCCAGCTGATCGTTAGTCAAGTAAATGGCGATTACTAAACGTGCAAGCCAAAGTTGGTGAAGTACGGAGAGAGAGTGCAGCAACTGCTGACCCAAATCCCTTCCTACACCTTGGAAAGCATACCGAGCATGAAAAATAGTAAAGCGGACGCATTAGCCAAGCTTGCTAAAGAACTGGCTGACGAGAACCTCGACGACGTGAGGACCGTTGTACAAAGCCGTCGGGTTCTTGCTCCAGCAGAAATATCTCCGAAGTTGTCCGAAGAAAATGGAGCGACCGAGTAAACGGCCCTACAAACAGAAGACCAGGAAAAAGGCTGTGGATTGGAGAGAAGTCTTTATAGACTACTTCAAATCCCGTCGAACACCTGAAGATGCGTCCTCAAGACATCAGCTTATGAAACGAGCTCTGTCTTTTTCTTTCGTCAATGATACTCTGTATAAAAGTTCATTTGATTCTCTGTGGCTAAGATGCTTGGGACCTGAAGAGGCAAAGAGAGTCGTCCAAGAAACCCACGATGGACTCAGCGGTTCTCACCAAGCCGGGCCGAAGATGAAGCTGAAGATCAAACGGATGGGTTATTATTGGCCCACGATGATCCAAGACTGCCTCGAATATGCGAAGCAGTTCCATTCGTGCCAGATTCACGGGGACTTTATCCACCAGCATCCAAATCCACTACATCCAACAGTGGCTAGCTGGCCGTTCGAAATGTGGGGGACTGACATAATCGGCCCCATCGAACCAGCATCGTCAAGAGGACATCGATTCATTTTGGCGACGACTGATTACTTCTTCAAGTAGGCAGAAGCAGTACCGCTGAGGGAAGTGAAGACGAAGAATATCCTCCATTTCTTCAAGACACACGTAATTTATCGGTTCGGAACTCCGAGACGGATCATCTCCGATAACGGGCCAGCCTATAGAAGCCACAAGATCAGTCGCTTCGCACAACAGCATAACATAGACTGGAGATACTTCTCGGTCTACAATCCCCGAGCTAACGGTCTAGCTGAGGCTTTTAACAAGACCTTGAAGAAGATCGTGAAAAAGATGGTATCCCGAAATAAGAAGGACTGGCACGTGAGATTGCATGAAGCTCTCTGGGCGTATCGAACTACGTTCAAAACGGCCACAAACACAACTCCGTACGCATTGGTATTCGGCACAGAGGCGGTACTTCCCTTAGAGTTAGAGTTACACTCTCTACGAGTGGCAGTTCACTACAAGCTAACAAACGAAGAGAATGCCCACCTTCGGCTTAAGGAGCTCGATGCCCTTGATGAAACCCGGCTCATAGCGCAACAAAATCTAGAAGCCTATAAAGCAAAGATGACGCGCTCATACGAAAGATTAACTAGGCTAAGAACATTCTGCCAAGGCGAACTCATGCCAGTGGTCAAAAGACCTATGATCCCCAATCGTGCTAAACGGGGGAAATTCGAGCCGAACTATGAAGGCCCGTAAATCATAGACAAGGTCTACCAGGGTAGAGCCTATCTACTCATGGACATGCATGGCGAAAGGCCCTTCAGGCCAATAAATGGTCGCTTCCTGAAAAAGTACTACGCCTGACGAGTCACGGCCTAGGTCAATGATAGATGACGACGACTATGTCCGCTCGCTATCTTCTTAAGCCTAAACTCTGTAAGTAGTAGCCGGATTCCTTAACAACGGACCGAAACGTCCTTAAACTAACAACGGACCGAAACGTCCTTAAACTAATGATGGACCACTATGTCCTAAAACTAGCTGTTGACCGAGACGTCGATAAACTATTGTGGGTTACAACATCCCAAAGCTGATACAAAAAAAGAGAAGAATAAAAAAAAGAGAAAAAAGAAAACGGTATGTCCATAAGCAAAAAAAGGGCACGGATGAAAACTCGAAAGGGCTCCGTGAGTAAAAACAGCAGGGCTACCGGCGAGTTTTGTGAAAACCCGAAAGGGGCACAAACTCGTTAAGAAAGGGGCACAAACTCGTTAAGAAAAAGAAGAAAAAAGAAGAAAAAAAAAAAGAAAACGGTATGTCCATAAGCAAAAGGGCACGGATGAAAACCCGAAAGAGCTCCGTGAGTAAAAACAGCAGGGCTACCGGCGAGTTTTATGAAAACCCGGAAGAGCGCAATCTCATTAAAAGACATATGCAAGGTCCTCTCGACTTTGTAAGGAGAAACCACCTGCGTAAGATCCTTACGACTCACAAGGGAGCAACACACTTAGGGATCCTCACGATTCTTAAGGAGAAATTACACTTGCGAGATCCTCACGACTCGTAAGGAGAACCTTCTTATGGGACCCTCACGGCTCATAAGATTCAAAAGTCTTAAGCTACAGGAATCTGAATCTGTTCTTAAGCAGCCACCACAACCTCCAGCACTGCCCTAAAAGCGGCTCGATATTGACCCTTGTATACAATCCACGGGCGCAAATAAAAATTTCCCCAACAAAGTCCCATCCGTGACTAGGGATATATCCACACAGTGAACAACCCTTGTGTGTCCTCTCAACTTATAAGGAGAAAACACTCTTGTAAGATCCTTACGACTTATAAGAGAAGCCATACACTTAGGGATCCTCACGATTCCTAAGGAGAAAACGCACCTACGAGATACTCACGACTCGTAGGGAGAAATACCTTTATGAGACCCTTACGGCTCATGAAGTCAAAAGCCTTAGTCGACAGGATCCTAACCCTGTCCACTAAGCCACCTTTGTTTGTCATTGACAGAGGCAAATGATGATTCGCTCCTGGCAATATCCCAGTTGTAGTAGTGCTGATGCCGAAATCGGTGTCTAATTCCAAGCTTGCAGCAAGAAGCTAGCAAGCCACACATGCATACAAAATAGCCGAAATGATGGGGCAACTTGCAACAAAACCAGCAAGTAAAAAATGTATGCATGCAAAATAGCCGAAATGATTGGGCAACCCGCAATAAAAAGCAACGAGTAAAAATAAAATAAATAGCCGAAATGATTGGGCACCGTGAAAAATAGCCGAAATGATTGGGCAATCGCGACCTTCGCGATATAAAGGCTGAAATGATAGAGCATCGCGGAAAGAAATAAAATAAAATAAAACTTGTGATATCACATCAATCCCGGTATACAATCCAGGTGCGCAAACGAAGAAGGAATCACACCTTCCCTCCCCAGGCTCCATCAGAAAACGAAGCCAAATCTCAACGGTTCAGGGATAGCCTAGAGATAATCCACAGCGTTTCTATCCATTCCAGTAGGATTCAGACACTGCAATCAACCCTGGAGCTACGGCAAAACCCTTACGCCATATCTCTATGGTTTACAGACAACCTAAAGACCACTTCGATTTTCGTCTCATCACAACAGACACAACCACATGATCCCGTTCGGAAATACGTCATCTACATGACCCCGTTCGGAAATACATCATCTACATGACCCCGTTCGGAAATACGTCATCTAAATGACCTCGTTCGGAAATACGTCATTCACATAACCCCGCTCGGAAATACGTCATCCACATGACCCCGCTCGGAAACACGTCATCCATATGACCCCATTCGAAAATACATCATCCACATGACCCCGCTCGGAAACACGTCATCCACATGACCCCGTCACGGAAATACGTCATCCACATGACCCCGTTTCGAAAATACGTCATCCACATGACCCCGCTCGGAAATACGTCATCAACATGACCCCACTCGGAAATACGTCATCCATATGACCTCGCTCGGAAATACGTCATCCACATGACCCCGTTCGAAAATACGTCATCAACATGACCCCGCTCGGAAATACGTCATCCACATGACCCCGTTCGGAAATACGTCATCCACATGACCCCGTGCGGAAATACGTCATCCAAATGACCACGCTCGGAAATACGTCATCAACATAACCCCGTTCGGAAATACGTCATCCACATGACCCCGCTCGGAAATACATCATCCACATGACCCCGCTCGGAAATACGTCATCCACATGACCCCGTTTGGAAATACATCATCAACATGACCCCGTTCGGAAATACGTCATCCATATGACCCCGTTCGGAAATACGTCATCCACATGACCCCGCTCAGAAATACGTCATCAACATGACCCCGTTTGGAAATACGTCATTCACATGACCCTGTTCGGAAATACGTCATCAACATGACCCCGTTCGGAAATACGTCATCCATATGACCCCGTTCAGAAATACGCCATCAACATAACCCCGTTCGGAAATACGTCATCCACATGACCCCGTCTCGGAAATACGTCATCCACATGACCCCGTCTCGGAAATACGTCATCCATATGACTCCGTTTCGGAAATACGTCATTTACATGGCAATCCCACTAAACCACTTATGGGTCCTCTCGATTCATAAGGAAGAAAACTCTCTTATAAGATCCTTACGACTTATAAGGGAAAACACACTTAGGAATCCTCACGATTCCTAAGGAGAAAAGACACCTACGAGATCCTCACTGCTTAGGGAGAAAATGTCTTTATGAGACCCTCACGGCTCATAAAGTTGAAAAGTCTTAGGCAGCAGATCTGAACCTGTTTCCTAAGCCATCACCACCTCTTGGAGAGTCCAAGATGGACAGCCCTATACTGTCTACAGGCTACACTTGCCAGAGTAACATACCAACAACATAGCAAAGAGAAGAAAGCGACAGAGAGAACATCTGATTCACGTTTGATTAAGCATCAAAGCATACCAGTCTATGCATGTGCAAAAGATTTAGTACATAAAATAAAATACGCTGAAATGAGAAATTTACCATTCATACTTCGAAAAGTTCTTACAATCATGAAAACATTAAACGAAAACATCATAAAGATGATTACAATGGCAAAACCTCGGATCCACGGCATGGATTGAGGAATTCGAAAGTAAGGCCGTCTAGAGTCTTTCTGGCCTTTCAGACCATTCTCGTGTGCATCCTCTCGCGCTCACAAGTGTCAAGATCATCGGAAATGCCCCCCCACCCTTTGATAAGAAGCGATTATCGTCGTCTGTTGAAAAATTTGATGCAGAATATCAATGAGGCTATCTCGCCGTTTCTTCGAGATCAGCCCCGACAGGTACACTGAATGCACCTTGTATTCGGCATCATCCAGCGCATTAAGCGGCATGGCCTCGTGAAACCCCGGAAGTGCTCTCCAAATTGCTCCCAATACGACTTTCAAGAGAGCAGAACGGCGAGGAAGCAACCAACCGACGCGTGCATACAGACGACCCATAATCTCCGCACACTGGGCATATGTAAACTCTTGGTTTTGGCGACGGCCCTGTACGCAGATATCCTCATAAGTAATGAACTCGTTCAGACTGTATAAATGAACAGCCATAGTGCCTGAAAAGAAACATCATTAGAATATTAGCAATGAGGAAAAACAGGCACAGGGATTTAAACGGCTCTTGATATCCCCATGGAGAAAACGAATTCTAATTATGATACTTAATAAATTCGAATTTGTGAGAAATCCTAAAAAGGGAGTCTCATTTAATAAGCGACCCTTCGGGTCAAAGAGTTAAACTCCTTGAGAGCAATGCTCTAAAAACAAGAATGACACCTGTCAAAGTCAATTATGAAAGAAATTTAAAGAGATTCCCCGAGAAGGTCAAGAGCCTGGCTCTGTAATGATGATGGAAAAACCCATCAGAAAAGAAAATTAATTTTTATGAATTAAAAAATTCTAGGACCTTCAAGATTCATAAAAAAAACTCTTAAGAGTTCTTCATCAAAGACTAAGAAATCTACAGAGCAAAGCTCTGATTCATGGGCTAAGAAACCCAAGAAAAGATCCCTTTTAGATCTATGGGTTCATGAGAGCAAAGCTCTGTTAATGGAACCCTAAATGGGTTTTCTTTAGATCAAAGATCTATGAAGAGCAAGGCTCTGTTAATAGGTAAAACCCTGATTTATTAAAAAAATTTAGACTTTACCTAAGTTTGGACAGAGTTTTACTCTTAAAAAGTTGGTAAACAAAAGAGCTATGCTCTGTGGGAGAATGAAATTCTCAGAAAACAAGGAGATGAACAATGGTCATCTCAGAGGGCCAAAGGCCCTATTTATAGGCAATGGGAGCCGTTTCAACTTCCAAAAGTTGATTCAACGGCTAAGATGCTACCCCCACCGCACTCACTATGGGCCACGTAAGCGCAACGGTGGGGGGCATTTGTTTCCCCAATCAGAGCAAAGCTCTGTTCAAATTCCAAGATTTGAAATGAAGTGATACTTCTGCTTCCCCCAATCAGAGCAAAGCCTTGTTTTAAAATTCAAAATTTAAAAATTGAAGCAACGCTTCAGATCCAGCGCTAGGCGCGCTGCGCGCCACATGTCAAACACAGGTGCGCTGCGCCCTAGGCAGCGTATTATGAGTGCGCTAGCGCTAGGCGCGCTGTGCGCCACGTATCAAACACGGGTGCGCTAGCGCAGGCTGCGCTGCGCTCTGCGCTGTGCACCCCCAATTAGAGCAAAACTCTGTTTCCAAGATTGGAAAGCGAAGCAACACTTCATAAAAAGTGCTAACATCAAATGCGCCTGCAATAAAAGTCGAAGACTCTAAAACGGCGCTCAAGTGCAAAGCACGAGAGAGCTAAGCGCCAGGAGCACTAAGCATCAGAAGTGCTTCATCCTTGCAAGAATTACTTGCACCTGATTATAGCAAATTAAATTATGCAGCGCATAAACACCTTACAAAGGAATAACAAAGAAATAAAAAAAAGGGAGCACTTAGCGGATAATAAAATACTTAATTAAAACATCTTTTTATTATTACATTGAAAACATATCACCAAATATGGGATCAAAAGGACAGGAGTTCGCAAAGCTAAGGAGGAAATTGTCCAGTTCCTTCTCCGTCTTCTCCACCATGTGAAAACGGCGATCCTCTCGAGGAGTAGCCATCCATCGATCAACGCCGCACTCACCAGAAAAAGTGGAGATAACGACCTGACGAGCCCGTATCTGGCTCAGCAAGTGGACAAAGCAATCCCTCAGGGCTTCAGTGATCAAATGCGCCTCGAAGAAGCACTCGATCTCGTCTTCAGTAGCATCAAGCATTGCTGAGGACATCTCTGCTGGAGGAGGGGGAATATCAGCGAGCACAGACGCAAGGATCATCCGAAACCAAATAGAGTGTAGGGGGAGATGAGACCCTACACGAGTCAAGAGCTCGTACAGCGCTGCGTCGCATTGGTCATCCATAAGAGAAGGATCCACCAAGCGCGCAGCAAAACGAGGAACAATGTCCTAAATGGGCACTTCCCACGGTTGTCGACGAGCATGTGGGCGGTTAAAAGCCATAATTGAGAGGGTTCTTTGGAGATGAGAAAAGAAAGAAGCTTTGCTTCGAGTTATAAAGACTAGGCACAGAAAACTTTGTGCACAGTGGAGCTATTTCCAAGACTTGGGAAATGAAAGTTCCGGGGAATACAAGTTTGACTTAAAAAGAGAGGTGAAAAGACACCTCTGTTGAAGCAACGCTTCAGATACAGCACGCTGCGTGCCACGTGTCAAACATGGGTGCGCTAGCGCAGTTGCACTGTGCCTCGCGCTGCGCGCCACGTGTCAAACATGGGTGCGCTCGCGCAAGGTGCGCCAGCGCTGGAATTAAGAATTCCCCACCGTTAGATCAAAAGATCTAATAATAAATTATTAATTAATCAGAATTAAAATCCTGTTATGGAAAGATCTTTCTCAATCTTGTTAAAAAAACAAGAAGATTATCTTTTACAAAACATAAGCCTTAGGATTAAAGATCCAAGGGTGGGAAATATTCCCAAATCAATCAGAGAAAGATCTCTTTAACTAATTTAACAAATCAATTTGCCCTATATAAAGGCCCCAAGTCTTCAAGTCTGATATAGAGAAACCCCTCTACAAACTTTGAAAAAACTCAAAAAAAGAATAGCAAGCTTTTAGAAAATGAAGATCATCTCTTCAAGGTAAAGAACATGATTCTAGAACACAGAGATGAAATCATCTTATGAAAAGAAGAACTATCTTCTAAAAAAGATTATAGATCTATAAAAGACTAGGGTCTTTGATAAAAAAAAGATCAAAAGATCCCATCATAAAAACAAAAGAAGTATTTAATTCATTCACAGATCATTGATCTACAAAGGCAAATTCCTTTCCAAAATAAGAACTATTGTTCTTGAATCTTGAGGCAAAGCCTCAAAAGGAAGAACACAAACTTGTTCTCTGATCATGAGTTTGATCAAATGTGCTTTGCGCTACTGAAAAGTGCCTTGCACTCACGAACTGCGCTTTTGCGCTCCTTGGACCAGCGCTCAACGCCAAAACATGCCACATGTCAACCCCAGACACAGCTTGCGCTTTGCGCTTCTGAGAAAGCGCACTGCGCCCATGGACTGGTGCTCAGCGCAAAGCGCGCCACATGTCACTCACTGGTGCGCCATTAAATCAGTGTAAAGCGCTCATAAATTGAAAGCGCAATGCGCTAATAAACTAGCGCTTAGCGCTAAGTACGGCATGTGTCATCTTCGTGTGCGCTACCCAACAAAAGCGCTATGCGCTCTTTGATTGGCGCAAAGCGCCGGCGCGCCACGTGGCGAACTGTCAGAACACACATTGTTCTGATAAATGCTATGCATTCAATACAAGACAAAAGATGTCAGAACTCAATGCTTAGCATTATTAAAAGGGCCAAGCCCAAACAAATGTTCAACAGCACAGAACAATAAAATGTTAAACATTTTAATCATATTGGACTTAGCCCAATTCTGGCCATAAGTCCTCAACTTATATTGAACTAAGCCCATATGCTCATGAATATTCAACAGATCTTAGTCCTAAACTGGGCTACGGATTTTCCAATCAATTTACACTCAGTTCGAGGGTACATCTCTTTACTCCTCTGATATCTGTCGTTGTAATCCTTCAACGTCTTCAGAGAGGTGACGGATCGCGATAACCATATATTTCTACGGACTATGGGGTCCTTAAACTCATGGACTACGACGTCCTTAAACCTTATAGACTACGATGTCTCTAAACCGGACTGTGGGGTCCTTAAACTCATGGACTACGATGTCCTTAAACCTTATAGACTACGATGTCTCTAAACCGGACTGTGGGGTCCTTAAACTCATGGACCTAGATGTCCTTAAACTAACAATGGACCGCAATGTCCTTAAACTAACTGACCGCAATGTCCCTAAACTAAACAATAGAGCCCAATTGCTCTCTTATTGGATCTAAATGATCCCGTTAAGTAGATCTTAGTCTAGAAATTAGACTACGTATCCTTAACATACGTTTAAGTTGATCTTAGTATCAAATGAGGCTAACGTATCCTTAAAACCAACCCCCAAACCCAAATCTAAGAAGATACGGATTTGGACTAATCCACGTCCTACGTGCGACAACATAAATTAGTTTCCGTATACAATCCACGGGCAACCACAAACAAAACAAACACCCACGGCATGAAGTGACCATCTGGAGAAGGAGAAAGTTGTTACCGCGATGCGATAGCGTAATTAACTGCAGGGGCTTGCGCCTGCAGGGAAGAGCGTCCCCACAATCAAAAACCCCTCAAACGAGGGGGAATCTGACGAAGTTTGCTACATTGGCCGCATCCGTTTAAACCTTCGATACACGGTGCCATAAATCAACTTGGCATCTTCGGAGAGGTAGACAGATAGCACCTATTAGCATCTGCCCCGAAATTCTGGCAAGACGTTTAGCGCGTCTTCGTCCGCGTCTTTCGGTGGGGAAAAATCCAGCCAAAGACCCCACTTGATGGCCGCGGATCCGCGGTCAAACAGGGCATATGGCCGCAGATCCACGGCCGTGCTAGGCACGTGTCAGTGCAAACTTTGATGGTGTGGCGGTGCGTTGACTAGGCTTCTTAGGGTAAATTTGTAAATGCAGATAAGGAATCGGATGTAACCCTAGGGTTTCTATAATCTATAAATAGAAACCCTAAAGCTCTTTTTGGAGCATGCCACTTTTTATTGATAAAAATTCAGAATTCGTTGTAATGTTTTGAAGAGTGCATCGAATAAAAGTAAGTAGTTTTTCTTTACCTTGCCCTAGTTAATTTATTTTCTGTCGTAGTTTAGAGATTTATTTATCTGCCCTAGTTAGATTTTATTTATCTGCCGTAGTTTAGATAATTAATATTTTAAAAACAATCATAAAAAAATGTCTTTTATTATAAATTCCCTAATGAGTGAGTAGTTCGTCACTTGTTAGGGTTAGGAATAGGAAAGGTTTGAGAGATGAAAATCTCTCACCCCTTTCTTGCCAATCGAATATTTTTATAGGACTCCATGCATACATACACACACCGCTCACTACGGCACCCTATCCCACGAGGTAGCGGTGATACCGTAGTTTAAAAGACCGGTTGTATATGTTTTCCATGGAGATTAGGGTAAGAATTAAGAAAGGACGGACAAGGACCTAGAGGAAGAAACATCGTTTCTTTCCGATCGTGCTAATCCCCTTTATTAATTATTACCATAACGCCTAAATAGATCTAAATTAGGGCATTGAAAGCGGTGAGAAATAATAAATTTCCAAACTTAATCTAAACCTAACCCTACCAAGGTTTTAATCCTAGTCTAAATCAACCTTAGTTTTAGTGATAATCAATCCAACACCAATTGGAATTAACTCGTTAGAACAAATAGAAAATACACAAAATCTCTGTGGACCGACCCGTACTCACCGGCTAACTACCAAGCGACGCCGTTCTTGATTGCGGTAATTAATTTTTTGATTCATCTTTTAAAAGTGTAAGCGCGCATAAAATCTCGACCAATCAGCCCATCTGGTCTATTTGGGCCAACTTGTTGACCAGAGCCTGGAAGGTGGTCAGTTTAAAGAATGTCATAAACTGAGACACAGTCGCCTGAGGATCGAGATTCCCTATGAACATGCCCACGACAGGATCTTCTTCGATGCGTTGTTCACATTTTGACCAGAGGTTCTGCCATCGGATCGCGTATTGAACCCAGGTCTCTCCTGGATTCACCCTGGCATTGATTAATGCCGTGATCGAGGTGCGCTCGCTTACGCTGGAGAACCGCTGCATGAACAGCAATTCCATTTCCGTGAATGTTTTGGCGGATTCATTTGGGAGCTCCGAGTACCATTCAAACACCGTTTCTGACAGGCTGCCAACGAACTTGCGAAGTAGAAATTTGTCGTCGCCTCTAGTATTGCCGCATAGAGCTCTGAACTGAGCGACGTGCTGATGAGTATTTCCTGTCTCTTTATATACGTGGAACTTGGGGATCGTATATCCTGGCGGGTATTTGATTTGGTCATACCAGCCCGAATACGGTCGCCTAGTTCTGACGACTTAGCTAGCCGCTTCACTTGCCTGATGAGCTCGTATTTATTGAGCTATATAATCATCAAGGGCAGCTTTGGAGATCATTTCCTTCCTTGCTGTTGATAAAGCTGGAAGAGGGTTTGATTTTTTCCCTCTATCATCCTCGATGATTATCGGCGGGTCTTCAATTGGAGGTTCTAGCTAGATCATCATTCTAACCATATCTTGGAACAAAAGTGCCATCTGTTTTATATTAGCAGCCTGTTCCGCGATCTCCTTATCCTTTCTTTCCATCACCTAGGAACTCTGTATCGGTCTCCTGCTCCCAGCGCAGACACCGCTTCCGGACTTTCTTTCTTCCCGGTGAGTGCTTCCATTTTCGTCAGCATCTTCTGAAGCTTTTGTTGTTGCTCCTGAGCTTTTGTCAATGACCGAGTTTGCGGTCGATGACCCATGGAAGTATGGATTTCCTCTTTTCCAGAAGCCATGTAAATCATGTGCACTATCATGCCCCCAAACTTAGGACGTTTGGGTCCATTGCCTTTGGAATTTTCCGCCGGCGATGGGAGATCCTCCTTCCTTCTCTTTTTGTGGGAGGTCGAAGTTGAAAGGGCCGTTGTAACAGGCACCCATGTGGACGATGCCTTTCGTGGTATAGCGGAGGGATGGTCCTCCTCTTACCGAACCTTCATTTTCTTCAGCCGGCGAGGGTAGTCTTTGTTGATCATAGAATCCTGGACTTTCCGCAAGACCCTGTGGATTTGGGAGGCCAGCCGCTGAGGGGGCTGCTCCAATTTTGCCTGCGTCATGTTTTCAATAGGAAGTGGAGATTTCTTCAACACCGCGGTTAGGGATTTCTTTCGCACCCTCCTAAGCAGTTCAAAGTTGTTCCCGGTTGGAACAGCAGTGTCAACTTCCACCATTGGAGCTGGTAGGGTGAGTCCATAGGGGGAGTTGCCCTCAGCTCTTCTCACTCGTCGCCAGTGGCGACGTCTAGTTTGCCTTGCAGATGGGACCACCTCAATTGTAGAAGCGGCTCCAACGTGCCCCCTGCTTTGGTGAGAGGCTGTTGCTGGTGCCAGCCTGTCGAAGACCGACGTCCTTTGAGAGAGAATGGCCAATCTTTTGAAGGCCGACTTTCTGGTAGGGGAACCACTTTTGATGACTTCACCTGCCGGAGGAGTTGGGAGGACTATCCGTTTTAGAATAACCCCTTCGGGTATCGCGAGCCTCTTTGCAGGCCCACTTGAGTTTCTGCTCAGCCTGTTGAAGACTGAGTTGGCGGACTTGGACATCCCGTGGAAAGGGGCCGTGGTGGTTGTAAGTCGATCGAAGACCGACTTCTTAGGAGCTTCCTGGTGGCACTGGGGCGCTGAAGCTTGCTGGCGGGAGCATGGTCCCGAAGAACAATCCAGTGGTGGCTTGAGTCACCTACCCCACCGGCATTGAAAAGATGGAGGCCGTATTGGGCCCATATGTCACTCTTCCAGTTGGGACGGAGCGGGAGTTGCTGTTTCAGTTTGTGCAGCTGGAAGCTATTGATGTTCACTTCTTCTTTCTTCACCGGAACAAGATACCAAATCTTAGTACCTCAAATCCAAGGGCAACCATAGCGAACCATGATTTTGTTCGTGAAAAACGACACACGAAGTGTGGAGTGGAAAAAGGAAAAGGTCGCACCGAGCGTGCCAGAATCTGTTCACCGCCGAAAATAGAGACGAACCGGGATGGATCGTCCTACCTGAATTTAGGGGAAATGCTATTTGGATTTATCCGTTCACCACTCCGAAGATGCCGAGTTGATTTATGGCACCATATATCGGAGATTTGAATGGATGCGGCCGTTCTAGCGTAACTTAATCAGATTCCCCCTCGTTTGTGAGGGTTTTTTGATTATGGGACGCTCTTCCCTGCAGGCGCAAGCCCCTGCAGTTAATTACGTTATCATATCGCGATAGCCACTTTCTCCTGCTCCAGAAGTTCACTTCATGCCGTGTGTGTTTTTTTTTTTGGTTGCCCGTGGATTGTATATGGAGACTAATTTATGTTGTCTCCCGTAAGGCGTGGATTAGTCCAAATCCGTATTTCTTAGATTTGGTTTTTTTTTAAGGATCGTTAATCTATTTTGAGATTAAGATCGAGTTAAATGTATGTGAGCATTTGGGGTCTCGATTTTTTTTTTGTTAAGGATACATTAGTCCAATTTGAGACTAAGATCCACTTAACTGGGTTTCAGGATCATTTTTATTTCAGATTCAACAAAAGAGCATTTGGGCTCTATTGTTTTAGTTTAAGGACGTTTCGTTCCATTATCGCCATTTTGTAGGCGAAGTTAAAGTTTGAAGACATCTCGGTCTGTTGATCACCATTTTGGAGGTGAGATTTTAGTTTAAAGACATCTCGACCTGTTGATCATCATTTTGGAGGTGAGATTTTAGTTTAAGGTCGTCTCTGTCCATTGTTGCCATTTTCGAGGCAACAATTAGCTTAAGGACATTTCGGTCTGTTGATCACCATTTTGGAGGTGAGATTTTAGTTTAAGAATGTTTTGGTCCGTTGTTGCCATTTTGAAGGCAACAGTTAGTTTAAGGACATTTCGGTCCGTTGATCACTATTTTGGAGGTGAGATTTTAGTTTATGGATGTTTCGGTCCGTTGTTGCCATTTTGGAGGCAACAGTTAGTTTAAGGACATTTCGGTCCGTGATCTATCTTGCGCGCACGTATATTTGTTACGTGACGGGATGAACAACAATGTTGATATGAAATATGCCCAAATTGGGGTGTAGTCTGATTTGAGGTGTGCACGTCAATTTGGAAGTTCATCAACGAGTTGTTGGTTGTCGGGACCCGCCACCTCTCTGAAGACGTTGAAGAATTACAATGACATATGTTAGAGGTGTTGAGAGATGTGCTCTTAAACTAAATCCCATATTTGAGGGAAAAGATGGTGCTGCTGTAGACCTAAGAAATGTTAGTCATGTTTGAGACTAAAATTATCTTAGGAGATATAAGATGAATATCATTTGGGATATCATCAATGGGAGACCACTAGTCATTTTTGAGGCTAAGGTCAATTTGGGAAAACATGAGCATGGGGGCTCGGTTGTTTCAGTATCAAAGAATTCTAACCTCAGAAAACTTAGCCAATTTAGCCTAAGATTAAGTCTCTAACAGTGCTAAGTAATGAGAAATACAGTGCTCACGTGTGTTTCACGTGGGCACTGGATTAATGTTAAACACTAGAGTTTTATGGCGCCCACATGACACACATGAGCCACCCCAAATATGGGTGCCAGACTAGTGTTAAACACTAGAGTTTTATGGCGCCCACGTGACACACGTGAGGCACCCCAAATATGGGCGCCAGACTAGTGTTAAACACTAGAGTTTTATGGCGCTCACGTGACACACGTGAAGCACCCCAAATATGGGCACTGCTCTTTGGGTTTTATTCCCCCCTCTTTTATATAAGTGCTAAGCACTTGGCTCTCGTGCAAAGCACGGGGGTGTCCCCTTTTTCTTTATTGTTGCTGGAGTACTGCAGTTTCCTATTTCTTTTACTTGTTTTCCTCTTAAACAAATCACGTGGTAAACACGTGAGGAAATTTTGGTTCTTTTACTTGTTCGTTTGAAGCACTCATGTGGAAAACACGTGAGACTTCGAAATAGTGCTAAGCACCAACGATTTGGCCTTGGAGATCTTGGATCACTAATTTTTTTATTGAAGAACTAAATTCTTATATATATAGGGTTAAACCCTAATCTTTGGAGGAATTAAATTCCAGTGTGTTCCCGTTCTTCTTCTCTCTGTTTTTTTATGTAACTTAGTTTTTCTCCCCTAGGTTTTGAATCTTGCGGAGCAAAATCTTCCCAATGAAAATTAAATTCTCAACTTGCGGGGAGATTTGCCTCTGTAAATCTCAACTAAACAAAATAAACGAGTTCTTACATGAAGGGTTAAACCCTTAGAGAGACAAAGGAGAGGTGTTTTCTTTTTACCTAGTGTTTCAAGGAAGCAAGTCTTTTCTTTGAGAATTAAATTCTCCCGTTCCTCAAAAGCTCACTATATATTCTCTTACTTTTTTTAGCCTCTGGGGAGTTCTCTCTCTGCGTCTATGTCTCTCTTTTTTTCCTCCTTTTTTTTCTTTGGAGAGTTGAATCTCGGGTTCTTTATATAGTGGAGAGAAGTTTGTTTGATTCTCAGAAAATCTCTCATTAAGAGATCCACATTGATTTAATTGGTTTCAGAATTGATTTGGGGAATTTTACTAACTGTTGGATCTTTGATCCAAGAACTTCTGTTTTACAAAAGATATTGTTCTTGTTTTTAAAAAGATTGGGGATATTCTCCCATATATAGAATCAAATTCTATCGAGCAGTGACATTTTAATCACCATTGGATTTTTAATCCAATGGTGCTTAATTTAACAGAGTATAATCTTTCTCTGTTTAGAAAGATATAGAAAATATTTTGGATCTTTGATCTACTAACTTTCTGTCTAACATAAAATATTCTTCCCAATAGAATTTAATTCTATGTTTAATCACTGTTGGATCCTTGATCCAACGGTTCATTAAGTAGGATTCAATTCTACGTAAGGAGGTGTCCTCACGTGTTTAGCATGTGAGGCTTTTTTTTAGCCTATCTATAGTTTAATTGCAGCGCCTATATGCTTTGCATATAGACGCTCACGTGTTTAACACGTGAGGCTTTGTTTAGCCTATCTGCAGTTTAATTGCAGCGCATATATACTTTGCATATAGGCGCTCACGTGTTTAACACGTGAGCCTTCGTTTAGGTTTAATTGTAGCACCTATATGCTTTGCATATAGGTGCTCACATGTTTAACATGTGAGTCTTTGTTTAGCCTATATGTAGTTTAATTGCAGCGCTAATATGCTTTGCATATAGGCGCTCACTTGCTTAACACGTGGGGCTTATTTAGTGGGAAGTTTTCCCCTTTCTTTCTTTCATCTTCTTTTTCTTCTTTTTTTTATTTTAAGGAAACACGCGCATCAATGACCTTTTCGATCAGTTAAGTGGGTATTATGTATTTTCAAAGCTACATCTTCGCTCAGGATATCATCAGGTGAAGGTCAAAGAGTCTGACATTCCGAAAACGGCGTTTAGGACCCGTTACGGTCATTATGAATATCTCGTAATGCTATTTGGAGTGACCAATGCACCTGTCATCTTTATGAACATGATGAACTATGTTTTTACTTAGACATGTTTGTTGTTATATTCATCGATGATATCCTCGTGTATTTAAAGAATCGGAAAGAACACGCCGAGCACTTACGAATTGTCCTGGAGACATTACGACAACATCAGCTCTACGCCAAGTACAGCAAGTGTGAGTTTTGCCTAGATCAAGTCAGATTTCTCGGACATATCGTTTCAGGCGAAGGAATCTCTGTAGATCCAGCTAAGGTGTCAGCTGTCAGTGAGTGGCCGACACTAAAGTCGGTGAAAGATATACGAAGTTTCATGGGCTTATCAAGATACTACAGACGATTCATTGAAGGATTCACAAAAATCGCAGTACCCCTGATCAAGCTCACACATAAAGATGAAGCATTCGTGTGATCAGAAGCATGTGAAAAGGATTTTGTAGAACTCAAGATGAGGTTATCCTCTGCACTAATTCTTGTAATACCGGATTAATCTGGTGGATTCGTTGTGCATTGCGATGAGTCCGGTAAAGGATTAGGATGTGTTCTACATCTGCTGGAAAAGTTATAGCTTTTGCATCAAGACAACTAAAGGTTCATGAGCGCAACTATCCAACACATGATCTGGAATTGGCATCTGTCATCTTCGCACTCAAGATTTAGCGCCGCTATCTTTTGGGAGAATGAGTGGATATATATACTAACCATAAAAGTCTTAAGTATGTATTTACTCAGAAGAAACTCAACATGCCGCAGAGAAGATGGTTAGAACTTATAGCGGATTTCGACATCAATCTACAGTATCATCCTGGGAAGGTGAACATAGTTCCTGATGCACTTAGTCGCCAGCCATTAGCAATGAACCTCACCGCTCAGTGAAGACTACAACAAGAAGTGCATGGATTAGAGATTGAAGTAGTTGTGCCAGGTAACGCTTCATATTTGATGAATTTACAAGTCCAGTCCACTCTTATAAATCAGATCAAGGCAGCTCTAGCAAATGAAGCCAAGCTACAAAGGATTCGAGAACAAGTAAAAAGTGGACTACGAACTGAGTTCATCATCTACGAAAATGGATACTTGCGATATGGAAGCTATTTATGCGTGCCAATCGGATTTGTTCGAGAAGAGTTGATGAAAGAATCTCACAGCTCTCCTTATTCTGTACACCCCGGTGGCACAAAATACAAGGTTCTACGGCAACACTACTGGTGGCATGGAATGAAGCGCGAAATAGCAAGGAGTGCAGCCAAGTGTTTGGTGTGTCAGCAAGTGAAGGCTGAATATCACAGAACTGCTGGTCTATTTCAGCCGTTACCAATCCCAGAATGGAAATGGCAGCACATTACTATAGACTTCGTGCCTGCTCTCCCTCGCAGCACAAAGGGTAACAACGCGATCTGGATTATTGTGGATCGAATCACTAAGTTGGCTCATTTTATTCCATTCAAAGTTGGCCAGTCAACTGAGACGTTGGCAAGGAAGTATATGGAGGTGAGTAAAAACCTAAAGTAAGATTTATACCTTTAAGATGTACCATACATAATACCCATAATCTCATGCAGGAGATTGTGAGATTACATGGAGTACCTGTTGCATCGTCTCCGATCGTGATACAAGATTCCGATCACAGTTTTGGCAGAGTCTGCAAGCTAGCCTGAGAATTAGTCTGAATTTCAGTATGGCGTATCATCCACAAACGGACGGACAGTCCGATCGAACAATTCAGATTCTGGAAGACATGCTGAGAGCCTTCATGTTAGACTTCAGAGGTTCATGGGAAGATCATCTACACCTTGTGGAGTTTTCATAAAACAACAGCTATCTGGAAAGCATTGGAATGGAACCATTCGCAGCACTCTACGGACGGAAATGTCATTCCCTGCTGTGTTGGGATGAAGTTGGAGATCGTGAACTCCTTTGACCAGATATGATCGTGGCAACTGTGGACGTGGTTTGCACGATCAGGGAAAGGATGTGAATAGCCCAAGACCGATAGAAGCATTGGGAAGATGCAAAACGTCGACATCTGGAGTTCCAACCTGGAGACCATGTATTCTTGAAGATCTCTCCAAATAGAGGAGTGCAACATTTTGGCAAAAGGGGTAATCTAAGTAAAAGATATATAGGACCGTTCGACATACTCGAACGAGTTGGAGAAGTGGCGTACCGTTTAGCACTACCACCCTCGTTGGAAGGCGTGCACAGCATGTTTCACATATCCCAACTACGACGATATGTGAGCGACCCCAGCCACATACTTGATTACTCAGAACTCACAGTACAAACCGACCTAACCTGCGAGCAACAACTAGTTGAGATCCTAGACCGAAAAGTGAAAACATTACGGAAAAAGGAAGTAAATTTGGTTCGAGTGATGTGGAGAAAGGATTCGCCAGGAGAATCAGCTTGGGAAAGAGAATAAGATATGCGTGCACGATACCCTTACCTTTTTTAATCCCTATGTAATTGTAAATTTCGAGGATGAAATTTTTATAAGGAGCGTAGAATGTAACGACTCTGAAATTAATGTACAGAAATTTCTTGTTATTGTACAGAAAATAGTATTACAGCCTGTGTAAGAATCAAAAGTTATTTTTGTTAAATAAAAGCAAGTAGCAACTTGTAGCTCACTGGTAAATGCACTACACTGCTGCGATATAGCCTGTGTGTTCAATTCCTATCAGACCCAATTATTTTTCGGATGTTTTTCTTTTTAATTTTTCGGAAGCTCAAGAGTTGCACGTGCAATACACGGAGAAACGAAAAGTTTCAGATAAATCAAAGAGGCACAATGAGGTGGACACACCCAACTTGATACGTGGCACAAATCTCGATGCAGATCACCAAATCTCGACTGCCCGTTTCCTCAATATGGCCGCTACCGACGGTCCAAAATGCCCCAATCACCTCCGTGCTTTGCACACTTGTCTTTTCGACTCCTCTTAATTCTCCTGCACCGTTTGATTTTTCTGCAATCAAATAAAGACTCTTCAATTCACCATTTAACACCATTTAAATTCTTTTAATCCATATTTTTAATTCTCAAACCCTAATTCTTCACTATAGATACCACCCCATGCCCTAACTCTTCCCCATTCTGAAATTTCTAGCAAAAATTCTCTCAAGCCCTGTAAGTACCAAGTGGAGTTAAGCACCCTAAGTAGAATTAAGCACCCTAAGTGGAGTAGCAAGCCAAACTCGACGACCGGAGCATTTTCGACGACGCCACAACACCTGAAAGCTTCCTTTCTCTCTTGCAAACTACCTAAACACTTATGTCCTTTCATCTCTATCCTTTTCCACCTCAAAACAAAATTTTAAAACAAATCGGCAAAAGTGGAGTTATCTCCGATATAATCTTCTTTTTAATTTTGTATTCCACTTGATAAGCAAATTAGATCAAACTAACATCCTATATTAATCTTAACCTAATTTTCCACCATTTAGTTTTTAGTTTAACAAAATTTTCATATGAAACAAACATATAACGAACTTTTTCATTAAAATGCAATGAACTTTAGTATAACCCATTTTCAATAATTGTTAAAAAGAAACCTTTAAGAAAACATTATGGGGTAATGATCTACCCCACACGCACACTATGGTTTTATAGCATGGTACTCTAAACATATAGTTAATTTAAAGAATAACTTTTTCATTAAAATACTACACTTCTACAAAACGGGTTTCTTTTAATCGGTAAATCCTTGGCAATTATGCCTCAACAACCCTTGTTAAGGGATCCGCTAATAGATGGTGCGGATTATCACACATCCTTGAGACATTAGAGCGAGATTCAGAACTCCTCACGGAGTATTCGATCTCGAAAGGAAATAAAAATATGGTTTTAAGAAACGCGACTTTTCTAAACAAAACTAATTTTGAAAAATTAGATAAAAATTATGAAATCGTATTTTCAATAAAAAAAAATTAAGGAACTATATTTTTAAAATGAAAGATTAGAATTTTTTAATAAAATACCACAAAGTTTCCAAAAGTAGTAGTTTTCACAAAAATACCATAAACTTTCAAAAAGTTAGGTTTTTATCACCAAAATACCAGAACAATTAAAATACATGTTCATGAAAACCCTAAATATTACAAATCACCCTTGAGGTTTATTTTTAAACCTAATATATATTTTCATAAAACCCACTCGAGATATGCAAACAATATTTTAAGGACTCTAGAATTAATATAGATTTAAACGGTATCATTTCTCTTAAGCTCCTGGGAGCCGGAGAAAGTGAGTGCTTGCTTATTCAAATTAGACAACTTAACGGAGTTATCAATGGCAATTGTCTTGGAAAAAGACGCAAATCCTGCTGTCCATATGCAGCAGTTGCCGATTTCTTCCGAACATAAGATTTTTAATAATTTACTTCAATTCACATGAAAACATATGAACTCGAATTTAAATTCGAATCTAAACTTGAACTCAAACTCGAACACAAACTCAAACTCTAACCTAACTCGAATCTAAACTCGAATATGAAATCGAACCCAAACTACTCGAACCAAGCTGACTCGAACTAATATTGCAATTGCCATGACTCGCATATTACTCGACTCACTCGATTTCATTCCACCCCTTTTGCAATCTATGGTTTCGATCAAGACATGTTAATCAATCAATCAAAACAAAATAAGTATATTAACCAGTTATATATATTATACTCGGGGTGTTTGAGATAGTTTCTTGTGTGGATCCAACGGAGCTTCAGGTGTCCTATATTAACCTCTTTTTTATTTTACTTGAATATTGGTCGGGTTGACTCATCCATAGCTTAGAGCCCCGATGCTAACACATAAAACGGGCCTGTGTTTCCTTGCTCCGGGGGCCCCACTCTTGAGCACGTGAATACTTCTACGACTGAGTTGATATTCACACTTGGAACTTAACGTTAACATAGTGACCATATAGAGGCCTATAGAATATATTTACCCATGATCAAACACTTTTACCCGTCATATGTATTCCACATTTGTCATTTTCTTTATTTTTACCTATCTTTGGGACTTATCGAGCGCTAGTTCGCTGACGGGCATTCCACCCACTTTTCTTCTCTTGGAATGTTCGTCAGATACGGTTGAGACGGAGGAAGTTGAAGCCACAGAGGAGGACTACAACTAGATCGCTATTCAGGGCGTCACTTTTTTTCAGTTTATGTATGCTACTTGTTTAGGCATTTTCCTTATTGTATTTACTTTTCAGCATAAACTCGTGTATTTGTAAATATTGGAAGTTGAATGTAAATAAAGATGTTTGTTGAAAAATATTACAGTCTCCATTTATTCTTGTATTGTGTATTATTGTTTCAATACGCTTAGTATATTTATTTAGGGAATGATCTTCTTTGGATAAATATGTCACGGGCTTTCCACTTCATCGTTTCCGTCTACTGGAAAGCAGGGCATGACACCTCCTGCCGGAATCGACAAAGTCTCTGCACTCGAGAAAGCTTAGAAGCTTTTTGTCACACCCTGCTTCCCAAAAGACGGAAGCAGGCACGTGACAAGCCTGCGACGTATTTAGTTTGAGAAAGTCACTTCCTGGAGTAAATACGATAAGCGTAAAATAAACAATATAAAATGAAAAGAAATTAATATGAGATTTAAATTTCAACAACTTTATTTACATTCAAACTCGATACAATTAAAATACATGAATTCAACTGAAAAAGAACTACAAGAACAGAAATGCCTAAACATGTGGCATACATAAGCTGAAAGAAAATGATAACTACTCTAGTCCTGAGTCGCGATCTAATGGTGCTCCTCTTCTGTGATGTCCACCTCCTCGGTCTCCACAGTATCTGACGAACATTCTAAGAAACAAATGTGAGTGGAATGTCTGTCAGCGAACTTTCGCTCGGTAAGTCCTCAAGAAAAAGGTTGTGAAGTATAAAAATATAATGACAAAGAAAAATGGATATCAACATGTCATTTAATACAAGCATGGCAATTATATTTAAGATGCAATTCTATATACCATGGCTAAGTAACATGAGCATAGTATAGCATGGTCGTATAGTGTAACTATACTGAACATGAAGTGCATGTAAGTGTCCTAAAAGGTCTCTATATGGGTAAACTAATTTAACGTAAGTTCAAGGGTGAATGTCAACCAATCTCAAGAGTGTTCTCGAACCTAACAGGCTGTAATCTAGGGGTAAGGAACCACGGGCCCGAATCAAGTTTTAGTAACGGGACTTCAACCTAGTGTTGAAGTATTCCAAACTCAACAGGCTATAATCTAGGAGTAATGGAACACGGGCCTTCATGATAGCTTACTTGTGTTAATAGATATGGATTCATGATCTAGGAGGACTCTTGAGATTTCATTGGATTCGCACTTGAACTACCCCAACACCCCGTGTATTCTAGGTTACACTTAAAATTACCGCCTTTATGGAATCCATGAATACATCAATTTGCAAGATTGAGTTCTTGTCAATGTCAAATATTCGTATCAAGTGTTCATGTATTCATGTCAAATTGTATTCATGGTTCGACTCAAGTCAGTTTCAATAGTAGCCTTTGTGTTCTGGTATTCATGTTAAGTTCATGTCAAGTCATAGTATTCTAGTATCCAAGTTTTGGGATATTCAAGTTCAAGTGTTATGGTTCATCATCAAGGGTTCAAGTTTATGTTAAAATTTGGATTCTGGTTGAGTTTGTATTCGGGTTAGAGTAAATATCTTATGAAAAGATTTAGCTCTTGAATTTCTTAAGTTCGGGAGTAATCGGACAACTGCTGCACATGAATGACAGGATTTGTGTTTTTTTCCAAGAAAATTTTCATTAATAACTCCGTTAGGTTATCTAACCTGAATAGGCAAGCACTCACTTTCTCCGACTCTCCGAGACTCAAGAGAAATGATACTGCTTAAACCTATATTAATTTAGAGTCCTTAAATATTTATTATAGATTGTTTACATTGTATTTATATTGTTTGTATATCTCGAGGGGGTTTTATGAAAAATATACTAATATTTTTTAAAAATAAATCTCGAGAGTGATTTGTAACATTTAGAGTTTCTATGAATATGTATTTTAATTGTTATGCTATTTTAGTGATAAAACCTAACTTTTAAAAGTTTATGATATTTTTATGAAAAACTAGCTCTTTTGGAAACTTATTGGTATTTTATTAAAATTTCTAATCTTTCATTTTAAAATAAAATAGTTTCATGATATGTTTTTATTGAAAATATGAATTCATAGTTTTATATAATTTTCCAAATTTTAGGTTTTTATTTAAAAAAGTCGTATTTCTTAAAAACCGTATTTTTTTCCTTTCGAGACCGAATACTCCGTAAAGAGTTCTGCATCTCGCTTTACTATTTCAAGGATGTGCAATAATCCGTACCATACATTAGCGGGTCCCCTAACGAAAGTTGTAGAGGCGTAATTGCCAAGGATTACAAAATATCGATTAAAAGAAAGCCGTTTTGAAAAGGTGTGGTATTTTAATGTAAAAATTATATTTTAAATTAGTTATATGTTTAAAGTGCCGTGCTATAAAACCATAATGTGCATGTGGGGTAGGTCGTTACCCCGTGAAGTTTTCCTAAAGGTATTTTTAACAATTATCGAAGTAAGGGTTATACTAAAGTTCATGGTATTTTAATGAAAAAGTTCGTTATTTAAGTATTGAACATGAAATTTTGGTTACGTTAAAAGACAATAGATATGAGTTTTGTTTTAAAAAGATATTAGGATGATTATGTGTCATGTAGACCTTTCAAGCATGATAAAATATTTAAATGAGAAGGTTGTTACGTGTTAACTCCACTTTTGTCGATATTTTCTTAGAAGACGAATTGAGATGAAAGAAATGGATAGAAGATGGACATAGGGGTTTAGATGGTTAACAAGAGAGAAGAAGCCTTCGGGTGTCGTGATGTCGTTAGAAAGGCTTCGGTCGTCGAGTTTGGCTTGCTACTCCACTTGGGTGCTTAACTCCACTTGATACTTAGAGAGTTTGAGAGAATTTTTTATAGAAATTTCAGAATGGGAGAGAACTAGGTTATGTGGTGGTATTTATAGTGAAGAATTAGGATTTAGGAATTAAAATTTTGGTTTAAATGAATTAAAATGGTGTTAAATGGTGAATTGAAGAGTCTATATTTGATTGCAGGAAAATCAAATAGTGCAGGGGAGTTGAGTGGAGTTGAAGGGGTGTGTGTGCAAAGCACGGAGGGAAAAAAGGCTATATCGACCGTCGGCGCCAGCATAAGAGACAAAACGGGCGGCCGGATCTTGAGGTCTTGCCTTGATATTCGTGCCACGTATCAAGTTTGGTGTTTACTCCTCTTTACGGTTTTTTGATTTTTCAGAAACTTTTCGTTTCTCCATGTATTGCACGTGCAACTCTTAGGCTTCCGAAAAATTTAAAAAGAAAGAATTTAAAAATAAATGGAAGTGATGGGATTCGAACTTGCAGGCTATAGAACAGCAGTGTAGAGGCTTAACCAGTGAGCTACAAGTTGTTTCTTGTACATAAGTTATCAAAAATAACATAACTCGAAACCAGAACAGAAATACACTCTTTTATTAACATTGGATCAATAAAAGTGTATAGGACTTTTAGGATCATTACATCCTAGCCACCTTAGAAAAATTTCTTCCTCGAAATTTATACCAGGAGGATGTTGTAACAGATTCGAGAAAAAATTTAGGCTAAACTAGTGGTGAAGGAACTACTAATATCATGCCGAAAGTGTGCGAAAATGTTTAGGTAGATAAAAGAACAAAAAGATGCAAGAATTTGAAAAGGTTGAAAAAAATGGGAAGAGATTTACCTGTGTTTTCTTGACCTATGGTTTAGGCCTTTACGGCAGCCAAAGTGAAAGCTTGACGTCTCGGCACATTTCTCTATGCATGCTGGTACATCGATGGCTAACGAGATAAAGATGGTCCGTGCGGAGGTGGTGCAGGAAGGGCTAAACGAGTAAGTGGAGCTTAAATAGCTGGTTTAGCTGTGGGGACTGGGCCAGTTCGGTTGTGTGGGAAAGTTTCTACAGTATGTGAGGGTGATCCATATATCAAACAAAGACCGTTTGCTCGACGGCAATCCTTGATCTGGCGTCCGGTCCTCTTGCAATAGATACAGAAGTTTGGTTCAGTCTCGGAAAATGATCCTCCTGGCCTCATAGATGGCGCTGGGATAGTTGTCCTAGGAGAGCCTCTTCCAGTAATATGGTTTGCGGGATGTTTCATACCGACCGACTGTGGCCTTTCCTTCTTCTTAATGACAGCTTCATAGCGATGGGCTGACTTCAAAACTGCTTCATGTGTTAGGTATTCTCCCGTTGCTAGGGTGGATCTAAGGGTCTAATCCTTGCTGGAAGCGCCTGGCTCTGATTTCGGCAGTAGGAATTAGATGGGCAGCGAATCTGCCGAGCATGGTGAATTCGGCATCATACTCATCCACCGACTTATCCCATATGGATCCTTATTGCAGGTGAATGAACTTCTATTCCATCTCAAAGTGTGCGGTTTCTGGAAAATACTTGGCTTCGAAGAGATCATAGAAAATCTTCCACTCGATCGGCTGTTCAAAATGGCTCTCTTCGGCTTTCTACCAGATTCTAGCATTGTCAATAAGTTGGAGTTTTGCTATTCTGACCCATGTCGTTTCTGGAACTTGGGTGGCTGCTAGGTCATCTTCTATGCTTTGAGCCCATTCCTCAGCTTCAAGCGATTTCTCTTTCCCTGAGAAGTTTTTTGGGTGTAATGTTCGAAATTGTTTCACTCCCGGCACTTCTGTTTCAGAGCGGATGAAACTCTGTTGAAGGAGAGCGGTCTGCTTCTGCAAAATCGTGTTTTGAGCCTGCTGACCTTCAAGTAGGCTTTTGATAGCCTGTAGAAGAATCGTCTATTCTGTGAGTGGAGCGGCGGTAGTAGAGCGGTAAGGGTACATGATGGTGGTGTACTTCCATTGACGTTAGTGCTAGTATTGTTGGGAGAATTCATCACCTTAGATTGAGAAGAAGAATTAGAATAGATTCAATGGAAATTGAATTGCAAGGAATGCAAAGTTATTGAATTTCATATTTCTTATGATATATTGCTTACAATTTCATGCAGAACTGACCTACATGGGCCACCAACAAAAACTGTCATGCCCCGCTTTCCAAAAGACGAAAGGAGGCACGTGACAAACCCGCAACGTATTTATTTCGAGAAGGTCACTTCCCAGAGTAAATATGGTAAGCGTAAAATAATCAATATAAAATGATAAGAAATTAATATGAAATTTAAATTTCAACAACTTTATTTACATTCAAACTTGATACAATTACAATACATGAGTTCAACTGAAAAGAAACTACAAGAACAGAAATGCCTAAACAGGTGACATACATAAACTGAAAGAAAAAGATAACTAGTATAAGCCTGAATCGCGATCTGATCGTACTCATCCTCTGTGGTTTCCACCTCCTCGGTCTCCACAGTATCTTACGAACATTCCAAGAAAAAAATGTGGATGGAATACCCGTCAGCGAACTTTTGCTCGGTAAGTCTCCAAGAAAAAGGATGTGAAGTATAAGAGTATAATGACAAAGAAAAATGGATATCATAAAATAATAAGAGATATGGTGTTTAAACATGTCATTTAATATAAGCATGGCAATTATATTTAACATTCAGTTCTATATATCATGGTAAAATAATACGAGCATAGTATAGCATGGTCGTGTAGTGTAGGTATAGTGAACATGAAGTGCATATAAGTGTCCTAAAAGGTCTTTACATGGGTAAACTAATTTAACGTAATTTTAAGGATGAATATCAACCAATCTCAAGAGTTTTCTCGAACCCAACAGGCTGTAATCCATGGGTAAGAAACCATAGGCCCGAATCAAGTGTTAATAACGGGACTTCAACCTAGTGTTGAAGTATTCCAAATTCAACAGGCTATAATTCAGGAGCAAGAAAACACAGGCCCTCATGATAGCTTGCTTGTGTTAGTAGACATGGATTCATGATCTAGGGGGGCTCCTGAGATTTCGTTGAATTCGTACTTGAACTACCCCAACACCCCATGTATTCTAGATTACAGTTAAAATTACCAGACTTGCTCGAATCTATAAATTTATCATGTTGCAAGATTGAGTTCATGTCAATATCAAGTATTCGTGTCAAGTGTTCATGTATTCATGGCAAGTTGTATTTAAGGTTCGAGTCAAGTTGGTTTCAATAGTAGCCATTGTGTTCTGGTATGCATGTTAAGTTCATGTCAAGTCATAGTATTCTAGTATTCAAGTTTTAGGATATTCAAGTTCAAGTGTTCTGGTTCATGATCAAGGGTTCAAGTTTATGTTAAAGTTTGGATCCTAGTTGAGTTTGTATTCGGATTAGAGTAACTATCTTCAGAAAGGATTTAGCTCTTGAATTTCTTAAGTTCGGGAGTAATCGGACAACTACTACACATGGACGGCAAAATTTGTGTCTTTTTCCAAGACAATTGCCATTGATAACTCCGTTAGTTGTCTAATCTGATCAGGCAAGCACTCACTTTTTCCGGCTCCCCGGGACTCAAGAGAAATAATACCGCTTAAACCTATATTAATCTAGAGTTCTTAAATATTTATTATAGATTGTTTACATTGTATTTATATTATTTGCATATCTCAAGGGGTTTTAGGGAAAATATACTAATATTATTTAAAAATAAATCTTGAGGGTGATTTGTAATATTTAGAATTTTTATGAACATGTATTTTAATTTTTATGTTATTTTAGTGATAAAACCCAGCTTTTAAAAGTTTATGGTATTTTTATGAAAAACTAGCTCTTTTAGAAACTTGTTGGTATTTTATTAAAAATTCTAATCTTTCATTTTAGAAGATAATAGTTTAATGATACGTTTTTATTGAAAATACAAATTCATAGTTTTATATAATGTTTCAAAGTTTAGTTTTTTATTTAGAAAAATCGTATTTCTTAAAAACTGTATTTTTTCCTTTTGAGACCGAATACTTTGTGAGGAGTTCTGCATCCCGCTCTACTATCCTAAGGATGTGCGATAATCTGCACCATTCATTAACGGGTCCCCTGATAAGGGTTGTAGAGGCGTAATTGCCAAGGATTACAAATTATTCTTTAAATTGGCTATATGTTTAGAGTACCGTGCTATAAAACCATAGTGTGCGTATGGAGTAGGTCTTTATCCCGTGAAGTTTTCCTAAAAGTATTTTTAACAATTATCGAAGCAAGGGTTATACTAAAGTTCATGGTATTTTAATTAAAACGTTCGTTATTTGAGTATTGAACATAAAATTTTGGTTACGTCAAAAGATAATAGATGTGAGTTTTGCTTTAAAAAGATATTAGGATGATTATGTGACATGTAGACCTTTCAAGCATGATAAAATATTTAAATGAGAAGGTTGTTACGTGTTAACTTCAATTTTGTTGATATTTTCTTAGAAGACGATTTGAGATGAGAGAAATGGAGAGAAGACGGACTTACGGGTTTAGATGGTTAAAAAGAGAGAGAAGAAGCCTTCGGGTGTCTTAGTGTCTTCGGAAAGGCTTC
The DNA here is from genome assembly GCA_030015575.1 of Agapanthus africanus. Taxonomy (NCBI): domain Eukaryota; kingdom Viridiplantae; phylum Streptophyta; class Magnoliopsida; order Asparagales; family Amaryllidaceae; genus Agapanthus; species Agapanthus africanus. The sequence continues at coordinate 40,692,946 of CM057341.1, forward strand.
GGTCGTCGAGTTTGGCTTGTTACTCCACTTGGGCGCTTAACTCTACCTGATACTTAGAGAGTTTGAAAGAATTTTTGATAGAAATTTCAGAATGGAGAGAGCTAAGGCATGGGGTGGTATTTATAAGGAATAATTAGGGTTTGGGAATTAAAAATTTGGATTAAATGAATTAAAATGGTGTTAAATGGTGAATTGAAGAGTCTTTGTTTGATTGCAAGAAAATCAAACCGTGCAAGGGAGTTGAGAGGAGTCGAAGGGGTGTGTGTGCAAAGCACGGAGGGAAAAAGGGCTATATCGATCGTCGGCGCCGGCCCATGAGACAAAACGGGCAGTCGGATCTTGATGTCTTACCTCGAGATTCATGTCACGTGTCAAGTTTGGTGTTTACTCCTTTTTGCGCCTGTTTGATTTTTCTTAAACTTTTCGTTTCTCCGTGTATTGCATGTGCAACTATTGGGCTTCCAAAAAAATTAAAAAGAAAAATTTAAAAATAATTAGAACTGATGGGATTCGAACTTGCAGGCTATAGGACAAAAGTGTAGAGGCTTAACCAATGAGCTACAAGTTGTTTCTTGTACATAAGTTATCAAAAATAACTTATAATTCGAAACCAAAATAGAAATACACTCTTTTATTAATATTGGATCAATAAAAGTGTATAGTACTTTTAGGATCGTTAAACTTTTATTAAACAATCCGCGGAAACGTCGGCTAGTTTAACTTCTTCTATCCAATCGTTAGTACAACACACTTCATCCTACGGTGAAAGCATCAAATCTATCAAATCACAAATTACACAGTTAAACGCAACGATGAGTGAAAGGGAGAAAGGGAAACTTCCATTTCAACCTCTACCAAATCTCGGCCACTCACAAAACGCTAACGCTATTTTTAACCAACAAAATCATAATGTGAGTGCCGTAACTACGCTGAGATCGGGAAGAATGCTGAACAACCATGTTGGAAAACAAGTTGATGACTTCGATGACACCCCGGTTACTACTTCTACTTCTTCTTCTAATCAATCATTTTCTTCCAAGCTCATTCTCCGTTCTCCACTGGGCTCGAACTCTCCGTCCACTTCCTTGATTGGATTACCCTCTCATGCTACCCCAACTCCAGTTTCGGGATCCACTCCATCTCCACAAACTTCTCTCCAAGTGTTGGACCCAACCCCTTTTAATAAAGCTCCTTTTTCCAAACCAGTTGAGGCCCAACAAACCAAGTCCACAGATGGAGAAGGTTGTAGAAATGTTTAAGCAAGTTAAAATTAATATTTCTCTCTTAGATACTATCCAAAAAGTTCCATCCTATGCAAAAATTCTTAAGGACTTGTGCACTAAGAAAAGGAAAACTTAAGTAATTAAAAAAGTTTTCTTAGCGAGTAATGTGAGTAATACTCTTACCTGAAATTTGCCTAAGAAACGTTAGGACCCCGGTTGTCCTACAATTTTTATAACTATTGGGGGTAAAAATATCAATCGCGCTCTTCTCAATCTTGGTGCTAGTGTTAACTTACTCCTTTATTCTATTTATGAGCAATTAAGTATAGGAGAGTTGAAACCCACGCAATATTCTCTCCAAATTGCCGATTGATCTATCACCCACCCTAGGGGTGAGCTAGAGGACGTAGTGCTTAAAGTCGGCAAATTTATATTCCCTATGGACTTTATAGTTTTAGATACACGGCTTGTGGCGAATCCACGGAACCAAATCCCGGTGATTCATGGTCGACCATTTCTTGCAACCTCAAATGCCATGATCAATTGTCGTAACGGTTTCATGAACCTATCCATTGGGAAAATGAAAATTCAATATAACATTTTCAGGTTAGGAAGTTACCCCTCCGAACCTTCTGCACATATGATAGATATATGTTCCGTCCATGATCTCGACACCATTAGTGCGTTATTGTTTGATCCCGCCGCTTCTTACACGAATAGGGAATACGAAGAGTTCACTTTCCTTGATGATCTTGATTCATGGGACCCTTCTTTCAATGAGTCACCCCCCGAGTTCGAATCCTTTGACTTTTCGAACAAGTTAGTTGAGCTATCCGAGTCAGTCTCTTACGCTAGCCATGAACCTCTCATAGAGTCCAATCATCGATCCCTTACCCTACCTTCTATCGTCTCTCCGCCGATACTTGAACTCAAACCAATGTCGTTTCATCTTAAGTATGCATATTTAGGTGAGAATGATTCTTTGCCCATCATCATCTCAACTTCTCTAGCCTTAGAGCAAGAGAAACCTCTTCTGTCTGTCTTAAAATCAAATCGGTAAGCTTTCGATTGGACAATGGCGGACATCGAACGGATTAACTTTTTTATTTTTGAACATCATATACATATGATGGATGAGGCCAAACCAGCCTGTGACCCACAAAGACGGTTGAATCCCGTCATGAAAGAGGCGATGAAGAAGGAATTCATCAAATAATTAGATGGTGGTATAATTTACCCAATATCTGATAGCCAGTGAGTGAGTCCTATTCACGTTGTCCCTAAAAAGTCTAGCATCACGGTCATAACTAATGAGTCAAATGATTTGATTCTAACTCGCACCCAAACCGGGTGGTGGGTATGTATTGATTATAGAAAACTCAATGCCGCGACGAAAAAGATCACTTTTCTCTACCTTTCATTGACCGGATGTTGGAACACTTAGCTGGGCATGAGTTCTATTGTTTCTTAGACGGTTACTCAGGCTACAACCAGATCCCCATCGTCGATAAGGATCAAAATAAGACAACTTTTACTTGTCCTTTCGACACTTTCGCTTATAGACGCATGCCCTTTGGGTTATCCAATGCTCCCGCTACATTTCAGCGGTATATGATGGGATATTCTCTGATATGGTCGAGAAGTTTTTGGAGATATTCATGGATGATTTCTCCATCTTTGGGGATTCCTTCAAGGAATGCTTACGTCATTTTGACACTGTTCTTACCCGCTGTAAAGACAAGAATCTAATTTTGAATTGGAAAAAATGTCATTTTATGGTTCAAGAAGGTATTGTCTTGGGGCATACCATCTCACGAAATGGTATTGAAGTTGACAAAACTAAAATAGATATCATTTCCAACTTTCCTCCTCCCAAATGCGTAAAAGATATACGATCCTTTCTTGGCCATGCCGGTTTTTATAGACGATTCATCAAGGACTTTAGCAAGATTGTTAGACCCTTAACTCTTCTCTTGACCAAGAATACAACTTTTCACTTCGACTCAGATTGTTTGGCTACTTTTGAATCGCTTAAACGTTTCCTCACTACCGCCCCCGTTTTATCATCTCCAGACTGGAATCACCCTTTTGAGTTTATGTGTGATGCATCCAACTTTTCTATCGGTGCGTCTTAGGAAATCACATCAATAAGATGCCGCGTGTCATTTATTATGTGAGTAGGACCTTGAACGATGCCCAAATGAACTATACAACCACTGAGAAAGAATTCTTAGCAGTTGTCTTTGCATTAGAAAAATTCAGGCCCTACCTAATTGGCTCATTGGTCGTATTTTACACCGATCATTTCACCTTAAGGCGTCTTTTCACAAAGAATGATGCTAAATCCAGACTAATACATTGAATTCTCTTGTTGCAATAATTTGACCTTGTCATAAGAGACAAAAGTGGATGTGAAAATGTCGTAGACGGCCATCTTTCATGACTTTCTTCTTCACCAATGTTGACCTTACCAATAAACGACTCTTTTCCGGACGAACATCTCTTAACCTTATCTTGTGAACCTTGGTTCGCTAATATCGTGAACTATTTTGCAACGGGACTTCTACCCAGTGAATGGTCAAATCAAGACAATCACATATTTTTATCCCAGGTAAAACAATTTTACTGGGACTAACCTTATTTGTTCAAGTATTGTCCCGATCAGATCATTTGCCGGTGTGTCCCTAATAATGAGTTTAGGAGTGTGTTGTCCTTCTATCATGATCAAGCATGTGGTGGTCACTTTGGCCAAAGAAAAACTGCAGAAAAAGTTTTGCAATGTGGCTTTTATTGGCCAACGTTATTCAAAAATGCACATGATTATTGCAAAATTTGTTTACAGTATCAGCACATGGGCCGGATTTTACGGAGGAACGAGATGCCACTCCAACCAATCTTTGTTATTGAGATATTTGATGTGTGGGGAATTGATTTCATGGGCCCATTTCCTAACTCTTTTGGAAGCTTATACATTCTCTTAGCTGTTGATTATGTCTTTAAATGGGTTGAAGCAATACCGAGCCGTACTAATGACAACAAGCTTATCGTTATGTTCCTTAAAGAAACTATCTTTTCTCGGTTCGGGCACTCTCGCGCTATCATTAACGACAATGGGATGCATTTCTGCAATCGATCTTTCAAGACTTCGATACGGAAATATTCAATCAACCACAAACTTTCTACGTCCTATCATCCCCAAACGAGCGGGCAAGCTGAGATCTCCAATCGACAGATCAGGAAATTTTTGGAGAAAACGATTTCTAAGAACTGTAAAGATTGGTTCTCTAAACGGAATGATGCTTTTTGGGCATTTCATACTGCATATAAATCCGATCTTGGCATGTCTCCTTATCGGCTTGTGTTTGAGAAGGCTTACCACCTCCCTGTCGAGATCGAACATAGGGCGATGTGGGCAATTAAAGAGCTTAATTTCGATCTTGACCAAGTGGGAAGCTATCAGAAGCTGCAATTAATGAACTGAACGAGCTTCATGATGAAGCCTACGATAATGCGGTTATAGTAAAGAACCGGACAAAGATCTTTCACCACAAACGCCTTTTGCGAAAGACATTCACACTGGGACAACAAGTCCTTCTTTAAGATACCCGTATCCATCTCATTTGGATAAGCTGAGATCTCGTTGGATGGGACCTTTTGTGGTGCGGTATTTATACCCGTACGTTGCAGTGGATCTAAAAAATCCTAAAGACGGTTCTCTTTTCAAAATAAATGGGCATAGATTAAAACCGTATTTTTCTGCGGACCCATTGGAGAAGCTCATGTTCTTGCAGGAGCCTCTTTATCATGATAAACTTTCCTCCGCCTCTCCTCCATATTTCGGTTTTCTAACCATAAACAATGGCAACACTATTTCAACTAAGAATGGGGGGGTGTATATTAGTAGATCCATAAAAAAAATGTGTGCTAAGAACAAGTTTGGGGGAGGCGTTCCATTTGACTAACTATTGACCCTATCATTCTCCACCCAAGTCTTCAGGTTTTTGAGTTCGATCAACAGCATCAGTGAGGACACTGCTGCAAACAGGTTTGGAGGGAGGTTTGTATTTATTCACGTATCATTTTGTACTACATTAAAAAAACTAGAAGATTTTGAAAATAAAAGTTAGAAAATGAAAAATACATATGAAAGAGAGGAAGAGACTTAAGAAATGCAAGAAGATTAGAAGTTTTAAAACGAAGCTGATAATACGTAGTCATGAGCTGTTGTCTCAAGGGTTAGTAAGATGAAGAAATTACCAGTCCGTAGATAGAAATAAGTCTGAAAGATAGTCCCTATTATTGATTCCAAACTTCTGAATGTTGATATCCTAGAATACGCACTTGCACACATTTTAAAACTTGGGATAGTAGAGAATACCTTGAAATACTCTTGCCTGAAAACCCTAGTATAAAAAAAAATATAAATAGTGCATAAAATAAAATTTAAAAGAAAAATGAACACTGCTTTTGTAATTACTTAAGGCAGCATATAAAAAAAAACACAGCGAGGGTGCCTTATCTCCTAGTGCCGTAGACCAACTGGTTTGGGAATCATTGCCAAGTCTTAGGTGTTGCAAGATTAGAATATTGCTAAGTATGCCTTGATAAGTGAGCACATTCAATAACCGGTTGGTTAGTGCCTCAAGAAGTATTAATGGTCGCATAAAGAATGTGTAAGAAAATCCATCTAAATTATCACCGACTAAAAATTACTAAGGAATATGGAAAAAGGGTATGATAGCTTGAATTGAATTCTCCAAGTGTAGGAGTGACTTTTACACACACGTAGAGATATATGATCGATATTTGGAGGAAAGGTAGGGAGGAAGACTAAAAACGATGTTTTATTGAGGAAAGATGTGATTTCCGACATCTTTTCAAAACCATTAAGATAGGGCTCCTGACAACTAAAAAGCTAGTGTAGTTTGAAAGTCTTATTTTCAAGTTTTTCTTTTATATGTTCTTATCTTTGCATGTAATTTTCGTATTCTTTCCATTATTTTCTAAATTCTGGGATTTTGTGGGTGTAATCCGCTGAAAACCCTCAAGAGACAACACTTCTCCTATTAGAGATACTTGAAGGTTTAACGGCTTGTTGAACGAGCTAAGTGCAATCGTGTTGCCTACGAAAATGTGCTACGTTTTTCTTTTTCTTTTAAAAATAAAAATGTTTGCTCGGGATGATCAAAAGATAAGTTTGGGGGTATTTGATCAGTCATATTTATTGCACATTTTTATGGTCATTTTTCCTATTATTATTAATTACTAGATGGTGTTATTTGTAATTCAAGAACATATATGGGTTTTTTGTGAAAAAAGATTTTGTCATATGTTTCTTAAATTATAATTAATATAATTGGAAATTAAAGGTGCATATCATATCATAATAAATATCCATGAGTTCTTAACCATTAAGTAATTTATTTGTGGATGAATTGGTGGTATATTATCTCAAATAAAATAAATGCTACTAATGATTTGATTTGAGATATTGTGTAAGTATTAAAGTAATAAATTAGTTCAAGGCTACAAACATGAGTAGGAGATTCATATCAAATCTAGGAGCAAATTGAAGATTCTCGCAACTATAAAAATAAAAAAATATTTTTAGGGTTTTATCGTCGAAAAGATATCCTAAAATCGAGAGAAGAAAGAGAAAAAAATTTGGAGACGCGATCTCACCCAACGACGGCAGTTCCGTCGTCAAATCGTGGCCATTTGATAAAATTTTTCATGGGCATGATCGTTTTCTCACAAACGTCGAGATGACATCTAGGGTTTCAAGTTTCAAAGCCTATATAAAGGACCGAGCAGCAGTGAAGAAAGATTATCTAGGGTTTTTAGTTTTTTAGCACTTTTCTTAGCCAATTAAATTCTGTAATGCAAATTTTTATTAATAAAAGATAGAGTAATTTATTTCTTGTTTCTTTACTTTTCCATAATTTATTTCTTCGCATCAAATTTTATTAGTTAAATTGGATTGTTTCCTTTTTGGATTTCATCTTCTTCCTCCTTCTTTCTCATCGATTTTGAAGTGATGATGCTAACAAAAGAAATCCTTACTTTTCGTAAGGGATCTTAAAAGCTAGCTTTATAATATATTTCTCAAATCCTTTTCTATTAACTCGTCTACAAAAAGATTAATAATTTACCATTCCCCTGTGGATAACATGTTCTCACTATCGACTAGTTATTTGCGATACCGTTATTGATTGCGGTATCTAGGACACTAAAATACAATTTTTCAAAACAAATCAGATTGCTCAGGATTGACAGAAGAGTTAGGCGGATGCCAGCAGGAGATCATTAGAGTTTGAAGCCGGTGATCATGTATTTTTGAAGATATCACCTACTCGGGAAGTGATCAAATTTGGTAGTCGTGGGAAGCTTAGTCCCCGATTCATCGGACCTTTCAAGGTGCCAGAGCGAGTAGGAGAGGTGGATTATTGACTTGTCTTGCATCCATCGTTAGCTCACGTGCACAATACATTTCATGTGTCACGGTTACAGCGCTACATTCAAGACTACAGTCATGTCCTAGATCATTTGGAGTTGACATTTGGTACTGACTTATCTTATGTGGAGCAGGCTACTATTCTCGATCATAAAGAGAAGGTGCTAAAGAATAAGGTCATTCCGCTAGTCCGAGTATCTTGGGGTGGTAGTTCGCTTGGGGAATCTACCTGGAACGTGAGGAGGATATCCGTTCGCGCTTCCCGCACCTTTTTTGTAGTTGTTCGTTCGTTTGTTTCTGTTGTTTTCGTTCTTTAATTTTGGGACGAAATTTTTGTAAGGGGGTATAAAATAAATCCCCGGTTTCTTATATTTTTCTCCGTATTTCCTTATAAATATTTTCCCCAAATTTACTTTCAACTTCTATTTTCCTACCTCAAATTTTAACCTAACTCTAAAATTTTCAAAACCCTAATTAACCCAAACCCACACATAAATATATTAACCTTAATTTATTTTTTCTTAACCCTTACTCAAGCCCCAGCCCAAACCCACGAACCCACTCCCATTCCTATACCCGGCCCGGCCCGGCCCAAACCCACTCCTTCCCTCACATTCTTTCCTTCTTCCCTCTTCTTTCTTCCCTCCACATTCGAAAAAACCCAACGGTCGCTGCCCCCCTTTCGCGCTCACCTCCGTGAGAACTGCTCCACGCCGATGTGGCCCACATCATCAATGACCCCGAGATCCTCGGTCCTGCCTCCCCTCATCTTCTCAACATCTCTCTCGCTCTCATCTCTTATCATCTCACTCGCTCTCTCCATCTCTATCACTACTACACAACACCACCACCATCGCTGCACAATGCCAACGAACTCTTCTCCATCGATCCCTAACTCCCGACACCGCCACCTTCCTCCTTAAGGCCTCCTCCACTTCCTCCCTTCTTCAAAATCGAACCTAGCACCTTTCCCTCCATCTCACAAAACCCCAGCACCACCGCTGCAACTCCATTTCCGGTCACCTCCTCTCCTCATCGCCGTCGTCCCCTCCTCCTTCAACTTGAGACATGCCCCAAGTCCTCCTCTAACCCACTACCTCCAGCCGAGCTTAAGCTAGCCCCAAGCTCTTTCCCATCAGCCCGAGCACCAACCGCTGAGCCATGCTCTGGAATCCACATCGCCTGAGCCCCATCACCACCGTGTCTCCGCTAAGCCAATGCCAGAGCTCCTCGCCGCCGACCACTCCAAGTCCGAGTCTCGAACCCCAAGCTTGTGGCCGTTGTCGTGATCGTGCCGGGTTTATGCCTATGCCGCATTTGCCATCGCTGTTGTTCCACCATCATCTCCAGACAAGTGAAAATCTTCACTTATATTTTATACTATAATATAGAGAAATTACTTTATAACTAGATACAAAAAATATATATAACTACATCGACACACACATACACCTGAATTTGGTGAAGCAAACTATCGTGCCGTTGTATTATATGTAAAGCCCGACTAAGGCTTATTACTTTATTGGTAACCCGTATGAGTTAAATGACTGACATCTAATTGAATCAGTTAGAGGAAACGGTAAATTCAATTGATAACCAAATGGTTATCTTAAGTGTTCGATGCAAAGCTTATGCGAAAACAAAATCGAATATGGCGGAACTCATGATATGTAGACCCTAATACTATTGACAAACCCCCTGTAGAAATTTGGTGTCATATTAGTATCGTTTTCACACCTAAAATGACACCCCCATTTATATCTGTCAAATCTGAAATTCCTCGCACGCGTAACTTGTGAAAATCATAGTAAATTAGATACATACCTGAATGTTATGTTCGAGGGCTCGTATCGAATCCGACTTGACATCCTAAAACCTTATATATTTTATATTTCGATATTGTTATAACACAATGACCAAAACTGAATAGAAACACAGCTCTGGACTGTAGTCCAGAGCAGTATTTCATATTGACACCTGATTCTAATTGTTTGTATAACTCTGTGTGAAAATGATAATATGCGGAATCCTATGTCGTTGCAAATATAAACCTAATAGATAACTATAGGTGGTGGTTTCGTTTAATTTTACTGTCGTTTGATATTTTAACTGTATTTTAAACCTTCAATACGTACTGCAGTTTCATGCAGAGACAGAATGTATACCTTAACCTTAAACAACGTATATCTCTCAGCATACAGCGGATATTGTCGATCCGTCTGGTGAGTTGCTTAACTATGATCCCAAAAGGGTGTAAAACGTGTTACAAAACGGAACTTTAGTTCAGGAAGTGAATTTCAAGCAGAGATCACTTAAAATGAAATGACCGTAACCCACAAATTTGAAACCCGATCTGAAACCAATTTTGTTGGATTCCTGTTGAAGTTTACTTTATACCTATTTTGTATCATTTTGTCTAATTATGATCGTACAATTTAATATGTTTTTCCTGAACTCATAATGCATGTTGTGATTCATATTGTACATGACTTGATTAGTGGCATAATTCACATACTTACCCGGCCGTGATGCCTTTAGTGATAGTGAACGCTCTTATTGATTCTTAGCGATTACTGCATTATCGATCGTGAGTGGTATCGGATTAGTTATGTCAAGTACACCAGTGATAAGTGAATGATTCGGCAAAGTGAACCGTGCAGTGAAAAGTAAATAAAACAGTATAATTGATGCGTACTTGTACACAACTAGTCCCATACATACAGTTATTAAAATCTGGGGAAAATGGGAAAATCGAAATAGAATGGAAATTGTATTTAGAGAGGTTTCGCGATTTAGAGGATGATCATTCGAACAACGACTGTTATATATATTTTCGGTTATGGACTTAGCGGTCCGGCTGACATGGTTATGTCTCGGGCAATAGCGAGCTATAGTCTTGGGTACGCACGAGACCCTCGTTAAACATGATCACTCTTTTCCATAGTTCGATTTCCAATTGACCTAGTGACCAATAGGGACATGGATATACATAACATTGAGGGTTGATACACTGATTACCTGCATACACTGTTTCCACTATTATTACCTTTCGTTTCATGCTTTATTATGTTGCTATTATATTATTGCTATTGCGTCGTCCTGACGACTTGAGTATGCATGCTCAGAGCTTGGAGAGGACGCTGTTCTCCGCCGAAAGACCGGGAAGACAAACGTCTTGCCTGAATTTGGGGGCAGATGCTATTTGGTGCTATCCGTCCACCTCTCCGAAGATGCCAAGTTGATTTATGACACCATATATCGAAGGTTTAGACGGATGCGGCCATTGTACCAGACTTCGTCAGATTCCCCCTCGTTGAGGGATTTTTGATTGTGGGGACGCTCTTCCCTGCAGGCGCAAGCCCCTGCAATTAATTACGCTACCGCATCGCGGTAACCACTTTCTCCTTCTGCAGATGGTCACTTCACGTCGTGGGTGTTTGTTTTGTTTTTGGTTGCCTGTGGATTGTATACGAAGACTAATTTATGTTGTCGCCCGTAGGGCGTAGATTAGTCCAAATCCGTATTTTCTTATATTTGGGTTTAGGGTTGGGTTTAAGGATGCGTTAGTCTCATTTGAGACTAAGATCAACTTAAACCTTTGTTAAGGATACGTTAGTCTAATTTTAGACTAAGATCAACTTAACAGTTTGTTAAGGATACGTTAGTCTAATTTTAGACTAAAATCTACTTAACAGAATCATTTAGATCCAACAAAAGAGTATTTGAACTCTATTATTTTAGTTTAGGGACATTGCGGTCAATTACCAGTTTAAGGACATGGTGGTCCAAGGTTAAGGATATCATAGTCTGTGGGTTTAAAGGGACCCCACGGTCCGAGATTAAGGACATCATAGTCCGTGGGTTTAAAGGGACCCACAGTCCGAGGTTAAGGACATCATAGTCCATGGGTTTAAAGGGACCCCACAGTCCGAGGTTAAGGACATCATAGTCCATGAGTTTAAGGACCTCACAGTCCATAAAATGATTGGTTATCGGGACCTGTCACCTCTCTGAAGACGTTGAAGGATTACAACGACAAATATCATAGGAGTTCAGAGATGTACCCTTGAACCAAAGTTGATTGGAGATCTGTAGTCCAATTTGGAACTAAGATCAATTAATTAGGTTATGAGCACATTGGCTCAATTAAATCTGAATTGAGGACTTATGTCCAATTTGGGCTAAGTCCAATTAAGTTTGAAATGTTGGCCCTTTGTTGGCCTATTGAGCATTTGTCTGGGTTCAGCCCCTCATTATTTAGCAATGCTAAACAAGAGTTTGAGGGCTCTGAGAACATTTTGTCTTCGGCTGAGCACTTAAACATTATAGTTCTGGATTTTAAGGCTCATTTGAAGAGGAGATTGGCCTCTGGAAAACTTAGCCAATTTGGGCTAAGCTGATTTGAAAATAATGTTAAACACTAGAGGACATCTGGTGGTCATGTGTCCTCACGTAATGTATTTAAAACAGTGTTAAATACTGGAGACAAAACGCTCAAAATAGTGTTAAACACTAGAAAGGAAGGGGTCACGTGGGATCACGTGAGGCGCCTGAAGATGGGGCCAAACCTCCTTTATTTTATTATCAGAATATTCAAATAAGTGTTAAACACTTTTAGTCTTCAGGCCATCACGTGTTGGCACGTGATGGGTAGCCATGTATTGATTATTAAAGTGTTTATTAAGGGGTCACGTGGGGACACGTGAGGGTGCTCAAAATCAGTACTGCCTTTGGCTTTGTTCTCTTCATTTATGAGGGTTACATGTGAACACGTGAGGCATTGCCTCCAAGCTTTTTTTCTTCTCATTTTGGGGAGTCTGTTTAAGGGTCACGTGGGAACACGTGACCTAGTTTTGTTCTCTCTTTTCTGCTCATTGAGAATGGGGGTCACGTGTTACCACGTAACCAAGTTCTTTACGTGCATGGAGAGCATTAAGTCTCTTGTTTTAAGAATTAAATTCTCTGTAGGGTTAAACCCTAATTCTGTTTTAGAGGAATTAAATTCCTATGTATATGGAAAAATTAAATTCTTATGTAGGGTTAAACCCTAGTTCTGTTTTGGAGGAATTAAATTTCTATGAATTTGGGAGAATTAAATTCTCATATAGGGTTAAACCCTAGTTCTGTTTTGGAGGAATTAAATTCCTATGAATTTGGGAGAATTAAATTCTCATATAGGGTTAAACCATAGTTCTGTTTTGGAGGAATTAAATTCCTATGAATTTGGGGGAATTAAATTCCTTAAACTCAATTCTCCCTCTAAGTTTTGGATCTGCATGGCAGAATCTCCCCGATGAAAATTAAATTCTCAACTTGTGGGAAGATCTGCTTCTGCAGAACTTCAACCAAAAGAAGAACTAAGTTCTTATTCAGAAGAGTTAAACTCTTAAATTGAGAATTAAATTCTCTTTTTTTGTGGAACTTAGATCTCTTTCCCCTTTCTCACCTAGGGTTTCTTTTCTCTGAAGAGATCTTTTTTTCCTCTCTTGAGAATTAAATTCTCCTCTCTTTTTTTCTCTCTGTTGTTGTTATCTCCCCAAAAAAGTAGATCCCTTCTCTTCTCTTCTTGGCTCCTATTTATAGGAGAAAGAAAAGAATCAATTTGTTTTGTCAATCTTTCATTGAAAGATTTTAATTGATTTTGTAAACAACATGATCTTTTAGATGACTCAGTGAATTTTATTCACCATTGGATTTTTAATCCAAACATCTTTTATCTGTTATTCCTGGCAAATTTCAGGGAAATCTTTCCTTGTATAAAATCTTTCCATAAATTGGTGATTTTTAATCACCATTGGATTTTTAATCCAACGGTGCTCCATTTTACAGAGCACCATCTTTTTTATTTGGAAAGATTTAGAGAAATATTTTTTTAGTTAAGGTTTTTGATTCCCTCTTAATTAAAATTTAATTCTATTAATTCATAGATATTTAGGAACCCATCACGTGTTGGCACGTGACCTCCTGATTAAGCATTTGACCAGAATTTAATTCTGTTATTTTAAAGAACTCAGGAATTATCACGTGTCAGCACGTGACTCATGGTCACGTGTTGGCACGTCATGCCCCATTGGGGTTTTTCCTTATTATTTTATTATACCTTTAATTCTTTTCAATAGGTTTAAAGGCCCATCACGTGTTGGCACGTGACCCCACTGATTAATTATTTTCAATTATTTATTTTATTCAGTGCCTACAGGCTTTGCCTGCAAATGGTCACGTGTCTGCACGTGATACCCGGTCACGTGTGGGCACGTGATACCCGGTCACGTGTGAGCACGTGATGCCTCATAACTTTTGATCCCGGATGAATTATGAGGCCCATAATATATCAAATCGAAGGATTTTTCGAGACACTTTCGATACCATCAGAATTTAGTTGTTTCTCATACGGGAGTTTGTCAAAATGCAGCCCGGAAAACACCGGTTCGTATTTTCTTCCTTAAATTACACATGCATAGCATATTTGCTCATAACTTTTGATCCCGGATGAATTATGAAGCCATAATATATCAAATCGAAAGATTTTTTGATACACTTTCGATTCCATCAGAATTTAGTTGTTTCTCATTTGGGAGTTTGTCAAAATGCAGCCCGGAAAATACTAGTTCGTATTTTCTTCCTTAGATTACACTTGCATAGCATATTTTCTCATAACTTTTGATCCCGAATGAATTATGAAGCCCATAATATATGAAATCGAAGGATTTTTTGAGACGCTTTCGATACCATCAGAGTTTAGCTGTTTCACATTTGGGAGTTTGTCAAAATACAGCCCGGAAAATACTGGTTCATATTTTCTTAAACGTATCGCTGCCATTTGATACCTTGGGCTCTTTTGCGCAAAAAAAAATTTTTGGCGGGAACAGACGCCGCTCAGGAATCTACCGTTCGAGCTTGCAGAGATCTAGACAGTCTTATTTTTAGCACTTTTACTGCTTTCCCTAAAAGCAGCCTTGTATTCGCACTTGGTTAGTAGTTTTCTTTTCTGTTGAACTATTTGTCACGAACAGCTTCCCAGTGGATGCAATCAGTAACGTGGCAAGCCCGTAATGTATTTACTAAGAAAATACGTTAAGCGTAATTAAGTAATATAATAATGTGTAAGAATGACAAGAGTAATAAAATAAAACAGCAACTTTATTTACATTCAACTTAACATACAACTGTTTGGAAATAAAATATACAATAATAAAAGTAAATACCTAAACAATGGCATACTGAAAGTAAGTGTAGAAAGAACTAGTAGTCAGGCTGAGCTGCAAACTGGTCCAAATCCACCTAGTTCGGCTCTATATATTCAGATTCCGGTCCTCCTGACGAACATTACAAAGAAAGAAAACAGAGAGAAATGTCGTAAGCGAACTAATGCTCAGTAAGTCCCCAAAAGAAGTAAAGGAAGACGGTTGAATATAGTATATAAATGAAAAGAAACCAAGTAATGTGAGCATGTAAGATTGTATAAGCAAGTGTCTAAGCATGATCAATTACAGGTATAAAATTTGCTATTCTAACGTGATTGTTTATAGTTTGATACAGAAGGTATTCATGTATACGATAGGAGTCCATCTTATCCCGTGGACTATGGTAACATGTAGTACAAGGCCCCGTCATAATCCATGGGACAACGGCACGTGAATTTATATGTGTGTCTTTTAAAGTGACCTCTCGTGCCACGATATACGTTCCATACCAATCTACCCCTTTATCTTCGCGTATTGTATTGTATAGTTTTAAGATTATAGGTCTTGACCGAATTCATGGATATAAGAAATGTACAGGTTCATGTTTAAGATGTAATCATGTATTCAGGTAGTCATGTCAAGTTATAACCATGGTTCGGTCAAGTCGAGTCAAGTATTCAAGTTCAAGTTTGATATTTGAATTCGAGTGTTCAGGTTCATGATCAGGTATTCAAGTTCATGTTTGATTTTGGCTTCTGGTTTGAGTTTGGCTTCAGGTTGAAGTCAAAAACTTGTGAACGGATTTAGTTCTTGAAATTCTTAGGTTCGGGAGTAATCGTCAACTGTTGTACATGGATGATAGGATTTGTGTCTTTTTCTAAGAAAATTGACATTGATAACTCCGTTAAGTTGTCTAGCCTGAATAGGTAAGCACTCACTTTCTCCGTGTCACGCCCCACTTCCTAAAATACGTAAACACGGCATGTGACAGAGCCAACCATGCTGCTTGTGGTTAGAAATCATCCCTCCACGGTCACATTATGGCTGTCAATCGGATATCAAGAAACGGTAAAAATAAAATCTAACTAACATATGTCCGTCTGCCACAATAAATAAAATCAAGAAAATGTATCAAGCGAAAACGAATCAAGATCCAATAAACAATAGTATCTGAATCACGTCCCAATATGGGCTCGCATCAATAGAAATAAAACTGCTAAAATAAATAAATTAAGAGTCTCTAAACTAAATGGCTAGCTCCTCATTGCTCGGCTTGATTGCTAAATTGCTTATGATCTGCCTACGATAAAGGTAGAGGAACTGGGCCATGCAAAACCCAGACGTCGGTGTGTCATAATATCAAAGTAATAGCGATAACTAGGATATGATGCTATGATTAAACATGAATATAAATAAATAACATGGGTATAAAACAGTGAGTTGTATGTAGGTGGTGTGTATCCTAAAGTCCGTGCTTCTAGATTATCTATTCTACAAGTCTTTGAAATCAATTAATGTAATCCTTATCGTAACTCAACAGTATATATCTCGTTCAAACCCCCACGGGACCACGGCACAATGATTATTCTGTCACGTCCGGAATCACGGCAAACAATGATTATTCCGTCACCCCCGGAATCACGGCACACAATAAACAATGATTATTCCGTAACGTCCGGAATCATGGCAAACGGCAAACAATGATTATTCCGTCACGCCCGGAATCATGGCACAAAATAAACAATGATTATTCCGTAACGTCCGGAATCACGGCAAACAATAAACAATGATTATTCTGTAACGTCTGGAATCACGACAAACAATAATAATATTCTCCTGAGTTACGTTTCGGTTACATTCTTGATTTCCCATTTTCCCCTAAGGTTTTGTATTCAAATCAGGTATTGACAATATAAATCTAACGCCAACATAGGATCAACCAGGTACAGGTCTTATCTATGTAGACAACAAGTCACGTTCGTCAGGACAACAAGTCAGGATTGTCGGCATTAGCAAAAGATCCAAGTAACAAATCTGGTAATGTGTTGTGAACATGTCATGTACTGTATAATAACAAAAATAGATACCAATATAAAACTTTAATCAATATCGAAACACAATGAATGTCAGGATGCATATGTATCCATCTGTAATAACCGTTATACGTCCATTACCATGTATGATGCAATTTAGATAACATATTGAACTGATATAGTAGTATGATAATATCGTGATGTTCTGGAATGCAATTAGATAAACTATCATCAGTACGGATACAGACGGATGCTATAAAACTGTAAATCGGTAATGTTTGCTGAATAGTAAAACATATGCACTATCATTTATTAAATAAATATTTATATAATAAAATAGTATGTTGCAAGTTTAGAACTTGCCTGATCGGATCTGATACGGATGTCACTTTCCGACGTCGAAATAAAGTTACGACGCAAAACTTACGCAAGCAGAACTTGATCTGGCTGAGCAGCTGCGTGACGTGGTAACTGGACTAGATGACGACGGTGGCTGGGTCTTCTAGATCGTCGGCGACATGCGCAACTCCTGCGAGACAGCCGAAAAAGAAAGAAAAGAAAGAAGAAGAAGAAGAAGAAGAAGAAGTGGTGTTGCTGTGTTACCGGGTTCTCTGGACTTGGCGAGGATAGAGGGGAGATGGTGGCGACGGGGTGACAACGACGAGAAGAAGTCTTCAACGGCGAGGTCGTCGTAGATGAGGGTGTAGCCGTGAGCTTTGAGAGGTGATCAGGATTTGCAGAGGAGAGAGAAGGGGTGTAACGACTCTGAAATCTCTGTACATAAATTTTCCTCTTAATATATAGAAAAGAGTATTACAGCCTGAGTAAGAGTTAAAAGTTATTTCTATTAAATTAAAGCAAGAAACAACGTGTAACTCACTGGTAAAGTCTTGCACTGCTGTGACGTAGCCTGTGTGTTCGATTCCCATCAGACACAATTATTTTTTCTGATTTTTTTCTTTTTAATTTTTGGAAGCCCAAGAGTTGCCCGTGCAATACACGGGGAAACGAAAAGTTTCAGAAAAATCAAACATGCACAAAATAGAGTAAATACAGAAAAAACCATGTGACACGAATCTTGTAACGCCCTAGTTCATTTATACCAGTTCTATTTTGAGTATTTCTTTATTTGTGGCTGTTCTTGGTTTATTGTGTTTTGGGTGCGAATAGTGTATTGGTATCCGTCTTCGCATCTGACCCGACCCGCTTGCTGGAAATCCGTATTGATTCCTGTTTATGATTTATCCCGGCTAGTTATGGTGATCCGTGCACTTTCATGTTGTATACCTGCATTAAATCGGTTATCTTCATTTTTTAATAATACAAATATAATCAAATAATATATTTTTAAAATATCTATCATGGCTTGCATCATACCCCTAACCCTATTGTAGCATCCGTACATCGTGTTTTTGTCCCGTTCTGCGAAACGGACTCGCTTGGATAGCTACGTGCACGCTACGTGTATCCGTTCTTGGGGGTATGCATTTTCATTACCCGTATATCGCATTTTGGTTTTGGCCGGTACGTATATTATCCGTATTTTCAAGCCATAATTTTAGATCCAATCCGGGCATATTTTGGAGTAAGTTTGTATTACCCAGAAAACTCAAATTTTCTTAATATTCTATTCTAATAAACATTTAACTGTTAAATATATATTTTATAAGATTACAAATTTTCTTTAACAAAAATATATTTTATAATCCAAATCCTAACTATCCTACAGCTGCTGCCTCTCTTTCTCTCTATATATATTTATATAATTCTTTTAATTTTTTTTAGCAAACCCATATTACCCACGTCCTCTCTCTCTCTTCTCACTTCTCCTTCTCTATTTCTCGTTCTCCCGCCTTCGCCTTAACCATAACCCACGCCCACGACAGCCTCGCCGTCGCCACCACCGCCGACCCCTCGCCTCCATCATCTCGTCACCATCTCCCTTTCTCGACCTCCTCATCTCCTCTCTTTCCCCGATGCCTCTCCCCCGCTCAAACCCAGCACCCGAACCCGACCTCGCCTCCCTCGTCGCCGTCGTCCCTCGCCGCTCCACCCTCGACGTCTACCTCCTCCACTCATCTCCCCGACCACCTCACATCCCTCCCCTTCACCGCCGAATAAACCCCTGCGCATCCCCGTGCAAATCAACTGCAACCCAGAAACCCACGACCCTGACCTCACCGCCGGCGACCTCTCGTCGTCACCGCCATCGTGACAACTCCCTCTTCATATCCCATTTCTTAAACCGACACCACCCTCACCCGAGCACCTAGAACCCGACACCACTCTATAACCCGCAGCCCACTGCACTTCGCCGGCAAACCCCATCGCCGGATACCCACGACTCGTCCTCACCCTCTTTGTTCTCGCCTCTGTCCCAATACCAGAGAACCCAAAGAGAGAGCACCCCCTTCTCCTTTCTTTCTTTCTTCTTCTTCTTCTTTTTCTTCTTCTTCTTCTTTTCTTGATTTCTTGGTTTCTCCGGTGATCGCCGGAGCCGTGCCGTCGCCGACGATCCGGGCGACCCAGTGGGCATCCCATCCAGCATGGTCATGTTCTTGCTTTGCCTGGTTCTGTTCTGTACGTGCACGTGTGTATTGCGACGTTTACTCGACGTCGGACGTGCCGTACGCACCCCATCGTGAGATCCGATCAGGCAAGTTTATCTTGCTACATACTATGATACATATGTTGCATCCATATGAATAAAATTATTACATGTTTATTTCATTGTGCATCCATATGAATAAAAATATTACATGTTTATTTCATTGTGCATCCATATTACAATTTTACAGTTTTTCGATACCCATATGCATCCATACCGTTATTTACGTATCTAGTCGCATGCAAGTTTATCTTGCTACATGCCATGTTATATATTTTACATCCATATGAATAAAAATATCACATGTTGATTGCATTGTACATCCATATTAATGTTTACTTTTTTCGGATACCCGTATGCATCCGTATCATTTATTATATGTATAGTTGCATCTACAGATCATATTATTTCATGTTACTGTTTTATTAACACCCCATGCTTGATAATGTGCATCCTACGTAGTCATGGAGTTGTAGATGTAACCTCTGATAGATATTTGTGCATCCGTATTTTACTGTGCATCCATAATTTTATCGTGCATCCGTACTTGCTACAGTTTTATTATGAGCATCTGTTTGATACCTGTGCACTACCTGACATGACCTAATGCACCACTGCTCTATTTGATACCTGATCTTGTTACTAATGCCGACAATCCTGACTTGTCGTCCTGACGGACGTATCCTGTTGTCTACATAGACAAACCTGTACCTACTTGTTCCCGTATTGGCATTAGCTCCAGATTTATCAATACCTGACTTGAACACATAACCTTGGAGGTATGGGAAAATCAAAGGTGTAACCGAGTGTAACTTAAAAGGATATTACTTGATCCGTGGTCCCGGGGGGTAACGGGACAGAATCATTCATGATTCTTCTTGATCCTTGGTCCCGGGGGGTAACGGGACAGAGTTATTCATGACTCTTACAGCTTGGTCCGTGGTCCCGGGGGGTAACGGGACAGAACCATTCTTGGTTCATATATCTTGATCCATGGTCCCGATGGGGTAACGGGGCATATTCTTTGAGTTACATTAGGAGTACATCAATTGGTTTCGAATAACTCTAGGATAGATAACCCAGCAGAACAATTTAGATTATTTACCGCACTTCACCTGCACGTATACACTTCACCGTTTCATACCCGTGTTACTTGTTATACACTCATTACTGTTCATACTCATGCCTGCATATCTCGTGTATCATGTTCATTTATTATTGTTTGATATTATGACGCACTGACATCTGGGTTTTACAAGGCCTAGATCCTCTATCTTTGACGCGGGCTGATCAGGAGTATTTCCGCCGTCAGGCCGAGCAGTGAGGATCCTGTTAGTATCTAGTTTAGTTTAATTTCCGTATTTCCATTTCCTGATGTGAGCCCGTATTTTGGATTTACTTTCCAGATTGTTATTGTTATTTGGATTTATTGCTTCCGCATATTATTTCGTGACTCGTTTATTCTGGCATATGGACATGTACTAGATAGTTTATTTTTATTTTCCTATTCTTGATATCTTCTAGATAGCCATAATTTGACTGTGGAGGGATGTTTCCTAGCTACAGGTAGCATGGTTGGCTCTGTCACGTGCCGATCTTAGCGCACTCTGGGAAGCGGGGCGTGACAGGTTTGTTTGGTATCAAAGCCATAGGTTTTAGGCTAATCGGGTTTGATTCTTTTGTAGTTGGGTATTGGACCCAATACATGAATCAGAAAACCCGTAATTAGGAACATGTCCTGCCACATTGTTGTCATGATCCTTGAATCTTATCTTTCTCTTGACCCTTTATCTTGAAGAGATGGATGGCTTTGTATCTCGGCTTGACATCCTTTAGTTCCTTATTGTTTCTCCTTACTTACTTCTTCGATTCTGATACTAGTATTTGGGCGACTTGAACGGGGTTATGTGATTGTAACTATGAACTGTAGCATGATTATAATGCGGTACTCTATTTAAGTAACTTGGAGTTCTAGTCTTGATTCATTTCCTTGATTTATGGTCGTGATATTACCTTGCTTATCTCGGTTTCATTACTTATCAGTTCATGTTTTATCGCAAGCTTGAATCCTGTTTACCATGCTTATCTTCTTCAGTGTTTGGCTTCAGGTGAACTCATTTCGGGTATCCTACATGTTCATGATTTTCCCGCATTAGCATTATTCGATTCTGGCGCATCCCGTTGTTGTATGTCATCCAAGTTTATTGCTGCACATTTTATTTCTTGTACAGACCTGTCTTTTTGTTGGGACACACACACTGGGAACGGGAAGATCGTATCTAGTAGTGAGTGCTAGGATTGTTTAGTTGTTATCTGCGGAGGGGAATTATTTGCAGATTTCTTGGTAATCGATACCAGCAGTTATGATGTTGTCTTAGAAATGGATTTTCTCGGCACTTTCCACGCTCACATTGATTGTAGGGCAAAGAAAGTGATTTTCCAGATTCCCGGACATCCGGAGTTTGTTTTTGCTGGAGGTAGCAGTTCTGTCGGGCCAGTCGAGTTTAGGGCTAGGCCGACAAACACCATTCTTGCGTCGATAGAAGTTGATAAAGAGAAAGCACCAGCAGTAGTTCGAGAGTTCATGGACGTGTTCGAGGACATCTTGGGTTTACCGCCAAAGAGAGATGTCGAGTTCGCGATTGATCTTGTTCCTGGTGCAGCGCCAATCTCAAAGGCGTACTATCCGATGGCACCAGTGGAGTTGGAAGAAGTCAAGAAGCAGATTACTGAATTGCTTGAGAAGGGTTGGATCCGCAGCAGCAATTCATCTTGGGGAGCTCCAGTTCTTCCAGTCAAGAAGAAAGACGGCATAAGGAGAATGTGCATCGATTATCGAGAATTGAACCGGGTGACTATTAAGAACAAGTACCCGATCTCTTGCATTGGAGAATTATTCGAGCAACTCAGTGGCGTGAGGGTATTCTCGAAGATGGATTTACGGTCCGGATATCATCAAGTTCGAGCTAAATCAGAAGATATTTGCAAGACTGCATTCCGAACTCGATATGGACATTACGAGAATTTAGTGATGCCATTCGGAGTCACGAATGCACCGGCGATATTTATGGACTTGATGAACCGAATATTTTCACCATTCTTGGACCAGTTTATAGTGGTGTTCATCGATGATATTCTGGTCTACTCGAAGAGCCTAGAAGAGCATGCTGAACACTTGAAAATCGCACTGCAGACGTTGAGGTAAGAAAGATTATATGTAAAGATGAGCAAGTGCGAGTTTTGGTTTGAACAAGTGATGTTTTTGGGTCATGTTGTATCCGGAGATGGAATCGCCATTGACCCTGAGAAGATTGCAGCAGTTCAAGATTGGCCGATTCCGAAGAACGTAGCAGAGATCAGAAGTTTTCTTGGACTTGTCGGATATTACAGAAGGTTCGTGGAGAATTTTGCTCGTTTAGCTGAGCCTTTGACCAAGCTTGCACAGAAGGAGATTATCGAAGATTTTCGGAGATTCGAGTTGGAGATCGTGTTACCACATTCTTCGGGACAGTTGATGCAGCTGCAAATACAGTCGTCGTTGATCGAGAGTATTAAAGCAGCGCAGTCACAGGACCCAAGATGGCAGAAGTTTCGAGAACAGGTAGAAGCGGGACTTCAAACGGACTTATTGATTCATGAAGATGGTTCGTTGCGATATGGTAACCGTTTGTGTGCGCCGAAAGGAGATATTCGTGAAGAAGTTATGAAGGAGGCACACAGTTCCGCATATTCAGTACATCCAGGAGGCACGAAGGTGTACCGTGGTCTACGACAGCATTTCTGGTGGAAAGGCATGAAAAGGGAGATTGCCCACTTTGTAGCGAAGTGCTTGGTGTGTCAGCAAGTTAAGGCTGAACATCAAAGGGTAGCTGGTTTATTGCAACCACTTCCGATTCCTCAATGGAAGTGGGAATATATAACCATGGATTTCATGACAGCTTTACCGCGGATTCTAAAGGGCAACAATGAAGTTTGGGTGATTGTTGATCGATTGACCAAGACAGCTTATTTCATACCGTTTCGAGTTGGTCAGTCAACGGAAGCGTTAGCAGAGCGGTACATGCAGGAGATTGTGAAATTGCATGGTTTACCTGTGAGCATCATTTCCGACCGTGATACCCGATTCTTATCGCACTTCTAGAGGAGTTTACAGGAAAGTTTGAGGATGCGATTGAAGTTTAGCACCGCTTATCATCATCAGACAGATGGCCAGTCAGAAAGAACGATCCAAACTCTTGAAAATATGTTGAGAGCTTGCGTGTTAGACTTCAAGGGCTCGTGAGAGGATCATCTACACCTGGTGGAGTTTTCTTACAATAACAGCTTTCAAGCGACTATTCAAATGGCTCCATTCGAAGCGCTGTATGGTCACAAGTGTCACTCACCCGTTTGTTGGGACGATATAGGAGAACGAAGATTGTTGGGACCGGATCTTGTCGTGCAAACAGTAGAGAAGGTTGATACTATCCTGAATCACATGAAGGCAGCACAGGATCGGCAGAAGAGTTGGGCCGATACATCGAGAAGACCTCTAGAGTTCGTTGTTGGTGATATGGTATTCTTGAAGATATCATCGACTAGAGGAGTGATTCGTTTTGGGAGTCGAGGCAAGCTTAGTCCTCGATTCGTGGGACCTTTCAAGATTTTGGAGCGTGTTGGAGAAGTGGCTTATCGAATGGCTTTACCACTATCTTTGGTGAGTGTTCATAACGTGTTTCATGTATCTCAACTCCGTAGGTATGTTCGAGATGAAACACACGTGCTAGATCATTCGGAGCTGACAGTAAGGGAGTACTTGACTTATGAAGAATGACCGACGTCGATTGTTGATCGAAAGGAAAAGGTCCTCAAGAACAAGGTTATCCCTCTCGTACTTGTTTCTTGGGGGAATCGCTCACACGGAGAATCGAATTGGGAACGAGAAGACGAGATTCGACAGAAGTTTTCACACTTATTCTTGTAGATTCATGTTTGTTTATCTTTTCTTATTTCGGGAATTTCGAGGAAGAAATTCTTTTTGTAGTTGGGTATAATGTAACACCCTAGTTTATTTATACCAGTTCTATTTTGAGTATTTCTTTATTTGTGGCTATACTTGAATTATTGCGTTTTGGGTGCGAATAGTGTATTGGTATCCGTCTTTGCATCCGACCCGACCGGCTTGCTGGAAAACCGTATTGATTCCTGTTTATGATTTATCCCGGCTAGTTATGGTGATCCGTGCACTTTCATGTTGTATACCTGCATTATATCTGGTATCTGCATTTTTTAATAATACAAATATAATCAAATAATATATTTTAAAAATATCTATCATGGCCTGTATCATACCCCTAACCCTGTTGTAGCATTCGTACATCGTGTTTTTATTCCGTTCAGCGAAACGGACTCGTTTGGATAGCGACGTCCACGCTACGTGTATCCGTTCTCGGGGGTATGCATTTTCGTTACCCGTATATCGCATTTTAGTTTTGGCTGGTACGTAGATTATCCATATTTTCAAACCATTATTTTAAACCCAACCTGGGCATATTTTGGAGTTTGTTTGTATTACCCAGAAAACTCAAATTTTCTTAATATTCTATTCTAATAAACATTTAACTGTTAAATATATATTTTATAAGATTTACAAATTTTCTTTAACAAAAATATATTTTATAATCCAAATCCTAACTATCCTACAGCTGCTGCCTCTCTTTTCCTCTCTATATATTTATATAATTCTTTTAATTTTTTTTAGCAAACCCATATTACCCACGTCCTCTCTCTCTCTCCTCACTTCTCCTTCTCTATTTCTCGTTCTCCCGCCTTCGCCTCAACCCTAACTCACGTCCGCGACAGCCTCGCCATCGCCACCACCGCCGACCCCTCGCCTCCATCATCTCGTCACCATCTCCTCTTCTCGACCTCTTCATCTCCTCTCTTTCCCCGACGCCTCTCCCCCGCTCAAACCCAGCACCCGAACCCGACCTCGCCGCCCTCGTCGCCGTCGCCGCTCCACCCTCGACGTCTACCTCCTCCACTCATCTCCCCGACCACCTCACCTCCCTCCCCTTCACCGCCGACGAAACCCCTGCACATCCCCGTGCAAACCTACTGCAATCCGGAAACCCACGACCCTGACCTCACCGCCGGTGACCCCTCATCACCACCGCCATTGTGACAACTCCCTCTTCCTATCCCCTCTCTCAAACCGACACCACCCTCACCCGAGCACCTAGAACCCGACACCACTCTGCAACCCGTAGCCCACTGCACTTCGCCGGCAAACCCCATCGCCGGATACCCACGACTCGTCCTCACCCTCTCTGTCCTCGCCTCTGTCCCAATACCAGAGAACCCAGAGAGAGAGCACCCCCTTCTCCTTTCTTTCTTCTTCTTCTTCTTCTTCTTTTCTTGATTTCTTGATTTCTCCGGTGATCGCCGGAGCCGTGCCGTCGCCGACGATCCGGGCGACCCAGTGGGCATCCCCAGCCAGCGTGGTCGTGTCTTGCTTTGCCTGGTTCTTTTCCTTACGTGCGCGTATGTATTGCGACGTTTACCCAACGTCGAACGTGCTGTACACACCCCGTCGTGAGATCCGATCAGGTAAGTTTATCTTGCTACATGCTATGATACATATGTTGCATCCATATGAATAAAAATATTACATGTTTATTTCATTATGCATCCATATTACAATTTTACAGTTTTTCGATACCCGTATGCATCCATACCGTTATTTACATATCTAGTCGCATGCAAGTTTATCTTCCTACATGCCATGTTATATATTTTGCATCCATATGAATAAAAATATCATATGTTGATTGCATTGTACATCCATATTAATGTTTACTGTTTTCGGATACCCGTGTGCATCCGTATCATTTATTATATGTATAGTTGCATCTACAGATCATATTATTTCATGTTACTGTTTTATTAACACCCCATGCTTGATAATGTGCATCCTACGTAGTCATGGAGTTGTAGATGTAACCCCTGATAGATATTTGTGCATCCGTATTTTACTGTGCATCCGTACTTTTATCGTGCATCCGTACTTGCTACAGTTTTATTATGAGCATCCATTTGATACATGTGCACTACCTGACATGACCTAATACACCACTGCTTGACTTGATACCTGATCTTGTTACTAATGCCGACAATCCTGATTTGTCGTCCTGACGGATGTATCTTGTTGTCTACATAGACAAACATGTACTTGCTTGATCCCGTGTTGGCATTAGCTCCAGATTTATCACTACCTGACTTGAACACATAACCTTAAGGGTATGGGGAAATCAAAGGTGTAACCGAGTGTAACTTAAAAGGATATTACTTGATCCGTGGTCCCGGGGGGTAACGGGACAGAATCATTCGTGATTCTTCTTGATCCGTGGTCCCGGGGGGTAACGGGACAGAGTCATTCGTAACTCTTACTGCTTGGTCCGTGGTCCCGGACGGTAACGGGATAGAACCATTCTTGGTTCATATATCTTGATCTGTTGTCCCGAAGGGGAGGGGGGTAACGGGGCATATTCTTTGAGTTACATTAGTAGTACATCAATTGGTTTCGAATAACTCTAAGATAGATAACTCAGTAGCACAGTTTAGATTATTTACCGCACTTCACCTGCATGTATACACTTCACCATTTCATACCCATGTTACTTGTTATACACTCATTACTGTTTATACTCATGCCTGCATATCTCGTGTATCCTGTTCATTTATTATTGTTTGATATTATGATGCACTGACGTCTGGGTTTTGCATGGCCCAGATCCTCTATCTTTGACGCAGGCTGATCAGGAGTATTTCCGCCGTCAGGCCGAGCAGTGAGGATCCTGTTAGTATCTAGTTTAGTTTAGTTTTATTTCCATATTTCCATTTCCTGATGTGAGCCCGTATTTTGGACGTACTTTCCAGATTGTTATTGTTATTTGGATTTATTGCTTCCGCATATTATTTCGTGACTCGTTTATTCTAGCATATGGACATGTACTAGATAGTTTATTTTTATTTTCCTGTTCTTGATATCTTCTAGACAGCCGTAATGTGACTGTGGATGGATGGTTCCTAGCCATAGGTAGCATGGTTGGCTCTGTCATGTGCCGATCTCAGCGCACTCTGGAAAGCGGGGTTTGACAAATCTCGAGGCAATTGCCTCAGATCCAACCGGCCAAATTGGCCATAGGGCCGGCGCCAAGGTCGGATGAGCTCCAATGAGCTTCGTGCTTTGCACACTCGTCTCTTTAGCTCCCCTTAACTCCTCTGCACTGTTTGATTTCCTTGCAATCAAACCTTTCATTTCACCATTTAATATAATTTTAATATTTTTTAATCCAAAATTTTAATTCCCAAACCCTAACTCTTCACTATAAATACCACCCCATGCTTTAGCTCTTCACCATTCTGAAAATTCTAGCAAAAACTCTCTCAAAAAGTTCCTAAGTGCAAGTGGAGTAAAGTGGAGTGAGCGACCAAGCTCTTTCCGTCGAAGATCGAAGCCAATTCTGGGGCTCCCGCAACGCCACAAAATCTCCCTCTTCTTCTATACTCTTTCCTTAAGATTCCCAAACCGTAATTCCTTCCCAACACTCTTTCCTTTCATTAAAATTCATCTCCAAATCATTATCGGTAAAGTGGAGTTATTATCGATACCTTTCTTTTCTAAACTCTAGAACTCTCTTTTCCTTTATATATTGGTTAATCTAATTTTACCGCATTATTTATAACTTTAATTACCATTGTTTAAATTCAAGTATTATCAAAATTCTCATGTGAAACAACCATAAAATTAACTTTTCATTAAAATACCTTGAAATTTATTATCGCATCTTTTCGACAAAATGTTTAAACAATACTTTTAGGAAAACTTCATGGGGTAACGACCTACTCCACAGCGCACTTTGGTCTCATAGCACGATGCCTAAATGCATGTATATTTGATTCAAAGAATAACTTTACAATAAAATACCACTTCTTTTATAGAAAAAAATCAGGTTTCTTCTAAAGCGGTATTTTGTAATTCTTGCCAAATACATCTCTACAACTCTCGTTAGGGGACCCACTAATGGATGGTGTGGATTATCGTATTCTTGGGATAGTAGAGCGAAATGCAGAACTTCTCACAGAGTATTCGATCTCGAAAGGAAATAAAATATGGTTTTTAAAGAATGCGAATTTCTAAATAAAACTAATTTTTTAAAATTATATAAAAATTATTAGCCCATATTTTCATTATATTATGAAACTATATTTTCTCTAAAAATGAAAGAATTAAAAAAATGTTAATAAAATACCATCAAGTTACCAAGAAGGACTAGTTTTCAATAAAATACCATAAACTTTTAAAAGCTAAGTATTTATCAATAAAATAACCTAATACTTAAAATACATGTTGATGAAAATCCTAAGTAATACAAATCACTCTCGAGATTTATTTTTAATCTATCTTAAAATATTTTTCTTAAAACCCCCTGGAGATATACAAAACAATATTTTAAGGACTTTAGTAAATATAAATTTAAGCGGAATCAATTCTCTTGAGCCCCACGGAGCCGGAGAAAGTGAGTGCTTGCTTATTCAGGTTAGACAACATAACAGAGTTATCAAAGGCAATTGTCTTGGAAAAAACACAAATCCTATCGTCCATGTGCAACAGTTGCCGATTACTCCCGAACCTAAGAATTCAAGAGTTAAATCAGTTTACAAGTGTCTGACTCAATCTGAGTCCAAACTCAAACCTGAATCAAAATTCAAACACGAACTTGAATACTTAATCATGAACATGAATACTTGAATTCAATCATCAAACTCAAACTTGATTCGACTTGACCGAACCATGGTTATAAGTTGACATGAACTCAACATGATTACTTGAACACATGATTACATCCTGAACATGAACCTAAACATTTTATATCCATGGTTTCGGCCAAGACCTGTAAATATAATTTATACAACATATTAAGTGGGGATAAAAGGGTAGAGTGGTATAGAACGTATATCATGGCATGAGAGGTCACTTAAAAGACACCTACATGAATTCACGTGCCGTTGTCCCGTGGGTTATGACGGGGCCTTGTACTACATGTTGTAAGGTTACTTAGCGCGGCAGCAAGGTTTTGGGAGGCATCGTCCATGCCAATTTCAAAAATTTTACCGTTCTAAAGAACCCTAACCTAAAATCTTAACTAAGGATTTAAACAAAACAACATGCAAATATCTTTACATACTAAGTGAATGGGGAATACAACCTTTGTAGACCGGTCTTTCACTTCTAAAGCTCCATGTAGTAGTCTCTTCGCTCCAAGTAGTGAACATCCGAACTCTAGTAAAGGTTCACATGAAGAAATGGGCAAGCTTACTCGAAGTCTTCGAGGCCGAAGATGATCTATGTCAAGGAGACTCAGGCTCATGCTACCTCTTCACTAATGGTAGATTAGTGAAGCGAACACTCTAAACTAAATGACTAATAGTAGAGCATGATGAAGTAGGAATTAGGCTCTCTTTAGATTTCTTTTTCTCACAATATTTCATCACTCAGAAAAAAGCTAGCAAGCTTTTCTCATGAGGAAGAAGATGAAGTGGAAAAATGAGAATGAAACTCATGAGGTGAGAATAGCAACCATGGATGAGTTAGTGTCATACACTAACTCATGTAGAGAATAAACCATGGCTAAACAATAATGGTTGGGTTAATAAATATCTTCAAGTAAAACAAAAAGAGTGGACATGGTCAATGGTTCCACAAGCTTCTACAAGCTTCAACCATATGACAATTTCCAACCAATTTTGATTTACTTTAAATAAATAATAACCCTTCATTATTATTTGCATGGTGTGAGTCTCATACACCCATGTAGCATGTGGCATCAAGCATGACACATAAATAATGTACATTAATATATATCACATATATACTAAGTGTACATTAGTGAGAAAAAGAAATCTTAAGTGAGCTAATATTAGTTAATGTAAGTTAATATATCAAATATATAATTATACATTAAATTATTAAATCAACACTTGATTTAATAATCCGGCTATTTCACATACAACTGACTAATATTAAATGTAAGAATCTATTGAATCAACGCTTGATCCGATAACCCGGTTATATCACATATAACCGACCGATATCACATATCGTGAGAATAGAATGTGATATCACATACGCGCATTAATCTCGGTCCCGCACATATCACATATGTGCTCCTAGTTCGTTTCGCATGAACCAGGAAACCTCTGTGTAGGACTCTAAAGACTCATCAATACGCCGGCAGTAGGTGATGATCATATCAAACACCCACAAGCCGCAAGCGGTATGCTAAACGTAACGGCCACCCGGGTATTGAGCGATCAGAAGATCAACAAGCAAGCCTGCTCATACTCCTGGGAATCCAATCAGTAACACTATTGTACAGTCCGGTCTCTTCGTCAGATATGTCGCATATCACAACCTCGGGATGGTATAACGTCAGACCCAATAGCTTGATAAGTCATGTTGATGCAAGGTCCGTAACGGTTCAAGAAACTACTGATAACACTTACCAGTAAATCTCAGCAACCCTGGCCAGAGATTTCCTGTTATGGCCAATCAAGCATAGCGCAACATCAACTCCCAATACCAGGAGAGACGAATCCCCTCCTATCGCTCATTGCCTCCATGTGACTCGGGACTGTACCCAAAAACCACCTTTTTGCACGATCTCTTGACCGTGGTATGGTGGAAATTAAAGCACAGTGGGAATCACACAAGACTCTATGACGATCTCGGGTCGACAGACTAACCTGTACCAGTGTCACCAGAGAACTGCTATCTGACGATAGGTATAATACAATCTTGGAGTTCTCGGCGGGTCCGTTCAGTGTACCCAGTCTCCACTGAGCACCCGTATACCATCTTTGATATCAAACACCAATGGATGTGGGATCATCCATCGCCCATCATATAGGTCAAGATGCGTATACGCTAGTCTACTCTGGAATATCGATGCCCTGTCTCGATACACCCTCGACTAGGAACTATTATAGGGTGTATTTATGGACTACCCTGGGCCCCACTAGTATGATCTCCATCATAGTCCTGGTAGTCAAGTACACATCCTAAGGGCTTTATCAACATATGAGAGCAAGACAGCATCACTTATACAAGTCAACATGTTAAGACAAAGAGCAACTAGATAGCATACTATCATGCCGAGCAAGAAAGTCTTCCCTATATATGTCCAAGCATCCATTATAATATACATCTATGTACAATAATGGTCTCTAGGGCATACATATAACTAACAATCTCCTACTTGCACTAAGGCCATCTATTGTAGTATCCAATACCCAACAATATAGCAGCGGTTGTAGTATCCCATACTCAACCATCCCAAAATCTCTCAAACAGTATTTGGGGAAGCAGGCCTTGGTGAGTGGATCCGCCATATTAACCTCAAAATCTACTCTCCTTATCTCGATCCCTTGGAGATCAACCATCTCCATGATCAGGTGATACTTGCCTCAGAATATGTCTGGATCGCTGATGGGACCGGTGTTCCTATGACAAATCCACAACTCCATTGTTATCACAATAACAGTTATTGGACGCTCAATGGTAGGAACCATATTCATCTCATGAACAAGAAATGCCCAGACAGCCACTTTGGCAGCATCGTTGGTAGCGATATATTCAGCCTTTATCGTCTAGTATGCCACGGTGTCTAGCTTGAAACTCTTCCAACATACCGTCCCTCCACTGAGGTTAAAGATAATACATGTGACTGACTTTCAGTCGACCTTATCACTCTGGACGCTCGAACCAAGAACATTCTTTTAGTGCTTCTCAAGTACTTAAGAATGTCCTCCACAGCCGTCCAGTGATTCTCCTAAGATCCGATTGATTCCTGATCACTACACCTAGTGAGTTAGCTACATCTGGTCTGGTACATAACATCGCACACATGATAGAGCCTACTACCGAAGTATAGGGTATCCCTTGTATGCGAGCTCTCTCCAAATCAGTCTTGGAAGACATCTTTTTGGAGAGAGTGATTCCTGAGTAAGTGGACGAACCACCACGCTTAAAATCTTCCATACTAAACCCTTTTGGTACGGTGTTAATGTACCTGGATTTAGGACACTCCCAACATCCACATAGATCTATCACCATAGATCATAATACACAAGATGTAGCGGGTATCATCCAGATCTTCTAAGGAGAATCTTCGTGATAAGAGGAGCTTGACCGAGTGTAGCATAGGAAACGATTTCCTATCAAGAGTATGTCATCTACATACAATACATGTAAGACAACCTCACTCTTTACAACCTTCTTGTATATACAAGGTTCATCTTCCATTTTGATGAAGTCAAACTCTTTGACTGCCACATCAAAACAGATGTTCCAACTCTGCGATACTTGCTTTAATCCTGATGTACTTAAGCATAGATTTAAAGGTCTCAATTTTTCCATCTACACCAAGTATCTTCTCAAGATCCATTTGCTCCCAATGAGTTTTACCCCTTCAGGTGCAACATTCAAAGTCATAATTTGTTGGTGTATATGGATTCCATCTTTAATCACATAGCATCCAGCCATTTCACAAAGTCGCCACTCGTGATGGCCTGCCTGAACCTAGTTGGGCCATCATCTACCATGATGCAATCCTCGCTCCTACTGTCACCGAGAAGACTGTAGTATCTCTCAAGTGGATGAGGAAACCTACCAGATTCGCGAAGAGGCTGGGGTTCGTTGGAGACTATTGAAGCCTTTGGTTTCACCAAATCATCGGCTGTTAGTTTTTCTAGCTGGAACTCCTTCCAGTTCTACCCCATAACCACTAATTTCTTCACAAGAAATTCCTTTTCTAAAAAGGTGGCATGCTGATAAACAAAACACCTTTTGCTCCTCAGTGTGGTAGAAGATATTCCCTCACGAATGTTCGGGATATCCAACAAATTTATACAGAACTGACATTGCCTTGAGCTTGTCCGGATTTTGCTTTTCAACATAGGCCGGAAAACCCCATATCTTAACTCGTTTAAGATATGGTCTCTTTCCATTTCATATCTCATATGGAGTGGTAGGCACTGATTTGGATAGAACCCCATTCAATAGGTATGTAGCTTCTCAAGTGAATAACTCCAAAAAGAAACAGGCAACTCAGCAGTACTCATCATGGAGCTCACCATATCTCATAGGGTGCGATACCTCCGCCCCGATACACCGTTGTGCTGTGGTGTATACGAAGGAATAAGCTGAGAGAGAATCACATTCTCCTTTTAGAAACTCCAGGAACTCCATGCGCAAGTATTCGCCTCCTCAATCACATCGTAGGACTGTAATACTTCTACTCGTCTGGTTCTCAACTTCAAGCTTATATTCCTTAAATTTCTCAAAAGTTTCAGACTCGTGTTTCAACAGGAACACATGTCCGAATTTTGAGAGATCGTCGATAAATGTAATGAAGTACAAAGAACCATCTCTGGCATTTATAGACATAGGAGTGTATACATCATCATGTATCCGTCCTAAGAGTTCAATAACTCTTTCTCTGTTTCCAGTAAACGGAGTATTGGTCATTTTACCTTTGAGACAAGACTGGCAAGTATCATAAGATGAAAATTCGAACGGATTCTAATATTCATCCTTATGTAACTTAGCTGGTCATGTCGCATTGATATGACCTAGTCTACAATGCCACAAGAAGAATTCGTTTATTTCTGAACTACTCCTCTTGTATGTGTTCTAGATACTTTGAACTGTGGTTTGATTTAGAACGTATATGCTATTATATAACGTGCCTGATCGAATCAACTCTTGATTCAGGAAAATGTTCACAACATTATCCTCCAATACAGAATTATATCCTTCTTTAATTTAATAAAGAAACTGACGTAATGTTGTATATCAGGTTCGGTATCTAATAACATTTGTTCAGAATCAATATATTAATATAAGGTGATATATGCCAACTAATTTGGCTGCATCATTTGCATCATTTTCTACACTTAGAGACATATCACCCATTCTCAGTTCTCTACCTATTTGTAGCCCATGTAACATATTACATATGCCGGATTCTGATCTGGTATCACATACCCAGGACATAGAAGATACTGAAAAACAGCTCTCGGTAAAGAACACACCCGAAGAAGATGCATCAACATGCACTTTCTTCAATTGGGTGGCATGGGAATCCGGATATTCCCCTATTTCCTGCTTGGACTTATAACAGTTATGAGATAGAGCGGCACCAACGTTCCCTAACTCAGTATAATAAGAAGGTTCGGTCAAAGCATCCGTATTATTATCTTGATTAAGGCGTGACATGGTCGCTACCAGAAGAGAGAGAGAAGAAAACACTCTGCGTGCACTCTTGCAAGATCGGATTGGTTGTAATTTTATCTATTCAGGATGGCTCCCACTGTTTTTATCAAATATTCCTTCAAACCAAAAAGGTAAGACTAGCCGAGATTAATTACACCTTACAAGTTCGCCAATCTTTCGGCCAGGACAGTGTCGGTACTTTGAGGGAGGTTTTCCGTGCTTTCGCACGGACCTAATTAAAATAAACCTTGTTTTCTCAGGGGCGTAACCCTGTTAACACCTTTCTAGACACCTACTTGATCAGCTAATTGTAATGTGTAAAAATCTCTTAGGAGTAACAATTACTCGCAGTGGATATCGGGATCCAACTATCTCATAGAAGGTATGCAATCTCATTGCAAATTTCAACTCTTAAAACTCCCGATAAATGTTTTTACCCCTAGTACTTATGACCTTGGCTATGGTCAACATATCATAAGTCCTAATCAAGTTCTACCCGTCATTTCGTGATTAATTAGACCCACCCACATGATTCTTGGCTATGGTCAACATAATCATGTGACTGTCTTAATTAATCACATCATATGCTGTGTAGGAAGACATCACTTAGCTACCGTACACTACGCCTTGACTATGGTCAACATACGCAGCACGAATACTAAGTACTCTACTTCATAAAATGACGGAGGGTCTGCGGATGGTTTTTTATGAAAACCTTTAACGCTTTGAACTTGACATCGTCGTAGAATCGAGTGATTTTGAAAATGAGTGTTTTTAGGCTTTTACTAGTTTTGATAAAGAGGTCAGTCCCGGTGAAGGGATCTCGGCTTTTTCCTTATCGAATAAGGTGCAGCATATTTCACAAATACCACTATGCAAAGCAAAAACTATAGAAGCAATTAAAAGACAAACCGAGTGGGTTGTAGCATCTGCTAGTTTCGCTAAAGAGGTCACTCCCGGTGAAGGGATCTCGGCTCTTTCCTTATCGAATAAGGTGCTGGATATTCTACAAGGAATACCGCTATGCAAAGCAAGAACTAGAGCTACCGGTTTTTAAAACAAGTTTCTACAACATCTTTAGCTTTCATTTATTTCATTAATCTCATTAATAAAGTCCCATCAATTATGCTTCACAAGCATCACAGAAGAAACGAAAGCATCAAATAGTTATTATATATCATATATATAATATAGGCATTCGTCTCAGAACATATAAAGTGATCACATCACAGAATATCAGCAGCAGAAGAACATATATAAAATATTGGATATACCGGGAATTCTGTGTTTTAAATTAAGCCAGTATAAAATACGGATTCTACGGTCGCGATGAATAGCCAAACCCACATCCCTAGACCCCTGCGAGAGAGGCAAGCAACCCTACCAATTCTAGAGTTAGGAGACCCGGTCTCGACTCCTCGAGATGATCTCCCACTGGACCCTAGAACCCGGTTACTTATGCTCCCCTCCTTGGGTCTATCCTAATACGGAAAAGTAAATAATATACAACAATGGTGACATCATCCTCAACCTGGAAGTGCCCCAATAAAAGAATATTACATACAATGAATTTTACATGAATGAAAATAAAAAACTCTTATCTCATATAAAACTCTCGGCCATTCAAAACACGATGATCCAATATAACATATCACAGCAACACATAATATCGCATATCATCAACGTAAGTAAATATGCGTATCCCAATTGTCGTTGATATATAGCAACGAAACCGGAAATACACCATATATTACGCTTACGGTCACAGAAAAGAAAATGTCAAACTACAACATTTGGAATCCACAATCACATTAGACATCATAAACCCGAAATATCACATACTTCGGATTTCATGCCTAACTATATAAATTCCACGTATTATATCATATTCCAGAAAAAGCTAGACGATATTAAATATTTCGATCGAATCAACAAACACCGAAAATTTCCCAAAAAGCTCAACACTTGAGCGTAGTTTAAAAATACTCAGAACATACCACAGTACTTATGGACCAACCGTAGAAGGGTCAACCCTTGCCTCACCTATGGCGCCGCGGAACTACCGTAAACCCTAGGGTTTGGAGGCGGTTCTTACAGTCATAGAATTGAGTTAGGGTTTTGTTCTTCTAGAGTTTCCATCGAATCACTTGCACGATATTTGAATGTTCTTTAACTTGGAAAAAATCCAACTCTTGGAAAAAATTTTGACAAGGGTTAAAGTGGGTACTAGATGTTCGTTTGAACTTTTTAACACCATCTAAATAACCTGAAAAAATGTTAGAATTACGAATACGAAACACTCCGAGTTGCCTTTGCAGAAAGTTAACATCACGTACAAATTTAGCAAAAACAAGCAACACCTGAAATACCAAAACCCAGAGACTGGAACACCCTAAAAAATTTGAAGCCAAAAAGCCCAAATGAAACCGAGCAGGCCGGTTTTGGTGCCTATGTGGCCGGCCATATCATGCCCAAATTACTTCAAATTTTCACAGTGTTCATGTTATAACTCATACAACATTCTGCAATTGCTAAAAAAATTTTTAGAGGCCATTTAAAATTCGACAGAAACTAGGAATATGTATCGGGTGTTTCGAAGTTGTTTCGGTTTCTTAATCCTATAAAAATCGTTTAAATCTCTAGCATGGCTCTGATACCAATATAGGGTTACTTAGCGCGACAGCAAGGTTTCGGGAGGTATCGTCCATACCAATTTCAAAAACTTTGCCGTTCTAAAGAACCCTAACCGAGAATCTTAACTAGAGATTTAAACAAAACAACATGCAAACATCTTTACATACTAAGTGAATGAGGAATACAAGCTTTGTAGACCGGTCCTTCACTTCTAAAGCTCCGTGTAGTAGTCTCTTCGCTCCAAGTAGTGAACACCCGAACTCTAGAAAGGGTTCACATGAAAAAATGAACAAACTTGCTCAAAATCTTCGAGGCTGAAGATGATCTACGTCGAGGAGATTCAAGCTCATGCTACCTCTTCACTAATGGTAGATTAGTGAAGCAAACACCCTAAACTAAATGGCTAATGGTAGAGGATGATAAAGTAGGAATTGGGCTCTCTTTAGATTTCTTTTTCTCACAATATTTCATCACTTTGAAAACAGCTAGCAAGCATTTTCTCATGAGGAAGAAGATGAAGTGGAAAAATGAGAATGAAACTCATGAAGTGAGAATAGCAACCATGGATGAGTTAGTGTCATACACTAACTCATGTAGAGAATAAACCATGGCTAAACAATAATGGTTGGGTTAATAAATATTTTCAAGTAAAACAAAAAGAGTGGACTTGGTCAATGGTTCCACAAGCTTCTACAAGCTTCAACTATGTGACAATTTCCAACCAATTTTGATTTACTTTAAATAAATAAAAACCCTTCATTATTATTTGCATGGTGTGAGTCTCATACACCCATGTAGCATATGGCATCAAGCATGACACATAAATAATGTAATTAATATATATCACATATATACTAAGTGTACACTAGTGAGAAAAAGAAATCTTAAGTGAGCTAATATTAGTTAATATAAGTTAATATATCAAATATATAATTATACATTAAATTATTAAATCAACACTTAATTTAATAATCCGGCTATATCATATACAACCGACTAATATTAAGTGTAACAATCTATCGAATCAACACTTGATCTGATAACCCGGCTATATCATATATAACCGACCGATATCACATATCGCGAGAATAGAATGCGGTATCACATACACACATTAATCTCGGTCCGGCACATATCACATATGTGCTCCTACTTCATTTCGCATGAACCAGGAAACCTCTGTGTAAGACTCTAAACACTCGTTAATACGCCGGCAGTAGATGATCATATCAAACACCCACAAGCCGCAAGCGGTCTGCTAAACGTAACGGCCACCCGGGTATTGAGCGATCAGAAGATCAACAAGCAAGCCTGCTCATACTCCTGTGAATCCAATCAGTAACACTACCGTACAGTCCGGTCTCTTCGTCAGATATGTCGCATATCGCAGCCTGGGGGTGGTATAACGTCAGACCCCAATAGCCTGATAAGTCATGCCGATGTAAGGTCCATAACCGTTCGAGAAACTACTGATAACACTTACCAGTAAATCTCAGCAACCCTGTCCAGGGATTTCCTGTTATGGCCAATCGAGCATAGCGCAACATCAACTCCCAATATCGGGAGAGACGAATCCCCCTATCACTCATTGCCTCTATGTTACTCGGGGCTGTACCCAAAAACCACCTTTTTGCACGATCTCTTGACCGTGGTATGGTGGAAATCAAAGCATAGTGGGAATCACATAAGACTCTATGACGATCTCGGATCGACAGACTAACCTGTACCAGTGTCACCAGAGAACTGCTATCTGACGATAGATATAATACCATTTAGGAGTTCTCGGCGAGTCCGTTCAGTATACCCAGTCTCCACTAAGCACCCGTATACCATCTTTGATGTCAAACACCAATAGATGTGGGATCATCCATCGCCTATCATATGGATCAAGATGCGTATACGCTAGTCTATTCTGAAATATCGATGCCCTGTCTCGATACACTCTCGACTAGAAACTATTATAAGGTGTACTTGTGGACTATCCTTGGTGTAACAACCCTAAATTTCCTATACAACTTTCTGTAGAATTATTTTCAAAATTTAAAGAAAGAGGTATTTTTTCCTGAGCACAAGTTAAATATTTGTTTTTCTTATTAATTACAAGAAGGAGCTTGTAGCTCATTGGTAATACCTTGCACTGCTGAACTAAGCCACCAGAGTTCAAATCCCATACCCCACATTATTTTAATATTATTTTATTTTGAATTTTTAGAATACCAAGAGTTTACACGTGCATATCTCACAAAAAAACCCACTACACCGAAAAATCTAACTGGACCAGAGGGATACTGAAGTGTCGAGGAGCCCCGACCACCCCCGACTCGGCCGGGATAGGCCGAATCGACCGGAGTCTCGGCCCGCTGCCGCCGGCCTGACTCGGCCGAACCGCCGAGTCGTCAACTTGAAAGTTTGGGCTTTTCCAATTCCCCGCACACCTGTATACTTTAAATTCTTGGACCAGTAACAGAGCCCCTTTAAAACACCAATTACTCCATTTTATTACATTTTATTCAATTAAACCTTTCACCTACCCTAACCGTAGCCTAACCTTATAAATACAACCCCTAAACACTACCCCCTCACTCCAAAATTCTGAACAAATCTCTCAAGAAATTTCCTAGAACCCTAGTGTACTTTGGAAGAAGCGAAAGACGAACCTCCGGCGACAACCCTAGGAGATTCCGGCGACGAAACGACGCACCGGAAGTTACGCCCACTCCCTCTCCCTTTTCTCTTTAAGCTAAACCCGTAAGTCCCACATCCCTCTCTCCTTTGCTACTATAAAAACATCTTTTAATAAAACCCGACGGAATCAGAGTCAAACCGATTTCCGATTCGGTTTCTTTCTAAAAATCCCACTTTTCTTAAACACAACCCTATTAAACCATTACATGTTGACTATTAATCATTAACAAATATGTTGAACAAGTTTCATAACAATCTATATCATTTTGTAACATTTATTGCTCTTTTTCAGTAAAATACCATGTAGTTTCATTTTGACATTAAATCATCACAATCTTGCTATACCTTTAAGTAGATCACAAGGTAATGACCTAGCTCCTCACAACACTCATATGCAATATAGCACAATACTTTCGGGAACCTTCTAAGGGAAAACGAAACATTTCAAATAAATACCATTTACTAATAAAACCATTTTTACAAGATTTAGTATTTTACACAAATCTTTGCAAAGCGCCGCTACAACCCAATTTGGGGAACCCGACTGGGATGGTGCGGATTCTCGCACGTCGCTGAGCTTAGTAGTGCGAGATGCAGACTTCCGCAATAAGCATTCGGTCTCGAAAGATTTAAAATACGAACATCTTAAGAAAATGAGATTTCTAGAAATATAATATATATATTAAAATTTATTTTTATAAATATATATATATATATATATATATGTAATATCAAAAATACCTATTTTTGTTATAATATAAATACTTCAACTTTTCCAAAATCACAAGAATCGCTTTACATTAAAATACCATGAAATCCATACAAGTTCAATATTACAATTAAATACCATGTATTATGAAAAATAGATTATTCTCACTAGAAATGTCATAAAATATAAAATCTACATTCATTACAACTCTAAAGATGATAATTAAATACCTGGGGTGTATTTTGAAAATTATACAAAAGTATTTTTACGTAAAACCCCCTCAAGTTCTATAAATTACTCTAAGGACCCTAGTAAATATAGGTTTAAGCGGGACCAATCTTTTGAGCCTCAGGGAGCCGGAGAAGTGGGTGCTTGCCTATTTAAGGTAGATAACTTAACAACGGTGTTATCAAAACGGTAATCGTCTTTGAAAAACACACAAATCCTGCCCCCCATGTGCAGCGGTTACCGATAATATCAAAACAATCAGGACTTCAATTTACTTTTCTAATTGTCTGACTCAGACTAAGTCTCATTATAAATAACCTGACTTGAATATGATTCAAGTACAATCTACAATCCAACATGAATCCATAAATACGTATATTTAATCTGTATTGACTGAACCGAACCATGGATATACTTCTATTTACATGATTCTCCAGTTACATCCATGATTCTACAGTTACATCCATTTACTGATATCATGGTTTCGGCAAGTCATCCAATTATACAATCTATATTACAAGACAACACAATACAAACAATATAATCAAGATATCGCGGGGGTTAAGGGGTAGATTGGTACGGAAGGTGTTAGAAGTGGCACGAGCAGTAAGATTTAATACACCTAACCTTAATCCAGTTGTTGTTGTACCGTGGCATTAACGGTTCCTTGTACTACACTTACCTCTAGTCTCTGGCATGTAGAGACTCCTCTCGTATACACTGATATCCTTCTGTACTAAGCTACAAACAACAGCGTTAACACTAAATATAACATTATAATAATATAATATAACTTTAAAAGCTACGTTCTCTTTCTGTCTATTTTATTTCTCCCTTATCTTTGGGACTTACTAAGTTATTTGTTCGCTGACGGCATTCTCTTTCTTTCTTCTTTGAATGTCGTCAGGTGAGTCGGATCTTCCAGAGATCGAGCCTCCAGCGAGGACTTGGACCACTTCATTGAAGACCCAGAGCTTTAGTTCATTACACATTTTTATTTCAGTATTTTTCCTTTTCTGTTATGCCACTGTTTAGGCATTGCTTTCATTCAGTTGTATTTACTTTCCATGTATTGTAAAAAGAATGTGAATAAATAAAGTTGTTGTTTTATTATATCTTGTCTCTTGTGCATTTATATTTATATTGCTTAGATACGCTTAGCGTATTTACTTCACAGTAAATACGTAGCGGCCTCATCGCGTCCTCTGCCCGTACATTGGGAAGTGGGGCATGACAGGTTTTGTTGGTGGCCCATGCAGGTCCGAGCTGTATGGAACACTACCATGCAGTTCTGTTCTGCGTGAACAACCTAAACAATATAACACAAGAACCAGCAACTAAAACATTCTTTACAATTCATACTTCTTGAATCTTATCATTCCATATACTTTGAATATGTCCTAACCTAAATTTTTCATTCAAGGTTATGGATTCCCCAAACAACACCAGCACCAATGTCCACAACATACCTTCGCCAGTACCAATCATACCTGCCGTTCCTGCTCCACCCAACGAGCAAACGGTTCTGCTTGAGGAAATCCGAAGCCTCCTGGTTGGACTGCAGCAGCAGACTGCTATATTAGTGAACCGATCAGAAGCAGAAGCAACCGGTATAAAGCGCTCTGCCACCCAGATGGCAGAAGGAGCCTACCTTATACAACCTTCTGAACCCAAGAGACAGAAAGAAACAATTAACCAGTCAAGTCCAGATTTTTGTTACTACTACCATAGGGATGGACACTTGTGAAAGGACTGTAGGCGCGCAAAAGGCATGTGCCTAGTTTGTAGCGCATCCGATCATAGAATTAGAAACGGACCCTATAGACGCAA
This sequence comes from Agapanthus africanus, assembly GCA_030015575.1. Classification (NCBI taxonomy): domain Eukaryota; kingdom Viridiplantae; phylum Streptophyta; class Magnoliopsida; order Asparagales; family Amaryllidaceae; genus Agapanthus; species Agapanthus africanus. The sequence goes on from CM057341.1 coordinate 40,735,850, forward strand.
CTCAGCTCACACACACACACCAACTACCTGCAGCGGCCAGCTATCCAGGCTCCTGCAACTCGTCTTGCACCACCTACACATGGACCACCTCTACCCAGTCAGGTATCGATGTACCAACATACACAGAAAAAATGTGCCGAGAAGCCAAGCCTCCACCTTAGCAGTCGTAGAAGCCGAGGCTTTAGGTCAAGGTAACAATAGTAAGTCTCTTTCACATTTTTAAAACCCTTGTATCACTTTATTATTTCAGTCATCAAACTTTCCTTAAATCTGTTACACTTTCCTTTTACAAATTTCGAGGACAAAATTTTTATAAGGAGGGTAGAATGTAACAACCTTAAATTTCCTGTACAACTTTATGTAGAATTTTTTTCAAAATTTAAAGAAAGGGATACTTTTGTCTGAGCACAAGTTAAATATTTGTTTTGCTTATTAATTACAAGAAAGAGCTTGTAGCTCATTGGTAATGCCTTGCACTGCTGAACCAAGCCACCAGAGTTCAAATCCCATATCCTACATTATTTTTAATATTGTTTTATTTTGAATATTTAGAATACCAAAAGTTCACACGTGCATATCTCACAAAAACCCCACTACACCCAAAAATCTAACTGGACCAGAGGGATACTGAATCGTCGAAGAGCCCCGACCACCCTCGACTCGGCCAGGATCGGCCGAATCGGCCGGCGACTCGGCCCGCCGCCGCCAGCCTGACTCGGCCGGACCGCCGAGTCGTCAACTTGAAAGTTTGGGCTTTCCCAATTCCCTGCACACCTGTATACTTTAAATTCTTGGACCAGTAACAGAGCCCCTTTAAAACACCAATTACTCTATTTTATTACATTTTATTATATTTTTTCAATTAAAGCTTTCACCTATCCTAACCCTTGCCTAACCCTATAAATACAACTCCTAAACACTACACCCTCACTCAAATATTCTGAAAAAAAAAACTCTTAAGAAATTTTCTAGAACCCTAGTGTATTTTGGAAGAAGTGAAAGGCGAAGCTCCGGCGATTTTTCCGGCGACAACCCTAAGAGATCCCGGTGACGAAATGACGCACCAGAAGCTATGTCCACTCCCTCTCCCTCTCCACTTTAAGCTAAACCCGTAAGTCCCACCTCCCTCTCTCCTTTGCTACTCTAAAAACATCTCTTAATAAAACCCGACGGAATCAGAGTCAAACCGATTTCCGATTCGGTTTCTTTCTAAAAATCCCACTTTTCTTAAACACAACCCTATTAAACCATTACATGTTGACTATTAATCATTAATAAATATGTTGAACAAGTTTTATGACAATCTATATCATTTTGTAACTTTTATTGCTCCTTTTAAGTAAAATACAATGTAGTTTCATTTTGACATTAAATCATCATAACCTTGCTATACCTTTAAGTAGATCACGAGATAATGACCTACCTCCTCACAACACTCATATGCAACATAGCACAATACTTTCGGGAACCTAGAATACGGGAAAACGAAACATTTCAAATAAATACCATTTACTAATAAAACCATTTTTACATGATTTAGTATTTTACACAAATCTTTGCAAAGCGCCGCTACAACCCAATTTGAGGAACCCGACTGGGATGGTGCGGATTATCGCACGTCCCTGGGCTTAGTAGTGCGAGATGCAGACCTCCGCAAGGAGCATTCGGTCTCGAAAGATTTAAAATACGAACATCTTAAGAAAATGAGATTTCTAGAAATATAATATATATAATAAAATTTATTTTATAAATATATATATGTATATGTAATATCAAAAATACCTATTTTTGTTATAATATAAATACTTCAACTTTTCCAAAATCACAAGAATCACTTTACATTAAAATACCATAAAATCCATACAAGTTCAATATTACAATTAAATACCATGTATTATGAAAAGTAGGTTATTCTCACTAGAAATGTCACAAAATATAAAATCTACATTCATTACAACTTTAAAGACGATAATTAAATAGTTGGGGTGTGTTTTGAAAATTATACAAAAGTATTTTTACGTAAAACCCCCTCAAGTTCTATAAATTACCCTAAGGACCCTAATAAATATAGGTTTAAGCGGGACCAATCTCTTGAGTCTCAGGGAGTCGGAGAAGTGGGTGCTTGCCTATTTAAGATAGATAACTTAACAACGGTGTTATCAATATGATAATAGTCTTTGAAAAACACATAAATCATGCCGCCATGTGCAGCGGTTACCGATAACATCAAAACAATCAGGACTTCAATTTACTTTTTTAATTGTCTGACTCAGACTAAGTCTCATTATAAATAACCTGACTTGAATATGATTCAAGTACAATCTACAATCCAACATGAATCCATGAATACGTATATTCAATCTATTCAATCTGTATTGACTAAACCGAACCATGGATATACTTCTATTTACATGATTCTCCAGTTACATCCATGATTCTACAGTTACATCCATTTACTGATATCATGGTTTCGGCAAGTCATTCAATTATACAATCTATATTACAAAACAACACAATACAAACAATACAATCAAGATATCGTGGGGTTTAAGGGGTAGATTGGTACGGAAGGTGTTAGAAGTGACACGAGACAGTAAGATTAATACACCTAATCTTAATCCAGTTGCTGTTGTACCGTGGCATAAACGGTTCCTTGTACTACACTTATCTCTAGTCTCTGGCATGTAGAGACTCCTCTCGTATACACTGGCATCCTTCTGTACCAAACTACAAACAACAGCGTTAAAACTAAATACAATATTATAAAAATATAATACAACTTTAAAAGCTACTTTCTCTTTCTGTCTATTATATTTCTCTTTTATCTTTGGGACTTATCGAGCGATTTGTTCGCTGATGACATTCTCTTTCTTTTTTTTTGAATGTCGTCAGGTGATTCGGATTTTCCAGAGATCGAGCCTACCAACGAGGACTTGGACCACTTCATTGAAGACCCAAAGCTTTAGTTCATTGTACACTTTTATTTCAGTACTTTTTCTTTTCTGTTATGCCACTGTTTAGGCATTGCTTTCATTCAGTTGTATTTACTTTTCCATGTATTGTAAAAAGAATGTGAATAAATAAATTTTTTTGTTTTATTATATCTTGTCTCTTGTGCATTTATATTTATATTGCTTAGATACGCTTAGCGTATTTACTTCACAGTAAATACGTAGCGGCCTCGTACGGATCTACGTAAATATACGTAGCGATCAAATACGAGTATGTTTAACAACTAGGATATGAATATAATATATGGGTGCAACCACATGATATGGGGTATTATAACATGCAAGGCTAGATAAGAAAATATATTATCTGGTTTTATACTGTATTTTAAAAAGATATTTAGACTCTAAAATATATTATATATGTGTATAAAATCTAGATTTGCATAGATACTCTGTACTATCAAATATTTGATATAATCTTGAACCATGATGGGTTTCAAATATGCAGGTCGGATCGGATAATAACCACAGCTGCTAATTGCACCATTCGGAACCTAAAAACAACAATAATTAAGAATTTTGCCGCAAGATTTGAAATACTCCAAATAAATAGTATAAATGCACTAGGGCGTTACACTCCGGCTCCCCGACGTTCAAGAGAAATGATACCGCTTAAGTCTATATTAATTCTATAGTGCTTAAAATATTGTTTTGCATATCTCGAGGGGGTTTTATGAAAAATACTTTAATATCGTTTAAAATTAAACCTTAAGGGTGATTTATTATATTTAGGATTTTCATGAACATGTGTTTTTAATTTAGATGGTATTTTAGTGATAAAATCTAACTTTTAAAAGTTTATGGTATTTTTATGAAAACTAGCTGTGTTGGAATTTTTTTGGTATTTTATTAAAATTTTAATCTTTCATTTTAAAAATATAGTTTTATAATATATTTTTATTGAAAATACGAATTCATAATTTTATATAATTTTTCCAAAATTTAGTTTTTATTTAGAAATATTGTATTTCTTAAAAATCGTATTTTTTTATTTCCTTTCTAGACCGAATACTCCGTGAGGAGTTCTGCATCTCGCTCTAATGTCCTAAGGACATGCGATAATCCGCACCATCCATTAGCGAGTCCCCTAACGAGAGCTGTAGAAACGTAATTGCCAAGAATTTAAAATATTGATTTAAAAGAAACCCGTTTTGAAAAGGTGTGGTATTTTAATGTAAAACTTATTTTTTGAATTAGCCATATGTTTAGAATATCATGCTATGCAACCATAGTATGCGTGTGGAGTAGGTCGTTACCCCGTGAAGTTCTCCTAAAGCTATTTTTAACAATTATCGAAATAAGGGTTATACTAAAGTTCATGGTATTTTAATGAAAAGTTCGTTATATGATTATTTCACATGAAAATTTTGGTTAAACTCAAAACTAATGATTGTAAACAAACTTACGAGTAGTGTGAGAAAGTTAATTTGACCTAATTTGTTTGAAAGAGGGGAGTACAAAGGTTAAAACTACACATATCAGACTTAACTCCACTTTACCGATATGTTTTTAGAAGATGGTTTTGAGATGAAAAGAAGAAAAGATAAAAGAGACTTATGGTTTTATAATTTCGAGAAAGGAGTAAGGAAAAAAGAGAGGGCTTCATGGCGTCGCGGTAGCTCCTGAAACAATTTCGATCTTCAACGAAAATGAGCTTGGTTGCTAACTCCACTTGCACTTGGGAACTTTTGGGATAATTTTGATGGAAATTTTCAAAATAGAAAGGAGCTAAGCATGGGGGTATTTATAGTGAAGAATTAGGGTTGGGAATTAAAAATGTGGATTAAAAGAATTAAAATGGTGTTCAATGATGAATTGAAGAGTCTCTGTTTGACTGCAGGAAAATCAAACAGTGCAGGGGAGTTGAGGGGAGTCGAAGGGACGAGTGTGCAAAGCACGGGGGGAATTGGGCTCATCAAGATCGTCGGTGGTGGCCATATCAAGGAAATGAACGCTTGGATCTTGTCCTCTTGTCTCGAGATTCGTGCCACATGGTGAAATCAGTGTGCATGCCTCATTGTGCCTGTTTGATTTTTCTAAAACTTTTCGTTTCTCTGTGTATTGCACGTGCAACTCTTGGGCTTCCGAAAAATTAAAAAGAAAATATCTAAAAAATAATTGGGTCTGATGGGATTCAAACGCACAAGCTATGTCCAAGCAGTGTAGATGTTTTACCGGTGAGCTACAAGTTACTTCTTGGTTGTATTGAACAATTCTAATTTATAACTTATACAGACTGTAATACTCTTTTCTGTATAATAATAAGAAATTTTGTACAGAAATTTCAGAGTCGTTACACTATTGTAAATTATAAACGACGAGGGTTGATGTAATAAACTAAGTGATGCGATTCATTTACCTCTAAGCTATTGTCACGCCCCGCTTCTCAGAGTGCGCTAAGATCGGCACGTGATAGAGCAAACCATGCTACCTGTGGTTAGGAAATATCCTTCCACAGTCACATTACAGCTGTCTAGGGGATATCAAGAACAGGAAAATAAAATAACTATCTAGTACATGTCCATATGCTAGAATAAACGAGTCAAGAAATAATATACGGAAGCAATAAATCCAATAAACGGTAACATCTGGAAGGTATGAAAATAACTAAACTAACATGATACTAACAGGATGCTCACTGTTCGGCCTAATGGCGGAAATACTCCTGATCAGCCCGCAACAAAGGTACAGGATCTGGGCCATGCAGAACCCAGACGTCAGTGCGTCATAATATCAACAATAATATAATCAGGGGGTAACAAGTCATGCAAACATGACTAAAACAGTAATAAAAGTATAACAGTAACACGAATAAGAAACAGTGAAGGGTATAAGCACATGTGACGTGCGGTAAGTAATCTGAACTAAACTACTGGGTTAACTACTCTCAAGTCTTTGAAATCAATTTAATGAATCGTCGATGTAACTCAATAGTATCCCGTGCATGCCCGGGACCACGATCCAGATTATCGGGCTGAAATCTGAGACATGCCGCTAGGCACTAAACAAGAAACATGTACAGATAAATGATGTCAGCAGCATCATCCCAGGGCTGGCCCAGCCCATAAAACTGATCAGTATAAGTATCGAACTGTTGAGTTACAAGTCAGGTTTCATCATTGATTTCCCCATACCCCCAAGTTATGTGTTCAAGTCAGGTATTGATAAATCTGAAGCTAATGCCAACACAGGATCAAGCAGGAACATGTTTGTCTATACAGACAACATGATATGTCCATCGGAACAACATATCAGGATTGTCGGCATTAGAAACATGATCAGGTAACATATCAAGTAATGGTGTATCAGATCATGTCAAGTAGTGCACAGTGAATCAAATGGGTGCCCAACAGTACAATGTAGAAAGTATTGAATCAGGATAAAAGTACGGATATACGATAAAAGAATGGATGCATAAATATCTATCAGGGGTTACATCATGACCATGTAGGATGCATGTTATCAAGCATGGGGTACTAATGTAATAATAATATGAGTCAATGTAATATGGCATGCAACTAGGTACTTAATTAATGGTATGGATGCACAAATATCGATCAGGGGTTACATTTACAGCTCCAAGTCTGAGTGGGATGCACATTATTAAGCATGTGGTGTTACTACAACAATAACATGAATTAATATGATTTATAGATGCAGCTATATATATTTTTAAATGATATGGATGCATACGGGTATCCGAAAACAGTAAAACTTTAATATGGATGTATAATTCAATCAACATGTAATATTTTATTCATATGGATGCAATATAAGTATTATAGCATGTAGTAAGATAAACTTGCCTCGATTGGATCTCGCGACGGATGTAAATGCAGCGTACGATGTCGGTAAAATACCGCTACGCACACGCGGGTGTACAAAACTGGACCAAGCAAATCAAGAAGGTGACCACGCTGGCTGGGGATGTCCGCTGGGTCGTCTGGATCGTTGGTGACGGTCACGGCTCCGGGGGTGACCGAAAAATACGGATCAAGAAATGAAAAGAAGAAGAAAGAAGGAGAAAGGCAAGAAGAAGAAGAGAGGAAGGGACTGGGTTTGGTTGTTGTGGTGTTCTGGGGTCAGAGGAGGCTGCAAGGGGGTGACGTTGACGGTGGGCCGTCGACGGTGAGGGTCACTGCAAAGGGCAGCAAGGTGTTAGGGTTCTTGAAGTCGGGGCTGTGGGTTTCTTGGATTCTTGGGGTCGGGTTTGCAGGGGAGAGTCGGGAAAGGAGAGTGGAGAGGAAGAGGGAGTAGGTCATGGTGATGAGGCCGATGAGATGATCGGCAGCGAGGGGTTGCTCGGGTGAAGGTGGTTGAGGGTGCTGCCGAGGGGGTGCAGTGTTGGGTTCGGGGTTTCAAGTGCAGGGATCTTGGGTTTGGAGGGGGAGGAGAGGAGAGAGGAAGATGGAGGTGAGAATGATGGCTCGGGTTGATGTTTTGAGGAGGCGGCGGAGTTAGGTTTAGGGTTTGAGTGGGTTCTCGTGGCGAGGTAGGGTTTAAATAAAAGAAGAAGAAGAAGAGAATTAGAAGGGAGGTGAGTGTAGCGTAGGAGGCAGTGACGGGACTCGAGAAATGTACAGTGATCACGAGAGGAGAGATAAAGGGGAGAGAGAGAAAGAAAGAGAGAGAGAGAGATGCGCTGAGAGAGAGAGAGATATGCAGAGAGAAAGAGAGAATGTCAGTGAGAGAGAGAGATAGAGAGAGGCAGAGAGAAGGAGAGAGAAAGAGTGCGAGAGGAGAGAGAGTTTTGTTGTTTAGTGGTTAAGATTTTAATTTTTAAAATCTTTTCGTTATTTAAATTCTAAATCGTATTATAAGTTAACAGTTAAAAATATATTGTTAATAAAATCTGATATTCTGGTGAATACAAACTTATTCCAAAATATGCCCAGGTCGGGTCTAAAAATTCAGTTTCAAAATACGAAAAATATATATGTCGACCAAAACTAAAATAGGATATCCGGGTAACGAAAATGCATACCCCCAAGAACGGATGCACGTACGTGCACGTAGCCATCCAAACAATTCTGTTTCACTGAACGGGACGAGAACAAGATGCGCGGATACTACGACAGAATTAGGGGTATCATGCAGGCCATACAATATATTTTTAAAACATTTTATGTGAGTTTAAATGTTAAAAATGCAGATGCTAGATATAATGAGAGTATGCAAAATAAACAACATGAAAGTGCACGAATCCATGTAACAAGTCGGAATAAATCATAAACAGGAATCAAGACAGGTTTCAAGTATGTGGGTCGGGTCGGATGCAAATACAGATGTCAAATACACTATTCGCACCCAAAACACGGTAAATAAAGAAAATGTCATAAATAAAGAAATACTTACCGGAACTGGTATAAATGAACTAGGGTGTTACAGCTATATTTACCGATTACTATATAATATTAGAAACCAAAATGTGACTACGGCGGATTACTCCTTGACCGTAGGAATATGGCTGACCTAGTCATCTCCCTATTCCGTATTTTGAGAAGCGGGACGTGACAATGATGAAGATGAAGAAGAAGAAGAAAATGATGATGATGGTGGGAGTCAGTGATGATGATGGTTGCGGCGGCGGAAGGAGGAGGATAAGATGGATGATAACGATGGGAGGCAATAATGATGAAGATGAAAAAAAGATCATGATGATGGGGGTCGGTGGTGGCGGTTGCGGCGGCGGAAGGGTTGGCTTCGGCACCAGAGCCATTGCCGATGGTGGTGGTGAGGGGACCAAGAGGAAGAGGGTGGGTTTTTCTTAATATATTTATTTTAATTTTTTGAAATTGGGGTCAGAGACGGAGATGGGTAATTAGGAGATTTTTTAATTTTTATGCTAACGTGGCAACTTTGCTGACGTAGCACTAACAGTGCTTACATGACACCATTAGGTTTGGTAGTTTTTTTGATGGTTTTAAAGCTAATGAGAGTTTTGTTAAAATGACCAAAATCTGTTGAGAGTAAATAAGCCAAATAAATAATTAAGAGGGCTAAATAGGAAAGACCATAATGAGATAAATTAAATAATTTTGACAGAAACTAACGGCGAATCTTAGCCGTGTATAAAAAAAAAACCTCCCCTCTCTCATTTACAAAAGAGCGACTCAAAACTTCAGCAAGAAGTAAACAAAAGAGAGACTTCGAGAAGAAGGAGAACGATGGCTGACGTGGCAGTAACGGCAGTTGACGGCGGCGCTAAGCGTCACGATCTCAAATCGATCCTCGTCGGCGACGAGAGAGATTTCCTCGTTCGGAACAACGGCGATCAGGTATCGATTTCTTCTTCTTCTCTCTTCTTTGAAATGATCGCCAATGGCAATCTCGTAATTTAGTCGCAGTCTCGTCGTCGTTGTAACGGCCGTCACGGTTTCAGTTGACGGCGATGGAGTTGGAAATGGATAGAACTGATGAAAACAATATCAATTTTAGTATTTGAGCATAGATCGTTTGTATTTTAATTTTTGAGTAAATTTTGGGGGTAAGAAGGTGTCTTTTTTGTTCGGTGGGGTCAATTGATTTTTGAAACATTGAATGATTGAGATTATTTGGATGAAGTGACTAAATGCAATTTTTTTGATTGGTTTAGTGTAAATTAATTAAACTTTGGGTTGTTTAATTTGGTTGTTTTTATTTGAGTATTGCTGAAATGTTGATATGGAGAAAGTGAAAATTTTGAAATGTTTATGGTATAGAGTTTCGAACTTGAAAACCTCACAAGAAAGAAGATCAAATAATCACTGAATGACCAAGATTTGTGAAGAAGTAATTGTTTATGTTAAACAAGAAATTTACCCTTCTCTCCCCTTGGTTGAACAGATCAACAAGAATATTTTAGGGTTTAAGAGAGTAGTTATAGGCATGAAACATGATCTGAAACCGGTATCTGCAATAACCTGAAGAATACCTCAACATTTGCCACATTTCTTTTATGGCTAAATTGCACAAATGTTCCCATCAACTTTCACGTTTTTTGCGATTCATACCATGAACTAATTTAATTACAAATAAGTATCATGAACTATCTGTTGAATTTGATTTAAATTCAGATTAGTTAGGAATCTAATCTCTAGTTTAAATTCATATTTAACTCTAATTTAAATATAGATTTATCTCCTAGCATTTAATTACTTTCTTTAAGGTTTTTTATGTGTCCATAATTCTAAAATAACCTAGGGTTTAATTAGTGTGGAAGAGGTTGGTCATGTGCGGTCGCGGACAAAGAGAGATTTTGTAAGAGGGTATTTCTTTATAAAGAAGGATGAGAAGTCGATATAATCTCTTATAATTCTTTCTCATAGTGGAAGTTTTCGTCGCGGATTGTAGGATTAGTTACTAGTTGCGCTGAACCTGGGTAAATCTTGTGTTTTTGTTGGTGTGTTCTTTTCGTGTGATTTGGCATCCGTCGGATAGTCTTTTTCAATTTACCCTAAGACAAAGGTCTTGGATTTCCGTTGTGCATAGATACATAATCCTTACAACAAGTGGTATCAGAGCCGCAAGTTCGTGTTTTGGAGTTGATTGGGGAGATAACGTCTAGAAATTACGAGATCGAAAAGTTCGATGGGCGCAATAAATTCAGTATGGATTTATCTTCAAGCTATATTATCCTATAAATAGAAGGCTTTCTTTAAAGCTTTTTATGTATCCATAATTCTCTAATAACCTAGGGTTTAATTAGAGTGGGAGAAGACGACTAAGCGCGGTCGCGGATAGGGAGAGGTTTTGTAGGAGGGTATTATTTTGTAAAGGAGGATGAGAAGTCGGTGTAATCTTTTATAATTCTTTCCCATAGTAAAAGTTTTCATCGCGATTTGCAGGATTATGTGCTAGTTGCGTCGAACCTCGGTAAATCTTGTGTGGCTTTGTTGATGTGTTATTTTCGTGTGATTTGGTATTCGTTGGATAGTCTTTTTCAATCTACCCTAAAATAAAAGTCTTGGATTTCCGATGTGCATAGATACGTAATCCTTACAACACCATCTCCGATTGCAACTAAATACCATGAACTTTTCTTTCTTCTGCAAACGTTATATTCAACTGCCATGACGTGGCATTGATATTTGACTTGTTTTCCCCATTTTACCCTTATGTCCTCAGTTAACCCCTAAAATTTCGAGGGGTACAACAGTCCATTAAGGCACAAAAGTTAATGTTGTATGGTAGTTGTGTCAAAAAAATAAAATAGTTCAGGGTACTTGTCTCTAATTTTTAAAATTCATGGTATCAATAGCAAAAAACGTGAAAGTTGATGGGTACATTTGTTCAATTTAGCCTTTCTTTATTGTGATGCTCGTATGAATTTTTTCTGCTTGGTTAGATGAGCTTAGCCTTGACAATAATGTCGGCTTAGAATTTATTCATAAACTTTTGTCAACTTTTTATGCAGCCTTCTCATTTTTGAGTTTGTGTCCCTATGCTCTCAAACGGACACACCATTTCTTTTTATCTGTTTTCATTTAAGATTTGCGCTAATTAATTCTCTTAGTTCTTTGAAAATTCAATAAAACAAACCTCAGAATGCTAAGTACTTCAATTTTGAGATGTATTTATAATTTTTTTGTTTGTTTTTAAGAAACTTGGATGAAATTAGATTTTTATATCCATCCAATGTTTATTTGAGGCGGTACTAATTACAGAATGAAAATGGTGAGTCGCCTCATGTTAAATCATTTTTCTGTTATAAGAAGTTGATGTATAGGTTGGACATCTCTTGCAGGCTTATATTTTAATTGTAAGCTCACTGTAAAGGTATAAGGGTAGGTTGGCTGGCTTAGTGATAATCTTGTTAATCCGGTCAAACCTCACTTAACCCAAAATTCTTTTGCCTTATATGTAATGAGACTAGTCCAGCTAAAGTGATAGTTGGAATAACTATCTGCATATTCTATTTTGTCAACAATTGGAGTTATATGAATAAATGGCTGATACGCAAATTTAGTGTTGCTGCCAAAAAGAAATTATGAATAAACTTGGTCTATATAACTATATTAACTCAAGACCCAAGGGCCCTTGTGGATTTCATTTCAATTTTCTTGAACTGCCTGGGGCTGACGGTCAATGGAATAAAGGGCTATGACCTCTCGGTGGGTGATGTATACACTTTGTTTTGAAATTGTTGGTACACGATAAGGATAACAAAACAATTCCTGTTATGACTGGAAGGTTTTTTTGATTTGATAAGAAACATAATCCTTATCTGATAAGATGGGCAAGGGTTTATAGTTCATCGATGGTTTTCTAAGGAGGAGATTTTAGAGAGAGGTTTAAGCTGTCACCGCCATTATAGGCATATAACCAAATGGTGCAAATCTCATAATCCATTGTTTTTGTTTTCTACTTGGTGACTTTTTTCCCACTTGAATTTATGGTTTGCTTCTCTACTATTACTTTCATTTGTGAATGTTTGTCACAAGGGGATCCATAAAGTGTCACTCCTTTCACTAATATTGCAAATTGTGAAATGAGAAAGCAAATGATATGTTTGTGTGTGCGTGTGCGTGTGCGCTCTTGCACTCGCTCTTAACTCTCATCTAAAACAAACTTTTATTCCTTGTTTTTCACCGGTCCCCATTTAATTGTCAGTGGACAAAAATTATAATTCTTAATCTTTACTAAAGGTAAAGGCAACAGATCTTGTGGGGAAGGTTGTTGGCCTCTATTTCTCAGCATCATGGTGCGGCCCCTGTCACCGATTCACTCCAAAATTGGTTCAAACATATGCTGAGCTCTCCTCAAAGAATGCCGACTTTGAAGTTGTATTTGTCTCGGCCGATGAGAACGAGGAATCTTTTCTCAAGTATTTTTCTGTAATGCCATGGCTTGCCATTCCTTTCTCGGACTCTACTACTCGGACCAAGCTCGACACACTATTTAATGTAGAAGGGATACCTCATCTCGTGATTTTGAATAAGAATGGCGAGGTTGTTACTGATGAGGGTGTCAATGCTGTGATCGAATATGGTTCAGAGGCTTATCCGTTTTCACCAGAGAAGTTCAAAGAACTTGAAGAGAAGGAAAAAGAGAGACTGGAGGCTCAAACTCTTGAGTCGCTTCTTGTTTCTGGGGAGCTCGATTATGTCATCGGAAACGGTGGAGTCAAGGTAAGGCCAGTTATACGTTCCTGATTGAGTTTGTTTCTCAAGATTAATCTTTATATGAAACTTTGTTTGGCTTCTTGCTTATTATAGCTTTTGCATAATATCAATTTATTTCCATTTTTTTGAAGATTTTTAGCTAACAAAACTATGCTTCCCATGAAATGCGATAATATCTCATTTTTGAATTTGTTAAGTATGAATTTAAGTGTATTCTCCAAGAATCTTTTCGAATTCTGTACTCGATGTTTATTCTTTTTCATGGAACTAGCTGATGATATCAATTTATCTCTTTCTTATATTACTAGTAGTATTTTTTAGTTGCTATTTTTTTTCCTGAACTTGTATTTTACCATGCTTTTAGCTGTTGGTGTTGAATAAGATATTTCTATTCTAGCATAATGATCCTACATGAAGTGAAAACTAGATTTGATCTGTGAGACAATATCTGGTTCTTTAGCCTCTTAGATTAGGGAAACTTCTAGTCCTTGCTTTATAAATTATCGGTTTTTTTTGGGACGTTACTTTATAAATTTATAAGTTTCTTACATAAGAAATTAGTGCCTCACACCGTTGCCACACATTTATTAGTGTGAAATGTTGTAAAAATGCATTCATAAATCATAATTAATCATGAACATCGTCTTTTAGTTTTTTTAATAAAACATGGACATGAAAAATTGAATCTGAGTATATGATATAATTCAACCTGAAGCTCTCATTTTGGGTTTGACTTCTGTTATGCCTCAGATAGAATACTCTCATATTATCTTTTCATCACCTTTTCCGAGTTTATGGAAATTTGAAGTTTATCTCAGTCGCTCATGCTCATGGCTCCCTAGCCAGGCATCATAGAAAATATCACAGTTTAAATCTTGGTCAATTCTTTACGGAGCCTTCTCGATTTGTTTTGTGCGCCATAGTCGATCCTATGTATTATCTCATGTTGTCTGATGTGTCCCAGATGTTTATATAATTAAAGTTGTAGCCTCCAAATTGGAAATGAATGCTGTGTATCCAGAGAGTATCAAAAGTACCCTGTAAATGATTCAAGTGTCACACTCTTTTATCATCCTAGGGCAAAAAATTGATCATGTGGCTATTTTGCAGCCAGTGAATAGCTTGGGAGTCATTCAATAGATATACAACAGCATCAACAAGGCTTAGATTCAAACTTTTGGGGTAGGCTATCCAGTATAAATGGTTGATCAAATATCTGAGATCACTCTGCGTCTTGCTGTGTACTATCAACGAGTTTCATTGAAATATCCATAGATGTCCATGTTATTTTCCTTTAGCAACTATATAATCCCATTTGCATGATTAATAAACTGCTTGACTTTTAGGAAAATCAAACTACGACACATTCATGAAAAATTTATTAGATTTTTTTGGTTATCCTGTGATTAATTGATGGTGATCTCTGCAATTCCCCTGCTTAACCTTTTTTTAATTTATTTTTCCTCTCCATACCTTTAGCTTTCTTTTTCTTAAATATCCAATAGTTTGGTTTAACTTTCTATTTTTATGCATTTTCCAACTTTTTGTTTCTTTTATACATTGATGGTCATGATTTTGTTTTTTGTGATGTGATCATGTAAATATGCGATTTTCCTAATTTTTGCCTTGTTCTAAATTATCTTTACGTTGCTTCCTAAAGCCAATTTAGCGACAGAAACAAACTATATGATATATACATGAGTTAATAATATAATATCATACCTCTCTTTGCAAATCATTCTACTTATTTTTGTGATAACTGTGGATTATGTTTTTAGCTTAAATTGCACTGAAATACCATCAACTTTAAGTTTTCTAAAATAAATACCATAGACATTGTAAAGTGCAAAAAAGAGCATTACTACTAAATTGCATAGATGACATGAACTCGGTGAAAGAATGATAAGGCTTATAAAGCTAACAAGACTCTTAACCAAAAAAGGCAAATGAAATTAAACTGAACTTCTGAATGTTAATTGTATATATATGCAATGTACTATGTTTACGATATTTATCTGGCGCTTTAAGTTCATGGTATTTTGGTGAAGTTTGGGGCAAATTTAAGACCTCCATCAATGCTTCTATATCTCATTAGTCATTATTAACAGTAATTTTACATCTCTCTATTTTATTTCCTTGTTAAGTCAATAACAAAACAATTTACTTTTTCGCAAATAGGTCCTGGTCTCCGACCTCGCGGGCAAGAACATCCTCCTCTACTTCTCTGCCCACTGGTGCCCTCCTTGCCGTGCATTCCTCCCCAAACTCATCGAAACTTACAACAACATCAAATCCAAGGACCCCAACTTCGAGCTCATCTTCCTGTCTAGCGACCGCGACCAAAAGTCCTTCGACGACTACTTCGCGTCCATGCCATGGCTTGCCGTGCCATTTGGCGATGAACGGAAAAAAACACTTAGCCAACTTTTCAAAATCCGTGGAATTCCATCCTTGGTGGCCATCGGGCCCCAGGGGCGAACCATCACAGATAAAGCTAGGGATTTGGTGATGGCATATGGAGCGGATGCGTACCCATTTACCGAGGAGCGGGTGAAGGAATTGGAGGTGGCTGCAGAGGAAGAGGCTAAAGCATGGCCTGAGAGATTGAAACATTCGCTTCATGAGGAGCATGAGTTGGTCAAGACTAAGAGGAGAGGATATGGATGTGATGGGTGCAAAGAAGGGGGGAGTGGGTGGTCGTATTATTGTGGGGAGTGCGACTTCGATCTTCATCCTAAGTGTGCTCTGAAAAAGGAAGGTTATGTGTGTGATGGAGACGTGTGTTATAAAGCTTAGTTTGAGAAGGGTATGTGTGTGATGGAGACGTGTTATGAAGCTTATTTCGAGAATGTGGTATGAGGAATAAGCTTGCTCCTTCATTATAATTTGAGCAAGGGATATATGTATAATAATGTGGAACCTTAAGAGGCTGTACTTCTTGTTGATTATGTTTATGATTTGATGCACTGGACTTTATATTAGATATCTGCGACTGAGATGAGATTATGCTTTATAGTTTTAAACCCTGTTTGGACATGGAGACTAGAAAACCGCAGTTAATTACTGAAATTGATATGTTATGCAAACTGGAGTTTGTCAAGAGTTGCTCCAGTTTTGAAGATTAAAATCTTTGATCTACATATTTTTCTGTATTACAGGAATTATGAAATGCCAATGAAGAGGGGAGGAGGGGTGGGGGTGGGGTGGGGTGGGGTTCAGATAGCTGGATTCAGATAAGAATGGTTGAGGTGTTATTTCACTGATAAGCAGAGAGTTACGATTTTGCAGTCTTATTCCATATCCAAACAGGGGCTTAATATTTGGTTTCTATAAGATCCATCTATTATACATCACTGAATGGCGTGGCAGGAATACGTGAAATTTTTTCACTGGGCCAAAGCTTTAATAATTTGTTCTTCATTATGCATCTTCTATGTGATTCGGCATCCAACATCTCACTGATCGAAGAAGTGTATTGTTGCTGGATTTTTCGGTCCAAAAAATATCAATCTTGACAGAACTCGAGTATGGCCAGGTATGACTTCGATGAGATGAAGCATGAATTGCTCTCATTCTTGTTATGGTTTTGGATAAAAATTTGGTTTAATTGGCACTAACAGTGTCATCTTTCCAATGGAACAGGCTCAATTGCAGTTTCCTGTTCTTGCGTAATAACTGGCCAACCATAAAAGGGGGAAGCTGCAAGTGGCTCTCATGGGACCACCCTTCAATTGTAAGCATCAATCTGAAATTATTGCTATATTTAGAAACAAAGCTAAAATTAGGCCGTTGTGAAAGAAACAAACTAAGTTTTCTTTGGTTCTTGAGATTTGTTTTTATGTTTTTTTTTCTGCCATTCTTGAGAAAAAGAAAGGATTCTAATGGAAGGCTCACTTGATGAATTTATAGAGAGGCTATTGGAAGGCAAGAAGAACAAGGTTGCTGGCAGCGGCAAAAGGATTCAGCTCAGCGAGGCAGAGATTCGCCACATTTGTGTCGTCGCCAAAGAGATCATTCTCAGCCAACCAAATCTCTTGGAATTAGAAGCCCCTATCAATGTTTGCGGTAATTTTAATGTTTGCTAGATTTTTACTCATTAAGTTTCATCCTAATTATGATAATTACACTTTCTTGTCTGGTTTCTTTTGGATCGATTTTGTTTGGGTTGACATTATGAATCCTTTGAAAATGCAATATCATGATCACCAAATTATACAAGTCAATTCATACTTGATGCTGTGGTCTCAGGTTTGCATTAATTGACCTTTCCCCCCATATATGGTAGTATGATACAACATCTAAGATTAATTAAATGTATATGGTATATTAAATAGAACCAGGCATTTCTAAATAAAGAGAGAATATAGCCCTTAAGCAAACTGATAGATGATACAAGATCTATTTAACCATCCTAAAAGGTTTGGGACAAAGGTTTTGTCATCATCCATTTGTAATTTCATCTATGCAGTTTTGTACTCTGAACGTATATAATTACATATGAATCTCTCATTTTCTTTCATTTATTCTTCAAGCTGCAAGTTAGCATAGGGTTCAAAAATTATAATTCTCACAACTGCCGTTTTGTTTCATTTAAAAAAAATTTAGAATGCTATTGATGATTTTTTTTTTACACTTTATGAGTTTGCTGCATCAACATCTTCATAAGGATTATAAGAATTTATAGATTGTTTTTAGCGAGATATAAAACTGTTTATGATCAATTGGTCCTAATCTTGTAACTGATAATTTGCAATTTTCACAGTATCTTTCAATTGTCTGAAAAATCTTTGGAAGTTAATTTCGAGTGTAATTTGATATTTTTCTTTATACATCCTGGAATTTGCATCTTCAGTGAAAATCGAGCCCTTTGGTTGAAAAATTATTTATATAAAATCTGGAAGCTTTGGATATGAAGTTACAATTACATTTTGGACATGGCATTGATGATGCAGCATCTCTTCATGATTTTCTATTGGATTACAGGATTTAGCTTTACCTACAAACTTTGATTATCATGCTGCTAATCAAATCAGAACATAGGTTGTTTTTTGGGTTCATTTCAGAAAAACCCCTCTAGTTAGTCACGTATAATAGTTATACCCCATCAAATTGTTTATTAGTGCAAACACCCTGTCAGCTCATTGACCCAAACACCTTAAAACACTCAAGTTCTACTCTAAGCAAATCAAACAAGTTCTAGAGTTCAATTGGACAATCATTTAAGTTGTTTAGAGTAGAATTTGAGTGTGTTTTTTCAAGGTTTTTCATGGATGAGGAGAGAGGCGGTTTGTGCTAATAAAATCACTTTTTCTTTTTCCTTTTCTCTCTGTGTGTGTTGGGGGTGGGGAAAGTGCTATACGGCGGTAATATAAAGGAGTGTGTTGTGCAGTTAACCGTGTTGTTATGACAAATTCTGTATACAGCTATATGTCCCTTCAACTTAATTACCAAACGGCATACATTTCAACAAACAATGATTAGGCCACATCCATGTGTATTACCCTGATACACAGACCATTGAGATTGAAAGAAGAATCACGCCTATTTTTAAGGCTATTTCCCCCTCTAATCAAATATCAACTGTCCGTGTATAATATCATACTAACCTGATGTAGATATATATTCTACGTAAAGTTGTTATATTTTATTGTAACAAATGCTACATGCCAACTCAATTTGTATAATTTTCTTTCAAAGAATTGACATTGCATCTGTTTTTAACAACACTCAGGTGACATCCACGGGCAATACTCGGATCTCCTCCGCCTCTTCGAGTATGGTGGCTACCCCCCTAGCTCCAACTACCTCTTCCTCGGTGACTATGTCGACAGAGGCAAGCAGAGCATCGAGACAATCTGCCTCCTGCTAGCTTACAAGATAAAGTTCCCCGCCAACTTCTTCCTTCTTCGCGGCAACCACGAATGTGCCTCCATCAACCGCATCTATGGCTTCTATGATGAGTGCAAGCGTCGCTTCTCCGTCCGCCTATGGAAGGTCTGAGAATAGATAATTTGATTTTATATATACCAAGATGTACTATATATGCAAATAGCAGCAACACATAATCTTGGAATATATACAAAAATAGAGAAAGAGAAAAGTTATATGGTCCCAAGAATAATCTTCTCAGTATGGACAACAATATCAATATCCTTTTTTTTATGATTACACCGTCTAATTTTATCTTCATGGTCTAATACATGGATACTCTTTGCCGCTGATTTTAGGGTAAAATATCCTATAATTGAAAAACTGTTGATTTTGTAACCATCCAATACAAAGACAAAAATTATCTAAGCCACAGAAAATTGGTGTAGACATGCCCATCATCCAAAAAACAAACTGGTTGATAATAATTTATTGACCTGTTCTTGGGCAATTTTCCCCCCAAAATGTTCTCAGGACCATTTTTCTCAAAAAAGCATTTCCTAAATAAGAAAATTAATAAGTCACAAGATAACTAGTCTTATTTAGCCTTCATACTTCTATGTTTAACAAGGTCTTCACCGACTGCTTCAACTGTCTACCCGTGGCTGCCATCATCGATGATAAGATATTTTGCATGCATGGTGGGTTGTCACCGGAATTGCGGCATATGGATCAGATACGGGCGATAGAGCGACCGGTCGATGTGCCGGATCAGGGGTTGCTTTGTGATCTTTTGTGGTCGGATCCGGATCGGGAGATTAAGGGGTGGGGCGAGAATGACCGGGGGGTATCGTATACGTTTGGGGCGGATAAGGTGGCGGAGTTCTTGAAGGAGCAGGATCTTGATCTTATCTGCCGTGCACATCAAGTGAGTTGTTTCTAAAATACCATAAATTTTCTGTATTTTCCAGCTAAATACCATGAACTTTGTAAATAACAAATGAATACCATGAACTTTCGGGTTATAAGTTTGATGTCATTTGTTCCGTGAAAGCTCTTTCTCCGTTTATGCCTTTTGGTTATTTCATGTTAACAACTTATGATATTAACTGAAAAACACTTGAAGTTTATGGTGATTATTGCAATTTATTAAGTTCATCATACTTATCCCTTAACTTTGTGAGACGACTTTTAGACCAACTTTTCTTTAAGGATCAGAAAGTTAGCCATTAAGAACAACACTTCGAAAAAATGGGTGGAGCTAAAAATTGACACATGAGTGACAGTGCACTAAAAGATAGGAAAGAAATGGGTGTATCTGTAAGAAATTGTTGATAGCTTTATTAGAGGAGAAATGAGTGGAGTCAATTTAGATGAATATAAGCAAGGGAGGTCACTAAATGTGCGAATTAGGAGACATGACAAAATTGTGGTTAAGGATGCAACAAGGGTTAAAAGCGGACCGAATTAGACATGGATGGATGCAGTAAAAAAATATATTGCCAGTCGTGAAGACGATCAGAAACGGAACATAATGGCAGAACCTGATACATGCAGTCAATCCCAAAAGTTTTCGAATGTAGGTTTCTTGATGTTGTAATCTGGAAAAGCACTGAAAGTTCATGGTTTTTCCTAATCCCCTATTACTACTATTAATGCTCGAATCACTATATTATCACAGGTTGTAGAAGATGGATATGAATTTTTTGCGGATAGGCAACTGGTGACAATATTTTCTGCTCCAAACTACTGCGGAGAGTTCAATAATGCAGGGGCTCTGATGAGCGTCGATGCCAGCTTGCTGTGCTCATTTCAGATACTGAAGCCTTACAGAGGAAAAGTAGGAGGAGCAGGAGACTGAGACTAACCATTTTTCAGCAGTGGTTTATTTCACGAGACACGGAATATTTTGTTGCCATTTGTTTGATTTACTACATACATACTGCTTCAGTATTTTGTATATATATACATGTAA
Organism: Agapanthus africanus; assembly: GCA_030015575.1. Lineage (NCBI taxonomy): Eukaryota > Viridiplantae > Streptophyta > Magnoliopsida > Asparagales > Amaryllidaceae > Agapanthus > Agapanthus africanus. The sequence goes on from CM057341.1 coordinate 40,756,807, forward strand.
CATTTAGATACAGCTGGATTCCTGCATTTTGGTCATGCTTTCAATTTTCTTTTCAGTTGATTTGAGATTTCATTCATTGATTCCAGTTATTTGTTAACTTGTGCTTTTAGACAACTCATTTGCATTGGATGAAGGTCCACAGTTGCTCAAAGTGATTGAGACTGCATGCATGTTAATAAATTTTCAACTTCCCCTTGCTCTTTGAATCGTTCTACTCAATTTACCTGTGGTTCTTCATTGAATAAACCCATTTTAAAAATAAGGAGTAATTTGATTATCTGCTCATGTATTGATTACAACCATCTTTTTCATACTTGGAAACATGTGCTCCTGCATATTGATCAAAAGTCTCATTTATCAATATTAAATTTATGAAGTTTTCTAATTAAAAAAAGTAAGCATTCTATTTTGTCTATCCTATCTTAATAGCCGTTTTAGAGACTTTTTTTGGTCCTACAATTCTAGTCGTTTTATATAATTGATGTTACTTTATCAATTGATTACCGAATTTACCCTTCATTAAAATCGCATGCATATCACTTGTTGCACTTTGGTTTTTGTGATTGAGATTACTTTAATTTGGGGTGTTGCGGTAAATTGAACCGATCATAATTTAACACATTAATAAGCGTGAGAAATATCAAAACGACTATTAAAGTGGAAAGGAAGGACTACCTTATTTTGAAAATTTTGTTACCTCAAAAGCTAAATTCCATCATTTAATCACGAGGCCAATGGCTCTGTAAGTATGCAGATATCTCTATCACGTTTTCTATCTCAAGCATACAAATTCCTGAAAGATAAAAGGGTGGCGTCCATGCAAGTGGGACCGGCCTCTCATTTCGAAGCATTCCTAAGTTTTTATGCATGGCCATAGGCAACTTGCATGCGGCCCGTTTTAATTACATTTTAACCTATTGATCAAACTCATGATCTCAGAATATTTTTCACATTGCTCCATTTGGCTTTAAAAATATAGTGGTATAAGACAATTTAACACACATAAGTATGTCCTAAAAATCTGCAAACTAATAAATGATATGGTACAATCCAGTAAAGTTTAATTTAAGTGAAATGACTTCAGTTCCTAGGTTAATAAGACAAACTTGCTTGTCCTAGAAAGGACCACATCTACCCTATATGATTCAACCTCACCTTAGCCCAATGGATTATCCTTTGTAACAGGGCCTGCTTGGTTGCTTGAGTAGCAAAACTCGAATTTATGTCTTTTGCCATAAATTTGAGTTTTGTTGTCTCCTTGATTTGGGAAGTAATTGTTTGGTTTGGATTAGTTGGAGCTTAGATTCCTCTAGATTTCTAAGTCCTTTGTTGGATAAATAATGTATATGGAATAAAATTTAGGATTTAAGAGAAAGATAGGGAGAATAAATAATAAATTACATGAGATGATATGAAACACAACCAAATTCAAGCCCGAAAAAAAGGATTTGCTATTCCCAAATTTAATCCCAAATTTAATGATCTGGGACGATGTCATAGGCAGAATCCAAATAACCAGAGGGATTGCAAAACAAACACAAACTTGCAAATCCATGAGGATTTGAGAGTGCTACATAAACTTTTGTCCCCTCCAATCCTCAACTCCATCTCAAAGTTGAACAACCAAACGTGCCCTAAACTACATGATCATTATTGAGGCATTTCTCCATCAAACATAATATTGATGGTTCCCATCGCTCGCGCAGCTAAAGTCACGGCCATGGCGGAATTGACAACAAAAAAATTTAGAACAAGCACTAGAAACCTAATATCTAGTGATCGATCCAAATACTAAACTAGTAAACTAAACAAGATATCTAGCTACAAGTTTGCGAGAATACGACCTTTGTAGCGTGTCCATCCAATTGCAGAAGACACCTCCAAGCTCCATATCCCGTCGGGAACGAGGCTGAGAGTCGTTTGTCCTTGCCGAAGATGATCTACCTGAGAAGCCGATCGAAGCTCCAGCTTCACCTAGAAATCCTAGTGAAGCAACCTAAAAATCACAATTCACTCGGTTGTGAGGCTTAAGGATGTAAGAATTTTTCCACTATCATTTAAGCTCTCATTTTTCCACTCAAGGGAGTGCGCTCAACACATGAGCAAAGGAGGAAGAAGAAGATGAGAGAGTGAGCATGAGAGAGTGTCATAATATAATGAACGAGGGTAGCAAGGATTTTTTTCCAACCATGAAAATATGACAACCATTTTCAAATAAACAAATCCAAGCCCAACCCTCTCAACCATACTCTCTTTTCACCTGATCATGCCATCTCATTTTTTTCTTTTTCATAAAAGAAAATCCACAAACGAGGTGTCCTCCTTCTAGAAATATTCATTATAAATATAAAATACAACCCTGGAATATGTATCGTCTACATATACGCGTATCCGTATAAAAATATGAATAGCCAGTGTGTGTGTGTGTGTGTGTGTGTGTGTGTATTATTAAATCAATACATGATTTAATAATCTGGCTTAATACTAAGCCGCTAGTATTATCAACCGTCCAATTAAAATCCATGTAACCAGTACACATTTGATCGAACCCCTGCACGTATTAATATATGACCTCTACATCATATCCCCTGAACTGAGAAAACCCTCTATGTGGAACTCTAAAAACTTGAAAATACACCAGTAGTGAATTACTAGATAAATTTATAATCACAAGCATGTTAGCGACACTAGCTATACGTAACGACTACTCAGGTATATATATGCCGAAAGCGAGGACGACAATCAAGTTCGTTCATACCCTACTGAGCCTGTAAGTGACAATTTTCGTACAGTCCGATTTTTTCGTCTAAGAGTATCGCATACTGGGTCTCGGGGTGGAAATCGTCAGACCCATAATAATCTGATAAGTCGTGCCGGTGTCAAGCTCATGACCAACCGAGAAATTACTGATCTCCAACCAGTAAATCTCATCCGTCCTGATCAGGGACTTATGGTGATAGCCAACCGAATACATCGCGAAATTGACTCTCTATACCGGAAAATACGAATCTCTTCCGATCGCTCACTGCATCTATGTGGCTCGGGATTGTACCCAATTAAAATTTTCTTGCACGACTCCTTGAAGTCGTGGTAGGATAGTAATCAAAGTATAGTGGGAACTCACACGAGACAAATCACGATCTCAGATCTAAAAACTACCTTGTACTCATGTCACCAGAGAACTGCTATCTAACGATAGGTATAATGTTGATTGCATTGGTGTAAACACAGCGGAAGGCAAATTTTTTTTTACATCAACACCACTTAGGGTTTATAAACAACGTTAATTAATAATGAAATCAATTAACATTTAATTGATTTAGGAAGAATTATACTTTTGCGCAAAATCAGATTTACGTTTCGTTTGATGTGCTTGCGGTTTTTATTCCAATCAAAACGACTTGATTACACGTTGATGATTTCCTTTCTTCCCTTCACACAAATCTCCAAGATGTATGAACTCTAATTAATTAATTAGCTAATTTAATTAGTTAAAGAGAAGCACTAAAAAGATGAATTAAAAAGATTTAATTTTATTTCTTTCAAAATAATTTCAGCCAAAAGAAGAAAGGGGAGGCCGAAACTATCAAGGGGGAGGAAATTAGGCATATAGTTTTTCTAATTTAAATTCTCAGAACTAATTAATTCATTTAACAATTTAAACAAACAAACAAATTATATCTTAATACATGTTGGGCTTTTGTAATCTTTTGCCCATACATAAACACTACATGTATACATGTCACATATAATATTTCATGTGCATCGAATGCGCATTAATATTATTTTATAAATACTTATATATATCAACTCACACACACACATATAATATTTATTATATTCATAATATAATTAATACACACACATACACACACACACACACATATATATAGTCATGTATTATTTACTCATTTAATATCATATATTATCTTGAGTTGTACGCCAAATCTTATTTGACGATTTTACCCTTATTTAATTAAATATCAATAGTATATCAAATATACTTATTTAATTAAATTCTTTTGTATATCAAGCGTATACTATCTTTTTTGTAGTTTATACTTCCATGTTTGGCAAATAGAAGTTCGATTCTGGAGGCTCAACGTTTACTCGGCAGTGGATAATTAATTCGAATAATTCGAATTAGTTTTGTGAACAGTAAAATCCACAAGTCTATAGAGATGATAGCTACGTATTTAAAATATCCGGGTTAACTGTCGATGACTGGATTGGAATAGGAAAACGCTATCAAAGCAAATCAATACCTATCAATGGCAACTACCGTACGGTCCGATCTCTTCGTCTACTTGTGTTCCTTATTTGGTTTAGGGTTTGGTGGTACTGTCAAACTCTAATAACTCAAATAACTATTGCGTTGATATTTATCACGTAACCCTGAGATCAAACTGATGACCACTTATCATTTGATATATAGTACTCTGGCTAGAGATTTTAGGTCACTGATATATCGCACATTACAGAATACTGTTCTCCTTATACCGGAGAGACGAATTTCATGTTAACTCCTCATAACCTTCACATGTATTCGATCATACCCAATTACTACCATTATATACAGTATCAATAGATCCGTGGTTAGGTGGTAACTAAAGTAATCTCTATCACACGCGAATTACTATAGCGAGTTTCAGGTCTGGAGACTAGGTCGTACCAGTTATCACTATATGAATTTTCATCTGACAGTTATGTATAATTACCAACTGGAAATTCAAAGTGATTCGTTCGGTGTACTTGTCATTTATAAGTACCTGCATACGATACCCTGGTGTCACTACACCAGATGACTATGAGAGTAGTCATTACTCTCCAACGAGTAAATATAGTATACACCAATCTTCCGGAATATCGATGTCCTATCTCGATACTTCTACGATTATGAACATTTAAAAATATACTTATCGACTAGTCAGGTCTCACTAATGTGATCTATATCACAATCCTGCAGTTTAGTATTATTTTACAGACTTTATTAGTAATCAATAATAGACATGGTATTATAAATAAAAGATATACCAATAAAAAAACAAATAGCATACTATTATTACGAACAATAAAGTTCTATACATGTAGGTTACAATTACAACTAATTTCTTCTAAGGGCACCTACATCTAATATATAATATCATCTAGAAGTTCTCGGCGAGTTTTCACCTCCACTGAGCACATATATACAATCTTAGATGCCAAAACACCAATGGCTTGTGAGACCGGCCACCGTCCTTCATCGGGGTCTAGAAAGTATACACTAGTTTACTTTAGAATATCGATGCCTAGTCTCGATACTCTCATGATTATGAACATTTAAGAATGTGCTTATGGACTACCTAACTCCCACGTATATGATCGCCATCATAATGCTAGTAGTTGTTCCCTTATTAATTAAAAACAACAATAAGAGCTAAGCTCTATCTAAACACAATAAGGCAGCGCTTTACGTGCTCCCCACGTGAGCGCCAGCGCATGCCTCCTATAGGATTAAACCCTACAACGGCGACTCACGTGAAGTTCACGTGAGCGTCGATGTGCAAAGCATATGGTGCCTGTTATATAAGAATTAAATTTTTAGGCGGTGCCCACGTGCATAGCACGTGAGTATTGGCGCCCAAATTAAAAGGGCAGAATTAAATTCTACATGGGGAATTATTTCCCTAAAATCTGGGGATATTCTCTGTTAAACAGAGCCGTTGGATCAAAAATCCAATGGTAGGTTTAAATTCTATTAAGAGAAAATATTTTCCTAATCTTTCCAAATGAGAAAGGTAAATTCTGAACCCTTGGATTAAAAAAATCTTATTAAAAATATTTTTGAGAGGTAGCAGATCTGTCCGGCCATTCGAATTTAGGGCTAGGCCGACTAATACCGTTCTTTTGTCGATGGAAGTAAACAAGAATGAAGCACCAGTAGTAGTTCGGGAGTTTATGGATGTGTTCGAGGACATCTCGGGTTTACCGCCAAAACGAGATGTGGAGTTCGTGATTGATCTTATTTCTGGAGCAGCGCCGATTTCAAAGGCTTATTATCCAATGGTGCCGGTGGAAATAGAAGAGGTAAAGAAACTGGTTGCCGAATTGCTATAGAAGGGTTGGATTCATAGCAGCGGTTCATCCTAGAGAGCCCCAGTTCTTCTAGTCAAGAAGAAGGATGGCACATGGAGGATGTGCGTCGATTATCGAGAATTAAATCGGGTGACTATTAAGAACAAGTACCCAATCCCTTGCATCGGCCGATCAACTCAGTGGCGAGAGGGTATTCTCGAAGTTGGATTTGTGATCCGGATATCATCAAGTTCGGGTGAAATCAGAAGATATTTGCAAGACAGCATTCCGAACTCGATATGGGTATTACGAGTACTTAGTGATGCTATTTGGAGTTACTAATGCACAAGCAATATTTATGGACTTGATGAAACGAATCTTTTCACCGTACTTGGATCAGTTCGTAGTGGTGTTCATTGATGATATTCTAGTCTATTCAAGGAGCAAAGAAGAGCATGCAGAACACTTGAGGATCACACTGCAAACGTTAAGACGAGAAAAGTTATATGCTAAATTGAGCAAGTGCGAGTTTTGGCTCGAAGAAGTGAAATTCTAAGATTATGTTGTATCCGGAGATGGAATTGTCATTGAACCCGAAAAGATTGCAGCTGTTCATGATTGGCCAATTCCAAAGAATATAAGGGGGGTCAGGAGTTTTCTTAGGCTTGCTGGATACTATAGAAGGTTTGTGGAGAATAATGCAGTTTGGGTGATTGTCGATCGATCGACCAAGACAGCTCATTTCATACCATTTCGTATTGGTCAGTCGACGGACGCTTTGGCAGAGCGGTACATGCAAGAGATTGTGAGATTGCATGGAGTACCCATAAGTATCGTTTCGGATCATGATACTCGATTTCTATCACACTTTTGGAGGAGTTTACAGGAAAGTTTGGGAACTCGCTTGATGTTTAGCACAGCCTATCATCCTCAGACAGATGGCCGGTCTGAAAGAACGATCCAAACTTTAGAAGATATGTTAAGAGCATGCATGTTAGATTCAAGGGTTCATAGGAGGATCATATGCACTTAGTGGAGTTTTCATACAATAACATTTTTCAGGCGACTATACAGATGGCTCCATTTGAAGCATTGTACAGTCGTAAGTGTCGCTCGCCTATCTGTTAGGACAATGATTGATATGGAAAATTCGTCGTTTGATATGAAAAGTATAATCACAATCAAAAAATTTATAACCGCAATCAATAACGGTGTTGTTGTAGTTCGTTAATGAGTACGGGTCGTCCTCTGGGATTCGTGGATTTGATCACTCTTGCTTTAGTTGAGTCGAAAGAAATAGTAAAGAAAATTCAAGAAAAACATTTCAAGATTTAATTGAGTTTATCATTTCAATAAAATCAAGAGAAAGTTCGAGATTTAGCAATCAAGAAACTATCCAAGATCAATTTTAGTTATCAAGAAAATTGAAGAATAGTTTGTAGGATTCGATAGGAATTAGTGTTAATGGATGAATACTCAAAATTACTCATCTTATCTTTTGAAAGAGTTATAACATAGATTGATGGCAATGAATGAAGATTATGGATCTATTGAAGAAACTACGGTTTCTCCTTCACCATCCCTTGTCTTTTCATTGATCACCATTGAAATCTATCTTTTAGCAAAGAAAATCATTAATCATCTAATCCTAAATTGCAACGAGATTATCAAGAACGATGATCTCGCTCTTAATTTGGTCGTTGATAATTTTTTTCCTAAAGTTCATAATTTTCATAAGACGTAAGATGAGTATAGGATTTTATCACCATTTGATCCACCAAATTCCTTTGAATCCTAACAAACAGAGATTTATTCACATATCATGAGTGTTTCCCCCAATCATAGCAAGGCTCTGTTTGAATTTCGAAAATTCAAATTTTGAAGTAACGCTTCAAATCCCGTGCGCTGCGCGCAACGCGCCACGTGTCAGAAGCTGATACGTCAGCGCAGCGCCCAAGGCAGTGTGCCCAATCAGAGCAAAGCTCTATTAAAAACAAAAACAAAAATTAAAGGAAGCAACGCTTCAGTTGCGCAGGCGCTGCACTGCGCGACACGTGTCAGCGCAGTTGCGTAAGCGCAATTGCGCAAGCACAGTGGCGCAAGTGCTGCGCTGCGCGACACGTGTCAGCGCAGTTGCGCTGCGCTGCGCGACACGTGTCAGCGCAGTTGCGCTGCGCTCTGTGCTGCGCGACACGTGTCACACGCTAGAGCGTTTGCGCTAAACAGAATTAAATTCTAGTAAGATTTTTCTGTTCTTATTAAAACAAGAAGATTGTCTTCTGTAAAACAGAAGCCCTTGGATCAAAAATCCAACGGTGGGAAAATTCCCCGAATCACTCAGAGAAGGATCTCTTTAACAAACTTAACAAACCTATGTGCACTATATAAAGACCCCTAGACCCCAACTCAAAACATTATCAACATTGTGAGAGATTAAGAACCTCAAAATAGAGAGAACTCTGAAGAAATTTCAAGAAAAAGGTAAAAATCTTCACAAAATAGAAGAACTTCTTCTAATAGATCATTGATCTAAGAACAAGATCAATGATCTTCAAATGATAATAGTGCCCTGCACTTTTTATGAACCACTGGTTCTTTGAAAACAAGAAAAACTTGTTTTCTCTGATCTAAAATTGATCAAAATATAAAACAGTGCCCTGCACTTGTAAAATTTGCACTGTTGCGCTCTTGGGTTGGCGCAAGCCACCAGAGAGCGCCACGTGTCAGCACCTAAACCACTTGTGCTGTGCGCTTTTAAGATAGAGTCTTGTTCTCTAAAATTGGCGCAACTCACTAGAATGCGCCACGTGTCAGCAGCGCAAGCGCAGCGCACTGCGCTTGCGCGACACGTGTCATCACCACAAGCGCTTGCGCTCAGTGATTAGCGCAAAGCGCCTGAAAAATGCACTGCATCGTTTACTGAAGGGCCAGGCCCAAATCAAAAGGCCTAGTAGGCCAAAACATATTGCAATGCAATAAAAAGGGCAGAGCCCAAACAAAATTAATGCTCTGCATCATTTATAAAAGGGCAGAGCCCAAACAAAATAAAATGCAGAGCCCAGACAGAATTGATGTTCTGTCGCATTTATAAATGGGCAGAGCCTAAACAAAATAAGAAATGCAATGCATTATTTAAAAAGGGGCAAAGCCCTAGCACAGGCCTAATAGGCCAAAGACAAATAAAAGCGTTGAACATTTTTTCAACTGGACTTAGCCCAATCATGGCCGTAAGTCCTCAAATTAAATTGACCGAGCACAGCTGCTCTCTTAAATCAATTTATATCCGGTTCAAGGGTGCATCTCCGAGCTCCTTTGACACCTATCGTTGTAATCCTTCAATGACGTCAGAGAGGTGACGGGTTCCGACGGCCACAAATAAGATGGACCACCATGTTCCTAAACTGGAACATGGACCAAAACGTCCCTAAACTAACATTCGTCCCAAAATAGGAATGTTGGACCGAAATGTCCTTAAACTAATGTTCGTCCCCAAATGGGAATGATGGACCACTATGTCCCTAAATTGGCAATGGACCATCATGTCCCTAAACTGGAAATTGACCGCAACGTCATTAAACTAAACAATAGAGCCAATTGCTCTCTTGTCGGATCCAAACGATCCGGTTAAGTTGATCTTAGTCTGGAGATTAGGCTAATGTATCCTTAACAAAAGTTTAAGTCGATCTTAGCCTCAATATGGCTAATGTATCCTTAAACTAAAACACCAAACCCAAATCTAAGTAAATACGGATTTGGACTAATCCACGTCCTACGGGCGACGGTATAACTTAGTCTCCGTATACAATCCACGGGCAACCACAAACAAAACAAACACATACGACACGAAGTGAAATTCTGAAGAAGGAGAAAGTTGTTACCGCGATGCGGTAGCGTAATTAACTGCAGGGGCTTACGCCTACAGGGAATAGCGTCCCCACAATTAAAACCCCCTCAAGTGAGGGGGAATTTGACAAAGTCTGCTACATCGGCCGCATCCGTCCAAACCTCCGATACACGGTGCCATAAATCAACTTGGCATCTTCGGAGAGGTGGACGGATAAAAACCAAATAGTATCTGCCCCGAATCTCAGGCGAGACGTCTTGCGCGTCTCTGTATTCGGAGGTAAATAATGAGATTCAAAGATTTAACAAATAATGATTTCTTAATGAGAAAATGTAAAGAGAGCGAGATTGAACAAATGATCACCTTTATTATTCAACTTCGAATTACACTTTTCAATTCGAGATTACAAGAAAGATTGCTCTCGATCACTCCTTTGAAGAGGCAATTTCTTCGTCGATCTTCGCTTTGCTCGATCATCGTGAGACTTGGACCTGTCGAGGATCACGCACTCGTTGATGACGATCGACTTTGCGTAAAGGATCTTGAATGAACTCGCTCGATATTGTACTCAAAGATTCTTGATTTTTGATCTTGATTTGGAATTGAATTGGATTGAATTGGCTCTTAAATTGTGTATCGAATTGCGTCTTAACTGTGTAACCCCCGAAATGAAGGCTTAGGTCCTTTATATAGCCCTTCACCAATCTTCCACCAGAATCTAGGCCAATCTTCCCCAAGAAGCTAGGTAGTTATAATGAAGCTTCTAGAATAAGGTAGTTATCAAGCTTCTTCAAGAAGCTAGGTTATTGTAGGGAAGTTTCCAGAACAAGCTTGTTACAATGGAGCGTCCTCATCAAGCTAGTGAGTTGCAGTAAAGATTCTAGAGAGCTATCGTCACCGGAGCCCCCAACTCAACCGCGGATCCGCGGCGGATCGGCCTGACTCGGCTGCAGATCCGCGGCCGTTTGGTGTGCTTGTGGATTCATTTTTCTTGTGTAGTTTGGTGTTGGTCTATATGTATTCAGGTGACATCTGGAATCTTCTTATTTCTTCTGAATCTCTGCCAGATTTTAACTCTTTGATTTCCTGTATTTTGTCGGCGAATTTGCGATTCCGATAGCTTTCCTGAGATAATTTTCTATACAAAATCTAAATGAAGAATGTTGAGATATACAATATCATGCATGAAATAATAAACATACAATTTTCTTCAACAATGTTGATTATAATGTATAACACATGGTAATTAATATTTTCCAGACGAACTTGTAACATGTGTTATATTTATATAAAATATCCTTAGATGATTAGAAAAGTGAGCAAATTGTTATATTAAAGATTGCAATATTTTCGACTGAACAGACGATCTTGGAGAAAGAAGATTATTGAGACCGGATCCCATTATGCAAATGATGGAGAAAGTTAACGTGATCCGAAATCATATGAAGGCGGCCCGGGATCGACAGAAAAGTCAGGCTGATACTGGACAAAGACCTCTGGAGTTCGCAGTTAGTGATCTTGTATTCTTGAAGATATCACCGACCATAGGAGTGATCCGATTTGGTACTCAAGGCAAGTTTAGTCCTCGATTCGTGGGGCCTTTAGGTATTATCGAGCGCGTTGGAGAAGCAACCTATCGATTGGATTTACCACCATCCTTGGCGGGTGTTCATGATGTGTTTCATGTATCTCAACTCCGCAAATATATTCGAGATGAGACGCAAGGCCTAGATCATTCGGAACTGACGGTAAGGGAAGATTTAACATGGGAAGAGCGACCAATGACGGTTGTGGATCGACAAGAAAAGGTCCTCAAGAATAAATTTATCCCACTAGTACTCGTTTCATGGGGAATCGTTCACACGGAGAATCTACTTGGGAACATGAAGACGAGATCCGACAGAAGTTTCCACACCCTTTTTTAGATCCGTGTCTTATTGTCTCTTTTCTTGTTCCGTGAATTTCGAGAATTTTTTTTTATAGTTGGGTATAATATAACACCTTAGCATTGTTATACTATTTATTTAGGATATTTCAAATTTTGTGGAAAAATTCTTTATTATTGTTGCTTTTGGGTTGCAAATAGTGTAATTGATAGTTGTGATTATTATCCGACCCGATCTGCATGTTGGAACCCAACATGGTTCCAAATTATATCAAATATTTGCTAGTACAATATATCCATGCAAATCTAGATTTTATAAACATATATAAATATATTTTAGACTCTAAATATCTTTTTAAAATACAAAATAAAATCAAATAATATATTTCTTTATCTAGCATTGCATGTCATAGCATCCCATATCGTGTGGTTGCGTCCATATATCATGTTCATATCCTAAGTGTTACACAGACTAGTATTTGGATCGCTGCGTATATTTACGTAGATCCGTATTTGGGGCTATATATTTTTAATTGTAGAATATTGTATCATGGTTTAAATTCTTACGTATATTCTCCAAATTTAAAAACTAGATTTTTGAATGTATACGGCTAATATTTGGAGAGATCCGATATTATCTGTAGAATCTCACCATATATATATATTATATACAGTATATAAATTGTTATAAATATATATAATATATTGATTTATTTTAAATAATAAAATCTCTCTCTCTCTCGTCTCTCCCTTTCAAATCCCGTCCCCACCTTTTCTGTCTCTCTCTCTATAATATATATATATATATATATATATATAATAATAATAATAATAATAATAATAATAATAATAATAAAAACCCAAAACCCACACTCTCTCTCCTTCTTCTCCCTCCCGCAAACGCGAGACCTAACCCACATCGCTCCCCACTATCGCCGCTCCTTCTCATCACCGTCCTCCTCTCGTTCTCACTTCCTCTTCCTCGCCGCTATCACCCCCTCTCTTTTTCTTTCCCCGAGACCTTCTCTTTCCTCCTCCCCGACGACCCAAGATCCTAACCTGAACCCATCACCCCCATCGCCGGCTACCCCTCTTCACCGGAAAACCCCTCACCACCGAACACCTCCATCACCTCCTTGTCTCCCCAAAAATTCCAGAATACCCATACACCACCACCACCGACCCCTGCTTCTTCCCTGATCACCATTCAAAGCTCACGGCTACACCCTCGTCTAGACGAGCTCGCCACTGACAACTTCGCCCCGTCGCCGTCACCTCGTCACCTATCTTTCCTCTGTCCTCGTCAATTATAGAGAACCCCAATAGCCTTCTCTTCTTCCTCTTCTTCTTTCTTTTTTTTCTTTTTTCGGCCGTCTCGCCGGAGTTGTGCATGTCCTCGAAGATTCGGACAACCCAGTCATCGTCGTTGTCTAACCCAGTCACCACGTCACGCAGCTGCTCAGCCAGGTCCAGTCCTGCGTGCGTAAGTTTTGCATCGTGACTTTATTTCGACGTCAGAATATGATATCCGTATCTTGACATGAGATTCAATCAGGCAAGTTCTAAACTTGCAACATGCTATATTATTATATCAATATCTATTTGATAAATTATAGTGTATGTATTTTAATATTCAGCAGAAATTACCGATTTACAGTTTTATAGCATACGTCTGTATCCGTACTGATAATAGTTTATCTAGTTGCATGCCGGAACATCACAATAATATCATACCACTATATTAGTTCAATATGTTATCTAGATTGCATCATATATGGTAATGGACGTATAACGGTTATTACAGATAGATACATATGCATCCTGGCATTAATTGTGTTTTGATATTGATTACAAGTTTAGATTGGTATCTATTGTGGTTAATATACATTACATAACATGTTCACGACACATTACCAGACTTGTTATTTGGATCTTATTGCTAATGCCAGTAATCCTGATTGTTTTCCTAATGGATGTAACTTGTTGTCTATATAGACAAGACCTGTACCTGCTTAATCCTGTGTAGGCATTAGATTTATATCGTCAATACCCGACTTGAATACATAATTATGGGGGAAAAGGGGAAATCAAGAATGTAACCGAAACATAGTTTAAGAGGATATTATTATTGTTTGCCGTGATTTCGGGCGTGAACGGAATAATCATTGTTTATTGTACTGTGGCCCCATGGGGAATGAACGGGATATATTGTATCATGGTCCCATGGGGGAATGAACGGGATATATTATACCGTGGTCCCGTGGGGAATAAATGGGATATGTACTGTTGAGTTACGATGAGAATTATATTAATTGATTTAAAAGACTTCTAGAATAGCTAACCTAGAAGCATAGACTTTAGGATACACATCACATATATATATCTCACTATTTATACATGTGTTTATTATTTACATTACTGTTTAATCATATCATCCTATCCTGGTTACTACTATTGTTCGATATTATGACGCACCGACGTCTGAGTTTTGCATGGCCTAGTTCCTCTGATTTTATCGCAGGCAGATCAAGAGTATTTTGGCAAGTAAGCCGAGCAGTGAGGAGCTAGACGTTTAGTTTAGAGATGTTTAGTTTCTTTTCTTCCGTAGTTTTATTTTTATTGATGTGAGCCCATATGGGACGTGATTCAGATACTATTGTTTATTGGATCTTGATTCGTTTCCGCTTTAGACATTTTCTTGATTCTATTTACTGTGGCAGATGGACATGTGTTAGCTAGATTTTATTTTATTGTTCTTGATATCCGATTGACAGCTATAATATGACTGTGGAGGGATGATTCCTAGCCACAGGTATCATGGTTGGCTTTATCACGTGACGTGTTTACGTATTTTGGGAAGCGATGCGTGATAAATTCCAAAAGCGATGGACCTAAACACCCCAAGTCTAGGGGTATAACCATACATACAGTCTATATGGCTAGCGGTAAAGAAGAAAACCGCGCTTCAGTGAGTCACCTGTTAGTTATATGTATGCCCTAGAGGACATTACTGTACATATGATGTATATTGTAATGGATGCTTGGACATATATAGGGAGGACTTTCTTGCTCGACAAGATAGTATGCTATCTGGTTGTACTTTATCTTAACATGTACTCTGATTGTCTCTATGTTATATGTTGATAAAGCCCTTAGGATGAGTACTTGACTACCAGGACTATGATGCAGATCATACTAGTGGGGACAGCGTAGTCGTCAAGTACATCCTTCAAATGTTTCTAGTCGTGGGAGTATCGAGACATGGCATCGATACTCCAGAGTAGACTAGCGTATGCGCTTCTTGACCCATATGATGGGCGATGGATGATCCCATATCCATTGGTGTTTGACATCAGAGAAGGTATACGGGTGCTCAGTAGAGACTGGGTACACTGGACAGACTCGCCGAGAACTCCCAGATGGTATTATACCTCACGTCAGATTGCAGTTCTCTGGTGACACTAGTACAAGTTAGTCTGTAGACCCGAGATCGTCATAGAGTCTTGTATGATTCCCACTGTGTTTTGATTTCCATCATACCACGTCCAAGAGGGCGTGCAAAAAGGTGGATTTTGGGTACAGTCTCGAATCACATGGAGGTAATGAGCGATAGGAGGGGATTTGTCTCTCCCGGTATAGGGAGTTGATGTTGCGCTATGTTCGATTGGCTATAACTGAAAATTCCTGGCCAGGGTTGCTGAGATTTACTGGTAAATGTTATCAGTAGTTTCTCGAACTGTTATAGACCTCATATCGACACGACTTATCAAGCTACTGGGGTCTGACGTTTACCACCCCTAGGCAAGATATGCGACATATCAGACGAAGAGACCGGACTGTACGGGAGTGTTACTGATTGGATTCACAGGAGAATATACAGGCTTGCTTGTTGATCTTCTGATCGCTCAATACCTGGATGGCTGTTACGTTTAGCTGACTGCTTGCACCTTGTGGGTGTTTGATATGATCATCATCTACTGCCGGCGTATTGACGATTCTTTAGAGTCCTACACAGAGGTTTCTTGGCTCAGGCAAAACGGAGTAGGAGCACATATATGATATGTGCGGGACCGAGAACAATATGTGTATGTGATACCGTATTAGATTCTCACGATATGAGATATCGGCCGGGTATATGTGATATAACCGGGTCATCGGATCAAGTGTTGATTCGATGAACCGATGCAGATAATATTAGTCGGTTATTTGTGAAATAGCCGGATTATCGGATCAAGTGTTGATTCGATAATTTAATATATAATTATATATTTGATATATTAAATTACATTAACTGATATAAGCTCACTAAAAGATTATTTTTCTCACTCGGGTAATACATTGATATATATGCGATGTATTTTAATTGTATTATTTTATTTTGTTACAATAAATATTGTATATGTGATATATAATATTGTAACATGTTAGGGTTATTAATACAACATGTTTAGTGGAGATTAAACATGGTTAGGGTTTGATTTGGGTTAAGCTTTTCTAGAAGTTTCTAGAAGCTTTGCTTTTTGTTTTTGCAAAGATATTTTGTAAAGATATTTTTGGATGATATTTGTTAACCCAATCCAACCCTTCACCATGGTTCATTCTCTACATGGGTTAAGTTATCATACTTAACCCATGATTGCATTTCTAACCTCACACAATTCATTATTCATCACAAAAGAAATGGTTCATTCTCTACATGGGTTAAGTTATCATACTTAACCCATGGTTGCATTTCTAACCTCACACAATTCATTATTCATCACAAAAGAAATGGTTCTTCTTCTTCCTTCTCCTTTTCAATGAAAAAGTTTTCTAGCTTTTTCATTAGTGATGATTTTGAGTGAGATTAAGAAAATAAACGAGAGCTAAAATCCTACTTCATCATCCTAATCTATTCTAGCCATTTAGATTAGAGTGTTCACTTCATTTATGAGTGAGAGCTTGTGTTTAAGAAACTTCAAGGTAGATCATCTTAGTTATCGAAGATCGGAAGCAAGTTTGCATCATTCTCTTCGTGGAGCCTCTCTAGAGTCCGGGTACATGATGATCGCAGCGAAGGGACCTCAATACGAAGTTTATGAAGTGAAGGACCGGACTACAAAGGTTGTAATCCCAAACTCGTAGATGTTAAAGTGTTTAACATGCTTTGTTTCGCCTAAGCTCTAGTTTAAAGATCTTGGTTAGTGTTGTTCGGCACGTCTAAATTTTAAATCGGGCATGGTTGATACCTTATAGACCCTTGTAAGAGTGTCTAGTAACCCTGCAGTGGTATCAAAGCCAAACTAGAGCTTTAGGCGAAGTCTAGACGAAATTTAAAGTCCGATCGAACTCCGAATACCCGTAAAACCCTAGTTTCTGGAAATTTTTCAAAAAGTTGATTTTTTTCATATTAAAAATGCTCAGAAAATTCAGCAGGTGATTTGATGGATTACTGTGCAAAACGAACCTAAAATACCATTACTGCGCCGCGGAACCGCGGCAATACCCTTGCTTGCGCGGCGGTTCCGCGGCCAAACAGTAACATTAGGGTTTGTATTTTACACAGTAATATCCGTACAGATTTCCTGATTGTTCTGGGAATTTTTATTCTACTCAAGTGTTGAGTTTTCTGGGTTGTATTGGGAGCTCGTTGATTCGATCGGAAAGTATAACTTCGTTTAGTTTGTCCGGGTAATTTTAAGAACGTGTTTAAAAGTTCGAACGGATATCAATAACTCACTTTTTCCCCTGCCGGAAAATTTCCAAGTGTTGGATTTTTCCGTAGTTTAAGAACGTTCTAAGTCGTGCAAGTAACGCGGTGGACCCTCTAGAAGAACACAAAGCTTAACTTGATTATGTGACCGTCTTGAACTGCCTCTAAACCTTAGGGTTTAGGGCAGTACGGCGTTGCCACATGTGAGGCGTTGGCTTGACCCTTCTACGGCTGGACCATTGGTACTGTGGCATGTAATGGATGTTTTAAAACTAATTTCAAGTGTTGAGAACTATTTGGGAAAACTTGGGTATTTGATTATTCGATCGGAAAGTTTAACATTGTCTATTTATCTGGAATGTGATACAATATTTGGAATCCACAAGTAGTTATGAGATAACTAATTTAAATGTTATAAATCTAGCGGTTTAGTCTCAGATGATCGGTTGCCACGGGATTTTGATGCGATCAAAAGTCCATCGCAATCACGTAGTGTACGCGGATACTCGCCGGGTATACTTAATAGACAGCCACGCCCCATAGCCCCGACCAAGTGACTGTAGGAGAACCCCGTCGCCAAAAGCATCCGTTCGGGTGCTCACGGCATCGGTGTTCCACCTTAGTGCACTTCGTCGATGGCATCCGAGGGTGCGTCCGTCTACTAAAGTTTGCGACGAGCATTCGATCAGGATATCGGGTATCTTGTTGAATTGCCCGACTTGATATTGAAAAGAGTTTTCGATAATGAGACTAAAATGCGGGGTTTATAATTGTTTGGCATGCGATATCTAAGGAATTCATTTGGTTAGGCATGCGATGTCTAAGGAGGTTGCGGATTCCAACTGTTGTAGTTTTACACTTTCTTTTCTGTGACAGTGTAGTATGTAATTGTATCGCCGGTTTTCGTTGCTATACATCAACGACAATCGGTGTATGCATACTTACTTACGTTGATAACATGTGATGTTATGTGTTGCTGTGATATGTTATATTGGATCGTTGTGTTTGAATAGCCGGGGTTTTTATGTGAGATGAGAGTTTTTCATTTTCATTCATGTAAAATTCATTGTATGTAATATTCTTTTATTGGGGCACTTAAGGGCTGAGGATGATGTCACCATTGTATATTATTTACTTTTCCGCATTAGGTAGACCCAAGGCGGGGAGCACAAGTAACCGGATTCTAGGGTCCAGTGGGAGACCATCTCAAGGTGTCGAGACTGGGTCTTCTAACCCTAGAATTGGCAGTGTTGCTTGCCGCTCTCGTAGGGGTTTAGGGATGCGGGTTTGGCTATTCATCGCGACCGTGGAATCCGTGTTTTATACAGGCTCGTATTAAAAACAAGGACCTCCTAGTATATCTAATATTTCATATATGTTCTTCTGCTGCAATGTTCTATGATGAGATCATATTACTGCCTAAGACAAATGTTTATATTATATATATGAGATATATATTATATATTGTTGATTTCGTTTCATATCTGATGCTTGTGAAGCATAATAAAATGGGACTTCATTAATGAGATTAATGAAATAAAAGAAACCTAAGATGTTGTAGAAACTTGTTTGAAAGATGGTAGCTCTAGTTTTTGCTTTGCATAGCGGTGTTCCTTGTAGAACATCCAGCACCTTATTCGATAAGGAAAGAGCCGAGATCCCTTCACCGAGAGTGACCTCTTTAGTGAAACTAGCAGATGCTGCATACTCGGTTTGTCTTTTGATTGCTTCTATAGTTTTTGCTTTACACAGCGATATTTGTGAAATATCCTGCACCTTATTCGATG
The DNA here is from genome assembly GCA_030015575.1 of Agapanthus africanus. Taxonomy (NCBI): domain Eukaryota; kingdom Viridiplantae; phylum Streptophyta; class Magnoliopsida; order Asparagales; family Amaryllidaceae; genus Agapanthus; species Agapanthus africanus. The sequence continues at coordinate 40,776,072 of CM057341.1, forward strand.
AGGAAAGAGCCGACGATCCCTTCACCAGGAGTGACCTCTTTAGCAAAACTAGAAAAGGCCTCAAAAACACTTCATTTAAAATCACTCGATTCTACAACGATATCAAGTTCATTACGCAAAGAGTTTTCTTAAAAACCTGTCGTAGCCCTCCGTCATTTCAGATAAGTATTTCATAGTATTCGTGCTACGTTTGTTGGTCTGTGTCAAGGCATAGTGTTCGGTAGCTTTTTATGCTTATCTGTTAAAGCATATGATGCGATTGGATTAGGGTAGTCGTGCGACTTTGTCGGCCTGCGTCAAGGGTTGTACGAGTGGGTTTAATTCAGTCAGGAAATGACGGGTTAAACTTGACTTGCGGTTTATGGTTTGTTGACCTTGTCAAGGTCATAGATCGCTCGGGGCAAAATATTATTGGGAATTTCAAGTGTTGAAATTTGCAACGAGATTGCATACCTTCTATGAGATAGTTGGATCCCGATACCCACTGCGAGTAAGAGTTACTCCTGGGAGAGTTTTACACATTACAATTAGCCGATCAAGTAGGTGTCTAGAAAGGTGTCAACGGGGTTACGCCCCTGGGAAAATAAGGTTTACTTTAATTAGGTCCGTGCGAAAGCACGGGAAACCTCCCTCAAAGTACCGGCACTGGCTGAAAGATTGGCGAACTTGTAGCGTGTAATTAATCCCGGCTAGTCTATCCTTTTAAGGTTTGAAGGAAGATTTGACTAAAACAGTGGGAGACATCCTGATTAGGTATATTAATAACCAATCTAATCTTGCAAGAGCATACGCTGAGTGTTTTCTTCTCTCTCTCTCCTGGTAGCGACCATGTCACGCCTTAATCAAGATAATAAAACGGATGTGTTGACCGAACCCACTTGTTATACTGAGCTGGGGAACGTTGGTCCCACTCCAACTTATAATTGTTATAAGACAGAGCAGGAAATTGGGGATTACCAGAATTCCCGTGCCGCCCAAACGAAGAAAGTACATGTTGATGCATCTTCTTCGGGTGTGTTCATTACACAGAACTGTTTCTCAGTATCCTTTACGTCCTGGGTATGAGATACCGGATCAGGATCCCGCATATGTAATCTGTTACATGGGCTACAGATAGGTAGAGAACTGAGAACGGGTGATAAGTTTCATGAGATAGAAACGGTGCAAGTGTTGTAGCCAAGTCTGTTGGTAGTTATCACCCTGTATTAACAAATACATTGATTCTGAACGAATGTTATTAGATATCGAACCTGATATACAACATCATATCAGTCTCTTTATTAGTAAAAAAGGATATAATTTTGTATTGTTGGATAATGTTTTGAACATTTCCTATATCAAGAGTTGATCGGTTCAGACACGTTATCTAAAGGCACTGACGTTCTAAATCAAACCGCAGTTCTTAGTATACAGAACACACGCAAGAGGAAGAGTTCAGAAATGAACGAATCCTTCTTGAGGTATTGTAGACTAGGTCATATCAATGCGACCCGACTAGCTGAAGTTACGTTTAGATGCATATTTAAATTAGTTTGAATTTACATCTTATGAAACTTGCCGGTCATGTCACAAAGATAAGATGACCACAGTTCTGTTTATTGGAAACAGAGAAAGAGTTAGTGAACTTTTGGGATTGATACATGATGATGTATATAAGGTCCCCTGTCTACACATGCCAGGACTGGTTCTTTTTACTTCATTAGATTCACTGATGATCTCTTAAGATTCAGACATATGTTCCTGTTGAAACACAAGTCCAAAACTTTTGAGATATTCAATGAATATGAGTTAGAAGTAGAGAACCAAAACATGTATAAGTATTATGTCCTTTGATATGATCAGGGAGGAGAATACTTGAGCATGAAGATTCCTGGACTTTTCTAAAGGAGAATGAGATTCTCTCTCAGCATTACTCCTCCGAATACACCACAGCACGTCGGTGTATCGGGGCGGAGCAAACACACCCTATTTGATATGGTATGATGTATGATAAGTACTACCGAGTTTCCTATTTCCTTTTGGGAGTTATGCACTTGAGAAGCTGCATACCTATTGAATAGGGTTCAAATCATATCAGTTGCCTACCGCTTCATATGTGATATGGAATGGGAAGAGCCCATATCTTAAGTATGTTAGGATTTGGGGTTGTCCAGCCTATGTCTAAAAGCATAATCCGGACAAGCTCGAGGCAGTTCTGTAGAAGTTTGTTGGATATCCCAAGCATACGCAAGGGAATATCTTCTACCTAACAGAGGAACAAAATATGTTTTGTTTCTCAACATGCCACCTTTGTGAAAGGGAATTTCTTGTGAAAAATTAGTGGTCATGAGGTAGAACTGGAAGGAGTTCCAGTTATACAAACTACAGCAGATGATTTGGTAAAACCAAAGGATTCAATAGTTTCCAACGAACCTCAGCCTCTCCGCCGATCTAGTAGGGTTCCTCACCCACCTGAGAGATACTTCGGTTTTCTCTATGACAGTAGGAGTGAGGATTGCATCATGAGATGATGAACTAACTAGTTTCGAGCAGGCCATCAAGAGTGGGACTCTGTAAGAATGGCTGGATGCTTAGCGATCTGAGATGGAATCCTTATACACCAACAAAGTATGAACTTTGGTTGCTTTATCTGAAGGGTTAAATCCCCATCAGGAGCAAGTATATCTTGAGAAGATTACCTGGTGTACATGGAAAAGTTGAGACTTTCAAAGCTATGCTTAAGTCCATCCAGATCCTACTTGTCACTGCTACATACCATGACTATGACATCTGGTGGTTGGGTGTCATGACTGCTTTTCTAAATGATGTTTTGGAAGAGAGCGTCTATAAGTACACAGCCAGAGGGCTTCGTAGACAGTGGGAGCAGCAGAAACGTGTGCAAGTTGTTTTATGTAATAAAGCAGGCATCGCGGAGTTGGAACGTCTGTTTTGATGTGATAGTCAAAGAGTTTGACTTCATCAAAATGGTAGATGAACTTTGTATATACAAAAAGGTAGTAGAGAGTATGGTGGTGATCCTCGTAGAGTACGTGGATGACATACTCTTGATAGGGAAGGAGTTTCCTATGCTACGCTCGGTCAATCTCCGCTTATCACAAGGATTCTCCATATAAGATCAAAGTGATACCTCCTAAATCATAGGTTTTATATCTATGAGATAGATCTAATTAGATGTTAGGATACTCACTAGTTGTAGTGAGATGGTATCAATCGATCCTGGGGAAAATCACTGGAAAGGTTCCAGGGTGATAAGGACGACTGAATGTCAGTCGCAGGCATTGTCTTTACCTTCAGTGGAGGGACGGTATGTTGGAAGAGTTCCAAGCTAGATACCGTGACATACTAGATGATTAAAGGCAAGATACATCGTTACCAAGGATGCTACCAAAGATGCAGTCTGGATATATTTTAGTTCATAAGATGAACTTCGTTCCAACCATTGTGTGACAATGGAGCTGTGGCTTATGCCAAGGAACCCCCGTCCCATCAGAAATCCAGATATAATTTTTAGGCAGTATCACCCGATCATGGAGATGGTTGATCTCCAGGGAGATCGAGGTTAGGAGAGTAGACACAGAGGACAATAGCGCTGATCCACTCACAAAGGCCTTTTTCCCAGTAGGGACTTTAATGGGATGGTTGAGTATGAGATACTTCAACCATAGCTAATTGTTGGGTATGTGATACCACAACAGATGGCCCTAGTGCAAGTGGGAGATTGTTAGTTATATGTATGCCCTAGAGGCCATTACTGCACATATGATGTATATTGTAATGGATGCTTGGACATATATAGGGAGGACTTTCTTGCTCGACATGATAGTATGCTATCTGGTTGTACTTTATCTTAACATGTACTCTGATTGTCTCTATGTTACATGTTGATAAAGCCCTTAGGATGAGTACTTGACTACCAGGACTATGATGCGGATCATACTAGTAGGGACATCGTAGTCGTCAAGTACATCCTTCAAATGTTCCTAATCGTGGGAGTACCGAGACAGGGCATCGATACTCCAGAGTAGACTAGCGTATGCGCTTCTTGACCTATATGATGGGCGATGGATGATCCCATATCCATTGGTGTTTGACATCAGAGAAGGTATACGGGTGCTCAGTAGAGACTGGGTACACTGGACGGACTCGCCGAGAACTCCCAGATTGTATTATACCTCACGTCAGATGGCAGTTCTCTGGTGACACTGGTACAGGTTAGTCTATAGACCCGAGATCGTCATAGAGTCTTGTGTGATTCCCACTGTGCTTTGATTTCCATCATACCACGTCCAAGAGGGCGTGCAAAAAGGTGGCTTTTGGGTACAGTCCCGAATCACATTGAGGCAATGAGCGATAGGAGGGGATTCGTCTCTCCTGGTATAGGGAGTTGATGTTGCGCTGTGTTCGATTGGCTATAACTGAAAATCCCTGGCCAGGGTTGCTGAGATTTACTGGTAAGTGTTATCAGTAGTTTCTCGAACTGTTATAGACCTCATATTGACATGACTTATCAAGCTACTGGGGTCTGACGTTTACCACCCCTAGGCGAGATATGCGACATATCAGACGAAGAGACCGGATTGTACGGGAGTGTTACTGATTGGATTCGCAGGAGAATATACATGCTTGCTTGTTGATCTTCTGATCGCTCAATACCTGGGTGGCTGTTACGTTTAGCTGACCGCTTGCAACTTGTGGGTGTTTGATATGATCATCATCTACTGCCGGCGTATTGACGATTCTTTAGAGTCTTACACAGAGGTTTCTTGACTCAGGCAAAACGGAGTAGGAGCACATATATGATATGTGCGGGACCGAGAACAATATGTGTATGTGATACCGTATTAGATTCTCACGATATGAGATATCGGCCGGGTATATGTGATATAGCCGGGTCATCGGATCAAGTGTTGATTCGATGAACTGATACAGATAATATTAGTCGGTTATTTATGAAATAGCCGGATTATTGGATCAAGTGTTGATTCGATAATTTAATTTATAATTATATATTTGATATATTAAATTACATTAACTGATATAAGCTCACTAAAAAATTCTTTTTCTCACTCGGGTAATACATTGATATATATGCGATATATGTTAATTGTATTATTTTATTTTGTTACAATAAATATTGTATATGTGATATATAATATTGAAACATGTTAGGGTTATTAATGCAACATGTTTAGTGGAGATTAAACATGGTTAGGGTTTGATTTGGGTTAAGCTTTTCTAGAAGTTTCTAGAAGTTTTGCCTTTTGTTTTTGCAAAGATATTTTGTAAAGATATTTTTGGATGATATTTGTTAACCCAACCCAACTCTTCACCATGGTTCATTCTCTACATGGGTTAAGTTATCATACTTAACCCATGGTTGCATTTCGAACCTGACACAATTCATTATTCATCACAAAAGAAATGGTTCATTCTCTACATGGGTTAAGTTATCATACTTAACCCATGGTTGCATTTCTAACCTCACACAATTCATTATTCATCACAAAAGAAATGGTTCTTCTTCTTCCTTCTCCTTTTCAATGGAAAAACTTTCTAGCTTTTTCATTAGTGATGATTTTGAGTGAGATTAAGAAAATAAATGAGAGCTAAAATCCTACTTTATCATCCTAATCTATCCTAGCCATTTAGATTAGGGTGTTCACTTCATTTGTGAGTGAGAGCTTGTGTTTAAGAAACTTCAAGGTAGATCATCTTAGTTATCGTAGATCGGAAGCAAGTTTGCATCATTCTCTTTGTGGAGCCTCTCTAGAGTCCGGGTACATGATGATCGCAGCGAAGGGACCTCAACACGGAGCTTATGAAGTGAAGGACCGGACTACAAAGGTTGTAATCCCAAACTCTTAGATGTTAAAGTATTTAACATGCTTTGTTTCTCCTAACCTCTAGTTTAAAGATCTTGGTTAGGGTTGTTCGGCACGTCTAAATTTTAAATTGGACATGGTTGATGCCTTATAGACCCTTATGAGAGTGCCTAGTAACCCTACATCACCGACCTCAAACTCGGTCGTTCACAAAGGATCCGAGCAGCAGCAAAAGCTCCAAGAAATGCTGACCAAAATAGCAGCACTTACAGGACAAGAAAAAGGTCTGGACAAAGAAGTTGAACAGCGCCAAGAGCAAGAGACCGATACAGAGTTCTTGCGACGGGTGCTGAAAAGGAAAGATAAGGAAGTTGCAGAGCAAGCTGCTAATATTAAGTAGATGGCTCTTCTATTCTAAGATATGGTGGGAATGATGATACAACCGGAACCCCCAACCGAAGATCCGCCAATAGTTATTAAGGATAACAGAGGGGAAACATCAAAATCTCTTCCGGCCTTGTTAGCGGCCAACGAAGAAACCATCTCTAAGGTGGTCCTGGACGACTACATCGCTTAGCAAATAAGAGCTCATCAGGTCAGTGAAGCCGTCGGTCAACTCGACAGAAACGAGCGGCCATATCCCATCTGGTATGACTAAATCAAGTACCCGTCGGGTTATACAATCTCCAAGTTCCATGTCTACAAAGGAACGAGCAATTCTCACCAGCATGTAGCACAATTCAGAGCACTTTGTGGCAATACTGGAGGCGACGAAAAACCGTTGCTTCGCCAATTTGTCGGAAGCTTGTCAGAGACAGCTTTTGAATGATACTCAGATCTCCCAAATGACTCCGTGAAAAACTTCACTGAACTGGAACTACTGTTCACGCAACGGTTCACCAACGCGAGCGAACACACTCCGATCACGGTATTAATTAATGCCAGGGTAAATCCGGGAGAAACTTGAGTCCATTTCGTGATCCGATGGAAGAACCTATGTTCTAAATGCGAACAATGTATTGAAGAGTCTCCAGCCGTGGGCATGTTCATCAGGACCCTCGATCCTCAATCTATGGTGTCTCGGTTCATGACGTTCTTCAAACCCACAACCTTCCAGGTGCTGATAGACAAGCTGGCCCAAATGGATCAGATAGGCTATTGCCACGCCCCGCTTCCCAGAGTGCGCTTAGATCGGCATGTGACAGAGCCAACCATGCTACCTGTGGCTAGGAAATATCCCTCCACAGTCATATTACAGCTGTCTATAGATATCAAGAACAGTAGAAATAAAATAAACTATCTAGTACATGTCTATATGCCAGAATAAATGAGGCAAGAAATATAAATGTGCGGAAGCAATAAATCCAATAAGCAAAACATCTGGAAAGTATGTCCTAAATACGGGCTCACATCAGGAAATGAAAATACTGAAAGAAAACTAAACTAAACAAAGCTAAATACTAACAGGATCCTCACTGCTCGGCCTGTCGACTGAAATACTCCCGATAAGCCTGCGAAAGAGATAAAGGATCTGGGCCATGCAAAACCCAGACATCAGTGCGTCATAATATCAAACAATAATAAATGAACAAGATACACGAGATATGCAAGCATGAGTATGAACAATAATGAGTGTATAACAAGTAACACGGGTATGAAACAGTGAAGTGTATATGTGCGGGTGAAGTGCGGTAAATAATCTAAACTGTGCTACTGGGTTATCTATTCTAAAGTTATTTGAAATCAATTGATGTACTCCTCATGTAATTCAAAGAATATGTCCCGTTACCCCCCCGGGACCACGGATCAGGATATGTGAACCAAGAATGGTTCTGTCCCGTTACCCCCCGGGACCACGGATCAAGTTGTAAGAGTCACGAATGACTCTGTCCCGTTACCCCCCGGGACCACGGATCAAGAAGAATCATGAATGATTCTATCCCGTTACCCCCCGGGACCACGGATCAAGTAATATCCTTTTAAGTTACACTCGGTTACACCTTTAATTTCTCCATACCCCCAAGGTTATGTGTTCAAGTCAAGTATTAATAAACTGGAGCTAATGCCAATACAGGATCAAGCAGGTACAGGTTTGCCTATGCAGACAAAAGGATACGTCCGTCAGGACAACATGTCAGAATTTTCGGCATTAGAAACAGGATCAGGTAACAAGTCAAGTAGTGGTGTATCAGGTCATGACAGGTAGTGCACAGGTATCAAACGGATGCTCATAATAAATCTGTAGCAAGTACAGATGCATGATAAAAGCATGGATGCAGAAATATCTATCAGAGGTTACATCTACAGTTCCATGACTATGTGGGATGCACATTATCAAGCATGGGGTGTTAATACAACAATAACATGAAATAATATGATCTGTAGATGCAGCTATATATATAATAAATGATATGGATGCATACGGGTATCCGAAAACAGTAAAACATTAATATGGGTGTACAGTGCAATCAACATGTGATATTTTAATTTATATGGATGCAAAATAAGATACATAGCATGTAGCAAGATGAACTTGTATGCGACTAGATATGTAAATAATGGTATGGATGCATACGGGTATCGAAAACTGTAAAATTGTAATATGGATGCATAACTAAACAATATGTAATATTATTATTCGCATGAATGCAAAATATAGTAGTATAACATGTAGCAAGATAAACTTGCCTGAACGGAACACACGACGGGTGCGTACGGCACGTCCGACGTCGGGTAATCGTCGCAACGCATACACGGCACATGGGACGGGTCCAGGCAAGGCAAGAAGGTAACCACACAGGTAGAGGACGTTCACTGGATTACTCGGGTCATCGGCAGCGGCACGGCTCCGGCGGGTGATCACCGGAAAAGAAACAAGATCAAGAAAAGAAAGAAGAAAGAAGAAGAAGAAGAAGAGAGGAGGGTGCTCTGGGGTTGGTGCTGGGGTTTGGGAGAAGGCGAGGAGGTCGTTGCGAAGGTGTGAGGAGACGGCAATAGATCGCCGGCGAGGTGTGCAGGTGAGGCCGGGGTTTGGTTTGGGTTCTCGGGTGAGTTGCAGGGTGTTCAAGGAGAGGAGGGGAGGAGGGGAGAAGGAGGTGAGATCGAAGGGATGATGAAGGCAGCGAAATGAGGGTGGTGGCGAGGGCGAGGGATCGCCGGCGGCGAGGTGGTTGCTCGGGTGAAGGTGGGTGCAGCGAGGGTTTTTGGGGAAAGGGAGGTCTGCAAAGAAGAGCAGAAGAGAAGGAGGTGAGAGAGGAGGCGAGGTCGAGGGTGAGACGACGACGAGCGTGGTCGCTAGCGGTGGAAGCGGGGTGTGCAGGCGACGATGGGTTCTTGGGTTCGGGTGTTCTTGGGTCGGGATCGGTGCAGGGGAGAGGAAGAGGGAAGTGATGTGACGGAAGTGCTTGATATGATGAGGGGAGGCCATCGAGGGCATCGGCTGTGGTGGCGACAGCTACGGGCATGAGCGGGGGTGCGGGCGTGGGTTCGAGAGATGGGTTATTGTGGTCGGGGCTCGGGGTTGTAGTCGGAGGTGAAGGAGAGAGAGGGAAGGAGGATGTCATGGTGACGAGGGCGTTGAAGCGACGATGATGAGGGCCGCGACGACGCGAGGCGAGGCGATGGGTGCGGGCAAAAGGCGAGAGAAGAAGGAGAGAGAGACGTGCATGGGCTAAAGTTTATGGGTTTTCAAAATAAAAAAAGAAAAAGAAATATATATAATATATATATATATATATATATATATATATATAGAGAGAGAGAGAGAGAGAGAGAGAGAGTGTTTAGATTAGGTTTTAAAAGATTTAAAATATATTTTAGTTTAAGAAACAGAAACGTACATATAATATTATATGTATATAGACTATATTAACAGTTAGAAATAGTAAAGAATATATTATTAGTTAATTTTGAGTTTTTGGCTAATACAAAAATAGTCCAAAACACGTCCAGGTCGGGTCTACAAATCTAGTTTTAAAATACGGATAATATACGTATCAACCAACATCAAAATAGGATATCCGGATAACGAAAAAGCATACTCTCAAGAACGGATGCACGTAGCGTGCACGTAGCTATCCAAACGAGTTCGTTTCACTGAACGGGACGAGAATACGGTGTACGGACGCTACGACAGGGTTAGGGGTATCATGCAGGCCATGTTAGATATTTTTAAAATATTTTATTTGAATTTATTTGTTTTATTAAAAAAATACAGATGTCAGATATAATGCCAGTATGCAGCAGTATAAACAAAAAATATGAAAATACACGGATCTAACAAGCCGGAATAAATCATAAACAGGAATCAAGACGGGTTTTTAGGAAGCTGGTCGGGTCGGTTGCAAAAACAGATGTCAAATACACTATTCGCACCCAAAACACGATAAATCAGGAAAATACTATAAATAAAGAAATACTCAAAATAGAACTGGTATAAATGAACTAGGGTGTTACAGCTATGGGCCTTCCTTCTCAAATAAGGACCCTTGAAATAACAAGGGTAAAGAGAAAGCAGCCTTTGTTGCCAATGCGCAAAAAAACCGGATGGCCTAAAACCGGCTGCTCGCCAAAACAACACGCGCCCGCGCTCGTCCTTGGAAAAATAGCTAGGACGTGCTTACTCGTTTCCCCGCGACAAGACGAGGAGACTGTTTAAACTGGCGATGCATAATAATCTCATCACATTGCCAGACCCGCGGCGTCCAGCGCAACCCGGCGACGTCAACAACCCCAATTACTGCTCTTATCACAGAATAGTGAGCCACCCAATTTAGGATTGCTATATCTTCAGAAATTGGGTTGAAGATCAGTACCAGTAGAGAAAGTTCACGTTGTCTAATAACCGGAGGGTAAACCCGCCCCAGAAGCACGCTCCCCAAAAGGTGGACGCGCATGGGGCATCATGCTCACTCATGGAAGAAGCTCCATGGGAAGTAGTTCTCTCGGCAAAAACTAAAAGAATTTTGAAGGATTTTCAGGCATGTCCGGCAATCAAGTGGAAAAGCCCACTTGAACCTGAAACTATTGAAGAGTTGTTGAAGACACGTCCCACACCGAAAATTGTTGACAAGGGAAAACCCCTAAGTCAAGCCTTCAAAGTCTTCGGAAAAAAGAAGAAGACCAAGAAACCTATGCAGCCTGCCGAGTATCATGACAAATGTACCGATCTAAAAAAATACATAAATGCACTGGATGAGTATAACCAGAAGGCGCAGACATTAGTCATGCTCGAAGAATTCCTCAAGCATATTCTTGAAGGCGAAAACAGTGACAATGATGAAGAAAATGACTCATTAGAAGAAACCGAAGACTGTGTAGCAAGTTGTCATATGGTCTCCTATTCTTCGTTATATTATGAAGAAGCTCCCTCAGTGTTAGAAAACAACGTAGAGGAACTGAGGGCAGAATCGATGCTAAAATCCCTAAAACCGCCAGAAGAAAACCCGATTGAGAGACTTTTAAAATAAACCTTTCAAAAAAGCAAAGACGACCGAGAACACGAGACAGCCATATATGAAAAGGCTAAGTGTCAGCATCTGAATAAAGAAGCTACGCTGAGGACGAGTTGTAAAGTGCTCTGACCAAACCAAAGCACACCTACAACAAATAAGAGTAGGATCAAAATAGAGAAGCGGTTCGCCAAATCCCTGTCAATGGGGATGAAGCCGCCACATCTAATAAAGTACACTCCTGGGTCACATGCTTCGACGGAGAAGTCTCACTTCCAAAATACTGCCTATATCAACGAAGGGTCACCTACCCCATCATGGAATGCCGTGCCTTCAAGAAGTGGTGGTAAGGATATGTTATCCTATCAAAAACACTTCAAGAAGGTGAAGCGTGAAGCTCGCGCTCGTCGACATCAAAATGGCGTGTCAAATGCGCATGAAGAAATGACTGGCAACTGTTATATGATTGGTACCAGTTCGGAAGGAGAAAAACCTCCATTTCTCACGTTCGGAAGCGATTCTGAGGACGAAACACCCCTCAACCCTCCCTTCAAAGACTCCGCCTCCGAAAAAGAAGAGGAGGAGAAGAACTGCGAGAATATTCAGCTGCATAACCATACGCTGCCGAAAAGGAATCTCTGACTTGTAAATAAAGGTTCAAACAAAAAGGACAAAGGGAAAGGGAAAATGACCGAAGAAATATTTCTCGATGAAGAAGCCGTCAAAGATCTCGCCGCAAGGGACCCGCCTAAGAAAAACAAGGTAGATTACAACGTCCTAACACATTTGAGGAAAATACCCTCGCAGCTTAATATATTGGATGCCTTCCTCCCATCCAAAGAGGCATGGGATTCCTAGATCAAGGCGTTACAAGAGCCCAATCAGTTTCAAGCTTTTCTTGCAGAAGAGAAGATGAAAAATGAACTGGTAGAAGTCCACATGGTTGATATTACATTCAGCGATGAAGATCTACTCCTTTGTACTTGTGAACATAATCACCCATTATACGTCATCGTATATTGCCGCGACATTAAGATAGAAAAAATCTTTGTCGACAACGGATCTTCCGTTAATCTTCTCAACGTGAGAGTGCTGAAGGAAATTTGCATGAACGTTCAGCTCCTTGCTCGAGATAAAATTACCATCTTCGGGTTTGACTTAAAGTCGTCATGGACGCTTAGGTCCATAATAAAGATGCTACGCTTCGGGCTGCTCGTTACTGACATCAAATTTTATGTCATTGACGTCAAGACTTGCTATAATACTTTGCTCGGCTGGTATTAGTTACACGAGTACAGTATCATCCTTTCTACACAACATCAGTGTATGAAGTATTTCAAGGATGGCTCGGAGTACACCATCATGAGAGAACTAAACCCATTCTCAGTAAATGAGATACGAAAGTATGAAGATGCGAAATACTTCCTGCCGGACTTCGAGGATACTGAAAGGCGTCACAAGCTGGAGAGTAAACAGAAATCCGCAGCCACCATCCTGATCTTTGGAAGCAACACCGAGAAAGACGAACAAATAGTCTACTCGGGGCGGCCATGAAAAGATAAAAATAAGCCCAGACCATTTACTTCTATTTTGGTCTTTGGCAGCGACTTCGAAGACGAGGCCAATACAATGTTCTCCATCCGCCTGTCAATGCTGACTCTTATCGAAGCAGATCAGAGTCTAAAAATCATGATGGTTCCGCCTCTACACTATAAGAAACTTGATGCGCTCGATACATACAGCGTACAAGAAATGCAAACTTTCTACGTATCTCCTAGGCGAAGAGGTGAAAAGGCGATTCTCTTCTACAAATCTACGGAGACCAAAATAGAAAAAGAAGCTTGGCATGGTGCCGATCTTGCACTCGACAGACTTCAACCTATCCATCTGCAAAGATATTACGCGGAGGGATTGAAAGAGTTGTTAAGATACCAAGGCATACCTCTCGAACAAACTGTTCGACAAGCCCAATTCTACAAAAAGATTTAGGATATTCCTGGGGCTCAGCGAAAGAAGTCCAACGGGAAGATGGAAACAACTGGGCTGGGATACGTTCGGTCCAAGAAATGGGAGCAAATCTATAGTTGCCGAGTCGTAAACAGCTTGAGTGGAGAAGAAAATACTCTTCCTAATAGCCGTGACGTCAAATCGGAGCAAGATCCCGCTCTAAGAACGTTAAGTCCGTCGCTCGAAAAAAAATCGACAAGCTAATAAAAGAAGATTGTCAAGTAAGTTGGGACAACAACAGCCGTGAAATGACCATTTATGAAAAGGCCAGGACGCAGCGTCTCAATCAGCAATCTGCGGTGGAACTAGACCGTAACGCTCTTCATCCCTAGGCCGCTATGTGTTCCCGCGAAAGGGGAAAATCCCAAAATGGAGGTAAAAATAGGGTAAAGAACGTAAACAATGACCGAAGACAAAAAAGCAGATCAAAGATGTCGTCCAATCGAGAAAAGCCCGATTGGAGCCCGTCCTTTATAAAGAAGATGAGTCGGAAATATTTTTTCCTGCGAGACAAGACATGGAAAATATTCAACCTTGTCATGAAGCACCAAATGATGACGCTTCTGGAGTCTCGGCACCTGAACAAATAAACGAGGTCTATCATTCGGATTATTGCTCCTATCATCGAGCAATAGATCACCCCTTTGAAGACTGATTCACCTTTAAGGATTGGGTGGAAGAACAGTATCGACAAGGTAGGTTCGCTTTGTCCGACCGCTGGAAGATAATCTCGCAGCGAAAATACGAGCCAAAAAGGACCTACACCATCAGGTTAAGACCGGCTCAACCGCAAAAATGGAAGCGTAGTCGTACCTACCATATAATAACACTTTCAAAAGAGGAAGGGCACGAGAGTATGAGTGACCTCTTCGGGTGCTTCGCAAATGAAGAAGAGAACGAGGTGATCTCAGAGTTTCTACCAGTACCACAAGAGCTGGATGATGTGATACACACCACGGCGGAAAACTTAAGAAAAATTGACTTGGGGATAAAAAATGATCTGAGGCCGACGTTTGTCGGTGAGCTGCTATCTGAAAAACAAGTGGTCATATTGAAAGAAGTGCTTATGCAATACAAAGATTGCTTTGCATGGAACTACTCCAAAATGCTGGGTCTAGATCCAGAAGTAGCGGTACATAAACTGGCCATATCGCCAGACATAAAGCCAGTAAAACAGGCGCCAAGAAGGATGGGTTCGAACTTGAGATGAGTATCAACGCTGAAGTCAAGAAGCTAATCGACTCCGGTTTCATCCAAGAGGTTCAATATCCCGACTGGATCGCTATATCGTTCCGGTGATGAAGAAAAATGGAACAGTTCGCATCTGCGTGGACTTCCGGGATCTCAACAAAGCTTGCCCGAAAGACGACTTTCCGGTGCCCGTCACCGAGCTGATGATTGATAACACGTCCACCCACGAGGTCTTTTCCTTCATAGACGGATCTTCAGGATACAATTAAATAAAAATGCATCCTGAAGAACAGAAGCATACCGCCTTCCGGACCCCGTTAGGCATATTCTACTATAAAGTGATGCCCTTCAGTCTGAAGAACACCGGCGCTACCTAACAGAGGGCTATGACAAAAATCTTCGATGACCTCATACATGAGATCATCAAATGCTATATTGACAACCTTATGGAGAAGAGCAAATCTTATGAGAAACATTGGAAACATCTAAAAATAGTGTTCCAACATCTTCGGAAGTATAATTTGAAGATGAACCCTCTAAAATGCGTATTTGGAGTTTCCTCAGGCGAATTCCTGGGATTTATCATACGTCACCGAGATATCGAAATTGATCCCTCAAAGATCAAGATGATTATGGAGATTCCCATGCCAAGAACCCTAAAAAAATGCGATCTTTCCAAGGAAAGCTCGCGTATATCCGGCGGTTCATAACCAACCTCTCCGGAAAATACCATCCCTACGGTCATCAGATGAAGAAGGGGACCCCGTTCGTCTGGGATCAGAAGTGCCAAAACGCACTAGACGAAATCAAACAATACCTGCAAAATCCGCCGGTATTGGTCGCTCCGGTTAAGGGAAAATCCCATATCCTATATACAACGACCCTTGAGGGTTCTCTAGGAGCGTTGTGGGCACAAGAGAACGATCAAGGAAAGGAGAGCTCTATATTATTGATTGATTCGAAAAAGTGTCTTTATGTGTTTTAGTTATGCAATCAATAACGGTGTCGTAATAGCTAGCTGCTAGTGAGTACGGGTTGTCCACAGGGAAATGGTGAACTACTTTTCTCGTTTTAGACGATTTAATAGAAGAAAGGTGAGATTTTTATCGTTTTATACTAAAAATATTTGAAAAGTTTATAAGAGAAGGGCTTGTAGGGTTTATAGAATTTAGCAGTTAATGGATGGAGTTTTAAAAATAATTCTTTTTATCTTTTAATTATTTAATACTAGAGAAATAGCGATGAATGCGGATTATGGTTCTTAGAGAGAATTAGGGTTTTTCTCTACTAACTCTTGTCCTTCTATTGATCTCTATTTATCTCAAGCCCTCAACAAAGTAAGTATTAACGAATCTCAAATCATGGTCGTGACTATTACGAATTGATAGCACGCCCGATAAGAGGATTAAGACTTATTTTGCTAAAGTTTATAAAAATTAAAACTTAAAAAGTAGTTAATGATTTTGTCCATCCATTATACTACCCTATTCTACAAATCCTACCAAGCGAGAATTTACTCGCTCATGGAGATCAACGAAGTAAAAGAAAGATGGAAGAATATGGAACCCATAAGTTAAACAAAAATTAAAATTTCGGAAAGTAAATGTAGAAATTAAAATGCAGAAAGTAATGAGACAAGATACAAAAAAAATAATCTACCTTTTATTGAATAACCTTATTGCATTACAAAAGTTGCTCGCCGAAAAAGTAAATTACAACCATAATTTTCTTGAGATATCTAGATTGCTTGATCGGTAGATCAGTCGATTGATTGATCCTAATTGCTCTTAGTCTTTTATACAGGCCCTGGAACTTGAAACCCTAAACATCATCTTGAAGTGTGTGCAAAGATAATCAAGACCCTGAAATTTTATATCCAAAGGCCACAAAATGACCGCGCTTCCGCCGCCATTTGCCCCCATGGCCATGGTTCCGCCACCCTCTGATGGGTTTGCGTCTCCGGATTTCTCGTGCCTTCCTCTCTCGATATTTGGAGATCCTTCTGATAAAAATATTCTGAAAATATCTATTTTTCTCTGCTGTTGCGAGATTCTTCAATTTACTCCTAATATTCGGCAGATTTGGTTTGGTAAGTTGATTTGCTGTGGATCTCCTACTTATATTTCAAACCCGAACAGATTTATTATAATACTTGTCAAATATCTTAAATCAAATTGTTAGTAGCATTTGTTTTAATTGAGATAATATTCCAACCAATTAAATCTTAAGAATATTTGATATGATATGCATATTTTCCCTAATTATTTTAATTATAGATTAAGAAACATATGACAATAATTTTTTTACAAATAAACCAACATATGTTCTTAATTTATAAATAATACCTTTTAGTAACTAATAATAGGGTTTATAGTATTTAGTAGTTAATGGATGGAGTTTCAAGATGTGTGCAAGTGCGTATAGCGGGGTATCAACATTTAGAAGTTTAGACTCAAGAATAGAGACTATTTTTCAGACTTATTTCTATCTGCAGACTAGCGATTCCTTTATCTTACTAACCCTTGGGACAACAACTCATGATTACATATTATTAGTTTCATTTTAAAATATCTAATTTTCTTGCATTTCATAAATCTCTTCCTTTCTTTCATATGTATTTTTCACTTTCTAACTTTTATTTTGAATTTTTTTTCTTTTTTCTTCAATGCAAAACGATACATGAATAAACACATACCTTCCCCCAAACCTGTTTGCACCAGCGTCTTCACTGATGCTGTTGTTCGAGCACAAAAACCTGTAAACTTGGGTGGAGAATAATAGGGTCAAAAGATAGTCAAATAGAAAGCCTCCACCAAACTTGTTCTGTAGCGCACACATATATTTATTTATTATTTATTTTTTTATTATTGAATTTACTAATATACACACCTCCATTCATAGATGAAACAGTATTGCCACTATTATGGCTGAAAAACCGAAACATGGAAGTGAGGCGGAGGAAAATTAGTCGTGATAAAGCGGCTCCAGCAAGAACCGGAGCTCCTCCGACGGGTCAGCGGAAAAGTATGGTTTTAATCTATGCCCATTTACTTTGAAAATAGAACCGTTTTTAGTATTTTCTACATCTACTGCACCGTGCGGGTATACATACAAAGGCAGGGAAGGGACAACGAAAACAAGAGAGTCTACTGCACCACAAAAGGTCCTTTCCAACGAGTTCTCAGCTTACCCGGATGAACATGGAGATAAGAATCGTAAAGGACTTGTTGTCCCAGTGTGAATGTTTTTCTCAAAAGGTGTTTGTCGTGGAACACCTTTGTCCGGTTCTTTACTATAATCGCATTATCATAGGCTTCATGAAGAAGCTCGCTTAGTTCATTTAATTGCAGATTCTAATAGCTGTCTGCTTGGTCAAAATCGATGTTAAGCTCTTTAATCGCCCACATTCCCCTATGTTCAATCTCGACAGGGAGGTGGAAAGTCTTCCCAAACACGGGTCGATAGGGAGACATGCCAAGATCGATCTTATATGCAGTACGAAATACCCAAAGACTATCAGTCAGTTTAGAGGACCAATCTTTACAGTTCTTAGAAACCGTTTTCTCCAAAATTTGATTGATCTGTCTATTAGAGACTTTAGCTTGCCCGCTCGTTTGGGGATGATAGGGCGTAGAAAACTTATGGTTGATTGAATATTTCCGCATCAAAGTATTAAAAGACCGATTGTTGAAATGGGTCCCATTGTCGCTAATGATAGCGCGAGGGTGCCGAACCAAGAAAATATATTTTCTTTAAGGAACTTAACAATAACTTTGTTGTCATTAGTATTGCTCGGTATTGCTTCAACCCATTTAGAGACATAATCAACCGTTAAGAGAATGTATAAGTTCCTAAAAGAGTTGGGAAACGAGCCCATGAAATCAATTCCCCACACATCAAATATCTCAACAACCAAGATTGGTTGAAGCGGCATCTCGTTTCTCCGTAAAATCCGACCCATGTGCTGACACCATGAACAACTTTTGCAATAATCATATGCATCTTTGAATAACGTTGGTCAATAAAAGCCATATTGCAAAACTTTTTCCGCAGTTTTTCTTAGACCAAAGTGACCGCCACATACTTGATCATGGCAGAAGGAAAATACACTAATGAACTCATTATTAGGGACACACCGGTGAATGATCTGATTGGGACAATACTTGAACAAATAGGGTTCATCCCAATAAAAGTGTTTTACCTGGGATAAAAATCTGTGATTGTCTTGATTTGACCATTTGCTGGGTAGAAGTCCCGTTGCTAAATAATTCATAATATCAGCAAACCAAGGTTCGCAAGATAGGGTCAAGAGATATTCGTACGGAAAAGAGTCGTTTATTGGTAAGGACAGTATTGGTGAAGAAAGAAGTCATGAAAGATTGTCGGTTACGACATTTTCATATCCACTTTTGTCTCTTATGACTAGGTCAAATTCTTGCAACAAGAGGATTCAACGTATTAGCCTAGATGTAGCATCCTTCTTCGATAAAAGATGTCTTAAGGCAGAATGATCGGTGTAAACTACGATTGGAGAGCCAATTAGGTAGAGCCTGAATTTTTCTAATGCAAATACAACTGCCAAGAGTTCTTTCTCGGTGGTTGTATAGTTCATTTGGGTATCGTTCAAGTTCCTACTCGCATAATAAATCACATATGGCATCTTATCGATGTGATGTCCTAAGACTACACCAATAGCAAAGTTGGATGCATCACATAAGCTCAAAATGGTGATTCCAGTTTGGAGATGATAGAATGGGAGCAGTAGTTAGGGAACGTTTAAGCAATTCAAATGCAGCCAAGCAATCCGAGTCAAATGAAAAGTTGTATCCTTGGCCAAGAGAAGAGTTAAGGGTCTAGCAATCTTGCGAAAGTTCTTAATGAATCGTCTATAAAAACCGGCATGATCAAGAAAGGATCGTATATCTTTGATGCATTTAGGAGGAGGAAGGTTGGAAATAACATCTATTTTAGCTTTGTCTACCTCAATGCTCTTTCTTGAAATGATATGCCCTAAGGAAATACCTTCTTGAACTATGAAATGACATTTTTCCCAATTCAAAATTAGATTCTTGTCCTTACAACGGATAAGAACAGCGTCAAGGTAACGTAAGCATTCCTCAAAAGAATTCTCAAATATAGAAAAATCATCCATGAATATCTCCAGAAAATTCTCGACCATGTCTGAGAATATCCCCATCATACACCGCTGAAATGTAGCGGGAGCATTGGATAACCTAAAGGGTATGCTTTATAAGCGAAAGTGCAGAAAGGACAAGTAAAAGTTGTCTTATCTTGATCCTTTTCAGCGATGTGAATCTGGTTATAGTCTGAGTAACCGTCCAAGAAACAGTAGAACTCATGCCCAGCTAAGCGTTCCAACATCTGGTCAATGAAAGATAGAAGGAAGTGATCTTTCCTCGTCGCGGCATTGAGTTTTCTATAATCAATACATACTCGTCATCCGGTTTGGGTGCGAGTTTGAATCAACTCATTTGCCTCATTAGTTATGACCGTGGTGTCAGAATTTTTAGGGACAACGTGAATAAGACTTACCCACCGGCTATCAAATATTGGGTAAATTATACCATTATCTAAGCATTTAACGATTTTCTTCTTCACTGCCTTTTTCATGACGGGATTCAACCGTCTTTGTGGGTCAAAGGCTGGTTTGGCCTTATCCATCAAATGTATATGATGTTCAACAATCAAGGGCTAATCCCTTTGATGTCTGCCATTTTCAAACCGAAATCTTCCCGATTCGATCTCATGATAGACAGAAGAGCTCTCTCTTTCTCTAAGGCTAGAGAAACTGATATGATGACGGATAAACACTCATTCTCATCTAAATATGAAAATTTAAGATGAGACGACATCGGCTTGAGATTAAGTGTCAATAGAGAGATGATAGAAGGCAAGGTAAGGGAACGATACTCGGACTCCATGAGAGGTTCATAGCTAGTGGAAGAGAATGATTTAGATAGCTCAACTAACTTGTTCAAAAAGTCAAAGGATTCGAACTCGGGGGTTGACTTGTCGACAGAAGGGTCTCATGAATCAAGATCATCAAGGAAAACGAACCCTTCGTATTCCCTATTCGGGTAAGGAGTAGCTGGATCAAACAAATACGCACTACCAGCATCGAGATCATTATCGTAGAACAAAAATTCCTAAAATTCACAACTTTCGGAAGCTATCTCATGGAAGGAAAATATATCTATCATATGTGCAGAAGGTTCGGAGGGTTGACTTCCTGCCCTGAAAATGTTAAGTTCAATTTTCATCTTCCCAAAAGATAGGTTCATGGAGCCATTAAGACAATTGATTACCGCATTTGAGGTTGTGAGAAATGGTCGACCAAGAATCATCGGAATTTGGTTCCATGGGTTTGCCACAGGCTGTGTATCTAAAACTATAATGTCCACAGGGAATATAATTTCCCCGAATTTGATCAATACGTCCTCTAGCTCACCCCTAGGGTGGGTGATAGATCGATCGACCATCTGAAGTGTGTAGTGCGTGGGTTTCAACTCTCCTATACCTAATTGCTCATAAACAGAATAAGAGATCAAGTTAACACTAGCACCAAGATCGAGTAGAGCGCGATTGATATTTTTACCCCCAATAGTTATAGAAATTGTAGGACAACCGGGGTCCTTATGTTTCTTGGGCAGATTTTGGGTAAGAGCATCACTCATATTGCTCGCTAAGAAAACTTTCTTAGGTACTTGAGTTTTCCTTTTCTTAGTACACAAGTCCTTAAGAATTTTTGTATAGGATGGAACTTGTTGGATAGTATCTAAGAGAGGAATATTAATGTCAACTTGTTTAAACATTTCCACAACTTTCTTCATCTGTGGACTTGGTTTGTTGGGCCTCAACCGGTTTGGAAAAGGATCTTTATGAACAGGGGTTGTGTCTAACACTTGGGGAGAATTTTGTGGAGATGGAATGGATACCAAAATTGGATTTGGGGTAGCTAGAAAGGGTAATTCATTCAAGAAAGTGGACTAAGAGTTCGAGCCCAGTAAAGAACGGAGAATGGGCTCGGAAGAAAATGTTTGATTAGAAGAAATAGAAGTAGAAGTAGTAGTCGGGGTGTCATCGAAATCATCAACTTGTTCTCCAACATGGTTGTTCAGCATTCTTCCCGATCTCAACGTAGTTACGGCACTCACATTGTGATTTTGTTGGTTAAGGACAGTGTTGGCGTTTTGTGGGTTGCCGGAATTTGGTAGAAGTTGAGATGAAAATTTCCCTTTCTCTCTTTCACTCATCACGGTGTTTAACTGTACAATTTGTGCTTTGATTGATTTGATACTTTCACTGTGGGAAGCAGTGTGTTGCACAGACGTTTGGATAGAAGAAGTTAAATTAGCCAACGTTTACGCGGACTGTTTAATAAACTCTTCTAAGTTTCTTTCGAGTGCAGAGATTTTGTCGGTACAGGCAGAAGGAACATTATTTTGTGTTTGGAAAGAATTTTTATAAGGGGCAAAATTGTTGGACGGATTTTGGAATGATTGCGGTTGAAAGGGCTGCTGAATTTGTTGTGGTGGTTGTTGTTGCTGTGGAGGAAGCCTTTGGTAGTTATTTTGACTTTGGAACTGATTTTGATTTTGTTTTTGAGTTTGATTTTGGTTTCAAGCAAAATTAGGATGATTCCTCTATCTCTGGTTATATGTGGATGAATAAGGATCGTTTTTAGATTGTCGCTAAAAAACAGAATCAGTTTATTCTTGACCTTGAGACGGAGGATTCAAAGGACATTCTTCGGTTAAATATGACGAATCATAACAGCAACCACACACGTTTTTGTGGTGCATAACTTGGTTTAGGGAGGTTGAAGAGAATTTGCTTTCAATAGCTTCGAGCTTATTTTGCATCGCAGTCATTTCTGCTTTCATTGCGATGGAAGCGTCGAGCTGATGGATACCTGCCCTAAATGAAGACGAAGATGATGTTGTTGGTCTTGTGCTCTCCTACTATAGTATTTGTTTGGCGAGATATTCAAGAAATTGCCACGCTTTCTTGTCGGATTTTGACATGAAATGACATTGGCAAATGGTTTCTAGCATTTGTTTTGTCGCTGGATTAACACCCTCATACATAATTTGGCAAAGTTGCCATTTTTCGAATCCGTGATGAGGGCATTGGACAAACAGATCTTTAAACCTTTCAAAGTATTTCCAAAAGGGTTCGTTGGGAAGTTGGGCAAACTGATTATTCTCGCTCCGAAAACAGGCAGTCTTATGATTAGGATAAACTTTCTTAAGGAATGCTTTAACAAATTCATCCCTGACTGGTGATAAAATGTGAGAAGGTGCAATAAAACCATTTCTCTGCGAGATCGCACAAGGTAAAAGGAAGAATATGTAATCACATAACATCTCCTGAAAATTAGGTGGTGCTCATCATTGCACATACATTTTTAAATTTGGTTATATAAACATAGGCATCCTCAGACTCAAGCCCGTGAAATTTGGGTAAAAAGTTGATGAAGTGGAGTTTAATTTCAAAGTTATCCCTATTGGCTAGTGGAACACACAGACACGTAGGAAGGGGTCTGCGTGTGGAGTAGCATCAGTCTTAAAGAGCGATGCGTGGTGGATTATGAATTTACGCACCTACGGCTGGTGGAAATGTGGTGTAGTTAAAACTTGGTGGAGGTCCGTCCATCTCGGGAGATGTGATAGTTGGAGGAGAAAAAGAAGGTGAAGAAGTATCGACCTCAGAGTCAACAGCAAAAACGTGGACTAGACGGGCACTAGAATCCTATGTCCAGCCGATCATGCACTAAGCGGGTTTAGTGCACGTGGCAGCGTGTGATAACGTGTGAGAACGATTTTGAGAAGACCTTGCTTTAATAAGAGTGACGGACACAAGACTAGACTCAGCCAATCATAAAATGAGCAATCAGTCCCTAAAGCTAGGGTCACCTAGGTCAAATCACTAGACCGCTCCTAGACTTCCAAAGGAAAAGACGTAGGATAAATTCTCTATCACATCCTTATCAATCTTGCAGCCAGATAAGTGCCAAGTAAGTGGGAGGTATCCGCTATATGAATTACCGAAATAGTGAGCCTAATTAAGTAAACCACTTTTCATAGTCACACTTGCCTTAGACAACATAAGAGAAATGCAGATAAGCAATAGATTACCTACGACCCTCTTTTGTCTTTAATTGAGCGTGATTGTCCTTAGAGGCTTGGTCTAAATATTTTTTTTATTAATGTAGGGTAATACGTATGCTTGTTTGTGATTTGTGGGGCCTAGGAAGGGCGATGAAATCCCCATCTAATCTGAATGTGGGTTTCTTGTCCCTTAATGTCCATTTTAAATGTGCAAAACAAACCAAAATCTAAAACATGCAAAAAGATTTTTTAGCGGCATTGTTTGCAATGAATCCTGTACGTAAAAATAGTTTATTGGAGTTTTAGAGGCGAGATGAAAACGATAGAATACTACTAGAAAGTTTTAGAGGCTTAAATCCCTAAGATGGCCGCGATTCAGCCGCCAAACACCCCTTTTGGTCGCAGTTCCGCCGCTGTCTGATGGAGTCTCTTCAAACTTTTTCACAGCACTCTAATACTTCTCTGGTTCTATTTGATAGTCCCTGATTCTCTGTTGGTTCGCTCCAATTACTCCAGCTTTCTTGCAAAGCTCGCACAAGAATCGTTAAAATAAAAAAATGCGGTTTTTTGGTTCTCTTTTTTTATTTTTATTTTTCTGGGTTTTTATGAGAAATCAACCCGAATAACAAGAAAAATATTACGGCCGTTTTTCCGGAAACAGTGCAATTTGATTGATTCGAAAAAGTGTGTCTTTGTGTGTTCTAGTTACCGCAATTAATAACAGTGTCGCAATAGCTGGCCGCTAGTGAGTACGGGTCATCCGCTGGGAAATGGTGAACTACTTTTCTTATTTTAGACGAGTTAATAGAAGAAATATAAGATTTTTATCATTTTATACTAAAATGATTTGAAAAGTTTATAAGAGAAGGACTTGTAGGGTTTATAGGATTTAGTAGTTAATGAATGGAGTTTTAAAAATAATTCTTTTTATCTTTTAATTATTTAATACTAGAGATATAGTGATGAATGTGGATTAGGCTTCTTGGAGGGAATTAGGGTTTCCCTCTACTGACCCTTGTCCTTCTATTGATCCCTATTTATCTCAAGCCCTCAACAAAGTAAGTATTAACGAATCTCAAATCGTGGTCGTGACTATCATGAATTGATAGCACGCCCGATAAGAGGGTTAAGACTTATTTTTTCTAAAGTTTATAAAAATTAAAACTTAAAAAGAAATTAATGATTTTGTTCATCTATTATACTACCCTATCCTACAAACCCAGCAAGTGAAAATTTACTCGCTCATGGAGATCAACGAAGTAAAAGAAAGGTGGAAGAATATGGAACCCATAAGTTAAACAAAAATTAAAATTGCGAAAAGTAAATGCAGAAATTAAAATGTAGAAAGTAATGAGACAAGATAAAAAAAAATAAACTGCCTTTTATTGAATAACCTTATTGCATTACAAAAGTTTCTCGCTGAAAAAGTAAATTACAGCCATAATTTTCTCGAGATATCTAGATTGCTTAATCGGTAGATCAGTCGATTGATTGATCCTAATTGCTCTCGGTCCTTTATATAGGCTCTGGACCTTGAAACTCTAGATGTCATCTTGAAGTTTGTGCAAAGACGATCAAGCCTTTGAAATTTTATATCCAAAGGCCACAAAATGACCGCGCTTCCGCCATCCTTTTCCCCCTATGGCCGCGGTTCCGCCGCCCTCTAATGGGTTTTCGTTTCTGGATTTCTCGTGCCTTCCTCTCTCGATATTTGGAGATCTTTCTGATAAAAATATTATGAAAATATCTCTTTTTCTCTGCCGTTGCGAGATTCTTCAATTTGCTTCTAACATTCGGCAGATTTGGTTTGGTAAGTCAATTTGCTGTGGATCTCCTACTTATATTTTAAACCTAAACTGATTTATTATAATAGCTGCACAATATCTCAAATCAAATTGTTAGCAGCATTTATTTTATTTGAGATAATATTCCAACCAATTAAATCTTAAGAATATTTGATATGATATGCATATTTCTCCCAATTATATTAATTATAAATTAAGAAACATATGACAATAATCTTTTTACAAATAAACCCACATATGTTCTTAATTTACAAATAACACCCTTTAGTAACTAATAATAATAGGGAAAATGACTGTACAAATATGCAACAAATATGACTGATCAACTATTTAAGTCGAGTTCTCCTGGGGGCAGAAAACAACTATTCCTCCATCGAAAAGTATTGCCTGGCGCCGATCTTCGCAATAACGAAGCTCAAACATTACGCCTTGGCACATGAAATCCACCTCATACCGAAAGTTGATCCTCTCAAATATCTAATTTCAAAATCCATACTGACAGGAAGACTTGCCAAATAGGCCATCCTCCTGATGGAGTTCTCGGTAACGTATCGACCTCTCAAAGCAGTGAAAGGACAAGCCACCGCCGACTTTTTCGCGGAGTATCCGATACCAATCGACTCCCTCTTAAATTGTGAGTTTCCGGATGAACACGCGTTCGATGCAATTGAAGAAGAGAAAGAAGAAAATGATTCCCAATGGGAACTCTACTTCGATGGAGATCTTCCATGAAGAGGCGAAAGTAAAACACTCCCATAATCAAAGCCGGGGTGGGTCTTATCTTCGTGACCCCGCAAGGAGGAATTTTGCGTTATGCCTTCTCTTTAACGGAGTCAAGGACTAACAACGAAGCTGAATACGAAACTTTAATAGCCGGTCTTGAGATCGCTATCGATATGGGAATCAAAGACTTCCTCATATATGGAGACTCCCAACCGATCGTTAGTCAAGTAAATGGCGATTATAAAACATGCAAGCCAGAGTTGATATGGTATGGAGAAAAGGTACAGCAATTGTTGACACAAATCTCTTCCTATACCCTGGAAAGTATACTGCGAGCGGAAAACAACAAAGCGGACGCGTTAGCCAAATTGGCTAAAGAATTGGCCAATGAGGACCTCGATGACGTAAAGATCATTATGCAAAGATGCAAGGTTCTCACGCCAACAGATATATCTTTGGAAGACCTGATAGAGCCATCCGAAGGAAAAGAAACGATCGAACAAGTAGCCCTCCAAATAGAGGACGAAGAAAAGGTAGGAGGGAAGTCTTCATAGACTACTTCAAGTCCCAACGAACGCCTGGAAATGCGCCATTTAGACATCGGCTCATGAACTGATCTTTTTCATTCGCCTTCATCAATGATACTCTATATAAGAGATCGTTTGACTGCCTATGGCTAAGATGCCTGGAGCCGGAGGAGGCAAAAAAAGTCGTCCAAGAAATACACGACGGACTCTGTGATTCTCATCAAGCTGGACTAAAGATGAAGCTGAAGATAAAAAGAATGGGTTACTATTGGCCCATGATGATTCATGACTGCCTCGAATATGCAAAGTAGTATCACTCGTATCAAATTCATGAGGACTTCATACACCAGCACCCCCGCTGCTCCCGACAGTGGCCTGCTGGTCGTTCGAAATGTGTGAAACTGATATATTGGCCCCATTGAACCAGCGTCCTTCAAAAGACATTGATTTATATTGGCAACGACCGATTACTTCTCAAAGTGGGCAGAAGCAGTATCACTAAAGGAGGTGAAGATGGAGAATATCCTCCACTTCTTTAAAACCTATGTCATCTATCGGTTCGGCACTCCACGATGCATTATCTCGAATAATGGACCAACTTACAGAAGACATAAAATCAGTCGCCTCTCATAGCAGCATAAAATAGATTAGAGATATTCTTCAGATTATAATCCTCATGCCAACGGTCTAGCTGAAGTCTTCAACAAGATCTTGACCAAGATTATAAAAAAACAGTGTCCAGAAAAAAAAAAGATTGGCACGAAAAGTTGCATGAAGCTCTCTGGGCATAGCGAACAACGTTCAAGATGGCTACAAATATAACACCATACGCATTGGTGTTTGGCACGGAAGCACTGCTCCTATTGGAACTCCCCTCTCTACAAGTAGCGGTTCGATACGAGCTGACAGATGAAGAAAATGCTCATTTTAGGCTTGAGGAACTCGATGCCCTCGATGAAACCCGCCTTATAGCATAGCAAAATCTGGAGGTTTATAAGGAAAGGATGACACGGTCATATGAAAGACTGACCACGCCGAGAACATTCCTCCAAGGCAAACTCGTGCTAGTCATCAAAAGACCAATGATCCCCAATCGTGCAAAATGGAAGAAGTTCGAGCCGAACTATGAAGGCCCGTACATCATAGACAAAGTCTACCAAGGTAGAGCCTACCTGCTTGATTGACAGCGGAACAACCGCTGTATATCTTATGATATCCGTTCCACTTTGTTCTATACTTACCGCAATCAAAACGGTGTCACTTTGCAGCTAGCCGGTTGAGTACGGGTCGTCCACTGGGAGATGGTATGTTTTCGTTCGTGTTTTAGATGAGTCAATTAAAGAATGTATATGTATGTTCAATTCTATTCTAAGTGTTCTTATTTTATGTTCAAGTAAACTTGTTAGAGTTAGGGTTGGTTAGTAAAGCTAAGATTAGTCTTGTGCTTGTCTTTTTCCATTCTTGAAATGATGTTGTAATAATCGGAAGTAGTGGGGATTAGGAGGACATAAGAATGAGATTTGCGAGTTTAAGCAAGTTTTCCAACACTAAATCCATTCCTAATGCATCTTGTCCGCTACATACTTTTATTTCCAACCCTAGGCTAAACATACGCAACCATATATCCAATTAGGTCACAACTATATGTCCCGTTGTAGTGCACTCAAAGGACTTTTCGACTTAGGTCGCGGCTCTATATCACTTATAGCATGCCTAAGAGAGGGGGTTGTGTTTGTTTGGTCTAGATTCATTTTAAAGTGTTTGGCGAAGAAAAGCATAAAGGAGTTTTCCGTCCCTCATGCTAACCTTCCTTAGCCCTAATAAGTGTGGAATTTATTTACACATTTAAAAGAAAAATAAAACAAGAAGGAAGAAAAGAAAGAATGGAAAATACGGTTTTAATAAATGGTAGCAAGCTAACAACTTGGGCTCTCATTTAAGAAAGAGACTCCATTGAGTATCATGGCTTGAAAATACGGTTTAAAAGAGATGGAAAACAAAAAAAAGAAAAGAAAACCAACAACTACTTTAACAAAAAGTAATAAAAGTTACACTTGGAATTAAAATTACAATGCAAGAAATTAAAAATACAAGATACAACAAAAGAAACCCTCATCTTCTTTAATCTTCCACTCAAAAAGCTCTCATTACAATTTCAATGGGGAATAAATGAAGAAGAGGAAGAAACTACAAACTAAACTACACTAAATCTAAGTAAAGAAAAGTATTCTGGGTTTGGTTCAAAACTGGAGTATTTATAGGCAGAGGAGTGAAACCCTTGGGCTATACTATGAGCCCCTATACAATTCCAAAAATAATCCTGAAAAACTATCGAGAGATGCCACGTGGCGGCCGCGGTTCCACCACTTTAACCCCCTATTAGCCACGCTTCCGCGGTCATTTGGAGGAGTTAGTTTGTCATTTTTCATATGCCTCCTCGTGTTTCTTTTGTATTCTGTTTTACAGGTCCCAAATTGCAAAATGGTTCCAAAATATCTTTCGATTTTCAACAGTCCAAAATGACTACTCTTTTAATCTTTTGGACCTTGATCTTCCTCGAGCTCTGTGCACCTCCTGATCTTTGTGTTGCCCCTCTCGTGCTCTATGCTTGTCTGAGACACAAATGACCTCTGTTATTTGTCTTGTCTCTTGAACTGGTAAGCAGCACTAGACATGTGTAAATGACTGGAACCCAGAATTTATCTGTTTTTGGCAGATGTTCTGGATTTTGGCATAACTATGGAGATTTTGCGTGATTTGCGTTATTTTGGACCGGGAACCTGTAATCATGTAGCAAATATGGATCAAAAGCACCTACCTATAAATAAACGAGAAGAAGAATGGGCAGAATTAAATGCAATATTCTGGTGTGAACACTGCTCATGGATATGCATGGCGAAAAGCCCTTTCGGCCAATAAATGGCCCATTCCTCAAAAAGTACTCCGCTTGAAAAGTCATGACTTAGGTTAATGACAGATGACGACGCTTGTGTCCGCTCACTATCTTCTCGAGTCAGAACTCTGAGAGTAGTTCCCAAAAAGCCCCGTCGCCTCAAAACGACGATAATGGACCGAAACGTCCTTAAATTAATGCTAGATCAAAACATTCTTAAACTAATGTTGAACCGAAATGTCCTTAAATTAGCATTTCGCCCCAAACATACGGCGAAAATAGATCATCGTGTCCTTAAGCTAATACGTTTAGCCCTGCGGTGGATCCCCATATGGATTACAGTATACAATCCATGGGCATGAACGATTCGTAACCTTCTCAGGTCCCACATGATGCAGTCCTTCGAAAAAGATCGAGGCCTATAGCTAATGGTGTGTTACCTTATGGCTGTTAAAAAAATGGTACGTCTATATGCGAAATGAGAACGGATGAAAACCCGAAAGGACGCCGTGAGTAAAAACATCAGGACTGCCGGCGAGCTAGTGAAAACCCGAAAGGGCGCGAACTCGTTATAAATGTACTTACAAAGTGCTCACGACTTTGTAACACTAGTCTACTCCGGAATATTGATGCCCAGTCTCGATACTCCTATGACTAGGGACATTTAAGAATGTGCTTATAGGCTACCCAGCTCTCACGTATATGATCGCCATCATAATACTGGTAGTCAAGCAAGAATCCTATGGGCTTCATTATTATGTATCAGCGACACGCAATAACAAGTAAAACGTGTACACATCAATGATAAAGACAAATCGGATAGCATAATATCATTTCGAGTAACATTGTTCTACCTATATAGGTCCTCCCTCAATTATCATAATCGCGTGCCTGCAATTACAATAATTTTCCTTGAGGGCACTATATCCAATAGTTTCTTCAAAGAACCCTAATCTACATTCATCACTATCGATCTAGTTTTAAACTATTAAAAGATAAAAGAGTCATTTTTAATTATTCTTCTATTAATACTAAGTCTTATGAACTCTACAAGCATTTTCATTATAAATTTTACATCAGTATTACAATAGAACGACAATCAAACTATCCCATATTTTATCAACTCTTCTAAAGCAAGAAAGAAGTTCACGTTTCCCTGCAGACGACCCGTACAAATCGTGGCTAGATACTAATGACACCGTCTTGATTGCGGTTATTTTTGAACATACTTTTTAACGATTAATCAGTGCCTAACGGAACGCTTGCGTGAGCTTTGGGAGGAGTTCGATGAGCAAGTAAAGGGTGAAAGGAATGAGTAAAATAAAACCTAACTTAAATAACCATTCAATTTTCCTACACAAACCATCACAAAGATCAAAAGCAAGTACAAAAAGAGAAGATATTAAGGAAAAACAACATTACACATAAGTAAAGCAAGAAAATAAATTGCAATAAGTAAAGTTAAGAAAAGAATTACTAAGAACCCAAGTGCAAAATGAAAGCTTCATTAATTTCAACATCCAAGATACAAACTATGAGTTCAATAACTAAAACCTAAACTTGCAAACTCAATGAAGAGGTTGCAAGATCTGGAGAAGGCAAGAAACTCAAGGTGAACTAACTACTATGTACAAGAACTAAACAAAATTGCAAAATGAAAATGGAATGAAATGTCAAACTATTGCCAAAGTATATATTCCTTAGCTTGCTCTCTATTCTGGTATTTATATGTACAAAATCAGAATAAATAAACAATAAAACAAGAATGATGTGACAAGATGGAGTGACCAGAAGAAAGTTGGAGCCAAAAGGAGTTGGTAGAGCTGGCAGCGCCGGTGGTTTTGGGAATTCTGCCGGTTCGCTTTAGAGTTTTGGGGATCGTATTTGTGTGGTGATCTTGTGTTCTCTCCATCATCTCACTGGTATTGTTTGATTTTTCTATATAAGCTTGAGTTGCACTCTATAGATTTGGAGGGAAAATATGACTTTAAATCACATCACAACTTTTCTTTCACTCATGAATTATGTCTACTTGCCTCACCACTTGCACAAGTCATTATTTGTATGCCCACTTGTGCAAGGCAGCCCCACCAAGGTTCATGCATCAAAAGGGTTATGTGTTTACGCTTGTATTTGTTGCATTTGTCTTGATAAAAATGTGTACACATGTTTGTTGCAAAAAGAAACTCTTTGAATATTGATCGGTTTTCTTTTCCGGTTGCAGTGTCGTCTCACAAATGTCGTATACGTGCATTTGAGTATGTTTTCAGTGTTTTGACACAAATATATGTAATTTGTATTTATTGAGTAGACACGGGTTAATAGTACCGATATATCAAAAAATTGATAATGAATGAGCGGTATTGAAATGAAGTTTTTCGTGATGATCAAATACCCCCAAACTTATCTTTTGCTCATCCCGAGCAAAAAAAATCCTAACCTCACTTTCGCAGGGAACACGGTTGCACTGAGCTCGTGCACAGGCCGTTAAATCTCTAGGTGTCCCTAGTAGGAGGAGTGTTGTTCCTGAGCGTTTTCAGCGGATTACACCCACAAAATCCCGTCAAGCTAGTTTTGCGAAATAACCGTTGATTCTAACCCTAAAGCTAGAAATTCTATTATCCTAAGTTAGAAATATCGAACCCTTATTTTTCACACATCACTTCTTATTTAACTTAAGATTCTATATGTCTTTAACGTGCGGTGCAAATAGTGTCGTTACGTTTCAAAAAGAACGATTAAAGTCAACATGTCACAAAATAAAGACCGGATAAAATTTCAAAAGGATCACACGAGTTTTATAAAGAGTTAAGTTTTTCTCAAGTTTAGTTTTCCAACTAGATTTCAAATTCAGAATTTCGATCTTCCTTATCAGGAAACTAGGTCTTATTCTTCACTCCACCTTTTACTTGTTTTCGCATCATACACACCTTCGTGAACGTGCAATAGTGTTTATCATAGAATTAAACCTTGATATCTCAATTTTAAAATATTTTTATAAAAACTAGTCTTATTTCAAGATTATTCTCAAAAAAATAACCGTTAGGAATTTTAACTCGGAGAGAACACTTACTTGACTTTATTTTAATTTGGACTTTCTAGATTTCTTAGCGAGGTTTGGGCCAATGCACCCAAACCAGTCGATTTTAGGGTATTAGGTGTAAAGACACCCTGACGGAATTAATTACCAAAGTTACCTATACCCTAAAACAAAAGGACTCATTTTAATATGAAAATCATAACAATTCAATGCAAACGGAGAGATAGCAAGTTGTTCAATTATTTTCAAGATAACAAACGTGTTTGTGTAGATAAGGTGTGTAAATGCACCAAACAAGTTCCAGATGGGTTATTTTTCAGACTTGGTTTCTATAAAGGTTTCAATAATATCCCTTCATATCTACTTCGCTTTATAAACTATTCTTGATATTACTTATTTCAGAACAAACATATTTGATCCAAAAAAAAAAATGGTTTTTCAATTTAAAAGTTTTAGGACATATCATACTTTTCATCTAATTTTTCAAAACTTATGACACGTGTAGTGTGATACAAAAACGTATATTAGCTACGGTTAAATTCAAAGGAGGGTTATCTTTCAGGTTTTCAAAATCTAAGAATATGATTAAGTTGGTCCTATCAAACTAAACCGTCGGAGTTTCGAATCTAAGTTCTCCCACTAGTTAACTTGACGCCAAAGTTTTTTTTATGTTTTAGAAATATTTTCTAATTTTTATGGGTTTTTGAATATGTATGCAAATGCAGAATATACAAATGAATACAAAAGATAGAGATGCTTACCGAGTGCACCCCCAAACTTAAACTTGACAGTGCCTTCGATGTCATGCTACACCAAGAGGGACAAAATTGTTGAGGGGTCAAAAATAGTCGGTTCTCTTTTTTTTATAACAGAAAAAGAAAACAAAATATATATACACAAAAAGAACCCCTCCCTCCCCCAAACTTAATTGAAACAGTGTTTCCACTGTTAAGCATTGAAGTTCAAAGTTGGGGGAGGGAACAGTTTTAATCTACATAAGGCCTTACACAAACCAAAAGTTAATACCAACCATTCAAAAATTCTATCGTGATTAGCCCAAGGTTGGTGAAAGAATTCGGGGAGAAAGAAAACAAAGAATACGCAAGACCGTGTGTGGATGAGAGTGGTATACGGTCTCGGTAAATGAGGAGATGAACGGAAGGGAGAAACAAATGGAGTGCAAACTTGAGGTTCAAAATTGATTGAATAAATCAGTACAGTCTGTAGTGGTTTGAATTTAGAGTTTTCTAACTGCACTAAATTATCAATACTATAAGAAATAGGGTCAAACCTTTCAAGATTCGCAAGAAAACATGGGTTCGAATGTGGGGAACCAGATGAAAGGAATGAATTTGATACGGCGTCTTGCGAAGTGGAAATGAGGGAGGGAAGCAACTGAGGAATGGCAACATTTAAAAACTCAAGAGGATGTTCACAGTCAATAGAAGAGACATGATGAATCGGAAAATCCAACTCATCCAACAGAACGTGTATATCCTCAAAGACATCCTCAAAATTCTCCACAAAATCAAGATCATCGATGCATTCATCCAAATCTTCATCAATAAACTCCAGATGTAAATGGGGTTCAAGAGAAACAGTTAATGGTTCAGGATGATGTCCACATGGTTCTGAAGGAAAGTGTTGAATTGGTGAGAAAAACTCACCCAAATTTGTGAGTTCATTATCAAAATCATCCCCAATATCGATATTCTCAATCAAGTGAAAGTTAAACTTCTCAGACACCTCATCAAAAGTGTGGTTTTCAATCAATTGTGGTTTTAGAGTGGAGGTGTAGAGATCAAAGGGAGTGGCTGTGGTTTCACTTGACAGGGACCCTTCATAATTGGGTAAATCAAACACTACATAGTCGAACAACTCATCAAATATTCTATCTTCACGTGGTGAATCATTTGGTCTACCAGATAGGCTTTCGGAACTGGAGTTGTGGAAATCAATTGGGAACGGGTAGGCTTGATTTTGAAGGGTAGATTTCGCACTTTCACTACTCAAATCATCAACATATTCAATCGCTATATCATACATTGTAAAATTTTGAGCTAGTAGGGAACTAGCTGCTGGTTCGTTAGGTTGTATGTGAGCGGCCATGGATACATTCAATTCCTCCATTTGTCAGCACGAAACTACCCGAAATTCTTCTAATGATTGTTCCAGACTAGACATGGGTTTAGAAGGGGTTTCGATGAAAGATTCAAATTCGTTTGGATACGCAAAACTCCCAATTTGTTGTTCCGAAGTGATGTCTACTAATGGTGTGAAAGTCGGATAGGATTGACAGGAATCGAATGGTTGTATGGAATAGGAAGGATTAGGATCAATATCTGGATAGGAAGATAGTTGGAGTTGTCATCCTAAAGAGTTCGGAGTGGTGAAAGGCATGAAAGATCGGCTACAGGACTGTTCAATACGTTCAGCAATGGACAACGGTTTAAGAGTCACCACGTTACCCTCAGAAAGGATATCAACATGAGAAGGGGTGAAAGTTTGAAAAGGTTGATATGACGTGGATTGTGGTATCTAAGTGGTGTTCCTAGAAGCGTCTATCCGATATTTCAAAGAAATTTTTGGTATGGATGGATCGTTTGACGTTCTACCAAAACAAAAGCCGTATGAAGAAATATCCGACTGAGGGTACCAAAGTTCGATAAGAGTTGGTCGATGTGGGGCACCTATGATATGAAGGGAAGAAGGGATGAAAAAGGTACTGAAGGGGTATTTTTTTTATGTTAGTTATCAACAAAAGAATGAAATATACACACAAAAGGTAAAAAAAATATAATAACCGAGTTCAATTATACCAATCTCTGTTGCCGTATGTGTTGTTTGTGGTGTTTATTTCATTTTACCGTGTTTGGATGCGAATGGTAGTTTACTTGATATTCGACTTGCTTGCTCGAGCTCGTTGTTTCCTAGTTATAGATTACCCTAACATTTCATATTCTTGCATATAACCATTTAAGTCACTTAAAATAATTTAAAAATACATGACATGGCCTGCTTGATACCCCTAACCCTGTGGTAGCGTCCTTGTATCGTGTTCTCGTCTCGTTCAGTGAAACGGACGTGTTTGGACGGCTACGCGCACGTACGTACGTCCGTTCTTGGGGGTATGCTTTTCTGTTACAAGATCCTTCATTTCAATTTTTGGAATCTGCTAATAATTTTCATATTTCAAATTCAAAATTTTGAACCCGACCCGGGCGCAATTCTGAAATATTTTGCATCCCGCCAAATCCTATTTATTCTAAATCTTTTTAAATCAGCCTAAAATATTTTTACAGCCTATCATAATTTTCCTAAGCCAGCGAAATTGCATTTGTTTAAACCAGAAAATCTTTTCTAATTCTTTCCTAAACAAATTCCTATTTTTTCCCCAGCCAATCAAATCTTCCCTTCCTTTGTCACCGGGCCCCACCATCTTCTCTCTCTTTCCCTTTTCTCCGTCTCTCTCTTTCTCTTTCTCTCTCACCCCCGCTAGCCAACAACTTTATCTCTCCTCTTCTTTCTCTCTCCTCTCCTTTCTCTCTATCTCTCTCATCTCGCGTCCGTTTCTCTCTCCTCTCGCGGTGCGCGAGAATCCCGTCTCCCCCACGTTACCCTCACCTTCCTTCTACATCTTCTTCTTCTTTTGTTCTTTTTCTTTTAAATCCCATGCAACCTCGTCACGAGCCACCAGAGAAACCCTAACCCTAGCCGCCTCCTCTGCCTCGTCACCATCTCCATCTCATCTTCTTCTCATCCTCCTCCTCGTCTTCATCTTCTTTTTCTTTCCTCTCTTCCCTGCACACACCCACAGATTACCCAACAACCTCAGCCCCTCGATTTGCCGCCGACTCCCTCATCTCGTCATCACCGCCTTCCTCTCCCTCTCCTCCTTTCCTCTGCTCTTTCCCGAGCGCCTGACCCTGCAATGACACCCCACCAAACTTCAAAACGAGCCAAACCCTAACCAACCCTAGCTTTTCAAAACCCGTTCGCCGGCGCCCCTCATCGCCGTTGGTCTCGCCTCCATCACCAGATCACCTCACTACAACCCAGTAAGACATTTTAGTCCCATTCCTCTTCTTTTCTTTCCCGTCTTCTCTTCTTGTTTCTTTGTGCATTTTCTGTTCTTTTATGTTCACTGTTGTTTTTAGATCGCCGGAATCCGGTCGGGCCGTCGACGATCTCGACGACCCAGCAAGGACATCTGACCCGTGTGATACCACTGTTCGTTGTTTGGACTCATTCCGTGTACCGTGCGCGCGTCTCGACTTTTCCCGCTGACATGTGACGTTCCGTTTACCATTTCTTGATCCGTCGAGGCAAGTGAAACTTGCTACATGCTATTCATACTATTCCTATATAAATTTATCTATTTTCTTCTTAAATCTATAGATAGAATCTAAAGCCATGAGTTCCAAGTTAACAGCACGATGTTCCGTTTACATATTTCAGATCTAGAACTGGAAACCTAACTGTTGCATTTACTTTACTAAACCTAGTAACCACATTTATATGTTAGATCACATAGTCACAATTGTTTGCATAGCCATCATACCCTTTTGTAGTTTATACCCTATCGGACGACCGGTTGCATACATCTAGCCTAATTCATATTCAATTGCATCTCTAGATTTTTTTGGTACATATTAATATGATTTTATCATCCACAATTGTTATACTGCATTCATGAAATGTTAAAACTATCCCTTAAACTCAAACTGATAATCGTGCATCCAAGTAGTTTAATCTGTACCTATTTGCATATCATATTACATGTGCCAGTTTATTGTTCTGATAATACCCATGCTTGTTTATTTGTAACCATGATTATGCTGGTTGATTATGAGCACCCACATGATATCTTGTACACCCTGACATGACTTGCTGCACATATTACTTGACCCGACATGGTACCGTACAACTCTTGACATAACGTGACACCTTTACATATTACCTGGCTTGACCTGATGTACCATGGTCTTACCTGTTACCTGATCTTGTGTCTAATGCCAACAAACCTGACCTGTTGTCCTTACGGACCGTTCCTGTTGTCTATCCAAACAAACCTGTACCTGCCTGATCCTGTGTTGGCATTAGCTCTAGATTATTTAATACATGACTTAACCAAACATAACTTGGGGGTATGGGGAAATTAATGATGAAACCTGACTTATAACTCGACAGTTGCTTACTTTTACTGATCAGTTTTAGAGGTTAGGCCAGCCTCGGGATGATGCTGCTGACATCGTTCGTCTTTACATATTTCCTGTTTTAGTGCCTAGCGGCATGTCTCGGTTTCAGCCCGAGAGTCTTAGACCGTGGTCCCGGGTATGCACGGGATACTATTGAGTTACATCGATGATTCATCAAATTGATTTCAAAGACTTGAGACTATTCAACCCAATAGACCAGTTTAGATAACTCACTGTACACTACCTTTCACTGCCCTGATTTATATTGCTGTTACACCTGCTTTACCATTTATGATTATATTTGCATGTCTTGCTACATTAGTATTGCTTGATGTTATGACGCGCTGACGTCTGGGTTTTGCATGGCCCAGATTCCTTACCCTTGCTGCAATCAGAGCAGGAGTACTTCAGTCAGCAGGCTGAGCAGTGAGGACTCCTTAGTAGTTAGTTCTTTTACTTTTCAGTATTTTATTCTTGATGTGAGCCCGCATTATGGGACATACATTCCAGTTATTCTTGTATTGGATCTCTTGCTTCCGCATTACTATTCTTGATTCATTTTATTTTGGCTTATGGACATGTACTAGATAGTTTTATTTTTGTTCTTGATATCTCTACAGCCGTAATGTGACCGTGGAAGGATAATTCCTATACGCAGGTAGCATGGTTGGCTATGTCACGTGCCTACCTTAGCGTACTCTGGGAAGCGGGGCGTGACAAAAAATTACGACACAAATCCCACACACCTAATCGGTCTAGGGTTCCCTAGGTCAACTAGAATTGATCAAGAACTTGATTGTCGAAGTAAAACTGTATCGAGAAATGGGCTCAAGAGATATTGATCACGATGCCAGGTAAGTGCAGAGATAAGGGGAGGTTTTCCAACGCTTTCGCGAAGTTCCTTAATTAAAATAACCCTTTCTCTTTTGGCGTTTTCGCCGTGAACACTTTGCCTAGTGACCCCATGAACGATATACCGTTAAGTGGTGTTTTAAACACAGTTAACTTCTCCTAATGAACGCGAAGTCCTTAAAGGCTTAAAATCTAGTTTCTTTTAGAATTTGTGCGGGTAAACGTTATGCTCAATTTCGTGATTTGTGGGCTACGAAAAAGGTAATGAAATCATTTACCGTATGTTGTGGGGTTCGCATGCCCGTAAGTCCGTATTAAAGAATGCAATGCGCAATTCAATGGAAAGGTTTTTCAAAACATCAAACAATCATTTTTTATGTTTAAGCGCGGCGCTGCAACATATACGGGTTAGTCACTTTTAGCATTTGGAAGTGAACTTAAAAAGAATCCTGCAAAGATAGAATAGTGGATGCGTCGGATTTAAGAAAGAAGGTGTTTGGATATACTACCGGTAGATTTTGGGTTAAGAAACCCCCATTGAATTGAATCCGATTAGTTTGAAATGTTCTCTTGCGCGGGTCAAACTACCCGGATCTTTGGCACTGTACTTCACTATCACCTTAGACTTGAATGTACGCATTGCTCTGCACGATCGTAGTTCGCAATTCCTTAAAATATGAAAATGTCGGAAAAACGGATATTTAGTGCGAAAAAGCGATATGAGTGCCCAAACTCCTGTACACACAAAATTATAAAAATCAAACAATAACAATAGAGTACTAACAGAACACAGTAGGTAACCCAAGAAGAAATTTTTCAATCCCTCACAAAGGGGCCGGCGGCGACGGGTATTTGGTAGAAACCGCCGATCGAATTTAAAAGTTGGGTTGTAAATTTTTGTGTGAGTCCTCTGTGTTCTACAAGTATGCCACTTTTATTATTTGATTTTTCAATTTAAAACACAGTGTGTTAGAAGTTCAAAAATTCAGTGAACAAATTGTTATAAATGTTAGTTTTTGTTTTTGTTTTTTTGAAATTTTTTTGATTTTTAGTTTCTTTTCAGAAGTGTTAGTGCTATAAACAAAAATATACAGAGATTAACCCGAAAATAAAAAGAATAAAAATGTTACCGTCTCCCCGGCAACGGCGTCATTTGATTGATAGGGATTTACATGTTGTATTTAAGTTTTAAAGTAACCGCAATCAAGACGGCGTCGCCTGTAGCTAGCCGTGATGAGTACGGGTCATCCCCAGGGAGATGATGCGTTTTAAGTTCTTGTTCTCACAAGTTAAGTCGAAGGTCGGAATGAAGTCGATTCTAACCTACGTGTTTGTATATATGCAACAAAATGCTTATTAGGAATAGAGATAGGTTGATTTAAGTTAGGAAAATCCGTATTCATGCCTTTGTTCCTTACTTGACTTATTGGACTATGGTAATCGGCAACAACGTGGATTAGGGTGCTTAAACACGTTATTTTGAGAAATATGGCTTATTGACCCTTGTCCTTCCGTTCTTGTCTCTTATCTTTCGCCTCCGGTCAAACCAAACGCAACCGGTCACGGTTAGAGATCACCGCTACCATGGTAGGATAGGGTGCCTGATTAGTCTAAAATATTGCACATTTGTATGAACATTTTCCCTATTATTGTTAAGTACTAAAAGGTGTTTATTGTAAATATAGAACCTATGAGGGTTTATTTGTAAAAAGTTTATTATCATATATTTCTACATTATAATTAACATAATGAGGGAAAATATATGCATATAATATTTAAATAAAATATTAGTAATTAAATTTTTTAGTTATATGTATGCCTCAAAGGCCATTATTGTACATATGATGTATATTATAGTGGATACTTAGACATATATGGGGAGGACTTTCTTGCTCGACATGATAGTATGCTATCTAATTGCTCTTTATCTTAACATGTGCACTTATTGTCTCTCTGTCACATGTTGATAAAGCCCTTAGGATGAGTACTTGACTACGAGGATTATGATGCAGATCATACTAGTAGGGTAAGGGTAGTTGGTAAGTACATCCTTCAAATGTTCCTAGTCGTGGGAGTATCGAGACGGGGTATCGATATTCCAGAATAGACTATCGTATACGTTTCTTGACCCATATGATGGGTGATGGATGATCCCACATCCATTGGTGTTTGACATCAAATATGGTATACGGGTGCTCAGTGGAGACTGGGTATACTGAACAGGACTCGCCGAGAACTCCTAGATGGTATTATACTTCACGTCAGATAGCAGTTCTCTGGTGACACTGGTACAGGTTAGTCTGTTGACCTGAGATCGTCATAGAGTCTTGTGTGATTCCCACTGTGCTTTGATTTCTACCTTACCACGTTCAAGAGATCATGCAAAACGGTGGTTTTTGGGTACAGTCTCGAGTCAGATGGAGGCAATGAGCGATAGGAGGGGATTTCGTCTCTCCCGGTATTGGGGGTTGATGTTGCGCTATGCTCGATTGGCCATAACAAGAAATCCCTGGCCAGGGTTGCTGAGATTTACTGGTAAGTGTTATCAGTAGTTTTTCGAACCGTTATGGGCCTCACATCGGCATGACTTATCGGGCTATTGGGGTCTGACGTTTACTACCCCCAGGAAGGATATGCGACATATCAGACGAAGAGACCGGACTGTACGGTAATGTTACTTATTAGATTCACAGGAGTATGAACAAGCTTGCTTATTGATCTTCTGATCGCTCAGTACCCGGGTGGCCGTTACGTCTAGCAGTACCGCTGACGGCTTATGGGTGACTGATATGATAACCACCTACTGCCGGCGTGTTGACGAGCCTTTAGAGTCCTACACAGAGGTTTCCTGGCTCAGGCGAATTAAAGTAGGAGCACATATGTGATATGTGCGGGACCGAGATTAATACATGTATGTGATACCATATTCTATTCTCGCGATTTGTGTTATCGGTCGGTTATATGTGATATAGCCGGGTTATCGAATCAAGTGTTGATTCGATAAGTTGATACATATGATATTAGTCGGTTATATGTGATATAGCCAGATTATTAAATCAAGGGTTGATTTAATAATTCAATGTATAATTATATATTTGATATATTAATTTACATTAACTAATATTAGCTCACTTAAGCATTTCTTTTTCTCACTTGTGTACACTTAATATATATGTGATATATATTGTTGTGTCTTGCTTGTTGTTACATGCAACATGGGTATATGAGATTCACACCATGCTTATCATAATGAAGGGTTTTATTTATTTAAAGTAAATCAAAATTAGTTGGAAATTAGTCACGTGGTTGAAGCTTATGGAACCATTGACTTAGTCCACTAATTTTGTTTTACTTAAGATATTTTATTAACCCAACCATTACCTTAAGTCATGGTTAAGTCTCTACATGAGTTAATATGAGATATTATCTCACCCATGGTTGCAATTCTCACTCATGAGTTCATTTTATTCTCCACACTTCATCTTCTTCCTCATCTCTAAGAGCTCTCTAGGTTTTGAGGAGGTGAGGAAAATTAGTGAGAAAAATATTTCTAAAGTGAGCGAAATTCCTACTTCATCAACCTACACTGGACTAGCCATTTAGTTTAGGTTGTTTCCTTCACTAATTCCTAATTAGAGAGGAGGTAGCTTAAGTTGGTGTCTTCTCGACGTAGATCATCTTCGGCCTTGAAGACTTCAAGAAAGCTCGTTTCTTTCATCTTGTGGAGCCTTTCTAGAGTCCGAGAGTTCACTACTTGGAGCGAAAGGACTACTACACGGAGCTATTGAAGTGAAGGACCGGTCTACAAAGGTTGTATTCCTTGTTCACTTAGATGTAAAGATGTTTACATTCTATTTCCGTCTAATTATCTAGTTAAGATTCTAGGTCAGGATTCTTTAGCGTGCCAAATTTTTGAAAACGACATGGTAGATGCCTCCCGAAACCCAGTGGCGGTGCTACGGAACCCAGAAAAAATATGCATATCATATCAAATATTTCTAATCAATATTCTTAAGATATTATATTATATAAATGGTTAGGATAATATCTCAAAAATACCAAATGCTACTAACACTATGATTTGAGATATTATGCAGATATTAGCTCAGGTCCCGAATCCAAGTAAGAAATCCGAGTCGAATCGGGATATCGAAACCGAATCTGCCAAAATTTAGAAGCAAATCGAGAGATCTAGCAACGGCAGAGACTCGGAGCATTATTTTCAGAATCTAGACATCAAGAGGATCTCCAAACATCAATAAAAAATACCTGAAAAATCCCAAAATATGATGCCACCAATTTGTGACGGAACCGCGGCC
This sequence comes from Agapanthus africanus, assembly GCA_030015575.1. Classification (NCBI taxonomy): domain Eukaryota; kingdom Viridiplantae; phylum Streptophyta; class Magnoliopsida; order Asparagales; family Amaryllidaceae; genus Agapanthus; species Agapanthus africanus. The sequence goes on from CM057341.1 coordinate 40,819,030, forward strand.
AAACATTGCTACATGCGGCTGTTCCGCAGCTATTTGATAGCATTCGATGTGATATTTTGTGGTTTGGATCGTAATAGCATATATTCTTATATGGAATCTAGGGTTTCTGGTTTTAGAGACTATATAAGGGGCCGAGAGCTGTACATTGAAAATCCATCACCGAACAGATCAAGAGTTCCACGTATCTGAGCGATCATCATCTATTCATCTACCTCCAACAAGAGAGAGATCTAGAGCAAATTAAGGTTCTTGTTCTCTACTTTCTAAGGAGAATTGTAAATGCAATAGTTGATTAATAAAGATAGTTTTTTTTTAATTCTTCTTGCATTTATTTTCCGCATTTAATTTCTGCACTTACTTTTCTGCATTTTCATTATAATTTCATTTTTCAATCTTTCTTCTAACTTAACCATGAGCGAGTAATTCCTAACTTGCTAGGATTTGTAGGATAGGGTAGAACAATAGATGAGAAAATCTTTTAACTTTTTTTTTTATACATTTTAAAGTTTATAAACTTTAGCAAAATAAATGTTAACATCCTTATCGGGCACGCTACCAATATTGATAGTCACGACCACGATTTGAGATTGGTTTAACACTTATTTTGTTAAGGACTAGACATGAATAGAGATCAATGCAAGGACAAGGTTTAGTAGTGGGGAAACTCTAATTTCTTCCAAGAACCCTAATCTACATTCATCACTATCGATCTAGTTTTAAACTATTAAAAGATAAAAGAGTCATTTTTAATTATTCATCCATTACTAGAAAGTCCTATAAACCCTACAAGCCTTTTCATTATAAATTTTACATCAGTATTACAATAGAACAACAATCAAACTATCACATCTTTTACAACTCGTCTAAAGCAAGAAAAGAGTTCACGTTTCCCAGTGGACGACCCGTACTCATCGCGGCTAGCTACTAGCGACACCGTCTTAATTGTGGTTATTTTCGAACAAAATTTTTAACGATTAATCAAATGGCGCCGTTGCCGGGGAAACGGTCGTAATTTTTTTCTTGTCATTCGGGTTAATTTCTTATAAAAACCTGGAACATAAAAATAAATATAAAACAAAACCACATCTTGCACTTTTAACAATTATTGTGCGAGTTTTGTAAGGGAATCTGGAGCAATTAGAGCAAGCCAACAGAGAGCCAGAGAATTTCAACTTGGACTAGAGGTGTATAGGAGGGCCCTAAAGAAATTTCAGCAGAAGATCCTCTAAATCGGCGGCGGAACCGTGGCACTTTGGTGCTGTTGCGGTGGAACCACGGAGGTTTAGGAGAATTGGGCCTCCAATCTTCTCAGGTACTCCCCTATTATCGTCCTTTATCCTCTAAATCTCCAATAAAATGATTTTATTTGCAGGATTCTTTGCAAATATGGCCGCTAAAAATCTTTTTGCGTGTTTTAGATTTTGGTTTGTTTTGCATATCTAAAATAGACATTAAAGGGCAATAAACCTAAATTCAGATTAGGTGGGGATTTCATCACCCCTCCTAGGCCCCACAAATCACAAACGAGCATACTATTACCCTACATTAATAAAAAAATATCCAGACCTATCCACTAAGGACATTCGCGCTCAATTAGGACAGAGGAAGGTCGTGGATAATCTATTGCTTATCTGCATTTTTCTTGTGGTGTCTAAGGCAAGTGTGACTAAGGAATGTGGTTACTTAATTAGGCCCGCTATTTCGGTGATTCATATTGCGGATACCTAGCACTTACCTAGCCAGAAGATTGAGAATGAGGTAGTAAATGATTGATCCTGTGACTTGTCCTTTAGAAATTTAGGAGCGGTCTAGTGACTTGACCTAAGAGACCCTAGTTTTGGAGATTGATTGTGCATTTTGTAATTTGTTGAGTCAAGCCATAAGTCCCTCTTTCAAAGCAAAACAATTTCCAAAATCCAAAAAGAGCTTAAATCATTACCATTTCACCCTTTTTTCTTTTCACTTTTTTATAATGGGCAACCCAAACAGACGAACTCTTGCCGAGCTTTGTTATCCAGAACCAGATATCTCTTGTTTTTGTAATTGTTTCAGTACAAATTCTGACTCTACCATGTCTTTAAGAGATAGCATAGAGCATGCGGAAAAGAACAATTGGATACCTCATTCAAGGTCCTATCAACCGCATCAAAATTCAACATCTTCTTATGTTGATAATACGTTTAAGGAGGGTGAGAGAACTTCTAAACGTATGTCCATCGCTGAGCATATTGCGAAGGCTGAAAGCCAAAGTTTCAATTCTTTCACTACTCCAAAACCATTAGGACAACAAACACCATCATTTCCATATGAAAATATTGATACCCGTTTTGAGGCGAATATGACATCCTTTACATCCATGACCATTGATGAACAAATATCAATTGCCAGTCGCCAGCTAACCAACCAATCTCAATATTCTTCATATCATAATGTTGATCCTAATCCTATTTATGAAACTTGGATACACCCTTCTAATTCTTATCCACAGTACCAACTTTCACACGCTCTCATGTTGACACTTCTCTTGAAACTAATGGGAAAAGTCATAAACGCATTTCGATTGCGGAACACATTGAACTCGCCCGTAGCCAACAATTAAAGGCATCTCTTCTTAACATTTCTCTTCAGGCTAATGCGGCAAATCATAACCACATGTCAATTGCGGAACACATTGAACTCGCCCGTAGCCAACAATTAGACTCATTCCAACCATACACAACTTCCTCTCCTTATCTAGACAGTGCTTCTGAAAATCAATTAGGAAGTTCTACGGTTCAAAGAGAATCCTTCACTGGAACTTATTCACAACTCATGTTTAGTCTTGAAGTAGAGTTGGAATTGAGTAGTGAAAAAGACCAAGAGATCTATCAAATTCAAAATAAAACCGATTCTTTTGATCACGACACCTTCCATCCTGCACTCCAACCGAATATATACAATGTTTAACCGCTTCATAGTCAAAGTGATGAGGTGCCCAAGAATAACATGTTTGACTTTTCCAATAGTGAGTGTGAAAGAGAGCTTGACACCATTTCAAATCAAACCGATACTTATTCGACTACACTTGATATTTTAAATTCCAACTCCATCAAATGAACCAAGTGATTTATCGATTGAGGATGGTATAATTGATGAATTCTTAAATACCTATTCGTTTGATTTGACCGAAGGTGTTAGTGAGAGCGGTGATGAGAATATCGTTGAAGATAAACCCGTTATGTTGGATGAGTTGGATTTCCCTACCCATCATGTCCCTTCTATTGAAAGTGAACATCTTCATGTACATTTAACCGATCCTATTCTTAGTACTGACCTATCTGATAAGCAAAACAATATCCGGCCTTCATTTCCCAAATCTATTTCAACAACGCTCGACATACAAGTTTGTTTACCCATTTCATCACCCACTTTCTTTGGTTCTTCTAATCTTTTTTCAACTCCTCCGAGTTTTGATTAATCACACTCCGATATTTCGAGTTCTATGATTCTTGAAAGACCACTCGATTTAGACTTTTTTGAGAAAGAGGGAAGCGATCATTTCGAATCTCCTACCTCCATAATTTCTGACGAATCGAGTGTTTTGAATATTGATGCGCAAAAAACTGACCTTGGATCTTTCAACCGTCCTAATGAATCTCCATATTCCATAGATATCGATGACATTATTATTCGGACCATTGATAAAAGTTTTGAACACATTTTCGCCAAAGAACTCGCATTCCTAAAATATATAGATGTTGTGATGAATCAACCTCCACCCGAAGAAGTTGAACCGCAACCTTTTTTTCTTATCAAGTACGAGAATGCGAATATTCCACTCATTCCTAATCATTCCCATTCTCGTTTTCATCCACCATCACTGTTTCGTCTCTACCAACCGAAACGTAAATCCGATCGATTACGCCTCTTATCTCCCCACTTCTTCACATTTATGATTATAATATTTCAGAAAAATAAAATATTATTTTTGGAATTTAAATAAATAAAATAATAAATTTCATGAATATTATAAAGATATAAAAATTGGTTTTAATGAAGTAGTATAGTTATATACTTATAGTTTGAAGAATAATTGAAAATTTTATATGAATTATTGATTTTGAAAGAATTTATGTGATTTGGATATTTTATAAATTATTATACAATTAATTGTATATAAGTTAATGTTAAACTTGATTAACATTCCACTAATTATGCATTAATCTCATATATGCATCATGGCATGCAACAAAGCATGTTGCAAAACACTTGTTACATTTCTTTATCATGAACCATGGCTTCTTCTTTTCTTCTTAAAATTGATTTTTGCTTTAAAATAAAAAGAAAAGAAATGAGAAGATATTTGTGAGAGGGGACATGGGAGTATAGGCATAGGAGAGAGAGAGAGAGAGAGAAGGGGGGGGGTCTTCTCTCAACCATGGCTCCATCCTCTATTATTCTTTCCTCCATTTTCCTCTTCATCTCTTTCTCCACCTCAACCTCCACCTCCACCTTCTCTTCCACCACAAACCACCCCAAATCCCTACCAAAATGCCATGCCACTTTCATTAAAAATGATCACAAACTCATCACACACCTTGGGTAGATCAAATTGGGACTTTGAGACACTTGGGCAACTCTAGAATTTTCTTGAGTTGCCAAATGAGGTATATTCCTACACTTTTGGTTAAGTTTCTAGTTTTCCTAATAACCTATTGTAGTTTAGATTTAAAATTATGAAGATTAGTGATGTTAGAATTTTCCAAAATGAGGTTTAGGAGTATTTATGACTTGTGAAGGTGCAATTGAGGTTTAGTTGTGATCACAACCCCTGTAGTGTTAGTATTCTGAACTAAACCTGTGACTAAACCCCAAACCATGAACTTAGAAATCTCCGATGTCGGTTTTTGTGGAAAATGTGATGAGAAATTGATATCTGCTATAACTTGAGAGCTCTGAAAATTATTTAGCGATCACAAAGAGTCGTGCAGGTGACCTAGAAGATACCCTAGAGACCCGAGCCCCAAACCCTTTAACTTATCCACAGATTTAACCTAATTAGCCGTAATTTGCGGCCTGGGTATGGTGGTTATGCCTCGTGCTTGGTCCATAGCTCCTTTATACAGTAATTAGACCCTCCATATATGCAAAATTGGCTAATTTCACCTGAGGCAAAATCTGGAAGTGTTTTTCAAAGTTTCTGATTTCGGTTTGCGACTTTTAATGACTTGAGTTTTGATATTTGGATTTTTACTCGGTCGTTTGACTTTTGTGCGTCGACGTCGAGAGTTTTTGGTTATTCTTACATGCGTAGACCATAGGTTTTAACCCATGTATGTCTCATGTACCGTATCGGTTTTTGGTATTCGATTCTTGTTTACAATATGATTTGCTTGAAATTGTAGGTACCTCCGTGTGGACTTCGGGACGACAAGGAGAGCAGGGCGTCATCGATTTCAGCAAGCGAGGATCGAAGGTGAGTAGATGTATATCTACGAAGGAAGTTATGTGGATGGCGTATAGCACCCCCGCTATTATATATATATATAGCAATGCGAGATGGATAATTAGCAAGTAGGGCTCTAGGAGACTCTAGGTTAGAATAGGCATACTTGTAGGAAGGTTTATCCTTAGTCTATCTTCCTTAGTTGTGAGCCGTTAGTTTTACATCATCACACACACGTACACACTTGCTTTGATGTGTGTGTGTGTATTAAGATGAGAATATGATATATTATATGGTTTTGAGTCGATACGATCGAACAATATGTCAAGAGATGATGATATATGACTTGAGATAAGACATCGTATATGATGCGATATATTAAAAGATCGTTGGGCGATGTATACAAAACATGCAAGAACATGTGACTTGATGATATAATAGAATGTATGTGATCTTAGATCCGTACCCTTGATTATGATATAGTACGATGGATGATACCGTACGAATTATGATATATATATGATATTTGACCCGTACCTTCGACTTTGAGGATGTCTTATGACGAATTTTACCATATGAGATATAATTATATGATGATTGATCCGCACTCTTGACTCGAGGATGCCGTACGATGGAATATACCGTACGTGATGCTATGAGGCTGGATCGCCGACTACTAAATTTATCAACTCGGAAAATGTTATAGATTTCTTATCACCATCGACTAGGTTCTTAGTTTAGTCTTTTAGTTGCTTAGGTAGATATTAGATTAGACTCGAGTCATATATATTTTCAAAACTAACAAATATTAAGTATTTTCAAAGGATAACCCGAGGGATACTACGGATTTTCAAAAGATATCTCTTTTTTCAAAAATACCGTAGACCCTACTTTTCTAAAAACGACGATTCGTGCTATTTTAAATACGGTAACCGTATGGCTCGTATATAGATATGTATATTTTATAATGTTGCGTTTATCTGGTATGTTTACGTTGTTCTCATTGCATTGCATATATATATACATGTGCTTTCATGAGCTGTTATGATCTCGTCTGTTAGGACACATGCACCATTACCGATGATGCGTATGTTGCACGTACACTTGCTTGCCGGCTCACACACATCATCATCGGTAATTGCCATGTCACATACACATTAGAAAACGTTACTTCACTTGTATAACCTGATAGCTTGTAGTTAATTATATTGTTTAGCATTCATGATCTCGCATGCTAGTTTTAGATATTGCATTTCTTACTTAGATGCCGCATCGCATATATATATATATATATATATATATATATATATATTCTGGTTTCATACTGTAGATGTGATCTATGCCAATGTTCATTGTTCATTTTTAGCTCATGATTATGAGATTTCGATTCTCATGACATTTCTGGATTTGGAAAACCGCACGTGAATTTTGAAAACTTATAATCATTTTAAAAGAAAAATGTGGTTTTCCTTGATATGATGTGCGGCATCCACCATGAGTTTTCTCGGTTCTTGAGCTATATTGCCTACCCGATTCAAGGAGAGAGGAGGCACCGTCTGTGGGTACATGGTGGACCCGGTGCGGTACCCCGAGGCAAGAAGGCCGTATAGTGAGACGTTGAGCCCGACAGGAGAGCACTACCGACCAGTGATAGTTGGCGCAGAGGATACCGACCGTAGTCGTGAAATCAGATGGATATGGGCCGATCCACACCGACGAAGCCCGGAATATGAGGATTATGTGTCACTGATGGACACGATTTTCATAATGTTTTCGAGTTTCGATACTTGGCACTCAGGTTTTATCATGATTTTAGTGTGTCATTGCTGGACACACGTTGGATGATGCATTTATACATGATACATTTGACATGTAATCACTTTGTGACACGGACATGAGTGCTTGATATTACATATATGCTTATATTATTACCTTTAGTGCTACTCGATGTTATCGTGTTATTATCATTATTATATTGTACTGTATGACCTAGGTGATCATCATATATTCGGTTTCTACTCGGTGATATCTTCTACTCATGAGTTGGCAACTCACCCCCCTTGTGCCACAGTTTTCTTATAGGTTTGACCGCACAGGTTCCATTGCGGCTTGCTGGCACACTACCTTCTTCAGGGTGATTGCATTGATAGGTGGGATACATTTGCATCGTGACCACCATTATATAATTGTATAGTTCATTCAGTTGTGTCTAGTTAAAAGCTCCATCAACCGGACTTTGTATATTTGTAGACTTAGAAAACGTTGTTGTATATACTTTCGGCCTTAGAGTCACGCTCTTATACTTATTCATTATTGTATTTGTTTTCTTGATGGTGTTTTGTTTTCTTTGTTTTACTTCTGTGTTTTGATCCTCGCCATTCGGCGTTGTATATTTATATCTTGAATGGTTGTTTCCGCCAATTGGCGATGAGCTAGCTCCCGCTTGGGGATGCCTATATTTATTATTGCTTATATTCGTTTTCGGGTTAAAAATTACAAAGGAGGTGTTGCCGAAATTTTAAATGACGAAAAGGTTTTCAGGTTAGATATAAAGATTTCATTTTCATATGTTATTACTTATACTTGCAAAAGAAGAACTTGATTTCATTTTACCGTTGTTTTAAAACTTCACCTCCACTATTTTCCCTAAAAGGTTTAGATTTCTGGGCTTTTGGCTTACTTGAATTAGGTAGGGTCCTATAAACTTTACATGATTCAAGTGCTAGTCACGTGCCTTTTCCGGGTCGTGACAAAGTTGGTATCAAAGTGTTAGGTTTAACCTTGGTTCGAGTCTAGGTTTGACTATGCGGAATTTAGGACGTATATATATATTCGGAACCTAGGCTTGACCTTACAGAACTTATACTTGGACGAGGGGGTATTAGACCCGAACTTTCGTCGCGTAGGTTCACCTTGGTTGATGGAGAAGGTGACTTAATTAGAGTGACGTACCGTGTGTATGTTCAGCGGCATACTTAAGATACGCTACTACGCTTAAGTAGCCTTAGGATGTACATTTCTTATGCACCGTATTTCTATTCATTCCTATGATCTATCCTCATCGATATTGGATTGTGGTTTCCGTTACCATGGCTACATGAGCAGAGAGAGTTACGGCTAGAGATGCGGTCCGCACATGCTCATCAGGGACGAGGACTGACCAGAATGTATTCTAGTGACACACGAACGTTTTGATATGTTGTTTTACTACGTTTTCTCGTTGACGCGAACGTTCGAGATCGGAACAGATGATCAAGCCATTGCTAGAGGCCAGCCAGATTGTGAAGACTGTTGATGAACTGTCTACTCCAGATGATTGAGGCGTTATCTACCTTGCGGACAGATGAGCCAGCTATTGCTGAGTTTAATAAGATATCGCCCCCGGACTTCAGAAGCCAATGCAGAATGAGTCTATACTTGGAGATATGATAGAAGATCGCTAGTCACACTTGGACAAATGACTAGGACAGTTATTCGTTTGGATGCTCCAATGCGGGGTCATCAACTTGACTAGCTTCAGCTAGAAAGGGACCTCACACAGACGCGTTGTAAGTCGATCAAGAAAGGACGAGCGGAAAGCTCATTACTCCGATAACTTAGACGAGTTTCTGAGGACGTAATTGGCCAGACACCTTCTAAAGAATATTATAGATGCCGAGTTCGTAGCTTCGAAAGAAACTCTAGATATGAGTACAACCAATTGGAGCGTAGTCCATACATCTACGAGTAGATGATTCCGAATTGGTCCATATTTAAAGAAAGCGGAGTAAGAGGTTCATGCGAGATCTTGATGAGTTGATGTTCTTCTCCGTTGATATCCGAGACTTGATGCGCACGAAGAGGCGTTGGATGCAGCCATAGTTCCAGAGGAGAGTCATGATGAGAATGCAGCTGTCCCGGAATGAGGAACGAATTAAGTAAAGGGTGATAAATTACGGGCAGTCCGACAGAAATGAGATTGGAAGAGACCCTGACAGGATCTTTCGGGAGCACTTTACAATAAGGACTTGGACTCAGGATCGATTGTATCGCACACACTCAGTGGGGCAGGGGTTGCCATAATTGGCGTGATATGTCACGAATGACCTTGTCAATTGGTCAGAAGATCTTCAGAGAAGTGCCATTACTCTGATTTGGGATGTTGGGCCGAGTAGTCATGTAACTGGTAATCCGCAGAGAGAAACGAGGATCTAAGAGCAGAAGATGCCAAACCATGGGCAAAAGGCAAGTAGATATTTTGCTCTGCCAGCCTTGGATGCACCGGCACCTTTCGGCATCGAAGGAAGGGCACCTCGACGGTAGTTATTGTGAATTGCGCCTTGGTGATTCAGATATCACGTTTTCATCATTTTGATTTCGGTATTTGGAAGATTTGTTTCATGATTTATATTTTTTATGTGCACCACTGTTGCACTTGATTCATATATTCATGTATCAGTTGTACTAATGTTCGTTTTGTGCATACCCATTGCACTTGATTTTGATTTTTTTATGCATTCCGAGATATTTGATTTTGATTTCATGCATACAGTATGCACATGATTTTGACTTATACATTCTGTGTAATTACACGAGTTTTCAGTATTGGTATGGTTTTGTGCGCGCAGATGCACATGTTTATGAGTTTATATACCGCGGTATACTTGATTGGATTTAGTGTATGTCGTATACCGTTGATTTCGATTTCGATTTCGATACTCGATATTCATTTTCCTGCACCCTAGTGCACTGGATTTATGTTTTCGTGCACCTTGTGCACTTGATTGAGATTCTTGCGCACATTTGGCGCACTTGATATGATTTTGTGCACACCAGATGCACTTAATCGAGATTCTTCGTGCACATTAGATGCATCCAGTATTGTTGTCAGGCACACCCGTTGCACTTGACAGATATTTTCGTGCATAGTCGTTGCACTTAGTTTTGTTTCTGTGCACATTCATGGCACCTGTATTTGATTTCGATTTCCATGCGCACCAGACACACGTGGCATTCATTGTATACATTTGTTTGGGATTGATTTCCTTTTCAGCAGCATATTTTTTATAATAACCGAGCAGGACTAATCTGAGGACAATACCTGATTATTTTTGCATGCATCGATATTTACCGAGGGGATTTTCAAAAGGAGCTATAGTCTCAATATTTTCCTACATGTCCATGATGACACGACGATGAAAACTCTTCTAAGTTATTTTCAAAGGCGGGAGTGTATGTTAAACAAAGGATATACATATATACATAGCTATTTTCTTTATAATGCACGTCCGCTACTTGTGCCGTGATTTGTGCATCGCACGGCGATTTGAAAAGGAATTTTGCATGCACCTTATTTCAGTTGTTTTGATGATTTCTTAAGGATGCGTACTACATATATATGATAATGTCCTAACTATACTACATTGATTTTGATAGTAGATTTTGAAACAATCATTTTCAAATTAATTCCGATGATTGCATGACGCTTGACAGAGTTTAGATTTTGAATTTTGCCCTCATTTTCATGCGCATGCATTGCGCTATGATACGTCTTATGTATTCATGATTTCGGAACCCCGACGACTTGAATGTTTTGCTGAAATGTTTTAATTATTTGGGGGGGGGGTTTAAATTTAAATTCGGAGACTAAATTTATTTAAGGGGGGAGAATGTAACATTTCAGAAAAATAAAATATTATTTTTGGAATTTAAATAAATAAAATAATAAATTTTATGAATATTATAAAGATATAGAAATTGGTTTTAATGAAGTAGTATGATTATATACTTATAGTTTGAAGAATAATTGAACATTTATATGAATTATTGATTTTGAACGAATTTATGTGATTTGGATATTTTATAAATTAATATACAATTAATTGTATATAAGTTAATGTTAAACTTGATTACCATTCTACTAATTATTCATTAATCTCATATATGCATCATGGCATGCAACAAAGCATGTTGCAAAACATTTGTCATATTTCTTTATCATGAACCATGGCATCTTCTTTTCTTTTTAAAAAATGATTTTTGTTTTAAAATAAAAAGAAAAGAAATGAGAAGATATTTGTGAGAAGGGACATGGGAGTATGTGTATAGGGGGGAGAGAGAGAGAAGGGGGCTTCTCTCAACCATGGGTCCATCCTCTATTATTCTTTCGTCCATTTTCCTCTTCATCTTTTTCTCCATCTCAACCTTCATCTCCTATTCCACCACAAACCACCCAAAATCCCCACCAAAATGCCATGCCACTTTCACTAAAAATGATCGCAAGCTCATCACAAACACCTTGGGTAGATCAAGTTGGGACTTTGAGGCACTTGGGCAACTCTAGAATTTTCTTAAATTTCCAAATGAGGTATATTCCTACACTTTTGGTTAAGTTTCTATTTTTCCTAATATCTTATTGTAGTTTAGAGTTAAACTTATGAAGATTAGTGGTGTTAGAATTTTCCAAGATGAGATTTAGGAGTTTTTATGACTTGTGAAGGTGCAATTGAGGTTTAGTTGTCATCACAACCCCTGTAGTGTTAGTATTCTAGACTAAACCTGAGACTAAACCCTAAACCATGAACTTGGAAATCTCCGATGTCGGTTTTTGTGGAAAATGTGATGAGAAATTGATATCTGCTATAACTTGAGAGCTCTGAAAATTATTTAGCGATCACAGAGAGTCGTGCAGGTGACCCAGAAGCTACCCTAGAGACCCGAGCCCCAAACCCATTAACTTGGCCCCAGATTTAACCTAATTGGCCGCAATTTGCGGCTTGGATATGGTGGTTATGCCTTGTGCTTGGTCCATAGCTCCTTTATCCAGTACTTAGACCCTCCACATATGCAAAATTGACTAATTTCATCTGAGGCAAAATCTGGAAGTGTTTTTTAAAGTTTCTGATTTCAGTTTGCGAATTTAATGACTTGAGTTTTGATATTTGAATTTTGACTTGGTCGTTTGTCGTTTTTGCGTCGACATCGAGAGTTGTTGGTTATTCTTGCAAGCGTAAACTATAGATTCTAACCCATGTATGTATCGTGTGCCATATCGGTTTTTGGTATTCGATTCTTGTTTACGATATGATGTGCTTGAAAATGTAGGTACCTCCGCGTGGAATTCGGAACGGCAAGGAAAGCAGGGCGCCATCGATTTCAGTAAGTTAGGATCGAAGGTGAGTAGATGTATATCTACGGGGGAAGTCGGATGGATGGCGTATAGCACCCCCACAACCGTAGAATAGGTTTATTATCTATATTATATATATATAGCAATGCGAGATGGATACTTAGCAAGTAGGGCTCTAAGAGACTCTAGGATAGAATAGGCATACTTGTAGGAAGGTTTATCCTTATTCTATCTTCCTTAGTTGTGAGCCGTTAGTTTTACATCGTCACACACACATGCACACACTTGCCTTGATGTGTGTGTGTGTGTGTATGGATATGTTGATATATATATAGTATACATATACGTGTAAGATGAGAATATAATATATTATATGGTTTTGAGTCGATACGATCGAACAAGATGTCAAGAGATGATGATATATGACTTGAGATAAGACATCGTATATGATGCGATATATTAAAGGATCGTTGGGCGATGTATATATAACATGCGATAACATGTGACTTGATGATATTATAGAATGTACGTGACCTTAGATTCGTACCCTTGATTGTGATATAGTACGATGGATGATACCGTATGAATTATGATATATATATATATATATATATATATATATATATATATGATATTTGACCCGTACCTTCGATTTTGAGGATGTCGTATGACGGATTTTACCGTACGAGATATAATTATATGATGATTGATCCGTACTATTGACTCGAGGATGCCGTACGATGGACTATACCGTATATGATGCTATGAGGCTGGATCGCCGACTACTAGATTTATCGACTCGAAAAATGTTATAGATTTCTTATCACCATCGACTAGGTTCTTAGTTTAGTCTTTTAGTTGCTTAGGTAGATATTAGATTAGAATTGAGTCATACCTATTTTCAAAACTAACGAATCGTAAGTATTTTCAAAGGATAACCCGAGGGATACTACGGATTTTCAAAAGATATCTTTTTTCTCAAAAATACCGTAGACCCTAATTTTCTAAAAACGACGATTCATGCTATTTTAAATACGGTAACCGTATGGCTCGTATATAGATATGTATATTTTATAATGTTGCGTTTACTGTTACTTTTCCGGTATGTTTATGTTGTTCTCATTGCATTGCATATATATACATGTGCTTTCATGAGCTGTTATGATCTCGTCTGTTAGGACACATGCACCATTACCGATGATGCATATGTTGCACGTACACTTGCCTGCCGGCTCACATACATCATCATCGGTAATTGCCATGTCACCTACATATTAGAAAACGTTACTTCACTTGTATAACCTAATAGCTTGTAGTTAATTATATTGTTAGCATTCATGATCTCGCATGCTAGTTTTAGATATTGCATTTCTTACTTAGATACCGCATCGCATATATATACATTCTGGTTGCATACTGTAGATGGGATCTATGCCGATGTTCATTGTTCATTATTAGCTCATGATTATGAGTATTCGATTCTCATGAGATTTCTAGATTTGGGAAACCGCACATGAATTTGAAAACTTATGATCATTTTAAAAGAAAAATGCGGTTTTCCTTGATATGATGTGCGGCGTCCAACATGATTTGTCTCGATTCTTGAGCTATATTGCCTACCCGATTCAAGGAGAGGGGATGCACCATCTGTGGGTACATGGTGGACCCGATGCAGTACCTTGGGGCGAGAAGGCCGTATAGTGAGACGTTGAGCTCGGCAGGGGAGCACTACCGACCGGTTATAGTTAGCGCGATGGATATCTGGAGGAAACCGACCGTAGTCGTGAGATCAGATGTATCCGGACTGACGGAGCCCAAGATATGAGGATTATGTGTTACTGATGGACACGGTTTTCATGATGTTTTCAAGTGTCGATATTTGGCACTCAGTTTTTATCATGATTTTAGTATGTCATTGCTGGACTCACGTTGGATGATGCATTTATACATGATACATTTGACATGTAATCACTTTGTGATACGGACACGAGTACTTGATATTACACATATGCTTGTATTATTACCTTTACTACTACTTGATATTATCGTGTTATTATCATTATTGTATTGTACTGTATGACCTAGGAGATCGTCATACATTCGGTTTCTACTCGGTGATGTCTTCTACTCATGAGTTGGCAACTCACCCCCGTTGTGCCATAATTTTCTTGCAGGTTTGACCGCATAGGTTCCATTGCGGCTTGCTGGCACACTACCTTCTTCAAGGTGATTGCATTGATAGGTGGGATACATTTGCATCGTGAACACCATTATATAATTGTATATTTCATTCAGTTGTGTCTAGTTAAAAGCTCCATCAATCAGACTTTGTATATTTGTAGACTTAGAAAACGCTGTTGTATATTCTTTCGGCCTTAGAGCCATGCTCTTGTACTTATTCATTATTGTATTTATTTTCTTTGTTTTACTTCTTTGTTTTGATCCTCGCCATTCGGCGTTGTATATTTATATCTTGCGTGGTTGTTTCCGCCAATTGGCGAAGAGCTAGCTCCCATTTGGGGATGCCTATATTTATTATTGCTTGTATTCGTTTTCGGGTTAAAAATTACAAAGGAGGTACTGCCGAAATTTTAAATGACGAAAGGTTTTCAAGTTAGATATAAACATTTCATTTTCATATATTATTACTTATACTTGTAAAAGAAGAAATTGATTTCATTTTACCGTTGTTTCAAAACTTCACTTCCACTATTTTCTCTAAAAAGTTTAGATTTCTGGGCTTTTGGCTTACTTGAATTAGGTAGGGTCCTGTAAACTTCACATGATTCAAGTGCTAGTCACGTGCCTTCTCCGGGTCGTGACAATGATTTTCTACCAACTATGCTGTTACATCGATAAAATATTCGAATGGTTGGTATTGACTTTTGGACTTTGTAAAGTTTTGCATAGACCAATAATTTTATCCCCCCTCTTATAATTTTAAATACTTAATACAGTTTCACTCATGTTTGAGGGGGAGAAAAATATTTTGGCTCTTGAAAGAAAAACAATTTTTTACACAATTGTGAGCCAAAAATATGTTTGGGGGAGGATTTCACTGTCATTGACTTTTGTTCCCTTTTGCTAATAATTGAGAACTTTTCCTCCCAAGTCTACAGGTCTTGAGCTTAAAAGATAACATCAGTGAGGACACTGCTGTAAATAGGTTTGGGGGAGATTTGTGTTTATTCACACATCATTTTGCATTATACTAAATAAAAGCATAAAAAAATTGATAATAAAAGTTAGAAAGTGAAAAATACATATGAAAGATAAGATGAAATTTTAAAAAAGTAAGAAAATTAGATATTTTAAAATGAAGCTAGTAATAGGTAGTCATGAGCTGGATTCCCAAAGGTTAGTAAGATGCAGGAAATCACTAATCTATGGATAGAAATAAGTCTGAAAAAATAGTCCCTATTCTTGAGTCCAAACATCTGAACGTTAATATCCTGCTATATGCACATGCACACATCTTGAAACTTGGGATAGTAGAGAATACCTTGAAATGCTTTTGTCTAAAAGCCTTGGTATGAAGAAAAAAAATATATAAACAAAAATATAAATGATAAATGAAATATAAATTGTGAAGAAAAATGAACACTGGTTTTGTAATTATTTAAGGCGGCATGAAAAATATAGCGAGGGTGACTTATCACCTAGTGTCTTAGACCAACTGGTATGGGAGTCACTGCTAAGACATAGGTGTTGCAAGATTAAGATATTGCTAATTACACCTAAAAGAGTGAGCACATTTGGTAATCGGTTGATTAGTATCTCAAGAAGTATTAACGGTCACACGAAGAATGTATGAGCAATTCCGTCTGAAAATATTCACCGACTAAAAAGTGTTAGTGATACATGCCCTAGAGGCCATATTGTATAGTATTGGTTTGTATATTACTTTTTAGAAGCTTGTGATATACACAGATATAATAACAGTCTTGCTCAATATGGTAGTATGCTACTTGGTTTGATTCTATCTTAATATGTGTATATGTTTCTTTTAACATATCGCTAATACATATTGATAGAGCCCTTAGGATCTTTGCTTGACTAACAGCGTTGTGATGGCAGTCACACTAGTGGGGGCTGGGTAGTCTATAAGCACATACTTAAATAAGTCCTTAGTCGTAGGATTATCGAGACAGGACATCGATACTCCAGAGTAGACTGGTGTATACGCTTCTCATCCCAGCAGGGGAGATGGTCTGTCCCACAGCCATCAGTTCGTCATACTGGAGATAGTATGCAGGTGCACGTTAGGTTATGAGTTACACTGGACAGGACTCATGGGGAACTGCTGGTTGGTACTATTCCTATCGTCAGGTAGCAGTTCCCAGGTGACATGAGTACAACATATTCCGTTGACTTGATGTTCATATAAGATTTTTGCATTTTCATATCGCCCATTCTTGATTACATTGCATATAGGTAGGTACTTTTGATCCGTATTTGCTAAATAATTACAGGTTACAAGTTCTCAGCTCTTTACAGTGAAATTCATGAAAAGTCGCAACAAATACGGAACTACGGCCAACAACAGATAAATACTGATCTCCGCTCACTATCTGTATGATGTCGCATACCAGTTCAAGGGACAAAATGGCAAATCATTGGTCATTTAATGCACAAAGAACAAGGGCAGCACAAGATCCAAGACTTCAATGCGGAGCTCAAGAAAATCAAGGCAAAAAGTCCATATCAATTCACCTTTTACACTGCTGAAAATCTGGGAGAAAACTGAAGAGATTTTGAGAAACCAAGTGTACCAAACAGAAGGGAATAGCAACATGGAGAACCCCAGAAAAGATGAGCCCCCAATTCTACCAAATGGCCGCGGAACCGCGGCCAATATGGCACTTAGGCCGCGGATCCATGGCCGAGTCAACTCAGTGTTGACTCGGTTTTTGTGGGTAGTTTTGTAATTTCATTTTGGCTCAAATTGTATGCCTAGGGTTTCATTTACCTGCCTATAAATAGCCCAGACCCAAGCCAAGTAAAGGGTGTCTTTTTCTTTGTATTAGATTTAGGATAAGTGTTTGTAGTTCTTCTTCCTCTTTATCTTTCTCCATTAATATTGTAGTGAGCTTCATTAGTGATGATGAATAAAAGAAGAGTTCTTTTTATTAATTAATATGCTTGTCTTGTAATTGTGTTCTATTATCTTGCTTGTAATTTTCTTTGTTAACTTAGTTGTTGTTATTTGTTTGTTTGCTTTATTTCTTTTTCTCCTTTTCTTTATCTTTACAACCATGATTCTTGAGGATGATCCTTGCCAAAGTGAGGTCTCAAATAGCTGGTTGTGATTTTCTTAACCTCATTTCTTTCTACCTTCCTTCTTATTTTCTTTTCTTTTTCTTTTTAATGGATGAGTAGTTTCTCACTTGTTAGGGTAGGATAAGGAAAGTTTGAGAGAAGGAAATCCCTCACTATTTTCTTTGTCCAACATCTTGATTCGGACTCTCGTTAGTTGAACCACAATCTGCTCCCTACGGCACCCTATCCTACATGATAGCGGTGATTCCCTAGTGAGACCGGTTGTAGTTGAATTAACAGGAGGTTAAGGCTAAGAGCCAAGAACGGACGGACAAGGACTTAAAGGAAGGAACTAAGCGTTGGAAAGCCTAGCTTATATTCGCAAGTTCCTTTCTAGTCGTGCTAATCCCCGTTGTTGCCGATTACCGTAACACCGATATTAAGAGTGGCAATGAAAGAAGTGAGCGATTCCTAACTCAAACTAACATAATCCTAACCCTAACAAGCTCTCTTTATACATATTTCAGCATATAGTGAAACTAAACAAATCTGGACAAATTGGACTTAACTCGTTAAAACACTAAGAAAAAGATTCCCATCTTCATGCGGACGACCCGTACTCAACCGGCTAGCTACCAAGCAAAACCGTCATGATTGCGGTAATTAAAACTAAGCATGCAAAAACTCTAACAATCATGGCGCCGTTGCCGGGGAGACGGTAGTTTATTTCTTTGTGTAATTTCGGGTTAATTTGTGAATATACATATAACCAAAAACAAAAAAATATATATTGTAAAAATTATCTTGTTATTTTTGATTCTTTTTATGCAAGTGTGCAGGATAGGAAGAAGGTCAAGTTCAGTGCCAAAGTCGTAGGGAGTTAGACCCATATCTTGCGGCTACACCGCGACAGATCAAGACGGAACCACGGTTTGCTGTAAAATTCTGGAGCAAATTTAGTGACCAAATCAAGATTCAGGGGCTCTAACCAAAAAGAGGAGACTTCAATTAGCACAGAGAAGAAATTTGAAGATCCAACTCGACTGTCAAGCCGCGGAACCGCGGCGGAATTGCCTGTTTGACCGTGGAACCGTGGTCCAACTCTGACGTCAGCAACCAAAAATCCTCTGGGAGTGTTCCGAACCCCTTCTCCACTCCTCTGAACTCTACTGAACTATTCTTTCTGCAGCATTCTTTGCACAAACTCTCTTCCCCTCTCCAATAAAACTGTTTTTGTACAGGATTCTTTGCACCGCCGCCAAATAATTTTTTTGCAAGTGTTTTAGATTTTTATTTGTTACTGTTTTGCATAAATAATACGGACTTTAAGGGGCTATAACACCAATTCAGATTGGGTGGGGATTTCATCACCCTTCCTAAGACCCTAAAAATCACTAAAAACATACGCATTACCCTTGAGCTTAATAAAAAATATCTAGACTCAGCCAACTAAGAACAGTCGTGCTCAATAGGACAGAGGAAGGTTGTGGGCATTCGATCGTTTATCTAAACTTGACTTTGTGGTGCTTAGGCTAGACAAGTGAGAAAGGTAATTTTAAAAGGTCCGTCTCACGGTGATTCGTGAGCGGAACCCTCCTTTCCTCACTTATGCTTACCTGGACACAATTGGCAGTGAAGAGACGATTTGAGGGTTATCTCACAACTTGTCACTTTGGAACAGTTAGAAATAGTCTAGTAGACTTTGAAGACCATAGCTCTAGATCTGATTGTGCATGTTTTGACTGTGATTGTTTAAAGTTGTGCCATAAGTCTGTACATATTTTTGCTAAAACTCTTTCTAAAAAAAACAGAAAAAAACAACAAAACAAAAACTTTTATAAAAACTTGCCCTTTGTCGCCAGAATTCCATTTCACCCACCTTTCATCCGTATTTCTCCATTGACGTTTTCTTACCCTCACGCTTTGACTATACTAAACTCATTTAGTGTATGTCCGGTTTGACTCAGAACACTAGTGCCCGCCTAGTCCGCGCAACGTTAGTCGCTACCGACTATGCGATCGACTCCGACGTCGAAACTTCCTCCACACCTCTTTCACCCTTACCTTTGCCGGCCAACTCCGACGTTGACCGGGATTCTGTTCATACATCCTCACCTTCACCTTCACCTTCACCATCACCAAATTCTTCTTCTGAGATGTCAGGATTTCCTCCTAACATCCCTTTACCTCCATCGGGACTGATTCCACCTCATCTGGGTGCGAATAACCCGCAACCACCTCCTGTTGTAGCGCCACAGTGAATCGCGCTCCAGGATCGTTTCTATCTTACCTGCTCTGCACTTCCTACCTGTCTTTCACTTCCGCCGGCCAATGAGGATAATTTCGAAATTAAGCCCCACTTCATCAACATGTTGCCCAAATTTCACGGGCTGGAATCCGAAGATGCCTACATCTTCATCAACAAGTTCCAGAACGTCTGTGCAATGATGAAGACAACCCAACTGTCCAACGATGCTATACGGCTATGAGTCATTCCTTTCACTCTGTGTGACCTTCCTGAAAAGTGGCTGTATAGCACCGTATCACATTCCATAACCAGTTGAGATGAGTTTGTAAAAGCGTTTCTTAAAAAGTTCTACCCAAATCACAAAACCGCGAGGATCCATAACGAAATTAACCAATTTTCCCAGCTTCCTACTGAACCTTTTTGGAAGTGCTTTGACCGATACAAAGACCTTCTTGTTCAGTACCCTCATCATGGTATTGAGAGATGGCAACTTTGCCAGACCTTATATGAGGGCCTGAATCCAGCAACTAAGCAGTTGTTGGAAACCATTTGTCAAGGCTACTTCCTATCCAAATCTGACGAGGAAGCTTGACAATTCTTCGACGATCTTGCAGAACAAACGCTTCAGTGGGAAAGCACCAGACCAAACACTTCTTCTTATTCTACTTCTTTCGGTCTCTCTAGGGCAGGCGTTCATCAACTCGATATCTCAATTGCAATGAAGGCCGAGATGGTACCAATCACACGAAAACTGGAAGCAATTGGGAGCAAATTTTCATCTCCTTCTCCTGCTCTTCCCCCCTCGTACCATCTGCGCTTGTTGTTCTGATCCATCCCATTTGACCGAAGAGTGTCCTTACAACCCACCTTCTTAAGGACAGGATCAGGTCAATGATGCCTTTCAGCAAAGACCAAGAAATGATCCATACTGTTCCACTTACAATCCTGGTTGGAGGAACCACCCTAATTTCGCTTAGAATCAGAACCAGCATCAATTCCAAGGCCACAACAACTTCCAGAGGCCTCCTCCTCCCCAACAACAAGCTCAGCAACAAACTCCACATCAATATCAGCAGCTCTTCCAACCCCAACCTTTTCAAAATCCGATGAACAATTTTGCAACCAACAATTCTTTTCCTCAAAACAACTTTGTTCCGTCAAACAATGATAACGTTTCCTCGCTAGAACGAAATCTGGAGGCGTTTGTAAAGCAATCGACTCAATCCACCGCCAACATCCAGTCTTCTACTCAATCTTTGGTGCAACACACTGCTGCACATGGGCAAAGCATCAAGACCATCGAAGCCTAGATTGCACAACTGAATGCAGCGTTAAGCGAGCGAGAGAAAGGTAAGCTTCCATCTCAACCACTCCCAAATCCTGGTCACCCACATAATGTACATGTCGCTCTTGAACAACAGAACCATAATGTGAGTGCCGTGACTACGTTGAGATCTGGAAGGATGCTGCATAACAACATTGGCACAGATGATGACACCCCAGCCGCTTCTTCTCCTCCTCCTTCTTCTTCTTCTTCGTCTTCTGAGCCTATTCTCCATTCTTCAAAAGGTTTTTCTTCTTCCGCTACTCCGAACGGACCCACATCTCACTCCATGAAAACTCCAGCTCTGGGATCCGTTCCAACTCCACAATCTCCTCTACAAGTATTGGGCTCAACCAATTTCAAAAACGCTCCATTTCCAAACCGGTTGAGGTCCAATAAACAAAATCCACAAATTGAGAAGATTCTGGAGTTGTTTAAATAGGTTAACATTAACATTCCCCTCTTAGATGCAGTCCAACAAGTTTCTTCCTACGCAAAAATCTTAAAGGACTTTTGCACTAAGAAGAGAAAATCTCAGGTACCCAAGAAGATTTTCTTAGCCAGTGCCGTGAGTGATGCTCTTATCCAAGCTTTACCTCAAAAACGGAAGGACCCTGCCCGTCCTACGATTTCAATAACCATTCGGGATAAGAACATCAACCGCGCACTTTTGGATCTTGGTGCCAGTGTTAACCTGCTTCCGTATTCGGTATACGAACAACTAGGTGTAGGAGAGCTGAAACCCACACACTGTACTCTCTAAATGGCCGACCGATCTATCACCCATCCTAGTGATGAGCTAGAGGATGTGTTAATAAAAGTAGGGGACTTCATATTCTCCGTTGACTTCAATGTTTTAGAAACACAGCCTGTAGCTAACCCCTGGAATCAAATTTCGGTGATACTCGGTCGCCCATTCCTTGTAACCTCAAATACTGTGATCAATTGTCGAAATGGTTCGATAAACCTATCTTTTGGAAACATGACAATTGAACTCAACATTTTTATGTTAGGGAATCAGCCCTCTGAACCTAATACTCATATACTTGAAGTTTGTTCCATCCAGGAGATCACACCAGAGGACTGTGAATTCGAGGAATTCTTATTCAATCACAGCAATCTTGACGCCACTGGTGCGTTCCTCTTTGAACCTGCTGCTGCTTCCGCTCCTGACAATGATTATGAGTGTTTCACTTTTTTGAACGATCTTGGCCTGTCGCCACCCGAGCTTGAATCTTTTGAATTTCCGGATGCGTTAGCTGAATCATCCAACTCGGTCGCTTACACTTGTTTTGAGCCTCTGTTAGAATCCTTTGAGTTCGACACATTCTCGCCAATCTTGCTTTCAATCGTTTCACCTCCAACGCTCGAACTCAAGCCGTTGCCGTCTCACCTCAAGTATGCTTACTTAGGTGAGAACGAGACCCTCCCTGTCATCATCTCGGCTTCTCTAGCTCCAGTGCAGGAGAAAGCCCTTCTGACGGTCTTGCAAAGCAACCGGCAAGCTTTTGGCTGGACAATGGCGGACATCAAGGGGATTAGTCCCCTAATCGTTGAACATCATATTCATATGATGGATGATACCAAACCAGCCAGGGATCCACAGAGACAACTTAATCCAATCATGAAGGAGGCTGTGAAAAAAGAGATCGTTAAATGTCTTGATAGTGGTATCATTTACCCTATCTCTGATAGCCAGTGGGTCAGTCCTATATATGTTGTACCCAAAAAGTCGAGAATAACGGTCATCACCAATGAGGCGAACGAGTTAATCCCTACTCGCAACCAAACTGGGTGGCGAGTATGCATTGATTATAGAAAACTCAACGCCGCAACGCGGAAAGACCACATTCTGCTACCATTTATTGACCAAATGCTCGAACGATTGGCTGGATATGAGTACTACTGCTTTTTGGACGGCTACTCTGGCTACAACCAAATTCCCGTCGCCGAGAAAGATCAGGACAAAACCACGTTCACCTGTTCTTTTGGCACGTTTGCATATCGCCGCATGCCCTTTGGGTTATGCAATGCTCCCGCTACCTTCCAGCGATGTATGATGGGAATTTTCTCGGACATGGTGGAGAAATTCTTGGAGATATTCATGGATGATTTCTCCATCTTTGGCGATTCCTTTGATGAGTGCTTGCAACATCTCGACATTGTCCTTACCCGATGTAAGGACAAAAACCTCACTTTAAGCTGGGAGAAGTGTCGCTTTATGGTGCGCGAAGGTATTGTCTTAGGACATATCATCTCGCAAAATGGCATTGAGGTGGATAAAACGAAGATTGTGGTCATTTTCAATCTCCCTCCTCCCAGATGCGTCAGAGACATCCGAGCTTTCCTTGGCCATGCCGGGTTTTGCAGACGCTTTATCAAGGACTTTAGCAAGATTGCTAGACCCTTGACTCTACTGCTGGCCAAGGACACCACATTCGACTTCAACTCGAGCTGTGTGACTGCTTTCGAATCACTAAAAAGCTCACTCACTTCTGCTCCCATTCTTTCTTCTCCTGACTGGACGTATCCCTTTGAGATTATGTGCGATGCATCTGAATTTGCTCTCGGTGCGGTCCTAGGACAGCACATCGATAAAATGCCGCACGTAATCTACTATGCTAGCCGAACCCTGAATGATGCCCAACTGAATTACACAACAACCGAGAAAGAATTCTTGGCTGTTGTGTTTGCATTAGAAAAATTCAGGCCTTACTTGATCGGCTTTCCAGTCATTGTCTACACAGACCATTCTGCTCTACGCCATCTTTTTGCGAAGAAGGACGCAAAATCTCGATTGATACGTTGGATCCTCTTACTTCAAGAGTTTGACCTTGTCATCAAGGACAAAAGAGGATGTGAAAACGTAGTGGCTGACTATGCTAGCCGAACCCTGAATGATGCCCAACTGAATTACACAACAACCGAGAAGGAATTCTTGGCTGTTGTGTTTGCATTAGAAAAATTCAGGCCTTACTTGATCGGCTCTCCAGTCATTGTCTACACAGACCATTCTGCTCTACGCCATCTTTTTGCGAAGAAGGACGCAAAATCTCGATTGATACGTTGGATCCTCTTACTTCAAGAGTTTGACCTTGTCATCAAGGACAAAAGAGGATGTGAAAACGTAGTGGCTGACCATCTTTCACGACTCCCTCCTTCGCCGATACTTCCCCCATCAACGACGTTTTTCCGGATGAACAACTCTTGACAGTATCGTGCGAACCCTGGTCCGCAGATATTTTGAACCATTTGGCAAATGGATTACTACCGAACGAATGGTCAAGTCAGGACAGATTTTGATTCTTATCCCAAGTAAAACACTTTTACTGGGACGAACCCTATCTGTTCAAGTACTGTCCCGACCAGATTATTCGTCAGTGTGTTCCCGATAATGAGTTCAAGAGTGAGCTGTCGTTTTGCCCCGATGAAGCGTGTGGCGGGCATTTTGGCCCAAGAAAGACAGCCGAGAAAGTTTTGCAGTATGGCTTCTACTTGCCACAACTCTTCAAAGATACTCATGATTACTGCAAGACTTGCTCCCGGTGCCAACACTTGGGCCGGATATCCAGGAGAAACGAGATGCCGCTCCAACCAATCTTGGTTGTCGAGATTTTCGATGTTAGGGGAATTGATTTCATGGGGTCGTTTCCTAGCTCTTTTGGGAACCTGTATATTCTTCTCGTTGTTGATTATATCTCTAAATGGGTCAAGGCTGTACCAAGCCGGACTAATGACAACAAGATTGTCGTTAGATTCCTTAAGGAAAACACTTTTCCCGGTTCGGGCACCCCCGCACGATCATTAGCGACAATGGAACGCATTTCTGTAATGGGACTTTTGAGGCCTTGATACGGAAATATTCCATTAATCATAAGCTATCCATGCCTTACCACCCCCAAACATGTGGGCAAGCCGAAGTTTCAAATCGGCAAATCAAGCAGATATTGGAGAAAATGGTTTCCAAGAACCATAAGGATTGGTCTTTGAAACTCACTGATGCACTTTGGGCATTTCGAACTGCTTATAAGACTGATCTTGGCATGTCTCCTTATCGGCTTGTTTACGGAAAGCCTTGCCACCTTCGTGTGGAAATCGAGCATCGCGCATTTGGGGCGATCAAAGAGCTGAATCTAACCCTCGAAGATGCCGGCAGCTATCGGAAGCTGTAGCTCAACGAACTGAATGAGCTTCGGGATGAAGCTTACGAAAATGCGGTTGTCGTTAAGAACCGAACGAAAGTGTTTCATGATAAACACCTTACGCGCAAAACTTTCACACCTGGTCAACAGGTACTTCTTTACGACACCCGACTACATTTCCATCCCGGTAAGCTCAGATCTCATTGGATATGACCATTTTTTGTGTGGACTGTATATCCGCACGGTACGGTGGATTTGGAAAATCCAGAAGACGGTTCACTATTCAAAGTGAACGGACACAGGGTAAAACCGTTTCTCACCGCAGACCCATCGGAGGAGCTCCTGATGTTGCAGGAGCCGGTTTACATTGATTAATCTTCCTCTGCTTACCATCAAACTTCGGTTATCCAGCCATAGGAAGGTATAACGAGTGATAAGGATGCTGACAAACTTTGATCAGCGACTGACGAGTCTGGAACAGGGAATGTCCACCCTACTGGCCAGAGAGGAATGAGCACGATCGAGGGGATAGGGGACAGATAGAAGTGAGGTGGAACTAGTGAGGCCGCGTCTAGGAGATGCCGCGGGGAGCAGTGAGGACACTACTATCAGTAAGTTTCGGGGTGAGGTTTGGTTGTAATAGTTATATTTGCATTGCATCTGCACTTTTTTTATTTTTTGTAAATATTTGTTTTTCTTTGCATATTTAATTCTATATCCCATTTTTCTGCATTGTATCTTTATAATATATATATATATATATATATATATATATATATATATATATATATAAAATTTAAAAATATCAATATTGGCCATATTTGACTCGAGTTCGACATGACGGTTGACTAGTTAGAAAAAAACTAGATCATAAACTTATTAAATTAAAAACCCTAAAAATAACCTTCCATGAAGTATAGCTGTAGAAAATATACGTCCCTGCAGTTTATTTAGAAATAAGCAAATTTTGAGTTCAGTTCTGGGGCTAAGTCGAAATGAGAGAACAGTATTGAAAGCTCTATTTGAAATGTAAGTCTGAAAAATAATTCTGAACCTTAAGTCCAAATTCTGAAAATAGATACCCTGCAATTCGCACATACACGCACCTTGAAACTTGGGATAGTAGAGGATATCTAGAAATACTCTTTCCTGAAAACCTAGTATGAAAGAAAAAACGGTATTTAAAGCTAACCACCAAAAGAGCATCACTGAAAAATATATCCGGTCTTGAAATAAAAATAAATAAATAAAAAGAGAATAAAATACAAGACCTGGAAACTGCTATTTACGCTTTAAGCTCATGCATTCAGTAATCGGATGTTACTGCCTCAAGAAGAATTAATAGTCGCATGAAAGATGTACGAGCAAAACCGTCCATTATTAATGAAAAGAAGTAGTACTAGGTATTAAGGCAAGGGTATTATAGCTTGAATTGAATTTCCAAGTGTAGGGCTGATAAATACACACACGTAGGGGTTTATGATCGGAGTTTGGAAGAGAGCTAGGAATGAAAAATAGGGCTTATATCTTCAGTAAAGATGATAAAGAGATTTGAGATGGTGTTTTAAAAGGAAAACTCAAGAGATGCAGAAAGCTTTATAAACTGGCAAAACGTATATAATCATAAGTTAAATGAAAAGGAAGTGCGAAAAATATGAGTTGATAATTTCTAAGTTGAAAATGATAGAATTTTTTGCTAGAATGCTGAACTTTAGAATTAGAGTCAAACGGCCAATTTGATCGGATTTTGTGGATAGTATCCGCTGAAAAATCTCAGGAGACAACACACCTCCTCTAAGGTAACCTAGAGATTTAACGGCTTATTGCACGCGCTCAGTGCAATCGCGTTCCCTGTGAAAGTGAGGTTAGGATTTTTTAAGAATAAAATGGCTTTGCTCGGGACGAGCAAATGATAAGTTTGGGGGTATTTGTTCATATCAGATTTTTGCATTTTCATATCGCCCATTCTTGATTAAATTGCATATAGGTAGGTACTTTTGATCCGTTTTTTCTAAATAATTGCAGGTTACAGGTTCCCAGCTCTTTACAGTGAAATTCATGAAAAGTCGCAACAAATACGGGACTACGGCCAACAACAGATAAATACTGATCTCCGCTCACTATCCATATGATGTCGCATACCAGTTCAAGGGACAAAATGGAAAATCATTGGTCATTTCATGCACAAAGCATAAGGGCAGCACAAGATCCAAGACTTCAACGCGGAGCTCAAGAAAATCAAGGCAAAAAGTCCACATCAATTCACCTTTTACACTGCTGAAAATCTGGGAGAAAACTGAAGAGATTTTGAGAAACCAAGTGTACCAAACAGAAGAGAATAGAAACATGGAGAACCCCAGAAAAGATGAGCCCCCAAATCCACCAAATGGTCGCGGAACCGCGGCCAATATAGCACTTAGGCCGCGGATCCGCGGCCGAGTCAACTCAGTGTTGACTCGGTTTTTGTGGGTAGTTTTGTAATTTCATTTTGGCTCAGATTGTATCCCTAGGGTTTCATTTGCCTGCTTATAAATAGCCCAGACCCAAGCCAAGTAAAGGGTGTCTTTTTCTTTGTTATAGATTTAGGATAAGTGGTTGTAGTTCTTCTTCCTCTTCATCTTTCTCCATTAACATTGTAATGAGCTTCATGAGTGATGATGAATAAAAGAAGAGTTCTTTTTATCAACATGCTTGTCTTGTAATTGTGTTCTATTATCTTGCTTGTAATTTTCTTTGTTAACTTAGTTGTTGTTATTTGTTTGTTTGCTTTCTTTCTTTTTCTCTTTTTCTTTATCTTTACAACCATGATGCTTGAGGATGATCCTTACCAAAGTGAGGTCTCAAATAGCTAGTTGTGATTTTCTTAACCTCATTTCTTTCTACCTTCCTTCTTGTTTTATTTTCTTTTTTTTAATGGGTGAGTAGTTTCTCTCTTATTAGGGTAGGATAAGGAAAGTTTGAGAGAAGGAAATCTCTCTCACTCTTTTCTTTGCTCAACATCTTGATTCGGACTCCCATTAATTGAACCACAATTCGCTCCCTACGGCACCCTATCCTACATGATAGCGGTGATTCCCTAGTGAGACCGGTTGTAGTTGAATTAACCAGAGGTTAAGGCTAAGAGCTAAGAACGGACGGACAAAGACCAAAAGGAAGGAACTAAGCGTTGGAAAACCTTGCTTATACTCGCAAGTTCCTTCCTAGTCGTGCTAATCCCCATTGTTGCCGATTACCGTAACACCGATATTAAGAGTGGCAATGAAAAGTCAGTGATTCCTAACTCAAACTAACCTAATCCTAACCCTAACAAGCTCTCTTTATACATATTTCAGCACATAGTGAAACTAAACAAACCTGGACAAATTGGACTTAACTCGTTAAAACACTAAGAAAAAGATTCCCATCTCCCTGCGGACGACCCGTACTCAACCGGCTAGCTACCAAGAGAAACCGTCTTGATTGCGATAATTAAACTAAGCACGCAAAAACTCTAACAATCACTTAACACTGCTACTTCGCCTCGAGTGTGTTCCCACTGTTCTTAGATTACTACACTACCACGGCTCTAATGAGTCGTGCAAACAAGTAGTAGTTGGGTGCAGTCCCGAAGCACTTAGAGGCAGTGGCGGTTAGATAGGATTCGTCTCTCCCGGTATTGGGGGTTGATATCTCACTGTGTTCGGAAAGCCATTACACAAAGTCCCTGGCCAGGGCAAACAAGATTTACTGGTAGGTACTCCAGTAGTTTCTCAGGGTGTTCTGAGCTCTACTCTGACAAGACTTATTACGCTATTAGGGGTCCGATGATTACTGCCCCCTAGGCCCTATATGCGATACTCTTAGACAAACAGACCGGTACGGAGATTGTCACAGATAGGCTCGGTAGGAGATCGGATGAGTTTGCTCATCGGCCTTCTTATCGACAGATACCTGGGTAGCCATTATGTGCAGCTAAAACCGCTGACGGACTTGTGGTTAAACCCACTGCCAGCGTACTGTAAAGTCTTCAGAGTCCCACACAGAGCGTTTCCCTGCTTCGGGCGAAACGATGTAGAGGCTGTATGGTTTTACGGCAGGGCTTCAATCACATACGTGTACTTGTGCACAGATGATGTTCGGGTGGATAATACTAGTAGGTTTTGGTTTAATCCGGATCCTAATATTATATTCTTGGATTATTTTCGTCTCATTGTATTCGTATTTTTCGGAATACTGATATGGGTAAGTATATACGGTGAGGGGTATTCTTTTAATCTGTGCAAGAATTCTTCTAGAAGAGGACACCTCATTTCTTGTATAACCATTTATGTTAAATGGTAAATGAGGTGGAGATATGAGGTGTGGGTTTTCGTCAAATGAAGCATGGCTACTTGGTGACTCATGGGGTGAATCACCTTGTGACTATTGAAGCATGCTTGATATTTTCATTTGTGAATTATTGTATGCTTCATTCATCACAAGACTTAGCCATCTTCATTCATAATGATCTTACACACTCTCTCTCCTCTAAGCTCTCTTCTTCTTCCTCAAACCCTAAATGTCTAACGTGTTGAGAAACCTAGGGTCTTTTGAGACAAAATAATTCATCATCACTCTCTACATCACCTAGGCTACTTAGTTTAGCGAACTAAGTACCCTAGTTACCTCAGGTTAGAGGTTGGAGCTCAAAGCACATTCTCTTGGGTGGATCGTCTTTGACGTGAGGAGGCCGACCTTGCAAGATCGATCCGATCTTCCAGGAGCCAAGGAGAGGAGGACAAGAAGACCCGAAGGAATTGATACTTGGAGGTATAACACTCTTGCATAGTAGTTAAACCTCTAGTAGTTTAGCTAGTTAGGGTTTAGTATCGATCCTGGAGTTTAGTCTGCGAAGCATAGAAAAATCGTTTTTTGCATATTCTGCCTCTCCACAAGTGCGTGGGGGTGCACAACATCGACTTACAGTGGTATCAGAACCCACTAAACCTTAACTGGCTAGTTAGCAAGTAGTTAGAACTTCGATCGTCGGGAAAACCCGAAAACATAACATCAAAACCATGCTTTCTTTCGTTTTTAAAATCCGGTCTTAAAAATATTTCAGAGGCCTTAAAATTACAAGCACGGAATTCTAAGAACATAAAAGAAAAAAGAGCAAGTAACTCGCCAAGATGACCACGGAAGCGTGGCGAAACGGTGTGTTTCGCAGCGGTTCCGCGGCCGATTCGAGGCCGAGTTGACTCGGTTTTCTTCTGTGGTTCTTATTTGGGGTGTTGGGTTTTCTGGTATATTTGGTTTCTACCCAGTATTGTTTTTGTACTGGTTTGTACATGGGATAGACACGGAAAATATGTTTCGATTGAAATTCTAAAGTTCTTGGCTATCGGGTTTTCTGTGTTTGTTATATGTGTTCGTAAACTTCCGCTAATTGCTATACGTCGATTAGTTGGGGGTTTCACATATCTGTGATGTTGGTTTGTGTATATGGAATATTGGATCATCGTGGATGAATAGCCGAAGGATGTGAGAAGAGAGTTTTCTTTCTTTCATTCGATGTAAATTTGTAAAGTGATGTAATATTATTTTACGGGGCACATCCGGGTTGAGGTTTTAGCCTCCGTTGTATTATTTCATTCACTATTTTTTGCTCCTAGGATAGACCCAAGATGGGGTGCACAAACTAGAGGGTTCTTGAAGTGCCGAGTGGCCTATTCATTTTATTGAGGGAGGTTGTTTCACTTCGGGAATTTGGCGGGTAGTTTGTCGCAACCGTAAGGGTCTAGGGTAGGGTTTGGCTATTCATCATGACCGTCGAATCCGACTTTCGTTATAGGCTTAAACAAAACGCGGAATTCCTAATATATCCAATATATTCATCTGTGATCTGGAATGTCTATTATTGCATGAGACGAATGGATATTTATATATATGTTATATAATAGACGTTGTTTATGTTTTGCACCCGTGCTAGTCCAGCCCCCGCTCTGCCGTTAGTTAAGTAACCTAACGGTGTATGACGGGGCCCCATAGAGAATGCGGATGGCATAAGCATTCATCGTGTTTTCGTTTCTTTCTGCAATGATAGGACTGTGTTAATTGATTAATGAAAAGCAAACAAACTAAAACAGAATCATTGGAACAGTTTCAAAACCACTCGGTTTTTTTCAAAAAGCAACTTTTTAATGCGGAGCCTAAACCACTCCTTTAAAAGCTATCATGGTTCCTTCGATTAAATCAAGTTCATTACGTTCACGGTTTTTCCAAAACCATTCATAGCCCTCCGTCATTTCAGTTAGGTATTCAGTAGTATTCAAGCTATGTATTTTGACCTTCTCCAAGGCATAGTGATTGGTACCTGCTGGATATTCTTCTGTAGCATAGATAGATGCGTTGGTTTGGGACAGTTGTACTACTATTATGGCCTTCGTCAAGGGTATGTATGGATGGGTTTAAATTAACCTGGACAATGACGGGTAGAACTTGACTTGCGACTTATGATATGTTGGCATTCGTCGAGGTCATAAAAGCTTAGGGAAAAAATCCACATCAGGAGTTTCTAAGGAAATTGAAACTTGCTAGTGTTGCATACCATTTAGAGTGTGATGATTTTGGTAAGATTCCTTTAAGGTTGTCACACGATGATATTTGGATCCCGATCCTACTATGAGTATCCGCTACTCTTCGGGAGATTTTTTCACTAAATAATCAATGCAATAAACCAAGTATGTATCTAGAACGGTGTTAGTGAGGCTACGCCTCCAGAGAAAAGAGGTTATGTAATTAAGAAACTTCGCGAAAGCATTGGAAAACCTCCTTCGAAGTACCAACACCAGCCTGGCCGAAAGGTTAAGCAAGAATTGTAATAGTGAGATTAAATCCTGACTAATTCTTCTTTTATGGTTTGAGGAAGGATTCGAGAAACAGTGGGAGCCATCCTGTTTAGATAAACTAATAACCAATCTAAAGTTACAAGAGCATCATGCTAAGTGTTATCTCTCTCTCTCTCTTGACTGCAGCGACGAAAATGACTGGGCTTAAGTTACTATTAGCTAATAAATTGACTGGGCCAAACTATTATGATTGGCTAAGGAATGTCCGGATGGCCATTACCTATGAAAATCTGGACCATCTCCTTACTACTAAAGCCCCCGCCATCCCAGGTCCAGATTCCACCGTCGCGGATGTTGATATCCGTAAGATATGGGAAAGGCAGTACGTAAGCTAAGTGCCTCATGCTGGCCTCAATGGATTATGAACACCAGAGGCAGCACGAGAAGATGGACTTACCTTCCATCTTCCTCCATACCAAAGTTTTATATGAAGAGCAATCTCGTATCGCAAGATATGAGATCTCGAAAGAATTGTTTCAGGCGAGATTGGCCGTCGGATAATCTGTAGGGGACCATGTCCTTACGATGATTAACTATATTAAAAATCCAGCGGACCTTGGGATCATGTTGGAGAACGAGCTATTTACTGACTTGATTCTACTGTCTCTCCCCACCTACTTATGTCCAGTTTATCTTGAATTTCAATATTCAAGAGAATGAAGTTTCACTTCCAGGACTTCTCAACATATTGAGGAGCTCAGAAGGCACCCTGCAAGAATTCAAAGAGACACCCGCTCTGCTCATTGGGGAATTTTCCTCTTCTAGATCCGAAACGAAAGCCAAGGGAGAGAAGAAGAAGGCCTCCACCAAGACGATAGACGGTGTCAGTAAGGTAGAAGGAAAGGATAGGGCAAAAGTTTCGGGGCTAACAGTAGGGAAGGAGGAATATTTCTATTGTCACGGGAAGGGGTATTGGCAGAAGGACTGCAGGGCTTGGAAAGCCAGAAACTAGGATTCGAAGCACATTGTGGGTTCGGGTTCGGGGTGTTTATGATTGAAAACTGTCTGTCAAGTAACTCTACTTCCTGGGTATTGGATACCGGATCGGGATCTTATATCTGTAATTCATTACAGGTTTTGAGAAACCTTCGAGTTATTAAGGCAGGTGATATGACTCTTAGGGTTGCTAACGGAATGAGCGTGGACGCTGTATCAGTAGGAGAATATCATCTAGGATTGACAAGTGGGCAGATTTTGATTTTACGTAATTGTTTTTTTGTACCTAATTTGACATGTAATATCATCTCTGTATCTTTACTATCTAAAGAAGGTTATGATTTTACATTCGTAAGCGATGTGGTCCACATCCACCTAAATCAAGCTTTGATTGGGTCAGGTATACTAGATGACAGTATATACGTATTAAATCAAGCTCAAGTTTTTAACGTCCAGAACACACTTAAAAGAAAGTCTCCAGAATTAAATCAGGCTTTCTTATGGAATTGTAGACTGGGTCACATCAATGAAACACGGTTGACGGAGTTATATAAAGAGGGATATTTGGATCCGTTCGAATATCAATCCTATGCAACTTGTCAATCATGTCTCAAAGAAAAAATGACAAAAACTCTATTCACTGGACATGGAGTAAGAGCGAGAAAGCTCTTGAGACTCATACACAGCGATGTGTGTGGTCCAATGTCTACACATGCAAGAAGTGGTTATTCCTATTTCATTACTTTTACAAATTATTTCTCTAGGTATGGACATGTATTCTTGATGAAACATAAATCCGAGGTCTTTGAGAAATTCCAGGAATACAAGAATGAAGTGGAAAAACAAACAGGCAAAAGTATCAAGACACTTAGATCTGATCAAGGTGGTGAATACTTAAGTGCCGAGTTCCTGGGTTACTTAAAAGAGAATGGAATTCTCTTTCAGTTTACTCCTCCATACACACCTCAACACAATGGTGTATCGGAAAGACGGAACAGAACCTTATTGGATATGGTACGTTACATGATGAGTAACGCTAAGTTGCCACAATCCTTCTGGGGTTATGCACTAGAATCAGCTGCATATCTTTTGAACAAGCTTCCTGCCAAGACTGTGCCTACCACACCATATCAAATGTGAAGTAGAAAGAAATCATATCTCCAGTATCTAAAGATATGGGGATGTCCAGCTTTTGTAAAAAAAAAAGCATACGAAAAAGCTCGAGGCACGCTAAGTACTGTGTAAGTTTGTGGGATACCCAAAGAACTCCAGGGGGTATCTTTTCTATTACGTAGAGGAACAAAAGGTCTTTGTTTCTCGGCATGCCCACTTTTTGGAAAATCATTTTTTAGAAAAAGAGATAAGTGGGAGCGCAATAGAACTGGAAGAAATTCCAGAACCATAAGCTATTACTGAAAGTATGGTGGGACCAGAAGTTTCAAAAGAACCGGACATCCCCGCGCCACTCCGCAGGACTAGTAGGCAGTCTCATCAGCCCGAGAGATACTACGATTTTCTCATAGACGGGGATTGAGAGGATTGCATCATCGACGATGATAAGCCAACTAGTTTCCAGCAAGCCATTCAGAGCAGAGACTCAGTAAATTGGATGGATGCAATGCGGACCGAAATGGAGTCCATGTACACCAACAAAGTATGGGCTTTGGACATTGCTCCAGAAGGGGTAAAACCCGTAGGCTGCAAATGGATCTTCAGATGAAGATTGGTGTAGATGGACAGGTTGAAACCTATAAGGCTAGACTTGTTGCAAAAGGTTTTCGTCAAAGACCTGCTTTGGACTATGATGAAACATTTTCTCCGGTGGCTATGCTCAAATCTATTCGGATCCTTTTTGCCATTGCTGTCTTCCACGATTATGAGATTTGGCAGATGGATGTAAAGACCACTTTTTAAATAGAAAGTTGGAAGAGTGCGTCTATATGGATCAGCCAGAAGATTTCATTCAGAGTGGGAGCAGCGGGAAAGTGTGCAAGTTGCTTATGTTCATTTATAGACTAAAGCAGGCATCGCGGAGTTGGAACTTCTGTTTTGATGAGACGGTCAAATAATTCGACCTTATCAAAAATCCAGATGAACCATGCATTTATAGTAAGATTGTAGCGAGAACTGTGGTATTTCTCATCCTGTACGTGGATGACATTCTTATGATAGGAAATGAAATTCCTATGCTGCAATCAGTCAAAGGATTCTTATCACAAAGGTTCTCCATGAAAGACCTGGGTGATGCCTCCTACATTCTGGGAATCCAGATCTATCGTGATAGATCTAAGAGGATATTGGGTGTTCAGTCGAAAATATCGCACATTTGATATAACATTTTCCTTACCTTTCTTAAATATTTAAAGGTGTTTATTATAAATAAAGAACATATGAGGGTTTATCTGCAAAATACTAATTACCATATATTTATATTATAATTAACATTATGAAGGAAAATATATGCATATAATATTTATATAATATTTTTATTATGCATATCATATCAAATAATCTTAATCAAATTGCTTAAAGATTTATTACCATATAAAATGATTAAGATTATATCTCTATAACAAATATTACTAACATTATTCATGAAGATATTGTGCAAGATTTGGCTCAGGTCAGGTGATCTGGATATCGAGATGTCGGGAATAAAAAATTTGCCGATGAAGTTTAATTAAATCATAAAATCAAAACTGGCAGAGACTCAGAGAAGATATGAAGATTCCAGATATCACTACAATCTTCATGCGTCATTATAAGGATACAGAAGAATTTTCATCAAATGATCCCACTAACCCACTGCTTTTCCGCGGCCATAAGCCCCAATACGCGGTGGATCCGCGGCCGTTCTGAGGAGTTAGGGTTTGGGATTTTGTGGGTAGGATCTTCTCAACAAACCCTCTCATATGACATCTAAGGTTTGTATCTTCTGTGACTATAAATAAGACCGAGAGCTAAACTTAGAAATCATCACCTTTTAAAATCACCGTCAAAGAACAAGTGATCCACGACAGGTCCGTGATTCGATGTGATAGAGCGACGTGAATTTCAACGGAACATCTACTTCCTTCAAAGCAGAGATCGAGAGCAACTTCTTTTTCTTCTTGTAATCTAAACTCATAGGATTTGTACTTGTGAAGTTGATTAATAAAGATAGATTATTAGATTAATTATTTCGCATTTAATTTCTGCATTATGATTTCCTTCTCTATCCTTTCTTCTTCTATCTCCATCGTGTGCGAGTAATTCTCCGCTTGATAGGGTTCGTAGGATTAAGGTAGAACAATGGATGAGAAAATATTTTAATTTCTTTTAAGTCTTATGAAATTTATAAACTTTAGCAAAAAAATCGTTAACATCCTAATCGGGCGCGCTATCAATTTATTGATAGTCTCGACCGCGATTTGAGATTAGATTAACAATTGTTTTATTAAGGGCTAGACATGAATAGAGATCAATGAAGGGATAAGGGTCAATAGTGGGGAAACCCTAGTTTCTTCCAAGAACCCTAATCATCATTCATCACTATCTATCTAGTTTTAAATCTATCAAAAGATAAAAGGACTCATCTTTAGTATTCATCCATGACTACTAAATCCTAACGAACCCTACAAGCTTTTTCCCTATAAATTCTACATCCTTATTTAACATAGATCTAGAATCTACAACTATTCTCATTATTCTTTATTCAACTCGTCTAAAGTAAGATTAAAAGTTCCACGAATTCCTGAGGACGACCCGTACTCATCTCGGCTAGTTACAAGCGACACCGTTATTGATTGCGGTTAACTACAAAAACACACTTTTAACATATCCATCAATGGGACATTCACAGTCCAGGTAGTTCAACACCATACTGAAAAGATTTAGTATGAAAGATTCTAAGTGCGGTAATTTACCGGCTTGTCACGGAATCACCCTCTCCAAAAAGATGTCTCCCAAGACTGATTTGGAAAGGGATCGCATGTCTATTATACCCTAAGCTTCTGCGGTAAGCTCTATAATGTATGCGATATTGTATACCAGACTAGATGTAGCTTACGCACTGAGCATTGTAAGCAGGTATCAGTCAAACCCAGGGGAAAAGCACTAGATAGCAGTAAAGAACATTCTCAAGTACCTGAGAAGGACTAAGGAGATGTTCTTGGTGTACGGCGGAAAAGGCCTCCAGATCGAGGCATTTGCTGACTCCAGCTTCCAGAGTGACAAGGATGACTCCAAGTCCATGCCGGGTTATGTCTTTACCTTCAATGGAGGGGTGGTCTGTTGGAAGAGCTCCAAGCAGGACACCGTTGCTGACTCGACGATGGAAGCGAAGTATATTGCTGCTTATAATGCCACAAAAAGCAATCTAGATGAGGAAGTTCGTAACAGAACTTCAGGTGGTTCCGTCCATTGTTGATCCAATACCGCTGTATTGTGACAACAACGGGGCTATAGCTTTAGCAATGGAACCCAGGTCCCATCATAATTCCAGACATATCTTGAGGTGATATCACCTGAAAAGGGAGATTGTGGATCACCAGGAGATCGAGGTGCGGAGAGTAGACACAGAGAACAACACTGCAGATCCACTCACAAAGGACATCTCTCAGACACAATTCGATATGATAAGTCTGCGATACGCCAATACAAGGCCTTAGTGAAACTGGGAGATTGTTAGTGATATATGCCCTAGAGGCCATTATTGTATAGTACTGGTTTGTATATTACATTTTGGAACCTTAAGATATACACGGATATAATAGCCGTCTTGCTTAATATGGTAGTATACTACTTGGTTTGATTCTATCTTAATATATGTATATGTTTCTTTTAACGTATCGCTAATACATATTGATAGCTTTTAGGATCTTTGCTTGACTACCAGCGTTGCGATGGCAGTCACACTAGTGGGGGCTGGGTAGTTTATAAGAACATACTTATTCAGGTCCCTAGTCGTAGGATTATCGAAACAGGGCATCGATACTCCAGAGTAGACTAGTGTATAAGCTTCTCATCCAAGTAGGGAAGATGGCTGTCCCACAACCATCAGTACGTCATACTGGAGATAGTATGCAGGTTCTCATTAGGTTATGAGTTACACTGGACAGGACTCATGGGGAACTGCTGGTTGGTACTATACCTATCGTCAAGTAGCAGTTCCCGGGTGACATGAGTACAGCATAATCCGTTGACTTGACACTGCTACTTCGCCTCGAGTGTGTTCCCACTGTTTTTTGATTACTACACTACCATGGCTCTAATGAGTCGTGCAAACAGGTAGTAGTTGGGTGCAGTCCCGAAGCACTTGGAGGCAGTGGCGGTTAGATAGGATTTGTTTCTCCCGGTATTGGGGGTTGATATCGCGTTGTGTTCGGAAATCCATTACACAAAGTCCCTGGCCAGGGTAAGCAAGATTTACTGGTAGGTACTCCGGTAGTTTCTCAAGGTGTTTTGGGTTTTACTCCGACACGACTTATCGCGCTATTAGAGATCTGATGATTACTACCCCCTAGGCTCGATATGCGATACTCTTAGACGAACAGACCGGACTGTATAGAGATTGTCACAGATAGGCTCAGTAGGAGTTCGGATGAGTTTACTCATCGGCCTTCTTATCGACAGATACCTGGATAGCCGTTACGTGCAGCTAGTACCGCTGACAGACTTATGGTTAAACCCACTGCCAGCGTACTGTCGAGTTTTTAGAGTCCCACACAGCCGTAAGGTTTTACGATAGGGCTTCAATCACATACTTGTACTTGTGCACGGATGATATTCGGACGGATAATACTAGTGGGCTTTGGTTTAAACCGAATCCTAGTATTATATTCTTGGATTATTTTTGTCTCATTGTATTCGTATTTTTCGGAATACGGATACAGGTATGTATATACGGTGAGGAGTATTCTTATAATTTGTGCAAGAATTCTTCTAGAAGAGGACACCTCATTTCTTGTATAACCATTTATGTTAAATGGTAAATGAGGTAGAGGTATAAGGAATGGGTTTTCATTAAATGAACCATGGCTACTTAGTGACTCATGGGGTGACTCACCTAATGACTATTGAAGCATGCTTGATATTTTCATTTTTGAATTATTGTATGTTTCATTCATCAGAAGACTTAGCCATTTTCATTCATAATGATCTTACACTCTCTCTCTCCTCCAAGCTCTCTTCTTCTTCCTCAAACCCTAAATGTCTAATGTGTTGAGAACCTAGGGTCTTTTGAGACAAAATAATCCATCATCACTCTTTACATCACCTAGGCTACTTAGTTTAGCGAACTAAGTACCCTAGTTACCTCAAGTTAGAGGTTGGAGCTCAATGCACATTCTCTCGGGTGGATCGTCTTTGACGTGAGGAGGCCGACCTTGCAAGCTCGATCCGATCATCGAGGAGCTAAGGAGAGGAGGACAAGAAGACCCGAAGGACTTGATATTTTGAGGTATAACACTCTTGCATAGTAGTTTAGCTAGTTAGGGTTTAGTATCAATCCTGGAGTTCAGTCAGTGTTGCGAAGTATAGAAAAATCGTTTTTTGCATATTCTGCCTCCCTACAAGTGCATGGGGTACGAGAAATCGACTTACAAAAAGTACTAAGAAAGATGGACAAGAGCATGATAGCTTGAATTGAATTCTCTAAGTGTAGGGATGTCTTTTACATACATGTAGAGGTATATAATCGATATTTGGAAGAAAGGTAGGATGACTAAAGATGATGTTTTATTGAGGGATGAAGTGATTTCTGACATCTTTTCAAGACCATTAAGATAGGGCTCATGACAACTAAAAAGCTTGTATAGTTCGAAACTCTTATTTTCAAGTTCTTTCTTTTATAATTTCTTTATCTTTGTATGTAATGTTTCCCCCAATCAGAGCAAACTTTTGTTCAAAATTCAAATTTTAAAATGAAGCAACGCTTCAGAGGCAGCGCCAAGTGCGCTGCGCCCTAAGTAGCGCACCACGTGTAAAGCACGTGTGCGCTAGCACTAGGTGCGCTACGCTCTAAGCAGCGCACCATGTGTAAAGCACGGATGCGCTAGCGCTCAGTGCGCCGCGCCCTAAGCAGCGCACCACGTGCAAAGCACGTGTGCGCTAGCGGTGCGCTTGCGCTGGAACTAAAAGCTCCCCACCGTCTGATCAAAGATCCAATAATAATGATAAATCATTAATTGATCAGATTTAAATTCTGTTAAGGAAAGATTTCTCAAAATCTTTCCAAACAACAAGATTGTGCTCTGTAAATCAGAGCACCGTTGGATCAATAATCCAATGGTGATTAAAAATCGCCAAAATACAGAATAAATTTTGTATGGAAAAAATTTCCCAATCTTGTTAATAACGAGAAAATTACCTTCTGTAAATCAGAAGCGCTTGGATCAAAGATCCAACGAAGGGAAATTTCCCAAATCAATTGGAGAAAAGATTTCCTTAACTGATTGAACTGATCAGCTTGCCCTATAAAAAGGCCCCAAGACTTCAAGTCCAAGAGGAAGATAGAGAAAAAAAACATACAGAGGAACCCCCCATAAGCTTCGAGAAAATCTCAGAAAGAAGTGCCAAGCTCTCGATAGAAGAACTTCTTTCCTTCAAGGTAAAAGAACAGAGAGATGAAATTATCTCATAATTAAAAAGAAAAATTCACTTCTTTCTTTAAGATCATAGATTTATGAGACTAAAGTCTTTCTCAAAGAGATTATGAACATCACATTATAAAGGGGGGGAGAATAGTTCAATTCTCTTAAGGGTCACAGATCCATAAAGGCAAAGCCTTTCATCAATATAGGAGATTAAAACATCCCGTGTGAAACTAAAAACTTTATTCTTAGATCTATGAGACAAAGTCTCTTAAAAGAGGATTTAATTCTCAGTGCATAGCGCTGCATAAAAGAGCCTTAGCGCTCCATATTAAAAAGAAGCATCTCAGCGCTCCTGATCTGGCGTAAAGTGCCAAGCGCACCACGTGCTCCTCACGTGTGCGTCATTCAACAGCTAGTGCTCTGCGCTCTTGAACTAGCGCTTCGCGCTCAAGAACTGGCGCTCAACGCCAAGCGCACCACGTGCTCCTCACGTGTGTGCCACTGAACTAATAGCGCAATGCTCTCGGAAACTAACGCTTTGTGCTCATTAACCGGCGCTAGCGCCAAACGCAATACGTGTCCCTCACGTATGCGCTACTCAGCAGAAGCGCACTGCACTCTTTGACTGGCGCAAAACGCCAAGCGCACCATGTGTTGCACTGATAGAACATAAATTGTTCTGTAATAATCCCAGGGCTATGAGGAATGCTCAACATTAAGTAAAAGACAAAAACACTGTCAGGGCCAACCCTAAATAAAGGCTCAACAACCCAAAATTAATGTTTGAACATTTTAACCTGATTGGACTTAGCCCAAGATCGGCCATAAGTTCTCAACTCAGATTAATTGAGCCCATATGCTCATAAATCTTTTAACAGATCTTAGCCCAAAATTGGACTACAGATCTCAACCAAAATTGGTTCAAGGGTACATCTTTGAACCCCTCCGATATTTGTCGTTGTAATCCTTCAACGTCTTCAGAGAGGTGACGGGTCCCGACAACCATACATTTCGTAGACTATGACGTCTTCAAACTGGACTGTGGGGTCCTTAAGCCCATGGACTATAATGTCCTAAACCTCGGACTGTGGGGTCCCATTAAACCCACGGACTATGATGTCCTTAACCTCGGACTGTGGGGTCCCTTTAAACCCACGGACTATGATGTCTTTAACCTCGGACTGTGGGGTCCTTAAGCCCATAGACTATGATGTCCTTAACCTTGGACCGAGATGTCCTTAAACTAATACTGGACCGAGATGTCCTTAAACTAACACTGGACCGAGACGTCCTTAAACTAACATTGGACCGCAATGTCCCTAAACTAAACAATAGAGCTCAAATGCTCTTTTGCTGGATCTAAACGATTCTGTTAAGTTGATCTTAGTCTAAAATTAGACTGACGTATCCTTAACATACGTTTAAGTTGATCTTAGTCTCAAATGAGACTAACGTATCCTTAAACCCAACCCCCAAACCAAAATCTAAGAAGATACGGATTTAGACTAATCCACGCCCTACGGGCGACAACATAAATTAGTTTCCGAATACAATCTACGGGCAACCAAAAACAAAACAAACACCCATGACACGAAGTGACCATCTGGAAAAGGAAAAAGTAGTTACCGCGATGCGGTAGCGTAATTAACTGCAGGGGCTTGCGCCTGTAGGGAAGAGCGTCCCCATAATCAAAAACCCCTCAACGAGGGGGAATCTGACGAAGTCTGCTACATCGGTCGCATCCGTTTAAACCTTCGATACATGGTGTCATAAATCAACTTGGCATCTTCGGAGAGCTGGACGGATAGCACCAATTAGCATCTGCCCCGAATTCAGGAAAGACGGACCTACACGGTCTCGTCTCCGTGTTCGGAGGGGAACAGATTCTGGCACGCCCGGTGGGACCTTTTCCTCTTTCTACTCCATACTTCGTGTGTCATGTTCACGAATGAATCGCGGTTTGATATGGTTGCCCTTGGGTTCGAGGTACTAAGATTTGGTGTCTTGCTCCATGCAGAAAACAGAGGATCATTGGCTTTCAACTGCACAAGCTACAACAATGGCAATAACTCTCACTCCGTCCCCGCAGGGGGAGTGACCTACGGGCCTCAGGCGGTCTCCCTTTTTACAATGCCCGTGGAGCAGGTAACTCAGGCCACCACTGGTCTATTCTTCGGGACCATGCTCCCACCCATGAACTTCAATGCCCCAATGCCATTGCAGGAGGCTTCAAACAAGTCGGTCTTTGATCGGCTTACAACTACTGCAGCCCCTCTCAACGGGACGCCCAACTCCACTACATCAGTTTTCAACAGACTGGGCCAAAGCTCATTTGGGCCTATGAAGAAGCCTGTGTTACCAGAAAGGGTTATCCCAAAAAAGATAGCCATTCCTGCTCATGAAGTCGTCAAGGCGGCTTCTCCTGACAAAGGATCGGCCTTCACAAGATTGACTGTTTTAGCTCCTGTTCCAAGCGAAATCGTCAAGGCTGCTTCCCCTGCTCGGAAGTCTGCCTTCGATAGGCTGGTTATCCCCACTCATCAAACATCA
The DNA here is from genome assembly GCA_030015575.1 of Agapanthus africanus. Lineage (NCBI taxonomy): Eukaryota > Viridiplantae > Streptophyta > Magnoliopsida > Asparagales > Amaryllidaceae > Agapanthus > Agapanthus africanus. Next base: position 40,862,462 of record CM057341.1, read on the forward strand.
GTCTTCAATAGGCTGACAATGACAACTTCTGATCAACACAGGGGGCATGAAGAAGTCATCCCTACAGCTGCGACAATCCCAACGGTTCGACACGCTCGACGTCGCCACTGGCGCCGAGTAAGGAAGTCTGGGGGCAACTCTCCTTCTGGATTAACTCCGCCAGCTCTCATGGTGGAAGTCGACGCTGCTGTTCCAACTGGGAACAGCTTTGAACCGCTAAAGAGGGTGCGCAAAAACTCTCCGACTGCCGTACTGAAGAGATCTCCTCTATCCATCGAGAACGCTACTAAGGCGAAGCTAGAGCAGCCCCCTCAGCGGCTATCCTCTAAAATTTATAAAGTTTGGCGATAGATCCAGGACTCGGTGATTGATCAAGATTACTCTCGCCGATAGAAAAAGGTGAAGGTTCGGCAAGAAGAGGACCACCCTGTCAAACCACGGAAGGTGACAGCTACTTGGGTGCCCACTGCAATGGCCCCTTCAACATCGACCGCCCACAAGAGGAGAAGGCCGGAGAAAATTCCCATGTCTGTGACGAATGTCAAGGGCACTGAGCCTAAACGCCTTAAGTCTGGAGGCATGGTGGTGCATACCATCTATATGGCATCCGAAAAAGAGGATAACCGTATCTCCACAGGTCATTGACCGCTTACGCGATCAGTGACTAAAACTCAGGAGCAACAACAACAAAAGCTCCAAGAGATGTTAACAGCTATGGCCGCACTTACGGGACCGAAAGCAAGCCCGGAGACATACTCGGAGCAGCGCCGTGAGCAGGAAACTGATGCTGAATTCCTTCGGAGGATGCTTGAGAAGAAGGACAAAGAGGCCGCGGAACAAGCGGTCAATATAAAACTAATGGCACTTCTCTTCCAAGACATGGTCGGGATGATGATATAGCCGGATCCTCCAGCCAAAGATCCTCCGATTATCCTCGAAGACGACCGAGCAGAAACGTCAGAACTGGTCGACTATATCCAGGATGGTACGATCAGATCAAGTATCCGCCAGGATACACGATTCCTAAGTTTCATATATACAAGGGGACAGGCAATCCCCATCAACATGTCACTCAGTTCAGGGCTCTTTGTAGCAACACTGGAGGGGATAACAAACTATTGCTTCGCCAGTTTGTTGGCAGTTTATCGGAGACAGCGTTTGAATGGTACTCCGAGCTCCCGAACGACTCCGTTAAGACATTTGCAGAAATGGAGTTACTGTTCACGCAGAGGTTCACAAGCTCTAGCGAGTGCACCCTAATCATTGCATTAATTAATGCCAGAGTAAAGCCAGGCGAAACTTAGGTCTAGTACGCGATACGGTAGTGGAATTTATGGTCGAAGTGCGAGCAGCGCATTGAAGAAGCACCTGCGGTAGGTATGTTCGTGGGTACTCTCGACCCTCAGGCGACCATTTCCCAATTTATGATGTTCTTCAAGCCAACTACTTTCCAGGTCTTGATCGACAAGCTGGCCCAAATGGATCAAATGGGTCATAGACCATCTCCTTCGAAGCTAGAATCTCGAAATGAAAAAGGGAAAGGGAAAGCAACCTTCATCGCTAATACTCAACAACAGCCGAGCAACTTAAAGCCGGTTGTTCGCCAAAACAACGTGCGTCCACGCCCATCCCTCGAGGAAAGACTGGGACATCCTTACTCGTTTCCCCAGGATAAAACGAGGAGACTGTTCGAGCTGGAAGTGCGCAACAGACTCATCAATCTGCCGGATCCAAAATGTCCGTTGCAGCCAGGCGATATCAACAATCCTAATTACTGCCCTTACTACCAAGCAGTAAGCCATCCAATCGAAGATTGTTTCATCTTCAAAGGCTGGATTGAGGACCAATACCAACTGGGCAAATTCGCGCTGTCCGAAATCTGGAAGATGAACCCTCCACAACCACATGATCCGAAAAAGATGGATATGCCGGGGGCATCGTGCTCATTCATAGAAAAAGCCCCATGGACCGAAAATTCCGTAAACTAAAAATTTGCCTCAAATATAGCAACGACGGACCGAGATATCCTTAAACTAACGACGGACCGAAACGTCCTTAAACTAACGATGGACCACTATGTCCTAAAACTAGCTGTTGACCGAAACGTCGTTAAACTACTACCAACCTGCGCCGTCCCCATGCTGACGTGGTGTTAAAAAATGTCCATAAGCAAAATGGGCATGGATAAAAACCCAAAAGGGCTCCGTGAGTAAAAACAGCAGGACTACCGGCGAGTTTTGTGAAAACCTGAAAGGGCACAATCTCGTTAAAAGACACTTGTAAGGTCCTCTCAACCCTATAAGGAAAAACCACGTGCGTGAGATCCTTACGACTTACAAGGGAGCAACACACTTAGGGATCCCCACGATTCCTAAGGAGAAATTACACTTGCAAGATCCTCACGACTGGTAAGGAGAACCTTCTTATGAGACCCTCACGGCTCATAAGATTCAAAAGCCTTAAGCTACATGGATCTAAACATGTTCTTAAGCATTCATACACCCTGATTTTGCCCTACAGGCGGTTCAATATTGACCTTTGTATACAATCCATGGGCATAAATAAACATTTGCCCTAACAAAGTCCTACCCGCGACTAGGGATATGTTCACACGGTGAACAACCCTTGTAAGTCCTCTCGACTTATAAGGAGAAAACACTCTTGTAAGATCCTTACGACTTATAAGAGAACGCATGCTTAGGAATCCTCACGATTTCTAAGGAGAAAACGCACTTACGAGATCCTCACGACTCGTAGGGAGAAATACCTTTTTGAGACCCTTACGCCTCATGAAGTTAAAAGCCTTAGTCGACATGATCCCAACCCTGTTCACTAAGCCACCTTTGTCGTACATCGACAGAGGCAAATGATGATTCGCTCCTGCCAATATCCAAGTTGTAGCGATACTGATGCCTAAATTGGTATCAAATCCCAAACTCACAGCGAGCCAAAAATGCATATGGAATAGCCGAAATGATGGGGCAACTTACAACAAAATCAGCAAGTAAAAATGTATACATACAAAATAGCTGAAATGGTTGGGGCAACTCACAATAAAATGCAGCGAGTAAATAAAACAAATAGCCGAAATGATTGGGTACCGCAAAAAATAGCCGAGATGATTGGGCAATCGCGACTTTCGCGATATAAAAGATGAAATGATAGAGCATCGCGGAAAGAAAAAAATATAGAAAATGAAACTTTTTGCCCTACAGGTAAGATCACATCGACCCCTGTATACAATCCAGGGACACAAACAAAAAGGGAACCACACCTTCCCACTAGGCTTCATCAAAAAGAAAGCCAAGTCTCGATGGCCACATCTACAGCCTGGAGACCCACAACAGCGTTCCTCCTCATTCCAGCAAGATGCAGACGAAACAATCAACAATGGAGCCACGGCATAGTCCCTAGTTCCAAATCTCGACGGTTCACAGACAACCTAGAGACCACCTTGACATTCGTCTCGTTACAGCAGACGCAACGTCAGCAAAGCGGAGTGACGACAAAATCCCAGCTCCACCTCAGCATTTGTCTCGTTACACCAAACGCAATGTCAACAATGGCATTCCTTCGCAGTCCAGCAGGATGCAGATGCAATGTAAATGAAAGACCTAACGGTCGAAACAAAGTGGAGTGATGGCCAAATCCTAGAACCACCTCGACGTTCGTCTCGATACAGCAGACGCAACGCCAAAGCAAATGAAGTAAAGGTCAAATTCCTAGCTTCAGGGTCTTGACGGTAACTCATATAAAACCTGAAAGACTACCGGAGATCATCCTACACCAGCGCAGAGTGGTCACCACCTCGACGTTCGTTTCGATACAACAGATGAGATGTCACCCCAGCGTTCTTCCTCCAACAGGATTCGGACGCACCAAAACAACGAAGCAAAGGCAATTTCCTAGCTTCAGGGTCTTGACGGCAACTCATATAAATCCTGAAAGACAATCGGAGATCATCCCACATCAGCGTGGAGTGGTCACCACCTCGACGTTCGTCTCGATACAACAGACGAGATGTCGCCCTAGCATTCTTCCTCCAACAGGATTCGGACGCGCCAAAACAACGAAACAAAGGAAATATTCCCAGCTTCAGGGTCTTGACGGCAACTCAAATAAAACCTGAAAGACTATCGGAGATCATCCCACACCAGCGCGGAGTGGTTATAACTCATCGAGGCTCCCCAAACTGAGCCTAACCTCAAGTAAAAAGTGGCATGGCAAAATTCCTAACGCTTGCTCTTCCGACGGTCAAACTGCCTAGGAAGATTGCTTGAAGACTTCTTGTCCATCCCCCGAAGGGATCAAAGACACGACAGTCGCAAGGCTACTCGAACAACAAGATTGCCTATCGAGGGATACATCATCCAATGCGACGGTACGACAGGCAAAACCCTAGTACCACAGACCCTAACGGACCTCTGTCGTAAAGAGCAGAGGTTAACTGTGACGTTAGGACATCCTTGCGAGAAATTCTCGATTCGTCTCGACTCGTAGGGAAAAGCCTTAGGCATTGGGGATTAAAAAACCTGTTTCCTAAGCACTGTGGACCTGCAAGTCGGTCCAAAATGGGCTCTTGCATACTATTCACGGACCACACTCTCCAAAGTCGAATCTCGATGAGGAGGGAAACAACCACTTATGAGTCCTCTCAACTTGTAAGAGGGAAAATTCTCTTGTGAGATCCTTATGACTCTCAAAAGAAAGCACACTGGGGAATTCTCACGATTCCTAAGGAGAAAATACACCTACGAGATCCTCTCGATTCGTAAGGAGAAAACCTTTATGAGACCCTCACGGCTCATAAAGTTAAAAATTCTTAGGCAAGCAGACCTGAACCTGCTTCCTAAGCCATCACTACCTCTTGAAGAGTCCAAGATGGACTGTCCACTTACTATCTACAAGCCACACTCGCTAAAATCACATGGCAACGACACAACAAAGAGAAGAAAGCAACGGTAGAAAAAAAAAAATGTGTATCTTTTATTCATGAATTCAATCAAATACAAGTTGAATCATATGAAAGAATATAAAAAAAATGGATACATGTTATTCAAAGATTACAAGTGTTCAATCAATACAAAACAGCTACTGAGAAGGAAGCGTTTTCATTAAGTTAGCAAGTTCCTCGCGCACTCCTTTCAGTGCCTTCTCGTGATCAGCCGCCGCGGCCAGCTCCGCTTCAATTCGAGCCCTTTGTTGCAAGCACGATGAAATCTTCTCATCGATCTCCCGTTGGGCAGCTTCGCGACTCTGCATAACCCGCTCAATGAAGTCGAGCTTCCGCCTCAATACAAGCCCGTCCAAGATATACTGCTGCAAGGTGTCAAAAGCAGCTCTCAGTTGCGCGTCATTCGCTTTAACTTGGGCGCGCAGCCGGGCAGATTCATCTGAAGCATCCTCGCGTTCTTTCCACCTCAAGGTCGCTTTTTGTTCAAAATGTGGAGGAGGGACACACTCTGCTCGACCCATGCAGCTCGTTGGGAGTTCACAGCCAGAATCTCAGGGGTAGTACGCATAAGCTCAAGCTCATGCAGGCAGGCCTCAATCTTCCTGCAGTGGTTAACCCAGGACTCAACGACGCCTTCGTTATGGAAGGTCACAAGTGTTGCCAGCATTGGATTAACCTCGGCAGCAAAATCTACAGCGAATGTAGGCACAATGAGCCCTGCGGAATTGGCAATGCTAAGGAGGCTGGGACTTCGATAGCTGGCCCTGGAAGCATCTCCACATCACCCTGCGGAATTGGCACTGTACTGGGCATGACCTGAGTCGAGATAGTCCCTGTGATAAGATGAAAGAGAGGTCAGATTATCCATAAGAAAGGTGAATGAAGGCACAATGAGCCGAAATATACCAACGCCCAGCAAAGCGCGAATCCTCTCCTCCTCCTCAAAAGTATCGAGGGAAGCTGAGAGAGCCTCCTCAGTGGAAATGCCTGTTAAAGAACGAATGCCAGTCAAAACATGATAGCAAAAACATAACAGCAAAAAGATACGGTTGAAACTTACTTGATTGTGCGAGGATGACCAGTCCCGCTTTGTGGCTTGCTAATCGCTCAGAAGCTGCAATAGCAGCTTCGAGGTCGGTATCATCCGGCGCCATAAATAGACCCTCGTTGGTCCCATATTCGCTCAGGCCCTCGCTATAAGGAGCATGAGGCTCCTGGACGAGTACAACGTTGGCAAAAAGAATCGACTTCTTCTTCCACTTCTGCGAGCGAGTGCCCATAGCCGCTAGCACATGCTTACGCTTGGTGGACACCTTGGGACGATGAGTCCTGATATCTGAACCTACGCCGGACTCGGGGGACGCCACAGTCACCATTTCCACGGGAGCACGGGGTATCGGTAGGTCAGGCCTATCATACGGGACCTCGACCGTAGCAACTTCTCTTAAGGGAGGACGGACAATGGTCCGCCGCTTCAGAGGAACATTTGGGTCACCAGCCGGAGCGGTGCCCTTGCGATCAAGCAGCAATCGCTTCTCCTCCCTAATGACAGCGCCCATCGAATGTTGACACTAGGACACATACACATTCAGGGCCTTCGGAACACAGCTCGGTTCGATGATAAAGAAGTTAGACCCCGTGTTCAGACGCATAAAATGATGCAACGCGCTTCGTATTCCCTCTCCGGTAGCAGCAAGTTCTGCCAAGAAAGCCTCAAGCAGGACGTCCTGATTATAGCTTAGCTGTTGAGCGAAACGATGCGGGTTGTAACTCATGAATAACGCCGCATCATTTTGCATAAATACGAGAAAGCCCGGCCTAATGGAGTACAGATGAAGAATCTCCCGAGCTTTCAACACAGAGGCCCCATATTTAAAAAATGTCTTGCAATGCCAGCACCACTTTTGTAGATTCCTGGCCGACGGTCAAAATTTTATCGGTGAAAGACATACCATCTCCAACCGTGCGTGGACGAAGGACCAAACCCCTAGCTTCCCGCGGTGTCGGACTTACGATGGAGGCGTCGACCAACCGCATTATCCGAGAGAACTTGCATCTGTCATAAAAAGAAGGTCTTCTATGGATACTGAAGACCCCAAGCACGTGCAACTCGAGCCATGAGGTGAAATAATGCATTGAGAAGTTAGCAGGCTACACCCCTGGCTCAGTAGTATCCGCTGCCAAGCTGAGGCCGTGATACAGGTGGGCTAACCCAGCAATCCCAATGGCCACTTGTATCCCGGCAACCATTCGATGCGCGGGGTAGAAGACAGACGGCCTCATGTAGCGAGGGTGCATGGGAAGCGCAAACCAGCTTAACCACAAACCGAGGAACCCTAGAAAGAACGCTTCCTCATCAATGCCCGGAGCGGCAATTTCTGAAAAAGGGACGATCGCGACGTTTGGGAGAAAGAAATCCTTTTGATCGGCTTCCAATATTGGCCGGCGATCCAGGCCAAAGCCGAAAGGATCATCAAGTTTGGCAAACTTTTCACCTTGTCACGATAAAACTTCTGGGCGAAGAAAACAGGCAATGAAGTCTGCAAAGCTGACCCCCCCGGTCTCCGGATTCAAGAAAGAGGCTCTCATACATATTCAACACCCTTATCAAACTTGGGAACTGGTGTTGAATGGCGTTCTCTGGGGTAAGACCCATTACCACTGATTTGGTGGCAAAGATATACTCATCCGGGGGAAGCAGCTCCTCATAATGCTCTCCCCTAACGGGTAAACCAGAGACATCGGCAAATTCCTCTAAAGAGATGGAGACTTCTCTATCCAACTTGAGGAAGGTGTGGGTCGAGATATTCCATTGTTCAAGAAACGCCTTGATCCACTATGTCGGAGGTGCAGAATAATGGAATAAGGAAGCGTAGATCACAGGGTACAATCCAAACTTCAGCAGCTGTGATTTCTTTGCCGATAAGATATATCGAGCCCACTGTAAGTATCCGGCCGGGTGACAGAGAGTTAGTCCTATGTTGTAGGGATTTCCCCAAGGGCGCGACTCGCCCTGATATATGCGCCGCCCTAAAGTGTCCAAAGCCACCGGCGGCTGCACGGGTACTGCGGCAATAGAAGGACGAAGGAGACCTTCCGTAGTCCAGTTCACCTCCTCCACAGTATAGCTTATCGAGGGTGCATCTGCATAATGGATCGCAAAGATAGGCTCCGAGGGCGTCGCACAAGAAAAGCTCCGGCGGCCTCTGATAATCTGATCGTACCATCTACCCCATAGATGAAGAGTCTTTTGCTCCGGATCATGGTCCTTAATCAGAGCAAGAACATCTCGGTCCACGGGCGCTTCGGGAAACCCGCCTTTAAAGCGGACGAACGGGAAAGAAGTGTCGAAAGACATAATACCTACGCGGGAAAAGAACAAATTGTCAGCCGCCAATGCTACAGTTTAAGCACTGTCACTAAGTACTTTAAATTTGTACCGCACTGCAATGCAGTAAAAAGGGGACCAAAGGGGGACCCACAAAATCTAGATAACAGTTCATCATTAATAATACAGCCTCATCATTTGATGAGACTGTTAATTAAATGAGGAAATACTCAATTGATTCTCATTTAATGAGAACCCCTCGGGCTAAGGAGTAAATCTCCCCTTGAGAGCAGTGCTCTATGACAGAGTGACATCTGTCAAACTCTAATGATGAAGGAATAAAAATTCCTGAAGAGCCTTGCTCTGTAAAAATGATGGACTAACCCATCAGAAAAATGGAAATATTTTTTTAATAAATTAAAATTCCATGATCTTTAAGATCCATGAACAAACTCTTAAGAGTCCCTTATGAAAGATTAATAAATCTATGTGATTAGAAAAGAGCAAAGCATTGTTAATGGGTTAAGAAAACTTGAAAAAGATCTCTTTAGATCTATGATTCCAAGAGAGCAAAGCTTTGTTAATGAAACCCTAAAAGGAGGGTTTTCTTTAGATCAAAGATCTATGAAGAGCAAAGCTCTGTTAATAGATGAAACCCTATATTCTTAAATAATCATTTAAAAGATTTAATTTTTACCTAAGTTTTGATAGAGTTCTGTCCTTAAAAGAAGTTCTTAAGACAAAGAGCTATGCTCTGCAAGAGAATAAAAATTCTCAGAAGGAAGAAGATGAATAGAAATCATCTCAAGGGCCAAGGGTCTTATTTATAGGCACTGAGATATCGTTTCAACTTCTGAGTTGATCCAAGAGCGCAGATGCTGCCACCGCTGCTGCACTCACGTGTGGGCCACGTGAGCGCAACGGTGGGGGGGCATTTGTTTCCCCCAATCAGAGCAAACCTTTGTTCAAAATTCAAATTTTAAAATGAAGCAACACTTCAGAAGCAGCACCAAGTACGCTGCGTCCTAAATAGCGCACCACGTGTAAAGCACATGTGCGCTAGCGCTAGGTGCGCTGCGCTCGAAGCAGCGTACCACGTGTAAAGCACGGATGCGCTAGCGCTCAGTGCGTTGCGCCCTAAGCAGCGCACCACGTGCAAAGCACATGTGCGCTAGCGCTAGGTGCGCTGCGCCCTAAGCAGCGCACCACGTGCAAAGCACGTATGCGCTAGCGCTAGGTGCGCTGCGTCCTAAGCAGCGCACCACGTGTACAGCACGGATGCGCTAGCGCTCAGTACGCTGCGCCCTAAGCAGCGCACCACGTGCAAAGCACGTGTGCGCTAGCGCTAGGTGCGCTGCGCCCTAAGCAGTGCACCATGTGCAAACCACGGATGCACTAGCGCTAAGTGCGCTGCACTCTAAGCAGCGCACCACGTGCAAAGCACGGGTGTGCTAGCGCTGGAACTAAAATCTCCCCACCGTCAGATCAAAGATCCAATAATAATGATAAATCATTAATTAATCAGAATTAAATTCTGTTAAGGAAAGATTTCTCAAAATCTTTCCAAACAACATGATTGTGCTCTGTAAATTAGAGCACCGTTGGATCAATAATCCAATGGTGATTAAAAATCGCCAAAATACAGAATAAATTCTGTATGGAAAAGATTTCCCAATCTTTTTAATAACGAGAAGATTGCCTTCTGTAAATCAGAAGCCCTTGGATCAAAGATCCAACGATGGGAAATTTCCTAAATCAATTGGAGAAAAGATCTCCTTAACTGATTGAACTGATCAGCTTGCCCTATAAAAAGTCCCCAAGAATTCAAGTCCAAAAGGAAGATAGAGAAAAAAAACATACAGAGGAACCTCCACCATAAGCTTTGAGAAAATCTCATAAAGAAGAACCAAGCTCTCGATAGAAGAACTTCTTTTCTTCAAGCTAAAAGAACGGAGAGATGAAATTATCTCATAATTAAAAAGAAGAATTCACTTCTTTCTTTAAGATCATAGATTTATAAGACTAAAGTCTTTCTCAAAGAGATTATAAACATCTCATTATAAAGGGGGGAGAATAGTTCAATTCTCTTAAGGGTCACAGATCCATAAAGGCAAAACCTTTGATCAATATAGGAGATTAAAACATCCCCTGTGAAACTAAGAACTTTATTCTTAGATCTATGAGACAAAGTCTCTTAAAAGAGGATTTAATTCTCAGTGCATAGTACTGCATAAAAGAGCCTTAGCGCTTCATATTAAAAAGAAGTATCTCAGCGCTCCTGATCTGGCGTAAAGCGCCGAGCGCACCACGTGCTCCTCACGTGTGTGCCATTCAACAGCTAGCGCTCTGCGCTCTTGAACTAGCGCTTCGCGCTCATGGACTGGCGCTCAGCGCCAAGCGCACCACGTGTTCCTCATGTGTGTGCCACTGAATAATAGCGCAATGCGCTCGTAAACTAACGCTTTGCACTCATTAAATGGCGCAAGCGCCAAGCGCGACACGTGTCCCTCACGTATGCGCTACTCGGCAGAAGCGCACTGCGCTCTTTGACTGGCGCAAAGCGCCAAGCGCACCATGTGTTGCGCTGATAGAACATAAATTATTCTGCAATAAGCCCAGAGCTATGATGAATGCTCAGCATTCAGTAAAAGACAAAAACACTGTCAGGGCCAAGCCCAAATAAAGGCTCAACAGCCCAAAATTAATGTTTGAACATTTTAACCTGATTGGACTTAGCCCAAGATCGGCCATAAGTCCTCAACTCAGATTAATTGAGCCCATATGCTCATAAATCTTTTAACAGATCTTAGTCCCAAATTGGACTACAGATCTCAACCAAAATTGGTTCAAGGGTACATCTCCGAACCCCTCCGATATTTGTCGTTGTAATCCTTCAACGTCTTCAGAGAGGTGACGGCTCCCGACAACCATACATTTCATAGACTATGACGTCTTTAAACTGGACTGTGGGGTCCTTAAGCCCATGGACTATGATGTCCTTAACCTCGGACTGTGGGGTCCCTTTAAACCCACGGACTATGATGTCCTTAACCTCGGACTGTGGGATCCTTTTAAACCCATGGACTATGATGTCCTTAACCTCGGACTGTGGGTTCCTTAAGCCTATGGATTGAGATGTCCTTAAACTAACACTGGACCGAGACGTCCTTAAACTAACATTGGACCGCAATGTCCCTAAACTAAACAATAGAGCCTAAATGCTCTTTTGCTGGATCTAAACGATCCCGTTAAGTTGATCTTAGTCTAAAATTAGACTGACGTATCCTTAACATACGTTTACGTTGATCTTAGTCTCAAATGAGACTAACGTATCCTTAAACCCAACCCCCAAACCCAAATCTAAGAAGATACGGATTTGGACTAATCCACGCCCTACGGGCGACAACATAAATTAGTCTCCGTATACAATTCACGGGCAACCAAAAACAAAACAAACACCCATGACACGAAGTGACCATCTGGAGAAGGAGAAAGTGGTTACCGCGATGCGGTAGCGTAATTAAGTGTAGGGGCTTGCGCCTGCAGAGAAGAGCGTCCCCACAATCAAAAACCCCTCAACGAGGGGGAATCTGACGAAGTCTGCTACATCGGCCGCATCCGTTTAAACCTTCGATACATGGTGTCATAAATCAACTTGGCATCTTCGGAGAGGTGGACGGATAGCACCAATTAGCAACTGCCCCTAATTCAGGCAAGACGGACCTACGCGGTCTCGTCTTTGTGTTCAAAGGGGAACATGTAACTTTCACCTTCTTTTTATTATGGGATTTTGTGGGTGCAATCCATTGAAAACTCTCAGGAGACAACTCTCCTCCTACTAGGGACACCTAGAGATTTAAAGGCTTGTTGCACGTACTAAGTGCAATCGTGTTGCTTACAAAAATATGCTAGTTTTTTTCTTTTTCTTTTTCTTTTTCTCTTAAATAACTAGTTTGCTCGGGACAATCAAAGATAAGTTTGGGGGTATTTGATTAGTCTGAAATATTGCACATTTGTATGAACATTTTCTCTACTATTGTTAAGTACTAAAAGGTGTTTATTATAAATATAGAACACATGAGGGTTTATTTGTAAAAAGTTTATTATCATATGTTTCTACATTATAATTAACATAGTGAGGGAAAATTGGTTTGAAGAATTGTGTTTGTAGAATAACCGCAATCAATAACAGTGTCGCGCGTAGCTAGACCGAGATGAGTACAGGTCGTCCTCAGAGAAACGTTGAATCTTATACTCTTAATTTAGATGTGTTGAAAGAGAGGAGGGATAAAGAATTTTTTGGAATTGTTTCTAGATCTACGTTAAGCACTAATGTAAAAATATAGATCTAGATTATTTTAGAGATGTAGTTAATATAATAAAGGGGCTTGTAGGGTTCGTTAGGATTTAGTAGTTATGGACGATTAATTAAAAGTTACCCTTTTTATCCTTTAATAGATTTAAAACTAGAACGACGGTGATGCGTGTAGATTAAGGTTTCTGGAAGGAAAAGGAATCCCACTCTTAACCCTTATCTCGACACAGAACTCCGTTCATATCCAGCCTTTACCAAAACAATCATTAATCTAATCTCTAATCGCGGTCGGAACTAACATAGAATTGTTAGCGCGCCCGATTAGGATGTTAATGATTCTTTTGATAAAATTCATAAACTTTATAGGACTTAAAAAGGGTTTAGGGATGTTCATCATCTATTAGCCTACCCTAATCCTACGAACCCTAACAAGCGGATAATTACTCGCGCATGTTGGGAGAAAAAAAGATGGAAAGAAATTGCATAATTAAACTACGAAGAAATAGAATAAGAAAAAGAATGTTATCTTTATTAATCAACAATATTCATTACACTTGAATCCTTAGAAAATGATTACAATTTCTAGTTGCTTCTCGATCTCTTCTAAGGAGGTAGACGAACAGTTGATGACCAGCCTGGATGCGTGAGCCGTCTTGGACTTCGTGATCGCGTCGGCTTGATAATTTTTCCAAGAGACTCTCGATCTTTATTTATAGCTCCAAAGCCAGAACTATTGCTTCCAAATATGGAAACTAACCGTAGAGATTCTCGCCAAAATTTTGCAGCTTCAATCTCTTCAAGAATGCCGCGGATCCACGGCCCAAGGGGGTATGGCCGCGGATCCGCGGCCATTTAATCTCAACCCTCGATCATATTTCTGGGGCTCTGTCTTTGTGACATTTGGCGATCCTTGGAACCTTTGTAACATGGAAATCTTCTTGTGGTTGCTGCTAGACTTGGTCTCCAAGTTTTGCTTTCTTAATTAGGCAAGTTTTCTTTAATAACTTGATTTCTTAGAAAAATTCTGCACAACAACTTGGAAAAATTCTGCACAACAACTCAAATAATATTTAGTAGACTTTGTCTTCTTAGGATTTGGTCAATGATATTATTTGCATATATTTTCCTACCAAATTCTAATTATAATATATCAACACATGGAAAATAGTATTTTTACAAATAAACCCCCATATGTATGATATATTATAATAAAGACTTTTTTTAATATGGAAATAGTAGGAAAAATGTAATAACAAATGTGCAGTTTTATCAACTAAACAAATACCCCCAAACTTATCTTTGATCGTCCCGAGCAAACTAGTTTATTCAAGAGAAGGAGAAAACTAAGCACACTTTCGTAGGCAAACATGATTGCACTGAGCACGTGCAACAAGCCGTTAAACCTCTAGGTGTCCCTAGTAGGAGGAGTGTTGTCTCCTGGGGGTTTTCAGCGGATTACACCCACAAAATCCTATAATAAAAGAGAGATGGTGAAATTTATATATAAAGATAAGAACCATAAAAGAAAGACTTTGAAAATAAGAGTTTCCGACTACACTAGCTTTTCAGTTGTTATGAGCCCTATCTTAATAGTCATGAAAAGATGTTAGAAATCACATTATCCCTCAATAAAACATCATCTTTATTCTTCATTCCTACCTTTCATCCAAACATCGATTATATACCCCTACGTGTGTGTAATGGACATCCCTACACTTGGAGAATTCAATTCAAGCTATCATACTCTTGTCCATCTACCTCGGTACTTTTTAACTTGATGAATATTTAGATTTTCTCACACATTTTCATGCGACCGTTAATACTTCTTGAGGTACTAACCGATCGATTACTCATGTGCTTGCTGATTAGGTGATAGTATTTTCCTCGTCTTGCACCACCTAAGGCTTAGCAGTGACTCCCAAACCAGTTGGTCTAAGGCACTAGGTGATGAAGCACCCTCGCTATATTTTTTTATTGCTGCCTTGGCGATAACAAAACTAGTGTTCATTTTTCTTTTTACTATTTTTATATTTTCTTCATTTTTTTCATTTCCTTCATACTTTAGCTTTTAGACAAGAGCATTTCAAGGTAACCTCTACTATCCCGAGTTTCAAGACATGTGTAAGTGCATATAGTAGGGTATCAACATTCAAATATTTGGCTTCCAGAATAGAAACTATTTTTCAGACTTATTTTTATTCTCAGATTAGTGACTTCTTTCATCTTACTAACCCTTGGGACAACAGCTCATAACTACTTATTACTAGTTCGTTTAAGAAAACTTCTAATTTTCTTGGTTTTCTTAAACTATTCCTATCTTTTGGATGTAATTTTTCACTTTCTACTCTTTTGTTATAAAAAATTTTAATGCCCAGTGTCAAAGATAATTCAGTGAATACAAACCTCCCCCCCAAACCTGTTTTCAGCAGTGTCCTCACTGATGTAGCCTTTTGAGAACATGGACCTGTATACTAGGGGAGAAATAAAAGGGGTAAAATAATAGTTACATGAAAACTAGCCCCAAACTTATTCTTTGACACGCACAGATATTCAATTAAATCCATTTTTTTACTCACCTCCATTCTTAAAATGAGAAAATGTTATAAAAACATGGAGGTGAGGCGGAGGAATTTTAGTTTTGATAAAGCGGAAACAGGAGCTCCTCCGCGGGGTCAGTAGAAAAATACGGTTTTAATCTATGCCCATTTACTTTAAAAATTGAACCGTTTTTCAAGTTTTCAACTTCAACTGCCCCGTGCAGGTGTACATACCGCACCACAAAAGGTCATTTCCAACGAGATTTAAGCTTACCCGGATGAAGATGGAGACGGGAATCGTAAAGAAGGACTTGTTGCCTCGATGTGAAGGTTTTTCTAAAAAGATTTTTATCGTGGAACACTTTAGTCCTGTTCTTCACTATCACCGCATTATCGTAAGCTTCATCGCGGAGTTCGCTTAGCTCATTCAATTGCAGCTTCCGATAGCTGCCTGCATGATCAAGATCAAAATTAAGAACTTTAATAGCCAACATTGCTTTATGTTCGATCTCGACAGGAAGGTGGCATGCCTTCCCAAACACAAGGCGGTATGGAGATATACCAAGATCGGTCTTATAAATGGTGCGGAATGCCCAAAGAGCATCCGTCAATTTAGTTGACCAATCTTTTCGGTTTTTCGAAACCGTCTTCTCCAATATTTGTTTGATCTGCTTATTTGAGATCTCAGCTTGCCCGCTTGTTTGGGGATGATAGGGCATAGAAAGCTTGTGAGTGATTGAATATTTCCGCATCAAGACCTCGAAAGACCGATTGCAGAAATGTGTCCCGTTGTCGCTAATTATAGCGCGAGGGTGTCCGAATCGCGAAAAGATATTTTCTTTAAGAAACTTAATGACAACTTTGTTGTCATTAGTGCGACACGGTATAGCATCCACCCATTTCGAGACATAATCAACCGCTAACAAGATATATAGATTCCCAAAGGAGTTGGGAAAAGGGCCCATAAAATCAATACCCCAAACATCAAATATTTCCACAACCAATATAGGTTGGAGCGGCATCTCGTTTCTTCGTGAAATCCGACCCAAATGCTGACATCGCGTACAAGTTTTGCAATGTTCATATGCATCTTTAAATAATGTTGGCCAATAAAAACCACATTGCAAAACTTTCTCCGCCGTTTTTCGAGGACTAAAATGACCGCCGCATGCCTGATCATGACAAAATGATAACACGCTCTTGAATTCATCGTTAGGGACACACCTGCGAATGATTTGATCAGAACAATACTTGAATAGATAAGGTTCATCCCAGTAAAAATATTTTACTTGGGATAGAAATCGAAGTTTGTCTTGTTTCGACCAATCGCTAGGAATAAGTCCCGTCGCAAGATAGTTCACGATATCCACGAACCAAGGTTCGTAGGATACAGTCAAGAGCTGTTCGTCAGGAAATGAGTCATTTATTGGCATGGTCAAAGTTGGCGAAGAAGTGATGCATGAAAGATGGTCGGCTACAATGTTTTCACATCCACTCTTGTCTCGGATGACAAGATCAAATTCTTGTAACAATAGGATCCAACGTATTAGCCTGGCCTTCGCATCCTTCTTCGATAAAAGATGCCGTAGGCCGGAGTGATCTGTGTAAACCACAATAGGCGAGCCAATCAAGAATCAATAGGTAAATACAACTGCCAAGAGTTCTTTCTCAGTAGTTGTGTAATTTATTTGTGCATCATTCAAGGTTCTACTTGCATAGTAAACTACATGTGGCATCTTATCAATGTGCTGTCCTAAGACAGCACCAATAGCAAAATCTGATGCATCACACATAAGCTCGAACGGGTGGTTCTAATCTGGAGATAATAGAATGGGGGCTGTAGTGAGTGATTCTTTAAGCGATTCAAAGCAGCCTCACAATCCGAATCGAAGTGAAAAGTAGTGTCCTTGGCCAATAGAAGGGTTAAGGGTCTAGCAATTTTGCTAAAGTCCTTAATAAATCTCCTATAAAATCCTGCATGACCAAGGAAGGATCGTATATCTTTGACGCAGTTGGGACGGGGGAGGTTTTGAATGACATCTATTTTAGCTCTATCAACCTCAATGCCTTTTCGTGAAATTATATGTCCAAGTACAATGCCTTCTTGGACCATAAAATGGCATTTTTCCCAATTCAAAGTCAAGTTCTTATCCTTACAGCGGGTAAGAACCGTGTCAAGATTACGAAGGCAGTCCTCAAAGGAGTCCCCAAAAATGGAGAAATCGTCCATAAAAATTTCTAGAAAATTTTCCACCATATCTGAAAATATCCCCATCATACACCGCTGAAATGTAGCGGGAGCGTTGCATAACCCAAAGGGCATGCGTCTATAAGCAAAAGTTCCGAAAGGACAAGTAAATGTGGTTTTATCTTGATCCTTTTCGGCGATAGGGACCTGGTTATAGCCAGAGTATCCGTCCAAGAAACAGTAGTATTCGTGTCCCGCTAATCGTTCCAACATCTGGTCAATGAAAGGTAGAGGGAAGTGATCTTTCCTCGTCGCGGCATTGAGTTTCCTGTAATCAATACATACGCGCCACCCAGTTTGGGTGCGTGTTTGGATTAACTCATTAGCCTCATTAGTGATGACCGTGATGCCAGATTTTTTAGGGACCACATGAATTAGACTTACCCATTGGCTATCAGATATGGGGTAAATTATTCCACTATCAAGGCACTTGACGATTTCTTTCTTTACCGCCTCCTTCATAACGGGATTTAACCGTCTTTGTAGGTCTCGGGTTGGTTTGGCTTCATCCATCAGATGCATGTAATGTTCAACAATTAAGGGACTAATCCCTTTGATGTCGGCTATTGTCCAACCAAATGCTTGCCGATTCGATCTCAACACTGCCAAAAGTGCATTCTCTTGCTCTAAGGCTAGAGAAGCGGATATAATCACTGGTAAAGTCTCATTCCCTCCTAAATATGCATATTTAAGATGAGAAGGTAGTGGTTTGAGATCAAGAATTGGCGGAGAGACAATAGAAGGTGGGGTAAGGGAATGATATTCGAACTCCCTAAGAGGTTCAAAACTTGCATAAGATATTGACTCGGAAAGTGCTGCTGAATTTTGCAACGAGTCCACGGGTTCAAACTCAAGGACGAACTCATTGAACATATCCTCACTATGAAGTGGTGCAAGATCAAATGATGTCTCATTAGTGTTGTCGAGAACATCAAAGAAAAGTTCCTCATCCATGCAGCTTTCGGAAGCTATCTCGTGGATGGAACAAACATCCAGCAAATGAGCAGAAGGTTCTGATGGCTGACTTCCTAGCTTGTAAATATTAAGCTCAATTGTCATTTTCCCGAAGGATAAGTTCATAGAACCGTTACGACAATTAATTACAGCGTTAGAAGTTGCTAGGAAGGGTCGACCAAGTATCACCGAGATTTGATTACGTGGATTTGCCACAGGTTGCGTATCTAAAACAATAAAGTCCACGGGAAATATGAATTCCCCGACTTTAATTAACACATCCTCTAGTTCACCCCGAGGTTTGGTGATAGATCGGTCTGCCATCTGGAGAGTACAATGGGCGGGTTTTAACTCTCTAATTCCTAACTGCTCGTATATTGAATAAGGAAGCAAGTTAACGCTAGCGCCAAGATCGAGTAAAGCACGATTAATATTTTTACCCCCAATAGAAATAAAGATTGTAGGACAGCCGGGGTCCTTACGTTTCTTTGGTATTTGTTGGGTAAAAGCGGTGCTAACATTACTCGTCATGAAAACCTTCTTAGGCACTTGAGTTTTTCTCTTCCTAGTGCACAAGTCTTTAAGGATTATTGCATAAGATGGGACTTGTTGAATAGCATCTAGGAGAGGAATATTCACGCTAACTTGCTTAAACATTTCCACAATCTTCTCCATTTGCGGGTTAGGTCTGTTGACCCTTAATCTGTTTGGAAATGGAGCTCGATCAATAAGTTTTGGATCCAATGTTTGTGGAGAAGACTGTGGGGACGGATTCGATCCCAAAATTGGAGTGGGAATCGACTTAGATAGATTTGGCGAAATGTTCGAGCCTTAGGAAAAACGGAGAATAGGCTCGAATGAAGGTGGGAGACTAGACGAATTAGGGGAAGAAGAAGAAGAAGCTGGGGTATCAATGATGTCACTAACATCAAATTGCTCACCCACTCGGTTATTCAGCATTCTTCCCGATCTCGACGTAGTAATGCCATTCACATTATGATTTTGGGAATGGGCAGGATTCGGTAGGGGTTGAGATGGGAGTTTCCCTTTCTCTCTCGCACTCATTGCGGCATTTAACTGTGTGAGTTGGTTTTCTATTGATTTAATACTCTCACCATGGGAGGTGGAGTCTTTCTTTATGGTATCAATAGAAGACTTCATCTCAGCCGACAATTGCATGGAATGTTTCATGAACAAATCCAAAGTTTGTGCAAGTGAAGAGTTGTCAGTACTGGCCACTTGTGGTGTAGAAATGTTGGCCGGATTTTAGAAATTTTGTGACTGAAAGGGGGGCTGATTCTGTGGTTGTGGTTGCTGTGGAGGGGGTCTTTGATAATTGCTTTATTGGTTTTGGTTCCAAGCAAAGTTAGGATGATTCCTCCATCCTTGATTGTACATGGAAGAATAAGGATCGTTTCTAGATCGCTGCTGAAAAGCAGCATTAGCTTGAAACGATGCATTCATAGGACATTCTTCCGTTAAGTGTGAAGGATCCGAACAGCAACCACAGACGGTCTTAGGAAGCGTGACCTGATTTAGGGAGAATGATGAAAATTTGTTCTCAATAGCATCGAGTTTCTTCTGTATCGCTGCCATTTCGGATTTTACTGCGATAGAAACATCGAGCTGGTGAATACCTCCCTTAGTTGAAGGCGGTCTTACACTTTCCCACTGCAAAGTGTTTTCTACGAGATCTTCCAGATATTTCTATGCTTCACCGTCATCTTTAAACATGAAATTGCATTGACACATTGTTTCAAGCATCTGCTTTGTCGCTGGATTAGTGCCCTCATATATAATCCGACATAAATCCCATCTTTGTATTCCATGATGGGGGCATTGGACAAGCAGATCCTTGAAACGTTCAAAGCACTTCCAAAATGGTTCATTGGGAAGTTGGGTGAACTGGTTGATCTCGCTCCTAATATGGGCAGTCTTGTGGTTTGGGTAAAACTTCTTAAAAAATGCTATGACGAATTCATCCCAATTAGTGATAGAGTGTGCGGCAGTATTATAAAGCCATTTTTCTGCCAAATCGCACAGTGTGAATGGGAGAAGACGCAAGCGCATAGCATCGACAGTCAACTGTGAAGTACCGATCATTGCGCATACGTTTTCGAATTTGGTGATGAAAACGTACGCGTCTTCCGACTCAAGCCCGTGAAATTTGGGCAGCAGATTGATGTAGTGGGGTTTAATTTCGAAATTATCCCCGTTAGCTGGTGGAAGAGATAGACAAGTGGGAAGAGGACCACGGATAGGATAGCATCTCTCTTGGAGAGAGATGCGTGGTGGATTCTGCGCACCTACGGGCGATGGCAGCGTAGTGTTATATTCTGATGGAGTGCCGTCCATCTCGGTCGTGGTGTGTGGTGGAGGAAAAAAGGATGAAGAAGTACCGACTTCGGCGTCGATAGCAGGAACGCGGGCACTAGGATCCCGTGTCCAGCCGAGCATGCACTAAGCGGGTTTAGTGCAAGTGGCAGCGTGTGTGTGATTTAAAATTGGTTTGTTTTGAAAAAAAGTGGGACTCAAGACAAATCACTCTAAAATGCACAAGCTGTTGGATATAGTGCCCTCAAAGTCAATTATTGGATCGCAGGTACGTGATTGCAATGATTGATGGAGGACCTATACCGATATGACAGTCTTGCTCGATATGATAGTATGTTATCTGGTTTGTCTTTATCATCGTATACTTGCTTTAGTTCACTATTGCATGTTGATAGAGCCCATAGGATTCTTGCTTGACTGCCAGCAGTATGATGGCGATCATATACGTGGGAGCTGGGGTCTGTAAGCACATCTTTAAAGTGTCCCTAGTCATGGGAGTTTCGAGACAGGGCATCGATACTCCAGCGTAGACTAGTGTATACAGTCGAGACCCAGACGAGTGGCGATGGTCGGTCTCACAAGCCATTGGTGTCAGTTGGTTCACCTAAGATGTATACAGGTGCTCATTGGGTTATGAGTACACCGGACAGGACTCGCCGGGAATATGCTAGTTGATATTATACATATCGTCAGATAGCAGTTCCCTGATGACATGTGTACAGGTTAGTTTGTGTTAGTGTATATGCCCTAGAGGCTATTACTGTATCATACTAGTATGTATATTACTTAATGGAAGCTTGGGATATTCACCTTTTATTGACAATCTTGCTCAAAATGGTAGTATGCTACTTGGTTTGTTTCTATTTTCATGTGTACATGTGTTTATTTTATTATATCACCTATACGCATTAGTGGAGCCCTTAGGATCTTTGCTTGATTATCAGCGTTGTGATGACAGTCACACTCGTGGGGGCTGGGTAATCCATAAGCACATCCTTATACAGGTTCCTAGTCGCAGGACTATCGAGACAGGGCATCGATACTCCGGAGTAGACTAGCATATGCGCTTCTCATCCCAGCAGGGAAGACGGTCTGTCCCACAACCGTCAGTACGTCGTACTTGAGATAGTATGCGGGTGCTCGTTAGGTTACGAGTACACTGGACAGGACTCGTCGGGGACTGACTGGTTAGTATTATACCTATCGTCAGTTATCAGTTCCCAGGGGACATGAGTACAGCTTAGTCCGCTGACTTGACACTGTCACTTCGCCTCGAGTGTGTTCCTACTGTACTTAGATTACTATCCTACCACGGCTCAAAGGAGTCGTGCAAACAGGTAGTAGTTGGGTGCAGTCCCGAAGCACTTAGAGGCAGTGACGGTTAGACAGGATTCGTCTCTCCCGGTATTGGGGGTTGACATCGCGCTGTGTCTAGGAGAGCTATTACACGAGTAGTCTCTGGCCAGGGCAAGCGAGATATACTGGTAGGTTTTCAGTGTTATCTCAGGGTGTTCTGGGCTTCACTCCGACACGACTTGTACCGCTATTGGGGGACTGACGTTTACCGCCCTCTGGGCCCGCCATGCGATATATCAGACGAACAGACCGGACTGTATGGAGATTGTCACAGTCAGACTCAGTAGGAGTTCAGATGGGTTTCACCTCGTCAGTTTTCTTGTCGGCATCTACCTGGGGACCGTTACGCACAGCTAGTGCCGCTTGCGGTCTGTGGTTAAACCCACTGCCAGCGTAGTGTCGAGTCTTTAGAGTCCTACACAGAAAGCTATTCGCCTTTAGGCAAAAGAGTAGAGGTCGTATGGTTTTGCGACAAGGTTCGGTCACATCCGTGCACTTGTGCATGTACAGTGTCCGGACGGTTAACACTAGCGGGCTTTGGTTTAAGCCAGATCCTAGTGTACGTTTTGGGATTGGTTTTATCTCGTTTGTATTCGTGTTTCTCGGAACGCGGATGCGGGTGTGTATGCACAGTTGACAGAGAGACAGAGGCAGAGTATTCTCATTGGGGTTGTTGACTGTTGACTGTTGACAGTTGACCGTTGACCATTGACTTTTGCTTAACCCTAAGGAGAATAAGATATATGATTAACATTAATATTAATTAAGTATTATAGTGACATAGTTGTTGAGGGGTTGACTTTGTTGACTTGTTGACTTTGTTGACCGGTTGACTAGGTTGGACTAGTTGACCATCATCATGACAATGGCTATCATTCCATGGCAAAGACTTTTGCTTGCTTGTTTATTTATGCAAAATGAGTGCATGAAATGATATAGCCATTTTGACTTAAACCATTTACACAATACTTGATTACTATTTTTGTTATGATGGCTTTTGGGTTATGAGAGGTGAGAATGAGAAGAGTATGGTTCATTCTATCATTTGCTTTCTCTCTCTTGAGCTCTCTCATTCTCAAGCTCTCCCTCTTCCTCTTGCTCTCTCTACCTCAAGGCAAACCATTCTCATGTGTTGAGACTCATTGCCTTAGAGATAAAAAGACACCAAAACATTTCTCTACTCATTCTAGTTCACAAGTCCTAGCAAGCCAAGTGATCTAATTTCTTCAAAGTTCGAAGAAGAAACCAAAGGTAGAAACTTTCGGGTGGATCCATCTTCGGCGCAAGGAGACGACGAGGTGAGGCCGATCCGTACACCGGGAGGAGTCGAAGACGAAGGAGTTCAAGAAAGGTATAGCCCCCTAACCGAGTAGGTAAACTCTTGTTAGGTTGTTAGTTGGTAGTTTAACAAAGATCCGTATTGGTAGTCCATGTTACCACCCTCTTGAAAATCGTTTTTCACCAATTCCGCAACCCCGTAAGTACCGGGGAAGGATCGCATGGACTTACAGTGGTATCAGAGCCTAGTTAAACACTACCTAACATGTTAGCATAGTAACTAGAAATTCAATCGGAGAAAAAGTCGCGAAATACACCCCGAAATCAAACTTGCTGTCAATTTTTAAAGTGTTGTAAAAATAATAAATCATGCTTTAAAAATCGACTCGGTGTTTTTATAGTCTACTGTAGAAAAACGGTCCAGAGAACCCATCAAACCGCCGCGGAAACGCGGCAATAGCTTGTTATTGCCGCGGTTCCGCGGCCGATTTAGCTCCTCTCTGGATCGTCTTCACTGCAGTTTGTTCTATGGGGTATTTTGGGATTTTTGGTATATGTTTTTTCAGCCCAGATTTTCCAGAAAGAAAAATTTGTTTTTGGGGCTTTAAAAACCGTATTTTGATCGAACTTCTAAAGACTAAGGCTAACGGGTTTATATCTGTGATGTGATATTTGTATTGAACGTCTGCTAATCGCTATATATCGATTAGTGGGAGTTATACAAATCTGTGATCTGTAATGCTGATGGTATGTGTATATGAATTCATTGGATTGTCGCGGGTGAATAGCCGGGGGTTGTGAGATGAGATTTTTCTTTTCTTTCAATTCATGTAATATGTAAATTGATGTAATATTATTTTTGGCCGCACAACTGGGTCGGGGTTGTAGCCGTCATTGTATAATTTCTTTTTACTGTTTTTGCTCCTAGGATAGACCCAAGACGGGGTGCACAAACTACCGGGTATCTCGAAGTGCCGAGTGGCCTACTCACGTCGTTGAGGGAGGTTGCTCCACTTCGGATATTTGGCGGGTAGTTTACCGCACCCGTAGGGATCTAGGGTGGGGTATTGGCTATTCATCGCGACCGTGTAATCTGCTTTTCGTTACTGGCTCGTACGAATTGCGGATTCCTAGTATATCTAATGTGTTCATCTGTGATCTGAAATGGCTATCATTGCAATATATCTATATATAATATTATTTAGGCGTTGCTTATGTTTTGCAGCCGCGCTAGCCCAGCCCCCGCTCTGTCGTTAGTTAAGTAACCTAACGGGTAATGACGGGGCCCCGTGGCGAATGCGAATGGCATAAGCGTACGACATATTTTGGTTGTTTTCTGCAATGGTAGGATTAAATGATGGGACGCATTAAAAGAACTAATGGAAGAAAATAAACCAAGTCGTTGGAACACTTTCGAAAAACCACTCTGTTCTTTTCAAAACCAACTTTTAAATGCGGAGCTTGAGCCACTCCTTTTAAAAGCTATCTCGTTCCATCGATTATATCAAGTTCACTACGTTCAAGGTTTCGCCAAAACCATTCGTAGCCCTCCGTCGTTTCACATGAATAGTCAATAGTATTCAAGCTATGTATGTTGGCCAAAGTCAAGGCATAGTGATTGGTAGTTATTGGATATTCATGTGCAGCATAGATAGATGCGTTGGTTTGGGACAGTCGTACTGCTATTTTGGCCAAAGTCAAGGGTAGGTACGGGTGGGTCCAAATTAACCTGGATAATGATGGGTAGAACTTGACATGTGACTTATGATATTTTGGCCAAAGTCAAGGTCATAAGAGCATGGGGCAAAAATCCACATCGGGAGTTAAATAAGTACTGAAACTTGCTAGTGTTGCATACCATTTGGAGTGTGATGATTCTGGTAGGATTCCTTCAGTTTCGTCATGCGATGATATTTGGATCCCGATCCTACTGTGAGTATATGCTACTCCTCGGGAAATTTCTCACTTAACGATCAATGCTATAAACCAAGTAATTGTCTAGAAAGGTATTAGCGGGGCTACGCCCACAGGGAAAAGAGGTTATTTAATTAAGGAACTTCGCGAAAGCGTTGGAAAACCTCCCTCGAAGTACCAACACTGGCCTGGCTGAACGGTTAAGCAAGTATTGTACGGTGATATTGATTCTGACTAATTCTTCCTTTTTGGTTTGAGGAGGAATTTGAGATACAGTGGGAGCCATCCTGTTTAGACAAACTAAAAACCACTCTAAACTTGCAAGAGCATCATGCTGAGTGTTTTCTTCTCTCTCTCTCCTAATTGCAGCGACCAATCGACATGACCGGACTTAAGTTATTACTAGATAAAAACATACTGACAGGGCCAAACTACAAAGATTGGCTTAGGAATGTCAAGATGGCAATCACTTACGACAAGCTGGGGTATCTTCTTACCACCAAAGCTCCCCCTGTCCCAGGTCCCAAAACCAGCGTCGCGGATAAGGAAATCCGTAAGACCTGGGAACTAGACTGCGCGAAGGCCAAGTGCCTCGTGCTTGCCTCTATGGATAACGAACATCAGAGGAGGCACGAGAATATGGACCTCGAATCCATATTTCTCCATACAAAAGAACTGTATGGAGAGCAATCTCGTATCGCCAGATACGAAGTGTCGAAGAAGTTATTTTCGGCAAGGTTGGCCATCGGATCATCGGTAGCGGAACACGTGCTTAAGATGATTGGCTACATTGAGGAGCTCGCGGACCTTAGGACCACGTTGGAGAATGAGCTCTATACGGACTTGATTCTCCAGTCCCTTCCTTCCACTTACGCCCAGTTTATCCTGAACTTCAACTTACAAGAAAAGGAAGTTGAACTTTCAGAACTCCTCAACATGCTGAGGAGCGCAGAGGGCACCCTACAGAAAGGTAAGGAAACATCCACTTTGTTTGTAGGAGGATCTTCCTCTTCTAGGTCTAAGGCGAAAGCCAAGGGAAAGAAGAAGAAATCCCCCACCAAACCAAGGGGCGGTGTTAGTAAAGTGGATACGAAGGGAAAGGCAAAAGCAACAAAGAAAGTGGGGAAGCTTGTGAATAAAGAAGAATGCTTCTATTGTCATAAGAGTGGACACTGGAAGAAAGATTGCAGGGCTTGGAAGGCCAGAACACAGGATCTGAAGCAGGTTGCGGCTTCAGCTTCAGGTGTGTATGTTATTGAAAACTGTCTTTCAATAAACTCTACTTCCTGGGTATTGGATACCGGATCAGAATCTCATATCTGTAATTCTTTGCAGGCGTTAAGAAACCGTAGGTTTTTGAAGGCAGGTGACATGACCCTCAAAGTTGCAAACGGAGCTAGCATGGATGCTAAGGCCGTAGGGGACTATCACCTGGGAATGTCAGATGGACATATTTTGGTTTTGCGTAATTGCTTTTTTGTACCTAACGCAACTTGTAATATCATTTCTATATCTTTGGTTTCTAAAGAAGGTTATGAATTTGCGTTTGTAAGCAATGTTGTAAACATTCACCTTAATCAAGTTCTGATTGGGTCAGGTACATTGAGCAATGGTATATACGTATTAAACCAACCACAGATTTTCAATATCCAGAATACACATAAAAGAAAGTCTCCAAAAATCAATCAGACTTTCTTATGGCATTGTAGACTGGGTCACATCAATGAGAGAAGATTGACTAAGTTACATACAGAAGGATATTTGGATCCATTCGAATATCAATCGTATGCCACTTGTCAATCCTGTCTCAAACGAAAGATGACAAAGACTCCGTTCACTGGACACGGAGTAAAAGCGAGCGAGCTCTTGGGACTCGTACACAGCGACGTGTGCGGTCCAATGTCTACACATGCGCGAAGCGGTTATTCTTACTTCATTACTTTTACGGATGACTTTTCAAGGTACGGTTATGTCTTCTTAATGAAACATAAATCCGAAGCCTTTGGAAAATTCCAGGAATATAAGAATGAAGTAGAAAAACAAACTGGCAAAAGTATCAAGATTCTAAGATCGGATCGAGGTGGTGAATACTTGAGTGCCGAGTTCCTGGACTATTTAAAAGAGAACAGAATTCTCTCTCAGCTTACTCCTCCATACACTCCGCAACATAACGGTGTATCGGAGAGACGGAACCGAACCCTATTGGATATGGTACGGTCCATGATGAGTAACGCTGAGTTACCGCGATCATTGTGGGGGTATGCGCTAGAATCAGCTGCATACCTTTTGAACCGAGTTCCCACTAAGACTGTGCCTACCACACCATATGAGATGTGGTGTGGGAAGAGGCCCCACCTTAATCACATTAAGACATGGGGAAGTCCAGCTTTTGTCAAAAAGCAGCATGTGGACAAACTCGAGGCACGCTCAGTACAGTGCAAGTTTGTGGGATATCCAAAGAACTCCAAGGGATATTTCTTCTACTGCGAAGAGGAACAAAAGGTTTTTGTTTCTCGTCATGCCCACTTTCTAGAACACCAGTTCTTAGAAAAGGAAATTAGTGGGAGCGCAGTAGAACTGGAAGAAATTCCAGAACCACAGACTATTACTGAAAGCTTAGTAAAACCCGAGAGTTTAAAAGATCAGGACATTCCTACGCCGCTCCGCAGGAGTAGTAGGCAGTCTCATCCGCCCGAGAGATACTACGGTTTTCTCATAGACGGGGATAGAGAGGATTGCATCATAGATTATGATGAGCCTACTAGCTTCCAGCAGGCCGTTCAGAGCGTTGACTCGGTAAAATGGCTGGATGCAATACGGACCGAAATGGAGTCCATGTACACCAATAAAGTATGGACGTTGGACATTGCTCCAGACGGGGTAAAACCCGTAGGATGCAAGTGGATCTTCAAAAGGAAGATTGGTGTAGATGGACAGGTTGAGACCTATAAAGCTAGACTTGTTGCAAAGGGTTTTCGTCAAAGACCTGGTTTGGACTATGACGAAACCTTTTCTCCAGTGGCTATGCTGAAATCCATTCGGATCCTTCTTGCCATTGCTGCCTTCCACGATTATGAGATTTGGCAGATGGACGTAAAGACCGCTTTTCTAAATGGAAATTTAGAGGAGTGTGTCTATATGGACCAGCCAGAGGGTTTCATTCAGAGTGGGAGCAGCGGAAAGGTGTGGAAGTTGCTTAAGTCCATCTATGGACTAAAGCAGGCATCGCGGAGTTGGAACATCTGTTTTGATGAGACGGTCAAAGAATTCGGCTTTATCAAAAATCCAGATGAGCCATGCATCTATAGTAGATTTGTAGCGAGAACTGTAGTATTCCTCGTTTTATACGTGGATGACATTCTCTTAATAGGAAATGGAATTCCTATGCTACAATCTGTCAAGGGGTTCTTGTCACACAGGTTCTCCATGAAAGACCTGGGTGATACCACATACATCCTGGGGATCCGGATCCATCGTGATAGATCCAAGAGGATATTAGAACTTTCACAGTCCAGGTACATCGACACCATACTGAAAAGATTCAGTATGGAAGATTCCAAGCGCGGTAATCTACCGGCTTGTCACGGGATCACCCTCTCCAAAGAGATGTCTCCCAAGACTGATTTGGAAAGGGATCGCATGTCTATTATACCCTACACTTCTGCGGTAGGCTCTATAATGTATGCGATGTTGTGTACCAGACCGGATGTAGCTTATGCACTGAGTGTAGTAAGCCGGTATCAGTCAAACCCTGGGGAGAAACACTGGATAGCGGTAAAGAACATTCTCAAGTACCTGAGAAGGACTAAGGAGATCTTCTTGGTGTATGGCGGAAAAGACCTCCAGATCGAGGCCTTTGCTGACTCCAGCTTCCAGAGTGACAAGGATGATTCCAAGTCCATGTCGGGTTTTGTTTTTACCCTCAATGGAGGGGCGGTGTGTTGGAAGAGTTCCAAACACCGTTGCCGACTCGACTATAGAAGCGGAATACATCGCTGCATCTGATGCCGCAAAAGAAGCCGTCTGGATGAGGAAGTTCTTGAAAGAACTTCAGGTGGTTCCGTCCATTGTTGATCCAATACCTCTGTATTGCTACAACAACGGGGCTATAACTTTAGCGAAGGAACTCAGGTCCCATCAGAAATCCAGACACATCTTAAGGCGATATCACCTGATCAGGGAGATCGTGGATCGCCAGGAGATCGAGGTTCGGAGGGTTGCTTCAGAAGATAACACTGCAGATCCATTCACCAAGGCCTTGCCCCAGACTCAGTTCGAGCAGCTGATCGAGATGATAGGTCTTCGATACGCCAGTACATGGCCTTAGTGCAAGTGGGAGATTGTTAGTGTATATGCCCTAGAGGCCATTACTGTATCATACTAGTATGTATATTACTTAATGGAAGCTTGGGATATTCACCTTGTATTGACAATCTTGCTCAAAATGGTAGTATGCTACTTGGTTTGTTTCTACTTTAATATGTACATGTGTTTATTTTATTATATCACCTATACGCATTAGTGGAGCCCTCAGGATCTTTGCTTGATTACCAGCGTTGTGATGGCAGTCACACTCATGGGGGCTGGGTAATCCATAAGCACATCCTTCTACAGGTCCCTAGTCCCAGGACTATCGAGATAGGGTATCGATACTCCGGAGTAGACTAGCATATGCGCTTCTCATCCCAGCAGGGGAAACGGTCTGTCCCACAGCCGTCAGTACGTCGTACTTGAGATAGTATGCGGGTGCTCGTTAGGTTACGAGTACACTGGACAGGACTCGTCGGGGACTGACTGGTTGGTATTATACCTATCGTCAGTTATCAGTTCCCAAGTGACATGAGTACAGCTTAGTCCGCTGACTTGACACTGTCACTTCGCCTCGAGTGTGTTCCCACTGTACTTAGATTACTACCCTACCACGGCTCAAAGGAGTCGTGCAAACAGGTAGTAGTTGGGTGCAGTCCCGAAGCACTTGGAGGCAATGACGGTTAGACAGGATTCGTCACTCCGGGTATTGGGGGTTGACATCGCGCTGTGTCTAGGAGAGCCATTACACGAGTAGTCCCTGGCCAGGGCAAGCGAGATATACTGGTAGGTTTCCAGTGTTATCTCAGGGTGTTCTGGGCTTCACTCCGACACGACTTGTACCACTATTAGGGGACTGACGTTTACCGCCCCCTAGGCCCGCCGTGCGATATATCAGACGAACAGACCGGACTGTATGGAGATTGTCACAGTCAGACTCAGTAGGAGTTCAGATGGGTTTCACCTCGTCTGTCTTCTTATCGGCATCTACCTGGAGACCGTTATGCACAGCTAGTGCCGCTTGCGGTCTGTGGTTAAACCCACTGCCAGCGTAGTGTCGAGTCTTTAGAGTCCCACACAGAAAGCTATTCGCCTTTAGGCAAAAGAGTAGAGGTCGCATGGTTTTGCGACAGGGTTCGGTCACATCCGTGCACTTGTGCACGTACAGTGTCCGGACAGTTAACACTAGCGGGCTTTGGTTTAAGCCAGATCCTAGTTTACGTTTTGGGATTGGTTTTATCTCGTTTGTATTCGTGTTCCTCGGAACGCGGATGCGGGTGTGTATGCACAGTTGACAGAGAGACAGAGGCAGAGTATTCTCATTGGGGTTGTTGACTGTTGACTGTTGACAGTTGACTGTTGACCATTGACTTTTGCTTAACCCTAAGGAGAATAAGATATATGATTAACATTAATATTAATTAAGTATTATAGTGACATGGTTGTTGAGGGGTTGACTTTGTTGACTTGTTGACTTTGTTGACCGGTTGACTAGGTTGGACTAGTTGACCATCATCATGACAATGGCTATCATTCCATGGCAAAGACTTTTGCTTGCTTGTTTATTTATGCAAAATGAGTGCATGAAATGATATAGCCATTTTGACTTAAACCATTTACACAATACTTGATTACTATTTTTGTTATGATGGCTTTTGGATTATGAGAGGTGAGAATGAGAAGAGTATGGTTCATTCTATCATTTGCTTTCTCTCTCTTGAGCTCTCTCATTCTCAAGCTCTCCCTCTTCCTCTTGCTCTCTCTACCTCAAGGCAAACCATTCTCATGTGTTGAGACTCATTGCCTTAGAGATAAAAAAAGACGCCAAAACATTCCTCTACTCATTCTAGTTCACAAGTCCTAGCAAGCCAAGTGATCTAGTTTCTTCAAAGTTCGAAGAAGAAGCCAAAGGTTGAAGCTTTCGGGTGGATCCATCTTCGGCGCAAGGAGACGACGAGGTGAGGCCGATCCGTACACCGGGAGGAGTCGAAGATGAAGGAGTTCAAGAAAGGTATAGCCTCCTAACCGAGTAGGTAAACTCTTGTTAGGTTGTTAGTTAGTAGTTTAACAAAGATCCGTATTGGTAGTCCATGTTACCACCCTCTTGAAAATCGTTTTTCACCAATTCCGCAACCCCGTAAGTACCGGGGAAGGGTAGCATGGACTTACAGTTTGTCGACCTGAGATCGTCATTTGTCTCGTGTGAGTTCCTACTGTGCTTTGATTTCTACCCTACCACGCTCAAAGGAGACGTGCAAACAGGTATTTTTTGGGTACAGTCCCGCGCCACATGTAGGCAGTGAGCGGATCGTCGGGGATTCGTCTCTCCCGGTATTGGGAGTTGATGTCGCACAGTGCACGGGTGGCCATCACTAGAAATTTTCGGCCGAGGTAGTGGAGAATTACTGATTTGGATTAGTAGTTTCTCAGGTGGTGATGGGCTTCATACCGACACGAATTATCGCGTTATTAGGGGTCTGACTTTATCCACCCCCCTAGACTCGATATGCGATACTCTTTAGACGAACGGACCGGACTGTACGGATATTGTCACTGTCAGGCTCAGTAGGGTTTCTGGATGAGTTCACTCGTCAGCTTCCCTTCCAATCAATACATAGGCAAACGTTACGTACAACTTGTACCTCTGACGTGCTAGTGGTTATACCCAGTGCCAGTGTGTTGATGAGTCATTAGAGTCCCCCACAGACCGTTTCCCAAGTTCGGGCGAAACGTTGTAAAGGCCGTATGGTTTTATGGCAGGGTTCGGAAAATGCACGTGCGTTTACGCACGTGTCATTTTTCGGGCAGATAATACTGGTCGGCTTTGGTTTAAGCCGGATCCGAGTATTATACTGTGTAGATATAATATCTTTGTCTCAGATACATTTGTATTCGGTCGTAATACAAATGCGGGTATGTTTATACCATTACGGGTTTATCCTGAAATTCGTTTCAGGATCGTTTTTTGGAAGTTGCCAGTTTCCAGTTTTTTATCGCCCGTCTTTAAGTTAAAGACGGATTTATCTTTTCTTGAGTTGAGGGTGAGTCGTGCTTCTAAATGTTTCTAGATGATGACTAGGATGGTGACTAGGCTTCATGACTCATTTGTTCATTAAATGCTTTGATGACTAGGATGGTGACTAGGCTTGATGATTCATTTGTTCATTAATGTGTTCATACAAGGTGTTATGGTGAATCATCATCTTATTTATTCTTATGGTCATCTCCTAGCTCCTACACTCACCCCCACCACTACATATATGGCCGGCCCTTGTTGAGTGAGATTATGGATGATTTCATTTGAGAAAAGATTATAGTTTATGTGTATGGAAATTTCATAGCTCTTTTCATTCCATCACAGTTTCAAATGGCAACTTCATTAACCGTTCATCCGTGACTTTGGACGTAACGAGATAAAGTGTTCTACTCATTCTCTACATCATCTTGGTCGTCTCTTTTAGCAAACTTGACGACCGAGTTGCCTCGGTTCAGAGTCGGGAGCCCGTTTAAAGATCCGTCGACGTGGTGCCACCTGGACGAGAAGACTGGAGATTCAGGAGATCGGAGTAGCCGCAACGAAGCGTGGGATGATGGTTGAAGACCGAAGGACTCGGATGGTTCGGTATAACATTTCTACCCACTTTGTAGTTTGTTAGTTTAGCTTTAATGGCAGATCCGGGTTATAGTACGCGATAGCGCCGGTTGTAAAAAGTTTTTGTTCCGCATTTGGCGTCTGTTAGACGGCCGGGGCGCTACCGTGGATTTACAGTGGTATCAGAGCCTCACCATTAAGCTTTACTAACTTGTGCTAACGCGTTTAAAATATCGATCGAACGGATTTTCGAAAACCACAAAATTCCATGTTAAAGTTTCTGTCGATTTTTAAAAGGGTCTAAAAATTATTTTGCATATACCAGAAAATTAAGCAGGCCTTTTTAAGGAACCAGAAGAAAAACGGCCCACTGAGTCGATCAAACCGCCGCGGAAACGCGGTCAAAGGCATGCTTTGATCGCGGAAACGCGGTCAAAGCCATGCTTTAATGGCGGAACCGCGGCCGTATTGGTGACTTAGTGGACCATGTTTCTTCTGTTGTTTCTACATGATAAATTGTAGTTTCTGGTACTGTTCATTTGGGCCCAGATTTTGTTACTGTACAGCAGATGTACGTGGGGCCCACTTCGGGAAGTTTTGTCGATCGAAATTTTAAACTTGTTAGTATGCAGTATTTACATTATATCTCCGACCGTGAATGTCATTTGAGCGGTAAATTGTGTCTAATTGCTATAGCTCTTTTAGACGGGTTTGCGAACGTGACATTCGCGTTGATATTCTGTGTTGTGCTGTGATGTTGCGGATATGTCGTGGTGGATAGCAGTGTGCAATGGTAGTGCAGTCTAAATTTATTTGTACATTTGATATTGCGGGGCGAGCGTCCAACATGTGGACTGTCGTCACTGCCTGTTTGTATAATATTCTTTTTGGGGCATGACCGGGCTGAGGTCGATGTACCCGTTGTATATATTTTTATTTCTGTACTAGGTTTACCCCGCGACGGAGTGCACGGATAGCCGGGTTCTGGAGGGTAACGGGTCCGTATCTCATGGCATTGAGAAGCAAAGGGACCTCACTCTAGAATTGGCAGACTATTCGCCGCACTCGTAGGGGGTACAGGTTGGCCCAAGGAGGGGTGCTCAATTTACCGGATTCCGTGAAGTGCCGGGTGTTCCATTCACTATGCTGTGGGGACTACCATGCTTCAGGTTTTGGCGGGTAACTTGCCGCACCCGTAGGGGTCTAGGTTTCATTGCATAGGCTATCCACACGACCAGGGGAACGTCGGGTTTCAGTAGCGGCTCTATGAAACCCGGGGATCCCAGATTATCTGTATTGTTCTGTGATGCTTATTACTTTTCTGTAATGTTGCATATTATCACGCCTGGAGCGATTACTGTATATTGATATATATACTATTAGATGTTGCATATGTTTTACACCCGCGCTAGTCCAGCCCCCGCTCTGTCGTTAGTTAAGTAACCTAACGGGTGATGACGGGACCCAGTGACGAATGCGGATGGCATATACGTACATTTTATTTTCGTTCTTTTCTGGTGTGATTGATTGATGGGGCTGCATTGATTCTTATCAATGCAAGGATAAAACAAACCTATATTTGATGTTGTTGGAACAAATTTTAAAAAGTGTTATTACAAAGACGTTTCCTTTTGTTTTGCATAGTGATATTCAGTTAGAATATCCCGCACCTCATTCGACGAGGCAAGGGCCGATATCCCTTCACCGGGAGTGACCCCTTGGGCAGAAGTTTGCGTCAGGGTAATAACTTCATTATAGTCGATTACAAGTTGCTTTGCATCGAGGTATTCAGTTAGAATATTCTGCACCTCATTCCACGAGGAAAGAGCCGAGATCCCTTCACCGAGAGTGACCTCTTTAGCAAAGGTTTTTCGTCACTATATTTTTATAAAAAGCTATCAAGTTCCTTTAACAAGATCAAGTTCATTACGTTAAAGGTTTTTCGCCAAAAACCAGCCGTAGCCCTCCGTCATTTCTTATGGATAGTCAGTAGTATTCAAGCTATGTTTGTTGACTAAAGTCAAGGCATAGTGTTTGGTAGTTGCTGGGTATTCATCTGTTGCATAGATAGATGCGTTGGTTTGGGACAGTCATATTACCTTGTTGACTAAAGTCAAGGGTATGTACGGGTGGGTTCAAATCAACCTGGATAATGACGGGTAGAACTTGACATGTGACTTATGATTTGTTGACTAAAGTCAAGGTCATAAGAGCATGAGGTAAAAATCACATCGGGAGTTTCAAACATACAGGAAACTTGCCAGGCATGCGCATACCTTCTGGAGTGTGATAACTTGAGTGGCTTCCATCAAGTTATCATACGATGATAGTTGGATCCCAATTCTCACTGATGAGTTGGTTTACTCTTCGGGTGATCCTGATTGATTCTTCTTTTAGGTTTGGAGGAAAATTTGAGATTACAGTGGGAGGTTTCCTGATTAGATAAAGTGATAACCATTCTGATCTAGGTTAGAGTGCACGCAGAATGTTTCTTTTCTCTCTCTCTCTTTGGCAGTGACCTTTGACCAACCCTAGACTATGACTCAGTTACCAAGTTGATCGAACCTTCTTAAAATACTGGCTTTTGGATTGTCCTAGTTGCATAAGTCATTGCCGCTCCTTCTTTTACCCTTTGTATTTCTCAGAACACCTCGTATTACTACGGACATCCACTTCCATTGGATAGATCCATCGTATGGTTATATACGAACTCGAAGGGATTTCTTCGAGGATGGATCCAGGTTCAGGAGAAATAGAATTGGTTTATTCAGTTGTCTTTTATTATCACCTTCTCTCAGGTTGCGAGGGCTCCTTAGTTTAGGAGAGTATACCTATTACGCTTATTGGATAGTCTTTTTCCAAACCATAGGCTGGTGCCGAAAGGTAGGGAATGAAGAAAACCAATTAGCCTAAGTAGGGTGTACAGAAGGTAATAACTAAAGACAAAATAAAAGGATTGGAAAGAGGGCAAAGTAAATTGCGACTGTTATCATTCACGACCAAACCGCGTACCTCATCGCCACTCCTATTTCACCTTTGCCTTTTTCCCCATTTCGGGAGAAATAGAATAAGTTATTATTCAGTTGTCTTTTATCATCACCTTCTCTCAAGTTGCGAGTACTCCTTGATTTAGGAGAGTACACCTATTATGCTTACTGGCTAGTCTTCTTCCAAACCATAGGCTGGTGCCGAACGGTAGGGAAGGAAGAAAACCACTTAGCCTAAAGGGGTGTACAAAAGGTAATGAATAAAGACAAATAAAGAGATTTGGAGAGATGGCAAAGAAATATACGGTTAAAGTCATGAATTGGTATATGGAAGAGGCATTACTAGGAATACCATAATACCCCTATGAAACATTTTTTGTTTCAGTGCATTGTTAATGGAAAACAGATTTCCCGATTAGATACTTACTCCAGGGTATGTATTTACCAGGTTTTATATTCTTATATCTGTATAGTTTTACAGATGATGAGTAGGAGTAAGTCATTGGGAATTAGGAGATCGTCATCATTATATTGGAATTCGTTGTAATTGGTGATATTTGAGGAAATCGCCTGGGTACAATTTTCAACCTACGATGCACAGGTTTTGAGTTATTCAACTCAGCAGACTTATACAGAGTATTGTATGTTGTCCAGTGTCCGTCAGGACAAAGGGGTAGGTCCTCGTACTATGTTCTGTTTACTTGTAACTTCTCTAGTTTTTAGACAAGTGTTTCGTAGAAATACAATGTCTAAGTTTTGAGAAGTTGTGGGTATAAGAATAAAGTAGAGAACCGGGTATCGCAAGTATCGGGATTCTTCAAAGAGATTGAAGATGTAGATTCTTGTGATTGGTATTCAGATGAAAGTAATGGTTTTGAGAAACTTGTTTCTCTTTCGGGTTACTCATAATCGGATGTATTCCTAAATTGAGTAATGCTGATTAGCCTCTTTCCATTAAGTTGATATGCACTGGAGACAGTTGCATAGTTTTAATTTGGTTCCAATTATTTTAGTGCCTCTATTCCTATATTGTATATAGAATGGTTCATATCTTAACGATGTTAAGATACGGGTAGTTGTCCGGCTTATGCTTAAAACCAGACACTGGATAACTCAAGGCACGTTTCTGTAATGGCAGTTTATGGGTTGACCCTGGCTTTGACGAGGGTTGACATTTCTACCATCTGGAAGATCAATAGTGATATTGTTCTTGACTCGCCACAGTTTTAGTAAAATGGATTTTTTCAGAAAACAGTAGTGGGAGTATGGTAGAACTGAAAGTGATTCCAGAACCGCAAACGATTACGGAAAATTTAATAGGACATATTTATTCAATCAGGTTTGATATTCCAATAGCCACTCCGCAAACATGGTGGGTAACCTCAGACACCCAAGAGGTACTCCGGTAGTCTCAAGGACGGTGACAGGGAGGTTCTTGTTTACCCAGACTTGACACTACTGTTGTTCCAAACTATGAGACCAGGCAGGAGGATATGTATAGCGTCGTTCTAAACTGGATTTAGAAGTGGACGTATATATTATTCTGCCAGAGGATTGTCATAGTCAGTGGGAGCAGCGGAAGCATAGTGGACAAGTAGCTTATGTCTATTTATAGGCTTGAGCAGATATAGCGGAGATAAGATCATCTATTTTTGATGTGAAAGTCATGGGTTTGACTTCATCAGAATATGGGATGGATCTGTTAAAAAGGTAGTAGGGTGTGATGTCCTGGTATTTGGATGACATACACAGAGTAGGAAGTAAAATTCCTATACTACGATCGGTTGTACTGTGGTCGTCACACAGTTGTTTCTCCAGACAGGATATGGATATAATATTAGACATTCTGGTTACTAGATCTATGGTTTTAGATCTAGATTTGGGTAGTTTCCCAATGTGGGTACTTTGACAGTATTCTAATGGTTTTTAGAATAGATGACTCCTGGTATGGTGGTGTACCTGCAGGTGATGGAGTCACCCTCTCTAAAGGTGTCTTACAGACTAAAGGGGAGAGGGATGCGCCTGATTGACAGATCACTTGCTTAGGCAATTGAGTCAATTATGAGATGTCAAGCACCACACCAGATATTGTTTTCGCACTAGATGTGATAAGTTTGTATTAATCCAATCTTAAAGAAACATAAGGAAGCAATTTTAGAACATAAGTGGATGTTCTACCGTTTTGATGCAGCAGCCTCCTTCGGGAGACGGTTATCATTCCAGGCTTCCAAGGTGACATGGATGACAGAGTGATTGTCATATCTATAGTTTTCCCTCTGACGAGGGACAGTATTATGGACAGGTGGTCCAAGAGGATACTGTGGGAGGCATGGTGCAGGATACTGATTAGGTTCAGTTGACAATACAGTCTGAGAAGTTTGGATTTGGAGTTCATTTATGAACTAGGTCCCATCAGATATCCAGACATATTCTAAGACAGGTATTACTCGATTCAGGAGATGGCTTTCTCCACGAACTTGAGATTAAGAGAGACATCGAAAGAAACATCAGGGCGGATCCACTCACTGAGGCTATTTCTCAAACACAAGAGTTTTACAAACTAGCTTTGTGAAACTGATTAGTAAAGAAGTTGGATGTTCGGTATCACACGGGCTGTGAGTATGCGACATCGCAATAATTAGCCTTAAGTGCAAGTGGGAGATTGTTGGATATAGTTCCCTCAAAGTCAATTATTGGATCGCAGGTACATGATTGCAATGATTGATGGAGGACCTATACCGATATGACAGTCTTGCTCAATATGATAGTATGCTATCTGGTTTGTCTTTATCATCGTATACATGCTTTAGTTCACTATTGCATGTTGATAGAGCCCATAGGATTCTTGCTTGACTGCCAGCAGTATGATGGCGATCATATACGTGAGAGCTGGGGTCTGTAAGCACATCTTTAAAGTGCCCCTAGTCATGGGAGTTTCGAGACAGGGCATCGATACTCCAGCATAGACTAATGTATACAGTCGAGACCCAGACGAGGGGCGATGGCCAGTCTCACAAGCCATTAGTGTTAGTTGGTTCACCTAAGATGTATACAGGTGCTCATTGGGTTATGAGTACACCGGACAGGACTCGCCGGGAATATGCTAGTTGGTATTATACATATCGTCAAATAGCAGTTCCCTGGTGACATGTGTATAGGTTAGTTTGTCGACCTGAGATCGTCATTTGTCTCGTGTGAGTTCCCACTGTGCTTTGATTTCTATCCTACCACGCTCAAAGGAGACGTGCAAACAGGTATTTTTTGGGTACAGTCCCGAGCCACATTGAGGCAGTGAGCGGATCGTCGGGGATTCGTCTCTCCCGGTATTAGGAGTTGATGTCGCACAGTGCACGGGTGGCCATCACTAGAAATCCTCGGCCGAGCTAGTGGAGAATTACTGATTTGGATCAGTAGTTTCTCAGGTGGTGATTGGCTTCATACCGACACGAATTATCGCGTTATTAGGGGTCTGACTTTATCCACCCCCTAGACTCGATATGTGATACTCTTTAAACGAACAGACAGGACTGTACGGATATTGTCACTGTCAGGCTCAGTAGGGTTTCTAGATGAGTTCGCTCGTCAGCTTCCCTTCCAATCAATACATAAGCAAACGTTACGTATAGCTTGTACCTCTGACGTGCTAGTGGTTATACCCAGTGCCAGTGTGTTGATGAGTCATTAGAGTCCCCCACAGACCGTTTCCCAAGTTCGGGCGAAACGTTGTAGAGACCGTATGGTTTTATGGCAGGGTTCGGAAAATGCACGTGAGTTTATGCACGTGTCATTTTTCAGGCAGATAATACTGGTCGGCTTTGGTTTAAGCCGGATCCGAGTATTATACTGTGTAGATATAATATCTTTGTCTCAGATACATTTGTATTCGGTCGTAATACAAATGCGGGTATGTTTATACCATTACGGGGCTATCCTGAAATTCGTTTCAGGATCGTTTTTTGGAAGTTGCCAGTTTCCAGTTTTTTATCGCCCGTCTTTAACATTCGGTTAAAGACGGATTTATCTTTTCTTGAGTTGAGGGTGTGTCGTGCTTCTAGATGTTTCTAGATGATGACTAGGATGGTGACTAGGCTTGATGATTCATTTGTTCATTAAATGCTTTGATGACTAGGATGGTGACTAGGCTTGATGATTCATTTGTTCATTAATGTGTTCATACAAGGTGTTAAGGTGAATCATCATCTTATTTATTCTTATGGTCACCTCCTAGCTCCTACACTCACCCCTACCTCTACATATATGGCCGGCCCTTGTTGAGTGAGATTATGGATGATTTCATTTGAGAAAAGATTATAGTTTATGTGTATGGAAATTTCATAGCTCTTTTCATTCCATCACAGTTTCAGATGGAAACTTCATTAACCGTTCGTCCGTGACTTTGGACGTAACGAGATAAAGTGTTCTACTCATTCTCTACATCATCTTGGTCGTCTCTTTTAGCAAACTTGACGACCGAGTTGCCTCGGTTCAGAGTCGGGAGCCCGTTTAAAGATCCGTCGACGTGGTGCCACCTGGACGAGAAGACTGGAGATTCAGGAGATCGGAGCAGCCACAACAAAGCGTAGAATGATGGTTGAAGACCGAAGGACTCGGATCGTTCGGTATAATATTTCTACCCACTTTGTAGTTTGTTTGTTTAGCTTTAATGGCAGATCCGGGTTATAGTACGCGATAGCGCCAATTGTAAAAAGTTTTTGTTCCGTATTTGGCGTCTGTTAGACGACCGGGACGCTACCGTGGACTTACACAAGCAACCCTAGAACTAAGGTCACCTAGGTCCAGTCTCTAGACCGATCCTAGACTTCCAAAGGACAAGCCGCGGGATCAATCCTCTACCGCCTCTGTACTACCCTTGTAGCCAGGTAAGTGCCAGGTAAGTGGGAAGGAACCACAGTAGTGGGCCTAATTAAAAACCACTAGCCTTTGACACACTTGCCTAGGCACTACAAAAGTAATGCGGATAAGCGATAGATTACCCACGACCTTCCTCTGTCCTTATTAAGCGCAACAGTCCTTAGAGTCTGGTCTAGATATTTTTTAAATTAATGAAGGGTTGATCTAGATGCTCGGTTTGTGATTTGTGGGGATTAGGAAGGGTGATGAAATCCCTACCTAATCTTGATTTGGTCTTTACCCCTTAAAGTCCGTATTAAAATATGCAAAGCAAAACCAATCACAAAACTTTTGCAAAAAGATTTTTGAGCGGCGCTATTTTGCAAAGAATCCTGCAGAAAATAGATTTTATTGGATTTGAGAGGAGATAGAAGGAGTTAAGAAAGATACCAGAGAAGTTTAAACCCTAGATCCCTTAGTTAAGCCGCGTTTCCGCCGCCTAAAGTCCTTTCTTGCCGCGGTTCCGCCGCGGGGTGGAGGGATCAGGTGATGAAAATTTTTCTTTGGCCTCCTGTACTCCTCTGGATCTCGATGAATGTCTCTGTCTTCTGTTTTCCTTAATTCTGTGACTCCAGATCTCCTTGCAAAATTCACGCACAAATCGTTAAATATGCAATTTGCAGTTTTGTGTTAATTATGATATGGATCAAGTAAGAATTCAACACAAATAGTAGGAATAAAAAATTACGCACGTATCCCCGGCAACGGCGCCATTTGATTGGTTTGAAGAATTGTGTTTGTAGTATAACCGCAATCAATAACGGTGTCGCACGTAGCTAGACCGAGATGAGTATGGGTCGTCCTCAGGGAAACGTTGCATCTT
Organism: Agapanthus africanus; assembly: GCA_030015575.1. Lineage (NCBI taxonomy): Eukaryota > Viridiplantae > Streptophyta > Magnoliopsida > Asparagales > Amaryllidaceae > Agapanthus > Agapanthus africanus. The sequence goes on from CM057341.1 coordinate 40,904,301, forward strand.
ATACTCTTACTTTAGATGTGTTGGAAGAGAGGAGGGATAAAAAAAAATTTGGAATTGTTTCTAGATCTACGTTAAGCACTAATGCAAAAATATAGATCTAGATTATTTTAGAGATGTAGTTAATATAATAAGGGGGCTTGTAGGGTTCGTTAGGATTTAGTAGTTATGGACGATTAATTAAAATTTACCCTTTTTATCCTTTAATAGATTTAAAACTAGAACGACGGTGATGCGTGTAGATTAGGGTTTCTGGAGGGAAAAGGAATCCCACTCTTAACCCTTATCTCGGTACGGAACTCCGTTCATATCTAGCCTTCACTAAAACAATCATTAATCTAATCTCTAATCGCGGTCGGAACTAACATAGAATTGTTAGCGCGCCCGATTAGGATGTTAATGATTCTTTTGATAAAGTTCATAAACTTTATAAGACTTAAAAAGAGTTTAGGGATGTTCATCATCCATTAGCCTACCCTAATCCTACGAACCCTAACAAGTGGAGAATTACTCACGCATGTTGGGAGAAAAAGAGATGGAAAGAAATTGCATAATTAAACTACGAAGAAATAGAATAAGAAAAAGAAACTACCTTTATTAATCAACAATATTCATTACACTTGAATCCTGAGAAAATGATTACAATTTCTAGTTGCTTCTCGATCTCTTCTAAGGAGGTAGACGAACAGTTGATGACCAGCCTGGATGCGTGACCCGTCTTGGACTTTATGATCGCGTCGGCTTGATAATTTTTCCAAGAGACTCTCGGTCTTTATTTATAGCCCCAAAGCCAGAACTATTGCTTCTAAATATGGAAACTAACTGTAGAGATTCTCGCCAAAATTTTGCAGCTTCAATCTCTTCAAGATTGCTGTGGATCCGCGGCCCAAGGGGGGTATGGCTGCGGATCCGCGGCCATTTAATCTCAACCCTCGATCATATTTCTGGGACTCTGTCTTTGTGGCATTTGGCGATCCATGGAACCTTTGTAACATGGAAATCTTCTCGTGGTTGCTGCTAGACTTGGTCTCCAAGTTTTGCTTTCTTAATTAGGCAAGTTTTCTTTAACAACTTGATTTCTTGGAAAAATTCTGCACAACAACTTGGAAAAATTCTGCACAACAACTCAAATAATATTTAGTAGACTTTGTCTTCTTAGGATTTGGTCAATGATATTATTTGCATACATTTTCCTACCAAATTCTAATTATAATATATCAACACATGGAAAATAGTATTTTTACAAATAAACCCTCATATGTATAATATATTATAATAAAGACTTTTTTTAATATGGAAATAGTAGGAAAAATGTAATAACAAATGTGCAGTTTTATCAACTGAACATATATGCATATAATATTTAAATGAAATATTAGTAATTAAAATATGCATATCATATCAAATATTTCTCATCAATATTCTTAAGATATTATATTATATAAATGATTAGGATAATATCTCAAAAATACCAAATGCTACTAACACTATTATTTTAGATATTGTGCAGATATTAGCTCAGGTCTGGAATCCAAGTAAGAGATTTGAGTCAAATAGGGATATCGAAAGCGAATCTGCCAAAATTTAGAAGCAAATCGAGAGATCTAGCAACGGCAGAGACTCAGAGAATTATTTTCAAAATCTAGATATCAAGAGGATTTCCAAATATCAACACAAAATACCAGAAAAATCCCCAAAATATGATGCCACCAATTTGCGGTAAACATGGCTATATGCGGTGGTTCCGCGGCTATTTGATAGCCATTCAATATGATATTTGGTGGTTTGAATCGTAACAGTATATATTCTTATATGGAATTTAGGATTTCTGGTTTTATGGACTATATAAGGGACCGAGAGCTGTACATTGAAAATCCATCACCGAAAAGATCAAGAGATCCACGTATCCGAGTGATCGTCATCTATTCATCTACCTCCAACAAGAGAGCGATCTAGAGCAAACTAGGGTTCTTGTATTCTACTTTCTAAAGAGAATTGTAAATACAATAATTGATTTATAAAGATAGTTGTTTTTAACTCTTCCTGCATTTATTTTCCGCATTTAATTTCTGCACTTACTTTTCTGTATCTTCATTATGATTTCATTCTTTAACTTTTCTTCTAACTTAACCATGAGCGAGTAATTCCTAACTTACTAGGGTTTGTGGGATAGGATAGAACAATGGATGATAAAATCTTTTAACTTCTTTTATACATTTTAAAGTTTATAAACTTTAGCAAAATAAATGTTAATATCCTTATCGGGCGCGCTACCAATTTATTGATAGTCACAACCACGATTTGAGATTAGTTTAACACTTGTTTTGCTAAGGACTAGACATGAATAGAGATCAATGCAAGGACAAGGGTTAGTAGTGGGGAAATCCTAGTTCCTTCCAAGAACCCTAATCTGCATTCATCAATATCGATCTAGTTTTAAACTTTTAAAAGATAAAAGAGTCATTTTTAATTATTCATCCATTACTAATAAGTCCTATGAAACCTACAAGCCTTTTCATTATAAATTTTACATTAGTATTACAATAGAACGACAATCAAACTATCTCATATTTTATCAACTCGTCTAAAGTAAGAAAAGAGTTCACGTTTCCCTACGGACGACCCGTACTCATCGCGGCTAGCTACTAGCGACACCGTCTTGATTGCGGTTATTTTCGAAAACACTTTTTACTGATTAATCAGTGCCTAATGGAGCGCTTGCGTGATCTTTGGATGGAGTTCGATTAGCAAGTAAAGGGTGAAAGGAATGAGTAAAAGAAAAACAAACTTAAATAACCATTCACTTGTCCTAACAAGATCCACTTATTCACAAACCTTCACAAAGATCAAAAGCAAGTACAAAAAGAGAAGATATTAAGGAAAAATAACATTACACATAAGTAAAGCAAGAAAGTAAATTGCAATAAGTAAATTTAAGAAAAGAAATACTGAGAACCCAAGTGAAAAATGAAAGCTTTATTAATTTCAACATCCAAGATACAAACCATGAGTTCAATAATCAAAACCTAAACTTGTAAGCTCAATGAAGAGGTTGCAAAATCAGGAGAAGGCAGGGAACTCAAGGCGAACTAACTACTATATACAAGAACTAAACAAAATTGCAAAATGAAAATGGAATGAAGGGTCAAACTATTGCCAAAGTATATATTCCTTAGCTTGCTCTCTGTTCTGGTATTTATAGGTATAAAATCAAAATAAACAAATAATAAAACAAGGATGATGTGACAAGATGGAGTGACTAGAAGAAAGTTAGAGCCAAAAGGAGTTGGTGGGGCCGGCGGCGCCGGTGGTTTTGGGAATTCTGCCAGTTCGCTTTAATGCTTTGGGGCTCGTATTTGTGTGGTGATCTTATGTGCTCTTCATCATCTCACTAGTATTGTTTGCTTTTTCTATATAAGCTTGAGTTGCACTCTATAGATTTGAAGGGAAAATGTGACTTTAAATCACATCAAAACTTTTCTTTCACTCATGACTCATGCCCACTTTCCTCACCACTTGCACAAATCATGATTTGTATGCCCATTTGTGCAAGACAGCCCCACCAAGGTTCATGCATCAAAAGGGTTATGTGTTCACACTTGTATTTGTTGCATTTGTCTTGATAAAAATGTGTACACATGTTTGTTGCAAAAAGAAACTCTTTGAATATTGATCGGTTGTCTGTTCCGGTTGCAGTGTCGTCTCACAAATATCGTATCCGTGCATTTGAGTATGTTTCCAGTGTTTTGACACAAATACCTGTAATCTGTATTTATTGAGCAGACACGGGTTAATAGTACCGATACATCACAAAATTGATAATAAATCATGCATTTGAGTGTGTTTCCAGTGTTTTGACACGAATACCTATAATCTGCATTTATTGAGCAGGCACGGATTAATAGTACCAATATATCATAAAATTGATAATGAATGAGAGGTATTGAAATGCATTTTTTCGTGATGAACAAAGGCCATGAATGGGTACACCTGCAAACGTCGATCAATGGTAGCTACAAGCATTCTAATGGTTGCAGATTCATCGATGCGCTGCTCTCATTTAGACCAAAGGTTCCGCCACTGGATAACATATTGAACCCATGTCTCTTTCGGTCTGACCCTTTTATTGATCAACGTCGTCATGGTAGTGCGTTCACTTACACTGGCGAATCTCTGGAAAACAGTATTTCCATCTCATCAAAAGTTTTCATGGGGCCATTAGGAAGCTCTGAATACCATTCGAAAGCAGTATCTGACAGACTACTAACGAACTGACGGAGAAGCAGTATATCATCTCCTCCAGTGTTTGTGCACATGGATTTTGTCACGCCCCGCTTCCCAATATACTCAAATACGGGAACGTAACAAAACCAACCATACTAACTACAGTAAGAAAACATCCTCTCATAGTCATATTACGACTGCCAATCAATGATCAAGAATAATATAATAATAAATCTATCTATCACATGTCTAATAGCCACAAGATATAATAACATGAAACAATAGCGGAAGCAATACGATCCAAAGAAATAAAGAAATAAATATCCAAACCCTACCCTTTTCGGGTTCATAAAATAATCATATAATGTGTAATAATCGAAAATAAATCTAAACTATAACAACTATCTCAGCGGGATGCTCCTCACTGATCAGCAAGCTTTTTAAAGTACTCACGATCCTCCTCTGCTAAACTCAAAGGATCTGGGCCATACAAAATCCAGACGTTGGTGCATCATAAATAATATCATAATAATATAACCAGTGTTAATATAACCAGTGTGAAATATAGTATATACCATGTACAAGAACTAGATGCCATGAGTATAAATGATAAGCAATAACAATAACATGTAATGTAACAAGTAAGATATATGGAGTCGATCATGTCACGTGTATCCTATGGGTTCATGTGTCTAGGTTCTTTATCCTAAAAGTATTTGAAACCAATTAATGTAATCATCATCGTAAATCAACAGTATATATCTTGTTCATTCCCCACAGGACCACGGTACAATATATCCCTTTTTCCCCATGGGACCATGGTACAATCAACAACGGTTATTCCGTTCACTCCCGGAATCACGGCAACAATAATATCCTCTTGAGTTACATTTCAGCTACATTCTTGATTTCTTATTTTTCCCAGGTTTCATGTTCAAGTGAGGTATTAATATAATATCTACCTAATACCAACACAGGAACAATCAGGTATATGTTACGTCCATCAGGACAACAAGTCTGGTCAATCAAGTCAATACAGTAGTTGTTGGCATGGGTAAATATTATATGGAAAATATAAGTGCTGATACGGTGACGATAACGATAATGAGATAACAGGTTCAAGCATGTGTTCATGAAACCATCAATATACTAGCATGATTAGAATTATTGTAAGTTTAGGTAAACAAGCAGCGTACTAGTATTATAAGTTCAATTTCAAATTTGAATATCATGTTTCAAACCAGCTTAGGCTATCAAATAAGATCAGTTTCCAATATTATCACTAATCTATCAATGTGAACGGTTAATACACGATATTAGTTTATTTTACCAATATTGAATAATATGAAAATTTTATGCTTCTAAATATCACAAATTCGATATATATATATATAGCTGATATAACCATTTTTGTGAACAATGTATAATTGGCATCTATCTATTTTACCATTATAATAACTAAATGAAATATGTAAAATTGTTATGTTATACTATCCATACTATAGTCAATGTATTAATATAAATAAACTACCATGTTAATAATCATGTTGTAACAATAATTTATATAAGTTGGTACGATGTATCTATAATAATAGTAGATATTACGGCAAGTTTAATTCTTTGTCATATAGCATGTAAAGTAAGTATTCGATACTTGCCTCAACAACGATGATCACGGAACAGCACAACGTCGTGAAGTAAAAATCCAAGCTTTGATGCTCAGCTACACAGCTCGGCTCGGATGTAGGCTTAGTTTGGTTAAAGAAAAGATATGAGGAAGAGGATGATGATGTGTGTGTGTGTCTATGTAGTGTGGATTTATAAGATTGGTTGTTGAGTTGTTTGGATGAAAGAGAAAGACATGAGAGAGGGGGGAGAGAAATGTGATTGGAGAGAAAAAAGGAGATAAATTATATATATATATATATATATATATATATTAGTTAAAGAAGTTAGTGATAGGATATTATTTGAATTATAATAGTATAAGAATATTTATATATGTAATTATATGGGTTTAGTGAAAAGTGTGTGTGTGTGTGTGTGTGTGTTTATAAACGATTTTAAACGGATCTTACACTATCTTTTCTCTCAAACTATCATACTAATATATATCATACTAATATATATATATAAACAAAGTTGACTTGCACAAACACTTTAATATAAGTTTACAAGATTTAAAAGGGGTTTTAAAGATCTTATCATAACGAATATTAAACTATAATATATCTATAGTTAAAATAATCTAGACTATATATTGTATGCATATTAATTAAGATATAAACAAAACTCAACACTAACAAAATATTACATGAATTATTTAAATAAGATATTAATAGATTAGAACACAAATCTTTAAAACTAATTATCATATATTTACAAAAGGTAGATAACCATAACCATAATATTATATCTGGGAAATATTAAACTCCAAATTAAAGATAAATTTAATTGAACAAAAATACACTGATACTATTGTTATACTGTACCAATGTCTTAGGGTGTTACATTATACCAAACTACAAAAAGAATTTCGTCCTCGAAATTCGTGAGAACGAAAAGAACAAAGATAACGAAAAGAGCAAGAATGAACCATCCCACATTTACGAAACTCTTGAAACTGACAATAACAAGGAAAGGACAAGAACAAGGAAACTCGGATTCACGGAACCAAGTCCGGGAAAACATGTACATAAAGTAATATGAAAAATGTGTCGTGGGTGGAAAAGAATACCGAAAGGTAATTGTGCGGACAGTAACGGTGCATAAGATATGATGGTGTCATATCGAATATCAATAATCAAGTCTGGATAGAACCAAATTGAAGGGCAATCTGAATGTCAAGTGATGTCGAGTATCAATTTAGGAGTCAAATTAGGTCAAACAAGATGTATAGTAATGGAATTAACTGATGAACGTGCTCGTATCTCCGGGGTATCTTATGACTAGCTGGAAGCAGTATGAGCAGGTTGCTCGTGCCTGAGATGAAAACAATATCAAGAATCGGGTCAGTAGCGTGAACATTCTCGAGAGGTGTCTCATGACTACGATGGAGCTTTGTCTAGCGTGAATGTCACCCGAGTGTACAGGTATTTCCATCTTCCAATCCCAATAAACAAGTTTAAACTGGTAAGATAAATATCATATCCAAGATGCTGACTAAACCATGCTAATGAAACGAAACGAATGGTAATAAGAAGAATTAAATTATGCCAAGTCATCTAACTTAGGCCAACAAGTGTCACGCAACCTCACAATCTCCCGCTAACGAATCCTAAATGTAACAAATAGGTCGAGCTATTTGCGTCCCTCATAACTTCTTCACGAATTTATCCTTTTGATACACACAAGTGATTTCCATACCAGAAGGACCAAGCTCTTTGAATTAACAAATCTATTCCAAAACTTATGGATCATGGGTCCATCACGCTTCTGCTGCGCCACTCTGATAAGTTGAGACAAGTCTTTAAACTTCAATCGTGCATCTTACGTCTGAACGTCCTTGATGTGGTTTACCCAAGATGACTATACTTGAATACTTATCTCCATTCAAGCTAATCTCTAACTGCTACAATCCTTTTCTCCGGATCCACTGCCATGCCTTCTCCTGATTTGACGTGACCTAAAACTTCACTTCATCTAGCCAAATCTCTTGCTCCAATGTCTAAACTATAATCCTTAAATGCTCATCGCTACTGGATGAGATAGAGAATAACACGGTCGTCCGTCACCATCAAACTCCAACAGTCAGGTAAGAAAGAATACAGAGGTTGTTAGATTCGATATTCAAGATAGGACATAGGTTTGGAAGTAAAAGAACAATGGAGAATCAAGGTAGTACACATAATCAAGTCAAGAAAATGAATCAAGAATAGGAGTCCAGGTTACCCAAACAGAGTACCGTATTGTAACTATACTGTGATATATAGTTTACATCACATAACCCCATCTAAGTCGCCCAAATCCTACCATCGGAGTCAATGGAATATAGTTTTAAAAAAATAAATAAATCAAGAAGATTATAAGATGAAGGTTCGGAAATTTGTTTCCTTTTTTTGCTGAGATACGGTCATCAGAAAAGTAGGAAGGATTCAAGGATGAACCTGGATGTAATCATTACAAACTAAATCTATAGTCTATGTAAAAGTTGTATCTAGGGATTTAACTAATGAACTAGGAAAACACAATAGTGGGATGCTAAGAAAATAAATAAAGCTAAAACTAGATTAAAAAAACCCAAATGAATAAGATACCTGAAACTACGTCTTCTGAAGCTTTGGCCCTCTCGGCCGTCAGGGTGAAGGCCCGTCCCTGATTAGGCCTGTAAGTAATCTGCTTCTGCTATGCTCTTGGAGAATCACCCTTCATATGAACTCTCGATGGACAAGTATTGACCTGATGATCAGCAGCTCCGTAAATCAAACATTGCCCAAGCCTCATCCGGCACTCCCTTTGGAAATGACCCGGTCGTTGGTAGAAATCACAAATCACATTCTTCTTCTGGGTTAAAACGAAGGGCCTCTTCATAGGTGTTGGGTTACGCCAGCACCCTATCCATCAATCCGTGGCCAAATGCGGAACAAAAACTTTTAGAAACTGGCACTAACGAAACCCGAATCCCGGATCGTACCATTAACCCTACACTAACTATCAACAAAGGAGTTTAGAGAGGTTATACCAAACGATCCGAGTCATTCGGTCTTCAACCTCTGTCCCAAGATCCTCGTAGCTTCCTCGATCATGTTTGATCTCCGGTCTTCCTCCATCAAAGAAGATCCACGTCGAAGGGTTGTAATACGGGCTCCCGCCTCAAAATCGAGGCAACTCGGGTATCTAGTTTGCTAGCCTAGATAGCTAAGATGAAGTAGAGAGTTTGTAATTACTTTATCTCAATACACCCCATGGATTCTCAACTCATGAGAGGGTTTGGGTGGAGGTTGAAGAAGATACCATGGGAGAAGAAGTGTGAGCTCAAGTGAAGAAAAAGAGCAAGTAAAGAATTGTCTGCCTTTTATTTTGTGTTGTGTTGTGTGATCTTTTGTTGTGAGCATGAGCAACTAAAGAAAAACTCCAAGGAAAATATCTACCTCTTCTCACAACTAAATATCTCACAATACAACAAAACATGATCATGCCACCATGTCTCATCTCATGACTCAACACCATGAGTCACAAGTGCACATGCATGAACCCATGCCAAAACTTACACTCACACTTTCCACCTCACTAAATAAATATTTAAACTAAATGTTTAATTCAAAAAGAAAAAGCATCTTCTAAAGTAAACTTGTAACGAATTACAAGAATACCCCTCATCTATATATACATACCCGCATCCGTATTCCGACTGAATACGAATACTACGAGAAGAAAATAATCCAACAATATAATACTAGGATCCGGCTTAAACCAAAACTCAATATATTATCCGTCCGGTCATGATCCGTATACAAGTGCACGTATCTGATCGAACCCTGCCATAAAACCATACGGCCTCTACAACGTTTCGCCCGAATCAGGGAAACCCTCTGTGTGGAGCTCTAAAGACTCGTCAATACGCTGGCAGTGGGTTTAACCATAAGCACGTCAGTGGCACTAGCTGTACGTAACGGCTGCCCAGGTATTGAGCGAAAGGGAGGCCGACGAGCAAACTCATCCTGAAACCCTACTGAGCCTGATAGTGACAATATCCATACAGTCTGGTCCGTTCGTCTATGAGTATCGCATATCGAGTCTAAGGTTGGATAAAGTCAGGCCCCTAATAACGCGACATTTAGTGTCGGTATGAAGCTCATCACCACCTGAGAAACTATTGATCCGAATCAGTAATTCTCGACAACCTTAGCCAAGGATTTCTGGTGATGGACACCCGTGCACACCGCGACATCAACCCCCAATACCGGGAGAGACGAATCCCCTAACGATCCGCTCACTGCCTCCATGTGGCTCGGGGTTGTACCCAACTAAAACCTGTTTGCACGACTCCTTTGAGCCATGGTAGGGTAGTAATCAAAGCACAGTAGGAACTTACGCGATACAAATGACGATCTCAGATCGATAGACTAACCTGTACACATTTCACCTGGGAACTGCTATCTGACAATAGGTATAATACCAATTAGCAGGTTCCCAGCGAGTCCGTCCGGTGTACTCATAACCCAATGAGCATCTGTATACATTTTACGTGAACCAACTAACACCAATGGCTTGTGAGACCGGCCACCGCCCATCGTCGAGGTCTCGATCAGTATACACTAATCTGCTCTTGGAGTATCGATACCCTGTCTCGAAACTCCCACGACTAGGGACATTTTAAGGATATACTTATAGACCACCCAACTCCCACGTATATGATCGCCATCATACTGCTGGTAGTCAAGCAAGAAACCTATAGGCTCTATCAATATGTAATAGTGATCTGTAGTGTCACCTAAAGTATGTACACGATGATAAAGACAAACCAGATAGCATACTATCATCTCGGGTAAGATTGTTCTACCGGTATAGGTCATCCCTTAATTATTGCAATCACGTGCCTGCGATCCAATAATTGAGTTGAAGGCACTATAGCCAACAATCTCCTACTTGTACTTAAGGTTAATTATTGCGGTGTCGCATACTCACAGCCCGTGTGATACTGAACACCCAACTTCTCTACTAATCAGTTTCACAAAACTTGTTTGTAAAACTATTGCGTTCGAGAAATAGCCTTAGTGAATGGATCCGCTCCAATGTTTCTTTCTATGTCTCTCTTTATCTCAAGTTCGCGGAGAAAGCAATCTCCCGAAATGAGCAATACCTGTCTTAGAATATTTCTGGATATCTGATAGGACCCAGTTCACAAATGAACTCCAAATCCAGCAAACTTCTTAAACTGTATCGTTAACTGAATTTAATCAATATCCTGCGTCATGCCTCCCTCAGTATCCGCTTGGATCACCTGTCCAAACTACTGCCCCTCAAAAGAGGGAAAACTATAAATTTGGCAGTCACTCTATCATCCAGGTCACCTTGGAAGTCTGGAATGATAACCGTCTCCCAAAGGAGGCTGCCATTACCAAATCCCTAGAACATCCTCTTATATTCAAAAACTGCTTCCGAACGTTTCTCCAAGATTGGATTAATATATAAACTTATTGCAACTAGTGCAAAAGCAACATCTGGTGTGGTACTTGACATCTCATGATTGACTCAATTGCCTAAGCAAGTGATATGCCAATCATGCACATCCCTTTCCCCTTTAGTCTGTAAGACACCTTTAGAGAGGGTGACTCCTTCACCTGCAGGTACACCACCATGCCAGAAGTCGTCCATTCTAAAACACCTTTAGAATACTATCTAAGTACCCAGATTGGGAAACTACCCAAATCTAGATCTAAAACCATAGATCTAATAACCAGAATGCTTGATATAATATCCAAATCCTATGTGGAGAAACCACTGTGTGACAACTACAGTATAACCGATCGTAGTGTAGGAATTTTATTTCTACAAAGTGTATGTCATCCAAATACCAGGACATCACACCGAACTACCTTCTTAACAGATCCATCTCCTATTCTAATGAAGTCAAAGCCTATGACTGTCACATCAAAAATAGATGATCTATCTTCGCAATACCTGTTTTAGTCTATAAATAGACACAAGCTACTTGTCTACTATACTTCCGCTGCTCCCACTGACTACAACAACCCTCTGTAAGAGTCATATACACATGCACTTCTAAAGTAAACTTTAGAACGATGCTATACTCATCTTCCTGCCGGGTCTCACAGTCTAGAACAACAGTAATGGCAAGTCTGGGTAAACAAGAACCTCCCTGTCACCGTCTTTGAGGATACCGGAGTACCTCTCGGGTGCCTGAGGTTGTAGGGTGTTTTTCGTCACCCCATTGAGATGGGAGTACGCGCGCGCTTGTCAGGCGTACTACAGATTCCCCCTGCCAAGGGTAGGCCGGAGTTTATTGATTATGGGGATCCGAATCTTCGGCAGCCGCGGACTAAGCTGCCGTTAATTACCCCCCGCCTTTGGAGCGAGGGAACCTCCGATTGACGGGTTAAACCGGTCATGCGAACTCCATGTGCAGTGTGCGTGTGTTGTGTTTTGAAAGAGGGGGTTTGGATATATTGGGAGCCACGCAGAGTTTTTACGAGGGTCTTGCTACCCGGATAGCAGGCTGGGGTCAAGGGGGCTAGCAACCCCCTTGCGGGGTGCGGGGCAGCGCCCGTTAGAATTTTTTTTCTAACAGGGACAGTGTCGTGGAGTTTGTGTGTGTGTAAATGTGTATGCATATGTATATATATATATATATAAGAGGGGAAAGGCATCCAAAGGATGCATGGGGCCAGCGCCTTGGGCGCTGTGCGCTCAGGCGCTAGCGTGCCACGTGTCGGCACGTGGGCGCTCTACGCTTGAGCGCAGGGCGTTGTAGCGCAAGTGCGCCACGTGTCGGCATGTGGGCGCTTTGCGCTTCAGCGCCTGACGATCGAGCGCAAGTGCGCCACGTGTCGGCACGGGGGCGACTTGCGCTTGAGCGCTGGGCGCTTGAGCGCAAGTGCGCCACGTGTCGGCACGAGGGGCGACTTGCGCCAGTGCGCTGTGCGCTTGAGCGCAAGCGCGCTACGTGTCGGCACTGGGACGACTTGCGCTCGAGCGCTTGCGCTGAGCGCAAGCGCGCCACGTGTCGGCACTGGGGCGACTTGCGCTCGAGCGCTTCCGCTGGAGCGCAAGCGCGCCACGTTCGGCACTGGGCGCTTTGCGCTCGAGCGCAGGGCGCTGTTGTGCAAGCGCGCCACGTGTCGGCACGTGGACACTCTGTGCTTGAGCGCCGGCGAGGAAAAGAGGCTTTTAGCCTAAAAAGATTCTCGGAAGAGAAATCAGAGTGGAGTTGGACTCCTAAGTGTGTTTTTGGGGTTAATAGAAGGGGTTCTTCTACTTCCTCCTCCGTTAGCTGGATCTTGAAGATCAAGAGATGTGGGATCTTAAAATCTCTCCTTTTTGGGATCTAAAGATAGATCCAAGTTTCCCTTTATGGGTTTGGTGGTGAAAAACTATCTTGTTTTTGAAAAGGAAGAGTAAAACTCTTGATTTAATTCAAAAGAAAGAAGAAGGTTTGAGACCTTCAGAAAAGGGAAAGAAATACAAACCCTAGGTTTTTTTTTTGAGAGAATGAAAGTGTTCTTTTATTCATTATCATGTTGCCTTTAATAGGCTTACATATTTACATATAGCCCATTGGGCTTCACAAAATGGCATTTTAGCCATCCCATGGCTCATGTGTCATTTCTTTTTGCACATAAGCCATGAGCTTACAAAATATTGGCTTTATGCCCATTTTGCATGCATTCATGTATAAAAAATTACATAAAAATTATTTATTACATGATCTATATTTTGGCATGGAGGAGGCTGGCCGCGGGCTCGACTTGGGCATGGACCCGCTTGACCTGGGTTTGGGCCCACCTAGCTTAGGGGTTGACCTTGACTTTGACTCGGTCAACCGGGTGTAAATTTTTACCCCAACAAATTGCCCCCCATCAATGAATGCACACTGCACATGTGGGTCGTGTGCATGAAATTGATGGATCTTCTTTTGCGTGGAGGCGACTTGCTTTAGTTCCCACTTTTTGGGACGCACTACCCTTTTTACGACATGGACGGTCGGCGCTTGACGCGTCTCCGAGACGGAGTGTCCGTGGTAGATGTTTCCCTGGCCCGGAGCGATCCGGTTCCTGCTTTGTAGGAAGCCTGCACTGCCCTTTTTGCGACATGGACGGTCGACGCTCTGATCCGGAGCGATTTGGTAGACGTGTCCCCGGCACGGAGTGTCGCTGGTCGACGTTTCCCCGAGGCGGAGTGTCGTCGTTGGACGTTTCCCTGATGCGGAGTGTCTGTGTTGGACGTTTTCCCGATGCAGAGTGTCGCTTGCTGACGTGTCCCCAACACGGAGTGTCTGCTTGACGTTTTCCCGGCGCAGAGTGTCGCTGGTCGACTTTTCCCCGGCACGGAGTGTCGCTGATCGACTTTTCCCCGGCGCGGAGTGTCGGGTTGACTTTTCCCCGGCACGGAGTGTCGCTGATCGACTTTTCCCAGGCGCGGAGTGTCGGGTTGACTTTTCCCCGGCACGGAGTGTCGCTGATCGACTTTTCCCGGCGCGGAGTGTCGTTGATCGACTTTTCCACGGCGCGGAGTGTCGCTGATCGACTTTTCCCCGACGCGGAGTGTCGCTGATCGACTTTTCCCCGGCGCTTTTCCCCGGCACGGAGTGTCGGGTTGACTTTCCCCGGCACGGAGTGTCGCTGATCGACTTTTCCCAGGCGCGGAGTGTCGGGTTGACTTTTCCCCGGCACGGAGTGTCGCTGATTGAATTTTCCCCGGCGCGGAGTGTCGCTAATAGACTTTTCCCCGGCGCGGAGTGTCGGGTTGACTTTTCCCCGGCACGGAGTGTCGCTGATCGACTTGTCCCCGGCGCGGAGTGTCGGGTTGACTTTTCCCCGGCACGGAGTGTCGCTGATCGACTTTTCCCCGACGCGGAGTGTCGGGTTGACTTTTCCCCGGCGCGGAGTGTCGGTGATCGACTTTTCCCCGGCGCGGAGTGTCGGGTTGACTTTTCCCCGGCGCGGAGTGTCGGGTTGACTTTTCCCCGGCGCGGAGTGTCGCTGATCGACTTTTCCCCGGCGCGGAGTGTCGGGTTGACTTTTCCCCGGCGCGGAGTGTCGCTGATCGACTTTTCCCCGGCGCGGAGTGTCGGGTTGACTTTCCCCGGAGCGGAGTGTCGCTGATCGACTTTTCCCCGGCGTGGAGTGTCGCTGATCGACTTTTCCCCCGCGCGGAGTGTCGGGTTGACTTTTTCCCAGCACGGAGTATCGCTGATCGACTTTTCCCCGGCGCGGAGTGCCGGGTTGACTTTTCCCCGGCGCGGAGTGTCGCTGATCGACTTTTCTCCGGCGCGGAGTGTCGGGTTGACTTTTCCCCGGCACGGAGTGTCGCTGATCGACTTTTTCCCGGCGCGGAGGGTCGCTGGTTGACTTGATTCCGAGGCGGAGCATAATTCCGGCAGGGAAGGTAGATATCTCGAGGCGAAACATGATTTCGACACGGGGTAAATTCTGGGACGGAGCATGATTCCGCCATAGAGGTTGTTGGTTTGATTTGATTTGGGTTGACATCAGCATCGCTACACTGGAATATGGTACCAGGAGCGTATCATCATCTGTCTTGAGAGGATTTGGGAATTGGTTTTCTGTCCGCATCTGCATTGCTGCACTGGAATAATGCCAGGAGCAACTCATCATGTGCCCCGGGAGGATTTGGGAATTGGTTTTGTTTTGGCATCTGCATTGCTGCACTGGAATAATGCCAGGAGCAACTCATTATTTGTCCCGAGAGGATTTAGGAATTGGTGGCTTAGGAGACAGGTTTAGATCCTTGTCACCTAAGGCTTTTCCATTTTGTGAGCCATAAGGGTCTCACAAAGCAATTTCTCCCTACGGGTCCTTAGGATCTCGTAGGTGTATTTTCTCCTTAGGAGTCGTGGGGACTCCTAAGTGTGTTGCTCCTTTGCGAGTCGTAAGGATCTCACGCGGGAATTTTCTCCTCACAAAGTCGAGAGGACTTTGCGGGTGCATTTCATTTCATTTCATTCATTTTTTACGAGTTTGCGCCTTTTCGGGTTTTCACAAACTCGCCGGCAGTCCTGCTGTTTTTACTCACGGAGCCCTTTCGGGTTTTCATCCGTGCCCATTTTGCTTGTGGACATACCTCTTTTTATTTTTATTTTATTATTTTTAGAGAGATTGGGATTGTTTTACGCCCGTGGATTGTATACGGTTTTGCAGGATGTATGATCCAGACCGTAGGGCCAAAAGCATTTTGGGTCTTTGTTGGCGTATGCATCGCTGCACTGGAATATGGTACCAGGAGCGACTCATCATTCGCCGTTGGGATTTGGAATTTGGCTGGCGTCTGCATCGCTGCACTGGGATATGGTACTAGGAGCGACTCATCATTCGCCACTTGGGAAATGGGGAGCGATAGCTTAGGAGACAGGTTCAGAACCCTATCGCCTAAGGCTTTTCAATTTTATGGGCCGTGAAGGTCCCATAAAAGCATCTTCTCCCTGCGAGTCGTAAGGATCCCGCAGGTGTATTTTCTCTTTAGGAGTCGTGAGGACTCCTAAGTGTGTTTTTCCTTTGTGAGTCGTAAGGATCCTACAAAGGTTTGTTGTCCTCATGTATCGTGAGGACACATGAGTGGATTTCCCTCGTTCCCAGTTTAACGACTTAGAGGTCGACTGTTTCCAGTTTAACGACTTAGCGGTCATCTGTTTCCAGTTTAAAGACTTAGGGGTCTGTGGTGCCCAGTTTAACGACTTAGCGATCATTTGTTTCCAGTTTAATGACGTGGTAGTCATCTGTTTCCAGTTTAACGACTTAGAGATCTGTTTCCAGTTTAACGACTTGGTGGTCATCTGTCTCCAGTTTAGAGACTTAGAGGTCTACTGTTTCCAGTTTAACGACTTAGAGGTCATTTGTTTCCAGTTTAGAGACTTAGAGGTCTACTGTTTACAGTTTAACGACATAGAGGTCATCTGTTTCCAGTTTAACGACTTGGTGGTCATCTGTTTCCAGTTTAACGACTTGGTGGTCATCTGTTTCCAGTTTAGAGACTTAGAGGTCTTCTGTTTCCAGTTTAAAGACTTAGGGGTCTATTGATGGCGAGCTTGGAATTTTTGGGTAGGGGCCGGCATCAGCGTTGCTAACACTGAAGCAGAGGTGCCAGGAGCAATTCATCATTTGCCTACTCTTGTTGGCGGAGCGATGGCTTAGGAGACGGGTATAGGTCCCTATCGCCTAAGGCTTTTCAATTTTATAGGCCATGAGGGTCCCATAAAAGCATTTTCTCCCTGCGAGTCGTGTGGATCCCGCAGGTGTATTTTCTCCTTAGGAGTCGTGAGGACTCCTAAGTGTGTTTTTCCTTTGTGAGTCGTAAGGATCCCACAAAGGTTTGTTCTCCTCATGTATCATGAGGACACATGAGTGGGTCTTCTCAATAGAGCATAACTCCAAAGGCGGAGACCAGCCGTGTAACTGGTGATTACGGTGGGCATGGGTATGATGAGAATCATTTGAGCCCGTGGATTGTATACTGCAGTCAATTTGGGGACTGGCTGTAGGGCCGGAAGAATTTTGAAAAAATGGATTTTTGTTGGCGTCTGTATCGCTGCACTGGAATATGGTACCAGGAGCAACTCATCATTCGCCAGTTGTTTTGTTTTGTTATGTTTTTTGTTTTTTGTTTTTTTGTTTTACCGCGATTGCTCTATCATTTCAGCTTTTCTTATCACGAAGGTCGCGATTGCCCTATCATTTCGGCTATTTATTCGCGATTGCCCCATCATTTCAGCTTTATTTTCATGTTAATCTTTACTCGCTGATTTTTTTTTTTTTGCGAGTTGCCCCATCATTTCGGCTTTTCTTTATTTTTCCTTTATTTAAACATTTTTTGTTTATTTACATACATATATTTTTTTTTACATTCCCAGTTTAACGACTTAGAGGTCGACAGTTCCCAGTTTAACGACGTGGGGGTCATCTTTGCTTATCACAGCTCCTTGAACTTTGATCTTGGCGGAGCTGTGTTGATGACCTAGCTCCGTGGCTTGCCGATACATCCGAGGATTGTGAGGTTTTTCCAAGCTTATATTGGTCCTCTGCCCAATTTTTGAAAATATAGCAGTCTTCGATAGTATGACCCACCACTCTATGATATAGGCAGTATATGGGATTGCCGGTCATGTTCATTTCCTGTGGCCTCTTTGGAACAGGCAGTTGCAGACCGTTGTTCAAGGCGTCCATGAATATTTTGCGGACTTCATCCCTCCTGAAGGAGTATACCTTCTTCTTTCTCTCCATTGGAGTAGGTGCCTTTACTGATGCTGGTCCTCGAGGCACATGTCTGGGAGGATTAGGTTCACGAAAGGCTTCGGTCTCCATTTGCATGAAATCGGCGGTCGTAGCTTGATTGTTTGCTAACACGCCTTTAGACGGTTCTATCTCTCCCATCTTGTATTGCCTTTCAACCCAATCTTTGAAGACAAAGTAGTCCTCAATGGCATGACCTATCACCCTGTGCTAGGGGCAATATTTTGGGTCGTCGGTCATATTCTCTTCTTGCGGTCTCTTTGATTCTGGCAGTTGTAGACCGTTTCTTAGGGCGTCCCTGAATATCTTGTGGACATTTTCCCTCTTGAAGGAATAGACCTTTTCCAGCTTCTCTTTCAGAGGCAATTCCCCCCCGGCGTATGTATCGGAGGGACTGGAGGCTGATTGCGGCCGTTTTTCGCGAAGACGCTCCGCTTTTAGGTTGAAAGGGATATCAGTTGGCTGCCCCTGGGTATCAATCCCTGGCTCATGAGCCAAAATTTGATTCTGCTGTAATTGCAATCAGGCGACTTGGGTCGCGAGATCTGCCATGACGTTTTCCAGCTCATCGACTTTGGAATAGACCTCGGACATCTTCTCATCCCTGTCCTGAAATTGCCTCTGAAGCCATTGGAATAATGCTTGTTCTGTAGTTCCGGCTATGACAACCGGGTAATCTTTATTGCCTGAGTTCAATTCCGTAGGAACCATGGGCTCCTCTGGCTTATCGGCCTGAGCGGGCTCTTCATCATTTAGATTGAGCCGATGCTGGGTAGCGTCAACCATATCATCACCATGGCTGTGAAGAAGAGGAGGGTTCGTTTCTTCATGTCCGGCCATATAGACAGTGTGGATAACACATTCAGCCATTCTTTCATCACTGGCAGCTAGTTTCGCGGAGCGGTCCGGGCTTTGGAAATTCATAAATTTTAACATGGCGGCCCTTTTGTTGGCTCTATATCTGAGCCGCTTCTGCCTCAGCTTCTCTGCCTTAAGCGCTTGGCAGGTTTCTGCTTCCTGGGAAGCCACCGTGAGTCGATTAGCGGGGAGCTTAGGGAAGACACCCGATCGAGCAGTTGTCAGGGGCACCACCAGAGCTTTCTCGAGACGCCTTGTTGCTTTGTTAGTGTTGATGGCCTTGCCCCCAACTGGGGCCATGGAGAGTCGTTCGGAAACGGACTTGCGCTTGGGCTGAGGTGCCCTCACGACCACCACATTTGGTCTCCTGCCTTTCGAGACCGGTTTGTCTGCCACCGGGGTTTGAGGAGCCGGGATGACGCCAACAGGTATGAACATAATAGAGCCGAATGGTAGCAGCGGCTCCTCCCATTGTCGCCCGAGACTGGCCGGAAGGACCGTCCTGGAGACTATCTTCATCGTGTAGGAAACGGGAGCTGAGTTCATCATCGAAGACATCGTCGGAAGGCGATTGCTTGAAAATCCTACATGAAAAAGCATTATTTTAGTATAAATATAGATATGTATATTGATTGAGTTCGCATGAACGTTTAACTCGAAATATAGGAGGAGAGATTGGTCCCACTGGGCGTGCCAGAATCTGTAGGGTGTTTTTCGTCACCCCATTGAGATGGAAGTACACGCGCGCTTGTCAGGCGTACTACAGATTCCCCCTGCCTAGGGTAGGCCGGGGTTTATTGATTGTGGGGATCCGAATCTCCGGCAGCCGCAGACTAAGCTGCCGTTAATTACCCCCCGCCTTTGGAGCGAGGGAACCTCCGATTGACGGGTTAAACTGGTCATGCGAACTCAATGTGCAGTGTGCGTGTGTTGTGTTTTGAAAGGGGGTTTTGGGATATATTGGGAGCCACGCAGAAATTTTTTCTAACAGGGACAGTGTCGTGGAGTATGTGTATGTGTAAATGTGTATGCATATGTATATATATATATATGTATGTATATGTATATATATATAAGAGGGGGGGAAAGCATCCAAAGGATGAGTGGGGCCAGCGCCTTGGGCGCTGTGCGCCCAGGTGCTGTGCGCTCAGGCGCTAGCGCGCCACATGTCGGCACGTGGGCGTTCTGCGCTTGAGTGCAGGGCGCTGTAGCGCAAGCGCGCCACGTGTCGGCACGTGGGCGCTTTGCGCTTCAGCGCCTGACGTTCGAGCGCAAGTGCGCCACGTGTCGGCACAGGGGCGACTTGCACTTGAGCGCTGGGCGCTTGAACGCAAGTGCGCCACGTGTCAGCATGGGGGGCGACTTGCGCCAAAGTGCTGTGCGCTTGAGCGCGAGCGCGCCACGTGTCGGCACTGGGGCGACTTGCGCTTGAGCGCGAGCGCGCCACGTGTCGGCACTGGGGCGACCTGCGCTCGAGCGCAGGGCGCTGTTGTGCAAGCGCCCCACGTGTCGGCACGTGGGCGCTTTGCGCTTGAGCGCAAGCGCGCCACGTGTCGGCACGTGGGCGCTTTGAGCTTGAGCGCAAGCGCGCCACGTGTCGACACGTGGACACTCTGCGCTTGAGCGCTGGCGAGGAAAAGAGGCTTTTAGCCTAAAAAGATTCTCGGAAGAGAAATCAGAGTGGAGTTGGACTCCTAAGTGTGTTTATGGGGTTAATGGAAGGGGTTCTTCTACTTCCTCCTCTGTTAGCTGGATCTTGAAGATCAAGAGATGTGAGATCTCAAAATCTCTCCTTTTTGGGATCTAAAGGCAGATCCAAGTTCCCCTTTGTGGGTTTGGTGGTGAAAAACTATCTTGTTTTTGAAAAGGAAGAGTAAAACTCTTGATTTAATTCAAAAGAAAGAAGAAGGTTTGAGACCTTCAGAAAAGGGAAAGAAATACAAACCCCAGGTTTTTTTTTTGAGAGAATGAAAGTGTTCTTTTATTCATCATCATGTTGGCTTTTATAAGCTTACATATTTACATATAGCCTCTTGGACTTCACAAAATGGCATTTTAGCCATCCCATGGCTCATGTGTCATTTCTTTTTGCACATAAGCCATGGGCTTACAAAATATTGGCTTTATGCCCATTTTGCATGCATTCATGTATAAAAAATTACATAAAAAATATTTATTACATGATCTATATTTTGGAATGGAGGAGGCTGGCCGTGGGCTCGACTTGGGCATGGGCCCGCTTGACCTGGGCTTGGGCCCACCTAGCTTGGGGGTTGACCTTGACTTTGACTCGGTCAACCGGGGTGTAAATTTTTACCCAAACAGAGGTTACCCACCATATCTGCGGAGTAGCTAATGGAATGTCAAACCTGATTGATTCTTTAGGTTCTATTAAATTTCCAGTAATCGTTTGTGGTTCTGGAATCACTTTCAGTTCTACCACACTCCCACTACTGTTTTCTGAAAAAGTCCATTTTAATAAAACTGTGGCGAGTCAAGAACAATATCACTATTGATCTTCCAGATGGTAAAAAGTTAACCCTCGTCATAGCCCGGGATAACCCACAAACTGCCATTATAGAAACGTGCCTTGAGTTATCCAGAGTCTGGTTTTAAGCATAAGCCGGACAACTCCATATACCTTAACATCGTTAAGATATGAACCATTCTATATACAATATAAAAATAGAGGCACTAATTGAATTGGAACCAGATTCAAATCATGCAGCTGTCTCCAGTGCATGTCAACTAAATGGAGAGAGACCGATCAGCATTACTCAACTTGGGAGTGCATCCAAATATGAGTGACCTAAAAGAAAAGCGATTTCTCAAAACCATTACTATCAACTGAATACCAAACATAAGTATCTACATCTTCGATCACCTTGAAGAATCCTGATACTTACAACACATGGTTCTCTACTTTATTCTTGTACCTATAACTTCTCAAAACTTAGACCTTGTATTTCTACGAAATACTTGTATAAAACTGGAGAAGTTACAAGTAAACTGAATATAATATGAGCACCAACCTCTCTTTCCTAATGGACACTGGACAACATGCAATACTTTGTATAAGTTTCCTGAGTTGAATAACTCAAACCCTGTGCATCATAGGTTGAAAAATACACTATGGTTAAGAAGAATCACACCCCTGTTTAATGCTCCTTACCCAATCATCAACTGATATAGGTAAATGTCATAAATATAATTTCAAAAAGTTATATCTCACTTTATGAAATAAACGTACAGATATATCGGTTTGAAATTGGTGCATAACAACGGATATTCAAAACCAAATGTTTGCCATCAGGCAAAACCCCAGGCAATTTTCTCAAATATCACCAATTATAACGAATTCTGATATAATAAGGATATAATCACATAATTCCCAATAACTTACTCCCACTCATCATCTGTAAAACCATACAGATGTGAGAATCAAACCTAGTAAATACATACCCTGGAGTAAGGATCTAATTGGAAAATCAGTTTTCAATTAACAACACATAGTGAAACTGAAACATGAAATATTTCGAAGGGGTATCCGGGTGTTCAGTTGATAAAACTGCACATTTGTATTACATATTTCCTACAATTTTCATATTAAAAATGGACTTTATTATAATATATCATACATATGGGGGTTTATGTGTAAAAACACCATTTTCCATGTGTTAATATATTTTAATTAGCATTTGGTAGAAAAATGTATGCAAATAAATTCATTGACCTAATCCTAGTAGAACTAGGTCTACTAAATCTTATTTGAGTTGTTGTGCAGAATATTTCCAAGTGTGCAGAATTTTTCAAAGACTAGAATCAAGCAAATCAAGTTGTTGAAGAAGACTTGCCTAATTAAGAATCAAAACTTGAAGACCAAGTCTGGCAGCAACCACGAGAAAATTTCTGAAATACAAAGGTTCCTAGGATCGCTACATGTCACAAGGAGGCATCCCCTGAAGTTTGATGGAGGGAAGAGATCAAATGACCACGGATCCGCGGCCATACCCCCCTTGGGCCGCGGATCCGCGGCAGGATTATGGAGTTAGGGGCTGCGATTTTGTGGCATGAATCTTTTCTAAATTTTACCAAATATTGAAGCAAATGATTCTGGCTTTGCACTATAAAAAGGCACCGAGAGTCTCTTGGAAAGATTATCAAGCCGAAGCGATCACGAAACCCCGGACGCACACGCATCCAGGCTAATCATCAACTGTTCGTCTACCTCCTTAGGAAAGATCGAGAAGCAAATCAAGTTTATTTGTAGTCATTTTCTACGGAATAAAAGTGTAGATTTTTCAAGTGATTAATAAAGGTAGTTATTTTATTTAATTCTTTTGCATTTTACATTATGTTTCCCCTCTCTGTCTTTTCATCTTCTTCTCCCAACATGCGCGAGTAATTCTCCGCTTGTTATGGTTCGTAGGATTGGGGTAGGCTAATGGATAATGAAAATAACTAAACTCTTTTTAAGTCCTATAAAGTTTAGGAACTTTATCAAAAGAATCATTAATATCCTAATCCGGCGCGCTAGCAATTCTTTGCTAGTTCCGACCGCGATTAGAGATTAGATTAATAATTGTTTTGGTAAAGGCTAGATATGAACGGAGTTCCGTGTCGAGATAAGGGTTAAGAGTGGGATTCCTTTTCCCTCCAGAAACCCTAATCTACACGCATCACCGTCGTTCTAGTTTTAAATCTATTAATGGATAAAAAGGGTAACTTTTAATTAATCGTCCATAACTACTAAATCCTAACGAACTCTACAAGCCCTCTTATTATATTATCTACATCTCTAAAATAATCTAGATCTATATTTTACATTCTTGTTTAACGTAGATCTAGAAACCATTCTATAAAACTTCTTTATCTCTCCTCTCTTTCTCAACACATCTAAAGTAAGAGTAAAAGGTTCCACGTTTCCCAGAGGACGACCCGTACTCACCTCGGTCTAGCTATATGCGACACCGTTCTGATTGCGGTTAAACTACTAAACACTTTTTCGTAACAATCAAATGGTGCCGTTGCCGGGGATACGTGCGTAATTTTTTTATTTTTACTATTTGTGTTGAATTCTTAGACGAGTCATATCATTATTAACACAAAACTGCAAATTGCATATTTAACGATTTGTGCGTGAATTTTTGCAAGGAGATCTGGAGTCACAAAATTAAGGAGAACAGGAAACAGAGACATTTTTAGAGATCCAGAGGAGCACAGGAGGCTATACAAAAAATTTAATCAAGTGATCTCTCTGCCACGCGGCGGAACCGCGGCAAAAGCACTCTTTCTGCGGCGGAATCGCGGCAGGATAGAGGAGTTAGGGCTTCAATCTTCTCTGGTATTTTTCTCAACTCCTTCTCTCTCCCCTCAAATCCAATAAAATCTATTTTCTGCAGGATTCTTTGCAAAATTGCGCCGCTCAAAAATCTTTTTGCAAAAGTTTTGTGATTGGTTTTGTTTTGCATATTTAATACGGACTTTAAGGGGCAAAGACCAAATCAAAATTAGGTGTGGATTTCATCACCCTTCCTAAGCCCCACAAATCAAAAACCGAGCATCTAGATCAACCCTTCATTAATTTAAAAAATATCTAGACCAGACTCTAAGGACTGTCACGCTCAATAAAAACAGAGGAAGGTCGTGGGTAATCTATCGTTTATCCGCATTACTTTTGTAGTGCCTAGGCAAGTGTGTCAAAGGCTAGTGGTTTTTAATTAGGCCCACTACTGTGGTTCCTTCCCACTTACCTGGCACTTACCTGGCTGCAAGGGTAGTACGGAGGCGGTAGAGGATTGATCCTGCGGCTTGTCCTTTGGAAGTCTAGGAGCGGTCTAGAGACTGGACCTAGGTGACCTTAGTTCTAGGGTTGCTTATGCATCTTAAGGAGATTTGTCTTGAGTCCCACTTTTTCAAAACAAGCCAATTTTAAATCATACACACGCTGCCACTTGCACTAAACCCGCTTAGTGCATGCTCGGCTGGACACGGGATCCTAGTGCCCGTCTTGTCCGCGTTCCTGCTATCGACGCCGAAGTCGGTACTTCTTCATCTTCTTTTCCCCCACCACACACCACGACCGTGATGGACGGCACTCCATCTAATTATAACACCATGCTGCCACCGCCCGCAGGTGAGCAGAATCCACCGCGCATCTCTCTCTAAGAGAGATGCTATCCTATTCGTGGTCCCCTTCCTACTTGTCTATCTCTTCCACCACCTAACGGGGATAATTTCGAAATTAAACCCCACTACATCAACCTGCTGCCCAAATTTCACGGGCTTGAGTCGGAAGACGCGTACGTTTTCATCACCAAATTCGAAAACGTATACGCAATGATGGGTACTTCACAATTGACTTTAGATGCTATGCGCTTACGTCTTCTCCCATTCACACTGTGCGACTTGGCAGAAAAATGGCTTTACAATACTACCGCACACTCTATCACTAATTGGGATGAATTTGTCATAGCATTTCTTAAGAAGTTTTACCCAAACCATAAGACTGCCCACATTAGGAGCGAGATCAACCAGTTCACCCAGCTTCCTAATGAACCATTTTGGAAGTGCTTTGAACGTTTCAAAGATCTGCTTATCCAATGCCCCCATCACGGAATACAAAGATGGGATTTATGTCGGATTATATATGAGGGCATTAATCCAGCGACAAAGCAGATGCTTGAAATAATGTGTCAATGCAATTTCATGTCTAAAGATGACGGTGAAGCATGGAAATATCTGGAAGACCTTACTGAACACACGTTGTAGTGGGAAAGCGTAAGACCACCTTCAACTAAGGGAGGTATTCACCAGCTCGATGTTTCTATCGCAGTAAAAGCCGAAATGGCAGCGATACAGAAGAAACTCGACGCTATCGAAAACAAGTTCTCATCTTTCTCCCTAAATCAGGTCCGCTTCCTAAGACCGTCTGTGGTTGCTGTTCGGATCTTTCACACTTAACGAAAGAATGTCCTATGAATGCATCGTTTCAAGCTAATGCTGCTTTCCAGCAGCGACCTAGAAACGATCCTTATTCTTCCACATATAATCAAGGATGGAGGAATCATCCTAACTTTGCTTGGAATCAAAACCAACAAAGTAATTTTCAAAGACCTCCTCCACAGCAACCACAACCACAGAATCAGCCCCCCTTTCAGTCACAAAATTTCCAAAATCCGGCCAACATTTGTACACCACAAGTGGCCGGTACTGACAACTCACTTGCACAAACTTTGGATATGTTCATGAAACAATCCATGCAATTTTCGGCTGAGATGAAGTCTTCTATTGATACCCTAACGAAAAACTCCTCCTCCCATGGTGAGAGTATCAAATCAATAGAAAACCAAATCGCACAGTTAAACGCCGCAATGAGTGCGAGAGAGAAAGGGAAACTCCCATCTCAACCCCTACCGAATCCTGGCCATTCACAAAATCATAATGTGAGTGCTGTTACCACGTTGAGATCGGGAAAAGTGCTGAATAACC
Organism: Agapanthus africanus; assembly: GCA_030015575.1. NCBI lineage: Eukaryota > Viridiplantae > Streptophyta > Magnoliopsida > Asparagales > Amaryllidaceae > Agapanthus > Agapanthus africanus. The sequence continues at coordinate 40,930,796 of CM057341.1, forward strand.
GAGTGGGTGAGCAGTGTGATGATAGTGACACCAAGGATACCCTAGCTTCTTCTTTTTCCCCTAATTCGTCTAGTCTCCCACCTTCACCCGAGCCTATTCTCCGTTTTCCCCAAGGCTTGAACCCTTCGCCCATTTCGCCAAAACTATCTAAGACGATTCCCACTCCGGTTTTGGGATCGAATCCGTCCCCACAATCCTCTCCAATATTGGACCAAACCCTTATTGATAAAGCACCTTATCCAAACAGGTTAAGGGGCAACAGACCAAGTCCACAAATGGAGAAGATTATGGAAATTTTTAAGCAAGTTAACATAAATATTCCTCTCCTAGATGCTATTCAACAAGTTCCGTCATATGCAAAAATCTTAAAGGACTTGTGCACTAGGAAGAGAAAAGTTCAAGTACCTAAAAAAGTTTTCCTTGCGAGTAATGTGAGCACTGCTTTTACACAACAACTACCCAAGAAACGAAAGGACCCCGGAAGTCTTACAATTTCTATTTTCATTGGGGGTAAAAATATCAATCGTGCTCTACAAGATCTAGGTGCTAGTGTAAACTTGCTTCCGTATTCTGTTTATGAGCAATTAGGGATCGGAGAGTTAAAACCTGCGCATTGCACTCTTCAGATGGCCGATTGATCTATCACCCAACCAAGGGGTGAGCTAAAGGATGTGTTAATCAAAGTCGGGGAATTCATATTCCCTGTGGACTTTATCGTTATAGATACACAACCTGTAGCAAACCCACGCAATCAAATCCCGGTGATACTCGGTCGACCCTTTTTGGCCACTTCCAACGCAGTAATCAATTGTAGAAACAGCTCTATGACCCTATCCTTCGGAAAAAAGTCAATTGAGCTTAACATTTACAAGTTGGGAAGTGAACCCTCCGAACCCTATACTCATGTGTGTTCTGTCGAATTAATGGATGTCGACAGCAGCGAATTTGATCAACCTCATGATACTGACTCTTTTCATATGTTGTTGTTTGACCCAACCATGTACTCTTCCACCGAGTTGACCGGGTCAACATCTAATGAGGAACCTTTTATTGAGTCTGACGATCACCCTATTTTTTCTGATGATATTATTCTTCAGGGTATCGATGAAAGTTTTGAGGAAATTTTCGCTGATGAACTCGCATTTTTACAAAACACGGGTGTTGAGATGAATCAACTCCAAGATGAAGAAATTGAACCTCCACCCCTTCTTTTGGACAATCATGATAATGCGAGTAATCCATCATTACTATCACTGTGTCTTCTCTCCAAATTGAGACGCAATCCTTTTCCATTACACCTCTTGTCACCTCCCCACTTCTTCACGTCAATAGGTGACATGTTCTTCCACCAACCTTGGTGCTTCATTGATAAATTTTTTGAATGGTTGGTGTTGACCTTCGGTCTTTGCAAAGCTTGGCATTGACCAATAACCTTGACCCCCTCGTGTGATTTTAAAAGATTAAAATTGTTTAACTCAAGTTTGGGGGAGGGGTGGTATATTTTGGCTCTTGAAAGAAAATGATTTTTACAAAAATTGTGAGCCTAAAATAAGTTTGGGGGAGGATTGTCACTTTCATATATTCTTGCCCCCATTAATAATTTCCTCCTAAGTCTACAGGTTTTTGAGCTTAGCGGATGATATCAGTGAGGACACTGCTGTAAACAGATTTGGGGGAGGTTTGTGCTTATTTACACATCAATTTGCATCATATTTTGCATAAGCACAACATTTTCAAAAAATTTTTTAAAAAACAATTTTTTTTTTGATAACAAAAGAGTAGAAAGTGAAAAATTACATTCAAAAGATAGGAATAGTTTAAGAAAACCAAGAAAATTAGAAGCTTTCTTAAACGAACTAGTAATAAGTAGTGATGAGCTGTTGTCCTGAGGGTTAGTAAGATGAAGGAAGTCACTAATCTGAGGATAAAAATAAGTCTGAAAAATAATTTCTATTCTGTAAGCCAAACATTTGAATGTTGATACCCTACTATTTGCACTTACACACGTCTTGAAACTCGGGATAGTAGAGGATACCTTAAAATGCTCTTGTCTAAAAGCCAAAGTATAAAAAAATAAAAAAAATGAAGAAAATATAAGTGGTGAAAAGAAAAAAAAATGAACACTAGTTTTGTATCGCCAAGGCAGCAATAAAAAAATATAGCTAGGGTGCCTCTTCACCTAGTGCCTTAAGGCCAACTGGTCTGGGAGTCACTGCTAAGCCTTAGGTGGTGCAAGACGAGGAAAATATTATCACCTAATCAGTAAGCACATGAGTAATCGGTTGGTTAGTACCTCAAGAAGTATTAACGGTCGCATGAAAATGTGTGAGCAAATCTTAATATTCATCAAATTAAAAAATACTAAGGTAGATGGACAAGAGTATGATAGCTTGAATTGAATTCTCCGAGTGTAGGGGTGTTCTTTACACACACGTGGGGTTATATGATCAATATTTGGATGAAAGGTAGGAACGAAAAATAAAGATGATGTTTTATTGAGGGATGATGTGATTTCTAACATTTTTTCATAACTATTAAGATAGGGCTTATGACGACTGAAAAGCTAGTATAGTTGGAAACTCTTATTTTCAAAGGTTTTCTTTTATGGTTCTTATCTTTATATGTAAATTTCACCATCTTTCTTTTGTTATAGGATTTTGTGGGTGTAATCCATTGAAAACCCTCAGGAGACAACACTCCTCCTACTAGGGACACCTAGAGGTTTAACGGCTTGTTGCACGTGCTCAGTGCAATCGTGTCTGCCTACGAAAGTGTGCTTAGTTTTCTCCTTTCTTTTTCTCCTCTTGAATAAACTAGTTTGCTCGGGACGATCAAAGATAAGTTTGGGGGTATTTGTTCAGTTGATAAAACTGCACATTTATATTACATATTTCCTACCATTTTCATATTAAAAATGGACTTTATTATAATATATCATACATATGGGGGTTTATGTGTAAAAACACCATTTTCCATGTGTTAATATATTTTAATTAGCATTTGGTAGAAAAATGTATGCAAATAAATTCATTGACCTAATCCTAGTAGAACTAGGTCTACTAAATCTTATTTGAGTTGTTGTGCAAAATATTTCCAAGTGTGCAGAATTTTTCAAAGACTAGAATCAAGCAAATCAAGTTGTTGAAGAAGACTTGCCTAATTAAGAATCAAAACTTGAAGACCAAGTCTGGCAGCAACCACGAGAAGATTTCTGAAATACAAAGGTTCCTAGGATTGCCACATGTCATAAGGAGGCATCCCCTGAAGTTTGATGGAGGGAAGAGATCAAATGGCCGCGGATCCGCGGCCATACCCCCTTGGGCCGCGGATACACGGCAGGATTATGGAGTTAGGGGCTGCAATTTTGTGGCATGAATCTTTTCTAAATTTTACCAAATATTGAAGCAAATGATTCTGGCTTTGCACTATAAAAAGGCACCGAGAGCCTCTTGGAAAGATTATCAAGCCGACGCGATCACGAAGCCCCAGACGCTCACGCATCCAGGCTGATCATCAACCGTTCGTCTACCTCCTTAGGAAAGATCGAGAAGCAAATCAAGTTTATTTGTAATCATTTTCTACGGAATAAAAGTGTAGATTGTTCAAGTGATTAATAAAGGTAGTTATTTTATTTAATTCTTTTGCATTTTACATTATGTTTTCCCTCTCTGTCTTTTCATCTTCTTCTCCCAACATGCGCGAGTAATTCTCCGCTTGTTAGGGTTCGTAGGATTAGGGTAGGCTAATGGATGATGAAAATAACTAAACCCTTTTTAAGTCCTATAAAGTTTAGGAACTTTATCAAAAGAATCATTAACATCCTAATCGGGCACGCTTGCAATTCTTTGCTAGTTCCGACCGCGATTAGAGATTAGATTAATGATTGTTTTGGTAAAGGCTAGATATGAACGGAGTTCCGTGTCGAGATAAGGGTTAAGAGTGGGATTCCTTTTCCCTCCAGAAACCCTAATCTACACGCATCACCGTCGTTCTAGTTTTAAATCTATTAATGGATAAAAAGGGTAACTTTTAATTAATCGTCCATAACTACTAAATCCTAACGAACCCTACAAGCCCTCTTATTATATTATCTACATCTCTAAAATAATCTAGATCTATATTTTATATTCTTGTTTAACGTAGATCTAGAAACCATTCTATAAAAATTCTTTATCCCTCCTCTCTTTCTCAACACATCTAAAGTAAGAGTAAAAGGTTCCACGTTTCCTAGAGGTCACCTCGGTCTAGCTATACGCGACACCGTTCTGATTGCGGTTAAACTACTAAACACTTTTTCGTAATAATCACCGGGTATTCTTAGTAATGCCTCTTCCATTATCCTGATTCATGACTGTAACCTTATATTTCCTTGCCATCTCTCCAAATCCCTTTATTTGTCTTTACTTATTATCTTTTGTACACCACCCTTAGACTAAATGGTTTTCTTCCTTCCCTACCGTTCGGCACCAGCCTATGGTTTGGAAGAAAACTATCCAATAAGCGTAATAGGTGTACTCTTCTAATCCTAGGAACCCTCGCAGCCTGAGAGAAGGTAAAGATAAAAGACAACTGAATAATCCTTATTCTATTTCTCCTGAACCAGAATCCATTCTCGAACTGGAACAAGTTCCTTCAAGTATGATGGATTATCCAATAACTGTGGATCTTCATTGTGATATGGGGTGTTCTGGAGAAATTCAAAGGTGAAGTAAGAGTGGCGATAAAATACATGGTTTGGTCGTGAATGATAGCAGTCGTAATTTACTTTGCTCTCTTTCTAATCCCTTTATTTTGTTTTTACTTATTACCTTCTGTACACCACACATAGGCTAATCGGTTTTCTTCCTTCCCTACCTTTCGGCACCTGCCTATGGTTTGGAAGAAGACTATTCAATAAGAAGGTGTACCCTCTCTTAATCCCAGGAGCCCTCGTAACCTGAGAGAAGGTAAAGATAAAAGACAACTGAATAGTCCTATTCAATTTCTCCGGAACTGGAAACCATGCTCGAATCTGAAACAAGTTTCTTCGAGTTCGTACGTAACTATACGATGGTCATATCCAATAACTGTGGATCTTCGTAGTGATACGGAATGTTCTGGAGAAAAGCAAAGGGTAAAAGTAGGAGTGGCAATGAAGCATGCAACTCAGACAATCCAAAAGCCGGCGTGTTTTAAGAATGTTCGGTTAACTTGGTCTATGAGTTCTAGTCTCGGGTCGGGCCATGGTCGTTGCCAAAGAAAGAGAGAAAAGAAACACTCAGCGTGCATTCTAACCTAGATCAGAATGGTTAATCACTTAATCTAATCAGGATGTCTCCCACTGTATCCCCAAATTCTCCTCCGAACCCAAAAGAAGAATTAGTCGGGATCATCTAAAATCACCCGAGAATTAAACCAACTCATCGGTGGGAATCGGGATCCAACTATCATCGCATGATAACTTGATGGAATCCACTCAAGTTATCACACTCCAGAAGGTATGCGCATGCCTGGCAAATTTCCTGTATGTTTGAAACTCCCGATGTGATTTCTACCCCATGCTCTTATGACCTTAACGAAGGTCAACAAATCATAAGCACATGTCAAGTTCTACCCGTCATTGTCTAGGTTAATTTGAACCCACCCGTACTCGCCCTTGACGAAGGTCAACAAGGCTGTACGACTGTCCCAAACCAACGCATCTATCTATGCAACATAAAGGTAACAAACAGCTATCATACACTATGCCTTGACGAAGGTCAACAAACATAGCATGAATACTAAGTTTTACCCATCTGAAATGACGGAGGGCTACGAATGGTTTTTGGCGAAAAACCTTTAATGTAATGAACTTGATATCGTTAATGGAACCAGATAGCTTTTTATAAATATATAGTGGCGAAAACCTTTGCTAAAGAGCTCATTCCCGGTGAAGGGATCTTGGCTCTTTCCTCATGGAATGAGGTGCAGGATATTCCAACTGAATACCTCGATGCAAAGCAAAAAGGCGATCGACTATAGTGAAGTTATTACCCTGACGAAAACTTTTGCCTAAGAGGTCACTCCCGGTGAAGGGATCTCGGCTCTTACCTCGTCGAATGAGATGCTAGATATTCATAACCGAATACCGCTGTGTAAAACAAAAGAAAACGTCCTTGTAATAACAGCTTTTGAAAATTTGTTCCAACAACTTCGAATAGGTCTGTTTTCTTTGCATTGATCAGAATCAATGCAGTCCCATCAATTAATCACACCAGAAAAGAACAAAAATATGATGTACGTATATGCCATCCGCATTCGCCACTGGGCCCCGTCATCACCCGTTAGGTTACTTAACTAACGACAGAGCGGGGGCTGGACTAGCGCGGGTGTAAAACATATACAACATCTACTAGTATATATATAACAATATATAATAATCGCTCCAGGTATGATAAATGCAACATCACAGATAAGCGATAAGCATCACGGAACAATACAGATAATCTGGGAGCCCCGGGTTTCCTTTGAGCCGTAAGTGAAACCCGACGTTACCCTGGTCGTGTGGATAGCCTGTGCAATGAAAACCTAGACCCCTATGAGAACGGAAAGTTACCCGCCAAAACCAGAAGTGAGGCAACCCCTTTCATCAAAGTGAATGGGCCACCCGGCAATTCACAGAATCCGGTAACTTGAGCCCCCCTCTTTGGGTCAACCTTTACCCCTACGAGTGCGGGGAATAGCTGCCAATTCTAGAGTGAGGCCCTCTCCGTCTCAACTCCATGAGATGCGGACCCGTTGCCCTCCAGAACCCGGCTGTCCGTGCACTTCATTGTGGGCTAATCCTCGTACAGAAAAGAAAAATATGTACAACAGTAATATCGACCTCAACACGGTCGTTCCCCAAACAAATAATATACAAGCAAGCAGTGACGGCAGTCCACATGTCGGACACTCGCCCGCGATATCAAACGTATAAATAAAACTAAATTGTACTAACATTGCACCCAAGATATCCACCATGACGATTCCGCATCAAACACAGAACATCAACGTGAATGTCACGTTCGCAAACCCGTCTAAAAGAACTATAGCAATTAGACAAGTTGTACCGCTCTAATGACATTCACGGTCACAGATAGTAATGCATATACTATAAAACTACGACATTAGATATCTGCACGCAATTAGCAAACTAAACCAATTTCCAAAACCATGAAAAAAACAGTGAGCTAAAGTTCCAAAAACTGACCGTTTAAAGCCAATTCGGAAGTCCGAATCAAAACAAAACGCGCCCGAACCTTCACAGGGAGTTAGAATATGAAATTAACTTCGAGTCGGGGGCATAGAGGGGGTACCCTACCCCAGAGGCCACCACAAGGTAGCCAGGGGGTGAGGCAGACCCGAAACTGCCCAAGGTGGGGCAGTTTCAGGTCCCCACTGCCAAGACCACCTTATGGTGGTCTTAGGGAGTGGGCCCAGCCATTCAGTCCCTTTCAGGGATTCCCCGGGGTGCCCATGCACCGCCCCGTGGTTTCTCATGTCAAACCGTGAGCCCGCGGGGTGTGCAAACATCTCAAACTTTCAGTTTTCGGAACTGTTTTTGTCGGCAGTTTTTGCACGACAAAAACGACGGATTTCTAATGTCGCAAAGAGTTAACTAAAGCTTATGAAGTGGCTCTGATACCATGTTGGGTTACGCCAGTGCCCCGGCCATCAATCTGTGGCCAAATGCGGAACAAAAACTTTTAGAAACCGGCGCTAACGGAACCCGAATCCCGGATCGTACCATTAACCCTACACTAACTATCAACAAAGGAGTTTAGAAAGGTTATACCAAACGATCCGAGTCCTTCAGTGTTCAACCTCTGTCCCAAGCTCCTCGCTGCTTCCTCGATCATGTTTGATCTCCGGTCTCCCTCCATTGAAGAAGATCCACGTCGAAGGTTTGTAATACGGGCTCCTGCCTCAAAACCGAGGCAACTCGGGTATGTAGTTTGCTAGCCTAGATAGCCAAGATGAAGTAGAGAGAGTTTGTGATTGCTTTGTCTTAATACACCCAAGGATTCTCAACTCATGAGAGGGTTTGGGTGGAGGCTGAAGAAGATGCCATAGGAGAAGAAGTGTGAGCTCAAGTGAAGAAAAAGAGCAAGTAAAGAAGTGGTTGCCTTTTATTTTGTGTTGTGTTGTGTGATCTTTTGTTGTGAGCATGAGCAACTAAAGAAAAACTCCAAGGAAAATATCTACCTCTTCTCACAACTAAATATCTCACAATACAACAAAACATGATAATGCCACCATATCTCATCTCATGACTCAACACCATGAGTCACAAGTGCACATGCATGAACCCATGCCAAAACTTACACTCACACTTTCCACCTCACTAAATAAACATTTAAACTAAATGTTTAATTCAAAAAGAAAAAGTATCTTCTAAAGTAAACTTGTAACGAATTACAATAATACCCCTTATCTGTATATACATACCCGCATCAGTATTCCAACTGAATACGAATACTACGAGACAAAAATAATCCAACAATATAATACTAGGATCCGGCTTAAACCAAAGCCCAATAGTATTATCCGTCCGATCATGATCAGTGTACAAGTGCACATATTTGATCGAACCCTGCCATAAAACCATACGGCCTCTACAACGTTTCGCCTGAATCAGGAAAACCCTCTGTGTGGGACTCTAAAGACTCGTCAATACGCTGGCAGTGGGTTTAACCACAAGTACGTCAGTGGCATTAGCTATACGTAACGGCTCCCAGGTATTGAGTGAAAGGGAAGCCGACGAGCAAACTCATCCCGAAATCCTACTGAACTTGACAGTGCCAATATCCGTACAGTCTGGTCCGTTCGTCTATGAGTATCGCATATCGATTCTAGGAGTGGATAAAGTCAGACCCCTAATAACGCGGCATTTAGTGTCAGTATGAAGCCCATCACCACCTGAGAAACTACAGATCCGAATCAGTAATTTTCGACTACCTTGGCCAAGGATTTCTGGTGATGGCTGATTATTCCAAAAATTTGTAGTTTACCGTAATCAGAAACGGCGTCGCTTTGCAGCTAGCCGGTGAATACGGGTCGATCCGCAGGGATGTGTAAATTTCTGTTTTTGTGTTTTAACGAGTTGATTACGTTGGTTGTTTGGTTTTTTCTTGTCGATTGATTTAAAACTAATTGATATGATATGAAAGAACTCGTTAGGTTTAGGTCGAAGGTAGGGGTGATGAGATTAATGTTTTCACCTCTTTCAATGCCGTTGATTTAAGCTTTTTAGAAAAATCATAACAATTATTAGCAAAGAGGATTAGGATGATCGGGAAGAAACAAAGTTTCTTCCTCTAGATCCTTGTCCGTCCTTTCCTATTAATTGCTGTGATCTTCATGGACGTCATATATGTCCGGCCTTTTATACTACGGTTCACCTTTACCTTGAAGGTAAGGTGCCGTAGGGGGCGGATCATACATGCGTGCATGAAGATTTCGTTTTAAAAATATGTTGGCATTGAAGGAGGTGAGAGACATCCATCTCTCACTCCCTCTCTTGTTCCTAACCCTAACGAGCGAGGATTTTACTCGCTCATTAGGGAGTTATTTGAAAGTGACATTTTTTTTATGTTTATATTTTCAAAGGTAATTACTTACTGCAGATTAAAGAGGATTACACTAGTTAAACTAAAGCGACAATTAGATAACTAGGGCAAGTAAAAGATTATACTAAGGCAGGAATTAAATAAAGCTAAAAACTTACAAGATGATGCTCTTGATCTCTCAACAGGTCTGAATTTTTATTGATTGATAAGAGGCATAACATTTTACAGATCTTGAGTACAATTTATAAGCAACCAGTGAAGCTAGGGTTACAGACTCTCGTATACATGAAATTACAGATTTGCCCCCTAAAAATCCCAACATATGAACCGACACACCGACACAAGAAGTCGGTGCCGACACGGGCACCATATGGCCACGGATCCGCGGCAAAGACATGCCTTTGGCCGCGGTTCCGCGGCCCTTTGGTGAGGTCATCTCACCAACTTTCTGTGATTGGTTTTTCTTCTCTTGGGCTTCCTATTTTCATTGTTCTTTTCTCTGTTGGGCTTCTTAGTATTCTCCAGATCCTCAGTGAAACTTGTAAGGATCTTTTGACCGTTTCACTTGATTTTCGTCTCGGCTTGAGTAAGATCCGTGTGCTGGTTGGTCAAAAGTCCATTTCCTGTATCATCTTTGTCTTTTTCACTGTATTTGCTCCGAGATTCTGTATCCTGTATCATGCAACAAACGAGCGTCAAAAGTACCTGTTTATTTATAAAATGCATAAAAGTGGGGCGTATGAATTGCAATATTATGATGTGAACAAATACCCCCAAACTTACCTTTTGCTCGTCCTCGAACAAACTTATTAGTTTATTCTAACCTAGCCACACTTTCGCAGGGAAACGCGATTGCACTGAGCACGTGCAACAAGCCGTTAAACCTCTAGGTGTCCCTAGTAGGAGGAGTGTTGTCTCCTGAGGGTTTTCAGCGGATTACACCCACAAAATCCTATCAACTTGGTTTTTCGACTTTTGTTTTCTAATTAGGTTTTCTAACAAGGAATTCTATTATCGTCGCCCCGCAAATTATCCACCCATATTCTTCACACTTCCTTATTATGTAACTTAAGATTGTACATGTTCTATAGAATTACTTAGAATTCAGCATTTCTTAAGTTTTTCTTCTAGAGTTTCATCTCCACTTAGGAATTTCTATCAACTCTATTAAAGATACAAATTTTATTTTTCATTCCTTTCTCTTATCTAAACTCTAATCACATATCCCCACGTGTGTGTAATTTTCACCCCTACACTTGGAAATTCAAATCAAGCAATCGTACTCTCGTCCATTGTCCAAAGCACTTAACTTTCGCTTATACATCCTTCATGCGACCGTTAATACTTCTTGAGGTACCAACAGCCGATTACAAGATGCGTTAGGCCTTTAAAGCGTATTTCCTAGTTTTGCAACACCAAGGCTTTTAGCAGTGACTCCCAAACCAGTTGGTCTAAGGCACTAGGTGATGAAGCACCCTTGCTAATTAATTTTCTAGCCCTAAGTAATCACAAAAACCAGTATCCATTTTTTTTATTCACCCCTTTTTTCTTTTTTTTTTATTGTGCTAAGGACTTTAGACAAGAGTAATTCAAGGCCTCTTCTACTAATCCAAGTTTCAAGGTGCGTGATTGTGCATTTTGTAGGGTACATGTTTTCAGAATCTAAACTCAAGCTAGGAACTATCTTTCGAACTCATACTTTAATAAGAACATTAATACTCTTCCCTCGTTTTGGCTTAACCCACGAAGTGAACCCAAAATTTGCCTATTCCTAAATAACCTACAAAGACATACACTTTCTACCGTTAAACTTTAAGCAAGGTTATTTTTAGGGTTTTTAATTTACTGAGTCTAAGATCTGGTTTTTCCTAGCTAGTTAACCTTTTTATCAACTCAAGTCAATTAACCAAAATTGAATACAATAATTTTTATAATTTTTGAAATTTTCTCAATTTTTATGGGTTTTTTAGTTTTCTAATTTTTTTTATTTTTCAAATTTTTATGATTTTTATATAAAAATGCAATGCAGAAATTAAATATGCAAGAGGAAAACAAAGATATATACAATATGCAATGCGAAGGATAACTATATACATCACCCTCTAATACCCCCAAACTTGAGCAAAGCAGTGCCCTCACTGCCCGGCCCCACGTCGCGCTCGTGAGCGTGAACGTGATCTCTCTCCTCTAGCCAAAAGTGTTTGGATCCCCCGATCAATTTCCGTCAACCGACGGTCATGCTCTCGTGCAGTTACCCAAAACTCATCTCTCAAAGAGTCTAATCTTCTCACTGTTCTTCGCATTAATCGCGCATGCTCCTGGGGAGTTAGCTCTTCCCCGCTCGAAGTCGAGCTCGAGCTAGGGGTGTGTGCAGGTACATTCTCTGGCGGTTCTGTTCGTGTCCAAATATCTGTGAGTCTAGAGTAGGACAACGAGACGCCCTCTAAAAGTGGTCGAACCGGGACACCGTCTATCATATATGAGTCAAATTCCTCGGCTGGGAGGAAATAACGGCAGAGTTGGGTAACGAGCATGGGACATGGATATACACTACCTCGTTTCTCCGTACCTATGGATTGCAGCAAAACCGTGCACATGTCGAACCTAGGATTTTTCGTCATTAAAGTGTGGACGACATGTAACGAAGGGGTGAAAAAGGTCGTGTTGTGAGAACTTCCAAAAATATTGTTTTGTGCCCACCGGCACACAGTTAAAACGTTTGCGAAAAGGGTACGTGCTTGGATGCCCTTACGCGGTTCTCATGCACAGTCATTACCCATTAATGGCATATAATCTTCAAAGCAAAGTGGGTGTTCATGTGCAGGTACACGTGGTATGAGTGTAACCTCGTGTATTATGTCCCTATCGATGCGAATTTCACGGTTTCCCCAATTCAGTTTAATGTACCCTAAGTTGTCTAAGCTATTATCTTCGATGGATTCGTAAAATAGAGCAACTAGGTTCGGTAGAGCAAATGCAGCTGCATGATTATAGAGGAGGAAATTCCAGCCCCTTTGTGCGATTTCGTGTGGGAAATATGTACCGTAAATCTCGTGTGCGAAAACAGGGGAAAATCCCTTTCATACTGCATTTTGTGTGCCATCACGATTTTACAGTAAAGAAATATGCAGTAACAGAGAGGGTGTAGACAGATTTACCTCCCCTGAAAATTTCAGGGGGTGAAGAGGCAAGGCGGCGGCGGTTGCGCGGCAGGAGACGGCAAAGGCGGCGGATCCGCGGCGATCTGGTGGCGGCGCGGCGAGATTCTTCTGCAGCGAGTAGGGGGCGGCGGCTAGGGTTTGATGAGATGAAAAGTTTTTAGGGTAAACACACAGGGTGCTCGGTTCCTTTAAATAGGGGATGAGAGGGTGATTTGCACAAAACACCCTCTAAAACGAGGGTTTTATTTGTAAAAACAGCTCTTAATCTGCAAATTTGCAATTAGGTCCAAAAATTATTTTTATATTTTTTTTATTTTTTTATTTATATTTTTTTTTTTATAGTATTTTGGAAATATATACAAATAATATACACACCCCCAAACTTATTTGAAATAGTGTCTTCGGGAAACGAAATTTGGGGGTGAAAGCGGAGGAAGATCAATCAGTGTAAATTGGCTCCTGCAAAAACAGGAGCTCCTCCGAGGATCCGCTGTGAAGAACGGTTTCAGTCGATGCCCATTTACCTTGAATAAGGTACCGTCTTCAGGGTTCTCAAGTTCGACCGCACCGTGCGGATAAACGGTGCGGACTACAAAAGGTCCTCTCTATCTGGACCGAAGCTTTCCGGGATGAAAATGTAACCGAGTGTCATAAAGTAGAACCTGTTGACCAGGTTCAAAAGTTTTTCGCAAAAGGTGTTTATCGTGGAACACCTTGGCTCGGTTTTTTGCAGTTATGGCATTATCATATGCCTCATCCCTCAGCTCCTCCAACTCATTCAATTGCAGCTTTCTGTTGCTGCCCGCATCTCCTAAAGACAAATTCAGCTCTTTGATAGCCCAAAATGCTTTATGCTCGATCTCCACTGGGAGGTGGCAAACCTTCCCGTACACAAGCCGGTATGGAGACATACCAAGATCGGTCTTATATGCAGTACGGAAAGCCCATAGTGCATCTATCAGTTTAAGTGACCAATCCTTACCGTTTTTGGAAACCGTTTTCTCTAAAATTTGCTTTATTTGCCGATTTGAAAGCTCGGCTTGCCCACATGTTTGGGGGTGATATGGCATTGACAATTTGTGGGTGATTGAGTATTTACGCATTAAGGACTCGAAAGTCCTATTGCAGAAGTGAGAACCATTATCACTTATTATCGCCCGAGGGTGCCCGAATCGAGAAAATATGTGTTCTTTAAGGAATCGAACGACAACTTTATTATCGTTCGTTCGGCTGGGCACAGCCTCGACCCACTTAGAAACGTAGTCAACCGCCAACAGAATATACACATTTCCAAAATAGTTAGGAAATGGTCCCATGAAATCTATACCCCAAACATCAAAAATGTCCAATACCAAAATGCGTTGGAGTGGCATTTCGTTTCTCCGCGAAATCCGGCCCAAGTGTTGGCACCGGGAGCAAGTTTTGCAGTACTCAAATGCATCCTTGAAGAGTCGTGGCCAATAGAAACCACACTGCAAAACTTTCTCGGCTGTCTTCTTTGGGCCAAAGTGCCCGCCACATGCTTGATCATGGCAGAAAGACAGCACGCTCTTGACTTCACTCTCGGGCACACACCGACGAATGATTTGGTCGGAACAGTATTTAAAAAGATAGGGTTCATCCCAGTAAAAATGCTTTACTTGGGACAAAAATCGAAGCTTATCCTGTTTCGACCAATCATTAGGAATCAGGCCGGTGGCTAAATAGTTTACAATATCAGCGAACCATGGTTCGCAAGAAACGGTCAAGAGTTGCTCGTCGGGAAAAACGTCAGTGATTGGAAGATCGAGCGTGGGCGAAGAAGGAAGTCGTGATAGGTGATCAGCTACTACGTTTTCACATCCCTTTTTGTCCTTAATGACAAGGTCAAACTCTTGCAATAAAAGGATCCAACGTATTAGCCTTGACTTAGCATCCTTCTTCGCAAAAAGGTGGCGAAGAGCCGAATGATCAGTATAAACAACGACTGGAGAGCCGATTAAATAAGGCCGAAATTTTTCGAGTGCAAACACAACAGCTAAAAATTCTTTCTCTGTTGTTGTGTAATTAAGTTGGGCCTCATTTAGTGTTCGGCTAGCATAATAAATCACGTGCGGCATCTTATTAATGTGCTGTCCAAGAACAGCGCCAATAGCAAAGTCTGATGCGTCGCACATGATTTCAAAAGGGTGCGTCCAGTCGGGAGATGAAAGGATGGGCGCAGTGATGAGTGAATGTTTTAAAAACTCGAATGCTTCAGTGCATGTGGAGTCGAAAGCGAAAGTTGTGTCCTTGGCCAGTAAGAGAGTCAAGGGTCTAGCAATCTTGCTAAAGTCCTTGATAAACCGTCTGTAGAAACCGGCGTGGCCAAGGAAGGCTCTAATATCTTTGACGCGTTTTAGGGGAGGTAGGTTAGAAATCACTTCGATTTTAGCCCTGTCAACCTCGATGCCGTTTTGCGAGATGACATGTCCTAAGACGATGCCCTCTCGCACCATGAAATGGCACTTCTCCCAATTCAATGTTAGATTCTTATCCCTACAGCGGGTAAGAACAGCGTCAAGATGGCGTAAACACTCGTCGAAGGAGTCGCCAAAGATGGAGAAATCGTCCATAAAGATCTCCAAGAACTTTTCAACCATGTCTGAAAAGATCCCCATCATACACCGCTGAAATGTAGCGGGCGCGTTGCATAACCCAAAGGGCATGCGACGATAAGCAAAAGTGCCAAAGGGACAAGTGAATGTTGTCTTGTCTTGATCCTCTTTGGCGATGGGGACTTGATTGTAACCGGAATAGCCATCGAGAAAGCAGTAGAACTCGTGCCCTGCCAATCGCTCGAGCATTTGGTCAATGAAAGGTAAAGGAAAGTGGTCTTTCCTTGTTGCGGCATTGAGTTTCCTATAGTCTATGCATACTCGCCACCCAGTTTGGGTGCGAGTGGGAATCAACTCATTTGCCTCATTGGTGATGACCGTAATGCCCGATTTCTTTGGCACGACGTGGATTGGGCTAACCCATTGGCTATCCGAGATAGGGTAAATGATACCGCTATCCAGACACTTGACAATTTCCTTCTTAACCGCCTCTTTCATGATGGGGTTGAGGCGTCTTTGTGGATCTCGTGCTGGCTTGGCATCATCCATTAAGTGTATATGATGTTCGACTATGAGGGGACTAATCCCCTTAATGTCCGCCATAGACCAGCCGAAAGCTTGCCGATTATTATGTAAGACCATCAAGAGAGCCTTCTCTTGCTCAAGAGCTAGAGAGGCTGATATAATGACGGGTAAGGTCTCATTATCACCTAGATATGCATATTTTAGGTGTGTCGGCAAAAGCTTTAATTCGAGTTTAGGAGGTGAAACAATAGATGGTAACAATGGGGTAGTTGTTTCAAACTCGAATGATTCCATCAAAGGTTTGAACCGAGTGTACGCAACAGTGTCGGATGGGTCAACTAACTCATCCGAAAAAGCAAAAGACTCCAATTCAGGTGATGAGTCTTCAAAGTCGTCGACGAATGTAAAACACTCAAAATCATTATCCGTGGTGAAAGCTGTGTCGGATTCTAGGAGAAACGCACTAGTGGTGTTAACATTGCTGTGATCGAACAAAAAATTCTCGAATTCACAGTCCTCCTCCGCGATCTCATTGATCGAGCAAACGTCGAGTACGCTAGCATTAGGCTCAGTAGGTTGACTTCCCAACTTGAAAATATTGAGCTCAATTGTCATATTGCCGAAAGATAGGTTCATTGAACCGTTACGACAATTGATCACTGCGTTGGAAGTTGCCAAAAATGGTCGACCTAGTATTACCGGAATTTGGTTCCGGGGGTTAGCAACAGGTTGTGTGTCCATCACAATAAAGTCAACGGGGAAAATGAAATCCCCTACTCTTATTAACACATCCTCCAGCTCTCCCCTAGGATGGGTTATTGACCGGTCGGCCATTTGGAGAGTACAGTGAGTGGGCTTAAGCTCTCCAACGCCCAATTGCTCGTACACAGAATAGGATAGCAAATTGACGCTCGCGCCAAGATCTAATAGTGCTCTATTGATGTTCTTGTCCCCAATTGTTATCGAAATGGTAGGACACCCGGGGTCCTTTTGTTTTGGGGGAAGGGAATTTACAAGAGCATCACTAATAGCACTAGCCACAAAAACTTTCTTTGGCACTTGCGACTTCCTCTTTTTGGTGCACAAGTCCTTTAAAATTTTGGCATATGAAGGAACTTGCTGAATTGCATCCAAAAGAGGGATATTTATGCTAACCTGTTTGAACAGCTCGACAATCTTCTCCATCTGAGGAGTTGGTTTATTGGATCTCAGCCGATTAGGAAAAGGAACATTTTGAAAAGTGGTTGAGTCCAATTTTTGTGGATCAGATTGTCGAGTTGGAACGGCACCCCGTGTAGATGTGTTCGTGTCGTGAGAAATAGGTCCGTTCAAGCTAGAAGAGGTAGAGCCATGTGAAGGGTGGAGAATAGGCTCTAAAGAAGAAGAAGATGGTGAAGAAGATGAAAATGGGCCACCGGCAGGGGTGTCATTGTTAATGCCCACATTTTTTCGCAACACTTTTCCCGATCTCAACGTGGTCACAGCATTTACGTTATGATTTTGCTGATGGTGTGCAGCATGTGCGTGACCGGGGTTGGGCAATGGTTGAGACGGGAGTTTTCCTTTTTCGCGCTCGCTCAAAGCTGCATTGAGTTGTGCAATTTGTGCCTCAATAGATTTGATGCTTTGATCGTGTGAGGCACTATTTTGCACTAAAGATTGAATAGAAGTCTCAAGTCTTGCTGTAGACTGTGTAGATTGCTTAAGGAACGCATCTAGACTTCTTTCGAGCGAGCTAACCTTATCATTATTAGGTTGAACATAATTGTTTGGCTGGTAAGCATTGTTCGGCACAAAATTGTTTACCTGATTAGGGTAAGGTTGTTGAAATTGTTGCAGTTGATATTGAGTTTGCGAGGGTGCTTGTTGTTGTTGTTGTTGTGGAGGAGGAGGTCTTTGAAAATTATTATTATTTCCTTGGAATTGTTGATTTTGGTTCCAAGCGAAATTTGGGTGACTCCTCCACCCCGGATTATACGTCGAAGAGTACGGATCGTTTCTTTGTCGTTGCTGAAATGCAGCATTGACTTGATCCTGTCCTTGTGTAGATGCATTATAAGGACACTCTTCGGTCAGGTGCGATGGATCCGCACAACAAGCACAGACAGTTCGTGGGGGCATAGCAGGGGCAGGAGAAGACGATGAGATTTTGGTCTCGATCGCTTCTAGCTTTTTCGTAAGAGCGGCCATCTCGGCCTTCATGGAAATCGACATCTCTACTTGATGTATGCCTGCCCTAGATTGACCACTAGAAGATGATGTGGTCTTGGTACTCTCCCACTGTATTGTCTGCTCACTAAGATCCTCGAGAAACTGCCACGCTTCATCACTAGACTTAGAGAGAAAATGACCTTGACAGATGGTTTCTAGCAACTGCTTCGTTGCCGAGTTCAATCCCTCGTATAATGTTTGGCAAAGTTGCCAACTTTCTATCCCATGATGAGGGCATTGAACTAGTAGGTCCTTGAATCTCTCGAAGCACTTTCAAAATGGTTCGGACGGAAGTTGTGAGAATTGAATTATTTCATTGCGGATTCTGGCAGTTTTATGGTGAGGATAGAACTTTTTTAGAAAAGCTTTCACAAACTCATCCCAATTTCTAATAGAATGTGATGCGGTGCTATATAGTCACTTCTCGGCTAGGTCACATAAGGTGAAAGGAATGACCCTTAGCCTTATAGCGTCATCACTCAATTGGGTCGTTTTCATCATAGCGCACACATTTTGGAATTTATTAATAAAGATATATGCGTCTTCAGTTTCCAAACCATGAAATTTCGGCAGCATATTGATGAAATGTGGTTTAATCTCAAAATTGTCCCCATTTGCCGGTGGGGGTGAAAGACAGGTGGGTAAAGAAGTGCGGATGGGGTAAAAGAGGTCCTGGAGCGCAACTC
The DNA here is from genome assembly GCA_030015575.1 of Agapanthus africanus. NCBI lineage: Eukaryota > Viridiplantae > Streptophyta > Magnoliopsida > Asparagales > Amaryllidaceae > Agapanthus > Agapanthus africanus. Next base: position 40,949,524 of record CM057341.1, read on the forward strand.
GTGCGGGCGCTTCAACAGGAGGCTGGTTCGGGTTATTCGCACCAAACGGAGGTGGAATCCTTCCCGTCGGTAAGGTATTGTTGGGGTCGAATCCTGACATACCTTCGGTGAAAGAAGTTGAAGGTGAGGGAAAGAAAGTGGACGGATTTTCGACTTCGGTGTCGAAAGGTTCGTTGGTCGGTACCAACGAAACGCGGACTAATCGGGCGTCTGTATCCCTAGTCCAAAGTGACATACACTAAAAGGGATAGTGCAGTCAGAAAAAAAAAAAAAGAAAAACAGAATGTGGGGGTAAGATAACGTCGGTGAGGGAAAGTGGTGTGGTGAATTTGCAGGTTTTCTTTTTGCGACAAGTTGCAAGTTTTGAAAAGTTTTATTTATTTATTTATTTTTGTTTTATGTGGGAGTTTTGCAAAGAGGTTTTTGAAAAAGGACTCGTGACACAATTGTATCAACCACACATGCACAATCAGGCCTAGATCTAGGGTCGCCTAGGTCTACTAGACAGCTCCTAACTAGGGCTAGAAATAGGACCTCGAACCGCCTCTTCACGGACAAGTACGGCCAGGTAAGTGGGAAGGAACCACCACTACAGTAGGCCTAATTAATAACCACTAGCCTAGACACCGCAATGTCGGTTAGGATAAACGGCCGATGCCTACCCTAGTCCTTTTCCTATTGAGCTCGCTGTCCTTAGGTCTTTGTCTAGTCTTTTTTTATTAATTGTGGTCGATGCAAAATGCTTTAGGTGTTTTCTTGGGTCCTGGGAAGGGTGATGAAATCCCCACCCAATCTGAGTTTGGTCAAATAGCCCCTTAAGTCCAATTAAATTATGCAAAACAAAAATTCACTTGCAATCAATTTTAGCGCGGCGCAAAGAAACCTGCAGCAAATCTGTTATTTAGAAGGGGGAAGAAGAATTTTTTAGCGCAAAGAAACCTGCAGAAAATTTTTACAGTGGAGATATGGAGGTTTCAGAGGGGAGAGAGAGAAAACTAACCCTGAAAATTTTAAGCAGTGAAGAGCCCTAATGGCCGCGGTTCCGCGGTCTGAGGTGCTCGTTTGATGAGTAGATCAAGCTCTGGAAAAAATTGTGTAGCTCTGTACTGGTGATTCCTCTCTGTTCTTATGCTCCCTTTTCTGTTTTGACCTTCTGTAAAATTCCAGATCCAAAAGTTTTTGCTGTTCCTGCAAGATTCCAACGAAAAAACCCTTCAAACAGATAAAAATAATAAAAAGAAAATTTTTGTATTTTGTATTTTCTGATTTTTATAATTTTTCAAAGTTTTATATCAACCCGAAATCATACAAAAAGAGAAACTTACGCCATCCCCGGCAACGGCGCCATTTGATTATTCCAAAAATTTGTAGTTTACCATAATCAGAAACGGCGTCGTTTTGCAGCTAGCCGGTGAATACGGGTCGATCCGCAGGGATGTGTAAATTTCTGTTTTTGTGTTTTAACGAGTTGATTACGTTGGTTGTTTGGTTTTTTCTTGTCGATTGATTTAAAACTAATTGATATGATATGAAAGAACTCGTTAGGGTTAGGTCGAAGGTAGGAGTGATGAGATTAATGTTTTCACCTCTTTCAATGCCGTTGATTTAAGCTTTTTAGAAAAATCACAATAATTTTTAGCAAAGAGGATTAGGATGATCGGGAAGAAACAAAGTTTCTTCCTCTAGATCCTTGTCCGTCCTTTCCCATTAATTGTTGTGATCTTCATGGACGTCATATATGTCCGGCCTTTTATACTACGGTTCACATTTACCTTGAAGGTAAGGTGCCGTAGGGGGCGGATCATACATGCGTGCATGAAGATTTCGTTTTAAAAATATGTTGGCATTGAAGGAGGTGAGAGACATCCATCTCTCACTCCCTCTCTTGTTCCTAACCCTAACGAGCGAAGATTTTACTCGCTCATTAGGGAGTTATTTGAAAGTGACATTTTTTATGTTTATATTTTCAAGGATAATTACTTACTGCAGATTAAAGAGGATTACACTAGTTAAACTAAAGCGACAATTAGATAACTAGGGCAAGTAAAAGATTATACTAAGGCAGGAATTAAATAAAGCTAAAAACTTACAAGATGATGCTCTTGATCTCTCAACAGGTCTGAATTTTTATTGATTGATAAGAGGCATAACATTTTACAGATCTTGAGTACAATTTATAAGCAACCAGTGAAGCTAGGGTTACAGACTCTCGTATACATGAAATTACAGATTTGCCCCCTAAAAATCCCAACATATGAACCGACACACCGACACAAGAAGTCGGTGTCGACACGGGCACCATATGGCCGCGGATCCGCGGCAAAGACATGCCTTTGGCCGCGGTTCCGCGGCTCTTTGGTGAGGTCATCTCACCAACTTTCTGTAATTGGTTTGTCTTCTCTTGGGCTACCTATTTTCATTGTTCTTTTCTCTGTTGGGCTTCTTAGTATTCTCCAGATCCTCAGTGAAACTTGTAAGGATCTTTTGACCGTTTCACTTGATTTTCGTCTCGGCTTGAGTAAGATCCGTGTGCTGGTTGGTCAAAAGTCCATTTCCTGTATCATCTTTGTCTTTTTCACTGTATTTGCTCCGAGATTCTGTATCCTGTATCATGCAACAAACGAGCGTCAAAAGTACCTGTTTACTTATAAAATGCATAAAAGTGGGGCGTATGAATTGCAATATTATGATGTGAACAATGGCCACCAGAGCACACCGCGACATCAACCTCCAATACCGGGAGAGACGAATCCCCTGACGATCCGCTCACTGCCTCCATATGGCTCGGGACTGTACCCAAATAAAACCTGTTTGCATGAGTCCTTTGAGTTGTGGTAGGGTAGTAATCAAATCACAGTGGAAACTCACACGAGACAAATGATGATCTCAGGTCGATAGACTAACCTGTACACATGTCACCAGGGAACAGCTATCTGACAATAGCTATAATACCAACTAGCAGGTTCCCGGCGAGTCCGTCCGGTGTACTCATAACCTAATGAGCACCTGTATACATTTTACGTGAACCAACTAACACCAATGGCTTGTGAGACCGGCCACCACCCATTATCGGGGTCTCGATCAGTATACACTAGTCTACTCTTGGAGTATCGATGCCCAGTCTCGAAACTCCCACGACTAGGGACATTTTAAGGATGTACTTATAGACCACCCAACTCCCATGTATATGATCGTCATCATACTGCTGGTAGTCAAGCAAGAATCCTATGGGCTCTATCAACATGTAATAGTGATCTGTAGTGTCACTTGAAGCATGTACATGATGATAAAGACAAACCAGATAGCATACTATCATCTCGAGTAAGATTGTTTTACCGGTATAGGTCATCCCTCGATCATTGCAATCACGTGCCTGTGATCTAATAATTGAATTGAGGGCACTATAACCAACAATAGGAATTGTTCCCTATCTCCTCACCGGAATATTCCTATGTCCTGAAGTTCTGATCTGTGCATACAAGGTCTTCTGCGTCATAACCTCCTGCTGATGAGTATTCCTTTTCTCTCTCTGATAATCTCTATTTTTCTTTAGCCGCTGTGAGAACTTGAGAAAAAGTGGTCAACCCTAATGATGTGATAGGCCTTTGAATTTTCACATCCATACTGCGCAGAACCACCTTGCCCTATCCTCTTCGTTGGCTACCAAAGGCCCTGCAAATCGACTTAGCCGGGTCCACTCAGCCGCATGTGTATCCACAGATCCGTCATTCTATTTTAGGCCAATAAACTTCTCTTCTATTTTCTCCCTAGCAGAATGTGGAAAGAATTTCTCTAAGAAACTCTGTGTAAAAGTCTCCCAGCCGATCAGCTTTGCCAAACGTGTCTTCTCAACAAGCCACCATTTGCGAGCATAATCCACCAACTGAAGGCATACCACATCCACCCTTTTCTCATCCGGAATCTGGGCAGCAACTAAAAGATTTTCCGTTTTCACCAGCCACTGCTCCGTTGGTAATGGCTCCTCCAATCCTGCAAATGTTGTTAGACTGAACTTACTGAAGTCCACCACAGTACCCTCACGCTGAGCTGATCTAGGAACTATCGCCCTCTCAGCTGTCATGATAGCAGTCTGTTGGGACGTCCTTAAGCCCTCTTGGAAATCCTCAGCCTGTTGCTGGTTTAGTTCTGCCTGGCGTTTTCGGTTCTCCAGCATACCGCGTATGACCCCAAGTAGTGCGGCATCGTCGACACGCCTCTGATACGCCCGTAAATTGTTTCCCCCCATTATTATGAAGTCAAGAACAAACGACGAGCATTTGCAACGGAAACAAGATTCAATAAAATAAGGATTCAAGAACTGGAATGATAAGCAATAGTGTGGCAGGATATGTTACTATAATTCCGGATTTCACGATCAATGCATCGGGTACAACTACAAACTGAACCAAACCCGACTAACCTAAACCTATGCTTTGGTACCAACAAAACCTTGTCACGCACCGTTTTCCAATATACTCAAATACGGGAACGTAACAAAGCCAACCATGCTACCTACGGTAAAAAAATATCCTCCCATAGTCATATTACGGCTGTCAATCAGTAATCAAAAATAATATAATAATAAATCTATCTATCACATGTATAATAGCCACAAGAAACAATAGCATGGAATAATAGCGGAAGCAATACGATCTAAAGAAATAAAGAAACAAATATCCAAATCCTACCCCTTTCAGGTTCACAAAATAAACCTATAACGTGCAATACTCGAAAATAAACGTAAATTATAACAACTATCTCAGCGGGATGCTCCTCACTGATCAGCAAGCTTCTCAAAGTACTCATGATCCTCCTCTGCTAAACTCAAAGAATCCGGGTCATGCAAAACCTAGACGTCAATATGTCATAAATAATATCATAATAATATTACCAGTGTGAAATATAGTATATATCATGTTCAAGAACTAGATGCCATAAGTATAAACGATAAGCATAGCAATAACATGTAATGTAACAAGCAAAATATATGGAGTCAATCATGTCATGTGTATCCTATGGGTTCATGTGTCTAGGTTATCTATTCTAAACGTATTTCAAACCAATTAATGTAATCATCATCGTAACTCAACAGTATATATCCCGTTCATTCCCCACAAGACCACAGTACAATATATCCCGTTCTTTCCCCACGGGACCATGGTACAATCAACAATGGTTATTCCGTTCATTCCCGGAATTACGGCAACAATAATATCTTCTTAAGTTACGTTTCATTTACATTCTTGATTTCCCTTTTTCCCCAGGTTTCATGATCAAGTCAGATATTAATATAATATCTATCTAATGCCAACATAGAAACAATCATGTACATGTTACATCCATCAGGACAACAGGTCCAGTCAATCAAGCCAATATCAGTAGTTGTTGGTATGGATAAATATTATATAGCAAGTATAAGTACTGAGATGGTGATGATAACGATAATGAGATAACAGGTTCAAGCATGTTTTCATGAAATAATCAATATACTAGCATGATTAGAATTATCGTATGTTTAGGTAAACAAGCAGCATAGTAGTATTATAAGTTCAATGTCAAATTTGAATATCATGTTTCAAACTAGTTTAGACGATCAAATAAGATCAGTTTCCATTATTATCACTAATCTATCATTGTGAACGTTTAATACACGATATTATTTTATTTTACCAATATTGAATAATATGAATATTTTATGCTTCTAGGTCTCACAAATTATATATATATATATATATAGAGAGAGAGAGAGAGAGCGAGAGCTGATATACCCTTTTTATGAACAATATATAATTGTCATCTATATATTTTACCATTATAATAACTAAATGAAATATGTAAAATTGTTCTGTTATACTATCCATACTATAGTCACTGTGTTAATATAAATAAACTACATGTCAATACTCATGTCGTAACAATAATTTAGATAACTTGGTTCGATATATCTATAATAATAGTAGATATTACGGCAAGCCTAATTCTTTGTCGTATAGCATGTAAAGTAAGTATTCGATATTTGCCTCAACGAAGATGATCACGGAACAACACGACGTCGCAAAACAAAAATCCAAGATTTGATGCTCGGCTACACGGCTCGGCTCGGATGTAGGCTCGGTTAGGTTAAAGAAAAAATATGAGGAAGAGGACAATGATGTGTGTCTGTGTGTTTATATATATATGTATGTATATGTGTGTGTGTGTGTGTATAGTGTGTGTGTGTGTGTGTGTGTGTGTGTGTGTGGATTTATAAACTTGATTGTTAGGTTGTTTGGATGTGAGAGAGGGGGAGAGAGAAATGTGATTGGGGAGAGATAAATTATATATATATATAGAGAGAGAGAGAGAGAGAGATTAATGGAGGAAAGGTGCCATAGGAGGGAATTTCCTCCTATAGCGTCGGAAAAATGCACCTTCCATGATTTTTTTAACGATTGGCATACATAACCTCCATCTTTATCATCTAAGATGTGGATACACCAAATTTCATGTGATTATACCATTTTTTCACCGTTGATTTAGTTGGTGCAAAATTAATGGTTTACCGACAATAGAACTTTTTACATTGATAATTCAACGGTGAAAAAGTGGCGGAATCACATGAAATTTGGTGTATGCACATCTTAGATGATAACGATGATGATGATGGATGCCGATCGTCGGAAAAAATGGTGGAAGTTGAATTTTTTCGACACCATAGGAGGAAATCCCCTCCTATGGCCTATATATATATATATATATATATATATATATATATATATATTAGTTAAAGAAGTTAGTGATAAGATATTATTTGAATTATAATAGTCTAAGAATATTTATATATATAATTATATGGGTTCAGAAAAAAGTGTATATATATATATGGTTAAAAGATTTTAAAAGGATCTTACACTATCTTATCATATATTTTCTCTCAAACTATTATACTAATATATATCCTAATACACACACACGCAAACAAAGTTAACTTGCATAAACCCTTTAATATAATTTTACAAGATTTAAAAGGGGTTTTAAAGATCTTATCATAATGAATATTAAACTATAATATATCTATGGTTAAAATAATCTAGACAATATATTGTATGCATATTAATTAAGATATAAACAAAAAATAACATTAATAAAATATTACATGAATTATTTAAATAAGATACTAATAGATTAGCGCACAAATCTTTAAAACTAATTATTATATATTTACCAAGGTAGATAACCATAACCATAATATTATATCTGGGAAATATTAAACTCCAAATTAAAGATAGATTTAATTGAGTAAAAATGCACTGATACTATTGTTATAATGTACCAATGTCCTAGGGTGTTACAGATTTAAACTGTGCGATGTGCTGGCGAGGATTGCCGGTCCCTTTATATATGTGGAACGTTGGAAATGTGTATCCCGGAGGGTACTGCCTCTGAACGTAGCATGCCGGATACGGTCGACCAGTCTTGATCAACTTATTTGCCACTTCGCTGGCATGGTGAGCTTTGATCTTCTGCTTGATATATTCATCCAGGTTTGTGGCCGTGATCATATTCCCTTTAGCCGCTGAAATGGCTTGCGGAAGGCTTGAGATGTCTCCCTTATCGTTAATAATGACTACCGGCGGTTCATCTGCCGATGGTAGGGATTGAGCCATCATTCCAGCCATATTCTAGATCAAAAAGGCCATCTTGTTCATCTTAGCGGACATCTCTACTGCTTCTTCATCTTTCTTATTTAGAACGCGCTTCAGGAAGTCAGTATCCAACTCCTGCCCAGTCCTTTCTTCGGGTGCATCCTCAGAGTTTGCCTTAGGCGGTGGACTCGTGCGCACTGCCACTTGAGCAAGTATCTCCTGCAGCTTTTTTGTTACTGCTGAGCCTTTGTCAAAAACCGGGTATGTGGTCTATGGCTAACAAAAGTATTCATGTTTAGAGTTCACTATATGGTCTGTATAAACTACCATGCCCCCAGGCTTAGGGTGTTTGGAATCTCGACCCTTGGAGTTTGCCTCGGATGCTTATATCTTTTCACGCATCTCTCTTTTATAAGAAGCCATTTTAGGTGGAACCATCATAGCAGGAACCACCTTTTGATGAGTCCCCTTGTTTTCGAAAGAGAAGTTGTCAGTGTTTGGTTGATGGTTCATTTATTTGAACTCAGGGGAAGAGCTGTGGAAAATGACGGAGTTCTTCACCTCCTTCCATACCTTATATATAGATGAGGAAAGCCTTTTTGGAGAGCGAACTAACTTCTGATCTCCTTGGATCTCTACGGGCTATGGAGACTTCTTCAATACCGCGGCGGGGGAATTTTGTATGACCCTTTGCTATAGTTCGAAGCTATTCCCAGTTAAAACAGCAGCATTCACCATTGGAGTTGGAGCAAGGGGAGTCAACCCAGATAGGGAACTGCCCCCATCTCATCTTATTCGACACCAGTAGTGATGTCGGGCACTTCTTGAGTCGGGCATTTCCTTTTCTTGCAAGGTTTCTTCATCATGTCCCCTGCATAGCTTGGGACCCTCGGTAGGATTCGGTCGGTGGAAGACCGACACCTTCGGCAGAGCTGAAGCTTGAGGAGTCAGCCTGTGGAAGACATACTTCCTTTGAGTTTCCTCTTTTGGTGTTGAAGCACCAAAGGCAGGAGGAGGTAGTATCGGGCCAAACAAGAGACAATTCATGTCTTCAATCATATGCACCGCAGGGATGCAAAATATCGGGGCTGCGAGTGACCCGTACTTGATTCCCCTGGACGAGGCAGAGCTTAAGTTGCAGTGAGAGCAGTTGGAAGCCATTGATCTCTACTTTGAGACAAAACGCCAGCTTCAGTATCCCACCGCCCAAAAGCAACTATAAATATACATACCGCGATATTGTTCACAAAAAACATAACAGACAAAATGTGGAGTGGAAAAAGAAAAATGATCCCACCGAGCATACCGGAATCTGTTTACCGCCGGAAACCGGACTAATGCACGGGAAGCACGTCTAGCCTGAATTTGGGGATAGATGCTATATAAAATATGTCCATCCACCTCTCTGAAAATACCAAGTTGATTTATGGCACCTTATATCAAAGGTTTGGAGGGATGCGACCGTTGTGGATGATTTTTTAGATTCCCCCTCAATGGTGAGAGATTTTTTATTATGGGGACGTTTTTTCCTGTATGCGCAAATCTCTGCAGTTAATTAAGTTATCTCCAAACGATAACAATTTTCTCTACTCCAGATATATCACTTCGTGTCGTGTTATGGTATGTTTATTTTGGGGTTGTTCTTGAATTGTATACGGAGACTAATATATGTCGTCCCCGTAGGGTATGGATTAGTCCAAATCCGTACAAATTAGATTTGGTGGTTTGTGTTAGATATGTATGCTCTAGAGGCAATTATTGTAATTGTTGGACATATATATGTACTGGATAATCTTTCTCAATATGATAGTATGCTATTTGTTTTGACTTTATCATTCATGTATATGGTTCGACTTTATCATTTATGTATATGGTTCTACTTTTTATTACTGTCGCTAATATATATTGATAAAGCTCTTAGGATCTTTACTTGATTGCCAGGATTGTGATGCGGATCATACCAGTAGGCCCTGGGTATTCTATAAGCATATCCTTAAATATTCCTAGTCGTGAGGATATCGAGATAAGGCATCAATATCCCAGAGTAGACTAGTATATATGTTTCTTGACCCTGTATAGGGGCGATGAATGATCATATATATCCATTGGTGTTTGACACCAAAAGATTGTATAAAGGTGCTCATTAGAGAATGAATATACCGAACGGACTCGCTGAGAACTCCTATATGGCATTATATATACCGTTAGATAGCAGTTATCTGATGACATGAGTACAGGATAGTCTGTAGACCTGATATTGTTATAGTGTCTTGTGTGTTTCCTACTGTGCTTTGATTATTATCCTATCATGGCTTTAAAGAGTCTTGCAAACAGGTTTTAGTTAGGTACGGTCCCGAAACACATGGAGACAATTAGCGATCAGAAGGATTTCGTCTCTCCCGATATAAGGATTTGATGTCGTGCTGTGCCCTATTGACTGTAACCATAAGTCCCTAACGAGGGCGGATAAGATAAACTGATAAGTGTTATCAGTTGTGTCTATTGTGGTTGCAGGTTACTGATTGGCATGACTTATCAATTATTGGAGGTCCGACGGATACTACCATCCAGACTCGATATGCGACACTCTCAGACAAAGAGAACGAACTGTACATAGACTGTCATTATAAGGCTCTGTTGGATTTCGGACGAGCTAGCTTGTCGATCTTCCTATTCGCTTAACACATGAGTAGCCATTACGTGTAGCTAGTACGTCAATAGTACTGTTGACGTGCTTGTGGGATTTTGATATGATCATATCCTATTGCCAACGTATTAATGAGTGTTTAGAGTCCCATACAAGGTTTCCCAACATAAGAAAAACGATGTAGGGCACGTATGGGGATACTTGCAGGAGCTTGATTATGCACATGTATATGATACACGTATTATAATCGAGTGTTTATTAATATTAGCCGAGTTATATATGATATAACTAAATTATTAAATCAAGTGTTGATTTAATAATTAAATATGTGTGTGTGTGTGTAGTAATATCATGCTCTTTTTATTCTTCTCCTTATTATATATTTATATGTGATATAAATATGTGCGTGTGTGTGTCATGGTTGATGATATATGATAAATAGGTATATGAGAATCACATAGAAATCATGATAAGAATGAAGAGATTTATCTTTTATTTTTTTAAAGATAAAGAGGAATGACTCATTTTATTTAGAAGTGTGTAGATCAATGAGTCATTCTTGTTTTATTTTGAAAAGATAACCATGCATAAATCCAATGAATTCTCATTACAATTCCAAGTTGATTCTCTCTCTTCATCTTTTTCATCTCCTCTCTTGAGTTTAATTCAAAAGAAAAAGAAAAGAAAAGAGAAGAAAAATAAAGAGCTAAATCCTACATCATCCATCTAAACTTTTTTTAGCAAACTAGTATAAATAGTTCCTTCACTTTCTTTTTAGTTTATGAAGTGATGGCTTGTGCTTGTGTAATCCCAAGGTGGATCATCTTAGGTCAAGAAGATCACTTCAAGTTCGATCAAGGAGTCAAGAACAAACACTTCTTCCAAGCTTTTGAGGATGTAAGCAAACCCTAACCTTGAATGAAATTCTTCTTTCTTGTTTAGTAGTGGTTTCAAGTCTAAAATTTTAGTCAAGTTCCTAGTTTGAAGTTATTAGCTCTCTAGTTTTTTGAAAACTCTATATTTGCATCCTTACTACTTGTAGTAGAGAGGCTAATCACTTCTAACAGTTTAAGTCCACGTTAGTGTTTTTGTTTGCCAACAGGAGTTGAACTTTAGGATGCATTTCTCATATCGATGAGTTCCATCAGTTCAAGTTATTTGAGTTTGATCTAAGGATCACTATTCGTATTCGGGACTAAGTTCTAGTTAGAGGGTTCTGAGTATATAGGCTCAATTGATCATTTGATCACAAATGAAGCATAGGCTTCTATACTTGGCCTATTTTGGCTAAGTTCCAAGCTTGAGCTTGTTGTCAGGTGCGCTTTATTATGGATAGCTCGTGGATAGTGTACGGTAGACAATTTGGTGACATGCCGCAAAGCAGAATGCCAGTTTAAGGACATAATGATCTATCTTTTAGCTTGCGCGCACGCGTATATCACATGGCGAAGCGCATGATGTGAACATCTAAATGGTATACGCCCAATATTGGGATGCGATCCAATTTGAAGGCATTTATATTTCCTCCAAAGATGTATATATATATATATATATATATATATATAGTTTCATAGAACCAGTGCTCTGTTGTTCTTTGTTCTGATAGTGCGCACGTCTGTATGAAGTGCGCCTTAATATGGGGTGCGCATCAATATAAGGTGTGCATCTGTATGAGGTGTGCATCCAGGGTTAAGACATTCCATGTCTTGATGAAATTTCAAATTTCATATATTTCAAGAAGTTGGGACGAAGGAGGACTCGTTGGTTATTAGGACTCTCCACCTCTCTGAAAACGCTGAGAAATTATAACGCCATATATCATAGGTGTGGAAGGATGTACTCTTGAACCAAATCCTGTTTATGAGGGAAGAAAACATGTTGGAACTTTGCGAACTTATGTCACGCCCCGCTTCCCAATGTACGAGGAAGGGGACGTGGCGAGGCCGCAACGTATTTACTCAGAAATAAATACGTTAAGCGTAAATAAAAAATATAAATAAATGCACAAGAATAACAAAAGATGTAATATAATAATAGCAATTTTTATTAACATTCATTCTTTACATTACAACTGATTTGAAAAGGAAATGTACAATGATAGAAACCAATTCCTAAACAGTGGCATATGAACTGAAATAAGTACAAGTAAAAGCTAGAAGTCTGGCTGTGCTTCAATCTGCTCCAGATACTCCTGACTAGGCTCGGTCTCCTGAAGATCCGGTCCTCCTGACGAACATTCCAAAGAAAGAAATAGAAGGAATGTCGTCAGCGATCTAGCGTTCGGTAAGTCCCAAAAGAAAGAAAGGAATATGACAAGTAGAGAGAAATATAACTGTAATTTGAGCTTTATCTTTGTTATACTAACGTAGTTGTTTATACCTTGGTACAGAATGTATCAGTGTATACGAGAGGAGTCCAACTATCCCGTGGACCATGGTAACATGTAAGTACAAGGCCTCATCAAAACCACAGGACAACGGCATGAGAATTTATGTAGGTGTCTTTTAGTGTCCATCATCGTGCCACTTTTAACACATTCCGTACCAGTCTACCCCTTTAAAAACCCCGTAATGTATTATATTGAATTATAGTTATTAGAGTTACCGAGACCATGGATACAAGTTGTTCATATAATCAGGTTCAGGATGTAAACAAGTAGGCATGTAATCAAGTCAAGTTATAGCCATGGTTCGGTCAAGTCAAGTCATGTTTGCATGTTGATCTTGTTCTGATATTCAGGTTCAGATTCAAGTATTCATGTTTGGTATATTGAATTCATGTTTGAATTGGATTCATGTTTGGATTGGATTCAGATTAGACTTAGACTCAGATTGGGTCAGACACTTTAAAACGGATTTGGATCCTAAATTATATTCGGATGTTACCGGTAACTACTGCATATGGACGGTAGGATTTGTGTTTTTTTCAAGACAATTACCATTGATAACTCCGTTAAGTTTTTCTACCTTAAATAGGTAAGCACTCACTTTCTCCAGCTCCCTGAGGCTCAAGAGAATTGATCTCATTTAAACCTAAAGTCCTTAATTGTAATTTTATATAACCCAAGGGGGTTTTATGAAGAAAATAAATATTTTATATACTTTCAAAATAAATCTCGAGTATTTATTTATATTATTTAAGGTTTTCATGGATGTGATTTTAAAGATTGAAGTATATTAGTGAATATTTACATATCTTGAATAGTTCAATATATTTTAGTGTAAGACTTGTCTTATATTGATACTTGATAGTGTTTTAGTGAAACTTGTCATTCTTTTATTTTTAGAAAAACATGGAATTTTATTATAACTTGAAAATATATGGTTTGATAATATTTATATAATATTAAAAATTAATTTTATTATTAATTAGAAAATCTTTTTTTCTTAAAAATCATATTAAAAATCTTTCGAGACCGAATGCTCCGTGAGGAGGTCCGCATCTCGCTCTACTAGCCCAAAGATGTGCAATAATCTGCACCATCCAATAGTGGGTCCCCTGAAAAGGGTTGTAGAGGCATAATCGCAAAGAATTTTTGATAATACAATTTAAAGAAAACCGGGTCTTTATAGTTCATGGTATTTTAATGAAATATCGTATTTGCCACAATAATATGTTTCCAAGAGTATCATGCTATGTAAACATGTGTGTATATGAGGGGTAGGTCATTACCCCGTGAAGTTTTCTAAAGATAATAGTAAGCAAAATAATTAAATATGGTAGATACAAGGTTCATGGTATTTTACTGTAAAAGTTATATTAAACTTATCTAGCATGATATTTTAAAGTGAAAGTTATTTCTAAACATTAGATTCATGGTTATAAACATAGGGTAAGGGTTTGCATGAAAGTTATGGAAGAAAATAATGAAATTTTTAGGTTTTAGAATGAGATATCGGTAGTAACTCCACTTATCGACATGTTTTATAAAGAGAACTTTTTTAAGAAGAAAGAGAAGAATGGGGAGGAACTTACTAGCTAGAATGGTAGGAAAGAGGTAAAAGAAGATGTGGTATCCTTCGTGACGTCGTGGAGTCGCCGGAACTTGCTCGATTCCTTGCCGGAAGTTGGTCTTGGGCTAACTCCACTTCTACTCCACTTGTACTTAGAAAAATTTGATAATTTTGGTTAGGGATTTCAGAGTAAGGAGGGGCTAGGGTATAGGGTTGTATTTATAGTATGGAATTAGAGTTTTGGAATTGAAAGAATGAATTGAAATGTATTAAAAATTGGATTAATTGAGAAAATTGAATTCTCTGTTTAAATTCAGAGTAAACAAATGGTGCAGGGATGATGAGGGTAGGCCAAAGGTTTTGTGTGTAAGACACGGGAACTTTTCCCCTACGGACGACCATCGGCGCCGGCCCTATGCATCATCTCGCCGGTCCAATGGTGGAGAAGAGCCGGTGGATTTGAGCCACATGTCCAAACTTGTATTAACTCTAATTTGCACATGTTTGATTTCTTCAGACTTTTCATTTTATGTGCAATGCACGTGTAAACTTTTAGGCTTCCAAAAAGTTTAAAAGAAAATTTCTGAAAAATAATGTGCCTGAAGGGATTCAAACACAGGAGCTATGTCACAGCAGTGCAAGGCTTTACTAGTGAGCTACAAGTTGTTTCTTGATGTTCTTAAACAAAAATAACGTATAAAGTGTACTCAGGCTTGCAAACTCCATTCTGTACATTAACTTAAAAATTTTCGTACAGTAAATTCGGATTCATTACATATTTTATCTAAGGATTGTTAGTCTTATATGAGACTAAGATCAACTTTATATGATATGGGCTAAGGATCATTAGTCGTGTATGGGACTAAAATCAACTTAGAAATATTGCTTCAGGATCGTTAAACTTATTTTAGATTAAGTTCAACTTAAAGTTGTGAGCATATGGGCTCGATTGATTTTAATTAAAGAAATTTAAAACTTCAGGACTTAGCCCGTTTTAGGACTAAGTATTGGATTTCTGTATCACCCAACAGTGCTCAGCACTCGATCAACATGACCTTGGCACGCACGTCTTCATCACGTGGGTCGCTGAACTCTGGTGCCCACGTGTCTATCACATGAGCTGTCGGGGCCTTTCTTGGCTGTTGGTGCTCACGTAGGTATCACGTATCTACCTTAGAGATTAATCTCTATAACTTTAGAAAATTTAAGTTTTCTGAAACTTAAACTTCTGCTAATAGTATTTTGACCATTAACGATCACCAAAATCAATATTTAATGATCCGAGATTCTCTGTTTTGTATGGTTCATCATCATAGGGTTCTTCGAAGTTAAACTTCATCTTTTACCATTGATCTTTAGAATCTAGATGTTTGCCATCATTTTGGGTGGAGTTTTTTTCTAAATCTTCCCTCAAACCCTAGATCTTAAAATCAAAAAAATCCCTCTGTAAGAGGAGATTCGATATAAGGATCATAAGATCCGAGAGAAGAACTTAAGTTCTTATATGAAGCTTAAGCTTCTTTAATGGAGATTAAACTCCTATTTATTTTACCTCGATTTTGATGAGGAGTAAGATGATCTTCAAAGAGAATTAAATTCTCGGTTGCAGAAGTTTATGAGGGGTCTCTCTATTTGAGGAGGAGGATAATCTTCAAAGAGAATTAAATTCTCGGTTTCGGCAACTTATGGGGGATCTCTCCTTGTTGAGATTGAAGTCTAGAGTTCTTTTTATAGGGGATGAAATTCTATTGGGCGGGTAGAGAAAATATTTCTCTAATTGATCTTAAAATCAGCCCGGATGCTTAAGTATCGTTCGATTAATTTACAGTGCATGCGCACCATCGGATCAACCGTTATGTCAATCTCTTTGTTAAGAAATATATTTTTAAATCAAAAAATATTATTCTTCTTCAGCAGAAGCACATGCTTCGTTGGGTACAGTTGCGCATTGCAAGGATGTGCAAACGTGCTTCGCACGTTTCGCAGTCTATGTCATGCATCAACTTACACATGCACATGTATATTGATGCGCATGTCATCAAAGTGACTTTTTGCCATGTGCACACTTAATACTTGTGCAAGTTTCTTGGCCTCTTTATTTTAGATGCATACTTAGTAGCTTGCGCATTAAAATTGGTGCGAACAATAACCAAAAAATTAGAGCAAGCACCAGAAGCCTAACACCTAATGATCGATTCAAACACTAAACCAGCAAACTAAACAACATATCTGGTTACAAGTTTGCAAGAATACAACCTTTGTAGCATGTTCATCCAATCGTGGAAGACCCCTCCAAACTCCGTAGGCCGTCGGAAATGAGCTTGAGGGTCAGTTGCCCTTACCAAAGATGATTCGCCTGAGTGAAACTGATCCAAGCTCCAACTTCATCTAAAAATCCTAGTGAATCAACCTAAAGATCACAATTCGCTAGGTTGTGATGTTTAAAGATGTAGGGATTTTTCCACTATCATTTAAGCTCTCATTTTTCCACTCAAGAGAGTGAGCTCAACACATGAGCAAAGAAGGAAGAAGAAGAAGATGAGAGAGTGAGCATGAGAGAGTGTCATAACATAATGAATAAGAGTAATTGGAAATTTTTTCCAACCATGAAAATATGACAACCATTTTCAAATAAACAAATCCGAGTCCTTCCCTCTCAACCATATCCCCTTTCCACCTCATCATGCCACCTCATTTCTTTCTTTTTCATAAAAGAAAATCCATAAATGAGGTGTCATCCTTTTAGAAGTATTCCGTATAAATACAAAATACAACCCCGGTATATATATCATATACATATACGCGTATCCGTATAAAAACACGAATAGCCAAGTGAGAGAAAATGAATAGTGAACATAATACTAGAATATATATATATATATATATAAATTATTAAATCAATACATTATTTTATAATCTGGCTTAATCTTAAGACGAGTGGTATTATCAACCGTCCGATTAAAGTCTGTGTAACCGGTATACGTATTTAATCTGACCCCTACACGTATCAACATACTGTCTCTACATCATATCTTATGAACCGAGAAAACCCTCTATGTGGGACTCTAAAGACTCAAAAATATACTGGCAGTGAGTTACTGGATAAATCCACAACCAAAAACATGTCAGCGGCACTA
The DNA here is from genome assembly GCA_030015575.1 of Agapanthus africanus. Lineage (NCBI taxonomy): Eukaryota > Viridiplantae > Streptophyta > Magnoliopsida > Asparagales > Amaryllidaceae > Agapanthus > Agapanthus africanus. The sequence continues at coordinate 40,966,886 of CM057341.1, forward strand.
GCTGTACGTAACGGCTATTCAGATATATGCCGAAAGAGAGGTCGACAATCAAGTTTGTCCATAACCTACCGAGCCTGTAAATGACTAATTGGTGCATTTTAATGCATATTTATATACCCTTACTTGTCATTATTTTGCCTATTTTATACTGTTCCAGATATGTTTTGTCAATAAAGGCAAATTACAGGGTTTAAAAGGAAAAGTGCGCAAAAAACGGATTGCATGCGTTGAATGTGGACTTGATTAAAACTAAACTGAAACGAGCAAACAATTTATCAAAAACAGAATGAAGACTAAGATTCTCGAGATCAAATTAAATAATATGGAAAAAAATCTAGAGTTCTATTTCTTCTAACTTTCGGCCAAAACAAAGATTTCGGGACTTTGGTCGAAATTTTATGGATCCAGGATCTCAAATTTTTAGGCAAAATTGTATTTCCCCATATCTTCTGTAATGGTCGTTTTGATTTTCCAAAAGCCCTATATACACTTCTGTAAACATCATTAGTGTTTCATACCTCCTTTAACTTTAAAATTAGGGTTTTTGTTTTGGATAGATCAAGTTTGTAGTTATTTTTTTATATGAAGTTGTTCTATTTTATTATTTCTTTTTCTCATATCATAGGTAGCTAAACTTTTATCTACGGTTAGAATTATTCTTTCTATCATGATTGTGATGTTTTAACTTCTCTATTTCTTTTTCTTTTTTCTTTATTTTATTGTGAGTTTCTTTTGATTAAAAATTCATCTTTTTTTATCATATTGTTAAACTAGGCTTTATGATGATAGATTAATACCCTTGAATAGGTTTAGGAAAATGTGATAATACCGAAATACTAATTAGTTTAATGATAGCGTGAAGAACTAGAAAACTAATTAGAGAAGATAATATGGTATATTTATCAAAGGAAATTCAACATAATTAATTAGGGTAATCTAAATTACACCGATAAACATAATTTAACTGATAAATTGAAAATTTAGGGGTTACTTTATAAAAGGGTAAAACTAGGTTTTTTGTGATTAATTAGACTTATTTGATTTAATTGTTTTCTACATGATTTTATATAATCGATAGAGTGGATCTAATTGTATGAAGTATACTTACTTGTTGGTTTGATATTTCATTGCTATATTATTTTATCATATACTTTTATATAATTAATAGATCACTAATTAAAACAACGAAGTAGAAAAGAAATAGAATCTTATAAACCAACCATGATAGTAAAGGTAATTCGACACCCTACGTTTATTATTAAACTCGCTTTGTAATTTAAACTTGTACTTTTATTTTATGCATTTTAATTAATTAATTAAACCAATTCTTTTAATTTTACTTTTTTTTTAAATTGGTTAGAATTCTCAACGCCTTCCTGTGATCGATCCGTAAGTCCTACTGCGAACAACTGTATATTTAACGTTAAAATTTAAAGACTAACAAAATCACCACCAATGACAATTTTCGTATAGTCCGGTCTTTCGTCTAAAAGTATATCACATACCGGGTAAAGGGGTGGAAATCATCACACCCTTAATAACCCGATAAGTCGTGACGGTGTTAAGCTCATAACCAATCAAGAAACTACTGATCTCCGATCAGTAAATCTCATCCGTCCTGACCAGGGATTTATGGTGATAGCCAACCGAACACAACGCGACATCGACTCCCTATACCGGGAGAGACAAACCTCTTCCGATCACTCGCTGCCTCCATGTAGATCAGAACTGTATCTAACTAAAAGCTGTTTGCATGACTCTTTTGAGCCGTGGTAGCATAGTAATCAAAGTATGGTGCGAACTCACATGAGACAAATAACGATCTCAGGTCTAAAAACTATTCGGTAGTCATGCCACAGGAGAACTGCTATCTGACGATAGATATAATACCATCTAGAAGTTCTCGACGAGTCTGTTCGGTGTACTCATGTAACACCTTAGAATGCGATTAAAGATAATTAAGCGATTTAATGCGGGTTTTTAATAAAATTTAACCAATAATTATTTTCATATATTTTATTTTAATTAATTAATATTTTCTTTAATTATTTTTGTACTTGCACACACATGTGCATGTTAATCTAGGGTTAAGTAAGTGTTAACCATGTTTTACTGGCCATGGAACTTAACCTTATATCTTATGATATATTCTTATATTTCTATTTAAGCAAAAGAGTTTTATTTGTTTTAAAAATGAAAAGAAAGAGAACATGGTAAGGCATGATGGCTTGGGGGGACAAAGCATGGGGGGCATTTAATGGGAAGAGAGAGAGAGAGAGAGAGAGAGAGAGAGAGCATGGCTCAACTCTCATCTCTCACCCTTACCCTCTCACTCTCTCTCGTTTCCTCACAACCCTCACACTCTCTCGTTTTCTTCTTCCTCTTCTTTTTCTTCACTTGATCCATATTTTCCTTCACTAACCTTAAGCCTAAACCTACATCAAACACCACTAAACCTTTCACTAAACTTGCTAAAGCCCTCTTGTGATGTCTTGGAGCTTGATGGCTAGGATTTCATCCAATTCTTGGTGAGGTATTGATATTAAACTCTTTATTAGGCTTTAGGGAAGTTTGTTTTGTTAAATAGTTTCAGTTTAATACCTTAATGTTTTAAGATTAGTGTTAATATTGTATTTTTGTTATGTTTAGGGTTTCTGTTGAATCTGCTATCGACCCAGATATTTGTTTAGGAAGTTGCCATCACAGAGAGCTAGTTTAGAGACCTAGAACCTACACCAAAAACCTGAGACCATTCCCAAAAATCTTGGCCGCGGATTTAATGTTTCTGGCCGCAATTTGCGACCAGATTGGGGAGATGGGGTTCGTGTCTTGGTCGTGGGGTCTCTGGGGAAAAGTTTAGGCTTTTGGGATATGCAACTTTCACTAATTCTTTGTGTAACAAAATCTGGGACCGTTTAGCTAGAATTCAAGCGTTTCGGCAACGTACGATGCGGATTTATCCGACTTCCGTTTTAGTGTTTCGTGCGTATTGCATCCATAGGTATGGTCTAGGAGGTCGCTACACGCGTTTAGCCCGTTAAGCTAACACTTGGTAGCTTGTGGGAGTCGATTCGTTAGTTGCCGTTTGTGTTCATGTGTTATCGTAAGTTTACTATTTTTTTGCGTTATGGCTTTGTGTAATATTAGGATCCTTTGCGGGGACTTTGGACGCTGCTAGGAAGGGGAAAGAGGTGATCGGATTCACCTAGCTAAGATCGTCCGGTGAGTAAATTTAACATCTACTGGGGAATCGCCTGTATGGCGCTACGTCGAGGGCTAGATTCAGTGATATAACCATATACTTTTATATATATATATATATATATATAGATTGTGCATGAGTACCATTTTGCACATCCTATTACCTGTTGTACATTGACATAGTATTAATTGGACACTGCACCATTACTAATGGTTCATGTTGCACGAGTATTGAATTATATGCCACACATATAACGTTGGTAATTGCCATGACGCGCTCACTATAGAAATTTCCATGACACGCACACTATAGAATCTGCCATGGATAAATATATTGTACCGCATTCATTATTAACATTTAGACATTAATTCTTGTTCTATTATGCATTATGAATTTCATCATATATACATACATGCATACATACATACATTACTATAGTAATATATATATACTCTTATATGGTGTTTTATTTCGATTTCGTGGATTTAGGAAACTGCAAGATTACCTTTTGAAAACTTAAAATATTTAAAAAGTGTGGTTTTCCCTTGATATGATAATTGCGTCCACCATGAGTTTTCTCGGTTCTGAGCTTTTTCGAATACCCGATTTGAGGAGGTGGACGAGCCGTCTGCGGGTACATGGTGGACCCGGTAAGGTATCCCGGGGCAAGAAACTCGAGATGTAGACGATGAGCCTGGCAAGGGGAGTACTACCTACCAGTGATTGTATGGAAACTCGACGGATATGCGGAGGATACCGTTCGGAGTTATGAGATGAGATGGATATGAGGGCCGATCAGAGTGGCGATGCCTGAAATATTAGGATTTGGGGTGTCGTTGATGGACACCGGATTTCTATGATGATGATTCATTGATGAGGATTATGTTTTATCCCACACTCAAGATTTATTATGACATGCACTGTTTCATATAGTTGTTGTACCCTAGTGGTGTATCTTGATCATGATTTTGTTGCATATCCATACTGCTATACTTATGCCATCAGATTGCATATTTCGGATTATCGCTTTTCATGCATGCTTGCGATTATCTGTACGATATTATTTACTATTCACGAGTTAGCAACTCACCTCGTTGTGCCACAGTGTTTTGCAGGGTTGACCCTCAGTGTAGTCACGGCAGAGCTCTTTATTGCATCATTTTCAGTGGATACCGCTACTGTTGGGTGTGAGACCTTTTATAAGTGGGTTTTTGTGCCAGTATCATATATTTCCGCTTGTATATCTTATTTGTATCTTGTACTCTCCATCTATCACTTACATGTATTTGACTTAGAGACGAGACTGAGAGATTCGGTATTTGCATACTATTTGTGCTTCCGGTTGTCGTGCTCGTGTGAGCCGGCTTTTATTTCATGCTGCGATAATGTTTTACCTCTTATTATGCTGTTTTCACTTCTTATTTGCTTATTTCTTCGCTACGGCGTCGTATATATACCTGTTGTGGTTATGTTCCGCTTTTAGGCGTGAATTGCTCCCGTTTTGGGATGCCTTTTATATATTCTATGTTTGTACCTGTTTGGGGCTAGTTTTTATAAAGGAGATGCTGCCGAAATTTTTAAGAAAATAAATTTAAGTTTTGAGATTTTTAACTTGGTATTTTAAATGTTTTTAACTAATGTTTTATCACTCTATCTTTTCATGATTTAGAATTCTGGGTTTTTGGCTTACTTGAATTACGTTACGCCTAGTGACGTTGCGCGATTTAAGTGATGATTGTTAGTTATGTATATGCCCTAGAGGCCATTGTTGTACACATGATATATATTATAGTGGATGCTTGGACATATATATAGAGAGGACTTTCTTTCTCGACATGATAGTATACTATCTGATTACACTTTGTCTTAACATGTAAACTTGTATTGTGATACTGTTTTGCTCTCACATGTTGATAAAGCCCTTAGGATGTGTACTTGAGTACCAGGACTATGATGGAGATCATACTAGTGGGGCTAAGGGTAGTCCACAAGTACATCCTATAATTGTTCCTAGTCAAGGGTGTATCGAGACAGGGCATCAATATTCCAGAGTAAACTAGCGTATACGCTTCTTGACCCATATGATGGGCGATGGATGATCCCATATCCATTGGTGTTTGACATCAAAGATGGTATACGGGTGCCCAGTGGAGACTGTGTACACTGAACGGACTCGCCGAAAACTCCTAATTGTTATTATACCTATCGTCAGATAGCAGTTCTCTGGTGACACTGGTACAGGTTAGCCTGTAGACCCGAGATCGTCATAGAGTCTTGTATGATTGCCACTGTGCTTTGATTTCCATCTTACCACGTTCAAGAGAACGTGCAAAACGGTGGCTTTTGGGTACAATCCTGAATCACATGGAGGCAATGAGCTATAGAAGGGGATTCGTCTCTCCCGGTATTGGGGGTTGATATTGCGCTGTGCTCGATTGGCCATAACGATAACTTCCTGGCCAGGGCTGATACGGAGATTTACTGATAAGTGTTATCAGTAGTTTCTCGACCCGTTCTGAGCCTCACATCGGCACGACTTATCGGTTACTGGGGTCTGACGTTTACCACCCCTAGACTAGATATGCGGCATATCAGACGAAAAGACCGGACTGTACGGTAGTGTTACTTACAGGCTTTACAGGAGCTAGAGCGGGATTGCTTGTTGATCTTCTGATCGCTCAATACCCGAGTAGCCGTTATGTCCAGCTAGTACCGCTGACGGCTTGTGGGTGCTTGATATGATCATCACCTACTGCCGGCGTATTGACGAGTCTTTAGAGTCCTACACAGAGGTTTACTGGCTCAAGCAAAACGAAGTAGGAGCGCATGTGTGATATGTGCGGGACCGAGATTAGTACGAGTATGTGATACCGTATTATATTCTTGCGATATTAGTATCGGTCGGTTATATGTGATATAGTCGGGTTATCGATTCAAGTGTTGATTCGATAACATAATACATATGATATTAGTCGGTTATAAGTGATATAGCCAGATTATCAAATCAAGTGTTGATTTGATAATTTAATGTATAATTGTATATTTGATATACTAGATTACATTAACTAATATTAGCTCACTTAAACATTTCTTTTTCTCACTTGTGTGCATACAGTATATATGTGATATATATTAATGTACAATTTTTTTGTCATGCTTGATGCTACACACAACATGGGTGTATGAGACTTACACCATACTTATGATAATTATGAGGATTATTTATTTTAAGTAAATCCAAATTAGATGGAAATTAGTCACATGCATGAAGCTTGTGGAAGCTTGTAGATGCATTGACTTGGTCCACTAATTTTGTTTTACCTAAGATATTTATTAAGCTAACCATTATCACTTAGCCATGGTCATGTCTCTACATGAGTTAGTATATGATACAAACTCACCCATGGTTGGCACACACACTCTCATCTATTATTTTCTTCTTCTTCTTCTTCATGAGCCAAGCTCTCTAGGTTTTTGAGAGGAGAAGAAAAAGAGTGAGAAAATTAATTTTAAAGTGAGCAAAAATCTTACTTCATCATCCTCTACTAGATTAGTCATTTAGTTTAAGGTATTAGCTTCACCAATCCCTCATTAATTAAGTAGTAGCTTGGGTTAGTGTCTCCTCGACCTAGATCATCTTAGGCCTCGAAGACTTCGTGCAAGCTCATTCCTTTCACATTGTGGAGCCGTTCTAGAGTCCGCAAGATCACTACTTGGAGCAAGGGGACTACTACACGGAGATATTGAAGTGAAGGACCGGTCTACAAAGGTTGTATTGCTTGTTCACTTAGTTATAAAGTTGTTTACATATTATATCGTCTAAATCTCTAGTTAAAGATTCTATGTTAGGGTTCTTCTAGCATGACAAAATTTTGAAATTGGCATGGATGATACCACCCGAAACATTTTTGTCGTGCTTAGGAACCCAACAGTGTTATTAGAGCCAAACTAGAGATTTAGGCGTTGTCTAGACGAAGTTAGAAGTCCGATCGAACCCCGAAAACCCAATTTTGAACCCCTCTCTGGAAATTTTTCCAAAAGTTGGATTTTTCCATGTTAAAAATACTCTAAAAATCATGCTGGTAATTCCATAGACCCACCTGAAGAACAAGTCCCTAACTTGTCTAAGTGACCGCGGAACCACGGCCAAAACATGGTTTTGGCGGCGGTTCTGTAGCGCCACTTGAGAGGCTTGGGACGGGCCTTCAGCTGCTGGTCCATGGGCACTGTGGTATGGTTCTGGGTACTTCTAACACTGCTCAAGTGTTGAGTTCTCTGGGAAATTTTGGGAATTCGTTGATTCGATCGAAACGTTTAATATCGTCTAGCTATCTATGATTGTGATACAATATTTGGAATCCACAATAATTAGTTATATGATAACTAGTTTGAATTTTATAAATCTAGCAATCTAGTCTCAATTCATCGATTGCCACGGAATTTTGATGTGGATCAAAAGTCCGTCGCAATTACGTAGTGCACGCGGATACTCGCCGAGTAACGTTACTAGATAGCCACGCCCCATAGCCCCGACCAAGTGACTATAGGAAAACCCCGTTGCCTAAAGCATCCATTCGGGTGCTCGCGGCCGCGGTGTTCTGCCTAAGTGCACTTTGTCGACGGTATCGGGGGTGCAGCCATCTACTAAAGTTTCCGACGAGCATTCGATATGAATGTCGGGAATCTTGTTGAATTGCCCGACTAGTTATTGGAAAGTGTTTTCAATGTCGAGACTAGTTATTGAAAAGGGGTTTATAATTGTTAGGCATACGATATCTAAGGAATTCATTTGGTTAGGCATGAAATCCAAAGTATGTGATACATTGGGTTTATGATGTCTAAGGTGGTTGCGGATTCCAATTGTTGTAGTTTTTCATTTTCTTTTCTGCGACCGTAAGTGTAATATGTGGTGTATCGCCGGTTTCGTTACTATATGTCAACGACGATTGGAATACGCATATTTACTTACGTTGATGACATGTTGTCACTCCCCGCTTCCCAGAGTGCGCTAAGATCGGCACATGACGGAGCCAACCATACTACCTGTAGATAGGAAATATTCCTCCACAGTCACATTACGGCTGTAGAGATATCAAGAACAATAATAAACTATCTAACACATTTCCATAGGCAAAATAAACGAGTCAAGAATAAAATAATAAGCGGAAGCAATAGATCCAATAAACAAAACACCTGGAAAGTAAAACTGGATACCAACTGGATCCTCACTACTCGGCCTAACGGCGGAAGTACTCCTGATCAGCCTGCGACAAAGGTAGAGAATCTGGGCCATGCAAAACCCAGCCGTCAGTGCATCATAACATCAAGCAATAATATAATCAAGGGGTAGCAAGGCATGCATGTACGAGTATGAACGGTAAAACAGGTATAGCAGTAATATAAATAAGGACAGTGAAGGGTGAGGCACAGGTGATGTGCAGTGAGTAATCTAAACTGGTCTACTGGGTTAACTACTCTCAGTCTTTGAAATCAATTTGATGAATCATCGATGTAACTCAATAGTATCCCGTGCGTACCCGGGACCACGGTCTAAGACTCTCGGGCTGAATCCGAGACGTGCCGCAAGACAGTAAAAGGTAGTATGTAACGACGAATGATGTCAGCAGCAGCATCCCGGGGCTGGCCTAGCCCGTAAGACTGATCAGTAAAGGTATCGAACTGTCGAGTTACAAGTCGGGTTTCATCATTGATTTCCCCATACCCCCAAGTTATGTGTTCAAGTCAGGTATTGATAAATCTGGAGCTAATGCCAACACAGGGTCAAGCAAGTACAGGTTTGTCAGAATAGACAACAGGAAATGTCCGTAGGGACAACAGGTCAAGATTGTTGGCATTAGTAACAAGATCAGGTAACAGGTCAAGCTGTGGTACATCAGGTCACGTCAGGTAGTGTACATGGATCCAATCAGGTCAAGTAGTGCATAAGTATCAAGTCGTGTCAAGCAGTAGTGTATCAAGTCATGTCAGGGGGTGCCCAAGTATCACGTGGGTGCTCATAATCAAACCATACTAAGCATAGGTACACACAAACAAGTATGGGGTACCAATATAACAATAAAAGGGAATAATGTGATGTGATATGCAAATAGATATAAATTCAAGATATGGATGCACAACTATCGATTAGGGTTACGTTTATAGTTCCAATATTAAATAGGATGCAGTTTATTAATCATGGGGTATTACAACAACGGTATTAGGTTATAAATGAGATCGGTAAATGCAGTTGTATGTGTTCTATTCGATATGGATGCGAATTGATATCATATCACCTTTAAATGATAAACTAGTTAATGCACGATGTTCAATTAAACAATGTGAATGGTTATATTCAATTTGATGCGGTATACTATAGTATGATATGTGACAAGATAAGTTTGCATATGCTAGATATGAAATGATAAGAATGGATGCATACGGTCACTGTAAAACAAGTACTTTGGTTGCACGGTTTGAAATTCAATTATTATATTTATTAAAATAGATGCATAAAATATAATGTAGCATGTAGTAAGATAAACTTGCCTCGGGGATCCACAGATGCACGGCACCCAGCAAGAATGCGAGAAAACGACGGAAAATCTCCATTGGGGCATTTCGTCGAACACTTTGCGCGCACAATCGAACATTGACGGAATGGAGATCTAGAGGCAGAGAAATGATCATTTCGTTTACGCAAAAGCAGGCCACACATTGGAGCCTCGGTTCTCATCTCGGAGTCGCGTCGAAAGGGCTGTCGAATGTCAAGGGTTTGGTGTAGACAATCGGCCAAGAGGGGGAGATGAAGGCGAGGGGGTTACTCTGGCTTGGCTCTGGGTTTCGAACAGAGAAGGTGAGGAGATGGTGACAATGTCTCCGGCGATGAGAGGTGCCGGCGGTGGGTGTGGGCTACGGTGAGGTTCGGGTTGCAGGAGGTGCTCGGGGATGGATGTGCAGGCGCTCGGGGTTGGAGGAGGAAGAAGAGAAAGAAGTGAGGAGATGATGAGGATGACGACAGCGATGTCGACGGTGAGGTTCAGGCATCGGGTTAGGTGACCAGCGGTGGTGGTTTCAAGATTGTCGGGGTGTGCAGGTAAGGGTTGAAGGAGGAAGGAGAGAGAGGAGAAAGGAGATGGTGACGAAGGCGAGGTGAGGCTGACGAGGTTGTCGCCGGCGAAGAGGTGCAGGAGCGGGGAGATGGGTGCGAGCGAGGGCAGTCGAGGTTCTTGGGTTTGTGGCTCGGGATCTTGGGGAGAAGGAAAGAGGAAGGTGAGGAGGTGGTTGTGGAGAGGAGAGGCCGACGAGTTGGTCGGCGGTGAGGAGACGAAGGGTCGTCGGCGCGAAGGCGACGGCGAGGCAGGGGCGTGGGCGCGAAAAGAAATATGAGGGGAGAAGAAGAAAGTGAGGGGAGAGAAAGAGACGTGAGGGGAGAGTTTTAAAAAAAAAGGTTTATAAAGAATTAAAATTATATATATAATATAAAGAGAGAGAGAGAGAGAGACAGGGAGAGAGAGAAAGAGAGAGAGGAGGTATCGAGAGGAGTGAGAGAGATCGAGATGAGAGAGAGAAATGAATAGTTAGGAGAGATAAATTTGTTTGTTTGTGGGAGAGAGAGAAAGGATAGCGGGGAGAGAGAGAGGGAGGGAGAGAAAGAAAGAGAGTAAGAAAAAGAAAGAGAGAGAGGGAGTAGGGGTCACGTGCCAGTGAGAGGGGGGAGTTGAGCTGGGTTAGTTAGGAAAAGATTTTTAAATTTTAAAAGATTTGTGGTTAAAAGAATATTTTAGTTGGTTATAAAATTTAAGTCGTAGCTTAATTTAATTAAAAAAATTGGATTTTCAGGTAAATACAAATCTACTCCAAAATACGCCTGGGTCGGTGATTTGTCTCAAAAACTATCTATAACCGCAATCAAGAACGGCGTCGCATGAAGCTAGCCGGTGAGTACGGGTCGGTCCACAGGGATGTTGTGATTCTCCTAATCGCGCTAACGAGTTAATTCCGAAGGGTGTTCGGATTGATTATTAAATCTAAAAACCTAATTAATCTATATCTAAGTCTTGCTAGGGTTAGGTCTAGGTTAAGTTTGGAAAGTCTATAAATCTCACCGCTTTCTATACCCATATGAAGATCTAATTAGGTGTTATGGTAAATATTAATAAAAGGGATTAGGATGATCGGAAAGATTGTTCTTCCTCTAGATCCTTGTCCTTCCTTTCTTAATCTTTACCCTAACCTCCATGGAAAACCTTAAAATCCGGGCCTTTAGACTACGGTATCACCGCTACCTCGTGGGTAGAGTGCCGTAGGGAGCGAAATAAGAAGGTATGCATGGAGTTCTGTGAAAATATATGATGGGCAAGAAAGGGGATGAGAGATCTTCGTCTCTCAAACCTTCCCCAGATCTAACCCTAACAAGCAAGGAGACTACTTACTCATTAGGGAATTAAAATACATTTATCTAGGGCAGAGAATAAAAGATTAACTAGGACAAGAAATTAAATTTATCTAAAGCAAGAATAGAAAATTAACTTAGGGCTGAAAATAAAGAACTTACAAAAAATGATGCTCTCCAAAAGAATACTGAAATTTATTAATAAAGGGAGGCATAAGAAATTACAATGAGTAGAGTTCCTATTTATAGAGAATAGGAAACCCTAGGTTACAATTGATTTGTATGTCTACATTTACCAAAATATCCTTAGGAAGACCTAGTCAAAGTAGAATTCAAGCTTTGGTAAAATTTTATGTCTCTGTCTCTTTAAAGAAAGTAATGGGCCTTGGATCTTTGGGCTTCCTTATTATTTGGTTCTTTATTAAAATAGCTTCTATGTTTCTTCCAGATCTCTAGTGAATAATTACGGTGGACTTTTATCCGTTCACTTTGTAATCTTGGACCTTGCATTGCCTTGTACTTTGTGAATTTTATCTTTGATGTCGGCTTAATCAAGAGTCTTCTGTTTGTTGGTCAAAGTCCACTTTTGCATCGTCTTTTCATCGTTTTCACTGTTTTCTGTCCAAGAACCTGTAACCTGTAATATGTAGCAGACATGCGTCAAAAGCACCTGTTTATTTATAAAAAGAATAAGAATGGGGAATATAATAATGCAATATTATGATATGAACAAATACCCCCAAACTTATCTTTTGCTCGTCCTCGAGCAAACTTATTTTTATTCTCAATAAAAATCTAACCTAGCCACACTTTCGCAGGGAAACGCGATTGCACTGAGCACGTGCAACAAGCCGTTAAACCTCTAGGTGTCCCTAGTAGGAGGAATGTTGTCTCCTGAGGGTTTTCAGCGGATTACACCCACAAAATCCTATCAATTCGGCCTATTAACTTTAATTCTCCAATTAGGTTTTCTAACAAGGAATTCTATTATCTTCGACCCGTAAATTATCCACCCATATTCTTCACACTTCCTCATCATCTAACTTAAGATTATATATGTTCTATAAACTTACTTCGCTTTCGGCATCTCTTAAGTTTTCCTTCTAGGGTTCCATCTCCACTTAGGAATTTTTATCAATTCTACTAAAGATACAAGTTCTATTCTTCATTCCTTTCTCTTATCTAAACTCTAATCACATATCCCCGCGTGTGTGTAAATATCACCCCTACACTTGGAAATTCAAATCAAGCAATCGTACTCTTGTCCGTTGTCCAAAGCACTTCTTAATTGGTGAATTTTTAACTGAATTTTGCTTACACATCCTTCATGCGCCCGCTAATACTTCTTGAGGTACCAACAACCGATTACAAGATGCGTTAGCACTTTAAAGCGTACTTTCTAGTCTTGCAACACCCAAGGCTTTAGCAGTGACTCCCAAACCAGTTGGTCTAAGGCACTAGGTGATGAAGCACCCTCGCTAAATATTTTTCTATTTTTGCAGTCTTAAGTAATCACAAAAACCAGTGTTCATTTTTTTTTAATTCTTTATTCGCATTTTTTTTTCTTTTATTTTCATTGTACTAAGGACTTTAGACAAGAGCATTTCAAGGTCTCTTCTACTATTCCAAGTTTCAAGGTGCGTGATTGTGCAAATTGTAGGGTATACGTTTTCAGAATCTAGACTTAAGCTAGGAACTATTTTTCAAACTTATACTCTAATAAAAGTTTTAATACTTTTCCTTTGTTTCGACTTAGTCCAAGAAGTGAACCCAAAATTTACCTATTTCTAAATAAACTACAAAGGCATATACTTTCTACCGTTAAACTTTAAGGAATGTTATTTTTAGGGTTTTTAATTTACTAAGTCTAAGATCTAGTTGTTCCTAACCAGTTAACCTATTTGTCAAACTCAAGTCAATTAGCCAAAATTGAATACATTGATTTTTATAATTTTTGAAATTTTTCAATTTTTATGGGTTTTCAAATAAATATGCAAATGCAAAAATATGTACAAATGAATGCGAAGGTAGAAGACGTACCGAGCATACCCCCAAACTTGAACTTGACAGTGTTCTCACTGTCATGCTAAACCAAGAGGGTCAAAATACCGGCACTCCCCTGTTTATTTATTTACATTTTTTTTATTTTTTTGAATTTTTTAATTTATTTTTATTTTTTATAGAAAAAGAAAACAAAAATATATATACATATATACAACAAGGTTCTCCCCAAACTAAGCAAGGCCTTACATAAGCCAAAGGTGAGCACCAACCATTCAAAAATCTTATCGTGGTAATGGTAGGGTTGGTGAAAGAATGGGGTGGAAAGAAAAGAAATGAGAAGCACACGAGACCAAATGGGAAGAAGTGTGGAATATGGTCTCGGCGGAGGAGAAGAATGGCGGAAAAAAGAAAGAAGTGGGGTACGATCTTGAGGGTGTAAAGCGAGTGAATAAATTAGCGCAATTTGTGATGACCGATGTGTTAAAAGCGATTGCGCTAACCTATCAACCCATCGAGAAATGGGGTCAAATCCCTCAAGATTCGCGAGAAAACATGGGTACGCCGAACTTGGTATTTGAGATGAAAGCGTAACAGTCACTTGTACGGTCGGAACAATAGGAAGGACGAAAGGAAGTGAATTAGGGATAGTATCGTTCTCACCGTAGTAAACTGTCTTGAACTTGAAAGATTCCATTAATGGTTCGAAACTACTGTAAGCAACCGAGTCTGATGGATTAACTAGCTCATCTGAAGATGCAAAGGGCTCAAACTCGGGCGGTGAGACTTCAACATTGTCAAAAAAAGTGAAACACTCGTAAGGGTCATCGGCTGTGAGAACTGTGTTAGATTCAAAGGAAAAGTTGTCAACCTCACAGTCGTCGAGCGTGAAATGAGGCGTGGTCGGAACGATGGAAAAGAGGGAGGGTGATTTAGGTAAATGTTCAAGAGGATGAATTGGAAAATCCGACACATCAAAGAAAAATGGTTCAACCTCAATATGATCCTCACTACTCTCCTCAATATTATCCTTATAATTCTCCTCAAAATTCAACTCATCCATGCCATTATCATCAAAATCAAGACGCATATGAAGTTCGGGAGAAACATCTAATGACTCGGGATGATGAGTTGAACATAAAATTTCAATCAAATCGACAGGTTCATCATCCGAAATATTCCCGGCGTCTATATCCTCAATCAAGTGAAAATCAATTTCTTTAGACACCTCATCAAAAGCATGGATGTTTATCAATTTAAGTTCTAGATGGGAGGTGTAAACATCGAAAGGATTAGGTGTGGTTTCACTTGAAAGGGGTTCTTCACAATTTGGCAAATCAAACACTACAAAATCACACAACTCGTTTTTATTTTGAACTTGTAAATCATTTAGGACATTCGATGGAAAACTGGAGTTGTGGGCTTCAAGTGGGTAAGGGTAAGTTTGATTTGGAAATTCTCTCACATTCTCATTCTGTCCAACCGCCACCTCATACATTGAAAATTTTGGGGCTAGCGGAAAACTAGCTACCGGTTCAGCAGGTTGCATAAGGGCGGCCACGGACGCTTCCACATTCCTAACTATTTTATTTGTTGCAACAATATAAGCTTCCAACGACTCTTCCAAGCTAGACTTTAGTGGTAAGGGGGTTTCGGCAAAAGATTCGAAATTGTTTGGGTATGCGAAACTCCCAAAAGGCTGTGTAGAAACATTGTCTAGTGACAGTGGAAAAGTCGGGTAGGACTGGTAGGAAGTGGGTGGTTGGGCAGGTGTAGGGTCAACATGTGGATAAAAAGGTGAATAGTCTTGTGGATCCCTAGAACTAGATGTGTGGAGAGGGGTGAAAGATCGGCTACGAGATTGAGCAATATGCTCAGCAATGGACATTGGTTTAGGAGTGACAGCAGAACTTGAAAAAGTGGTGTCAACATACGAAGGTAGTAAAGGTTGACTTGGTTGACACAAAGTGGGTTGCAAAGTCGAACTGTTTCTCCTAGACGCTTCTATTTGATCTTTCAGCGAAATTTTGGGCATGGAAGGATCGTCTTTAAATCGACCGAAACAATTGACGAACGACGCAAAGTTAGGTTCGGGATACCAAAGTTCGGCAAGAGATTTATGATGTGAGGTACCCATGATAGAAGAAAGAAGGTAGGTGGTGCAAGGATTTCTCAGCGACAAAAGTTGCAAGTCTTTTTATAAAAAATTCCTTTTATTATTTTTTTTATTTGTTTTGCAAAAATTTTCGATAATGGGCTAAGACACAAATGCAAATAACCAGAAATGCACAATCAGTCCTTGATCTAGGGTCACCTAGGTCAGCTAGACAGCTCCTAACTGTTCCAAAGGGCTAGAAATATGACCTCAAACCGCCTCTTCACCGCCAATTGCGGCCAGGTAAGTGCCAGGTAAGTGGGAAGGAACCACACTGTGGGCCTAATTAAAAACCACTAGCCTTTGACACACTTGCCTAGAAACCGCAAAGTCAGGTTAGGATAAACGGTCGATGCCTATAACTAGTTCTCTGTCCTATTGAGCTCGAAATCCTTAGGGCTGAGTCTAGTATTTTTTAATTAAGATATGGTCAATGCAAATGCCTTATGTGATTTCTGGGGTCCTGGGAAGGGTGATGAAATCCCCACCCAATTTGAATTGGTCAAAAGCCCCTTAAAGTCAGTTTTAAAGATATGCAAAACAGAAAAAATCACTTGCAATCAAATCTTTTTTTGTGAATTTCAAAGTTTGCAAGTTTTCTAATTAAAACTTTCCTTTTTTCTCTTGCTCTTTATTTGGAAAGATATTTTTAGCAAAAAGATTAAGGATATGCAAATCAGAAAAGATCACTTGCAATCAATTATTATTTTAAGAATAGCGCAACAAATCCTGCATAAGATTTGTTATTTGGAAAGGAAAAGATTTTTTTAAGCGCAAAGAATCCTGCAGGAGATTTTTCAGAAGATATATCGGAAATTTGCAGAGGAGGAGATCAGAAGACTTACAGATTTTTTTTATTATTTTTTTTTTTACCGCGCTTCTGCCCCTGTTTTTTTTTTTTTTTGAGAACCTACCAGACCGCGGCGGTTCCGCGGCCAGAAGTGGTGTCCCGCGGCGGTTCCGCGGCCGGAAAGAGCCGTTGCCGGGGATGGCGTTAATCACTTAATCAAATGGCGCCGTTGCCGGGGATGGCGTGTTATTTCCTTTTCGCAATTTCGGGTTAATCAAAATTTTAAAAAATCATAAAAATCTGAAAAATCACAAAAAATATAAAAATATATTATCTGTTATTTTTGGAAAGGGTACTTTGTTGTTTGAATCTTGCAGGATATACAATCGAGACGGATCTGGAAATTTCCAGAAAGCAAAACAAGAAGAACCGCGGAGATCTGGAGAGCAAAAAAAAAAACAGCCGAAGCCACCAAACCGCGGCGGATCCGCGGTCTGAGGCTGCCATACGCGGCGGTTCCGCGGTCATACCAGAGGATCAGATCCCCAATCTTCCTCTGCGGTTTTAAAAAAAAAAAAAACCTCTGTAAGTCTTCTGATCTCTCATCTGAATGTTTCGATATATCTTTTGTTAAATTTCCTGCAAGATTCTGTGCACTTTAAAAATATAGTCCCTCCCATATAACAGTCTTGTGCAGGATTTTTCGGCCCCACTTAAAATAAAATAGATTGCAAGTAATATTTTGCTGTTGCATATCTTTTCTATAAAATATTTTGCTGTTGCATATCTTTTCTCTAAAATCTTTTTGCAACAAATTTTTTCCAAATAAAGAGAAAAAAAAAATCAATGAAAAATGAAAATAAAAAGGACAAATATTTTATAGAACTTGCAAAATTTTTTAGCCCCAAATAAATCCTTGCATGACCCAACCTTCCTACTTGTCACCTTTCTTCTTCTAACATGGGTACCCCACACAATAAATTATTAGCCGAACTTTGGTATCCCGAACCTAATTTTGTGTCGTACGTTAATTTGTTCGATCAATTTAAAAACGATCCTTCCTTGCCTAAAAAATCTTTGAAAGATCAAATAGAGGCGTCTAGAAGAAATAGTTTGACTTTTCAACCCACTTTGTGTCAACCAAGTCAACCTTTACAACCTACATATGTTGATACCACTTCTTCAAGTCCTTTTGTCACTCCTAGGCCGATGTCCATTGCTGAGCATATTGCTCAATCTCGCAGTCGATCTTTCATCCCTCTCCACTCATCTAGTTTTAGGGATCCGCACGATTATTCACCTTCTTATCCATATGTTGACCCTACCCCTGTCTTACCACCCACTTCCTACCAGTCATACCCGACCTTCCCACCTTCACTAGACACTGTTTCGACACAGCCATTAGGGAGTTTCACATATCCAACCAATTTTGAATCTTTTACTGAAACCCCCTCACCACCTAAGTCTAGTTTGGAAGAGTCGTTGGAGGCTTATATTGCTGCAACAAATAAAATGGTGAGGAATGTGGAAGCGTCCATGGCCGCCCTTATGCAACCGAGTGAACCGGTAGCTAGTGTCCCGCTAGCTCCAAATTTTTCAATGTATGAGGCGGCAGTTGGACAGAGTGAGAATGAGAAAGGATTTCCAAATCAAACCTACCCATACCCAATTGAAGCCCACAACTCATGTTTTCCATTGATTGCCCTAAATAGTTCACCTGTTGAAAATAAAAATGAGTTGTGTGATTTTGTAGTGCTTGATTTGCCAAATTGTGAAGAACCCCTTTCGAGTGAAACCGCACCTAATCCGTTTAACCTTTACACATCCACTCTAGAACCTACATTGATAAACATCCATGCTTTTGAGGAGGTGTCTAAAGAAATTGATTTTCACTTGATTGAGGATATAGACGCCGGAATATTTCGGATGATGAACCTGTCGATTTGCTTGAAATTTTATGTTCAAATCATCATCCTGAGTTATTAAATGTTTCTCCCGAATCTCATATGCGTCTAGATTTTGATGATAACGGCATGGATGAGTTAAATATTGAGGATAATATTGAGGTTGAATCATTTTTGTTTGATGTGTCTGATTTTCCAATTCATCCTCCTGAACCTTTGACTGTTATATCACCCTCCCTCCTTCCTATTGTTCCGACCGTGCAAGTGACCGTTACGCCTTCATCTCCTATACCAAGTTCGGCAAACCCATATTTTCTTGTGAATCTTGAGGGATTTAATCCCATTTCTCGACGAGTTGATAGGTTAGCGCAACCGCTTTTAACACATCGGTCATCACAAATTGCGCTAATTTATTCACTCAATTTACACTCTCAAGATCGTACTCCACTTCCTTCTTCTTTTCGCCATTCTTCTCCCCCACCGAGACCATATTCTACCATTCTTCTTTCCACACGGTCTCGCGTGCTTCTCATTTTCTTGCACCAACTCTACCATTTCCACGATAAGATTTTTGAATGGTTGGTGCTAACTTTTGGCTTGTGCAAGGCCAAGCTTAAGTTTGGGGGAATCTTTGTATATATGTATATATTTTTTGTTTTCTTTTCTATAAAAAATAAAAAAAAATTCAAAACATTAAAAATATAAAAATTATAAATAAATAAACAGGGGAGTGCCGGTATTTTGACCCTCTTGGTTTGGCATGACAGTGAGGACACTGTCAAGTTCAAGTTTGGGGGTATGCTCGGTACGTTTTCTTTCTTCGCATTCATTTGTACATATTTTTGCATTTGCATACTTATTTGAAGAAAAAAAACATAAAAATTGAAAATTTTCAAAAATTATAAAAATTATTGTATTCAATTTTGGTCTAATTGACTTGAGTTTGACAAATAGGTTAACTGGCTAGGAACAACTAGATCTTAGACTTAGTAAATTAAAAATCCTAAAAATAACCTTCCTTAAAATTTAACAATAGAGAGTATATGTTTTTGTAGTTTATTTAGAAATAGGCAAATTTTGGGTTGACTTCTTGGGCTAAGTCGAAACAAGGGAAGAGTATTGATGTTCTTATTAGAGTATAAGTTTGAAAAATAATTCCTAGCTTAAGTCTAAATTCTGAAAACGTATACCCTACAAATTGCACAATCACGCACCTTGAAACTTGGAATAGTAGAAGAGACCTTGAAATGCTCTTGTCTAAAGTCCTTAGCACAATGGAAAAAAAAGTGAATAAAAAAAATGGACACTGGTTTTGTGATTACTTAAGGCTGTAAAAAATAGAAAAATATTTAGCGAGGGTGCTTCATCACCCAGTGCCTTAGACCAACTGGTTTGGGAGTCACTGCTAAAGCCTTGGGTGTTGCAAAACTAGGAAGTACGCTTTAAAGTGCTAACGCATCTTGTAATCGGTTGTTGGTACCTCAAGAAGTATTAACGGTCGTATGAAGGATGTGTAAGCAAAATTCAATTAAAAAATTCACCAACTAATTAGTACTTTGGACAACGGACAAGGGTATGATTGTTTGATTTGAATTTCCAAGTGTAGGAGTGATTTATACACACACGTAGGGGTATGTGATTGGGATTTAGATAAGAGAAAGGAGTGAAGAATAAAACTTGTATCTTTAATAAGGGTTGATAGAAATTCCTAAGTGGAGATGGAACCCTAGAAGGAAGACTTAAGAGATGTCGAAAGCTAAGTAGGTCTACATAACATATATAATCTTAAGTTAAATAATGAGGAAGTGTGAAGAATGTGGATGGATAATTTACAAGTAGAAGATAATAGAATTCCCTGTTGGAAAACTTAATTGGAAAACAAAAGTAAATGGGCCGAGTTGATAGGATTTTGTGGGTGTAATCCGCTGAAAACCCTCAGGAGACAACACTCCTCCTACTAGGGACACCTAGAGGTTTAACGGCTTGTTGCACGTGCTCAGTGCAATCGCTTTTCCCTGCAAAAGTGTGGTTAGGTTAGGATTTTAGTGAATAAAAATAAGTTTGCTCGAGGATGAGCAAAAAATAAGTTTGGGGGTATTTGTTCACACCAGAATATTGCATTATTATATTCCCCATTCTTATTCGTTTAATAAATAAATAGGTGCTTTTGACGCATGTCTGCTACATATTACAGGTTACAGGTTCTTAGATCTAAAACAGTGAAAACAATGAAAAGACAATGCAAAAGTGAGACTACGAATGATAAATGGTGAAATCTTGATCGCGTCTACATGTTGAGGAACAATGAACGACAGTTCACCGAGTATAAAGGCAGCGACACGAAGAAACAGTAAAGGTCCACTACAATATTCACTGGAAAGATCTGGAAGAGAACGAGAAAACAATCTGCAAAAAGACCTGAAGAAACATGAAGTACAAGTAATAAGAAGCCATCACAAGAAAGCACATGAGCCAATTCTACTTTTTGGCCGCGGAACCGCGGCCAAACCAGGCCTTGGGCCGCGGTTCCACGGCGGGCTTAAGGGAACAGTGGAATTAATTTTTACCAAATTGTGATGCGGATTTGACTAGTCAACCTAGGGCTATTTTTGTAAATTTAGACATGCGGTTCAAGATGTAACCTAGGGTTTCTATTTCCTATAAATAGAACTCTAAAGATTGTAATTCTTTATGCCTCCTTTTAATTAAAATTCCAAAATTCTTTATGGAGAGCATCGGTGCCTCTCTTCAATTCTGAAATTCAGATCTGACAACCCTGCATGGATGATTGGAGAAATGCATCTGTAAAGTAAGTAGATTTGTTTATTTTCTTGCCCTAGATAATTTCAATTCATGCCCTAGATTAAATTTATTTTCCTGCCCTAGTATAGATTTTATTTCTCTGCCCTAGTTATAACTTTCAATTAATTGCCCTAGGTAGAATAATTTAGGATTTTAGATTTAATAATCAATCCGAACACCATTCGGAATTAACTCGTAAGAACGAATCGGAAACTCACATCCCTGTGGACCGACCCGTACTCACCGGCTAGCTGCAAAGCGACGCCGTTCTTGATTGCGGTTACAAATATTTTTGATCTATCTTTTAGAAAGCGCAAGCACGCTAAAATCATTCAATCAAATGATTCTACCTAGGGCAATTAATTGAAAGTTATAACTAGGGCAGAGAAATAAAATCTATACTAGGACAGGAAAATAAATTTAATCTAGGGCATGAATTGAAATTATCTAGGGCAAGAAAATAAACAAATCTACTTACTTTACAGATGCATTTCTCCAATCATCCATGCAGGGTTGTCAGATCTGAATTTCAAAATTGAAGAGAGGCACCGATGCTCTCCATAAAGAATTTTGGAATTTTTATTAAAATGAGGCATAAAGAATTACAATCTTTAGAGTTCTATTTATAGGAAATAAAAACCCTAGGTTACATCTTGAACCGCATGTCTAAATTTACAAAAATAGCCCTAGGTTGACTAGTCAAATCCGCCTCACAATTTGGTAAAAATTAATTCCACTGTTCCCTTAAGCCCGCCGTGGAACCGCGGCCCAAGGCCTGGTTTGGCCGCGGTTCCGCGGCCAAAAAGTAGAATTGGCTCATGTGCTTTCTTGTGATGGCTTCTTATTACTTGTACTTCCTGTTTCTTCAGGTCTTTTTGCAGATTGTTTTCTCGTTCTCTTCCAGATCTTTCCAGTGAATATTGTAGTGGACCTTTACTGTTTCTTCGTGTCGCTGCCTTTATACTCGGTGAACTGTCGTTCATTGTTCCTCAACATGTAGACGCGATCAAGATTTCACCATTTATCATTCGTAGTCTCACTTTTGCATTGTCTTTTCATTATTTTCACTGTTTTAGATCCAAGAACCTGTAACCTGTAATATGTAGCAGACATGCGTCAAAAGCACCTGTTTATTTATTAAACGAATAAGAATGGGGAATATAATAATGCAATATTCTGGTGTGAACAGTCGGGTCTAAAAATTCAGATTTAAAATATGAAAAATATATGCGACTTTCAAAATTCAAAACGAATGCTCAGGTAACGAAAATGCATACCACCAAGAACGGATGCACGTGCGTGCGCGTAGCCATCCAAACACGTCCGTTTCACTGAACGGGACGAGAACAAGATGTGCGGATGCTACCACGGGGTTAGGGGTATCAAGCAAGCCATGTTATGTAATTTTAAAATATTTTCTGTGTCCTAAAAATGTTATATGGTAAAATATGCAATGCCAGATAAAATGCAAGTATGCAATATACATGAAATGCACATGTCTATGTAACAAGTCAAGGTAATTCATAAATATGAATCAAACAGGTTCAAGTAAGCGGGTCGGGTCGAACGCAGAGTAAAATATAAAAATACCATTCGCACCCAAAACACGATAAATCAAGAAAATACCACAGATAAGTAAATACGGGAACTGAAAATAGTAAAGATGAACTAGGTTGTTATATTATACCCAATTACAAAAGAATTTCGTCCTCGAAATTCCAAGAACAAGAAAGGATAAACAATCAAGAAATTACAAGAATAGATGTGGAAACTTCTGTCGGATTTCATCTTCTCGTTTCCAAGTTGATTCTCCATGCGAGCGATTTCCCCAAGAAACAAGTACAAGAGGGATAACCTTGTTCTTAAGAACCTTTTCTCTTCGATCCACAATCGATATCGGTCGCTTCTCAAAAGTTAAATCTTCTCGTACAGTCAGCTCCGAATGATCCAGCACGTGTGTTTCATCTCGAACATACCTACGGAGTTGAGATACGTGAAACGCGTCATGAACATTCGCCAAAGATTCTGGTAACGCCAATCGATAAGCCACTTCTCCAACACGTTCCAAAATCTCGAAAGGCCTCACGAATCGAGGACTAAGCTTGCCTCGACTCCCAAAACGAATCACTCCTCTAGTCGGTGATATCTTCAAGAACACAAGATCATCAACAGCGAACTCTAGAGGTCTTCTCGATGTATCGTCCCAACTCTTCTGCCAATCTTGTGCTGCTTTCATATGATTCTGGATAGTATTGACTTTCTCCACTGTTTGCACGATCAAATCCGGTCCCAACAATCTTCGTTCTTCAACATCGTCCTAACAAACAGGTGAACGACACTTGCGACCATATAATGCTTCGAATGGAGCCATCTGAATGGTCACCTGGAAACTGTTATTGTAAGAAAACTCCACCAAATGTAGATGATCCTCCCATAAACCCTTGAAGTCTAACATGCAAGCTCTCAACATGTCTTCAAGAGTTTGGATCGTTCTCTCCGACTGGCCATCTGTTTGAGGATGATAAGCTGTGCTAAACTTCAATCGAGTCCCCAAACTTTCCTGTAAGCTTCTCCAGAAGTGTGATAAGAAACGGCTGTCACGGTCGGACACGATGCTCACCGGTACTCCATGCAATCTTACAATCTCCTGCATGTACCGTTCTGCGAAAGCTTCTGTTGATTGACCAACTCGAAATGGTATGAAATGAGCTTCCTTGGTCAATCGATCAACAATCACCTAAACTGCATTGTTGCCTTTTGGATTCCGCGGTAGAGCCGTCACGAAATCCATGGTTATATGTTCCCACTTTCATTGAGGAATCGGAAGTGGTTGCAATAAACCAGCAACCCTTTGATGTTTAGCCTTAACTTGCTGACATACCAAGCACTTTGTTATAAAGCGGCAATCTCCCGTTTCATGCCTTCCTACCAGAAATGCTGTCGTAGATCTCGGTACATCTTCGTGCCTCCTGGATGTACGGAATATGTGGAACTGTGCGCTTCCTTCATAACTTCTTCATGAATATCTCCCTTTGGCACACACAAACGACTACCATAACGCAACGAACCATCTTCATGAATCAACAGGTCCGTTCGAAGTCCAGTTTCAACCTGTTCTCGAAACTTCTGCAATCTTGGGTCCTGTAATTGCGCTGCTTTAATATTCTCGATCAACGACGACTGTACTTGCAGCTGCATCAACTGTCCCGAAGAATGCGGTAGCACAACTTTCAAATAAAATCTTCGAAAGTCTTCAATAAGTTCCTTCTGTGCAGTCAATATCTGAATTGCTGGCAACCGACTAAGCGCATCCGGCACAACATTAACTTTCCCCGGATGGTATTTAACATCAAGATCGTAGTCAGCCATCAGCTCCAACCATCTACGCTGCCTCATATTAAGCTCCTTCTGTGTGAACACATACTTCAGGCTTTTGTGATCAGTGAATACTTCGACCCTTTCGCCCAATAGATAGTGTCTTCAAATCTTCAAAGCGAAAATCACAGCTGCTAGCTCCAAGTCATGAGTTGGGTAATTCTTCTCATGGGTCTTCAACTGTCTCGATGTGTAAGTTATAACCTTCCCATGCTGCATTAAAACACATCCCAATCCTTTCCCAGATGAGTCGCTGTGAATCACTAATCCTCCTGAACTATCTGGCACGGTCAAAATAGGAGTGGTTATCAATCTCTGCTTCAACGCCTCAAAAGCTGACGTACACTTATCCGTCCACACAAATGGTACCTCCTTGCGAGTAAGCTTGGTCAAAGGCTCAGCCAAACGAGCAAAATTCTCTATGAACCTTCTGTAATATCCGGCAAGTCCAAGAAAGCTTCTGATCTCTGCAACATTCTTCGGAATCGGCCAATCTCGAACTGCTGCAATCTTTTCAGGATCAACGGCGATTCCATCTCCGGATACGACATGCCCCAAAAACTTCACTCCTTCAAGCTGAAACTCGCACTTGCTCATCTTTGCATTCAATCTTTCTTGCCTCAATGTCTGCAGTGCGATCTTCAAGTGTTCTGCATGCTCTTCTATGCTCCTCGAGTAGACCAGAATATCATCAATGAACACCACTATAAACTGGTCCAAGAATGGTGAAAAGATTCGGTTCATCAAGTCCATAAATATCGCCGGTGCATTCGTTACTCCGAAAGGCATCACTAAATACTCGTAATATCCATACCGAGTTCGGAACGCAGTCTTGCAAATATCTTCTGGTTTAACTCGGACTAGATGATATCCGGATCGCAAATCCAGCTTCGAGAATACCCTTGCGCCACTAAGCTGCTCAAATAATTCGCCAATGCGAGGGATCGGGTACTTGTTCTTAATAGTCACCCGGTTTAATTCTCGATAATCGATGCACATTCTCCTTGTGCCATCTTTCTTCTTGACTAGAAGAACTGGAGCTCCCCAAGGTGAGTTATGCTGCGAATCCAACCTTTCTCAGGTAATTCAGCAACCTGCTTCTTGACTTCTTCCAACTCCACTGGTGCCATCGGATAGTACGCCTTTGAGATTAGCGTTACACCAGGAACAAGATCGATCGCGAACTCCACATCTCGTTTTGGCGGTAAACCCGAGATGTTCTCGAACACGTCCATGAACTCTCAAACTACAGCTGGCGCTCCCTCCTTATCAACTTCCATAGACGAAAGAACATTATTTGTCGGCCTAGCCCTAAACTCAACTGGCCTGACAGAACTGCTACCTCCAGCAAAAACAAACTCCGGATGTCCGGGAACCTGGAAAATCACTTTCTTTGCCCTACAATCAATGTGAGCGTGGAAAGTGCCGAAAAATCCATTCCCAAGACAACAACAAATAAAGGGATGCACCAGAATTGAATAATTCTAATGCGAGAAGGACATGATCAAGTAGGATACCTGAAACGATTTCTCCTGAAGCCAAACACTGAAGAAGATAAGCACGGTAAACAGAATTCAAGCTTGTGATAAAACATGAACTGGAAAGCAAGAGAAGCAAGGCAATATAACGACCATGGAGCAAGGAAATGAATCAAGACCAGGACTCCAAGTTACTTAAATAGAGTACCGCATTGTAACCATACTGCAGTTCATGGGTACAATCACATAACTCCGTTCAAGTCGTCCAAATCCTAGTATCAGAATCAAGAAACAGGGAGAAACAATAGAGAACCAAAAAGGTTTCAAGTCGAGATGCAAAGTGGTTTGCATATCGTCAAGGCAAAGGATAAGAGAAAGATATGATTCAAGAATCATGATAGCAATGTGGCAGGACATGTTCCTAATCACGAGTATTCTGATTCGTGTATTGGGTCTAAAACCCAACTACAAAAGAATCAAACCCGATTAACCTAGATCCTATGTCTCTGATACCAAACAAACCCTGTCACGCCCTGCTTCCCAGAGTGCGCTAAGATCGGCATGTGACGGAGCCAACCATGCTACCTGTGGATAGGAAATATCCCTCCACAGTCACATTACGGCTGTAGAGATATCAAGAACAATAATAAACTATCTAACACGTGTCCATAGGCCAAAATAAACGAGTCAAGAATAAAATAATAAGCGGAAGCAATAGATCCAATAAACAAAACACCTGGAAAGTAAAACTGGATACCAACTGGATCCTCATTGCTCGGCCTAACGGCGGAAGTACTCCTGATCAGCCTGCGACAAAGGTAGAGAATCTGGGCCATGCAAAACCCAGCCGTCAGTGCGTCATAACATCAAGAAATAATATAATCAAGGGGTAGCAAGGCATGCATGTACGAGTATGAACGGTAAAACAGGTATAGCAGTAATATAAATAAGGACAGTGAAGGGTGAGGCACAGGTGATGTGCAGTGAGTAATCTAAACTGGTCTACTGGGTTAACTACTCTCAGTCTTTGAAATCAATTTGATGAATCATCGATGTAACTCAATAGTATCCCGTGCGTGCCCGGGACCACGGTCTAAGACTCTCGGGCTGAATCCGAGACGTGCCGCAAGGCAGTAAAATGTAGTATGTAACGACGAATGATGTCAGCAGCAGCATCCCGGGGCTGGCCTAGCCCGTAAGACTGATCAGTAAAGGTATCGAACTGTCGAGTTACAAGTCAGGTTTCATCATTGATTTCCCCATACCCCCAAGTTATGTGTTCAAGTCAGGTATTGATAAATCTGGAGCTAATGCCAACACAGGGTCAAGCAAGTATAGGTTTGTCAGAATAGACAACAGGAAATGTCCGTAGGGACAACAGGTCAAGATTGTTGGCATTAGTAACAAGATCAGGTAACAAGTCAAGCTAGGGTACATCAGGTCACGGCAGGTAGTGTACATGGATCCAGTCAGGTCAAGTAGTGCATAAGTATCAAGTCGTGTCAAGCAGTAGTGTATCAAGTCATGTCAGGGGGTGCCCAAGTATCACGTGGGTGCTCATAATCAAACCATACTAAGCATAGGTACACACAAACAAGTATGGGGTACCAATGTAACAATAAAAGGGAATAATGTGATGTGGTATGCAAATAGATATAAATTCAAGATATGGATGCACAACTATCGATTAGGGTTACGTTTATAGTTCCAATATTAAATAGGATGCAGTTTATTAATCATGGGGTATTACAACAACGGTATTAGGTTATAAATTAGATCGATAAATGCAGCTGTATGTGTTCTATTCGATATGGATGCGAATTGATATCATATCACCTTTAAATGATAAACTAGTTAATGCACGATGTTCAATTAAACAATGTGAATGGTTATCTTCAATTTGATGCGGTATACTATAGTATGATATGTGACAAGATAAGTTTGCATATGCTAGATATGAAATGATAAGAATGGATGCATACGGTCATTGTAAAACAAGTACTTTGGTTGCACGGTTTGAAATTCAATTATTATATTTATTAAAATAGATGCATAAAATATAATGTAGCATGTAGTAAGATAAACTTGCCTCGGGGATCCACAGATGCACGGCACCCAGCAAGAATGCGAGAAAACGACGGAAAATCTCCATTGGGGCATTTCGTCGAACACTTTGCGCGCACAATCGAACATTGACGGAATGGAGATCTAGAGGCAGAGAAATGATCATTTTGTTCACGCAAAAGCAGGCCACATATTGAAGCCTCGGTTCTCGTCTCGGAGTCGCGTCGAAAAGGCTGTCGAATGTCAAGGGTTTGGTGTAGACAATCGGCCAAGAGGGGGAGATGAAGGCGAGGGGGTTACTCTGGCTTGGCTCTGGGTTTCGAACAGAGAAGGCGAGGAGATGGTAACAAGGTCTCCGGCGATGAGAGGTGCCGGCGGTGGGTGTAGGCTGCGGTGAGGTTCGGGTTGCAGGAGGTGCTCAGGATCTTGGGGAGAAAGAGAGAGGAATGTGAGGAGGTGGTTGTGGAGAGGAGAGGCCGACGAGGTGGTCGGCGGTGAGGAGACGAAGGGTCGCCGGCGCGAAGGCGACGGCGAGGCAGGGGCGTGGGCGCGAAAAGAATTATGAGGGGAGATGAAGAAAGTGAGGGGAGAGAGAGAAAGACATGAGGGGTGAGTTTTTTAAAAAAAAGGTTTATAAAGAATTAAAATTATATATATAATATAAAGAGAGAGAGAGACAAGGAGAGAGAGAAGAGAGAGAAAGAGATAGAGGAGGTATTGAGAGGAGTGAGAGAGAGATATGAGAGAGATCGAGATGAGAGAGAGAGAAATGAATAGTTAGGAGAGATAAATTTGTTTTTTTGTGGGAGAGAGAGAAAGGATAGCGGGGAGAGAGGGGGAGAGAGAAAGAGAGAAAGAAAAAGAAAGAGATAGAGGGAGTGGGGGCCACGAGCCAGTGAGAGGGGGGAGTTGAGCTGGGTTAGTTAGGAAAAGATTTTTAAATTTTAAAAGATTTGTGGTTAAAAGAATATTTTAGTTGGTTATAAAATTTAAGTCGTAGATTAATTTAATTAAAAAAATTGGATTTTCAGGTAAATACAAATCTAGTCCAAAATACGTCCGGATCGGGTCTAAAAATTCAGATTTAAAATATGAAAAATATGTGCGACTTTCAAAATTCAAAACGAATACTCAGCTAACGAAAATGCATACCCCCAAGAACGGATGCACGTGCGTGCGCGTAGCCATCCAAATACGTCCGTTTCACTGAACGGGACGAGAACAAAATGTGCGGATACTACCACGGGGTTAAGGGTATCAAGCAAGTCATGTTATGTAATTTTAAAATATTTTCTGTGTCCTAAAAATGTTATATGGTAAAATATGCAATGCCAGATAAAATGCAAATATGCAATATACATGAAATGCACATGTCTATGTAACAAGTCAAGCTAATTCATAAATATGAATCAAACAGGTTCAAGCAAGCGGGTCGGGTCGAACGCAGAGTAAAATGTAAAAATACCATTCGCACCCAAAACACGATAAATCAAGAAAATACCACAGATAAGTAAATACAGGAACTGAAAATGGTATAGATGAACTAGGTTGTTACACATGTGATGTTATGTGTTGCTGGGATATATTATATTGGATCATCGTGTTTTGAATAGCCAGAGGTTTTATGTGAGATGAGAGTTTTTTATTTTCATTCATGTAAAATTCATTGTATGTAATATTCATTTATTGGGGCATTTCTGGGTTGAGAATGATGCCACCATTGTTGTATATTATTTACTTTTTCGCATTAGGATAGACCCAATGTGGGGAGCACAAGTAACCGGGTTCTAGAGTCCAGTGGGAGACCATCTTGAGAAGTCAAGTCTGGGTCTCCTAACTCTAGAATTGGTAGGGTTGCTTGCCGCTCTCGTAGGGGTCTATGGATGTGGGTTTGGCTATTCATCATGACCGTGGAATCCGTGATTTATACTGGCTTAATTTAAAACACGGAATTCCTAGTATATCCAATATTTCATATGTTATCTTCTGCTGCTGATATTCTGTGATGTGATTACTTTATATATCTGAGACGAATGCTTTATTATTGTATATATGATATATAATAAACGTTGCTTATGTTTTGCACCCGCGCTAGTCCCGCCCCGCTATGCCGTTAGTTAAGTAACCTAACGGTGTATAACGGGACACTGTGGCGAATGCGGATGGCATAAGCGTACGTTGTATTTTCGTTTCTTCTGTGATACTTAGGAAGCATAAATTATGGGACTTCATTAATGAGATTAATGAAAAAGAAAGAAACCTAAAAAATGTTGTAGAATCAAATTTTCAAAAAGGGCGGATCTAGTTTTTGCTTTGCATAGCGGTATTCCTTGTAGAATATCCAGCACCTTATTCGATAAGGAAAGAGCTGAGATCCCTTCACCGGGAGTGACCTCTTTAGCGAAACTAGCAAATGCTACAACTCACTCGGTTTTGTTTTTGATTGCTTCTATAGTTCTTGGTTTGCATAGTGGTATTTGCGAAATATCCAGCACCTCATTCGATAAGGAAGAACCGAAATCTCTTCACCGGGAGTGACCTCTTTAGCAAAACTAGTAAAAGCCTAAAAAACAATCCTTTTCAAAAATCACTTGATTCTACAACGATATCAATGTTGGGGTAAAAATTTACACCCCGGTTGACCGAGTCAAGGTCAAGGTCAACCCCAAGCCAGGTGGGCCCAAGCCCAGGTCAAGCGGGCCTATTCCCAAGTCGAGCCCGCGGCCAGCCTCCCCCATGCCAACAACAAAATCATGTAATAAATAATTTTTATGTAATTGTTTATGCATGAATGTAAACAAAATGGGCATAAAGCCAATATTTTGTAAGCGCATGGCTTATGTGCAAAAATGAAATGACACATGAGCCATGAGATGGCTAAAATGCCATTTTTGTAAAGCCCAAAGGGCTATATGTAAATATGTAAGCCTATAAAAGACAATATGATGATGAATAAAAAATACTTTTCATTCTCTCCATAAAAATTTTAGATCTGAGATCTTTTGTGCCTCCTGCTCCTTCTCCAAGGTTCTAAGCCTTCTCATTTCTTTTGAATTAAATCAAGAATTTTACTCTTTCTTTTCAAAAACTAAGAAGTCTTCCACCACAAAACCCACAAAGGGGAACTTGGATCTACCATTAGATCTCAGAAAGAAGAGATTTTCAGATCTCACGTCTCTTGATCATCAAGATCCAGCCAACAGAGGAGGAAGAGGAAGAACCCCTTTCATCAACCAAAACATTTTAGGAGTTTAACTCCATATATTTACATATATATATATATATATATATATATATATATATATAATAAATATTTTCTTTCTGAAGCATAGCTTCTGGTTTTGGGACTAAAAGCCCCTTTATCTCGCCAGCGCTCGAGCGCATAACGCTCACGTGCCGACACGTGGCGCGCTTGCGCTCAGGCGCACTGCGCTCGAGCGCAAAGCACCCATGTACCAACACGTGGCGCGCTGCGCTCGAGCGCAAAGCGCCCACGTGGCGCGCTTGCGCCTGAGCGCACAGCACCTAAGCGCACAGCGCTCAAGGCGCTGGCCCCACGCATACTTTGGATGCCTTTTCCCCCTCTTTCTTTTATATATATATATACACATATGCATACATATGTGCACACACACGTGCTCCACGACACTGTCCCTGTTAGAAAAAAATTTCTAACGGGGCGCTGCCCCGCACCCCGCAAGGGGGATGCTAGCCCCCTTGACCCCCAGCCCGCTATCCAGGTAGCGGGACCCCCGTAAAAACTCTGCGTGGCTCCCGATATATTTAAACCCCCTTCAAAACAGAACACACGTACACTGCACATTGAGTTCGTATGACCAGTTTAACCCGTCAATCGGAGATTCCCTCGCCCCAAAGGCGAGGGATAATTAACGGCAGCTTAGTCCGCGGCTGCCGGAGATTCGGATCCCCACAATCAATAAACCCCGGCCTACCCTAGGCAGGGGGAATCTGTAGTATAGCCTGACAAGCGCGCGCGTATTCCCATCTCAATGGGGTGACGAAAAACACCCTACAGATTCTGGCACGTCCGGTGGGACCAATCTCTCCTCCCATATTTCGGGTTAAATGTTCATACGAACTCAATCAATATACATATCGATTGCCTATAATGGAATAATGTTTCTATTTGCAGGTTAACAATTTCCAATTGCCATATTCGATGCAAGTCGGTATTTGAACGATTTTTCTTGGCCCCAGCTGGGGGCAAGGCCATCAACACTGACAAAGTAATAAGGCATCTCGGGCAAACTCCAGCGGTGCCCCATACAGCTACTCAATCAGGTATCTTCTCTAAACTCCCCGTAAGATGACCTCTAAATCGTTAAACTGGAAACAGATGACCTCCAAGTCTTTAAACTGGAAACACAGACCACTAAGTCTTTAAACTGGAAACAGATGACCTCTGAGTCGTTAAACTGGAAACAGATGACCTCCAAGTCTTTAAACTGGAAACACAGACCACTAAGTCTTTAAACTGGAAACAGTCGACCACCACGTCATTAAACTGGGAACAGCCGACCTCTAAGTCGTTAAACTGGGAATGTAAAAAAATGTAAAAAAACAAAAAATGTGTAAATAAAAGAAAAATTAAGAAAAGCCGAAATGATGGGGCAACTCGCAATAAAAAATCAGCGAATAAAATTAAGATGAAAATAAAGCCGAAATGATGGAGCAACCGCGAATAAAATCCGAAATGATAGGGCAATCGCGATCTTCGCGATAAGAAAAGCTAAAATGATAGAGCAATCGCGGTAAAACAAAAATCCAATTTCCTAAAATTCTTCCGGCCCTACGGCTAGTCCCCAAATTGACTACCGTATACAATCCACGGGCTCAAATAATTCCCATCACACTCATGCCCACCGTAATCACCAGTTACGCGGCTGGTCTCCGCCCTTAGAATTATGCTCCATTGAGAAGACCCACTCATGTGTCCTCACGATACATAAGGAGAACAAACCTTTGTGGGATCCTTACGACTCATAAAGGGAAAACACACTTAGGAGTCCTCACGACTCCTAAGGAGAAAATACACCTGCGGGATCCTTACGACTCGTAGGGAGAAAATGTTTTATGGGACCCTCACGACCCATAAAATTGAAAAGCCTTAGGTGACAGGGACCTAAACCTGTCTCCTAAGCCATCGCTCCCCAATCCCCAAGTGGCGAATGATGAGTCACTCCTGGTACCATATTCCAGTGCAGCGATGCAAACGCCAACCAAATTCCAAACTTAAATCCCAAGCAGCGAATGATGAGTCGCTCCTGGTGCAGCGATGCAGACGCCAACCAAATTCTAAATCCCATGCCCCAACAGTGAATGACGAGTCGCTCCTGGTACCATATTCCAGTACAGCGATGCAGACGCCAACCAAATTCTAAATCCCATGCCCCAACGGCGAATGATGAGTCGCTCCTGGTACCATATTCCAGTGTAGTGATGCAGACGCCAACCAAATTCCAAATCCCATACCCCAAGCGGCGAATGATGAGTCGCTCCTGGTACCATATTCCAGTGCAGCGATGCAGACGCCAACCAAATTCTAAATCCCATGCCCCAACGGCGAATGATGAGTCGCTCCTGGTACCATATTCCAGTGTAGCGATGCAGACGCCAACCAAATTCCAAATCCCATACCCCAAGTGGCGAATGATGAGTCGCACCTGGTAGCATATTCCAGTGCAGCGATGCAGACGCCAACAAAGTCCCGAAATTTTTACGGCCCTACGGTCTGGATCATACATCCTGCAAAACCGTATACAATCCACGGGCGTAAAACAATCCCAATCTCTCCAAAAAAAATAATAAAATAAAAATAAAAAAAAGAGGTATGTCCACAAGCAAAATGGGCACGGATGAAAACCCGAAAGGGCTCCGTGAGTAAAAACAGCAGGACTGCCCGCGAGTTTGTGAAAACCCGAAAGAGCGCAAACTCGTGAGAAAGAGATGAAATGCACTCACAAAGTCCTCTCGACCTTGTGAGGAGAAAATTCCCGCGTGAGATCCTTACGACTCACAAAGGAGCAACACACTTGGGAGTCCCCACGACTCCCAAGGAGAAAATACACTTACGGGATCCTTACGACCCGTAAGGAGAAAATGCTTTGTGAGACCCTTACGGCTCACAAAATTGAAAAGTCTTAGATGATAAGGGATCTAAACCTGCCTTCTAAGCCATCGTTTCCTAATAACCAAACGCAAATGATGATTCGCTCATGGTACCATATTCCAGTGTAGCGATACTTATGCCAAACAAAAAAACCAATCCCCAAATCCTCTCATGACAAATGATGATTCGCTCCTGGTACCATATTCCAGTGTAGCGATGCTGATGTCAACCCAAATCAAATCAAACCAACAACCTCTATGGCGGAATCATGCTCCGTCCCAGAATTTACCCCGTGTCGAAATCATGCTTCGCCTCGGGATATCTACCTTCCCTGCCGGAATTATGCTCCGCCGCGAAATCAAATCAACCAGCAAGCTCTGCGTCGGAATTATGCTTCGTCTCAGAATGCACCCCGTGTCAAAATGATGCTTCGCCTCGGTGTACCTACCTTCCCTACCGGAATTATGCTTCGTCTCGGAATCAAGTCAGCCAACAAGCTCTGCGCCGGAATCATGCTCCGTCTCAGAATATACCCCGTGTCGAAACCAATGCTTCGCCTCGGAATCTTTGCCTCCCTTGTCGGAATTATATTTCGCCTAGGAATCTACCTCTGCATCGAAATCATGCTTCGGTCAGAATGTCTGCCGATCATCAGAATGATGCTCCGATCTCTAGAATTATGCTCCGCGAATTAGAATTATGCTCCGATCCCCGGGAATCATGCTCCCCGGGATGATGCTCCGCCCCTGAAATGATGTTCTACCTCGAAGTCCAACTTCAAGATCCATCAATTTCATGCACACAACTCAAATGTGCGGTGTGCATTTATTGATGGGGGGCACTTTGTTGGGGTAAAAATTT
This sequence comes from Agapanthus africanus, assembly GCA_030015575.1. Taxonomy (NCBI): domain Eukaryota; kingdom Viridiplantae; phylum Streptophyta; class Magnoliopsida; order Asparagales; family Amaryllidaceae; genus Agapanthus; species Agapanthus africanus. Next base: position 41,002,040 of record CM057341.1, read on the forward strand.
ACACCCCGGTTGACCGAGTCAAAGTCAAGGTTAACCCCCAAGCTAGGTGGGCCCAAGCCCAGGTCAAGCGGGCCCATGCCCAAGTCGAGCCCGCGGCCAGCCTCCTCCATGCCAAAATATAGACCATGTAATAAATAATTTTTATGTAATTTTTTATGCATGAATGTAAACAAAATGGGCATAAAGCCAAATTTTGTAAGCCCATGGCTTATGTGCAAAAATGAAATGGCACATGAGCCATGGGAGGGCTAAAATGCTATTTTTGTAAAGCCCAAGGGGCTATATGTAAATATGTAAGCCTATAAAAGGCAACATAATGAATAAAAAAAGAATACTTTTCATTCTCTCCACAAAAATTTTAGATCTGAGATCTTTTGTGCCTCCTTCTCCTTCTCCAAGGTTCTAAGCTTTCTCATTTCTTTTGAATTAAATCAAGAGTTTTACTCTTTCTTTTCAAAAACTAAGAAGTCTTCCACCACAAAACCCACAAAGGGGAACTTAGATCTACCATTAGATCTCAGAAAGAAGAGATTTTCAGATCTCACGTCTCTTGATCATCAAGATCCAGCCAACAGAGGAGGAAGAGGAAGAACCCCTTTCATCAACCAAAACATTTTAGGAGTTTAACTCCATATATTTACATAGAAATATATATATATAATAAATATTTCCTTTCTGAAGCATAGCTTCTGGTTTTGGGACTAAAAGCCCCTTTGTCTCGCCAGCGCTCGAGCGCAAAACGCTCACGTGCCGACACGTGGCGCGCTTGCGCTCAGGCGCACTGCGCTAGAGCGCAAAGCACCCATGTACCAACACGTGGCGCGCTGCGCTCGAGCGCAAAGCTCCCACGTGCCGACACGTGGCGCGCTTGAGCTCAGGCGCACTGCGCTCGAACGCAAAACGCCCACGTGCCGACACGTGGCGCGCTTGCGCCTGAGCGCACAGCACTTAAGCACACAGCGCTCAAGGCGCTGGCCCCACGCATCCTTTGGATGCCTTTTCCCCCTCTTTCTTTTATATATATATATACATATATACATATATATATACACATATGCATACATATGTGCACACACATACACCACGACACTGTCCCTGTTAGAAAAAAATTTCTAACGGGGCGCTGCCCCGCACCCCGCAAGGGGGCTGCTAGCCCTCTTGACCCCCAGCCCGCTATCCGGGTAACAGGACCCCCGTAAAAACTCTGCGGGGCCCCCGATATATTCAAAACCCCTTCAAAACACAACACTGCACATTGAGTTCGCATGACCAGTTTAACCCGTCAATCGGAGGTTCCCTCGCTCCAAAGGCGAGGGGTAATTAACGGCAGCTTAGTCCGCGGCTGCCGGAGATTCGGATCCCCACAATCATTAAACCTCGGCCTACCCTAAGCAGGGGGAATCTGTAATGCGCCTGAAAAGCGCGCGCGTACTCCTATCTCAATGAGGTGACGAAAAACACCCTACAATCAAGTTCATTACGCTCATGGTTTTCTTAAAAACCTGCGTAGCCCTCCGTCATTTCAGATAAGTGCTATTTTAGTATTCATGCTACGGTAGTTTGGCATGCGTCAAGATGTAGTGTACGGTAGCTGATTAGTACTTATCTGCAGCATGAGATGTGATTGGATTAGGGTATTCGTTCGGCGTTGTTTGTCCTGCATCAAGAGTCGTACGGGTGGGTTTAATTCAATCAGGAAATGTACGGGTTTAATTCAATCAGGACTATGGGTTGTTTGGCCTGTGTCAAGGTCATAGGACGCTAGGGGCAAAAGTATTATCGGAAATTTCAAGTGTTGAAATTTGCAATGAGATTGCATACCTTCTATGAGATAGTTGGATCCTGATACTCACTGCGAGTAAGAGTTACTCCTGGGAGAGTTTTACACATGACAATTAGCCGATCAAGTAGGTGTCTAGAAAGATGTTAACGAGGTTATGCCCCTGGGAAAACGAGGTTTATTTTAATTAGGTCCGTGTAAAAGCACGGGGAACCTCCCTCAAAGTACCAACACTAGCCTGGCTGAAAGATTGGCGAACTTGTAAGGTGTAATTAATCCCGGCTAGTCTTACCTTTTAGGGTTTGAAGGAAGATTTGATAAAAACTGTGGGAGCCATCCTGATTAGATAAGATAATAACTAATCTAATCTTGCAAGAGCATAAGCTAAAGTGTTTTCTTCTCTCTCTCTCCAGGTAGCGACCATGTCAGGCCTTAATCAAGATAATAATATGGATGTATTGACCGAACCCGCTTGTTATACTGAGCAGGGGAACGTTAGTTCCGTTCTTTCTTATAATTGTTATAGGACAGAACAGGAGATAGGGGAATATCCGGAGTCCTATGCCACCCAAACGAAGAATAAGCATATTGATGCATCTTCTTCGGGTGTGTTAGTTACCGAGAACTGTTTCTCAGTTCACTTTACGTCCTGGGTATTAGATACCGGATCGGGATCTCACATATGTAATATGTTGTATGGGCTAAGGAAAGATAGATAACAGGACGAGATTGATCATTCCATAAGAGTAGGGAATGGTGCAAATGTTGCAGCTAAAGCAGTTGGCGAATATCACCTTGTATTACCAAATGGTAATACATTGATTCTAAACGAATTCTATTACATACCGACCCTGATATGCAATCTTATATCAGTTTCTTTATTAAGTAAAGAAGAATATAATTTTGTAGTACAGGATAATGTTATGAACATTTTCCTGAATCAAAAGTTGATTGGATCAGGTACATTAAATAATGGCATATACGTTCTAAATCAAACCACAGTTCTTAACATACAAAACACACACAAGAGGAAGAGTTCAAAAATAAACGAATCCTTCTTGTGGTATTGTAGACTAGGTCATATCAATGCGACATGACTAGCTAAGTTACATAAGGATGGATATTTGAATCCGTTCGAATTTTCATCTTATGACACTTTCCAGTCATGTCTCAAAGGAAAGATGACCAAAACTCCATTTAGTGGACACGGAAAAAGAGTTACAGAACTTTTGGGACTGATACATAGTGATGTATATGGTCTCATGTCTACACATACTGGGAATGGTTCCTCGTACTTCATTACATTCACTGACGATCTCTCAAGATACGGACATGTGTTCCTGTTGAAACACAAGTCTGAAGTTTTTGAAAAATTCAAAGAATATAAGCACGAAGTAGAGAACAAAACGGGTAAAAGTATTAAAATCCTACGATCTGATCGAGAAGGAGAATACTTGAGCACGGAATTCCGTGACTATCTAAAAGAGAATGGGATTCTCTCTCAGATTACTCCTCCATATACACCACAGCACAACGGTGTATCGGAGCGGAGGAATCGCACCCTATTAGATATGATGCGCTCTATGATGAGCATTGCTGAGTTACCTATTTCCTTTTGGGGTTATGCACTGGAGACAGCTGCAGACCTATTGAATATGGTTCCCACCAAATCTGTGCCAACCACTCCATATGAGATATGGAAAGAAAAGAGACCATCTTTATTATGTTAATCTATGGGGTTATCCGGCATATGTGAAAACACAAAATCCGGACAAGCTCAAGGCAAGGTCAGTTCTGTGCAAGTTTATAGGATATCCTAAACATTCGCGAGGGTATATCTTTTACCATTCTGAGGAACAAAAGGTGTTTATTTCTCGACATGCCACCTTTTTAGAAAAGAGTTTTCTTATGAAAGAAATTAGTGGAAAGGAGATAGAACTGGAAGAAGTTCCAGCTATACAAACCACGACAGAAGATTTGGTAGAACCAGAGGATTCGATAGTTCCCAATGAACCTCAGCCTCTCCGCTGATCTAGTAGGGTTCCTCATCCACCTGAGAGATACTGCAGTTTTCTCATTGATGGTGGGAGCGAGGATTGCATCATGAAAGATGATGACCTAACTAGCTTCGAGCAAGCCATCACAAGTGGGGACTCTGTGAAATGGCTGGATGCAATGCGATCTGAGATGGAATCCATGTACACTAACAAAGTATGGACTTTAGAAGTTGCTCCTGAAGGGGTAAAACCCATCGGGAGCAAATGGATCTTTAAGAAGAAACTTGGTGTAGATGGAAAAGTTTAGACTTTCAAAGTTAGATTTGTTGCAAAAGGTTTTCGTCAAAAACCAGGTGTAGACTATGATGAAACCTTTTCTACAGTGTCTATGCTTAAGTCCATCAGAATCCTACTTGACATTGCTGCATACCATGACTACGAAATCTGGCAAATGGATATTAAGACCGCTTTTCTAAATGGTGATTTAGAAGAGAGCGTGTACGTGATTTAGCCAGAGGGCTTTGTAAACACTGGGAGCAGCGGAAAGGTGTGCAAGCTGCTTAAATCCATCTACGGGTTAAAGCAGGCATCGCGGAGTTGGAACATCTGTTTTGATATCGTAGTCAAAGAGTTTGACTTCGTCAAAAATATAGATGAACCTTGTATATATAAGAAGGTGGTAGAGAGTAAGGTGGTCTTCCTCGTATTGTACGTGGATGACATACTCTTGATAGGAAATGATATTTCTATGCTGCACTCGGTCAAGCTCTTCTTATCATAAAGATTCTCAATGAAAGATCTAGGTGATGCCTCCTACATCTTGGAGATTAAGATCTATAGAGATAGATCTAAACGGATACTGGGATTGTCCCAATCCAGCTACATTGACACCATACTAAAGAGGTTTAGTATGGAAGAATCCAAGCGTAGGAATTTACCCACGATCTCAGGACTCACTCTCTCCAAAAAGATGTCTCCCAAGACTGATTTGGAGAGAGCTCGCATGCAAAAGATACCCTATGCTTCGGCAGTAGGCTCTATCATGTACGTGATGCTATATACCAGACCCGATATAGCATACCCATTAAGTGTAGTGAGTGGGTATCAAGTAGATCCAGGAGAGAGTCACTGGACAGCTGTGAAGAACATTCTCAAGTACTTGAGAAGAACTAAAGAGATGTTCTTGGTGTATTGTAACGGAGAACTCCAAATGGAGTCCTTTACCGATTCGAGCTTCCAGAATGATAAGGACGACTCTAAGTCGGTCTCGGGATTTGTCTTTACCCTCAATGGAGGAGCGGTTTGTTGGAAGAGTTCCAAGAAGGAAACCGTGGCAGACTCAACGATGGAGGCTGAATACATCGCTGTCAACGATGCTGCCAAAGAGGCTGTCTGGATGAAGAAGTTCATAACTGAACTTGGAGTGGTTCCATCCATCGAGCGTCCAATACCTTTGTATTGCGATAACAATGGAGCAGTGGCTTTGGCCAAGGAACCCAAGCCCCATCAGCGATCCAGGCATATTCTGAGGTGGTATCACCTGATCTGGGAGATAGTTGATCGCCGGGAGATCGAGGTCAGGAGAGTTGACACGAAGAACAATACAGCGAATCCACTCACGAAGGCCATACCCCATATACAATTTGAGAGACTCTTCGGATGTTGGGTATGAGATACTACAACAACTGGCCTTAGTGCAAGTGGGAGATTGTTAGTTATGTATATGCCCTAAAAGCCATTGTTGTACATATGATGTATATTATAGTGGATGCTTGGGCATATATATAGAGAGGACTTTCTTGCTCGACATGATAGTGTGCTATCTGGTTGCACTTTGTCTTAACATGTAGACTTGTATTGTGATACTGTCTTGCTCTCACATGTTGATAAAGCCCTTAGGATGTGTACTTGACTACCAGGACTATGATGGAGATCATACTAGTAGGGCCGAGGGTAGTCCATAAGTACATCCTATAATTGTTTCTGGTTGAGGGTGTATCGAGACAGGGAATCGATATTCCAGAGTAAACTAGCGTATACGCTTCTTGACCCATATGATGGGCGATGGATGATCCCACATCCATTGGTGTTTGACATCAAAGATGGTATACGGGTGCTTAGTGGAGCCTGGGTACACTGAACGGACTCGTCGAGAACTCCTAGTTGGTATTATACCTATCGTCAGATAGCAGTTCTCTGGTGATACTGGTACAGGTTAGTCTGTAGACCCGAGATCGTCATAGAGTCTTGTGTGATTGCCACTATGCTTTGATTTCCACCTTACCACGTTCAAGAGAACGTGCAAAATGGTGGCTTTTGGATACAGTCCCGAATCACATGGAGGTAATGAGCGATAGGAGGGGATGAGTTGATGTTGCGCTGTGCTCGATTAACCATAACGATAAGTCCCTGGCCAGGGCTGCTACGGAGATTTACTGATAAGTGTTATCAGTAGTTTCTCGACCCGTTATGAGCCTCACATCGGCACGACTTATCGGTTACTGGGGTCTGACGTTTACCACCCCTAGACTAGATATGCGACATATCAGACAAAAAGACCGGACTGTACGGTAGTGTTACTGACAGGCTTTACAGGAGCTAGAGCGGGCTTGCTTGTTGATCTTCTGATCGCTCAATACCCGGGTAGCCGTTACGTCCAGCTAGTACCGCTAACGACTTGTAGATGCTTGATATGATCATCACCTACTGCCGGCATATTAACGAGTCTTTAGAGTCCTACACAGAGCTTTATTGGCTCAAGCAAAACGAAATAGGAGCGCATATGTGATATGTGCGGGACCGAGATTAGTACGAGCATGTGATACCGTATTATATTCTCGCGATATTAGTATCGGTCGGTTATATGTGATATAGCCGGGTTATTGATTCAAGTGTTGATTCGATAACATGATACATATGATATTAGTCGGTTATATGTGATATAGCCGAATTATTAAATCAAGTGTTGATTTGATAATTTAATGTATAATTGTATATTTGAAATACAAGATTACATTAACTAATATTGGCTCACTTAAACATTTCTTTTTCTCACTTGTGTGCATACAGTATATATGTGATATATATTAATGTACAATTTTTGTGTCATGCTTGATGATACACACTACATGAGTGTATGAGACTTACACCATACTTATGATAATTGTGAGGATTATTTATTTTAAGTAAATCCAAATTAGATGGAAAGTAGTCAGATGCATGAAGCTTGTAGAAGCTTGTAGATGCATTGAATTGGTCCACTAATTTTGTTTTACCTAATATATTTATTAACCTAACCATTATCACTTAGCCATGGTTATGTCTCTACATGAGTTAGTATATGATACAAACTCATCCATGATTGCCAGACACACTCTCATCTATTATTTGCTTCTTCTTCTCCATGAGCCAAGCTCTTTAGGTTTTTGAGAGGAGAAAAAAAAGAGTGAGAAAATTAATTCTAAAGTGAGCAAAAATCTTACTTCATCATTCTCTACTAGATTATCCATTTAGTTTAAGGTGTTAGCTTCACTGATCTCTCATTAGTGAAGTAGTAGCTTGGGTTAATGTCTTATCAACGTAGATCATCTTCGGCCTCGAAGACTTCGTGCAAGCTCGTTCTTTTCACCTTGTGGAGTCGTTCTAGAGTCCGCAAGATCACTACTTGGAGTAAGGGGACTACTGCACGGAGCTATTGAAGTGAAGGACCGATCTACAAAGGTTGTATTTCTTGTTCACTTAGTTGTAAAGTTGTTTACATATCGTATCGTCTAAATCTCTAGTTAAAGATTCTCGGTTAGGGTTCTTCTAGCATGGCAAAATTTTGAAATTGGCATGGATGATACCACCCGAAATCTTGTTGTCGTGCTTAGGAACCCAAAACCGTTCACGTTCCCAAATTGGGTCGTGATAACTCACCTCCAGTGAGCACATGTATACAATCTTAGGTGTCAAAACACCAATGGCTTGTAAGACCGACCACCGCCCCTCGTCGGGATCTAAAAAATATACACTAGTCTACTGTGGAATATCGATACTCAGCTTCGAACGACTAGAAACATTTAAGGATGTGCTTATGCACTACCCAGCTCACACGTATATGATTCCCATCATAATTCTGGTAGTCAGGTAAGAATCATATGGACTTTATCATTATGTATTAGCGGCACGTAATAGCAAATAAAAGATATACACATAATGATAAATACAAACCAGATAGCATATTATCATCTCGAGTAAAATTATTCTACCAGTATAAGTCCTCCCTCAATTACCATAATTGCCAACCTGCAATTGCAATAATTGTCTTGAGGACGCTATCTCCAACAAATGCGTTTAAATAGATTTGACACGGCTCTATAATTTGGTATATGGTATAATTTTTCAGTAACTAAGCTTGGTTGTATCTTCGTCAGTTTTTTAATTTTAAAATGAATGTGTGTGCATGAGACTCCACGTGGAAATGGCTACAAACAAAATAAGCTTTTTTTAACCCTAAAAGGAATCTAAATTAGAAGCTCAGCAAATTGGGAAAAAAAGATTTGTCTAAGAAAATTATCTTGAAATCGAAATAATACATGCTAAAATGTTTAAATATTTGCCAGCTATAAACATGAAGATATTATTTGAAAGCCTATATTATCCATGTCATGTCAAAGATAAAAAATTTGGAGGGCCATTAAATCCATCAACATATGAGTAAGTGCGTGTTTAGATGAGGTTTCTTAGTGTGATTATTTTCCATAATCATTTATAAATAATTATTTAAGAAAAAAATAAATAAATCATTTATAAATGCTGGCAAATAAGTTGTTTAGTGTTTGGATGATTTTGTATGAAAAGCGATTATAAGTAGATATTGTGTTTGGATTAAAAGATAGATAAGTGATTATTGAGTGTAAAATGACCAAAAGGACGTATCATCAATGTCATTTTAAAATTTGGATGAAAAAATAAGGAGTATTATGGTATATTATTTGGTCAACTCTACTATTCCACACGTATAAAATAAGTTAGGAATTCCTAGCTTATTTTTAAGTAGGAAAAGATGTCATTTTTAAGCCGAAAAAGATGCTATTTTTAAGCTAGTCATGATGGGACTCATGATATAATAATCATTTATTGAATAATAAAATAAAGATCTAAACACCCTATCTACTTAGGACACATCTTGAAGTGATTTTTAATCACTTTTTGATAAAAAATAATCCAATCTAAACTGTCTCTAAACATGGTGTTTAATAACGGCCACTGTTGGTCCTGTATATCATTGTTAATGTTAATTAAATTTAAAACTAATTTTATGAACATAATCTAAAATCAAAAAACAACGGTGATGTGCATGAATCCTAGCTGGACACTAAGGCCCATAACAAACAATAACGATCCGTACAACCCAGCGGGCCCCTTTTGTGTAACTTTGCGTATGCTGTTTGCTGTTCGTAGAAAGAGCGGATCCGACCAGTTCCCCATGGGACAAAGAATCATTTGTCGGTGGGTCCCATGCGATCGTCCAACTAGCGCCCTGCAATTGCCAGCTAAGCAATTTCAGGAAAAAAAAATGTCGGTTTGCACCCAATTGCAAGAACACCCAGTTTCCCTACTAAATTATTTTGGGCCCCACTAAATCGGATCTCAACAGAAATAGATTTTGGGTTCCGCAAAACTTGATCGCTGTCGATAAACCATAGTATTTGCTTATGAGGTTATAGTCCATGCGAACCGCTCTGTCCTCCATAGAACACCGGAAGGCTCCATAGGAGACTCCAGCTTCCCCTATTATTCTTCTTCGCAGGGGTTCACATACCTAATTTACAGCGCCTCTTCCCACTTTGCTTATCATAACCCAAACGTTTATATCTAAGCTTGATGTCCCCTCTAAATTTCTGTCTAAAGATAATGCGATTGTTAGCTAAGGTTTTCTAAGTTTTGACGGGTTTGGTTCTTTGTTTCTTTTTCTTTTTCTTTTGCCTTCTGATCCATGTCGGAACTTTCTTTTTTTCATTTTTTTTCTCTATCAACAACAAACAATGCCAAGCTAATGACACTAGATCAATTGATAAATAATGAACATTTCAATTAGAGTAAATTCCATTATGTTTCATGATTTCCCAAAAGAAGTAAAAATACCGTATTCCTTCTAAGCTTTTGTATCTAGAGCAATCTTATAAAGTTTGGATATTCTACTCACTTGAAAATTACAAGGCAGACCACATTCGTGTTCCGTTGCTTTATAACTTGAATAAATTAAGAAAATAGATCTACATTTCACGACTGGTTCGAGATGGATGGAGCAAATTTTTTATTAAAAATCTAATTTTTATTTGGGGTCAATATGGCACATGTTTGAGGCTTTACGACCAAAGAAGAAACGTGGGGATTTAATAAAACTCTAGTCCATTATCCCACACATCGTTTAATTTACAAAGGGGGTCCAAAAAGATTACCGTTTTAGGAGCAATTAAATAAAAGCCAATTTTCGAGGGGCCTTAAGTAATTAACGAAGTTTTGAGGGGCAATCAAGTAAAACCCAAATAATTTTTTCGCGGAATCAAACGACACGTCACGGTATCGGTCCTCGCCCAAGACTTTTGAAATCAATTCCGTTTCCTCATCTACCCACAGACAAAATCCATAATCACGGATTGGCCCCTTTCAACGTTACCTCCACGTGTCACATTCATCTCGCAGTCACCGGAATCTAAAACACGACCGCCGGAATATTCTCCCTTCCTCTTTCTCTCCCTCTAAAGTCAAAGTTGGACTTCTCTCCTCTTCCAAGTTTTGATTTCACACAAAAGACTTTAGATTCTCTCTCCTCTCTCGCTTGGATCAGCATCGCTCTGCTCCTTTTTAACGACCTAAAGACTTCGATCGATCAAACGATACCCTAATAACCCAAACCCTAGCAAAAATGGACGGCTACGGAGGCTCAACGTCACCTCCGTCCACGGTGGCGGAGCACGACACCTCGGCTGCGGAGAAGCTGATCCTCGAGTGGGACCCCTCGTCTTCCCCTGCCGCCGATGACCGCATGCTCTTCTCCGATCACGGCGACCGAGGCGACGCCGAGCGCTACCTGAGGGCCGTCGACGAGATCCGGCGATCCCTCAGCGATCCAGTCACCGCAATCCCGAAGCGCCTGTCGAGTTCTTCGTCGTCAGCGCCGTCGCTGGCGAACGCTATGCAGATCGCCATGGCGAGGCTCGAGGACGAGTTTAGGAACATCCTCGTCTCGAAAGCGAACGAGGTAGAGATCGACTCGTTGATCGATCTCAGCTCGCTTTCGATGGCCAGCGATCGAGCTGGCGACGGCGATTTCTCTGACGACGAGAGCTCGATCTCGATCTCGAAGGGAGCTGAAGGGAGCAGCAGCGTTCGGACGAGCGCTAGGTATCGATCGACGAGGAGCATACGCGAGATCGATCTTCTGCCGCCGGATGCGATCAGCGACCTTAGATCGATCGCCGATCGCATGATCAGCGCTGGATTCGGCCGCGAGTGCGTCCAAGTGTACGGCAGCGTTCGAAAGGCCGCAATCGATCGAAACCTTCGTCATCTTGGCGTCGAGAGGCTCAGCATCGGCGACGTTCAGAAGCTCGAATGGGACGCTCTCGAGAACAAGATCCGGCAATGGATCCGAGCTGCGAAAGCTTGTGTCAGGATCGTCTTCGCCAGCGAGCGAAGCCTCTGTGATGGAATTTTCGAATCCGATGAGGCTCCCTTCATCGAGACTGTCAAAGGAGCAGCGCTTCAGCTCTTCGGATTCCCTGATGCGATCAGCATCGGCCGAAGGTCGCCCGAGAAACTTTTCAAGATTCTTGACCTCCACGATGCTATCTCTGATCTTTTGCCTGATATAGCTGATGTTTTTAGATCGAAATCGTCTGAATCCATCTATAGTCATGCTTCTGATATCTTGACTCGGCTTATGGAAGCAGTTCGTGGAATTTTATCGGAGTTTGAGAACGCGGTTCTTCGAGAGCCTTCGAAGATCCCGGTCCCTGGAGGTACAATTCATCCTTTAACTCGATATGTGATGAATTATATCAGTCTTATTTCGGATTACAGGCAAACTTTAGTGGAATTGATTGTGAATAAGCCATCGGCGAGTTCGAGGTTTAATGGGGATGAGTCTGGTAGTGGAGGGATGGAGATTGAGTTTCCTGAGCCGGAGAATCAATCGCCGTTGGCTTCGCATTTGATCTGGATTATAGCTATACTTCAGTTTAACCTAGAGAACAAGGCCAATCTTTACAAAGATAATGCATTGTCTCATCTTTTCTTGATGAATAATGTTCATTATATAGTTAATAAAGTTAAAGGGTCGCCGGAGCTTAGAGAGCTTATTGGGGATGACTATCTGAAGAGAATGACTGGGAAATTTAGGCAGTCTGCGACTAGCTATCAAAGAGCGACTTGGGTGAGGATTCTTTATTGTTTGAGAGATGAAGGGATTCATGTGAGTGGGAGTTTCTCATCCGGGGTTTCAAAATCGTCATTGAGAGAGAGGTTTAAATCTTTTAACGCTGCATTTGATGAGACACACAGGATTCAGGCCACTTGGTTTGTGCCTGATGCTCAATTGAGAGAGGAGCTGAGGATTTCAATATGCGAGAAATTGTTGCCGGCTTATCGTTCATTCTTGGGTCGATTCAGGTTTCATATAGAGAATGGGAGGCACCCTGAAATGTATATTAAGTATTCGGTTGAGGATCTTGAAATGTCCTTGTCTGATTTCTTCGAAGGGTGCACGCCTAATCTTCTGAGCAGGAGAAGGTCTCATTGAAAGTAACGAGGAAAAAATTGCAGTGTAATGAATGTTGTTGTAGAAGATATTCTTTAAATCTTTTGGGGGAAATTCTCAGGTGAGTGCTTCAAGGAAACCACAATCTGGGCCTTCAAGTTCATGTGTATGTCCAAGCAGTCTTCCGTGATTTTTGGAGCTGACAAAAGCAAGCAAGCACCTGTTTACTTTCCCTCTGTAAGCAAATTGTTTTTATTCATTATATGGTCTAGTCTTTTTAACTTTGCATGTTCATATGATTGTTTCTTCATGTTAGCATCCATTAACTTGGAAACTTATATTGGTACTGGTAGCTGTCACTGAGCTTTACTTGTTTGTTTATTTGATTTGGCATCTGTACTGTAGGAGATGATCTTGAATACGAACATAGCTTATATGAATATACAACTTTTTATGATGCAAGTTATGCTTGCCAGTTTTACATGGGTCTATGCCATTGAGGGCACTTTCATATTTGGACATGCTTACATCTTGGCAAGTTTAAGAGGGTCTACAATTCTTTTCTTAATATAAGACTATTTAGGTAATGTGTAGATGACAATTATCATGTTACTGCAATGTTGAGTTAGGATGAGATCAATCATATGGTCATGGGTATGTCAGTTCCTATGGAGGGTTGTACTCATCTAACATCTGCATTCAGCATTCAAAGGTTCTTTGTTTCCACATAGTTACTTGGAATTTGGTTTCTTGATGAAGTCCGCAGGGATCATAAAAAGTAATGGGTGATCATGGTCTGTGTGTGTACTTAATAATATATTTATCAGCAGAGATCTATTTAAGTGAATTATTCAACATTTGTAGTTATAGGTTCTTTTATATGAGACGGGGGATATGCAGCTGCAAAGAGTAGTACAGCTGAAATTATGTCGATTGCTTTCCTGATTTATATTGGATGAAGGGAGCTGACAGTGAACTAGGTAATACCAATATTGCTGATCCGTCGCCTTTGTTCATGTTTTCTAGCAGTAATAACTCTTAAACGAAGATGAATATAAAGTGATTGTGCACAAAAATAGAAGGCAACTGAAACTGTTTTTTTTCGTTTGCCGGAGTTACTGTATGAAATAATGAAATATTGTGAATAAAGGACATGGTATGATATCTAAGTAGGGGAACAACTCCGTTTTCCTAATGATAGAACTTTGAATAGGCTTTAGGCTCTTTACTGAGAAATTCAGGACATTATAAATTTTACAAAATGTTGTGTTGGGTCAGTTATACTTTAGGAGTTTGGTCACCACTCACCCCAGTTATAACCTTGTGACCCTTCTAATCATTTGCTATGCTTCTCTATACATCTTCTGCTTTCAAAACATAAGGTGAGGTAGAAAATAGTTGCTAAGCACAAGCAGTTATTAGAACCCTCTCACTGTGTGCATGCGTGCAAATTCTTTGATTCATTATATGACATAGCATTCATCATTTCATTTCACATGTTTCCTATGGTTGTTTCTATATGGTATTGATATAGAACATCTTTAGCTGATCTTTGCGGTCGCTTCTTTTATTCTTGCTTGTATGGTTAATTGACTTAATCCCCCCCCCCCCTTCCTCCTAATTCTCCTTGTTTGTTTTGCGCCATTTTACACTCCGTTGGACGAGATATTTTTTTGATTCTTGAATATAAATATATGTAGTTTGAGTGCCATACCTTTTTGCTGAATGCTAATAATTGGGAGTATTATGGTTCCATAATTTGTCTATCTGTAGATTGACAAATTTTATGATGCTTATTGTATATCTATTTCCTTCTACACGCTTATTATCCATCCACACACACCACACACGTGTGCGCATCCTGTTTGGGTGCACAAACACACGGCAATTTACACACATGGTCGTTCTTCATGGTGCTCTCAAAATATTAGGATCATATGATCACTCTCCTACATATTTGAGCAGCAATATATACTTAAGGGTGCGGTTGGTAGGAGGTAATTTAAATGGTAATCCTAGATTGCCATGAAATATTACAATGCTTGTTTAGGTGTAAACGGTATTCCCGGAAATATAGGGTTGCCATGGTAATCAAATGACCTCATTTCATGGTAACTCTATCTTAAATTACCATGAAATATTCTAGTCTAACGTGAAAAGAGCCATGACCGTCCGCCGCCCGCCTCCATTTCCACCCGCCGACCAGCCGGGCCCGCCGCCAGCAGGCCGCCGGTCATTGCTGATTGTTCACCGTCCGGGCTGCAGCCGATCGGCCGTTTTCCGCCGGCCGGCCGTAGTCCGTCGTTGGTCGCCCGCCGGCAAGCCCCGCCGGCCATTGCTGGCCCGCCACCAATTGGCTGTTCGTCACCGGCCTCGCCGCCGGTCAACGGTTGCACACATATATTACCGGGAATGATTAAACTATACCGAGTACGTTAATGCAAGATTCCTTGAAATTAGATGCCCAGACATCCATTTCCGGGAATACGGGGATTTCTGGTAATCTTCCATTCCATGTACCAAGCGCAAGCTAAGAAGCCCGTTGACACGATCCTTGTATAGGCATGATAGGCCATCTACCTTTTGGAAGTTTTATCTGGACTGTAGAAACTTTCACTCTCTGCTGATAATGCTTACAACAAGGATTACAAGCTATCAAATATAAAGGAGAACATGAGACAAAGCAAAACAAAATTACAAGAACTACATAACCTGGAACCTTTTGCTCTGAATATGGGAAATGAAGAAATGTCCAAGGCTATGAGCTTCTGAATGTCCTTAGGAGTTACCAAAAGAGAATAAGAACATGAATGTTGTATCTTGAGGCATTCCTTGGCTAGATAATCAGCAAATCTATTGCCTTCTCTATATATACGAGTGACCTTTGAGTTCAGCCTGAGATGCAAAAACTGTAATGCTTTCACAAGGTAAAATAGACACCAAGGGATTTTACATTTGCCATTCACATAATTGGCCAAAATATGAGAATCGGTTTCCACCTCAATCTCAATATCTTTCAAGTTCATGAGATAGCACTGTAATAAACCATCTAGCATCGCTTTACCTTCAGCTACTAAAATGTCGCCCTTACCATAAAAGAATTGTGATGCAAATAAAGGTTTACCAACAGAGTTTCTAAGAGTTGCGCCTCCAGTAGATTCTCCATCAGCATCTTTAGCTCCATCTACATTCAATTTTAGTCTTCCAGGGGGAGGTTTAATCCAGTTAACAATTGAAATTATCTTCTCCTTTTGAACTGCAATAACTATATCAGAAATATTGAGAGCATGCAAAATACTTGAGTCAGATGCAGGAACTACCAGCTTGTTATAGGTTTTAGTTAAATTCCTCACATCAGCAAGAACTCTGTACCAGATAGTATGCGCAGAAACTATAGCATCTTGAAACTTTCTTTCACACCTTGCTTTCCATATATTCCAAAGAATAAGGTGAGGCATCCATTTTGCTAAATATGGGAGTTTGACACAATTATACCAACAGCTGAAACAACCAGAAATAGTGCACCATGCCCCAAAAACTAAACCAAAAATTGACAAAGCTTGACTCTAAAGCTCAATAGCCCAGTCACCGTGTAAAAAAAGATGACAAGAATCCTCTTGTTTATTTCTGGAGCAGCATAAACACTTCCTAAGCATAGCAAAGTTCAATTTTTGAATTGTTGAGTCCAAAGGTAAAGCATTTGAGAAAGCTTTCCAAGTAAACAATAAAATATTCTTTGGAATTTGACAATTACTTGGGAATTGAGAATGAGCCGCTTTGCAACTACCTGTTTTGTTAAGATTCCAAGCAGATTTTAAAGAAAATTGTCCCTGAAAATTAAGCTTCCAAATCAATCTATCTTGTTCTGGGCTAACAGCATAATTCCTTGATTGTATTTCGTCCATCGTATATTTTGGTAACCTCTGGTGAATCAAAGAAAAATTCCAACCATTTTCATTAAGCAGGTTATTAAAAGGAATAGGGTGCATAGGGCGTGTAGCATAATCTTCCAATATGTATTCTTCATGCCATTTCTTTTTCCAGAAATCAAGATCACCATTTCCAATCTGCCATTTAGAATTGACTTGAATCAGAGATAGCAAAGAATAAGTTTTCTTCCAAGTAGATGAAGAAGATTGTGGCACAACAAGAACATTTTGTTTTGTATATTTCTGTCTCAAAAACTTTGCCCACATTGATTCTCCACATTCAAATTTTCATGCCTTTTTTAAATTGTAAGCAAGAGAAATCTCATTAAGGCTTCGTACTCCCAAACCTCCTTCCTTCAAAGGCCAACAAATTTTGCTCCAAGAAATCCAATGATGATGACTGTCCTCAGCACTTATCTTTCCAGAAGAAATTTGAAAGTAGTGAATTGATTTTTTTCAGAACACAAGCTGGAGGACTGCATGTAGCAATAATGTGAAGAGGAACTGAGAGGAGAACATGATAAATAAGAGTTAATCTTCCAGCACTTGAAAGGAACTTATTTTGCCAGCTTCGTAATCTATTTCTGATTTTGTCAATCAATTCTTCATAATAAACAGACTTGTTTCTACCCCTGAAGATAGGAGCTCCCAAATATTTGAGAGGCCAGTTTCCTTTAGCAATACCGGTGTGTTGTAGAACTCTTTCATAGAAAGTATCAGGGCAACCATTAGAAGCATAGCAAGCACTCTTGGATTTATTAATTCTCTGTCCAGAATATACCTCATATGTATGCAGAAAATCAAATAATTTGGCAAGATTAGTGCTATTTCCATTTGTAAATACAATGGTATCATCAGCATAAAGTAAATGTGAGACAACAGGGCTATTACCTTTGCAAGAGTGAGGAGCTAGTGTGCCATTGTCCATCAAGTTGAGTAGACCTCTACTTAGATATTCAGATGCCAAGATGAATGAAGAGGGGGAGATAGGGTCTCCTTACCTTATACCTCGAAATCCTTTGAAATAACCTCCAATTTGGCCATTGATGAGAATAGAAAAATGTTGATTTTGTAAGCATCCTCTCACAAGATTTATAAACAAAGGAAAAACCAAAGGCTTTGAGAACTTGAAGGATAAAATCCCATTCAAGTCTATCAAAAGCCTTCTCCATATCAAGCTTGAAAATCACATTATGTACTTTTTTTGTTCAAATCATGAATCATTTCCTGAGTGAGAGCTATATTATCAACAATATCTTTTCCTTTCACAAAAGCTCCCTGATTAGGGGAAATAAGTTTAGGCAAAAGAACAGCCAGCCTACCACTCATGAGTTTTGTAAAAAATTTATACAAATTGTTGCATAGACTTATTGGCCTATAGCCAGGGATAGAAGTGCAAGCTTTTTCCTTTTGGAATTAAGCAAATCAAAGTAGAATTAGCTGCTTTAGGAAACCCCCTATATTTAAAGAAATACTGAGTAGCTAACAACAAATCCTCTTTAATGATATCCCAAGAGGCGGTGTTAAATTTCATAGTATAGCCATCTGGGACAGGGGAACTATCAGGATCCATAGAGAAGACACAATGCTTCAATTCATCTTCTAGAGGCATAGCAGTAAGCATAGTATTATCATCATCAAGTACTAGTTCAGGTATTAATTCAGGAATATCATGAGGAGAGCTAATACCTTGAGGGGGAAAAAACTTTTTATAGTGTTCCACAGCAAGATTAGAAAGAGCATCATGACCTTCCAGTCAATCCCCTACATCATTTCGAAGTTTTAGAATCTTATTGGAGTTCAACCGAATCTTGGTAGCATTATGAAAGTATTTAGTGTTCCTGTCACCCTCGGTAAGCCATTTAACTTTTGTTACTGTTATTTACTTTTTATTAGCATGTCTATGGCTGCTCATATTTTTCCTTTTTCTGCTATTGCTCTTCAAAGAAAGGTTAGAAATCATTTTAAAGCTAAAAGGCTGAATCCTGCCGTTTATTGTTCATGATATGTTGAATTGTAGAAAATCTTAAAATTAATATTGACTTATCCTTCATTGTTTATCTACATGGTTGGCCTGGTCCTCGCAATTGTGATATTTGCTTGTTGATGCAGCTTGTTTGTTAGCAATTGGTTGCATATGGACGAAGTCGAGCAAATTTAAAAAGCATTAACATTTATGCTATATGCATTTTTTTTCCTTCTTATGTATTATGATTTATGATTCTTCACCTTGGTGTTTATTCGTGAACTTGGACGATTTAATATTTCAGCTGTGTTTTTTTCTTCTTATAGTTAGCAAGCAGGTTGCATTAACAGTGCAAATGACAGCAGATATCGGTGCTTGGAAAAATCTCTATGTGATGACTATTAATATATATCAAAAAATGAAATTTCTTTCTTCCATGTTTACAAGAGAAGAAAATTGTGCAGCTTTTTGTCAGTTAAGTTTTATTAGATTGCATAGAAATCTTAGATCGTGTTAGTGCTAAATAGCTAAGCAAGCATATTTCTTCACGTATTTGTTATCTTTGGTTCCAGTAATTTTGAAGCTTCTGACTTTGCATTGGATGGAGCAATAAAAATTGCCTTCTCCTTGTATCCAACAAAATTGTAGGAGACAAACGACAGCTGTTACCTTCAAAGTGCCAGTTGTGTACATCCCTGCACGATGTCTATGTTCTATGTAGTAAACTAGTAATGGATGGTATTAAATTTTACGTATTTTTAACATGATGTGCGAGGCTTGAATTCCTGCCCTCATCCTTAACTGCAAGAAGGCTTTACCGTTGTTTGGTAGGCTACGGTGGAACTCACTCGATGATATCTACTCAGTACATCATACACATGACTTTTTTAATTTCCTCTTTCGATACACACGCGCATCGTTTACAGCTCAGCTTCTAAATGTTTTATATGTTCACTCTTATTCAAAAGTACAATCTTAATATCTATATCATGTTCATTTTAACGACCATTTGAACACCAATAATCCATGAAATAAAGGATATACCATGTAATAGCTTTCATGAATCTTCACTTCATAATTAATCATGATAAATATAGAAAAGAGAAGTTATAGATGATCACGATGATTTTTCCTCTAAAAATTACTACGGATTCAATGATGACCATGGATGGAGCAGCAGAGCCCTTGGCTCCATCATTGATTTCAAAGCAATTACAACCTACAAGTGGATATTGCTTTGCTTGTAGCATGTCATCAGAAAGCTAAAGCTAATTACAAATATCAGTGTCTCAAGAATCACGCTCCCGCTAGAAGCTTTAGAACTGCTATATTTTTTGAGAATGTGGTTGACATGGACCCACAGGGGGGAAATTGAGGGATGCATATGGATATAAGATATAAGATAGGATATACATCCACTAGGCTCGAGTCTTTTGGATGGAGTTCCGCTGTATTAAAGGTCCGTGTGCATCCATGTATGAGCCCATATGTTGTGGGCTCAAACCAAGTTGATAACATTCGTGGATTTGTACTTTAATATAGATATAAAATTATCTCGGACATGAATATATATAAAATAGCCTCGGCCCTCGTCTGGTCGTTTCACAGGGATATATCTCCATAAGTCTTTTGTCTTTTGGATGGATAGAGTTCGGCTATATTTGCATCCATGTATGGGCATCCATAAGTTTTACAGTATTAATGTTTGGCAGTGATGTCAAAAAAATAATTAAATTTTAAATGAGCCGGATGAGCCAAGCTTTAATTAGGTTGTTCGTGCTATTTTAATTATTTAAACAAGCTTAAAATTTTGTTTAAGATCCGCTTGTTTATTTATTGAACGTACTAGAGCCGAGCTTTCACCAAACCGGAACTGAGTTTTGAGTTTTTCCAAGAATATTTAAAAAATAGAAAACTAGAATTACAAGAGTATATGAAAATTATATGTACATTTTTGATATTATAATAAATTGAGCAGTGATAAATATAACTAAATAACAAGCTCAAAGCTTGTTTAGAATCTGGCAGACTAAATTTATAGTTTTTTAGTTATCTAATTTCTTATCTTGTTTAGAATCCGGCAGACTAAATTTATAGTTTTATAGGTATCTAATTTCTTCAATATTGCAGCATAACTATATTTAGTTGAATATTTATTATGAGCGGAGGCTAGACTTAACACCAATGAGTGAATGTGAATAATTATGATCAAATTTTAAGAATGAATAATTATGTTATATTACTACTTAATACCAAATAATATACAATCTAAGCCTACAAGAGTCGAGCATGAACATAAGCTCGAGCTTGACATGTTGGTATTTGATCATTTATTTTACCAAACTTGGATCTATCCAAGCTTGCATCTAATTGTTAAACTTCTCGTAACGAGCCAATCCCAAACTAAGATCTGAGCTTGAGGTTTTTTAAGCCTAGAAGGCACCCTTCATTTAGGGGAGAACACGATTCGGTTTGTTTTTTGGGTGAAACTTCCAAAACTAACCGAAGCCATCTCCTTACAAAATCCAAATTCAAGTGAACCGACAAACAATTGGGTTGTTTCTGTTTTTTGTTGGATTTAACATCTTATTTTACTATATTATATTTAAAACTTATAAGGTGTTTCAACATTCTTTTTTTTTGGGTGTGCAGACAGATTTATCATATATAATATAAATAAATAAATAAAAAGGATTGCTGCCAATTCACTAAATTGGACTATTTTTGTTTAAGATTTTACAACAGATCGGTCCGATCCAACCAACCCAAAGAGCCAAGCCGAGCCGAACCGGTGGCCTGTCTTATTTTTGCTCACCCCCTACCCTGCAAATGAATTAGAATGCCAAATAAACATCTCCTGGCATTATTCACAACAACACAGGCAATTATGCCAAGCTAATCTGGTTGATCCTCACAAAATGTAAGCAACAGCAGCAGCAAAGACATGCTCGAAATTTAAAGAAGAAATCTAACGGGATTTTCAATACAAGCGCAAACTCAGATTTCAGACTGGAAACAGATATACAAAGTCAATATCATTATACCAAAACAACTTCGAGAAGTGCTGCTATCTTGTACTTTCATACTACAGAAAATAAGCAAACTTTACAGTGTATTATTTTTCCGTATCTTCATGCTCTACTACAAAATTTCCATTAGTTGCATCATTCACCCATATATCAGGTCAGGATGAGGATTTCGAATTCTTTCCGTAAAAGAAAGCTCACATTTATTGTTACAAAATAGTTGTTTGAATTAAACCTCAACTGGTAGGATATAGAGATGAAGCTATATCAACACAATAGAGAAGAGAATTCATTGGTTTTCATTGCAAATTCCTCGGGCAACATTTCCTCGTACTAGTAGGTTTCTTATTCTGATTTTGGTGGACTTTGAAAATCCCATATAAGAGATTGGGGTTCATCTTTCCTACAAATTGTCTGCCTTGAATGATTTTACTGCTGTTGTTAATGTTGCATCTGTGAAGATTGTAGGTTGGTCTGTGAACATCAACAGTTTAATTTCGACAACTGTATCTTCCATGCTAGGAAAGTGTAATCCATGAGGACCGTGAATCCATATCCAGTGTATGATTATGGCCTTTGTATTTGTTTTTAGACTTCATTCCGTTATTACCGGCAAAAGCGAGAAGAAAACAAGATAACTGAAGATGAAGGCTAATGCAAATAGAGAAGAAAGGGCGTATTTTATAAAACACCATTGGTAAAGCGATATGAATTTCAAGATGCTCAAGATTTTCAAGATAGCATCAGTGAACTTCAAAACAAACCTCCTGAATTGGTAAAGCGATATGAAACTGTTATTTGGATTTGACTTGAGAATTAAGGTTTCATTGTAGAAGATTTGGAGTTTAATTTTGTTATATAAAAAAGTAGGGTTTGACTGCAGATTCTTCTTAAATCAAAACCCTAAGTCTTCTCAAACCAAACCCAAAACAAACAGTTTCAGATTGCTTTGCCAATTCGGTGGGGTTCATGGCATTTCAAAAATTCTCCCGAAACCCTGAAAAAAAAACCCGATGGTGTTGTATAAAATTTACCTGAAGAGAAATGGAGTTATAGTTGAGGAGCATACCAACAGAAGCTATCTACTCTCACAGAGGATAGCTGGTTCATGCTTCATTGTCATCATGCACTGCAGCCGCCGCTGCTTCTACTTCCTGTTTTCTTTTTCCTTTTGAATAGGCAAAGCAAAATCCCAGGAAGAAAGAAATAAAGAAGAGATAAAAAGGCAATCTCAGTTTAAACAGCAGTAGTTTTCTGCTCTCAACAAGGATGCACTGGTTCATAGCTATTAACCTGCAATCCATGTTAGGTACTGTAAGATCAGTTAATGGAGAAACAAATAAAAAGTAACAGCTACCAAGCACAAATCATAGTGGAGAACGACCCATGGAAGTGAAGAGTGACATTCTATCCACCTGACATCAACTATATTTGAGCAGTGTCAAATTCATGTACTGGGAACCCATAAGCATGACACGATTTACCATATAACATCGTTAGACTGCAACTAGAGAGGCCTACATCGTTGTCATGCAGATTATGCTTGTACAACTAGTGTTTACCTATAAGAAGCTGTTTGGCTTTGGAGTTGAGTTTAGATGCTGGATTTTTGTAAAAGTTATCTAGGCTCAACTATAAGATCATAAACGTGGCTTGTTCAACAATGGTTTTGAAGTAAAGATAATTTTGAAGTAAAGATAACTGCAGTTATCTAACCTTCAAAGTTGAGATGATTGTTGTCTAAAATCCAATCCCTCTTCTATCTCAACTCCAAAATTGAAGTAGAAGGGTTGACCATGTTTTGGATTTTGTTGTCATAAACTTGAGGCTTACTTATTGAGAGAAACTCCAGCTACCCGAAACCCAAATCCAAACAGGGCCTTCTATATTAAGAACTGAATCTTCTTAAACGTGGTACTAAATTGCATAAGCCTTCAACAACTAGAAATTTTGGTGAAACTAATTTGGGCTCCTAGGTCATGCTACAAAACTGTTATAATCGCACAGGAATGATACTTGTATTCTTGAGCATAATCACCAAGAGTACGTCATTTGGAAATTATCATGATCCCTTCATACAGATAGATCCACATTATAGAAATAAGCTTAAAGCCATCTGCACTAGGCTCCAGAACTCACACCTAGTGACCCCGTTATATGCTGCAGTTTGAAATTTCTGTTGCCATTTATCCTGAACTAGCTCATTATTCTAAGCAAAGAATTTTCCAGCCCACAAAAGAGAGATAACTAGAAACGCTCTCATAAGTGTCATCCTACTCATGGAATTTTCCAAAAGAAATAAACATCAATATATGTGAAATTCTAATTGTCCAAGTTCAAACTTAACTAATAGAACACACCACACTTGCCTTCATTAAATCACCAAATAATCCAGATGGTAATAGGAAAAAGTGAGTTTACCGGCTACTTGGATTTATTACTCGTATAATCTTAGTGATTAACCTTAAATGATTAGGATCCATCAAACCTTTGATAAACTGCATGGAAGCATAGAAACAAACAAGCATGGAAACAAACATGTACTATTATTTCACCCAAAAAATAATAAAAATAACAATATGTACTTGTGTAGTATTTACCTTCTGGATCTGGCATCGGCTTGATATAGTCAAGGAGACTTCTACCATGGTATTGATCAATCACCTTTAACCTTATCATACCAGCAAGATTTGCAGACTGTCCAGCTTGAAAGTTTCCATATCCAGATCTCAGCCTGTGATCAATTCTTAGGAAACAACTATTTTGATCATCGCAATCATAAGCATCAAGAAAGGCAATTAATTAATGCAATGGAGGGCACATTTTATTTACTTACGACACACAATACTAGAAAGGCCTGTGCAAAAGAAACGCCAGACCACAATGAAGCAACATGACTTAATTGCCCGGGAGCCGGTGACTATTTTTCGACCATTTTCAATTTAATTGGAAGTCGCAGGTGCTTTATGAAGCCGCCTCATAAATTTCTGTCTGCGTAATCTATTTGCCTTCCTAGCTCTTATGGCGCCCCCTCTTTTCCTAAGTTTTTCCAATTTCTCTGCTCTACCTTCAATATCACGTTGAATTACTTTATCTCTATTCTCTTCTGACAACAACGCCAACCTAGCAAACTTCTTTGGCCTAACTTGCCCTAGCCGTTCATGTATATCTTTAAAGGCTGGAACTAGAGCGGCCCTCATAAAATATCCTTCGGTTAGCACCATCGAGTTTGACTTGGGGAGGGTAATTGAGTCTTTTAACTCGAGGTCCATGCAGAAAGTAGAGTCCTTTAGCCACATCCTAAGGGAATGAGCTTTGGCCACAAGAACCCCACAACGGGTTTTGCACGGAAGAAATGGTGAACCCATTTCCCATAGATACGCCTTTAACGTGTTGTTTAATGATACCATGTTATACTCAGCAGTCCCTGTGATGAGGGCGATGGACTTTTGGGATGCTGGTGAACCGTGTAATGAAGCATCCTGTTGCAAAATAAATATTCTAGTTAGGGTTGAGATTATAAGTTCTACTACACATGACACATATATAAAAAGTCGGTCAGAAATCCACGATGAGTGACGAGCAAGAATATTACTTCGCGATAGCCATGATAAAAACTTTCTGATCTCTATGAAATGAAATGGAGACGGTAAACAATGGCATGAAACATAACAGCTAATTGAAATATCTAAATTACAGAAAAATCCTGTAATTTACTAGATTCGGAGCTAATTAATAAATTATAGCTAGCTAGTTGACATGCTAAGCAAGGTTTAAAATTTCGGTATTGGGATCGGTATTGGACTCACTTTTGGGATCATAATCGGCAATCTGAGCTGTATCGGCTATTGGAACAGAGTATCGGATTTTATATCGTTTGAGTAAAAGAACTATTTAAGAATTAAGAAAAAAAATTAAATAAATATTTAAAGTAGCTATAAACAATTTGACAATATTTAATGTAGCTATAAACAATAAAAAATTAAATAAATAATGTCTAAAGTCATATTAATGATGTTAGACTAACCATAATAAGTTAATAACTCAATAATCTATAATAAACCCATCACATCATTACTGAACCAGTGAACCCATTAACCCCTTAGTAAACCCACTAACCATTAATTAACTTAATATGGAAAACCCCATTATAAAATGGTGAATGCAATATTACTTGGTATCGGTCTCGGAACTTAGATGGTCATTTTTGGAATCGGAATTGGCCGTCTCATATCAGGATTGGCCAAGATTTCAAACCATGATACTAAGAAGAAAGGACAG
Organism: Agapanthus africanus; assembly: GCA_030015575.1. Taxonomy (NCBI): domain Eukaryota; kingdom Viridiplantae; phylum Streptophyta; class Magnoliopsida; order Asparagales; family Amaryllidaceae; genus Agapanthus; species Agapanthus africanus. The sequence goes on from CM057341.1 coordinate 41,027,765, forward strand.
TAGTCTTAAGGTTGCCTTGAGAAAAATGTAGAGAATTTGAAATTTTGGACAAATATACAATTTTCTTTTATTAGCATGTATGACATAGGTAACCAAAGAATTGTCGTCAAAAGATTCTGCGGATTAAAAGGAAGACTATAAGAGATCCATCTCATAGACTTGCTTGCTGTTACTTGATCAGTTTTAAATGACATAATATACTCATGGGAAAAAAAAATATTTCAATTGAAGAAAAGACTGAATGCTTGCACATGTTGCGTACTTGCATATGGTCCAGCCACAAAGTAAGGCCAACAAGAGCAGCACCAGCAGATAGCTTTCTAAAATCAGCTCCCCAATCTTGCTCCGCAACTCTGCAATTTTTATTAGGTTATGAAGTGCTATTGTGCCAAATCTATATAATAAGCAACTTTCCACTAACAAAACTATGCAGCGACATATATGAAATAAATTATTTTAATGTGCGATGGGGAAAAACAAATCTGAGCAGATTCAAAGTGTGCTCTTAGAGCCTACAAGGCCGGGGTGACATAAGGTAGTATGGATTTAATAATTTATAGCCCTGCTAGAATGAAAATGCTTGACCTACTCACTTGAAATATCTACCAAAACCTACCCAAGAGACAAACACACCGGCCTACTTGTTTGGCACTAGTATATAGATGTTGTAGGTCCCATTATTGTCTCTTGGATAGATTGAGGTAGCATTTCAAGCTGCTAGGTAAAGAATTACTCTACTAGAATACAACCTTAACTATTTTTGACATGGCATCTATATATAGTGAGCAATATCTTTCTCATGTCAGGGCAGTTGGTTTAATTTATTATCAGGTATCATGCTTGATATATTGGACAGACTTTTTAAAGAATACTTGATGTGATTGGCTTACTGGTACAACTTACAGCAGTAACTTTTACGGATAGAAAAAATATATTGCACCGTAACATGTAGGAAACAATGTGAAACCGTGAAAAATGTCATTAAGTCATTACATGGATAAGTAAAAACACTGACATGTTCTGGTCATACCTTGTTGGTAACTTCAAAATTATAAGGGATTGGCTGACATAAAACATTCTATAACTTTCAAGACTGTGTTGCATAAGCACGGAGATGATTTAATAAGATTATCACTTGCAAACCAATATGTAAAGTCTTGAAAGTTGTTCTAAATTTATGCATCTTAATGTCCTTTATCTCTATTTAAATTAATAGTTATGAGATCCACCATAATGTTCATAAGTGGAAAAACTATATACAAAACCATTCATGGGTTAAGATTACAATTTATATTATTGCGTGCATTTTTTTATATGTTTAGAATACATAATAATTTTTAAGCACGTCAAAGGAGTAGTCAAGAAGTATCTATCAAGCATCCAAGCATCAAATATCATATAAATATTGGATATGAGCATGTCCACAAAGTACCAATGCAACATAGAAACAAAAAAGTGATTATAGCCAAACATAAGTTAACAAGAACAAAGCAAGCATGATGCAAGGACATAAATGCAACTAGCATAACTAACACGTGTCGCAGACTAGCCTGGACTGCATGAATTAGGTTGTGATGTCGAGATCGACAGGTTAGCCAGAAGAGCAGAAATGATCAATGCATTTTACTTCTATATAAAATTATGGTTGTCTTATTCTTGTACATGAAATTATTCTTTATCCAATATTAACCATCAAAGGTTGTAATGTGACATACAGTGCTTTGTGAGGCCAATGTGTATCTGTCAACATTAAGCAAGATTTATGGTGATTAACAAAACAAGGGTTTAATCCTAGCAGAGGGGCATGTTAGGTTAAATGAGTAAAAATTCAATACACCTTTATAGACAAAAATATACCAGGTTATATGATTCTTTGTCAGCAGAACAAAGTAGAAGGAAACAAAATTATGCCTTGATGAGTTTTGCTAGTTATTAGTAAATACCGGAAGATATCATGACGATATATGCCTTTTCTGATTGCTAGTTGGAAAACCCATGAAGCAGTGGCACGACGTTCAAATGCCCACAAGAGGTCTTCCAATGCATTGACAAAGTTGAAGCAAGCATTATCTTCCTCTGGGCCTAGCTTCTCAAGCAAGTTGTCCAACTCTGTAAATAGAGACTCAGGTTTCTCAGTCAGAAACCTGTGGGGGAGGGGGGGGGGGGAGGGGGGGTTATAGATTACATGAGTGACAATAAAATGTTAATCCTTAAAAAACAAAGAAACACCAAAAGATTACTTCCTAGGTAAATTCAATAGAAGGTTATTTCCTTTTGGAAATCTAAAGAAAAAGAAAAAAAAAAGAACTTTATACCTTAGAGGAAGGTCAAAGCCAATGTCCTGCAAACAGTTTAGAAGGCTAATTGCATCTAGAGTTTCCTTACAGAAACTTGCAGCCCTAATAAAACATGTCCAAATTCTGTAGTCAGGTTCAACACCGTCTCTCTTCATCTCCAACAACTTTGTCATTCCCATTTTATATTCTCTATTCTTTAGGTAAGCATCAATAACAGAACTATAAGGCAATGTATTAAGATTCTGGCAAGAAGTTTTCAAGTTGTTAAGCACATTTTCAGCCTCCCGAGGCTGCCCACCATCACCATAAGATACCATAAGCATATGCATCGTAGCAATAGTTGGCTCAATTCCATCTTCTTTCATCAGAAGAAGCAAGCTTTCGGCTTTCAAATGGTCGCCGGAATTTCTATAAATTTTCATCATAATGTGGTAAAAAGACCTATCCAACTTATATCCCTTTATTCGCATACTACCAAAAAGATCTTCGGCCTGTTCCCACAACTTCTCCTTACAACATGCAGCCAATAAACTCTTGTAGGAATCTAACTTAGGCTCTAAACGCTTTTTACTCATCTCGTTTAAGAGAGTGAATCCTTCTTCAGGCCTCAAATCTCTGCTATACATCACTATAAGAGTATTGTAAGTTTCCTCATCTGGTTCCAATCCAGATTGTTGAATATTTTGATACACCGCTGTAGTTTTCTTAAAATCTCCAATCCCTGTGTACATTTTAAGGAGTGAATTAAAAATCGCAAGGTCAGGCTTGAATCCAGCTTCATCCATCTCACCAACCATTAACTCGACATCTCTAGTCCTTTTCCCACGAGAGAGCAAGCCGATCATACTTCTATATAGATGCATTGTGGGTAAATACCCGGCTGCCTTCATACCATTATATATCTTCTTCACCTCAAAGATGTTCCCATTTCTTGCAAAGGCATCAAGCATCATGAGTATAGTGCTCTTACTTATCTTAAAATCCATATCTTGCAACTCCTCCACTAGAACATAGAGCTCCTCTAGCCTGCCATCAACAATCAATGCTTTCATAAGACCATTAACTGAATCCACAGAAGGTTGAGGGCCATTCTTCATCATTGTATTGAAAATAGCTCTTGCTTGCTCATAAAGACCGCTCTCTGCATAAGCATATATAAGAGCATTCCATATTTTCCTGTCGACAACTGAGTGCAACCTGAGCTTCCCAACAAAACTCTCTGCCCTCTTCCAAAGCTTTAGCTTCCCATAAGTCTCAATCAGATTGACATAGATCGATTCATCGTCGCATAAAATGCCAACATTCTCAGCCTCATCGACCAAGTGATGAGCTGTTTCAGGGAAACCCATGTTGCAATAAGCAGTGATCATATTCTGGTATATGCTTTGAGAAGGTTTAAGACCAAAAACCTTCATGTCTGAAAATATTTGCGAAGCTTCAGAAAAGAACTCCCTTTCCCTGCAGTAGGCGATCAAGGATTCATACAAGCTACAACTTAGAGGTTCAGAACCATAACTCTTCAAGTTATAATACTCCTCTAAAGCAGCTTCCAATTTGCTAACTTTGCACAGCATTGTTATTGAAGCTTCGGCAACTAAACTATGTGAGTTTGCTGAGTGCTTGCTTATAAAGTTAAGCAAAGAATGAGCTTCTTCGTGCTTCTCCAACAAAGAATAAGCATTCAAGATTGCTACTAAGTTCTCATTTTCAAGTTCATAACCTTGTGCAACCGCCTTTTTTATCATCTCGGCCCCAAAAGGGATGCACTCTCCCTTAACAAGAATCCTCGAAATAACTTGTGGATTCATCCCAGAAACCTCATCCATGTCCTTAACCACTTCAGCTATCTCTTCATCCTTCTTCCCATTCACAAGAGCCCTAATCAAAACCTCATACATTCCAGCATCAGGCAAGAAGCCGTCTCTTATCATATTCCTATACAAAACCATCGCCTTTCTTGTCTCATCACACCTCAACAAAATATCCAGCACAACAGAGTAAGCTAAACGATCTGGCTTGATTCCTGACCTCACCATAAGATCAAAAGTCCTTTCTGCTTCAACTCTCATCCCGGCCTTAGCATACCCACATATCAAAGCACTAAAAGTCCTCAAAGTCGGCCTAACCCTAGTCCTCACCATCTCCCCCATCACTTCCGTGGCCTCAGAAATCCTTCCGGACTTCCCAATGAATCGATCAGCACAGTATAAGTCACCGCATCGGGCTTACACTCTACCTCCTTCATTTCATTATACCATTCCATTGCCAATTCTACATCACCTCTCTTCCCATACATATGTATAATCGTATTATACGTGATCTCATCCTTCTTAAACCCCGAGCTAACCATCTCTTCACAAAATCTACCAACTTTAACAATGTCCCCCTCTACCGCATACGCATACAAAAGCGAATTATAAGTGACCGCGTCGGGCGAAAAACCCTTCTCCTTCAACTCCAAGAAAACCCCCTCGGCCTCTCGAACCAAGCCACACCTCCCATAAACCGAAATCATTGCATTATAAGTCCACAAATCAGCACAACACTTAGACTCCTCCATCACCCTAAAAACCCTAACTGCATCATCAAGATTCGAACTATAAGCACAAGCACTAATAAGCGTGTTATAAGTTATCGTATCCGGCCTAAGCCCGGATCTCCTCACCTCATCAAGAAGCTCAATGGCCAAACCCTTCATCATATTTCTTGATTTCGCATGAGCATTAATCAAAGTATTGAAACTAACTAGATCAGGCTCAAGCCCTTTTGACCTCATCAAACTAATGAATTCTTGAACTTTAGCAAAATTTCCAGTCCTAGCATGAACACCCATCATAGCATTATATACCTGAACACACGGCTCCAACTCTTCGATGCATCGAAAGAAAATCTCTTCCGCAGTCGATTCTTGGCGGGCCCGCCCGAGCACGGAAATTACAGCGGAAAGAAGTCTCGGAAACGGTGAATGCCGCCGATGAAGAGTCAGCCATTCAAAGACCTCAAGCGACCGCTGCCAGCTCGCCTTACCGACATTTTTGACAACCAGGGCGTAATCAGTGGGTGTCATCTGCACCTCACGTGCGTCGAGGGCATCGGCGACGGGGGAGGAAGGAGGAAGCGAGAGGATTCGATCCGTGAGGAACTGCACGCGCTGGCGCCAGTCCTTGGCGCGCTTGAGGGCGAGCTTGGTGAGCTTCTTGATTCGCGTACGGGTCTGCTTGACCTCGATGGGTTCCAGGGTTTCGGATTCCGAAACCGATTCGGGCTCCGGCTCGGGTTCGGGTTGAGGGATAGGGGTGGGGAAATTGGGGATTGGGGAGAGCTGATCGAGGTTGAGGTTGAGGTTGGGCCAGCGAATCGAGGGGATCGAGCGATCATAGACGAACTCTTGGGGTTTCGATTGGGGATCTGCGGGGGTCGATGAGGCATGGGTTAGGGTTCGAGGTTTAGAGGAAGGGGAAGGGAGGGAGAAGGGAAGAGATGGAGCCGAGAACACCATTAGAGGCATGGAGATTTTTTTCTAGGGTTAGTTTTTAAAAAAAATTCAAGGGTTTTGGAGGAGGAAAAGGAGGGATTTTCAGGGCAGCGGAGGTGAGAGAGTGATGGATTGGGAATGGCGGGAGGGTGAGGGGGACAAGTGGATAAACACCAAAAACAATTGGAAATGTTTATTTGCAGGAGATTTTTATTCGGCAAAAACCCAACCATTTTTTAATTTTGCCAAAATCTATTCAAAAGACAGAAACCAGGGACCCTTTTTTTTTCTTTTTTTTTCGGTGGGTAAAACTTCTTTTAGCTCTTATAAAGAAGCAGCACTGGCGGTCATTTCGAACTAGCTGCAATAAAACGCTTGGAAGTGTTATCTTAACAAATCTGGCACCACCATCCAATGCTCCTGAATTAGCCAGAAAATCAGCTCATACATTTTCTTCTCGAAATATATGAGTAACTCTAAAGCCGAGCAGTCGACTCCATTCCCAGATATCCTCTAGCATTAACTTCGCAATACCAGATGGATTGCCTTCATGATTAATCCAACCAATAACCACGAGAGAGTCACCTTCAAGCCAGAGTTTATGAACATGCAATTCGAAAATCGCAACCCTAACCGCTTCTCTAGCTGCCGATAACTCAACCAATAGAACTGTGAACCCCGAAAATCTCTAGCCTTTAGCTTGAAGAACATGTCTATGCTCATCCCGACAAAGAAGCCCAGCTCCTGCTACAGAGAACTCTTTGACCGAACCATCGAATTTTGTTTTGATTTCATCGTGCCGTGTGTAATACCCCAGGTATTATCCGGTATACCCATATATACCAGATATGCACGGGGACCCACCGAAGTACAATGAGAAATCTTCGAAATACATCCCGAAATAGGACGGATCCGAGAACTATAGATGGGATGATTCCACTCGTATACACGGAGGCGTCTTTTGAGTGAGCTGGAACTACGAAGCTTGAAAACTCCGTAATTAAGTGTGCTTTAGGAAAATCCTGGGATGGGTGGCCTCCTGGGAAATGGCCCCTACACAGGTCCGGTTTGCTCCAAAGAACAAAACCGTGCGATTTCGGCCAGAGCGAACAATACAATCTGTGTTAGGAGTGGGACGTGACATTATGGTATCAGAGCTGGTCCCTCAATAGTAGATCTGTGGTTCGAGGACGAACCATTGTTCTAAGTGGGGGATAATGTTCTATAAATGGGATGATTCTAATTGTTCTAAGCGGGGGATAATGTACTATAAATGGGATGATTCCACTCCTATACACAGAGGCGCCACGCTCGGGTTAGGGAAATCCTAGGATAGGTGACCTCCTGAGAAGTGGGCCCTGCACGGGTCCAGTTCGCTCTAAAAGACAAAACAGTGCGATTTTGACCAGAGCGTGCAATACCATCGGTATTGGGAGTAGGGCATGACACCGTGGGTTTGACCATTGAGAGGATCACACCAGTTAGCCATTGATGAGCCCAAATAAATTCCGCGTTCATGACACTGGTACTCTTTAGCAAGAAATAGAACCTTATCGCGAATCTTCTCAGGTGTCGGAGCAATTCCACTAAAAACCATCTCATTGCATTGTTTCCAAATAATCGAAGCTCCATACATGAGAATAGCTTGTTTCAGGCAGCGTTGACTACTGCGCTGCCCTGACAAAGACTTGGTTTCTGATATAAGATCCTCAACTGTCTGAAAACTCAAATCTACCTCACCCACGATCACATACATGATATCCCAACAATGTCTAGCAATTGAGCACTGAATGATAGCGTGATCTATGGTTTCAGAGTGTGCACCAAAAACAGGACAACTATCGTCAATATGACAACCATGTCTTAGTAACTCATTCCTCACAACAATACGGCCCCACATAAGCTGCCACCAAAATGTTCGAACCCATGGCCCTGCAGAAGAATGTCAAAGCCACAACGCAGTCAAAGAGTTCACATCTGAGTCGACATGTATAAGCTTACCATATACCTCTTTCACAATGACATGTGAGGAGCTTGTAATTCCCTACCCTACGGCATCTTCCTTAGCTTAGCAGGGCAGCGATAGTGATGTAATAGAACATGCTAAGGCATCACCAAACAACGATTCTATTATCACATTATTCCACTCACCGTCCACTACTAGACTACTTACTGTAGAGAAACCTTCGAGCAATTCAGATGAGATGAATGTTGGTCATTTGCTCAAAGGCATCGGACCAATCTAAGGATCATCCATAATCGCCGTGCTTGCGCCATTACCAATAACATGCTTCATATTATCGTAGATAAGTTGCCTTGCTCTATAAATAGCACGCCAAATTGTTGTACAACCACGTGGGATCGACGCAATCGGCCAACACCTAACAATGCTATATTTAGCCCGGACACAGTCAATCCACAAACTATTGTGTCTTAACAAGATCATGTCGGTATGTTTAGAAAGAAGTGCAGATCTCCACGGAAGAAGTCGATGCACCCCAAGTCCTCCTTGCTTTTCAGTGTCATGAATATATCCCAAGAGATCATACGTAGTTTACAATCACCCAAAAGAAAGGTTCTATAAATTCGTTCAAGGGACCGAAAGACCGATAGGAAGCCACGAATTTGACATTGTATAGATAAGAATTGTAACACCCTAACACGATCCTACGTTATGTAATTATTTTAAATTGTTATTGTTATTGAGTTGTGATTATTGTATGAATGGTTGTACATGATAAACGTATTTTACCTTGTCTTGATCTCTAGTTTAATTGATATAATATTCGTATCCGGCCAGCATGCATTTTAACCTATACTATTTCAAACTAAATATTCTATCTAAATCCTTAAGACTAATTTCTACTTGGCATATGGATGTGTTAGTTACGATAATATGTTATCAGTATTTAAGTTTGGTTTGATAATCGAATAATACCTTGTTTATATATATATATTTATATAGTATATTTTCAAATAGTAGACAGTAACACACACACATATATATCAGTATGAAGGTTGTAAAAAAATAATATGATAAAATATTTAAAATTCCTTTAAATTATTTGAAACAAGTTTTTTTTTGGGGGGGGGGGGGGAGGGTTATGCATTTTTGCCAATCTTACATATATAACTCATATATCATATCTTTCCCTCTCTGGTCAAAATTAATCTTTCTCTCTCCTTGTTTAACAACTCTTACACTTTCTTCATTAAGGCTGCAGCCATCTTCTTCGATCCCATCTCCTATCAACCGAAACTCCAACACCATCACCGAACACAACTACATCTTACCTTTTCCTTCTCCGGCCTCTAACACCCGAGCAGCCACCTCTATTATCTCCTTCCTCTACTAACCCAAGAACCCTCAACCCCGTCACCTCTTGAGAAAACCAAAATCCATCACCGCCTCGTCACCACTGTTGCTATCACCTTTTCCATCTCCCCCTCACCGCAAGACCTAATTGGTTCGAAAAAGTGTGTCTATGAGTGTTGTAAATTACCGCAATCAATAACGGTGTCGCAATAGCTAGCCGATAGTAAGTACGGGCCGTCCACAGAGAAATGGTGAACTACTTTTCTTGTTTTAGATGAGTTAATAGAAAAGGGTGGAATTTTGATCGTTTATTACTAGGAAGGTTTGAAAAGTTTATAAGAAAAGAGCTTGTAGGGTTTATAGGATTTAGTAGTTAATGGATGGATTTTTTTTTAAAATAAGTCTTTTTATCTTTTAATTATTTAATACCAGAGAAATAGCAATGGATATGGATTATGGTTCTTATAGGGAATTAGGATTTCTCTCTACTGACCCTTGTCCTTCCATTGATCCTTATTTGTCTCAAGTCCTCAACAAAGCAAGTATTAATGAATCTCAAATCATGGTTGTGGCCATCATGAATTGATAGTACGCCCGATAAGAAAGTTAATATTTATTTTGCTAAAATTTATAAAAATTAAAATTTTAAAAAGAATTTAGAGATATTGTTCATCCATTATTCTATCTTATCCTACAAACCCTAACAAGCGAGAATTTACTCGCTCATTAGGATAAACGAAGTAAAAAAAAGGTAAGAAAATACAGAAATTAAAATTGCGAAAAGTAAATGCAGGAAAAAATTGCGGAAAGCAAATGCGACAAAATTAAAAGAAAGAACTATCTTTTATTGAATAAACTAGTGCATTACAGAAATTGCTCACTGAAAAGGTAAATTACAACCCTAATTTTCTCTAGATTACTTGATCGGTAGATCGGTCGATAGATAGTTCGATGAATTCATAGATAGATAGCTCTCGGTCCTTTTATAGGTTCTAGAACATGAAACCCTAGACGTCATAATGAAGTGTGTGTAAATACGATCAAGCCCCTGATTTTTCACATCCTACGGCCACAGATTGACCGCGCTTCCGCCGCCCAATACCCCTATTGGCCTCGGATCCGCCGCCCTCTAGTGGGTTTGAGTTTCCAGATTCTTCGTGCCTTCTTCTCTCAATATTTGGAGATTCTTTTGATAAAAATATTCTGAAAATATATCTCTTAGTCTCTGCCATTACGAGATTCTTCAATTTGCTCCTAACATTCGGTAGATTTGGTTTCGTGAATCGATTTAATGTGGATCTCCTACTTATATTTCAGACCTGAACTGATCTATTATAATACCTCCACAATAACTCAAATCAAATTGTTAGTATCATTTGTTTTATTTGAGATATTATCCCAACCAATTAATTGATATGATATCTTAATAATATAGGTTAAGAATATTTGATATGATATGCATATTTTAATAATAAATAATCTCATGAGTATTTTTTAAATACGATATGCATATTTTCCATAATTATATTAATTATAAATTAATAAATATATGACAATAATATTTTTACAAATAAACCCACATATATTCTTAATTTACAATTAACACCTTTTAGTAATTAATAATAATAGGGAAAATGTCCGTACAAATGTGCAATAAATATGATTGATCAAGACCCTAGACCTCACCGTCGACCAAACTCCATCTCCCTTGAACCCACAACCGAAAATCCATCACCGTCTTCATCGTTTTCGATCCCTCTCAAACTAAGAACCCGAGATCAACCCCTAGCAGCCTTCATCGTCCACCATCGACCATCTCGTCGAGATCACCTCGTCTACAAATACAAACCGAGTAGACCTGAACCCTAACTCCAAACCCTCATCGCAACACCCTAGAACCCAGCACCCATCATCGCTGTAGACCCAAGCTGCCGCATCGCCGATGCGTTCTTCCTCTAACACTAGAGCCAAGCACAACTGCTGCCCAAACCGAGACCTAGCCGAGCCTTCAAGCTTGGATTTTGCGTTCGTGTCGTCGTATCATTTTGTTCACTTGTTCGTATCTGGGGCAAGTATCTAATACTTGCTCGTATATGCTAGCTACGACGACAATTACGGTCGTTGCAATATTATTTATCACCTTGATATTTAACTTAGTATATGTTAAGTAGTTTAAATAATAAGATTATGATCTCAGTATATTTTGGTTAGGTTTTAGTTTAGTTTTATATAATTTTCTTAATATATATTGTAAGTAATTTTACATTGGAACCTTTAATTAAGTTTATGATATTTTAGTGTTAAGGAGTATATACATATAACCCGTTTTATTAACTGTTGCAAACTGAATCATGTCCAAATCTTTTATAGAAAATAGCACGCACTGTTTTATTTAATATCAAAATTGTAGTTTAAATATATGATGTGAAATAGTATACATTATAATAATCTTATTCTATTTAAAGCGAAATAATAATGTGTAATAATTATATTAAGATACATCTCTTTTATTGACGTGATTATACCAACTCTGGTCATGATAATATACTGACTAATTTCATGTATCCATAGTATCTCGTTATCATTATCATTATCGTGCCAGTACATACTTTCCATGTAATATTTACCCATGCCAACAACTACTGATATTGACTTGATTGAATGGATTATCCTGATTGACCTGACTTGCTGTCTTGCTAGACAAGACCTGTAGATGATTGTTCCTGTGTTGGTATTAAGTTGATATTATATTGATACCTGACTTGAACACGAAACCTGGAAAAATGGGGAAATCAAAAATATAACTGAAACATAGCTCAAGAGGATATTATTGTTGTCGTAATTCCGGAGGTGAACGGAATAATCATTGTTGATTGATATACATTGTTGCTGTGATTCCAGGGGTGAACGGAATAACCATTGTTGATATAGACTGTTAAGTTACGATGAAGAATTATATTGGTTGATTTCAAATACCTATAGAATAAATAACTTAGCAACATGGACCCATAGGATATACATGATATGATTGACCTATTGTATCTTGCTTGTTACATCACATGCACCTGCTCTTGCTTATTTTTTATTCCCATGACATCGAGTTCTTGCACATGGCATACTATATCACTTACAGTTTATATTATTATTATGATATCTATGACGCACTGACGTCTGGGTTTTGCATGGCTCAGATCCTTTGACTTTAGCATAGGAGGATCGTGAGTACTTCAAGAAGATTGCCGATCAGTGAGGAGTTTTCCACTAATCTGGTTGTTAGCTATGGTTTAGTTTCTTTCTAGTTTCGAATTTGTTGGAATTATCATTGTGAGACCATAAGGGACAAGCCTAGATTATTGTTATTTTTGTCTTGGATCCTTATTTGCTTCCGCTATTGTTTCATGTTATTATTTGTTGTGGCTATCGGGCATGTGATAGATATATTTATTATTATATTGTTCTGGACTACTGATTGACAGCCGGAATGTGATTATGGAAGGATATTTTCTTACCGTACGTATCATGGTTGGCTTTATTGCATCCCCGTATTTGTGTATATTCGGAAGCGGGGCGTGACAAGGTTTTGTTAGTATCAGAGCATAGGTTTAGCCTAGTTAGGCTTGGTTCAATTTGTAGTTGGGTATGGTACCCAAAACATCGACCTTAAAACCCGAAATTATAGGAACATGTCCTGCTACACTATTGCTTTTTCATTCGAATTCTTGAATTCTTGTCGTCACTGAATCTCGTTTCCATTGCTAAGCTCGTCTTTCTTTTTTGACTCGAGATTCATGGTAAGAAGGACTCGACCCGCTCCACCTATTGATAGTGCCGCACTCCTTGGTGTAATATGTGTATTGATGGAGACCCAACTATTCCAGACGGACTTCATTCAACGCCAGGATAAGGTGTTTTAGGAAATCTTGAAGGCGGTCCAACAGACTGCTACCGCTGCCATTGAGTGGGCAGATAGTGAGCAACAGAGACCCACGGACACAGAGAGAGGTGATCATCAACAGGATATTCCGGCATATATGGTAGTACAGACAACAACCAGAGTTCTAGCATGTAGGGGTATTCCAATAAGGAGACTGGGAACAATTCCTATGAAGCGGTTGTTTGTTATAGCTCAGAGGAAGACCATGATCTGCGATTTCTGTCAGTGACAAGGCCATACTCAGGGGTATTTTCGGAAGAAAAGGAACAGTGTTTTGGTTGTAGAGCTACTGACCACCAGATCGATACCTGTCCGTCGAGGTATCAGTTGAGAAGGGATTTCTGAGAGCACTACTTGTACCGCGAAAACAAGCTTTTGAGCAGAGGTTTCGGAGGACATAGTTTCAGGTATCCTATTCGTTTGTAAGTTTTCTTGCATTGTCTTTATTTGTTTTTCTAGCATCCCATTGTTTTGTTTACTAGTTTGTTAGTTAAATCTCTAAATAAACTTTTTACATATATTGGAGAGCTAGATTGTAACGATTACACCACGACTTCATCCTTGAATCCCTCCTACTTTTCTGACAATCGTATTTTGGTGAAAAGGAAACAGAATTTTAAACCTTTCATCCCCGTTAATCTTATATTGTGATCTTCTTGATTTCCTTATTGTTTTCTTAAACTTTATTCCATTGATTCTGATAGTAGAATTTGGGTGACTTAAATGGAGTTACGTGATTGTAACTATGTCCCGCGGCATGGTTACAATACGGTACTTGATTAGTCGAAAATATTGTATATTTTAGCCGGCAATTTCCTCATCATTTGCATTCATATAGAAGTGTACGGTATTCATATTTCACATATTAGAAAAACTGTCGCAAAATATCAGATTGCATGTATTAGACTCTAAAACCGGCACTATAAAGGAAATTGACCGCATTTCATGGCATCGCATCATCCCTACATTTGCGCAACACTTGTTTTGAGATCTGTGCAGGAAAATCCAAAAGAAAGGCCAAAATTTACAGGGTACCGCTAAAACATGACGCCAACTCAATGATTTCAGTTCTGGTATCAATCCAAAGGGACAAATAAAAATCAAAATATCAAAGAAAGCTCAAAATATTAGCCCAAGACCACAGAAGAAACTCCAAGCCTCCAACATGGCCGCGGAACCGCGGCCGGAGCCTGCTTGCGCCGCGGTTCCGCGGCCATCTTGCCACGTCACCTTCTCAATTTTAGTGCATAATGCTTCTCTCAGTGGCTACAGTTCATAAATATACCTCAAGTTCCAGAATACTCCAGAGACTTCTGCCAGATCAGCAAGCTTTGGAATCAACACTAAACTAGCCTATCATTCTAGAAACTTCTTCCTAAACCCTAGATTAAACCCTAAGCTAAGCCTAACAAACTCTTTCTATAAGTTCCTCAACAAACTTTTGGAGGGAACTTCACAAAGGCTTAGGGTTTGGGTGTTCTATAAATAAGACCCTAGGCTCACTTGTAAATCATCATGGAAAAATCCCTCCATTAGTTCATTTTAGAGCCATTCTATCTCTTTCTTCATCTTCTTCTTCCACAAGTCTAGTGAGAGGACTTGTGTGAAACCCTAACCCTAATTCCAATCCAAAGCCAAGATCCCGAGTACCACATCAAGCAAGAAGCCTTGCAACCTTTTATGAGCCGAGCCGTTCTTCAACAGAGCAAGTGGTCCAAGCCGATCCGTGACTCACGAAGCCGAGCGAAGCCAAGTCGACAATTTAAGTTCTTCCTCTTGTAGTTCTTGAGCGACTGTAATCAAATTGTTGATATAAATAAAATGTGATATTCTTTTATCTTATTTTCTTTAAATTCTTGCATCATGATTCAATCTAAATTTCTCGTTGTAATTCTTGTTGTGATGTTTGAGTAATACTCCGCTCGTCGAGGAGTCGAGACGATCAATAGAATGATGATGTAATATATCTTAAATCGATTCTTGAATCCTACGAGTTTTGTAAACCCTAGCAAGATCAAGAATCGACAACCCAATTCGTTGCGATGCTTTCTTGATTGATATCGCTCGAGATTGGGGAGTTACGATCGTTTCTTGAAATTGCTAGAGGCTAGAGTGTGAATGATATCAACGAAAGAACAAGGGTTAAAGGATGAAACCCTAGTTTCATCGAGAAAGCCCTAACTCTCGTCGATCATCATCGATCTAGTATCAATCCTTCGAAGGACAAGAACACGAAATCTTGATATTACATCACGTCTATAGATCCGATCGATTCCTACGAGCCTCATTTAGATTCTTGACATTTGGTTGGAAATATCATCGAAACCCTGATTCTCGATTGTTTATCATTTTCTTGATTCTTGATTAAACTCGTGACACCTGAATCAATCGATAAATTCTTGAATCATGTTTTCTTTTCTTTTCTTTTCTATTAACTTTTCAATTCAAACACAGCAAATATAAAAACGAATCGCACAATTCCTGTGGACGATCCGCACTCGCTTACGATCTACAACTGACACCGTAGTTGATTGCGGTCAAATATAATTTTTTGATTGTGAACTTTATTCAATTTTCTAATTACCGACACAAAGAGACTCTTATCGATTTGATTTACTTACTCAGTCTCGCATTTTACGATCAATCAAATGGCACCGAAATCGGGGACTATTTATCGATACTTTTACATACACAATCCGGAAATTGCATTCAATCAAAATGACGCCGTTGCCGGGGATCGCGCGCTAATTCGTTTTATATCAAAGTTTGAATTGAAAGATTTATTTTATTGTGATTTTTGAGATCAAAATTCGTGCAAACCCTAAACGATTTGTTGTGGTTCATTGCAAGGAAATCTGGAGCTATTGTGCAATTGGAGAAATTTTTTTGGAATTTTCCAGAGAGCTGTAGAAATCAACAGCAGCTTGCTGTTGAAAATTGAAGCAGAGAGCAGCACATACGGCCGCGTTTCCGCGGTGTTGACCACCTTTTTGCGGCGGTTCCGCACCTCTGTGAGAGGATCTTAGTGCAAATTTTCCACTGTAAGCTTCTTACCTTCTCCTCTCTCCTCTTTTTAGCTCCAACTAACAGTTTGTGCAGGATTCTTTGCAAATAATCGCAGCCTCGCAAATTGCAAAATTAAATTTGTGCGTGATTTTGTTTCTTGGTTGTTTGCATTCTAAATACGGATATTAAGGGGCACGGCCAAATCCAAATTAGGTGGGGATTTCATTACCCTTCCTAGGCCCTGAAAACCACAAACTTGCATCCGCATTGACCCATATTAACTAAAAGAAATCTAGAGATGACTCTAAGGACTGTCGCGCTCAATTAGGACAGAAGAAGGCCATGGGTAATTCATTGCTTATCCGCGTTTTCTTGTGGTGCCTAGGAAAGTGTGTCGAAGGCTAGTGGTTATTAATTAGGCCCACTACTTACGTAGTGGAGTACCTTCCCACTTACCTGGCACTTACCTGGCCACAGGGGAACAAAGAGGCAGTGGAGGATTCTATCCTGCGACTTGTCTTTTGGCAGTTAGGAGCGGTCTAGAGCCGGACCTAGGTGACCACTAGAAATTAGGGTTTGTGTGCTGCATTTGTTGTGTCGCATCATTTTTTCAAAAATCCGTCCCTTTTTCAAAGCAAACACCGCATTCATTTACCCCTAATTATAAGCCAATGCTGCCACTTGTACTAACCCTTTTTAGTACAAGATAGGCTGGACACGGGATTCTAGTGCCCGTTTAGTCCGCGTACCCTTTATCGACCCCGAAGTCGATATTTCTCCATTTACCTTTCCTTTAACCACTACCACACCCACACCGATGGATCCGACTCCATCAAACTTCTTTAACCCTAATCTGCCACCGTCCGTTGGTGCGCAGAATCCACCCCGCATCTCTCTCCAGGAGAGGTGCTATCCACTCCGAGGTCCTCTTTCGACCTGCTTATCCACACCACCAGCCAATGGGGATAACTTTGAGATTAAACCCCAATACATCAACCTTTTACCCAAATTCCACGGACTCGAGACTGAGGACGCTTACGTTTTCATCACCAAATTTGAAAATGTATGCGCAATGATGGGTACGTCACAACTTTCAGTAGATGCGATGCGTCTACGACTTCTTCCATTTACATTGTGCGATATAGCCGAGAAGTGGCTATATAACACTACTGCACACTCTATTACGAATTGGGAAGAATTCGTCGCTGCATTCCTTAAGAAATTTTACCCAATCCAAAAGACAGCTCGAATCCGTAGCGAACTGAATCAATTTGCCCAGCTCCCTACCGAACCATTTTCAAAATGCTTTGAACGTTTCAAGGATCTATTGGTTCAGTGTCCTCATCACGGCATCCCGGGATGGGAGCTTTGCCGAATCATTTATGAGGGTATTAACTCAAACACTAAACAGAGCCTTGAAAACATGTGTCAAGGTACTTTTATGACCAAGGATGATGGGGAAGCTTGGAAGTATTTAGAAGAGTTCGCTGAAAAATCACTACAGTGGGAGAGTGGAACCCAACCATTGAATAGGGGTGGCGTACACAAAATAGATGTGTCCATAGGTGTTCGAGCTGAGATGGCAGCAATGCAAAAGAAGCTCGACGCTATAGAACACAAATTTTCTGCAGCCTCCCTAAACCCAATGCCGCTCCCCAAAACTGTTTGTGGGTGCTGTTCTGATCCGTCTCATTTAACGGAAGAATGTCCATTAAACTCTGCGTTTCAAGGTCACGAGCATTCTAATGCCGCATTTCAAAGACCTAGAAACGATCCATATTCTTCCACGTACAATCAGGGTTGGAGGAATCACCCGAATTTTGCTTGGAACCAACAACAATCTCAAAACACGGTTCCAAGCCAGAATAATTTTCAAAGGGCTCTTCCTCCACCACAACAGCAACCCCTTCAACTCACTCAGCACCCATACCAGTCACAAAATTTCCAAAACCAGGGCAACACTCCTGCACAGTCTAATCCTATGCAGTTGTCCTGTTCTGACGAATTCTCTCAATTCACTCAAACCATGAAATCACTTTTATCAAATTTCATAGAGGTTTCGACTGAGGTTAGATCTTCCGTCAGTGAGATAAAGAAAAACTCAGCGTCCCAAGCTGAGAGTATCAGATCGATGGAAGCTGAAATCGCACGCCTAAAAGCCGAAATGAGTGCGAGAGAAAAATGGAAATTTCCCTCTCAACCCCTACAGAATCCTGGGCATTACAATGTAAATGCCATCACAACGTTGAGATCGGGAAGAGTGCTGCACAATCATGTCGGGGAAGGTATTGATGATACTGAAAATCATGTCAACACCCCGGCTGAGACATTTCCACACACACACACTTCTCCTTCTGATCCTTCTTCTTCTACCACCACACCTTCTCGTGAGCCTATTCTCCATTTCCCACTAGGCTCGACACCTTCTCCCAACCCTTATAGTTCTCCACAGACGGTCCCCACACCTCTTTTGGGACCTCGTCTACCCCCTCTTCCTTCTCCTATGATGGACCCTGCGCTTATTGCGAAAGCTCCTTACCCGAATCGGTTAAGGGGTAACAGAACGAGTCCTCATATGGAGAAAATTTTGGAAATGTTCAAACAGGTTAACATCAATATCCCTCTCCTAAATGCAATTCAACAAGTCCCCGCTTATGCGAAAATTCTTAAGGACTTGTGCACTAGGAAGAGGAAGACTCAAGTGCCGAAGAAGGTCTTTATGGCTAATAATATCAGCACTGCTTTTATTCTCCAGCTACCAAAGAAACGAAAGGACCCAGGATGCTCTACAATATCGATTTCTATTGGGGGTAAAAACATAAATCGTGCTCTTTTAGACCTTGGCACAAGTGTTAACCTCCTTCCATATTCTGTCTATGAGCAATTAGGGATTGGAGAGCTGAAACCTGCTCACTGCACTCTCCAGATGGCAGACCGATCTATCACCAAACCAAGGGGTGAATTAGAGGATGTGTTGATAAAGGTCGGGGAATTTGTTTTCCCTGCAGACTTCATTGTGCTCGACACACATCCTGTAGCAAACCCCCGGGGCCAAATTCCGGTGATTCTGGGTCGTCCTTTCCTTGCCACTTCCAATGCTGTTATAAACTGTAGAAACGGTTCAATGAACTTATCATTTGGAAATATGACCATTGAACTAAATATCTACAAAGTTGGAAGTCAGCCATCAGAACCCTCTGCTCATATTTTAGATGTGTGCTCTGTCCATGAGATCGCTCCCGATAGTTGTGGAGCTGAGGAACTTTGCTTTTCTGATCTCGATGACATTACCACATCTCTGTTTGACTTTACACAAGATCTTAGTGAGGACACTTTACCTACACTTGAGTCCTGCACTTCTGACTTTTCTCCACCCGAGTCTGTATCTTTCACAGGCTCTGAGCTTATTTGTAAATCCAAAAATCACTCAATGATCCCTCCTTCTATCATTTCTCCGCCTGAATTAGATCTCAAAATTTTACCATCTCATCTGAAATATGCTTATTTAGGTGAGAAGGAGTCTTTACCGGTTATAATATCCGCTTCTCTAGCATTAGAGCAAGAGAATGCACTTTTATCGGTATTGAGATCTAACAAAGAGGCGTTTGGTTGGAGTATGGCGGACATCAAAGGGATTAGTCCCTTGATAGTTGAACATCATATACATGTGATGGATGATGCCAGACCAACCCGAGAACCACAGAGACGGTTGAATCCCGTCATGAAGGAAGCGGTAATGAAAGAGATCGTCAAATGCTTAGATAATGGTATTATATACCCCATCTCCGATAGCCAATGGGTGAGTCCTATACATGTCGTTCCTAAGAAATCCGGCATCACTGTTATAACCAATGAGGCAAATGAGTTGATTCAAACATGCGCCCAAACTGGGTGGCGTGTATGTATCGATTATTGAAAACTCAATGCTGCCACGAGGAAAGACCATTTTCTTCTACCATTCATTGATCAAATACTGGAACGCTTAGCGGGACGAGAGTGTTATTGTTTTATGGACGGATACTCAGGCTATAATCAGGTCCCCATCGCCAAAAAGGATCAAGATAAAAACCACTTTTACTTGTCCTTTTGGTACCTTTGCTTACAGTCGCATGCCCTTTGGGTTATGCAATGCTCCCGCTACCTTTCAGCGGTGTATGATGGGGATATTCTCTGATATGGTAGAGAATTTTCTGGAGATCTTTATGGACGACTTCTCGATTTTTGGAGACTCTTTTTCTGATTGCCTAGCGAATCTTGACGCTGTTCTTACTCGTTGCAAAGAGAAGATGTCACGACCCGAAAGAGCAGGTGACTGGCCCTTGAACCATATGAAGTCTATAGGACCCCATCTGATCCAAGTAAGCCAAAAGCCCAGCAATCTAAAACCATTTAAAGAATAAATAAGGAAAACTGGTTTTGAAAAGTAAGGAAATCATGTTTCGAAAATCAAAGTTTTTAAATAACTAAGCCGAATGTGTATTTTTAAAATGTGTAACCTTTCCTGAAAATTTCGGCAGAGTTTCCTTTGTAAAAACTGGCCCCGAACGGGGTGCAACAAGAATAATATAAGAAATGATAAAAGGCATCCCCAAGCGGGAGCTAGCTCTTCGTCAATCGACGGTCACAACCACGCAAGCAATAATAATATACAACGCCAAAGGGCGAGGATCAAAACCCAAAAAGAAACTCAAAACAGCCAGAAAACCGTAATACTACAAGCGCGACTCTAAGGTCGAAATAATACAACACTGTTTTCTAAGTCTGAAACAATATACAAGTTTTGGTTGATGGAATGACTAGATACAATAATAATACATGAATAATGGCGGTTCTGATACAAAAGAACCCACCTACCAACGCAAGTCACCCGTATGGAAGCAGTGTGCCAGAAATTCCGCTATGGAATCTGTACGGCAAAACCTGCAAGGACTGTGGCACAACGGGGGTGAGTTGCCAACTCGTGAATAGAAAATATCTACAAGCAGAGATCGAATGCATGACCCATCCTAGGTCAATACGATCAGATATAAAAATAACCTCAATATGAATAAGACTGAACATGCTAAACTGGCAATGTAATCTCTATACATGAGTGTAATGCCAAGTGCTCGTGCTCGTGCCAGTGCCTCAGGTAATAGCATATCATAAATGTGAGGTACAATCAAAGAAATCAATCTGCCTGTACGTGGATCCCGTCCACTCGTCACCCAATGACAATAACCATCATGCATGTAAATATCATCAGCATATGCATGGAAATATGAGGATATAAACCACCTGTGTCCCTCGCGACACGTCAAAATCATGGAACCGGAGTGCCCAGCATCGGCACTCGAAAACATCATGAAAACTGTGCCCAGCATCGGCACGTAAATCCTCATATATCGGGCTCCGTCAGTCCGGATCGGCCCACAGGCTCTGTCTGCGGTATCGGCCCTCGGCCCCGGAAGTACGCCTAAATCCATCTATCGACTCTGGTCGGTATCCTCCGGATAACCGCCAGGTCCAACAAAATCACTGGTAGGTACTCGCCACCCTGCCAGGCTCATCGTCTACTCCACGAAAAACATTTCTTGCCCCGGGGAACCATACCGGGTCCACCATGTACCCGCAATCGGCCTCATCCGCCTCCTCGAATCGGGTTTCACATGTCGCTCTCAGCACCGAGAAAATACATGGTGGACGCACTGAAATATCATATCAAGGGTAAACGGGTTTTCAAAACAATTACATATCCTCTTTGAAACACCCACGGTTCCCAAAACCAGAAATATCATGGAAACAACATATCTCAATGCGTATAATCAGAAAGAAACATGTATGCGACATATAGCAGAAAGGTAAGAATATCAATATGTCATGCCAGGGTCAAATCCTGAATGCAACAGTACTACAGTGTAGTGACATGGCAATTATCGATGATGAAGTGTGTGAGCCGGCAACAGTGTACGTGGAACATACGCATCATCGATAATGGTGCTGGTGTCCTAGCAGCATGACTGAAATATATCAATAATACAAGCGATGCAATGCAAACAGCATGAATGTGCGGAATCGAGCAATCAACGCAACAGTAGAGAACCTGCCTCAATAGATATATCATGCAACCTTGCCTTTTTGAAATAAGACGAATCAGGGCTTTTGGTAAAATAAGGGCTACGGTGTTTTAAGAAAAGATGCGTCGTTTGAAATATCCGTATAAACCCTTTTTGCTTATCTTTAAAATATCCCCGATTCGTTAATTTTGAAATAGGTATGACTCGGGTCTAGTCTAACGCCTACTATGCGAACTACGAACCCACAATCAAGTCAATAGAGAGGGGTATGGAAACCACCTAAATCTGAGTCGATATCACACTATCTCATCACATGACAGGCATCACTACCATCATATCACATCTCCAATACGACTCTGTCATGTCGCCAAATCTCACGGCCTCAATCGAATCTCATCGACTCATCTCAATCCCACGTATCATCCTCAAAACCCGTATATAAACACATAGTCCCATACCCATGTGTAGATATACCCACCATCATATGCGCACAGATATATGAAAGAATGTATGCAAGTATGTGTGTATGTGTGAGTGTGGGTGCAACCACTACTCTAGGGTTACGCACTACTCAACCAATACATCCTTATCACCAATAATCCATTATTACCATCAATAACCCTAAACAACACATAATAAATATATGTGTGTATACGTATTCGTATACATCACCACGGACTGCGGGGGTGCTATACGCCATCCACCCGACTTCTCCCTGTAAATATAATTTACTCACCTTGCTTCTCATGTGTCGGTGCCGATGTCTCCATCTTCATCTTCTTTGCCTCAACATCTCGTAGGGTACCTACAAGTACATCACAATGCTAAAGCACATGAAAATCACATCGGAAACCAAAATAGCACACGCTACCCGCATAGGTAAAAACCTATCGACTCGCATGTAAACACAATCAATATCCACTTGTCGTTGACGTCCAAACGCCACCCGACAGGAATGAATCACCAAATACCAAAATCCATGCTAAATCAAGTCGTAAACCATGCACCAACATAGGAAAATCAACCCAGATTTCACCCTAGATGGAATCAGTCAAAACTAGACATACCCAGGGTCAAGAATAGAGGAAATAGGGGCATGCACGCAAAACGAGGTAGATCCACCCTGCTCTGGCCGCAAATTGCGGCCAGAATGGAGAAATTGGCGGCCTCAAAGTTGAGTTAGGGACTAGGGTTTGGTGTGGTGGTTCAATAGTGCCTGCACATCTCACTGTCAACTCAGTTTTATTTTTGGGGTCTCGGGGTGATAGCAGATTCCATAAAACACTTCCAGATTTACCGTTTTCCCCGATATCGATTCCGTAATTCCGTATTCTGGTTTCAAGTTCAGGTTTGGGTTCAAATTAGCATCACACAAGGGATTCTAAGGTCACCACAATCCTTAATTTCATCTTTGATTTCAGTTTTACCCTAAACCCTAACTTGAATTCTCTAAAGTCCACAAACAACACAATATCGATATGAAACTAGAATAGATGTACAAGGAAATGAAATACTACTCTAATAGGTGCAGAAATTACCTCCTTTGGCAACTCAAGAAAATTCTTGAGTTGCTCAAAGTCCTCCAAATCCAATCTTGCTAGGTTCAATGTGTAGCTAGTGAGCTTGGGAGTAAGTTTTGTGAAGTGGGAATGGGGTTTTGGCTTTGTTTTCATGGTGGATCTAAGCTTTTATGAAGAGGGTGAGAGAGGGGGAGAGGGCAGCAGCAGCAACAAGGGAGAGGGGAGAGAGAAAAGAGATGGGGAAATGATGAAGGAAAGGGTCAAATGTCCAAAAGCCACCTACTCTCTCTCTCTCATCATCACTTACCTTTTTCTTTTCTTTTCTTTTTTAAACTCTTCTCACTTGAATAGTGAACCCAAAAGAAAGCCATGGTAGAAATGCAAAAGCAACACAAGTGTAGAAAATGATATGTGCACATTTTTGCACAAAAAGCTAAAAATCCAATTAACGATTCTTAATCGCGATTAGCACTAAATTAGCATATAACTAATCTTAAAACTTTAAAATGGCATAATTCCATAAAATACCTTATTTTAGAATTTTCCATAATTTTTCCCCATTTATTTGTATTTAATTATACCAGAATATTAAAATATTCATTAAAATAATATTAAATTATAAAATTTCCCAAAAATCATATTTTATTATTTTGAAAGCGTTACAGAAGAACTTGACTTTGAACTGGGAAAAATGCCATTTTATGGTCCAAGAAGGAATTGTTCTTGGACATGTCATTTCACAGAAAGGCATTGAGGTTGACAGAGCTAAGATAGATGTCATTCAAAACCTCCCTCATCCCAAAAGCGTCAAAGATATTCGCTCTTTCCTTGGCCATGCGGGCTTTTATAGGAGATTCATTAAGGACTTTAGCAAAATTGCTAGACCTTTAACTCTTCTCCTGGCCAAGGATACTACCTTCCATTTTGACTCGGATTGCGAGACAGCTTTCGACTCACTTAAACACTCACTCACTTCAGCCCCCGTTTTATCATCACCAAACTGGGACTACCCCTTTAAGTTGATGTGTGACGCATCTGATTTTGCAGTAGGTGCAGTCTTAGGACAGCACATCGAAAAGATGCCACACGTGATATACTATGCAAGTAAGACCCTGAATGATGCGCAAATCAATTATACAACCACAGAAAAAGAACTTTTAGCGGTTGTATTTGCATTAGAAAAATTTAGGCCTTACTTAATTGGCCCACCTATAGTTGTGTATATTGACCATTCCGCTTTAAAACATCTTCTGGCGAAGAAAGATGCAAAAGGTCGACTAATACGTTGGATCCTACTGTTACAAGAATTCGATCTTATTATCAAAGATAAGAAAGGATGTGAAAACGTAGTAGCTGACCATCTTTCACGCATCTCGTCTTCCCCTGTGACCCTGCCGATCAATGACTCGTTTCCTGACGAGCAACTCTTGAGCGTATCCACTGAACCATGGTTCAGGGATATTGTGAACTATCATGCCACGGGACTAATACCCAGCGATTGGTCAAAACAGGACAAATACCGTTTTCTATCCCAAGTAAAACACTTTTACTGGGACGAGCCCTATTTGTTTAAATATTGTCCTGATCAGATCATTCGCCGGTGTGTCCCGAATGAAGAGTTCAAGAGTGTTCTTTCTTTTTGTCATGATCAGGCCTGTGGGGGTCACTTCGGTCCTAGAAAGACAGCGGAAAAGGTTTTGCAATGTGGATTTTATTGGCCGACCTTATTCAAGGACGCATTTGAGCATTGCAAAACCTGTACACAATGTCAGTATACGGGTAGAATATCCCAGAGGAATGAAATGCCTCAGCAACCCATCTTGGCTGTTGAAATATTCGATATTTGGGGCATAGATTTTATGGGTCCTTTTCCCAACTCTTTTGGGAATCTGTACATACTGCTGGCGGTTGATTATGTCTCAAAGTGGGTAGAAGCCATTCCATGTCGCACTAATGACAAGAAAGTTGTCATTAAGTTCTTAAAAGAGAATATCTTTTCGCGATTTGGACACCCACGCGCTATTATTAGCGATAATGGGACACACTTCTGCAACAGATCTTTCGAGACTCTGATGCGGAAATACTCAATCAACCACCGACTTTCTACACCCTATCATCCCCAAACAAGCGGGCAGGCTGAAATCTCAAACAGACAAATCAAACTTATCCTGGAGAAAATTGTTGCTAAAAATAGAAAAGATTGGTCAACCAAACTGACGGATGCTCTTTGGGCATTCCGAACTGCATATAAGACCGACCTAGGGATGTCTCCATATAGGATAGTGTTTGGAAAAGCATGTCATTTACCCGTCGAGATAGAACATAAAGCATTGTGGGCTATTAAGAAAATAAATTTTGATCTAAACCTTGTTTGCAACTTTCGGAAGCTGCAACTTAATGAACTAAGCGAACTCCGCGATGAAGCTTATGATAACGCTGTAATCACAAAGAATAGGACAAAGGTTTTTCACGATAAAAACATTTTGAGGAAAACATTTTCACCTGGTCAACAAGTCCTTCTTTATGATTCACGATTACACCTTCACGCGGGTAAGCTCCGATCTCGATGGAAGGGACCTTTTGTTGTGCGGTCTGTATACCCGCACGGGGCAGTAAAAGTAGAAAATGTTAAAAACGGCACCGTTTTCAAAATAAATGGACATAGATTAAAGCCGTATTTTTCCACTGACCTTACGGAGGAGCTCTTGTTCTTACAAGAGCCAGTTTATTTTGATTAAAATTCCTCCGTCTCACCTTCATGTCCAGTATATCATTGCATCATCTTTTGAATGAAGGTGAGTGAAAATAATAAGTTTGGGGGAAGTTCTTCACTTATATATTTTGCCCCCACTAATAATTCCTCCCAGACTTACAGGTTTTGTAGATATAGCTGTTGGCAACAGTGAGGACACTGTTGAAAACAAGTTTGGGGGAGGTTTGTGCTTATTTTTGCATCATTTGCATATCATTTGCATAAGCACAAAACATTTCTTTTAAAAATCTATAAAAATTTAAAAATGTTCAAAACCCATAAAAATTTAAAAAAAATTTCAAGTATAAAAATAATTTTAATATTTACACTTTTTTGTATATAAATAAGATAATAAAAGTTTAGATAGTGAAAAATTACATCCATGAGATTAGAAAAATTTAAGAAAACTAAGAAAATTAGAAGTTTTCTTATACGAACTAGTAATAAGTAGTTATAAGCCGTTGTCCCAAGGGTTAGTAAGATGAAGGACGTCACTAATCTGAGGATAAAAATAAGTCTGAAAAATAGTTTCTATTCTGGAAGCCAAACATTTTGAACGTTGATACCCTGCTATTCGCACTTACACACGTCTTAAAGCCTGGGATAGTAGAGGATACCTTGAAATGCTCGTCTTAAAGCCGATGTATGAAGGAAATAAAAAGAAAAAAAAATGATGAAAAAAAATAAAATAAAGTGGTGAGAAAAATGGACACTGGTTTTGTTATCACCAAGGGAAATAAAAAAATGTATAGCGAGGGTGCCTCTTCACCTAGTGCCCTAAGGCCAACTGGTCTGGGAGTCACTGCTATGCCTAAGGTGGTGCAAGACGAGGAAAATACACTAAGTAAGTAAGCACAGGAGTAATCGGTCGGTTAGTAGCTCAAGAAGTATTAACGGTCGCATGAAAGTGTGTGAGCAATCTCATCTAAATATTCATTAATTAAAAAGTACTGAGGCTGATGGGCAAGAGTATGATAGCTTGAATTGAATTCTCCGGGTGTAGGGATATCCTTTACACACACGCATGGTGATATGATCGATGTTTGGAAGAAAGATAGGAATGAAGAATAAGACGATGTTTTATTGAGGGAGGACGTGATTTCCGACATCTTTTCATGACCATAAAGATAGGGCTCATGACAACCGAAAAGCTAGCTTAGTTGGAAACCCTAATTTTCAAGGCTTTTCTTTTACGATTCTTATCTTTAAATGTAACATTCATGATCTTTCTTTTATTATTGGATTTTGTGGGTGCAATCCGCTGAAAACCCTCAGGAGACAACACTCCTCCTACTAGGGACACCTAGAGATTTAAAGGCTTGTTGCACGTGCTCAGTGCAATCGTGTTGCCTACGAAAGTGTGCTAGTTAGTTTTTTCTCTTTCTTTATTTTCTCCTTCTCTTTTTAATAAAACATTCGCTCGAGACGATCGAAATTAAGTTTGGGGGAATTTGATTAGTCGAAAATATTGTATATTTTAGCCGGCAATTTCCTCATCATTTGCATTCATATAGAAGTGTACGGTATTCATATTTCACATATTAGCAAAACTGTCGCAAAATATCAGATTGCATGTATTAGACTCTAAAACCGGCACTATAAAGGAAATTGACCGCATTTCATGGCATCGCATCATCCCTACATTTGCGCAACACTTGTTTTGAGATCTGTGCAGGAAAATCCAAAAGAAAGGCCAAAATTTACAGGGTACCGCTAAAACATGACGCCAACTCAATGATTTCAGTTCTGGTATCAATCCAAAGGGACAAACAAAAATCAAAATATCAAAGAAAGCTCAAAATATTAGCCCAAGACCACAGAAGAAGCCCCAAGCTCCAAGCCTCCAACATGGCCGCGGAATCGCGGCCGCAGTCTGCTTACGCCGCGGTTCCGCGGCCATCTTGCCACGTCACCTTCTCAATTTTAGTGCACAATGCTTCTCTCAGTGGCTACAGTTCATAAATATACCTCAAGTTCCAGAATACTCCAGAGACTTCTGCCAGATCAGCAAGCTTTGGAATCAACACTGAACTAGCCTATCATTCTAGAAACTTCTTCCTAAACCCTAGCTTAAACCCTAAGCTAAGCCTAACAAACTCTTTCTATAAGTTCCTCAACAAACTTTTGGAGGGAACTTCACAAAGGCTTAGGGTTTGGGTGTTCTATAAATAAGACCCTAGGCTCACTTGTAAATCATCATGGAAAAATCCCTCCATTAGTTCATTTTAGAGCCATTCTATCTCTTTCTTCATCTTCTTCTTCCACAAGTCTAGTGAGAGGACTTGTGTGAAACCCTAACCCTAATTTCAATCCAAAGCCAAGATCCCGAGTACCCCATCAAGCAAGAAGCCTTGCAACCTTTTATGAGCCGAGCCGTTCTTCAACAGAGCAAGTGGTCCAAGCCGATCCGCGACTCACGAAGCCGAGCGAAGCCAAGTCGACAATTTAAGTTCTTCCTCTTGTAGTTCTTGAGCGACTGTAATCAAATTGTTGATATAAATAAAAGGTGATATTCTTTTATCTTGTTTTCTTTAAATTCTTGCATCATGATTCAATCTAAATTTCTCGTTGTAATTCTTGTTGTGATGTTTGAGTAATACTCCGCTCGTCGAGGAGTCGAGACGATCAATAGAATGATGATGTAATATATCTTAAATCGATTCTTGAATCCTACGAGTTTTGTAAACCCTAGCAAGATCAAGAATCGACAACCCAATTCGTTGCGATGCTTTCTTGATTGATATCGCTCGAGATTGTGGAGTTACGATCATTTCTTGAAATTGCTAGAGGCTAGAGTGTGAATGATATCAACGAAAGAACAAGGGTTAAAGGATGAAACCCTAGTTTCATCAAGAAAGCCCTAACTCTCGTCGATCATCATCGATCTAGTATCAATCCTTCGAAGGACAAGAACACGAAATCTTGATATTACATCACGTCTATAGATCCGATCGATTCCTACGAGCCTCATTTAGATTCTTGACATTTGGTTGGAAATATCATCGAAACCCTGATTCTCGATTGTTTATCATTTTCTTGATTCTTGATTAAACTCGTGACACCTGAATCAATCGATAAATTCTTGAATCATGTTTTCTTTTCTTTTCTATTAACTTTTCAATTCAAACACAGCAAATATAAAAACGAATCGCACAATCCCTGTGGACGATCCGCACTCGCTTACGATCTACAACTGACACCGTAGTTGATTGCGGTCAAATATAATTTTTTGATTGTGAACTTTATTCAATTTTCTAATTACCGACACAAAGAGACTCTTATCGATTTGATTTACTTACTCAGTCTCGCATTTTACGATCAATCAAATGGCACCAAAATCGGGGACTATTTGAATCGATACTTTTACATACACAATCCGGAAATTGCATTCAATCAGTACTCTTCTTAGGTAACATGAAGTCCTACTCTTGATTCATTTCTTAGACCTGATTATGTGTACTACTTTACTTATCCATGGTTATTTTACTTCCAAAAATATGTCCTATCTTGAACGTTGAATCTAACAATTTTTGTATTATTTCTTATCTGACCATTGGAGTCTGATGGTGACCGATGACCGCGTTATTCTCTATCTCGTCCAGCAACGACGAGCATTTTTGATTTATACTTGAGATATTGGAGCAAGAGATTTGGCTGAATGAAGTGAAGTTTTAGGCCACGTCAAATCAAGAGATGGCATAGCAATGGATCCGGAGAAAAGAGATTGTAGCGATTCGGGATTGGCTTGAGTGGAGATAAGTAAACCGCATTAAAGACGTTCAGGCGTAAGATGCGCGATTGAAGACGTTTGAAGACTTGCCTCAACTTATCAGAGTGGCGCAACGGAAGAGTAGTAGACCCATGATCCATAAGTTTTGTAACAGATTTGCTAATTCAAGGAGCTGAATCCTTGTGATATAAGAATCACTTGTGTGTGCCAAAAGGAAAAATTCATGAAGAAGTTGTGAGGGTGGTACATAGCTCTGCCTATTTGTTACATTCGGGAGGCGTTAGCGGGAAATTATGAGGTTGCGTGACACTTGCTAGCCTAAATTAGATGACTTGGTACAATCTAATTTCCTTTGTTACTGTATCCATTTTGTTCTGTTCCATTCCATTAGCATGGTTTAAATTGATATAACATATCATGATTAGTTTAGTATACATTGGTGCATGCATATCTCTTCTAACATTCGTTTGACTTGTTTGGACATCCTGATATCTGATTTACCTTAAGTCTTGATTCCCTGTCACCTGATTATCTTGAGACTTTGACACTAGATCTGATTCCATGGTCGATACTGAGTGATTCATGATATGACATGTTACAGGACATTTCTTGTTATTTGAATATCGTTGACATGGATTGGTTGGACTATTGTGACTTTACATCGACATGACTTATGAATGGATTAGTCAGCATCTTGGATTATGATATTTATATTACCAGTCTAGACTTGTTGTTTATAGGGGAACTGAATGGTGGAAATACCTGTACACTCAAGTGATATTCACGCTATAAAAAAACTCCATCGTAGTCATGAAACACCTCTCGAGGATGTTCACTCTACGATTCTTGATATTGTTGTCATCTTAGGCACGAGCGCTCTGCTCATACTGCTTCCAGCTAGTTATGAGATACCCCAGGGATACGAGTACGTTCATCAATCAACTCCATCAATATACAGCTTGTTTGACCTAATTTGACTCCTAAATTGATACCCGACATGACTCGATCTCCATATTGACCTTCAGTTTGCCTCTATCCTGACTTGATTATTGATATTCAACTTGACACCACCTTATTTTTATACACCATTAATTTCTGCACGATTACCTTTCGGTATTTTTATTCACCTATAGCACGTGTTTTTCACATTAATTTACGTACACGACTTCTCGAACTTTTTTCGTGAATTTGAGTTTCCTTATTCTTGTCCTTTCCTTGTGATTGTCCATTTCATGTGTTGCGTGAATATAGGATTGTTCGTTCTTTTTCTTTGCCTCGTCTCTGTTCTATTCGTTTTCGTGAATTTCGAGAACAAAATTCTTTTGTAGTTGGGTATAATGTAACACTCTAGCACGATCGTACATTATTTAATTATTTTAAATTATTATTGCTATTGAGTTGTGATTATTGTATGAATGGTTGTGCATGATAAATGTATTTTAACTTGTCTTGATCTCCAGTTTAATTGATATAATATTCATACCCGGCCCGCATGCATTTTAACCGATACTATTTTAAACTAAATATTTTATCTAAATCCTTAAGACTAATTTCTACTTGGCATATGGATGTGTTAGCCACGATAATATGTTATCAGCATTTAAGTTTGGTTTGATAATTGAATAATATCTTATTTAATATTATATAGTATATAGTAGACAGTAATACACACACATATATTAGTATGAAGGTTGTAACAAAATAATAGGATAAGATATTTAAAATCCATTATAAATATTTGAAACAAGCTTGGGGTGGGGAGGGGGAATGCATTTTTGCCAATCTTATATATATAACCCATATATCATATCTTTCCCTCTCTTGTCAAAATTAATCTCTTTCTCTCTCTCCTCGTTTAACAACCATAACACCCCCTCCTTCTTCATTAAGGCTGCATCCATCTTCTTCTTTGATCCTATCTCCTGTCAACCGAAACTCCTACACCATCGCCAAACTCAACTACATCTTGCCTTCTCCTTCTCCGACTTCTAACGCCCGAGCAGCAACCTCCATCATCTCCTTCCTCTGCCAACCCAAGAACCCTTAACCCCAGCACCTTTCGAGCAAATCAAAATCCATCACCACATTTTCTCTATCGCCACCGCCTCATCACCACTGTCGCCATCACCTTTGCCATCTCCGCCTCACCGTAAGACCTTACTCACTGTCGACCAAACCCCATCTCCCTTGAACCCATAACCGAAAAGTCATCGTCGTCTTCATCGTCTTCGATCCCTCTTAAACCAAGAACCCGAGACCAACCTCTAGCAGCCTTCACTGTCCACCATCGAACATCTCGCCGAGATCACCTCATTTGCAAATCCTAACCGAGCAGACCCAAACCCTAACTCCAAACCTTTATCTTCAACCGAAACAACCTCTATCACCGAGGACCCATCTTCCTTTCACCCTCGTGGCAACGCCCTAGAACCCAGCACCCATCGTCGCCGTTAACCCAAGCTGCCGCATCACCGTCGCCTTCTTCCTCTAACACTAGAGCCGAGCACAACTGCTGCCCAAGCCGAGACCTAGCCGAGCCTTCAAGCTTGGATTTTTCGTGTCGTCGTATCATTCCGTTCACTTGTTCATACCCGTGGCAAGTATCTAATACTTATTCGTACATGCTAGCTACGACAACAATTACGATCGTCGTAATATTATTTATCAACTTGATATTTAACTTAGTATATGTTAGAGTAGTTTAAATAATAAGATTATAGTCTCAATATATTTTGGTTAGGTTTTAGTTTAGTTTTATATAATTTTATTAATATATATTGTATGTAATTTTACATTGGAACCTTTAATTAAGTTTATGGTATTTTAATGTTAAGGAATATATACATATAACCTATTTTATTAACTGTTGCAAACTGAAACCATCTCCAAATCTTTTCTAGAAAATAGCACACACTGTTTTATTT
Source organism: Agapanthus africanus (assembly GCA_030015575.1). Classification (NCBI taxonomy): domain Eukaryota; kingdom Viridiplantae; phylum Streptophyta; class Magnoliopsida; order Asparagales; family Amaryllidaceae; genus Agapanthus; species Agapanthus africanus. The sequence goes on from CM057341.1 coordinate 41,060,775, forward strand.
AATATCAAATTTGTAGTTTAAATATATGAGGTGAAATAGTATACATTATAATAATCTTATTCTATTTAAAACGAAATAATAATGCATACTAATTATATTAAGATACATCTCTTTTATTGACGTGTTTATTCCACCTCTGGTCATGATAATATATGATTTCATGTATCCATAATATCTTATTATCGTTATCATTATCGTGATAGTACATACTTGCCATATAATATTTACCCATACCAACAACTACTGATATTGACTTTGATTAAATGGATTATCCTGATTGACCTAACTTATTATCTTGCTAGACAAGATATGTATATGATTGTTCCTGTGTTAGCATTAGGTTGATATTATATTGATATCTGACTTAAACATGAAACTTGGGGGAAAAGGGGAAATAAAAAATGTAACCGAAACGTAACTCAAGAGTATATTATTGTTGCCGTAATTCCGGAGGTGAACGGAATAACTATTGTTGATTGATATACATTGTTGTCGTGATTCCAGGGGTGAACGACCATTGTTGATATAGACTGTTGAGTTACGATGAAAAATTATATTGATTGGTTTCAACTTAGCGACATGGACCCATAAGATATACATGATATGATTGATCTATTGTATCTTGCTTGTTACATCACATGCTCCTGCTATTGCTTATTGGTTATACCCATAGCATTGAGTTCTTGCACGTAGCATACTATATCACCAACTGTTTATATTATTATTATGATATTTATGACGTAGTGACGTCTGGGTTTTGCATGTCCCAAATCGTTTGACCCTAGCATAAGAGAATCGCGAGTAATTTGAGAAGCTTGCCGATCAATGAGGAGCTTTCCACCGATTCAGTTGTTAGCTACAGTTAAGTTTCTTTCTAATTTCGAACTTGTTGGAATTATCATTGTGAGCCCATAAGGGACAAGCCTAGATTATTGTTATTTTTGTCTTGGATCCTTATTTGCTTCCGCTATTGTTTCATGTTATTATTTCTTATGGCTATTAGATATGTGATAGATAGATTTATTATTATATTATTTTGGATTACTGATTAACAGCCGAAATGTGACTATGAAAGGATATTTCTTTACCGTAGGTAGCATAGTTGGCTTTGTTACGTCCCCGTATTTGTGTATATTGGGAAACAGGGCGTTACTTGCTCGCGCATGCTAGCCACGACAACAATTACGGTCGTTGTAATATTATTTATCTGCTTGATATTTAACTTAGTGTATGTTAGAGTAGTTTAATAATAAGATTATGATCTCAGTATATTTTGGTTAGGTTTTAGTTTAGTTTTATATAATTTTCTTAATATATATTGTAAGAAATTTTACATTGGAACCTTTAATTAAGTTTATGGTATTTTAATGTTAAGGAGTATATACATATAACCCGTTTTATTAACTGTTGCAAACTAAAACCATGTCCGAATCTTTTCTAGAACATAGCACACACTGTTTTATTTAATATCAAAATTGTAGTTTAAATATATAATTTGAAATAGTATACATTATAATTATCTTATTCTATTTAAAGCGAAATAATAATGCATGTTCACCGCTGAAAACAGAAACGAATTGGGATAGATCGTCTTGCCTGAGTTTGGAAGCAGATACTATTTAGATTTATCCATCCACCTCTCCGAAAATACCAAGTTAATTTATGGCACCATATATCGGAGGTTTGGATAGATACGGCCGTTGTAGCAGATTTCATCGGATTCCCTCGCATTTTATGAGGGGGGTTTGATTGTAGGGACGCTCTTCCCTATAGGCGTAAGCCCCCGCAGTTAATTACGTTACCGCATTGCGATAACCACTTTCTCTTTCTCCAGCAGTTCACTTCCTATCGTGTTTTTTTTTTGTTTTGGTTGCCCGTAGATTGTATACGGAGACTAGTTTATGTCGTCACCCGTAGGGCGTGGATCAGTCCAAATCCGTATATTTTAGATTTGGGTTTGGTTTATTTAAAGACCATTAATCTGGTTTGAGATTAAGATCAACTTAAATGTGTAAGTATTTGGGCTCAATTTATATTTAATTAAGGATACGTTAGTCTAATTTGAGACTAAGATCAACTTAGCAAAATTTCAAGGATCATTTTTATTCAAGATCCAAACAACAGAGCATTTTGGACTCAGCTATAAGAAAGTTTTATAGACTTAGCCAATTTGGGTTTAGTATGCTCGGTTTTTTTTTTGTTCAGAAATGCTAAGCACTTATTTGGACTCTGTTAGTTCAGTCCCCTTTTTTTTATGCAAAAGTGATGAGCACTTATTTGACGCTCTGACACTCACATGGGTGTCATGTAAAGCATTTAATTATGGGCGCCGCCCAATGAACGCTGAGCACTCATGCATTTTGGCTGTTTATGGAGTGTTAAGCACTTTTCTCTCTTTTTTTGGTGGCACCCACGTGAGGAACATGTGAGGTGCTGAGCGTTGTCTAATCAGTGCTAAGCACTCAGCCGTTTTGGCTATTTATGGAGTGCTAAGCGCTCTTATTATTTTTGTGGCGTCCACATGAGAAGCACGTGAGGCGCTTCCTAATCAGTGCTAAGCACTTAGCCGTTTTGGCTATATGTGAAGTGCTAAGCACTTTTTATATGGCGTCCACGTGTATTTCATGTGAGACGCTAGGTGCTGTTAAAGAGGAGCGCCTACGTGGGAAGCACGCCAGGTGCTAGTTTTTTTTATATGCAGATTTAATCTCTGTTGATATTTTCAGAGAGGTTAAACCTCTATCAATTGTGTTTTGACCATTAACGCTCGCTAAAATCACTATATTTGAGGATTTTAGGTTGAGTTTTTAAAGAACTAAGTTCTCGATTTGAAGGAACGGAGTTCCCGGAGTATTCTGGACTCTCTCTTCTTTCTCTTTAAATTTGTTCTTCCCTGAATCTTTGATTCTCAAGAACAAAATTTTCCTGATGAGAATTAAATTCTCAACTTGGGGAGACTTTTCTTGTGGATCTCGGATCCAGAGAAAAAACTAAGTTCTTTTTACAATGGTTAAACCCTTAGATGTGATATTATAGATAATAGAGATATTTTGAAATCTTTTCTTTACCTAGGCTTTTGAGAAGGAAGCTCTTCTTCTTTGAGAATTGAATTCTCTGTTCTTTCTATCTGCGGTCTTTCCCTGGTAGTCGTTTTTTTCTGACTTGAAGTCTGGGGTCCTTTATATAGTGGAGGCAAATTATTAATTGGTTTTGAGAAAATCTCTCATTGAGAGATTCCAATTGATTTAATTGGACTCAAAATTGATTTGGGAAATTTTACCCACCGTTGGATCTTTGATCCAAGGACTTCTATTTTACAGAATATTTTGTTCTTGTTTTTAACAAGACCGGGAAAATATTCTCTCATATACAGAATTTATTCTATAAAACGGTGATTTTTAATCACCATTGGATTTTTAATCTAAGAGTTCTTTGTTTTACATAGAGCAATCTTTTTTGTTTAGAAAAATTGAGAGAATATATTCCAAAAATTGGATCATTGATCCATCAGAGAGTATCTTTCATATTTAGAAAGATATGGGAGATATTTTCTCCTAATAGAATTTGATTCTATATTTTGATGATTTATCATCCCCGTTGGATCTTTTATCCAACGGCTGTTTAACAGAGAGTATTGTAGAATTTTAATTCTACCTGAGCGCCGGCGCTCACATATTGTGCACGTGGGCGCTACTTAAAAATTTAATTCTTAAGATAGGTATTCCTGTACTTTGCACATTGGCGCCCGCGTGAGGAGCACGTGCGACGCCATATAAGAATTTAACCTTTATTTAGGAAGCACTCCTGTTGTAACGACTCTGATTTTACTGTACGAAATTTTTTAAGTTAATATACAGAAAAGAGTTTCATAGCCTGAGTATAAAATATAAATTGAATTTGTTTAAGAACAGCAAGAAAGCACTTGTAGCTCATTGGTAAAGTTTTGCACTGCTGTGACATAGCCCCTGTGTTCGAATCCCATCAGCCACATATTATTTTTCTGATTTTTCTTTTAAACTTTTTGGAAGCCAAAAAGTTTACACGTGCACTGCACACAAAAATGAAAAGTCGGAGAAATTTAACATGTGCAAAATTATATTAACAGCGAGTAGAATACGTTGCAAGCATCCGACGGCTCTCCTACATTGTTTGGCCAGCGAGATGTTGATTTGGACCGGCGGCATCGAGGTCCCCTTAGCCAATAACCCCCGTGCTCTGCACACAAGACCCTTGGCCTACCCCCATTACCCCTGCACTGTTTTTTTTCTCTGCAATTTAACAGAGAATTCGATTTCCCAATTAATCCAATTTTAAATGCATTTTAATTCATTCTTTCAATTCCAAAACCCTAATTCCACACTATAAATACAACCCCATACCCTAGCTCCTCCTCATTCTGAAATCCCTAACCAAAATTATCAAATTTTTCTAAGTTCAAGTGGAGCAGAAGTGGAGTCAGCCCAAGGTCAAATTCCGGAGAGAATCTACACAAGTTTCGGCGACCCCACAACGCCACGAAGGCTACCACCTTTTCTTCTACCTCTCCTCTCTCTTTCTAGCTAGTAAGTCCCACCCTCTTTTTTTCTTTCTACATAAAAAGTCTCTTTTTATAAAACAGGTCGGAAGTGGAGTTAACACCGACATCTTCTTTAAAAACCTTATAAATTCCACTTTTCTTACATTTTCTTCATATATATTCCTACACCATAGTTATTAATCATGAAAACTAATAATTAAACACAATTTTCACCTTAAAACGTCATGTTATATAACGTTAACCTAGCTTCTACATGAATATACCATGAACTTCATATATTCATCTTTTAGTTCTTTTGATAACTATTACCTCTAGAAAACTTCATGGGGTAATGATCTACCCCTCACATACACACATATTGATATAGCATGATACTCTTGGAAACCTATTTTTGTGGCGATTACAACATTTCATCAAAATACCATAAACTATAAAAACTCGGTTTTCTTTGAATGGTATTATTAAAATTCTTTGCGATTATACCTCTACAACCCATTTTGGGGAGCCCGCTATTGGATGGTGCAGATTATCGCACATCCTCAGGCTAGCAGAGCGAGATGCAGACCTCCACACGGAGCATTCGGTCTCGAAAGATTTTTAATACGATTTTTAAGAAAAACGAGATTTTCTAATTAATAATAAAATTAATTTTTTATAATTATATAAATATTATCAAACCACATATTTTCAAGATATAATAAAATTTCAGGCTTTCTAAAAATAAAAAGAATGACAAGTTTCACCAAAATACCATCAAGTATCAATACAAGAAAAGTATTTCACTAAAATACCATGAGCTATTCAAGCTATGTTAATATTCACTATAATACTTCACATTCTTAAAATTCACAAATTATGGAAACCCTAAATATAATAAATAAATATTCAAGGTTTATTTTGAAAATATATAAAATATTTTTCATAAAACCCCCTTGAGTTATATAAAATTAAATTTAAGGACTTTAGTAAATATATGTTTAAGCGGGATCAATTCTCTTAAACCTCAGGGAGCCGGAGAAATTGAGCCTAATTAAGGTAGAAAAACTTAACGGAGTTATCAATGGTAATTGTCTTGAAAAAAGACACAAATCTTTCCGTCCATGTGCAGCAGTTACCGATAACACCCAAACCTAATTCAGGATCAAAATTCTGTTTAAAATGTCTAACTCAATTCTGAGTCTAAGTCTAATATGAATCCAATCCAAACATGAATCCAAATCTAACTTGTATACTTGAACCCGAACCTGAATACCAGAACAATATCAATATGCAAACATAACTTGACTTGACCGAACCATGACTATGACTTGACTTGACTACATGATTACTTGATACATCCTGAAACTGTTTACATGAACAACTTATATCCATGGTCTCGGCAAGTCTGATAACTACAATTTATACAATATGCATTACGAGGTTTAACGGGATAGACTGGTACGGAATGTATTAGAAGTGGAACGAGATGGTCACTAAAAGACACCTACCTAAACATTCGTGCCGTTGTCCCGTGGGTTTTGATGGGGCATAGTACTACCGATTACCATAGTCCACGAAGCAAGTTGGACTCCTCTCGTATACACTGATATACTATGTACCAAGCTACAAACAACTACGTTAGCATAACAAACATATACTTGTACCAATTTCCAGTTATGTTCCCTTTATTTGAACTATTCCTATTTCTCTTTTGGGTCTTACCGAGCGCTAGTTCGCTGACGACATTCCCGTTTCTTTATTTCTTTGGAATGTTCGTCAGGAGGACCCGACTCTGAGGAGACCGAGCCCAGCCAGGAGGACTTGGATCAGTTCACTGAGGAGCCAGAATTTTAGCTTTTACTTGTACTTATTTTTCATTTGTATGCCACCATTTAGGCATTTCTTTTATCACTGTACATTTCCTTTTCAAATCAGTTGTAATGTAAAGAAAGAATGTTAATAAAAGTTGTTGTTTAATTATTACATCTCTTGTTATTCTTGTATATTCATTTATATTGTTTATTTACACTTAACGTATTTATTTCTGAGTACCCCTACTTTGATTAACACATCCTCTAACTCACCCCTACGGTGGGTGATAGATCGATCAGTCATCTGGAGAGTGGAGTGCACATGTTTCAACTCTCCTATACCTAACTGCTCATAAACAGAATACAGGAGCAAGTTAACACTAGCACTTAGATCGAGTAGAGCACGATTGATGCTTTTACCCCCAATAGTTATAGATATTATAGGACAACCGGGGTCCTTATGTTTCTTCGGCAGTTGTTGGGTAAAAGCAGTGCTCACATTACTCGTGAAGAAAACTTTTTTAGGCACTTGAGTTTTCCTCTTCCTAGTACACAAGTCCTTAAGGATTTTTGTATAAGACGGAACTTGTTGAATAGCATTTAGAAGAGAAATATTTATGTTAACTTGCTTAAACATTTTCATAATTTTCTCCATTTATGCATTAGGATTGTTGGCCCTCGACCTGTTTGGAAAATGAGCTTTATCAATAAGGGTTGGGTCAAACATTGGAGGAGAAGTTTGTGGGGATGGAATGGATCCCAAAATTGGATTTGGGATGGATTGAGGTTTATTCAAGAAAGTGGGCTGAGGGTTTGAGCCTGGTGAAGAACAGAGAATAGGCTCAGAAGAAGATGGTGGACTAGACGAATTAAGGTGAGAAGTAGTAGCCGAGGTTTCATCTGATTCATTAACAACAACATATTCCCCAACATTATTGTTTAGCACTCTTCCCGATCTCAACGTAGTTACGGCACTCACATTATGATTTTGTTGGTTAAAGAAGTTACGGCACTCACATTATGATTTTGTTGGTTAAAGACGATGTTTGCGCTTTGTGAGTGGCCAGGATTTGGTAGAGCTTGAGATAGAAGTCTCCCCTTCTCTCTCTCACTCATCGCGGCATTTAACTGTGCAAGTTGTGCTTCTATCGATTTTATGCTTTTACCGTGGGAAGCAACGTGTTGCATTAACGTTTGGATAGAAGACGCTAAATTAGCCGTCGTTTGTGTGGATTGGATAGCGGCTCAAGATCAGACTCATGTTTCTAAGTTTCGTTCGAGAGCAGAGGTTTTATCGGTACCGGCCGTTGGGAAAGAATTATTATAAGGTGCAAAGTTGTTGGCCGGATTTTGAAAAGATTACAGTTGAAATGGGTGCTGACTTTGTTGTGGTGGCCGCTGTTGCTGTGAGGGAAGCCTTTGATAGTTGCTTGGGAACTGATTTTGAGTTTGAGTTTGGTTTTGGTTCCAAGAAAAATTAGGATGATTCTTCCTTCCCTGATTGTATGTGGAGGAATAGGGATCGTTTCTAGGTCGTTGCTGAAAAACAGGATTAGTTTGTTCTTGACCTTGAAATGGAGGATTCAAAGGACATTCATCTCTTAAATGTGATAGGTCGAAGCAGCAACCGTACACAGTTTTAGGAAGCGTAACTTGGTTTAGGGAGGCTGACGAGAATTTGTTTTCTATAGCTTCGAGTTTCTTTTGCATCGCTTCTATTTTGGCTTTTACTGTGATGGAAATATCGAGCTGATGGATACCTGCCCTAGAGGAAGATGATGTTGGTCTAACGCTTTCCCACTATAATGTTTTTTCGGCGAGATCTTCCAGGAATTGCAAAGCTTCGCCATCGTATTTAGACATGAAATGACATTGACAAATGATTTCAAGCATTTGTTTCGTGGCTAGATTAATACCCTCATATATAATTCGGCAAAGTTGCCATCTATCGATTCCGTGATGAGGGCATTGGATAAGAAGATCTTTAAACCATTCAAAGCATTTCTAAAATGGTTCATTGGGAAGTTGGGTAAACTGGTTAATCTCGCTTCGAACACGGGCGGTTTTGTGATGAAGATAAAATTTCTTAAGGAATGCTATAACGAATTCATCCTATTTAGCAATAGAATGTGCGGCAGTGCTATAAAGCCATTTTTCTGCTAGGTCGCATAAGGTAAAAGGGAGAAGACGTAATCACATAGTATCCCCTGAAAGTTGGGTTGTGCTCATCATTGCACATACGTTTTCGAATTTGGTTATAAAAACGTATGCGTCTTCGGATTTAAGCCTGTGAAATTTGGGCAACAGGTTGATGAAGTGGGGTTTAATTTTGAAATTATCCCCATTGGCTAGTGGAAGAGACAAACAAGTAGGAAGTGGCCCGCTTACGGGGTAGCATTTTTCTTGGAGAGAGATGCGCGGTGGATTCTGCACACTTACGGGTGGTGGCAGGGTTGTATTGTGAAATCCCGATGGAGAAACATCCATCTCGGGAGGTGTGGTGGGTGGATGAGAAATAGAAGATAAAGAAGTACCGACTTCGGAGTCGATAGTAAAAACGCGGACAAGACGGGCACTAGAATCCCGTGTCTAGCCGATCATGCACTAAGCGGGTTTAGCGCACGTGGCATCATATGTGAGAACGATTTTAATAAGGTTTGTTTTGAAAAAAATAGTCAGACTTGTGGCTTGACTCAACAAATCACAAAATGCACAATCAAACCCTAGAACTAGGGTCACTTAGGTCAAGTCACTAGACCGCTTCTAGACTTTCAAATGACAAGTCGCAGGATCAATCCTCTACCACCTCTTTATCCCTCTTGTGGCCAGGTAAGTGCCAGGTAAGTGGGAGGTATCCGCTATATGAATCACCGAAATAGTGGGCCTAATTAAGTAACCGCTTTCCTTAGTCACACTTGCCTAGACATTACAAGAGAAATACGGATATGCGATAGATTATCCATGACCTTCTTATGTATTAATTGAGCGCGACGGTCCTTAGAGCTTTGGTCTAGATATTTTTTAATTAATGTAGGATGAAAGTATGCTCCTTTTGTGATTTGTGGGGCCTAGGAAGGGTGATGAAATCCCCACCTAATCTGGATTTGGGTTATTGCCCCTTAATGTCCGGTTTAGATATGCACAAACAAACCGATATCAAAACCCGCAAAAAGGTTTTTGAGCGGCGATATTTGCAAAGAATCATGCATGCAAAATCAGATTATTGGATGTTTAGAGGAGAGAGAAAAATATTAGGAAATTACCTGAGGATTTTGGGGGCCCAACTTTACCAACGTGCCGCGGTTCTGCCGCTAAACTCCCAATTCCACCATGGTTCCACCGCAATTTTATATGTTCTTCTGCTAATTTTTTCTTCAGAGCACCCCTATGCTCCTTTGGTCCACATTGAAAGTCTCTGAATCTCTGGTTCCTTACTCCAGTTACACCAGATTCCCTTGCAAAACTCGCACAACAATCGTTAGACACACAAAATGCGGTTTTGGTTCTCTTTTATGTTATGTTCGCTGGATTTTATAAGGAATCAACTCGAATAACAAGAAAAAAATTACGACCGTTTCCCCAGCAACGACGCCATTTGATTTGGTCTTGTAAAAAGTGTGTTCATAAAGTAACTGCAATCAAGACGGCGTCGCTAATAGCTAGCCGCGATGAGTACGGGTCGTCCGTAGGGAAACGTGAACCCTTTTCTTGTTTTAGATGAGTTGATAAAAGAAGGGTGATTGGTTATAGATCTATTTTAAAACGGATGTAAAATTTATAAAGAAAAGGATTGTAGGGTTCATAGGACTTAGTAGTAAGGGATGACTAATTAAAAATGACTTCTTTTATCTTTTAATAGTTTAAAACTATATCGATAGTGATGAATGTAGATTAGTATTTTTGGAGGGAATAGGGTTCCCCCTCTTAACCCTTGTCCTTTCATTGATCTCTATTCATGTTTAGCCTTTAACAAAATAAGTGTTTAACCGATCTCAAATAGTGGTCGAGACTATCTATAAATTCGTAGCGCGCACGATTAGAAGTTAACATTTATTTTGCTAAAGTTTATAAACTTTAAAATGTTTAAAAGAAGTTAAATGATTTTCTCATTCATTGTTCTATCCTATTCTACGAACTCTAGCAAATCAGGAATTACTCACTCATGGTTAGACTAGAAGAATGGTTGAAATGAAGATGCAGAAATGTAAGTGCAAAAAGTAAGTGCAAAAAGAATTAAATAACAACTCCCTTTATTAATCAACTATTGCATTTACAAATATTTTGAAAGTAGAGTACAAGAACCCTAGTTGCTCTAGATCTCTTTCTTGTTGGAAGTAGATGAATAGCTGATGATCACTCGGATGCGTGGATCGCTTGGACCTCTTGATCTCTTCGATGATGATCATTTTCTTGTGAAGCTTTCGGTCGCTTATATAGTCACTAAACCAGAAACCCTAGATTCCCTATGTGAATATATGATGTTAAGATCCATACTACAAAATATCACATCCTAAGGTCACCAAACCGCCGTAGATCCGCCGCAAATATCACACTTTGGCCGCCTTCCGCCGCAACATAGCGGTATCAGGACTTGGAATTTCTTTTGGTCTATTGTGTTGCCATGTGGAGATCCTCTTGATATCTATATTCTGAGAATAATGCTCTGAGTCTCTACCGTTGCTAAGTATTACGATTTTCTTAGATTTGATTCCGACATCCCGATTTAATTCGGATCTCTTGGATTCCAGACCTGAGCTAATATCTGCACAATATCTTAAGTCGTAGTGTTAGTAGTATTTAGTATTTTTGAGATATTATCCTAACCATTTTATATGATATTAAATCTTAAGAATATTGATTAGAAATATTTGATATGATCTGCATATTACTAATTTTTCATTTAAATATTATATGCATATATTTTCCCTAATTATATTAATTTAAATGTAGAAAAATATGATAATAATCTTTTTACAAACAAACCCACATATGTTTTATATTTACAAGAAACACCTTTTAGTAGTTAACAATAGTAGGGGAAATATTCATTCAAATGCGCAATATTTTAGACTAATCAGGAAGCACCTTTGACATGTTCACCTGCAGGAGAAGTTGGGAGGGCTATCTGTTTGGGGCATCCCTTTCAGGTATTGCGAGCCACTTTGCGGGCCCGTTCGAGCTTTTGCTCAGCCTGTTGAAGACTGAGACACCAGATTTGGACGACCCGTTGAGAGGGGCCGTTGTGGTCGCTAGTCGATCGAAGACCGACCTCTTAGGAGATTTCTCTTGCAGCGTTGAGGCACCGAAACTCATCAGTGGGAGCATGGTCCTAAAGAACAACCCAGTAGTGGCTTGCATAACTTGCCCCACCGGTATTGTAAAGATAGAGGCCGCGTTGGGCCTGTAGGTTACTCCTCCAGCTGGGGTGGAGCGAGTGTTGCTGTTGCAAGAAGTGCATTGGGAAGCCATCGATTTCTCTTCTTCTGCACAGGAGCAAGACACCAAATTTTAGTACCTCAGATCCAAGGGCAACCATAGCGAACTGCGATTTCGTTCGTGAAACACGACACACGAAGTGTGGAGTGGAAAGAAGAAAAGGTCCCACCGGGCGTGCCAGAATCTGTTCACCGCCGAAAACAGAGACGAACTGGGATAGATCGTCTTGCCTGAGTTTGGGGCCAGATGCTACTTGGATTTATCCATCCACTTCTCCGAAGATACTAAGTTGATTTATGGCACCATATATCGGAGGTTTGGATAGATGAGGCCGTTTTAGCAGACTTCATCAGACCCCCCTCATTTTATGAGGGGTTTTTGATTGTGAGGACACTCTTTCCTACAAGCGTAAACCCCTGCAGTTAATTACGTTACCGCATTGCGATAACCACTTTCTCCTTCTCCAGCAGTTCAATTCGTGCCGTGTGTGTTTTTTTATTTTTTTTGGTTGCTCGTGGATTGTATACGAAAACTAGTTTATGTCGTCGCCCGTAGGGCGCGGATCAGTCCAAATCCGTATATTTTAGATTTGGGCTTGGTTTATTTAAGGACCGTTAATCTGGTTTGAGATTAAGATCAACTTTTACCTACCGTTGGATCTTTGATCCAAGAACTTCTATTTTACAGAATATATTGTTCTTGTTTTTAACAAGATCGGGGAAATATTCTCTCATATACAGAATTTATTCTGTAAAATAGTGATTTTTAATCACCAATGGATTTTTAATCCAAGAGTTCTCTGTTTTACAGAGAGCAGTTTTTTTTTGGTTTAGAAAGATTGAGAGAATATATTCCAAAAATTAGATCATTGATCCAACCGAGAGTATCTTTCTTATTTAGAAAGATATGGGAGATATTTTCTCCTAATAGAATTTGATTCTATATTTTGATGATTTATTATCCCCGTTAGATCTTTGATCCAACTGCTCTGCTTAACAGAGAGTATTGTAGAATTTTATTCTACCCGGACGCTGGCGCGCACATATTGTGCACATGGGTGCCAGTTAAGAATTTAATTCTTAAGATAGGTATTCATGTGATTTGCACATTGGCGTCCGTGTGAGGAGCACGTGCGGCGCCATATAAGAATTTAACCTTTATTCAGGAAGCACTCATGTGCTTTGCACATTGGCGTCCACGTGAGGAGCACGTGAGGCGCCGCCATAGGATTTAATCCTATAAGATTGGTTCTGGTGCTGGCGCCCTCGTGGAGAGTATGTGAGGCGCTGCCTCATTCTAACAGATCTTTGCTCTTTTATTAGGTTAAATATTGGGGGAATAATGCGTAATAATTATATTAAGATACATCTCTTTTATTGACGTGTTTATACTACCTCTGGTCATGATAATATACTAATTGATTTCATGTATCTATAATATCTTGTTATCATTATCGTACCAGTACATACTTGCCATGTAATATTTACTCATGCCAACCACTACTGATATTGACTTGATTGAATGGATTATCCTGATTGACCTAACTTGTTGTCTTACTAGACAAGACACGTATATGATTGTTCATGTGTTAGCATTAGGTAGATATTACATTGATACCTAACTTGAACATGAAACCTGGAAGAAAAGGAAAAAAAATATAACTGAAACGTAACTCAAGAGGATATTATTGTTGCCGCAATTCTGGGGGTGAACGGAATAACTTTTGTTGATTGATATACATTGTTGTTGTGATTCCGGGGGTGAATGAAATAATCATTGTTGATATAGACTGTTGAGTTATAATGAAGAATTACATTGATCGGTTTCAAATACTTATATGATAGATAACTTTGCGACATGAACCCATAGGATATACATTATATGATTGACCTATTGTATCTTACTTGTTACATCACATGCACCTGCTATTTCGTATTGTTTATATCCATAACATCAAGTTCTTGCACATGGTATACTATACACCCACCGTTTATATTATTATTATGATATCTATGACGCACTGACGTCTGGGTTTTGCATGGCCCAGATCCTTTGACCTTAACACAGGAGAATCGTGAGTAGTTCGAGAAGCTTGCCGATCAGTGAGGAGCTATACACTAATCTAGTTGTTATCTATGGTTTAGTTTCTTTCTAGTTTCGAACTTATTGGAATTATCATTGTGAGCCCATAAGGGACAACTATCAGTTACTGTTTCTTTTATTTTTTTGGATTGTTTCAAGTTATTATTTCTTGTGGATATTGGACATGTGATAGATAAATTTATTATTATATTATTCTGGATTACTGATTGACAGCCGGAATGTGACTATGGAAGGATATTTCCTTACCGTAGGTAGTATAGTTGGCTTTGTTACGTCCCCGTATTTGTGTATATTGGGAAACGGGGCGTGGCAAAAATTGATAGCAAAACCGAGTCGATGAGCGTGACACGACTTGCCAATGATAAGTGCATGACCTTCCATGGGCTGAGCCGATTAAGAACTTTATCAATAATGTCTTGGCAATCAGTACATGTAGGTTTCTTTGGTGTTAGGTGGATACCCAGATACCTCTAGGTCTTGTCAGCTACCTCCGCACACAATCTTTGAATAAGCCGTCGCCATAATCTTCGAGGGATGAATGGGCTAAAACGCACCGATGACTTGCTAAAATTAATAAGTTTCCCCGACATGCTGCAATACTGAAGCTTTGCATCCTTAAAAGCCCCATAAGAGTCTTCATAGGAATGCGAGACAAGTAAACAATCATCTGCATATAATAGAAGCGAAAAAGATGTGGATCCATCATCTGGACGGTACAGACGAATCCTATCGATATGTTTCATTCTCTCTATAAATGCATAAAGCACTTAGAAGCATATGATAAAAAGGTATGAAGATAAGGGACACCCCTGTCTTAGACCAATTGATGACTTAAATGATTGTGTAGGCGATTCGTTGATAAGGATAGAGAAGGATGCATCGGTCACACAACCTCTAACCCATCTGATCCACTACGTGTCAAAACCAAACTCCTATAATACACGTTCAAGAAAATCCCACCTCACCCGATCGTAAGCCCTTTCCATATCTAACTTTACGATTATTAACACCTCATAAGCATGGGCTTTACTCAGAGAGTGCATTATTTCTTGATGTCATGCCCCGCTTCCCAATAGACGGAAACGGTGACGTGGTAAACCGCAACGTATTTACTATGAAATAAATATATTAAGTGTAATTAAGCAATATATAAAAATGAACAAGAATGACAAGAGAATAAAATGAAACAACAACTTTATTTACATTCAGCTTTACATACAACTGTTTGAAATAATAGGTACAATAATCAAAAGCAAATGCCTAAACAATGACATACTGAAAGTAATGTGCAGAGGAACTATTAGTCAGGCTGAGCGGTAAGATGGTCCAAGTCCTCCTTCGGCTCTATCTCCTCAGAGTCCAGTCATCCTGATGAATATTCCAAAGAAGAAACAGAAAGGAACGTCGTCAGCGAACTAACGCTCGGTAAGTCCTAAAAGAAGAAAGAGAAGATAATATATAAAGTGAAATGAACAGATAAAGTTTTATATGACCTATTACTGGTGTATGATAGTTATTATAACGTGGTTATTTGTAGTTTGGTAAAGAAGGTATTCATGTATACGAGAGGAGTCCATATTACCTCGTAGACTATGGTAACATGTAGTACAAGGCCTCGTCATAACTCATGGGACAATGACACGAGAATTCATGTAGATGTCTTTTAAGTGACCTCTCGTGCCACGATATACGTTCCGTACCAATCTATCCCTTTATCCCCGCGTAATGTAATGTATAGATTTTGTTTACAAGTCTTGCCGAAACCATGGGTACAAAATGTTCAAGTATTCATATTCAGGATGTAATCATGTATTCAAGTAGTCATGTCAAGTTATAACCATGGTTCGGTCAAGTCAAGTCAAGTATACATGTTTGATATTGATGTTTGAATTCGAGTATTCATGTTCATGATCAAGTATTCATGTTGATTTTGGAATCAGGCTTGAGGTTGGACCCAGACTGATTCAGACGCTTGTACTGATTTAACTCTTGAATTCTTAGGTTCGGGAGTTATCAGCAACTGCTGCACATGGATGGCAGGATTTGTGACTTTTTCCAAGACAATTGCTATTGATAACTCCTGTTAAGTTTTCTAAGCTGAATAAGCAAGCACTCACTTTCTCCGGCTCCCTGAGGCTCAAGAGAATTGATCCCTCTTAAACCTATATTTACTAAAGTCCTTAAATGTTGTTTTGTATATCTCGATGGTGTTTTATGAAAAATATTTTTAATATAGATTAAAAATAAAACCTCGAGGGTGGTTTATATTCTCAGGGTTTTCATGAGCATGTGTTTTGATTATTGTGGTATTTTCATGATAAATACTTAGCTTTCAAAAGTTTATGATATTTTAGTGAAAACTAGTCTTTTTAGTAACTTGATGGTATTTTATTAACATTTTTTAATCTTTCATTTTTTAATAAAAATATAGTTTCATAAAATAATGAAAATATGGATTTATAATTTTATATAATTTTTAATTTTTAGAAAAATTAGTTTTATTTAGAAAATTCGTTTTTTCTTAAAAACCGTATTTATATCCTTTCGAGATTGAGTACTCTGTGAGGAGTGCCGCATCTCGTTCTACTATCCCCAGAATGTGCGATAATCTGCACCATCCATTAGCGGGTCCCCTAACAAGGGTTGTAGATGTATAATTGCAAAAGAATACGAAATACCGTTTTAAAAGAAACCTGGTTTTAAAGTATGTGGTATTTTATTGTAAAGGTTATTCTACAAAATAAAAATACATACAAATAGGCATCGTGCTATGTAACCAAAGTGTACGTGTGGGGTAGGTCGTTACCACATGAAGTTTTTCCTAAAGGTATAGTTTTAAGAAAAACGAAAAGAGGTGGTAATAAAGTTCAAGGTATTTTAATGAAAAAGTTTAATTATGGTCGTTTCACATGAGATTCTTGGTTAAAATTGATTTTAAACATTGGTATTTAAGATTACAAGTAATGTGGTAAAATTAGATTGACCAAATTATAAAGAAAAAAAATGAGTTTCTAGGGTTTAGAAAAAGAATATCGGTAATAACTTCACTTTACCGATATAGAATTTAAAGGTGAATTCAATGAAGAGAAAGAGAGTTTGGGAGGGACTTATGGTTTGAAAAACTCAAAGAAAGAGTTAGGAAGAAGAGGGAGGCTTCGTGGCGTCTCGGGAGCTCCGGAATCGGCTTCGATCTTCGACGGAAGAAGCTTGCTCGCTAACTCCACTTTACTCCACTTGCACTTAAGAACATTTGAGAGAGTCTTTGCTAGAATTTTCAGAATGGTGCCGAGCCAAAGTATGGGATGGTATTTATAGTGGAGAATTAGGGTTTGTGAATTAAAAATGTGGATTAAAAAGCATTAAAATAGTGTTAATTGATGAAATGAATGGTCTCTGTTTGATTATAGGGAAATCAAACAGTGCAGAGGAGTTGAGCGGAGTTGAAGAGACGGGTGTGCAAAGCATGGATCAATTTGAGCACAATCTGATCGTCCCCGCTGGCCCAAATGGCATATCCGCCGGTCGTTCTTCGAGCTCTGGCCTCGAGATTTGTGCCACAAGATTAATTCTATGTTTACTCCATTTTCCACATGTTTTATTTTTATGAACTTTTCATTTCCCCGTGTATTGCACATGCAATCTTTTAGGCGTCCAAAAAGTTAAAAAGAAAAATCATAAAAAAATTGTGTCTGATGGGAATCGAATACACATGCTACGTTACAACAGTGTAGAGGTTTTACCAATGAGCTACAAGTTTTTTCTTGCTTTTATTTAACAAAAGTGACTTAAAACTCAAACTCAGGCTGTAATACTATTTTCTTGTATATTAACAGGAAAATTTCTGATCAGCGATTTTAGAGTCGTTACATTCTACCTTCCTTATAAAAATTTCGTCTTCGAAATTTACATTTACATAGGGACTTATTTTCAAATAGATAAGGGTATCTTGTATGCATGTCATCTTCTCGTTCCCATTTTTATTCTCCTGGCGAATCCTTTCTCCACATCACTTGGACCAAGTTTACTTCCTTGTTCCGTAATGTCTTCACCTTTCGGTCCAGGATCTCAACTAGTTGTTGCTCGCAGGTTAGGTCAGTCTGTACTGTGAGCTCTGAGTGATCAAGTATTTGGCTGGGGTCGCTCACATATCGTCGTAGCTGGGATATGTGGAACACGTTGTGCACACCTTCCAATGAGGGCGGTAAATGGTATGCCACTTCTCCAACTTGTCGAGTATGTCGAACGGTCCTATGTATCTTGGACTGGGTTTACCCCTCTTGCCAAAACGGATCACTCCTCTGTTTGGAGATATCTTTAGGAATACATGATCTACAGGTTGGAACTCCAAATGTCGACGCTTTGCATCTGCCCAATATTTCTGTCGGTCTTGAGCTATGCTCATTTCCCCCCCGATCGTGTGAACTACGTCCACAGTTGCCACGATCATCTCTGGTCTAAGGAGTTCACGATCTCCGATGTCATCCCAACTTAGCGATGAACGACACTTCCGTCCGTAGAGTGCTGTGAATGGTGCCATTCTAATGCTTGCCTGAAAGCTGTTGTTGTATGAAAACTTCACAAGGTGTAGGTGATCTTTCCACGAACCTCCGAAGTCTAACATACAGGCTCTTAGCATGTCTTCTAAAATCTGAATTGTTCGCTCAGACTGTCCATCCGTTTGTGGATTATACGACGTGCTGAAGTTCAGACTCGTTCCCAGGCTAGCTTGCAGACTCTGCCAAAACTGTGATCAGAATCTGGTATCACAATCGGAGACGATGCAAACAGGTACTCCATATAATCTCACGATCTCCTGCATGAGTTCATGGGTATCAAATATAGTACATCTTGAAGGTTTAATCTTACTTTGGTTTTATTCTTACCTTCATGTACTTCTTTGCTAACGTCTCGGTTGATTGGCCAACTCGAAATGGAATAAAGTGAGCCGACTTGGTAAGTCGATCCACAATAACCCATATTGCGTCGTTACCCTTCGTGCTGTGAGGGAGGACAGTCACGAAGTCTATGGTAATGTGCTGCCATTTTCATTCTGGAATTGGTAACGGCTAAAGTAGACCAGCAGTTTTGTGATGTTCAACCTTCACTTGCTGACAAACCAAACACTTGGCTACGCTCGTTGCTACTTCTCGCTTCATTTCATACCACCAGTAGTGTTGCCGTAGATCCTTTTACATCTTTGTACCACCGGGGTGTAAAGAATAAGGAGAGATGTGAGCTTCTTTCATCAACTCTTCTCGAATTAGGCTGATTAGCACACACAATCGACTTCCATGTAGCAAGGATCCGTCTTTGTGGATGATGAAGTCAGTTCGAAGTCTACTTTCTACTTGTTCTCAGATATTTTGTAGCTTGGCATCATTTGCTTGAGCTGCCTTGATCTGATTGACAAGAGTGGACTAGACTTGTAAGTTCATCAAATATGAAGTGTTACCTAGCACAACTACTTCGATCGCCAATCCGTGCAATTCTTGTTGTAGCTTCAACTGAGCGGTGAGGTTCATTGGTAACGGCCGGTGGCTAAGTGCATCAAGAACTACGTTCACCTTCCCAGGATGACACTGTAGGTTGATGTCGAAGTCCGCCATGAGTTCTAGCCATCTTCTCTGTCGCATATTTAGTCCCTTCTGAGTAAATATATACTTCGGACTCTTGTGGTCAGTGTATATATCTACTCGTTCACCCAAAAGATAGTGGCGCCAAATTTTAAGTGCGAAGATGATGGTTGCCAACTCTATATCATATGTTGGATAGTTGCACTTATGTACCTTTAGCTGTCTTGATGCAAAAGCCACAACTTTTCCATGCCGGTGTAAAACACATCCTAATCTTTTACCGGACGTATCACAATGCACAACGAATCCTCCAAATTGATCCGGTATTACGAGGATAGGAGCAGAGGTTAATCTTGACTTGAGTTCTACAAAAGCTTTTTCACATGCTTCTGACCACACGAATGCTTCATCTTTACGTGTGAGCTTGGTCAGTGGTGCTGCAATTGTGTCACGCCCCGCTTCCTAGTGTACGGAATTGGTGACGTGGCGGGCCGCAACGTATTTACTGAGAAATAAATATGTTAAGCGTAATTGACATCAGCATCACTACACTTTAATATGATACCAGGAGTGAATCATCATTTGCCATTAGAGGATTTAGGGATTTTGGTTTTGGTTTGGCATCAGCACTGCTACACTGGAATATGGTACCAGGAGCGAATCATCATCTACCGTGAGGGGATTTCCTTCGTTCCCAGTTTAACAACTTAGGGGTCATTTGTTCCCAGTTTAACAACTTAGAGGTCGTCTGTTCCCAGTTTAAAGACTTAGGGGTCTATTGGGTCGAAAGTTTTGGAATTTTAGGGTTGGGGTCGGCATCAGCGTTGCTAACACTGAAGCACAGGTGCCAGAAGCAATTCATCGTTTGCCTTTGCCTGTTGGGGAGCGATGGCTTAGAAGACAGGTTTAGGTCCCTATCACCTAGGACTTTTCAATTTTATGAGTCGTAAGGGTCCCATAAAAGCATTTTCTCGCTACGAGTCGAAAGGATCTTGTAGGTGTACTTTCTCCTTAGGAGTCGTGGGGACTCCCAAGTGTGTTTTTCCTTTGTGAGTCGTAAGGATCTCACGAAGGTGTTTTCTTACGAGTCGAGAGGATCTCGTAAGTTTTTTCTCCTTATGTATCATGAGGACACATGAATGGGTCTTACCAATTGGAGCATAATTCCAAGGGCGAAGACCGGCCGCGTGACTGGTGATTGTGGTGGGGCATGGGTGTGATGAGAATTATTTAAGCTCGTGGATTGTATACGATAGTTAGTTCGGGGACCAACCGTAGGGCTAGGGGAATTTTGGGACTTTGTTGGCCTCTGCATTGCTGCACTGGAATATGGAATCAGGAGCGACTCATCATTCGCCATTGGGACATTCATAGATTTGAAATTTTGGTTGGCGTCTGCATCGCTGCACTGGAATATGGTACCAGAAGCGACTCATCATTCGCCATTTGAAGATTTTGATTTTGTTCGACGTCTGCATCGCTGCACTGGAATATGGTACCAGGAGCGACTCATCATTCGCCTTTGGAGGTTTTTTTTACCGTGATTGCTCTATCGTTTCAGCTTTTCTTATCGCGAAGGTCGCGATTGCCCTATCATTTCAGTTATTCATTCGCAGTTGCCCTATCATTTCGGCCCTTTTTTATTTACACATTTTTTACATCCCTAGTTTAACGACTTAGAGGTCGATAGTTCTCAGTTTAACGACGTGGTGGTCGACTGTTCCCAGTTTAACGACGTTGTGGTCATCTGTTGGAGCTTGGGCTCGATTCTGCAGGAACCATGGACTCCTTTAGCTTAATTGCATAAGCGGGCTTTCCGTCATCTAGACGGAGCCGGTGTTGGATGGCAAAAACCACGTCATCATCATGGCTATAAGGCGTAGGAAGATTTGTTCCTCTGGGCTCCATCATGTAGAACGTATGGGTTGTATACCCATCTACCGCTTCTTCATTGGCAATATTGCTCGTTTGGCTCTTAACTTATTGCCTTGGTCCGCTCTTTTCAGGGAAAGGAAGATGTCTGAGAGAATCAGGTTCCCGAAAGACTTCGGTCTCCGTTTGTATGAAATTGGCGGTCGCAGCTTGACTGTTTGCTAACACGCCTTTAGAAAGTTCTATCTCTCCTGCCTTATATTGCTTTTCGACCCAATGTTTAAAGATAAAGCAGTCTTCAATAGCATGACTTATCACTCTGTGATAGGGGCAATATTTGGGGTCGTCGGTCATATTCACTTCTTGACGTCTTTTTTATTCTAGCAATTGTAGACCATTTCTTAGAGCATCTTTGAATATTTTACGGACTTTGTCCCTTCTGAAGGAATAGACCTTATCCAGCTTTTCTTTCAAAGGCGATTCTCCTTCCCCTCCCAACAATGGCTTTCGAAGTTGGTTGACATTGGGCCTTCTCATCCCTTACCTATTTCGGTTAGCCTAAGTGTTAAAAGATTCAGTATCGTCGGAATTTTCGCCTTTGCGATTATCGTCCTTTCAGTTTCTCCAGAACCTATTATTATTTTGGGAATCAGAGGAGGACTCCTGCTTTTAGCACTCCATCATCTGAAATTTCTTGGTCAGCTCTTGGAATGTTTTGAGACCCGCGGTGCATAGAAACGGGGCCATCCAATTGTTGAGATTTCCGACGAGAAGACTGACAGATTGGTCCTGCTCTATCGGCGGTTCATATTTGACGGAGAGATTACGCCATCAGGTTATAAAATCTGTGCTACTTTCGTTGTTCTTTGGCTTGGTCCTTATGAGGTCGGCAATGGTGATCTTATCACTGACACTCATGAACCTTTGTCGGAACAGAGATTCCATTTGGACGAAAGTAGTAATGGAGCCATCCGGTATGCTCGCGTACCAGTCGAAAGAGACATCGATTAAGCTATTAACGAACTGGCTGAGGAGAAATGCATCATTGCCCCCAGTATTCCCGCATGAGGCTTTAAAATGGACGATGTGCTGATTTGCATTTCCCATCCCATCAAATCTTCCGAACTTGGGAATGACATAGCCGCTAGAAAACTCTACCAGATCATACCGAGCAGGATATGGTCTCCCACTACTGTTGATATCTTTTTGTGCTTCAGCTTCGGCTACCAATGTTTTGACTTTGTTGGCGATCAAATCCATGATTTGATCTTACGTTAGCGGCTTGCTGTCATCGGTAGTCAAGACATTTCCTGAGATAGGATGCGACCGACTTTCATACAGCTTACCCACCTTTGGATTTGAAGGAATAGGCATTGGCTATCTTGGGACACCATTTCCCGGTTCATGAGCAGAGCCCTGCGCTTGATTGGGCGGCTGAGAGGCAAGTTAGGTCATGAGATGTAAGACGACGTTTGTCAAGTCATCAATCTTTGAGTAGAGCTTGGCCATCTCCTTGTCTTTATTTCTGAGCTGCTTTTAGAGCACTTGGAGAAGTTGATGCTCTGCGGTCTTGGGACAGAAGATTGGCTCCTCTTCGATTTCCGAGCCCGACTCCTCATGAACCAAGGGATCTCTCTGCTTATCAGCCACATTGGAAGGGTTTTCATTACCTTCCAGAGGAGGCTGGTCTTGGGAAGTGGTAGCCATATTCACACCAGATTGGATTTGAGATGTGATGGCCCCGTCCTTGCTCTTGCAGCACGTGTCCACCATGTAGAAAGTGTGGACCACATATCCATCCATCTTTTTATCTTTGGCGGCTGATTTTTCGGACCATCGTCGTGGCCCTTCCTCTTCTGGAAAGGACATGCAACTGAAGACGGTTTTTCTGACTGGGTCCTTGGGTGGCGCTGTCCGGATCGTAGATTTCTTGACTTTTGAGGTCATGGCATTCTTCTGGACCAATTTCAGTGGTTTAAAAGAGTTAGCAAGCTTTACAGACGATTCAGCTGTTGTTGCGGGGTAACCCTGTTCTAGAAACCTCATGAAGTTCAGCGTAGCAAGAGCCCTAGCCTTTTTGTTGGCTCTGTATCTGAGCATTTTCTGTCTTAGCTTCTCGATTTTGAGGGCTTGATGGGCATCCGCCATCCAGGAAGCCATCGTGAGTCGATTGACGGGGAGCTTAGAAAAGATAATCGATTGAGCAGTTGTCAGGGGCACCGCTGGAGCTTGCCCGAGATATCTTATTGCTTTGGTGGTGTTGATGGCTTTGCCCCCTGCTGGAGCAATGGAGAGTCGTTCAGAAATGGATTTGTGCTTAGGCTGAGGTGCCTTCACGACCATGACATTTGGCCTTTTCCCTTTTGAGGTCGGTTTATCCATCACCGGAGCTTGAGGAGCAGGGATGGCGTTAGCTGGCACGAACAGAATAGAGCCAAATGGTAGCAGCGGCTCCTCCTACTATCGCCCGAGACTGGCGGGGAGGACCGTTCTGACATCCATCTTCATCATGTAGGAGATGGGAGCTGTGTTGAGAGCTGAGCTTGTTCTTGGAAACATTTTTGCTGAGTCCGAAGATTTCAATTGAAGACTGTTAACCAGGATAAAGAAGCATAATTTCAGTACAGGCAATCAATATATATGTTGATTGAGTTCGCATGAACGTTTAACCCGAAATATGGGAGGAATGATAAGTCCCACCGGGCGTGCCAGAATCTGCGGGGTGTTTTTCGTCACCCCGTTGAGATGGGAATACGATCCGAATCTCCGGCAGCCGCGGACTAAGCTGCCGTTAATTACCCATCGTCTTTGAAGCGAAGAAACCACCACTTGACGGGTCAACTAGTCATGCGAACTCAATTTGCGGTGCTTGTGTGTATGTGTTAAGGGGTTTTGGGCATATTGGGGGCCTCACAGAGTTTACGAGGGTCCGCTACCCGGATAGCTGGCTGGGGGTCAAGGGGGCTAGCAGCCCCCCTTGCGGGGTGCGGGGCAGCGCCCTGTTAGAATTTTTTTCTAACGGGGGACGCGTTTTGAGTGTGGAGCATGAGGGAAAAAGAGGGGTGGGAATGCCCTAAGGACGCGTGAGTGGCGCGTGGGCACCGGGCCCCAGCGGGCCACGTGTGTGGTGCGTGGGCACTGGGCACCGAAGGGTCACGCGCCCCGCACGCGGGCGCTAGGCGCCGGAGGGTCACGCGTCCTGCACAGGGGCGCTGGGCGCCGGCGGTTCACGCGCCCCGCACGTGGGCGCTGGCGGTTCACGCGCCCTACACATGGGCGCTGGGCGTCCATGAAAAAAGGGCTTAGCCCCTGTACTGAGAGTTGTACTTCCGATTGACTTTTGGAGTTAAACTCCTGAGAAAAAGGAGGAGGGGCTTAGCCTCTGCACAGGGAGTTCTACTTCCTAGTTGACTTTTGGAGTTAAACTCCTAGAAAAAATGGACTTATTATTATATATATATATATATATATATATATATATATATTTTTTTTTTTTATTTTTTTTGTGGAGTTAAACTCCTAAGTGAGTTTCGGAGATGATGAAAGGGGACTCCTTTCTTCTCTCTTGAGCCCTGGATATTCCCAAAGTGGGATTTTTGGAGATGGGTCTCGTTCTTCCTCTTCTCTATTGGCTGGATCTTGGAGAAAAAAGAGTCGAGACTTAAAAATCTTCCTTTTTAGAGATTTGATGGGAGATCTGAGCTCCCCTTTGTGGGTTTCAAGATGAAAAACTATTTTTTTTTTGGGGAAAGAAGAGTAAAACTCTTGATTTAATTCAAAAAAAGGAAGAAGGTTTAGAACCTTGAGGAAGGAGAAGGAGGCAAAGAACTCAAGATTTTGAGGGGAATCAATTATTGTCTTTATTTCATTATCATGTTGACTTATATAGGCTTACACATTTACACATAGCCCCTTGGGCTTTACAAAAATGGCATTTTACACATCCCATGCCTCATTTGCTCATTTCTTTTGCACATGAACCATGGGTTTTACAAAAATTTGGCTTTATGCCCGTTTTTCTTATATTTATTCATAAAAATTATATCAAAATTATTTATTACATAATTTTCATATTGGTATGGGGGAGGCTGGCCGCGGGGCTCAACTTGGGCATGGGCCCACTTAATCTGGGCTTCGGCCCATTTACTTAGAGTTGATTTTGACTTTGACTTGGTCAACCAGGGTCTAATTTTTGACTCCAACAAGCTTATTGGTGGACATGGAAAAGGCGGCGGGGGTAAAGATTCGCCGAGGCACCATGAAGGCCCAAGTGGCGGCGATAGCTCAGGAGACCGTTCAGGTCGGTAATTTTTCCAAAAATTTCTCTAAGTGTTTTTTTCTCTGTCTTATATCCTAACGCGGTTCTTGTCTCCCACAGGTCCTGCAGCATTGCGCCCTTCTTGCCGCCATGAAAACTAAGGAGGTGGCCCCGGCAATGAAGAAGGCCGATGAATCTTCCTCGCGTGAGGAAGAGCTGCTCGCCCAACTGCAACAGGCGGAGGAAAAGGTGATACTCATCTACTTGAGATTGGTCGCAGAAGGCCTAACGGTCGCCAAGCTGAAAGGGTCCCATCTGCTCCTGACCGACTCTAACTGGGATATTCAGGCCCTGATGGAGGAGGTCAATGGGCTTTTTGATGCCATGAAAAGGCAGAGAGACTCATTCAAGAGAGATGCTCGGGCATCCTACGAGGTGGTGAAGCTTGCCAAGGTCAGAGCGGAAAAGGCGGTGGAGGAGTACAAGGCCTTCGATCAATTCTATATTGACCTTGTCGACTCTGCTGCCGTTGGGTGGCACAATGACCTTGACGCTGTCAAGGAAGTTACGCTCGGGTTTAATGACCAGGAGCTTCGTGCACGATATCCCCTCGCCGAGGAAGTGCCCCAGGGAGGCAGTGCTGAGCCAGTAGGGGAGGCGAGGTGGCTGGCGGAAGCGCCGAGCTAGAGGTCGCCATCGTAGCTCCTGATGGAAGCGCTGGGCAGGTAGAAGCGCTGGCCGAGAAGGCAGCTTGAGCTTTGCCCGCCTTGGTCATCAAATTTTGTAAGCTTTCGGGCACTCTGTAAGACTGGGGAGCCCTTAATACCCTGTACATAGTGTTGAATATAAATAAAGTACTTTTAGCCTGCTGATGCAATGTTTCTATTTCTGCAAGTGTAGATAAGTCGGGGTCTCGTGGATGTCGATTATTTATATAAGTCAAGTATTGAGTGTTGAGAGAGAGCGACATATGAGAGAATGCCAAGTATAGGTAGACCGGCATCCTTCCTCACCCCGGAGTTGAGGTGATGATCGAGCACGGCGTACGAACGAGTGAACACCAAGTATTGGTAGGCCGACGCCCTTCTTTATCCCGGAATCGAGGTGAGGATTGAGCACGACTTACGAATAGAGCGAACGTCAAGTATAGGTAGGCCGACACCCTTCCTCACCCCGGAATCGAGGTGGCGATCGAGCGTGGCATACGAATGAGCGAACTCCAAGTATAGGTAGGTCGGTGCTCTTCTTCACCCCGGAATCGAAGTGAGCATCGAGCGTGACGTACGAATCGAGCGAATGTCAAGTATAGGAAGGGTGGCACCTCTGGATCCAATCTTGGATGATCCGAGCGGGAAACTGTTCGGTTTCCCCATGACGAAGGCTTTAATTCTGCAAAGTGGTCGGGCAGGAAGCTGCCCTCAGCGGATTAGCCGAGCAGGAAAATGTTCAGTCGCCTCTTGACGAGGGCTTTAGATCCGCAGAGTGGCTGGGCAGGAAGCTTCCCTCGACGAATGAGCCGAGCAGGAAACTGCTCAGTCGCCTCTTGACAAGGGCTTTAGATCCGCAGAGTGGCTGGGCAGGAAGCTGCCCTCAGCGGATGAGCCGAGCAGGAAACTGCTTGGTCGCCTCTTGACGAGGGATTTAGATCCACAGAGTGGCTGGGCAGGAAGATGCCATTTTAAAGAAAAGATGTAGTAAAGAAGTGATGAAATGTTTTGTAGTTTAGTAACCGCAATCAATAACGGTGTCGCGTGTAGCGAGCGTTAGTGAGTACGGGCCGTCCTCTGGGATTCATGAAACTCGTAAATTCTTGTTTTAGTTGAGTCAAAAGAAAAATCAAAGAAAATCAACAAATTTTTTTAAGATTTGATTTAATTTATCATTTCAAGGAATTTAAGAAATCGTTTTCAAGAAAGAGAATTCAAGATAATGTTCAAGATTTAGTTATCAAGAAAATTGTAGAAGGCTTGTAGGATTTGAACGGAATTAGTAGCCAATGGTGATTATTCAAGATGATTCATCTTATCTATTGGTAGAATTAAAACTAGATTTATGACTAATAATGAGAATTAGGGATCCTTTGAAGAAACTAGGGTTTCTTATTCATTACCCCTTATCCTTTCATTAATTGCCAATCTTATCTAGCCTTTAGCAAGAAAAATTATCAATCTAATCGCCAAATTGTGATGAAATTCTCAATAGATTGATCTCACTCACAATTTGGACATTAATGATTCTTTTTGGTAAAGTTTATAATCTCCATAAGACTTAAGATGAATATAGAATTCTTTCACCATTAGATATACCAAATTCCTTCGAATCCTTAGCAAGCGAAGATTTATTCACACATTATGAAAATAGAAGAATTAACAAATAGAGATTTCATGATGCGAAGAATTAAAGAAAGCAAGACTAAGAGTAATGATCACCTTTATTATTCAACTTCAAATTACAGCATCTCCAATCCGAGATTACAAGAAAATTCGCTCTTGATCACTCCCTTGAAGAGGTAATTTCTCCGTCGATCTTCGCTTCACTCGATCACCGTGAGTCTTGGATCTATCGAGGATCACGTGCTCTTGATAACGATCGGCTTCGCGTAAAGGATCTTGAATGATCTCGCTCGATGAATTTCTCACGATTCTTGATTTTGGATCTTGATTTGGAATTGGATCTTGATTTGGTTTGGTTTTTGGATCAAAAGTGTCGAATAATTCTGGAACTAACCAACAACCCATTTAATGTAGGCTTAGGTCCCTTTTTATAGCCCTTAATAAAGCTTCTTTTATAAGCTAGGTTGTTTCAAGGTGGATTCTAGAATAAGCTAGGTAGTTATTAAGCTTCCTCAATAAGCTAGGTCATTATAGAGAAGTTTCCAGAACAAGTTTGTTATAACGAAACGTCCTCAACAAGCTAGGAAGTTGAGAAGAAGATTCTGGAAAATTCCCGATCGCTGACTCCCTGACTCGGCCGTGGATCCGCGGCGACTCGGGCTGACTCGGCCGCGGTTCCGCGGCCGATTTGTGAGATCGTTGCTTCAATTTTATGTTATTTTCTGGTGTTGATCTCTGGGTCTTTATGTGATATCTGGAATCTTCTTATCTCTACTGAATCTCTGCCAGAATTTAATTCTTTGATTTCCTGTATTTTTATCGGCGAATTTCTGATTTCGATATCTGACATGGGCTAATTTTTGCATAAGATCTCAATGAACAGTGTTAGAGATATACAATATTATTGCATGAAATAATAAACATACAATTTCCTTTAAAAATATTGATTATAATGTATAACACATGGTAATTGATATTTTCCAGACGAACTTGTAATATGTGTTATATTTATAACAAACATTCTTAGATGATTAGAAAAGTGAGGAAATTGTTATGTTAAAGATTGCAATTATTTCGACTGAACAAACTCCCCCAAACTTGATTTTGATCGTCCCGAGTAAACTTCTTTTATTCAGGAGAAAGAGAAAAGAAAAAGAAAAACTAACTAGCATGTTTTCGTAGGCAACACGATTGCACTGAGCACGTGCAACAAGCCTTTAAACCTCTAGGTGTCCCTAGTAGGAGGAGTGTTGTCTCCTGAGGGTTTTCAACGGATTACACCCACAAAATCCTATAATAAAAGAAAGACTGTGAAAGTTACATATAAAGATAAGAATTATAAAAGAAAGAACTTTGAAAATCAGAGTTTTCAACTACACTAGCTTTTCGGTTGTCATGAGACCTATCTTAATAGTCATGAAAAGATGTTAGAAATCACACCATCTCTCAATAAAATACCGCCTTTATTCTTCATCCCTACCTTTCCTCCAAACACCGATCATATACCCCTACGTGTGTGTGTAAAAGACATCCCTACACTCGGAGAATTCAATTCAAGCTATCATACTCTTGTCCATCTACCTCAGTACTTTTTAGTCGGTGAATATTTTAGATGGAATTGCTCACACATTCTTCATGCGACCGTTAATAATTCTTGAGGTACCAACCGACTGATTACTAAATGTGTAGGGTTACCTAGGACGGCAGCAAGGTTTCGGTAGGCATCGTCCATGGCGTTTTTAAATTTTTGTCGTTCTAAAGAACCCTAACCTAGAATCTTTAACTAGAAATTTAAACAAGCAAGCAATGTTAACAACTTAACATCTAAGTGAATGAGGAATACAACCTTTGTAGACCGGTCTTTCACTTCAATAGCTCCGTGTAGTTGTCCCTTCGCTGCGATGAAATGATCTTGCGGACTCTTGAATGGCTCCATGAGAAGAAAGCAACGATCTTGCTTGAAGTCTTTGAGGCCGAAAATGATCTACGTCGAGGAGACAATAACCCAAGATACCCTCTTCACTAATGTGGGATTAGTGAAGCTAACACCCTATACTAAAGTGCTAATCTGGTAGAGAATGATGAAGTAGGATTTTTGCTCACTTTGGAATTAATTTTCTCACTAGGGTTTCTCACTTGATCAAGAGCTGAGAGCTCTTGAGCTTTGAAGAAGAAGATGAAGAGAGATAATGTTGTGAGTGAGAATGACAACCATGGGTGAGAAAATATCTGATATGTCTCATGTAGAGAATTAACCATGAGTTAAGATAATGGTTGGGTTAACAAAATATCTAGTATAAAACAAAACTAGTGGACTAGTCAATGGGTCTTCAAGCTTCTCAAAGCTTAATGCCATGTGACCATTATCCAAATAGTAATTGATTTACACTAAATAAATAAACCCTACATTATCTTCATCATAGTGTAAGTCTCATACACCCATGTAGCTTGTATCATCAACCATGACACAAAATGAAACACAATTAATATATATCACATATATATTAAGTGTGCACATGTGAGAAAAATAAATGTTTAAGTGAGCTAATATTAGTTAATGTAAATTAATATATCAAATATATAATTATACATTAAATCATTAAACCAACACTTGATTTAATAATCCGGTTATATCTCATATGATCGACTAATATTATTTGTATCATTATATCGAATCAACACTTGATTCGATAACCCGGCTATATCGCATATAACCGACCGATACAGTATTGACTTATCGAATCAACATTTGATTCGATAACCCGACTATATCACATATAACCGATCGATACTTTATATCGCGAGAATAGAATACGGTATCACATACACGTATTAATCTCGGTCTCGCACATATCATATATGTGCTCCTACTTCGTTTTGTCTGAGCCAGTGAAACCTCTGTGTAGGACTCTAAAGACTCATCAATACGCCGGCAGTAGGTGATGATCACATCAAGCACCCACAAGCCGTCAGCGGTACTAGCTGGACGTAACGGCTACCCGGGTATTGAACGATCAGAAGATCAGCAAGCAAGCCCGCTCTAACTCCTGCAAAAGCCTAAAAGTAAAACTACCGTACAGTCCGGTCTCTTCGTCAGATATGTCGCATATCAACAGCCTGGGGGTGGTAAAACGTCAGACCCCAATAGCCTGATAAATTATGCTGATGCAAGGTCCATAACGGTTTGAGAAACTACTGATAACACTTATCAGTAAATCTCAGCAACCCTGGCCAGGGATTTCATGTTATGGCCAATCGAGCATAGCGCAACATCAACTCCCAATACCGGGAGAGACGAATCCGCTCCTATCGCTCATTGCCTCCATGTGACTCGGGATTGTACCCAAAAACCACCTTTTTGCACGATCTCTTGACCGTGGTATGGTGGAAATCAAAGCACAGTGGGAATCACATGAGACTCTATGACTATCTCGGGTCGACGGACTAATCTGTACCAGTGTCACCAGAGAACTGCTATCTGACGATAGGTATAATACCATATAGGAGTTCTCGACGAGTCCGTTCAGTGTACCCAGTCTCCACTGAGCACCCGTACACCATCTTTGATCTCAAAGACCAATGGATGTGGGATCATCCATCGCCCATCATATGGGTCAAGATGCGTATACGCTAGTCTATTCTGGAGCATCGATGCCCTGTCTCGATACTCCCTCGACTAGGAAAAATTATAGGGTGTACTTATGGACTACTCCTGGCCCCACTAATATG
Source organism: Agapanthus africanus (assembly GCA_030015575.1). NCBI lineage: Eukaryota > Viridiplantae > Streptophyta > Magnoliopsida > Asparagales > Amaryllidaceae > Agapanthus > Agapanthus africanus. The sequence continues at coordinate 41,092,406 of CM057341.1, forward strand.
ATCTCCATCATAGTCCTGGGTGTCAAGTACACATCCTAAAGGGCTTTGTCAACATGTGAGAGCAAGACAGCATCACGTATACAAGTCAACATGTTAAGACAAAGAGCAACCAGATAGCATACTATCATATCGAGCAAGAAAGTCCTCCCTATATATGTCCAAGCATCCACCACAATATACATCCCATGTACAGTAATGGCCTCTAGGGCATACATATAACATACATATAACTAAAAAAATGTGCTCACATATTAGGCGTAATTAGCAATTTCCTCGTCTTGCAACACCTAAGGCTTAGCAGTGACTCCCAAACCAGTTGGTCTAAGGCACTAGGTGATGAAGCACCCTCGCTATATTTTTTTTATGCTGCCTTGGTGATTACAAAACCAGTGTTCATTTTTCTTCACCATTTTATACTTTTATGCTTCATTTAAATTTATTTTCTGCATACTTTGGTTTTTAGACAAGAGCACTTTAAGGTATGCTCTACTATCCTGAGTTTCAAGACGTGTGTAAGTGCGTATGGTAGGGTATCAATGTTCAAATGTTTAACTTCCAGAATAGGAACTATTTTTCAGACTTATTTTTATCCTTAGATTATTGACTTCCTTCATCTTACTAACTCTTGGGACAACGGCTCATAACTACTTATTACTAGTTTCGTTTAAGAAAACATCTAACTTTCTTGGTTTTCTTAAACTTTTCCAATCTTTTAAATGCAATTTTTTACTTTCTAATCATTTGTTATAAAAGAAAATTTTGAAAATTTTGTGCTTATGCAAAGTTTATGCAAAGTAATGCGTAAATAAGTACAAACCTTCCCCAAACCTGTTTACAGCAGTGTCCTCACTGTTGTCATCTCTTAAATCTCAAAACCTGTAGACTTGGGAGTAAAAGTTATTAACGGGGACAAGAATAAATGAAAGTGAAATCTTCCCCCAAACTTAATTTTTTAGTACTCACCTCCATTCTTAAGATGAGACAATATTATGGAGGCATGGAGGTGAGGCGGAGGAAATTTAGTTATGATAAATCGGCTTCTGTAAAAACAGGAGCTCCTCCGTGGGGTCAGTGGAAAAATACGGTTTTAATCTATGCCATTCACTTTGAAAATTGAACCGTTTTTACTATTTTTAACTTCAATTGCCCCGTGCGGGTATACATACCGCACCACAAATGGTCATTTCCAATGAGATCTTAGCTTACCTGCATGAAGATAGAGACGAGAATCGTAAAGAAGAACTTATTGTCCCGGGATAAAAGTTTTTCTTAAAATGTTTTTATCGTGAAATACCTTGGTCCGGTTCTTTATAATCACCGCATTATCGTAAGCTTCATCGCGGAGTTCGCTTAGCTCATTTAATTGCAGCTTCCGAAAGTGCAGGCTTGATTTAAATCAAAGTTCAGTTCTTTAATGGCCCACATTGCTTGATGCTCAATCTCGACAGGAAGGTGGCAAGCCTTTCCAAACACTAGACGGTAAGGAGACATACCTAGATCAGTGTTATAAGTGGTACGAAATGCCTAAAGAGCATCCGTCAATTTAGTTGACCAATCTTTTTGGTTTTTAGAAACTGTTTTCTCCAAAATTTGTTTGATTTGTCTGTTGGAAATCTCAGCTTGCCCGCTCATTTGGAGATGATAGGGTGTAGAAAATCTGTGGTTGATTGAATATTTTCGCATCAAAGTCTTGAAATACCGATTACAGAAATGCGTCCCATTGTCGCTAATTATAGCACGCGGGTGTCCAAATCGCGAAAAGATATTTTCTTTAAGAAACTTAATAACAACCTTGTTGTCATTAGTGCGACATGGTTTTGCTTCCACACATTTTGAGACGTAATCAACCGCTAACAAAATATACAAATTCCCAAAAGAGTTGGGAAAAGGACCCATAAAATATATACCCCAAACGTCGAAAAGTTCTACAACCAAGATAGGTTGGAGAGGCATCTCATTTCTCCAAGAAATCCGACCCATGTATTGACACCGTGGAAAAGTTTTGCAATGATCAAATGCATCTTTGAATAACGTAGGCCAGTAAAAACCACATTGCAAAACTTTCTCCGTCGTTTTGCGTGGACCAATGTGACCACCACATGCCTGATCATGATAGAACGATAAAACACTCTTGAATTCATCATTGGGGACACATCTGCGAATGATTTGGTCAGGACAATACTTAAACAAATAAAGTTCATCCCAGTAAAAATGCTTTACTCGGGATAAAAATCGATGTTTGTCTTGTATAGACCATTCGATGGGAATAAGTCCTGTTGCTAGATAATTCACAATATCCACGAACCAAGCTTCGCAGGATACATTCAAGAGCTGTTCGTCAGGAAAAGAGTCATTTATTGGCAAGGTCACGGTAGGTGAAGAAGTGATGCATGAAAGATGGTCGTCTACTACGTTTTCACATCCTTTCTTATCTTGAATGACAAGATAAAATTCTTGTAATAATAGGATCCAACGTATTAACCTACCATTAGCATCCTTCTTAGATAAAAGATGTTTTAGGGCGGAGTGATTGATATAAACCACAATCGGTGAGCCAATCAAGTAAGGCCTGAATTTTTCTAATGCAAATACAACTGCCAAGAGTTCTTTCTCGGTAGTTGTATAATTAATTTGGGCATCATTCAAGGTCTTACTTGCATAATAAATCGCGTGTGGTATCTTATCAATGTGATGTCCTAAGACTGCACCAATAGCAAAATCTGATGTATCACACATAAGCTCAAACGGGTGGTTCCAATCAGGAGATGATAGAACGGGGGCTGTAGTGAGAGATCTTTTAAGTGATTCAAAAAGAGACTCGCAGTCCGAATCAAAGTGAAAAGTTGTATCCTTGGCCAAGAGAAGCGTTAAAGGTCTAGCAATTTTGCTAAAATCCTTAATGAATCTTCTATAAAATCCTACATGACCAAGGAAAGATCGTATATCTTTGACTCATTTGGGATGATGAAGGTTATGAATAACATCTATTTTAGCTCTGTCTACCTCAATGCCTTTTCTTGAAATGACATGTCTAAGCACGATACCTTCTTGGACCATGAAATGGTATTTTTCCCAATTCAAAGTTAAGTTCTTATCCTTACAGCGGGCAAGAACAGCATTAAGATGACATAGGCAATCCTCAAATGAGTCCCCGAATATAGAGAAATCATCCATGAAAATCTCCAGAAAATTCTCGACCATGTCAGAGAATATCCTCATTATACATCGCTGAAATGTAGCGGGAGCATTGCATAACCCAAAAGGCATGCGTCTATAAGCAAATGTACAGAAAGGACAAGTAAATGTTGTTTTATCTTGATCCTTTTCGGCAATAGGGACCTGGTTATAGCCAGAGTATCCATCCATGAAACAATAATATTCATGTCCGGCTAATCGTTTCAACATCTGGTCAATGAAAAGTAGAGGAAAGTGATCTTTCCTCGTTACCGCATTGAGTTTTCTATAATCAATACATACACGCCACCCAGTTTGGGTGTGTGTTTGGATCAACTCATTAGCCTCATTGGTTATGACTGTGATGCCAGACTTCTTAGGGACCACATGAATAGGACTTACCCATTGGCTATCAGAAATTGGGTAAATTATACCACTATCAAGGCACTTGACGATTTCTTTCTTTACCGCATCGTTCATGACGTGATTCAACCGTCTTTGTGGTTCTTGGGTTGGTTTGGCTTCATCCATCAAATGTATATGATGTTCTACAATCAAGGGACTAATCCTTTTGATGTCTGCCATTGTCCAACCAAATGCTTGCCGATTAGATCTCAAGACTGTCAAAAGAGCATCCTCTTGCTCTAAAGCTAGAGAAGCGGATGTGATCATAGGCAAAAACTCATTCTCACCTAAATATGCATATTTAAGATGAGAAGGTAATAGTTTGAGATCTAATGTCGGCGGAGAGACAATAGAAGGTGGGGTAAGGGAATGACATTCGGATTCTCGAAGATGTTCATAGCCTGCAAAGGATACTGACTCGGAAAGTGCTACTGACTTTTGTGATGAGTCAAAAGTTTCAAACTCAGAGGTGGACTCGTCAAAAGTGTCTTCACTATGATACTGTGCAAGATCAAACAATGATGTTTTAATGTCGTCGAGATCATCAAAGCAAAGTTCATCAACCTTGCAGCTTTCGGGAGCTATCTCGTGGACAGAACAAACATCAAGAATATGAGCAGAAGGTTCAGCTGGTTGGCTTCCAAGCTTGTAAATATTAAGCTCAATCGACATTTTTCCGAAGGATAGGTTCGTAGAAGCATTTCGGCAATTGATTACAGCATTTGAAGTGGCTAAGAAAGGTCAACCCAGAATCACCGGAATTTGGTTCCATGGGTTCGCTACAGGTTGTGTATCTAAAACAATAAAGTCCACAGGGAATATAAATTCTCTGACCTTTATCAACACATCCTCAAGTTCACCCCTAGGTTTGGTGATAGATCGATCTGCCATCTGGAGAGTGCAGTGGGCAGGTTTCAACTTTCCAATACCTAACTGCTCGTAGACAGAGTATGGAAGCAGATTAACACTAGCGCCAAGGTCGAGTAGAGCACGGTTAATATTTTTACCCCCAATAGAAATAGAGATTGTAGGACAACCAGAGTCCTTACGTTACTTTGGTAACTAATGGGTAAAAGCTGTGCTAACATTACTCGTCATGAACACTTTTTTCGGCACTTGAGTCTTCCTCTTTCTAGTGCACAAGTCCTTTAGAATTTTCGCATAGGACGGAACTTGTTGGATAGCATCTAGGAGAGCGATATTTATGTTAACCTGTTTAAACATTTCCATAATCTTCTCCATTTGTGGACTTGGTTTGTTTCCCCTTAACCGATTTGGATAAAGAGCTTTAGCAATAAGAGCTGGGTCCAACATTGGAGAAGGTCGTGTGGGTAGAACAGATCCCAGAATTGAAGTGGGGATCGTCTTATGTTGACTAGAAGAAGTGGGCTGAGGGTTCGAGCCTTGGGGAAAACGGAGAATAGGCTCGCACGAAGGTGGAATAGACGAAATAGGGTAAGAAGTAGAAGTGGAAGCTGGGGTATCATTAATTGATTCCTCATTATCAATCTCTTCACCGACATGGTTGTTTAGCACTCTTCCAGATCTCAACGTGGTAATAGCACTCACATTGTGATATTGTGAGTGGCCAGGATTCGGTAAAGGTTGAGATGGAAGTTTTCCTTTCTCTCTAGCACTCATTGCGGCATTTAATTGTGCAATTTATACTTCTATCGATTTAATACTCTCACCGTGGGAGGCGGAGTCCTTCTTTATGGTATTGATAGAAAACCTTATATCAGTTGTCATTTGCATGGAATGTTTCATAAACAAATCCAAGGTCCATTCGAATGAAGAGGAGTTTTCGGTACCGGCCGTTTGGAAAGAATTATTATACGGTGCAGAATTTTTGAATGTATTTTGAAATGTTTGTGGTTAAAAGGGGTGCTGAATTTGTGGTGGTTGCTGTTGTTATGGAGGAACCCTTTGAAAGTTATTTTGGTTTGGAACCGTATTTTGAGTTTGGTGTTGGTTCCAAGCAAAATTAGGGTGATTTCTCCAACCCTGATTATAAGTGGAAGAATAAGGATCGTTTCGAGGTCATTGCTGAAAAGAAGCATTAGTGTGTTCTTGACCTTAAAATAGAGAATTCAAAGGACATTCTTCCGTCAGATGTGATGGATCGGAGCAGCATCCACACACGGTTTTAGGGAGCGTCACCTGATTTAGGGAGGCTAATAAAAATTTGTTTTCCATAGCTTCGAGTTTCTTTTGCATTGCTTCCATTTCGGCTTTGACTGCTATGGAAACATCAAATTGATGGATACCACCCCTAAATGATGTACTAACGCTTTCCCATTACAAAGTGTTTTCAGCAAAATCTTCCAAGAATTTCCAGGCTTCACCATCGTCTTTAGACATGAAATTTCCTTGACACATGGTTTCAAGTATCTATTTTGTCGTTGGATTAATACCCTCATATATAATTCGGCACAAATCCCATCTATGGATTCCGTGATGAGGACATTGGACATGCAGATCCTTGAACCGTTCAAAACTTTTCTAAAATGATTCATTGGGAAGCTGGGAAAATTGGTTGATTTCACTTCTAACACGGGCGGTCTTATGATTGGGATAAAATTTCTTAAGGAATGCTATAAAGAATTCATCCCAACTGGAAATAGAATGTGCGGGTGTGTTATAAAGCCACTTTTCGGCTAAATTGCACAAAGTAAACGGGAGAAGACGTAAACGCATAGCATCCACAGAAAGTCGTGAAGCGCCTTTCATAGTACATACGTTTTCAAATTTAGTGATAAAAACGTATGCGTCTTCAGACTCTAAACCATGAAATTTCGGCAAAAAATTGATATAGTGTGGTTTGATTTCGAAATTATCCTCATTGGCTGGTGGAATGGAAAGACAAGTAGATAGAGGACCACGTATAGGATAACATCTCTCTTGGAGAGATATACGCGGTGGATTCTACGCACCTACGGGTGGTGGCAAAGTGGTGTTATTAAAATTTGATGGAGAACCGTCCATCTCGGTGGATGTGGTGTGTGGTGAGGAACAAAAAGATGAAGAAATACCGACTTCGGAGTTGATAGAAGAAACGCGGACAAGACGAGCACTAAAATCCTATGTCCAGCCGAGCATGCACTAAGCGTGTTTAGCGCAAGTGGCAGCGTATGTGATAATTAGAGAAAGTGGTTTGGTTTGTTTTTGAAAAATACGGATTTAGAAAAATCACAACAAAAATGCACAATCAACCCTAGATCTAAGGTCACCTAGGTCAAGTCACTAGACCGCTCCTGGACTTCCAGAAGACAAATCGTAGGATAAATCCTCAACTACCTTTTTATCCCTCCTGTGGTCAGGTAAGGGGAAGGTATCCGCTACGTAAGTAGCGGGCCTAATTAAGTAACCACTTGCCTTAGACACACTTGCCTTAGACATCACAAAAGAAATGCGGATAAGCAGTAGATTACCCATGACCTTCCTCTGTCCTAATTGAGCGTGACGGTCCTTAGAGTCTTGTCTAGATATTTTTTAGTTAATGAAGGGTGATGTGGATGCTAGTTTTGTGATTTTTTGGGCTTAGGAAGGGTAATGAAATCCCCACCTAATCTGAATTTGGTTTTTGCCCCTTACTTTCCGTATTAAAATATGCACAAACAACCAATATCAAAACACGCAACAAGATTTTTTTTAAGCGCGGCGAATTTTTGCAAAGAATCCTGCAGAAAAGTTATTATTGGACTAATCAGAGAAGAGAGAATAAGATAGAAAATATACCACAAAGAGCTGAAACCCTAAATCGCCAATAACACCGCGGTTCCGCCGCTAATACCTGCATTTTGCCGCGGTTCCGCGGTTGATTTAACAGTTCGTTGAACAATTTTTGGTTCTGCTGCTCCCCTTGCTCCTCTGGTCTCAATGAAATGATCTGAATATTTTTCCCTCTGCTACAGCGATTCCAGATTTCCTTGAAAAATTCACACACTAATCGTTAAGCACACGATGCGATTTTGATTCAAATTTTGATGGAATAATTATATTTCAACTCAAATAGCAAGAACGAACAAATTACGCACGCATCCCCGGCAACGGCGCCATTTGATTGGCCTTATATTTTGATTCCACTTCTTTTGATTTTAAAGAAAAGATGTAGTAAAGAAGTGATGAAATGTTTTGTAGTTTAGTAACCGCAATCAATAATGGTGTCGTGTGTAGCGAGCGTTAATGAGCACGGGCCGTCCTCTGGGATTCGTGAAACTCGTAAATTCTTGCTTTAATTGAGTCGAAAGAAAAATCAAAGAAAATCAACAAATTGTTTTAAAATTTGATTGAAGTTATCATTTCAAGAAATTTAAGAAATCGTTTTCAAGAAAGAGAATTCAAGATAATATTTAAGATTTAGTTATCAAGAAAATTGTAGAAGGTTTATAGGATTCGAACGGAATTAGTAGCCAATGGTGATTATTCAAGATGATTCATCTTATCTATTGGTAGAATTAAAACTAGATCTATGACTAATAATGAGAATTAGGGATCCTTTGAAGAAACTAGGGTTTCTTCTTCATTGGCCATTGTCCTATCAGTAATTGCCAATCTTATCCAGCCTTTAGCAAGAAAGATCATCAATCTAATCCCTAAATTGTGATGAAATTCTCAATAGATTGATCTCACTCACAATTTGGACATTAATGATTCTTTTTGGTAAAGTTTATAATCTCCATAAGACTTAAGATGAATATAGAATTCTTTTACTATTAGATCTACCAAATTCCTTCGAATCTTTAGCAAGCGGAGATTTATTCACACATTATGAAAATAAAAGAATCAGCAAATAGAGATTTCATAATGCGAAGAATTAAAGAAAGCAAGACTAAGAGTAATGATCACCATTATTATTCAACTTCAAATTACAACATCTCCAATCCGAGATTACAAGAAAATTCGCTCTTGATCACTCCCTTGAAGAGGTAATTTCTCCGTCGATCTTCGCTTCCACCGTGAGTCTTGGATCTATCGAGGATCACGTGCTCTTGATGACGATCGGCTTCACGTAAAGGATCTTGAATGATCTCGCTCGATGAATTTCTCACGATTCTTGATTTTGGATCTTGATTTAGAATTGGATCTTGATTTGGTTTGGTTTTTGGATCAAAAGTGTCGAATAATTCCAAAACTAACCAACCCCTTTAATATAGGCTTAGGTCCCTTTTTATAGCCCTTAATCAAGCTTCTTTCATAAGCTAGGTTGTTACAAGGAGGCTTCTAGAATAATCTAGGCAGTTATCAAACTTTCTCAACAAGCTAGTTCATTATAGAGAAGTTTCCAGAACAAGATTGTTACAACGAAGCGTTCTCAACAAGTTAAGAAGTTGAGAAGAAGGTTCTGGAAAATTCCCGATCGCTGACTCCCTGACTCGGCCGCGGATCCGCGGCGACTTGGGCTAACTCGGCCGCGGTTCCGCGGCCGATTTGTGAGATCGTTGCTTCAATTTTCTGTTGTCTTTTGGTGTTGATCTCTGGGTCTTTATGTGATATCTGGAATCTTCTTATCTCTACTGAATCTCTGCCAGAATTTAATTCTTTGATTTCCTGTATTTTTATCGGCGAATTTCTGATTCCGATATTTGACCTGGGCTAATTTTTGCACAAGATCTCAATGAAGAGTGTTAGAAATATACAATATTTATGCGTGAAATAATAAACATACAATTTCCTTTAAAAATTTTGATTATAATGTATAACACATGGTAATTGATATTTTCCATACGAACTTGTAATATGTATTATATTTATAACAAACAGCCTTAGATGATTAGAAAAGTGAGAAAATTGTTATGTTAAAGATTGCAATTATTTCGACTGAACACCCTCAGCGGATGAGCCGATTAGGAAACTGCTCGGTCGCCTCTTGACGAGGGATTTAGATCCGCAGAGTGGATGGGCAGGAAGCTGCCCTCAGCGGATGTCACGCCCCGCTTCCCAATAGACGGAAATAGTGTTGTGGCGAGGTCCACGACGTATTTATTTCGAGAAGGTCATTTTCCGGAATAAATACGCTAAGCGTAAAAGAAACAATATAAAAATGATAAGAAAAGTAACATGAGATTTAAAATTCAACAACTTTATTTACATTCAACTTGATTCATTTACAATACATGATTTCCACTGAAAGAAAATACAAGAATGAAAATGCATAAACAGACGGCATACATAAACTGAGAAAAAGATAACAAATCTAGGCCTGGGTTGCGATCTGTTCGTGCTCTTCCTCGGTAGAGTCTACATCCTCAGTCTCCACGAAATCTGATGAACATTCCAAGAAAACAAAGAAGGATGGAATGCCCGTCAGCGAACTTTTGCTCGGTAAGTCCTCAAGAAATAAAGTGAAATATAAAGTGTAATGATAAAGAAAATGTATATCATGAACAATTGATTATGAAGTATGGTGTGTCAGAAATTCGTTTAATGTAAACATGGAAAGTTTATTTAGCATGTAGTTCTATATATCATGGTAACTAACATGAGCAGAGTATAACATGGCTATGTAGTGTAGGTATAGTGAACATGAAGTGAATGTAAGTTTCTTAACATGTCTCTAGTTGGGTATACTAAGTTAACGTAAGTTCAAGGGTGAATGTCAATCAATCTCAAGAGTGTTCTTGAACCCAACAAGCTGTAACTCAGGGGTAAGGAACCACGGGCCCGAATCAAGTGTTAGTAACGGGACTTTAACCTAGTGTTGAAATATTCCAAACTCAATAGGCTGTAATCCAGGAGCAAGGAAACATAGGCCCTCATGATAGCTTGCTTGTGTTAGTAGACATAGATTCATGATCTAGTGGGACTCCTGAGATTTCGTTGGATTCACACAAGAACTACCCCAACACCCCGTGTATTCTACATTACCGCTAAGATTACCAGTTTTGCTTGAATCCATGAATATATCAAGTTGCAAGATTGAGTTCATGTCAATATCATGTATTCGTGTCAAGTATCCTTGTATTCATGGTTTGATTCAAGTCAGTTTAAATAGCAACCACTGTGTTATGGAATTCATGTTAAGTTCATGTCCAATTATAACTAGGGTTTGGTCAAGTCACGTCAAGTATTCATGTTTGATATTGATGATTTGAATTTGAGTGTTAATTTTCATGTTCAAGTATTCATGTTTGATTTTAGATTCAGGTTTGAATTAGATTCAGGTTTGAATTAGACTCAGACCGAGTCAGACACTTGTAAACTGATTTAGATCTTAAATTAGGTTCGGTAGTTATCGGTAACTGCTGCACATGGACGACAGGATTTTTGTTTTTTTCCAAGACAATTACGAATGATAACTCCGTTAAGTTTTCTACCTTAAATAGGCAAGTACTCACTTTCTCCGGCTCTCTGGGGCTCAAGAGAATTGGTCCCGTTTAAACCTATATTTACTAAAGTTCTTAGATATTGTTTTATATAATTCAAGGGAGTTTTATGAAAAATATTTTTAATACCACTTCAAATAAACCTCGAGTATTTATTTATATTATTTAGGGTTTTCATGGATATGAATTTTAAGGATTTGAGGTATTTTAGTGATAATTTCTTAGCTTGGAAAGTTCATGGTATTTTATTGTAAAACTTGTTTTTTGTTAGTATTTTGATAGTATTTGGTGAAACTTGTAATTCTTTTATTTTTTTAAAAATGTGAGTTTATTATATTTTGAAAATATATGGATTTGTAATTTTTATATAATTATTAAAATTAATTTTATTTAATTAGAAAAATGTGTTTTTCTTAAAAACCGTATTTAAAACCTTTCGAGACCGAATGTTCCGTGAGGAGGTCTGCATCTTGATTTACTAACCGAAGAATGTGCGATAATCCACACCATCCAATAACGGGTCACCTAAAGAGGGTTGTAGAGGCATATTCGTAAAGAAATTTAAAATACAATTTAAAAGAAATCCGTTTTTTATAGTAAATTGTATTTTCATGCAATCTTGTACTCGTAACAAATTTTCCAACAAAGATGTATCGTGCAATAGAACCAAGTGTATGTAAAGGGTAGGTCGTTACCCCGTGAAGTTTTCCTAAAGGTATGTTTATGTAAATACTAAAAGAGGTGATATATAAAGTTCATGGTTTTTTAATGAAAAAGTTAAATTAAAGTTATTTTGCATGGAATTCTAGATCAAAATTTATTCTAAAAATTTAATATTAAGATTACAAGTACTGTATAAAATTTGGATGAACGATATGTAAGAAAAGGGGAGTTTTTAGGGTTTAGAAGGTAGATATTAGTATTAACTTCACTTATCGTTATTCGTTTAAAAAGAATTTTTAAAGAAAAGGAAGGAAGATTGGAAGGGACTTACAAGATAGTTTGGTCAAAGAAAGGTTGAAGAAGAGAGGGTTGTCATCGTGGAATCGCCGGAATTTGCTTCTATTCTTGCCGGAATTTGATCGCTTGCTAACTCCTCTTTTACTCCACTTGTACTTAAGAAATTTTAAGAGTTTTGGCTAGAATTTTCAGAATGATAAAAGGCTAGGGCATGAGGTAGTATTTATAGTGTAGAATTAGGGTTTTGGAATTAAAACGGTGAATTAAAATGCATTAAAAATGATAAATGGTGAAATGAAGGGTCTCCTTTTGATTGCAGGGAAATCAAACAGTGCAGGAGAGTTAGGGGTAGAGGAAGAGTCGAGTGTACAAAGCCCGAGCCTTAATTGCCACAGTTGGACCGTCGGTGCCGACCTTATTGGGCATTTGGCCGGTCGATCTAGGGCATTGGGTTGCTGGATTTGTGCCACGTGTACAAGTCAGTGTTTAAACCATTTTGCACATGTTTGATTTTTCTGACTTTTTATTTTTATGTGTATTGCACGTGTAAACTTTTAGGCTTCCAAAAAATTAAAAGAAAAATCAGAAAAAATATAATGTGTCTGATGGGGTTCAAACACGGGGGCTACGTCACAGCAATACAAGGGCTTTACCAGTGAGCTACAAGTTGTTTCTTGCTGTTATTTAGAAAAAGTAACTTATAAATCCAACTCAGGATGTGAAACTCTATTCTGTATATTAACAGAAGAATTTCCGTACTAAGATTTCAGAGTCGTTACAGCGGATGAGCCGAGCAAGAAACTATTCGGCCGCCTCTTGACGAAGGCTTTTGTATCTTGGCTCTCTTGATTCTAAGGATTTTCTGGGAATGTCGTTCAAACTTCTATGACCTACATGGGGAGAGCGGGCAAGTAATTAGACGCCACATAGTCGCTTCTTATCGGGAAGATGCGATATTCCGTGATTCGTGCTGTTTCACGAGAAGATCTCGGCCGTTGGAAGAATTTTGTTGAGGCTATAAATATCGAAGGTATGGCCTCACCCTCGAATACCTATGTTGTTTTTCTTCTAGACGTTTCGTTTCTTCCTGATGATGGGCCATGCATACACCATCAGGGAGATCATATCTCGGGACGATGTATATTTCTATGGTCTTGATCACTTCGAGGCAACGTATGGGGCCATGATAGGTCGTCTAGAGGTCCACTGTGAGCGTCTGCTTCCTCGTCGATCTCCTCTCCTACAGGTGCTAATTTATGCTATATGGAGGTCTTCCCCGGGTCTTTATAATGCTTTGTCCCCGCAGGAAATGGATGAGGCGTTTGACAAGATGCATACGGCCCACGAGCTGGGTCTGATCTCAAAAAGCAAGCGGGATCGCTTGGTGGACATTTTTCTCGAATGTTTCCAGCAGAGGTTGGTCATGGCGTCGTGTTCGGCTGCAGGGGACCCCGGCGAATCCATAGCTTCCAGGGTCCATGGATACCGTCAGAGAGAGCGGGTGGAGGTTGCCTGGGCTCGGCTGGAGGAACTCTCTTTCGAGTATCATCGTCAATGTTTTCTTAACCCACTTCCTCCTTTGTTGTAATAGTTTAGGAGTTCCTTTTCTTTGTAAGGCTGAGGAGCCAAGAATACCTCTGAATAAATTCAATAAATCTTCTTTTGGCCAGAAGACCTTTATTTGCCCATGATTACGGAGTATTATCTCTTCCCTCCTTTTTTTGTGTCGTTGGCCGACCTGTGCTTTCTCCCTACTCCTTACCTTGAAGCCGAGGAAAGGAAGGAAGAGTTAGGGTGCTAAGTCGGTGCAAGAGTCTATTTCGTGTGAGAGCTCAGTTTGGAAATTTTAGTCGATACGAAAGGGAATTGTATTATACGAAAAGGGGTACAGGTTTTATCTGTACAATTTATGCTTTTCGGAGTTATATGGCCAAGAAAAATCACTCCCTCTGGAGTCTTGGAGGCGGTAGGCTCCGCCGGGTAATGTATCTATCACGAGGAATGGCCCATCCCACTTCAGGGAAAACTTATATAGCTTCCCTTGGTCCATGAATTCGTTTCATCGTAAGATCAAGTCTCCTGTCTTGAAGGCTCAACATTTAACTTGAACGTTGTAGTAGCGGGTGGTCTGCTACTGATAGGCGGTCATTCTGATTTGTGCCCGGTCCTTTTTTTCCAACAAGATGTCCAGGTTGCTTCGTAGAGCCAAGGTGTTAGCTTCATCGTCAAAGTGCTCTAACCGATAACTGGGCAATCCGATTTCTGCGGGGACCATCGCCTCGGTGCAGTAGTAGAGGCTAAACGGGGTTTCTCATGTGGGTGTTTTTCTCGACATCCGCAATGCCCACAGTACCCGAGGCAGTTCCTCGACCCAGCTGCCTTGTCTTCCCTCCAAGCGGGCTCTTAGTCCGCGGATAACACCTCGGTTCGCTATTTCGGCTTGCCCGTTGCATTGGGGATGCGCGACCGCGGAGAACTTCATCAATATGTGATAGTCATTGCAGAATTCTCTAACTTTGTCATTTTCAAAGCTATTCCATGGTCGGTGATGACACATCTCGGGATTCCGAATCGGGAGATTATATTATTCTGCAGGAATTTTATTGTAGAGGCGGCGTCTGGTTTTCTGATCGGCATGGTTTCTATCCACTTTGTAAAGTAGTCTACAGCGAAAAGGATGTATTTGTGTCCACCCGTACCAGTAGGGAGCCGACACACCATATCCATCCCCCACTGCACAAATGGCCAAGTGGAGCTTAGTGGCGTTAGTTCGGTGGGAGAGAGACGGGGGACGCTGCCAAAGAGTTGGCAGTTCTTGCATCTTCTGACCAGCTTTCCGGCATCTTGGTGTATTTCCGACCAGTAATACCCTTGCAGCAGTATCTTTTGAACTAGGCCGCGGGCCCCTTGATGCGACAACCCGACTCTTTCGTATATTTCTCGTAAGACGTAGTCTACTTCATGGGGATTGACGCATCGGAGCAGAGGTTGAGTGTACGACTTCTTGTACAGGTTTCCTTTGCTCCACATGAAGTGGCAAGCTTTCGCTCGAAGCTGGCGAGATTCGGCCTGGTCTTTTGGGAGTACTCCATCCTTTAGAAATTCTATAATGGGCTTTCTCCAATTCTTGACATCCCCTTGAGTCATGTAGATCTGGAGTGTTGCTTCTTCATCTTCCACGATGGGCCGTGGTAGGACTTCCAAGAGGATATTTCTTTTGTGATTGGCTGAATAGGAAGAGGCAAGTTTGCTCAGGGCATCGGCCTCAGTGTTCAAGTTTCTGGGAATCTGCTCTACTTAGACCTTGTCGAAATTTCTCCGAAGCCATTTTACCTCCGCCAGGTACTTTACCATTAGCGGTTCCCAGGCTATGAAACGACCGGTCACTTGGCCGACGACTAGCGCGGAGTCGCTGCGTATCCTGATCGTTTTTAGCCCCACTTTGGAGGCGATTCGTAGCTCGGCCAATAAGGCCTCGAATTCTGCCGCTTTGTTTGACACCTTAAAACCAAGCCTCAGAGATTACTCCATCTCTGCCTCATTTTGGCTGCGAATGATTAGGCCGGCCCCACTCCCTTCCTATGCGGAGGATCCGTCTACATAGAGTACCCAATCCGGGATAGGGCCGAGCACCTCCTCGACTGAGGGTCGTGAGTCAGGGCCCTGTGCCGTCGCCCCTTCCTTAGTGGGAATAGTGCATTCGGCCACGCAATCGGCTAAGGCCTATGCTTTGATAGCCTGTCTGGGTTAGTATTTGATGTCGAATTGGGACAGCTCCCACCTCCATTTCTCTAAGCGTCCCAATGATTCGGGGGAGGCGAGGATATTCCCTAAAGGTCGTTCAGTGAGGACAAGGATCGTGTGCGCCTGGAAATAGTGTCGTAGTTTCCTTGAGGTGACGACGAGCGCAAGGACTATTTTTTCCTATAGCCGGGTATCTGGTTTCTGTGTCCTTAAAAACATGGTTGACGTAGTAGACTGGTCTCTGTATACCTTCAAATTCTCTGACGAGTATTGAGCCTGCGGCTTGGTCGGAGATGGCTAGATATAGTAACAGCTCGTCCCCATCGACCGATCGAGTGAGAAGCGGTGGGGTCGCCAGGTGTTCATATCAGAATTTTGCATTATTATATCACCTATTCTTAATCACATTACATATAAATAGGTGCTTTTGATCCATGTCTGCTAAATAGTTGCAGGTTACAGGTTCTCATATCATTACAGTAAAATTCAAGAAAAAGTCGCTACAAATGTAAGACTACGACCAACAATAGATGAATCCGTATGATGCCGCCTACCAGTTAAAGAAACAAATGAAAATCATTAGACAGTTCAATGCATAGAGTACAAGGGCAGCACAAGATTCAAGAATTCAACGCGAAGCTCAAGGCAAAAGTCTACAACATTCTGCACTGTGGAAATCTGGAAGAAAATAGAAGAGATTCTGTGGAACCAAGTGAAGAAAACAGAAGGAAAAAGCAACATGAAGCAACCCTGAAAGATGGAGATCAAGATCCCACAATACGGCCACGGAACCGCGGCCAAACATGCCTTTATGCCGCGGAACCGCGGCCGTATGGTACACGTGTCGGTGCATGTGTCGGTGGGTGTCGGTGCTTTGACCAGGCTTTCTTAGGGTAGTCTTGTAAATTTAAGTGTGGATCAGAATGTAACCTAGGGTTTTTTCCTATCTATAAATAGGAAAGTTGAAAGCTAAATGAAGGCATGCCTCTTCTTAATTTCTAGATCTAAAATTTTAATTTCCCTTGTAATCGTTGAGAGGTCATCAATAAAGTGAGTTTTTATTTTTATCCTGCATTCTTTTTATCTGAATTTAATTCCTGCAATTTTTTATCTGTTCTTTTATTATCTTCAATTTAGATAGTCTATTAAAATAAAACAAAAATGAATTTTATTGTCACTTTCCTAATGAGTGAGTAATTCCTCACTTGTTATGGTTAGTATAGGGAAGGTTTGAGAGAAGGAAATCTCTCTCACTTCTTTCTTTGCCCAAATAATTTTAATTAGGACTCTATTTAATTCAACCACACATCGCTCACTATGGCACCCTATCCTACGTGATTGCGGTGATTCCCTAGTTAGACCGGTTGTGGTTGAATTAATCGGAGGTTAGGGCTAACAGCCAAGAACGGACGGACAAGGACCAAAAGGAAGAAACTAAGTTTCTTCCTAACCGTGCTAATCCCCATTGTTGACTATTACCCTAACATCTATATTCTTAACTAGGGAATCGAAAGAAGTGGGAAGAATCCCTAATTCAAACTAACTTAATCATAACCCTAGCAAGCATTTAAATCAATTTATTCTCATTCTTAGATCGTAAAACAAAACCTACCAAAAATAGGACTTAACTCGTTAGAACATAAAGAAAAGAACACCATTTCTCTGTGGATCGACTCGTACTCAACCGGCTAGCTACCAAGTGACACCGTCTTGATTGCGGTATTCTTAAATTTTTAAACGCACACAAAAACAACAAACAATCAAATGGCGCCGTTGCCGGGGAAACAATAGTTTATTTCTTTTTGTAATTTTGGGTTAATTAAATAAAAAATAGAAAAATTTTAAAAAAATCATCCTTTTATTTTTGATTGGTTTTTGTGCGAATTGTGCAGGAAAGGAAGACGGACTGATTCAGATCTGGAGCAATCTCAGTAAACAAATCCAGAAATAGACGATCTGATCCGACAGAGGAGAACCATAACAGAACAGAGAAAATTTTTGGAGATCCAAACCTCCTAAATCGCCGCGGAAACGCGGCCTAAGCAGGCATTTGACCGCGGTTCCTCGGTCAACTGCTGATGTCAGCATCCCATTTTTCTCTGTAAGTATTTTTTGTCTTCTCTCCTACCCCCTGAACTCCACTGAAATTTTTTTCTGCAGGTATTCTTTGCACAGCAACCTCTTCTCCCTCTCCAATAAATCATTTTATGCAGGATTATTTGCGCCGCAAATAAAAATAAAATTTTTTGGCAAGTGTTTTAGATTTTGTGTGTTACTGCTTTGCATATTTAAAACGGAATCTAAGGGGCTATAACACCAATTAAGATTGGGTGGGGATTTCATTACCTTTCCTAAGACCCCAGAAATCATTAAAAGCATATGCATCACCTTTGAGCTAATTAAAAAATATCTAGACTCAGTCAATTAAGGACTGTCGCGCTCATTAGGACAGAGGAAGGTTGTGGGCATTCCATCGTTTATCTAAACCTGACTTTGTGGTGCCCAGGCTAGACAAGTGAGAAAGGTAACTTTAAAAGGCCCGTCTTACGGTGATTCGTGAGCGGAACCGTCCTTTCTTCACTTGTGCTTACCTGGTCACAATTGGCGGTGAAGAGGCGATTTAAGGGATATCTCACAACTTGTCGCTTTGGACCAGTTAGGAGCAGTCTAGTTGACTTAAGAGACCCTAGCTTTAGGTTTGATTGTGCATATTTAAACTATGGTTGTTTGAAATTGAGCCTTAATTCCGTACAAAATCTTTTGCAAAACTCTATATAAAAAAATATACAAAACAAAATTTTTACAAAAACTTGCCTTTTGTCGCTAGAATTCCATTACATCCAACCTTCATTCACATTTCCCCATTGACGTTTTCTTACCCTCACATTCTACGTTTTGACTACACTAAACTCGTTTAGTGTATGTCCGGTTGGACTCGGGACACTAGCGCCCGTTTAGTCCGTGTTTCGTTAGTCTCTACCGACTACGCAATCGACTCCGAAGTCGAAACTCCTTCCACTTCTTTTTCATCCTTACCTTTGCCGGCCAACTCCGACGTTGCCCGGAATTCTGTCCATTCACCTTCATCTTCACATTCATCATCTTCTAAAGAGATGTCAGGATTCAATCCTAACAACCCTTTACCTACCTCGGGACTGATTCCACCTCAACTGGGTGCGAATAACCCGCAACAAGTTCCTGTTGAAGCGCCTCAGCGAATCGCGCTCCAGGATCGTTTCTATCCTACCCGCTCCGCACTTCCTACTTGTCTTTCACTCCCGCCGGCAAATGGGGATAATTTCGAAATTAAGCCCCACTTCATCAACATGTTGCCCAAATTTCACAGGCTGGAATCCGAAGATGCCTATATCTTCATTAACAAATTCCAGAATGTTTGTGCAATGATGAAGACAATCCAATTGTCCGATGATGCTATAAGGCTACGAGTCATTCCTTTCACATTATGTGACCTAGCTGAAAAGTGGCTATATAGTACAGCATCACATTCTATAAATAGTTGGGAAGAGTTTGTTAAGGCATTTCTTAAAAAGTTTTACCCACATCACAAGACCGCAAGAATTCGTAATGAAATTAACCAATTTTCCCAGCTTCCTTCTGAACCTTTTTGGAAGTGTTTCGAACGATTCAAAGACCTTCTTGTTCAGTGCCTTCATCACGGTATTGAGAGATGGCAACTTTGCCAAACTTTATACGAAGGGCTGAACCCAGCAACTAAGCAGTTGCTGGAAATCATTTGTCAAGGTCACTTCCTTACCAAATCTGACGAGGAAGCTTGGCAGTTTCTCGACGATCTTGCTGAACAAACACTTCAATGGAAAAGCACTAGACCGACCACTTCGTCCACTCCATCTACTTCATCCGGTTCGTCTAGGGCAGGTGTTCATCGACTCGATATGTCAATTGTAATGAAAGCCGAAATGGCAGCAATTACACGAAAACTAGAAGCAATTGAGAGCAAATTCTCATCGCCTTCTCCTGCTCCTGCTTTACCCCCTCGCACTATATGCGCTTGTTGTTCGGATCCATCCCATTTGACCGAAGAGTGTCCTTACAACCCAACTGCTCAAGGACAGGATCAAGTCAATGCTGCCTTTCAGCAAAGACAAAGAAATGATCCATATTCTTCAACGTACAATCTTGGTTGGAGGAACCACCCCAATTTTGCTTGGAATCAAAATCAACAACAATTCCAAGGCAACAACAATTTCCAGAGGACTCCTCCTCAACAACAAGCTCCTCAACAAACTCAATATCACCAACCTTTCCAATCACAACCTTACCAAAATCAAACGAACAATTTTGCACCGAACAACTCTTTTCCTCAAAACAATTTTGTTCCACCAAATAACGATAAGGTTTCCTCGCTAGAACGAAGTCTGGAGGCGTTTTTGAAACAATCAACTCAATCCTCAGAAAACATCCAGTCTTCCATTCAGTCTTTAGTGCAACACACTGTATCACATGGGCAAAGCATCAAAACCATTAAAGCCCAGATTGCACAACTGAATGCAGTTTTAAGCGAGCGAGAGAAGGGGAAGCTTCCATCTCAACCACTCCCAAATCCTGATCACTCACAAAATGCACATGTTGCTTTTGAACAAAAAAACCATAATGTGAGTACCGTGACTACACTGAGATCTGGAAGGATGTTACACAACAATGTTAGCACTGATGATGACACCCCGGCCGCCGCTTCTTCTTCTTCTTCATCTTCATCTTCTTCGTCTTCAGAGCCTGTTCTCCATTCTTCATAAGGCTCTACTTCTTCTACTGCTCCGAACGGACCCACATCTCACTCCACGAAAACACCAGCACTGGGATCCGTTCTAACTACACAATCTCATCCACAACCATTGGACTCAACCAATTTTCAAAATGTTCCATTTCCAAACCGGTTGAGATCCAATAAACAAAATCCACAAATGGAGAAGATTGTGGAGTTATTTAAACAGGTTAGCATTAACATCCCCCTCTTGGATGCAATCCAACAAGTCCCTTCTTACGCTAAAATCTTGAAGGACTTATGCACCAAGAAGAGGAAATCACAGATACCTAAGAAAGTTTTCTTGGCTAGTGCAGTAAGTGATGTTCTTATCCAACCTTTACCTCAGAAACGAAAGGACTCTGGTTGTCCTACTATTTCAATAACTATTGGGGATAAGAATATCAACTGCGCACTTTTAGATCTTGGTGCCAGTGTTAACCTGCTTCCTTATTCAGCATATGAACAATTAGGTGTTGGAGAGCTAAAACCCACACATTGTACTCTCCAAATGGCCGACCGATCTATCACCCATCCTAGGGGTGAGTTAGAGGATGTGTTGATTAAAGTAGGGGACTTCATATTCCCCGTTGATTTCATTGTTTTGGACACAAAGCTTGTAGCTAGCCCCCGGAATCAAATTCCGGTGATACTCGGTCGACCATTCCTTGCGACTTCGAATGCTGTGATCAATTGTCGAAATGGTTCGATGAACCTATCTTTTGGAAAAATGACAATTGAACTCAACATTTTTAAGTTGGGGAATCATCCCTCCGAACCTAATGCTAATAAACTTGATGTTTGCTCGATCCAAGAGATCACCCAGGAGGACTGTGAGCTTGAGAAATTTTTGTTCGATTACAGCAATTTTGACGCCATTAGTGCGTTCCTCTTTGAATCTGATATTGCTTTCACGCCCAATAATGACTACGAGTGTTTCACTTTCTCGAACGATCTTGAACAATCACCGCCCGAGTTTGAATCCTTTGAATTTTCGGATGAGTTAGCTGAACCATCCGACTCGGTTGCTTACACTCGTTTTGAACCTCTGTTGGAATCCTTCGAGTTTGAGACAATTTCACCGATTTTACCTTCAATTGTTTCGCCTCCAACACTCGAACTCAAGCTATTATCGTCTCACCTTAAATACGCTTACTTAGGTGAGAATGAGACCTTTCCTGTTATCATCTCGGCTTCTCTAGCTCCAGAGCAAGAGAAAGCCCTTTTAACGGTCTTGCAAAGCAATCGGCAAGTTTTTGGCTAGACTATGGCGGACATCAAAGGGATTAGTCTCCTAATAGTTGAACATCATATTCATATGATGGATGATGCCAAGCTAGCAAGGGATCCACAGAGATGACTCAACCCAGTCATGAAGGAGGCTGTTAAAAAGGAGATCGTAAAATGTCTTGATAGTAGTATCATTTACCCTATCTCTGATAGCCAGTGGGTTAGCCCCATTCACGTTGTCCCAAAGAAATCGGGCATAACGGTCATAACTAATGAAGCGAATGAGTTAATACCTACTCGCACCCAAACTGGGTGGCGAGTATGCATCGATTATAGAAAACTCAACGCCGCGATACGGAAAGAACACTTTCCATTACCTTTCATTGACCAAATGCTAGAACGATTGGCTGGGCATGAATACTATTGCTTTTTGGATGGCTACTCCGGCTATAATCAAATTCCCATCACCGAAAAAGCCCAAGACAAGAACACATTCACTTGTCCTTTCGGTACGTTTGCTTACCGTCGCATGCCCTTTGGGTTATGCAATGCACCCGCTACCTTCCAGCGGTGTATGATAGGTATCTTTTCAGACATGGTGGAAAAATTCTTGGAGATCTTCATGAATGATTTCTCCATTTTCGGCGACTCCTTTGATGAGTGTTTGCTACATTTAGACGCAGTCCTTACCCGGTGTAAGGATAAGAACCTTACTTTAAATTGGGAGAAGGTAGAGTCTTAGGACATATCATCTCGCAAAATGGCATTGAGGTAGATAAATCGAAAATTGGAGTCATTTCTAATCTCCCTCCTCCCAAATGCGTCCGAGACATTCGAGCCTTCCTTGGCCATGCCGGTTTCTATAGACGGTTCATCAAGGATTTTAGCAAGATATTTAGACCCTTGACTCTTTTGTTGGTCAAGGACACCACATTTGATTTTGACTCGAGTTGTATGAAGGCGTTCGAGTCACTGAAAAACTCACTTACTTCTGCTCCCATTCTTTCGTCTCTTGATTGGACGCATCCATTTGAAATTATGTGCGATACATCTGATTTTGCCATTGGTGTTGTCCTTGGACAGCACATCGAGAAGATGCCGCATGTAATTTATTACGCCAGCCGAACCTTGAACGAGGCCCAATTAAATTACACAACAACCGAGAAGGAATTCTTAGCTGTTGTGTTTGCGTTAGAAAAGTTCAGGCCTTACTTAATCGGCTCTCCAGTCATCGTATACACTGACCATTATGCTCTTCGCCATCTTTTTGCGAAGAAGGACACTAAATCTCGGCTGATACGTTGGATCCTCTTACTACAAGAGTTTGACCTTGTCATCAAAGACAAAAGAGGATGCGAAAACGTAGTTGTCGACCATCTTTCACGCCTCCCTTTTTCGCCGAGACTTCAATTTCCTATAAAAGAAGTTTTTCCAGATGAGCAGCTCTTGACTGTATCATGCGAACCTTGGTTCGCAGATATTATGAATTATTTGGCCACCGGACTTATACCAAATGAATGGTTGAATTAGGACAGACTCCGATTCCTATCCCAGGTAAAACATTTTTACTGGGATGAACCTTATCTATTCAAATACTGTCCCGGCCAAATTATTCGTCGGTGTGTCCTCGACAATGAATTTAAGAGCGTGCTGTCATTCTGCCACGATCAAGCGTGTGGCGGGCATTTTGGCCCTAAAAAGACAGCCGAAAAGATCTAGCAGTGAGGCTTCTACTGGCTACAACTTTTTAAAGACGCACATGATTACTGCAAGACATGCTCCCGGTGCCAACACTTGGGCCGGGTATCTAGAAGAAACGAAATGCCGCTCCAACCAATATTGGTTGTGGAAATTTTTGATGTTTGGGGGATTGATTTTATGGGACCGTTTCCCAATTCTTTTGGGAACGTGTATATTCTTCTTGCTGTTGATTATGTATCTAAATGGGTCGAGGCTGTGCCCAGCCGGACTAATGACAACAAGGTTGTCGTTAGATTCCTCAAAGAAAACATTTTCTCCCGGTTTGGGCACCCCCGAGCAATCATTAGCGATAATGGAACTCATTTCTGTAATAGGACTTTCGAGTCCTTAATACGGAAATATTCCATTAATCACAAGCTATCAACGCCCTATCATCCCCAAACGTGTGGGCAAGCCGAGATTTCAAATCAGAAAATTAAACAGATATTGGAGAAAACGGTTTCCAAAAACCGTAAGGACTGGTCTTCAAAACTTACTGATGCCCTTTGGGCATTTCGAACTGCTTATAAGACCGATCTTGGCATGTCTCCGTATAGGCTTGTTTATGGAAAGGCTTGCCACCTTCCAGTTGAAATTGAGCATCACGCATTTTGGGCGATAAAAGAGTTGAATCTATCTATCGAAGATGCGGGCAGTCATAGAAAGCTGCAATTAAATGAATTAAGCGAGCTTCGGGATGAAGCTTACGAGAACGCGGTTGTCGTCAAAAACCGAACGAAGGTGTTTCACGATAAACACCTTATGCGCAAATCATTCAAACCTGGTCAACAG
The DNA here is from genome assembly GCA_030015575.1 of Agapanthus africanus. Lineage (NCBI taxonomy): Eukaryota > Viridiplantae > Streptophyta > Magnoliopsida > Asparagales > Amaryllidaceae > Agapanthus > Agapanthus africanus. The sequence goes on from CM057341.1 coordinate 41,116,559, forward strand.
GTTTTACTTTATGACACCCGGCTACATTTCCATCCCGGCAAGCTCAGATCTCGATGGAAATGGCCATTTCTTGTACGCACTGTATATCCGCACGGTGCGGTCGATTTAGAAAATCCTGAGGACGGTTCACTATTCAAAGTGAACGGACATAGACTTAAACCGTTCCTCACCGCGGACCTTTCGGAGGAGCTCTTGCTGTTGCAGGAGCCGATTTACATTGATTGATCTTCCTCCATCTACCCCCAAATTTCGGTTATCCATCCATAAACAATGGAAATACTGTTTCAAATAAGTTTGGGGGTATGTCACACTTGTAATTATATAAAAAAAATATTAAATTTTTTTTCAAATTTTGGGGGTATTTTTGTAAATTTTCAGTTTTAATAAATAAAAAATAAAATAAAATTTTATTTACAAATAAATTCCTCTTTTTAAGAGGTCCTTTTTGTAAATAACCAAAACACTCCCTATAAATTCAACCCGACCCCTCTCTGCATTTTTCATAACCCTAATTTCTGCTCTCTAAAAACCATAGCCGCCACTCAAATTTCTACAGAGAGATCACCTCCAACCGCCGCCCAACCGCCACAATTCCATGCATCTGGTCACGCTTCCGCCGCTGCTTAGCCTCTTCAATCTCTGGAATTTTCAGAGGCGGTTTGATCTTCTAATCTCTTCTGTTAATTTATAAATTCTGCAATTTGCATTCTCTGTGATGGCACCTACTTTGCAATTTGAAAGAGATTTTTCTTAAATCTTTGCACACACGATCTATGGTAGCTAATTTGGTGATGAGATCCGAAGGCGTGGTGAAACTTTTTACATTTTAACCATCCAAATTCCTTCACGCTTCCGCATCTTGTCACCCGATTTTACGAATGCATGGAGGATGATTGCCTCTCACAACACGGTTATATTAGGTTAATTTGGGGGATAAGGAAATAATAATCGATAGGGACTTCATCCATGAAGTCACCTTGATACCTAGGCTACCTATTCATGACCAACCCCTCCAATTTGAGGACTACCTACTCTTGATGGGTAATGATTGTTCGAGGGAGCTACGCAAAGGCATCCAGGCTAGAACCCTTTTTGCGAACGTGTTGACTGTGTGCCGTTGGGCACAAAATAATATTTTTGGTAGTTCGCACAACACTATATTTTTCACCCCATCCCTTCATATCGTGCACACTTTGATGACTAGAAACCCCAGCTATGATATGTGCACGGTATTACTTCACTCAATTGGTGCAGGTAAGAGAGCTGCCAACTATCCATGTCCTATATTGGTGACACAACTGTGTCGCCATTTTCTCCCTGATGAGTAATTCGAGTTTTATATGCATGGAGGGATCCCCATTAGACCTCTTCTTGAGGGTGTATCCACGTCCTACACACGCTTACATGATGTATGGTCGCGCACCGAGCCGGCCGAGGATGTGTCCGCTAAGACATCTAGCTCCAGCTCGACCGTGAGCGATGAAGAGCTTACCCCCGCGGCACAAGCACGCTTACTTAGGAGAGCCAATAGGGGGATAGACAGATTGATAGGGATGGTGTCCAACCTGGATCAGCGAGTCACAGGGTTGGAGCATGGCATGACCATCCCGCTGGCAAGAGAGGAACGGTCCCGCTCAAGATCGAGGGGACGACGAGGCCATGAGCAGTGAAGACATTGCTTAAGATAAGTTTGGGGGTGGAGGTGGTTTGTAAATAGTTATCTTTGCATTGCATATTTTTATTTTTTGTACATATTTGTTTTTTCTTTCTTTCTTTGCATATTTAATTCTGCATTGCATCTTTATAAAAAAAATATTAAAAAAAAATTAAAAATTAAAAAATATATATAAAAATAAAATTGATAAAAATTGAAATTTTTTAAAAATTATAAAAATTGAAAAGTTCAATTTTGGCCATATTTGACTTAAGTTCAACATGACGGTTGAATAGTAAGGAAAAACTAGATCCTAAACTTAGTAAATTAAAAACCCTAAAAATAACCTTTCTTAAAGTTTAACTGTAGAAAATATATGTCCATGTAGTTTATTTAGAAATAGGCAAATTTTGAGTTCAGTTCTTGAGCTATGTCAAAATAAGGGAAGAGTATTGAAATCTTTATTTGAAGTGTAAGTTTGAAAAATAATTCTGAACCTTAAGTCTAAATTTTGAAAATGTATACCCTACAACTTGCACCTTGAAACCTGGGATAGTAGAGGATACCTTGAAATGCTCTTGTCTAAAATCCTTAGTATGAAGGAAAATAAAATAAAAGTATAAGTGTGAATATAGAGATAAAAAAAATGAACACTGGTTTTGTAGTTACTTAAGGCTGCATAAATAAAAAATATAGCGAGGGTGTTTCATCACCTAGTGCCTTAGACCAACTGGTTTGGGAGTCACTGCTAAGCCTTAGGTATTGCAAGACGAGGAATTACGCGTAAATGTGCAAGCACATTTTGTAATCGGTCGTTTAGTACTTCAATAAGTATTAACGGTCGCATGAAAGATGTGTGAGTAATTTCATCTAAAATTCACCAACTAAAAGTACTTTGGACGATGGACAAGAGTATGATAGCTTGAATTGAATTTCCAAGTATAGGGGTAAAAATTACACACACGTAGGGGTATATAATTGGGGTTTGGATGAGAGATAGGAAAGAAAGATAGGGCTTATACCTTCAGTAAAGATGATAAAAATTCCTAAGTTAAGATTGCACCTTAGAAGGAAATTCAAAAGATGCTGAAAGCTTAATAAATTTGCAGAACATATATGATCTTAAGTTAAATGAAAGTGAGTGTGAAAACTACGGGTTGATGATTTCTAAGTTAAAGATAATAGAATTTCTTGCTAGAATACTGAATTGAAAAATGAGAGTCAACATGCCATATTGATCGGATTTTGTGGGTAGTATCCGCTGAAAACCCTCAGGAGGCAACACTCCTCCTACTAGGGACACCTAGAGGTTTAACAGCTTGTTGCACGAGCTCAGTGCAATCGCGTTCCCTCCGAAAGTGAGATTAGGATTTTTCGAGAATAAAATTGGCTTTGCTCGGGACGAGCAAATGATAAGTTTGGGGGTATTTGTTCATATCAGAATTTTGCATTATTATATCACCTATTCTTAATCACATTACATATAAATAGGTGCTTTTGATCCATGTCTGCTAAATAGTTGCAGGTTACAGGTTCTCAGATCGTTACAGTAAAATTCAAGAAAAAGTCGCTACAAATGTAAGACTACGACCAACAATAGATGAAACCGTATGATGACGCTTACCAGTTAAAGGAACAAATGAAAATTATTCGACAGTTCAATGCACAGAGTACAAGGGCAGCACAAGATTCAAGACTTCAACGCGAAACTCAAGGCAAAAGTCTACAACATTCTGCACTGTGGAAATCTGGAAGAAAATAGAAGAGATTCTGTGGAACCAAGTGAAGAAAACAGAAGGAAAAAGCAACATGAAGCAAACCTGAAAGATGGAGATCAAGATCCCACAATACGACCGTGAAACCGCAGCCAAACATGCCTTTATGCCGCGGAACCGCGGCCGTATGGTGCACGTGTCGGTGCACGTGTCGGTGAGTGTCGGTGCTTTGACCAGGCTTTCTTAGGGTAGTCTTGTAAATTCAAGTGTGGATCAGAATGTAACCTAGGGTTTTTTCCTATCTATAAATAGGAAAGTTGAAAGCCAAATGAAGGCATGCCTCTTTTTAATTTCTAGATCTAAAATTTTAATTTCCCTTGTAATCGTTGAGAGGTCATCAATAAAGTGAGTTTTTATTTTTATCCTGCATTCTTTTTATCTGAATTTAATTCCTGCAATTTTTTATCTGTTCTTTTATTATGTGCAATTTAGATAGTCTATTAAAATAAAACAAAAATGAATTTTATTGTCACTTTCCTAATGAGTGAGTAATTCCTCACTTGTTAGGGTTAGGATAGGGAAGGTTTGAGAGAAGGAAATCTCTCTCACTCCTTTCTTTGCCCAAATAATTTTAATTAGGACTCTATTTAATTCAACCACACACCGCTCACTACGGCACCCTATCCTACGTGATAGCGGTGATTCCCTAGTTAGACCGGTTGTGGTTGAATTAACCAGAGGTTAGGGCTAAGAGCCAAGAACGGACGGACAAGGACCAAAAGGAAGAAACTAAGTTTCTTCCTAGTCGTGCTAATCCCCGTTGTTGACTATTACCCTAACACCTATATTCTTAACTAGGGCATCGAAAGAAGTGGGAAGAATCCCTAATTCGAACTAACTTAATCCTAACCCTAGCAAGCCTTTAAATCAATTTATTCTCATTCTTAGATCGTAAAACAAAACCTACCAAAGATAGGACTTAACTCGTTATAACTTAAAGAAAAGAACACCATTTCCCTGTGGATCGACTCGTACTCAACCGGCTAGCTACCAAGCGACACCGTCTTGATTGCGGTATTCTTAAATTTTTAAACGCACACAAAAACAACAAACAATCACTAGGTGTGCTTTGAGTTGTTCGAAAGCGTTCTGGCACTCTTCGGACCATTCAAATCTGGGAATTTTCCTCAAGGCTCTGAAGAAAGGCTGGCACTTTTCTCTGGATCTAAACATAAAGCGACTCAATGCAGCTACCCTTCCAGTGAGTCGCATGATATCAACATTGCTTTTGGGTGTCGCCATGTTGATGATGGCCCTGATTTTTTTTGTGTTTGCTTCAATTTCTCGGTGGGTAACCATGAATCTAAGGAATTTCCCGCTTGTGACGCCGAACGCACATTTAGCGTCATTCCCGCAGGACGTCGAATGTTTCGCCGAGGTCCGTAGTGTGCCCGGCTGATGAGGCAGATTTTACGAGCATGTCGTCGACGTAGACTTCCATGTTTTTTCCAATTTGTGGTTTGAACAGCTTGTTGACTAGTCGTTGGTACGTGGCCCTGGCGTTCTTGAATCCGAAGGGCATTACCCTGTAGCAGTAGACTCCCCGATCAGTGGTGAAGGAGGTTAGCTCCTCGTCTGCCGGGTTCATCCGGATCTGATTATAACCGGAGAAGGCGTCCATGAAGCTTAGTAATTCGTGACACCGAGCTATCTACTAGCTGGTCTATTCGAGGGAGTGGGTAGTTATCTTTAGGGTATGCCTTGTTTAGGTCAGTGAAATCGACGTACATGCGCCATTTCCCGTTTGCTTTCTTGATCATGACCACGTTCGCCAGCCAATCCGAGTAGTCCAGGTTCCTGATGAAGTCGGCCACGAGCAGTCAGTCCACCTCCTCCTCTATCGCTTTTTATTTCAGCGGCATGAAACTTCTTTTCTTTTGTCAGATTGGTCGGGCTTTCGGGGAGACCCCGAGCTTATGGGAAATCACATTGGGATCAATCCCGGGCATGTATATTGGTGTCCAAGCGAACACATCAAAGTTGTTCCGGAGGAACTGGATCATGTCATCGTGAATGCCTCCTGTCAAAAGAGAGCCGATCTGGACAGTGCGGCCGTCAACTCCCTCCATGAGGGAATTTCTACTAAAGCTTCCGCCGGGGTGCCTCGAATCTTTTTTCGGTCATCGCGTATGTCCAGAGACCTCTGAGGATCGTGAGTGTCTTCGAAATCGTCGCCCTGTTCCCCGGCCGGAGATGTTGAGGCGAGACAGATCCTGGCGGTTTGCTGGTCTCCGTAGGCCCAACCTATTCCCCCGTTGTCCAAAGGGAACTTAAGCGTGAGGTGGTAGGTCGAGATCTGAGCTCGGAGGGCGTTTAGGATGGGGCGTCCCAGGAGGATGTTATAGGACAAGGGATTTTGGCAACGAGGAAATTCACCGGTATAGTTCGCGTTCTGGCGACTTCCCCGATGTTGAGGAGGAGAACGATCGATCCCTCAGTCAAGACGGAATGGTTGGTGAACCCGGAGAGAAAGTGCAAAGTCGGTTAGAGGTCGAACGGATTTAATCCCATACGCTGAAAACAGTCGTAAAACAGGATATCTGCCGGGCTCCCCAAGTCAACCAATATCCTCCGGACCTTGTATCGATTAACCTGGGCTGTTATCACAAGGGGGTCATTATGCGGGAGTGATATGCCATGAAGGTCTTCATCGGTGAAGGTGATTAGATCGTCCTTCTTGTATTTCTTGTGGGGAGGATTACTTGTGGTCATGACCGGTCGGAGGAGGCAGTCCTCCCCGCTGTCCGGAGCCGAACCCACCGAAATGACCATGATCTGCCCGATCATCAACTCCTCGGGAAAGGGTTGGTCTGTTTTCTCCCGCTCCGCTTACCGCTTGTCCCGCAGGTATTTCGCCAGTGACCGGAGCGTTCCTCAATATAGTCGCGGAGTTGCTTGCAGCTTTCGGTCGGGTGTCCTTGCGACCTGTGGTAAGTGCAGTACAGGCCGCGGAGTTTCTTGCCCGGCCTTTGAGTATCCTGTGGGAGTTTGAAAAAACTTTCGCCCTTAGCTTTCTCTAGCAGCTCGGTCTGGGAGACGTTCAGAGGAGTGTACTCATGAAACCTCGGAGAATAAGGCTTTGGACAATATGCCTTCTTTTTCTCCTCTCTGTCTCGCCTTTTTCGGTCCGTTAGGTCTCTCCGGGGTAAGTTGGCATTCACCTCCGACTCGAGTAGGATTTCTCGCTCAGTCCACGCTTTTACTTTGGCCATGGTTTTAGGTTTTGCCAATGCAAAAGAGTGGAGCCACTCTTTGTGCCTAAGACCCAACCTCAGGACGGTGATGACCGTCTTATCGCGGTGCTCGGGGACTTCTAGGAGGGCATTATAGAAAGGGGTGACGTATGCCCTGAAGGATTCCCTGTCTCTGCTCTTAATGGTGAACAAGTAGTCGGCCGTCCTTTTCTTTCGTCGGTTACCGACGAAACGACCAAGGAATTGGGTCACTGGCTCGTCAAAGGTCGAGATCGAGCGCGGTGCAAGCCTACGGAACTAATCCCGGCCGGCCCGGATGAGGGTGATGGGGAAAGCTTGGAATTGGGTCGTATCTGAGTTGTCTTGGAATCTCATGCCCGCTGTAAATGCGTCCAAATAGTCCTTCGGGTCGGACTTCGGGTCGAAGAGGGCCACTTTGGACGGTTTGTTCCTGGACAAGACCCGCTCAGCTAGTACCTGCTCTGTAAAAGGCCTTATGAGCGAATCGGTGGAGTACTTCGCCACCCCGCCAACCAAACAGGCATCATGTCACATGTCTTCAATTTTCTTTTCGAGGGCCTCGATTTGCTGTTGGTACCCCGAAGATTCTTCATGGTTGGAAAGCCTGCTATCTCTGCTCCGGGCTTGCGTGATGGAGCGGTTTCGGCTTAGCTCTATCACGTTCCTTAAATTTTCAGGGTGGACCCTTCGTGGATAGTCCCGACATTCGCTGTATGCGTGGCCTCGACGGGAATGGCGATGTCAGTCTTTCCTGGGATCGGGCGATCTAACCGATGTCTCTTCAGGGGGCAAGAAAGCGCGATGAGCGTTGAAGTGATAGCCCGGTCTCCCATGAGATTTGGGTGTCGAGCTGTCCGGCGCCCAACGGGTCATGGAATCATTCCTCGCATGCGGGTCATGACTGCCGGAATCGGCATGCCGGTGCTCGGTAACATCAAGATGAGCGTGAGCGAGGTCGAGGGCCTGAACATGTCCCTCCGTCTTCCTGCGTACGTTGTCATTCTGGGGGGCGGGGACTACGGTTTGGTTAGCTTGGCCGGCCGTTTGAACACGGGCGAGCGCATCCACCATCGCCATGATCCTATCGATCCGTGCGGATAAGGCGTTGACGACGTTAGGAGGGGGAGTAGGACCACTCCCGCCTCTATTATGGAGGATGGGGCGGCTCGTGCTGGGATCGTCGCGGTTATCGCCGACCATTGAATCAAAGGCGGAAGATCAAATTTTTGGGTGGAGAAACTTCTTGTGAGTTTTCCTACAGACGACGCCAACTGATGGAGGTCAGAATCTCCCTCAGATGTTGTCCTCCATCGATTTTGCTGCCGGCAATGCTGAGCGGTTGAGATTTGGCATGAGGGTTGAGTGTGTGGATCTTAGTGGGTTGTTGGTTGCTGTTGACGCCGAGCCATCTGCAAGGGAAGTCCCGGGATGGGAAACCACCGTAGGACCCTCCGACGATCAAGTAAGTACTAAGGAATAATGAGGCAGAGTAGTGACGTATTGGGTTGAGTCCGAATTACTTGATTCGTCTGGTAGAGGGGTTTATATAGCGGTCGCTTGGAGCGAACCGGTGCGAGATTCTCGCCGTCCGTTACGCCCCTGCGTCATGTTCGCGTTGATGGCGGGGTACGTCCATTAATAGCGGGATACGCTCATTAATGGAGATACGCTAGCGTGGGATGCGGGACGTGGAGCGGCGGAGATCTCGATGTGGCGAGATACACGGAGCCGTTACGGGGGCGCTTAGGTTTCGTGCTCCCAGTTGAACAGAGAAGCCGAGGAAGCTAGGCTTGGCAACAGCTCGAAGACGAGCGTGGAGGCTGTGTAAGCTCGGTTCTATGATAGCTCGGATACGAGTGAGAAGGCTGAGAAAGCTCAGTTGTAGGATAGCTTGGAGGCGAGTCGTTGGCTGGTTGCTAGACGGACATGGAGTGTACTTAGGGGAGGCCCCCCCAAAGGTCGGATGCAAGCTCGGAGACGAGGTGCCGAGGAACACCCCCAATGCGTCATACTTACTCCAGCTCCGTAGCCCCCAGGAGTCTAGTGGGCTTACGTGGATGACATGTCATCCACTACGTGTCGTGATCCGGAGAATTCCCACTTATGAGCATCATCAAGACAGTTCCTGCTACAGTGTGGATGGAGAGGGGTTTGGGTTAGAGAATGAGAAAGATGGAGGGTGAAGAAGGAGGTTATTTTGAGGTTACGAATTAATTAATTAATTATTTAATGATTAATTTTTTTTTCAGGATTAAAAGTTAACGAAAAGAAATTTGATGGAAGGAACCATTGTAGAAGTGCTTTAAGAGTAAGTTATAAGTTTTGTGAGATAACAAGTAATTACCAAGTTTTAGAGATTTTTTAAAAGTAATTAGCATAGTTTTTAGGGGACCTTATGTATTAAATGAAGAAAAAATGTTCATAGCTAAGGTTATTTTAGTATAAAGGTTAATTGCACAAAACACCTTGAAGTTGATCTTGTGTGATACATATACATCCCAAGTAATTTATCGGCACAAACATTCCTTTTTGGGTTCATGGATCAAAACCCTAAAAGATTCTCAAATTTCAACTCTAAACAACAAAAACAAGTTATAGAACAAAATTAGATGATCATTTGAGCATTTGTTTTAGCATGTTTGATGGATTCAATTGATAAGCAAGGGAAAATGTTTGCACAAAATAAATTAGTTGAGAGGGGTATTAATGCCAAAAAACCTATCAGAGGGGACTTAAAATTATAATACTAGACTAGATGTGAACACTGCCAAAAATACATATGCACAATTTATTTTACGACAAAACTATATAATATATATCATAGATTATTTATAAATTACACATAAAAATTAGACCAACCAAATATAACACGATTAATTGCAATTAATACATTACAATATTTAGAATTAAACGAGTGTAGGAAACATGTTTGGTTTGGTTCTTGTTTAAAGTTTCGACGGACGGGTTTTATCCTAATCCCATTCCTGATCTAAAAAATTTCTATCTAATCTTCGACCTGCATGATCGGGTACAGTATGGGTATAATATGTCAAAAAAATCTCAAAAATATTGTGTTGGGTCGGGTTCGGGTCAAAATCGCCCTGACACCCCTGTCTACAAAGGGCTGTGCCCTTTAATCCCTATAACCCTGTAAACTTGATAAATGGCTCAATAGCAAAGCCATCTATATTAATGAAGGCCCACAACCTGATTTGCTTTGTAATCAAACAATCAAAAAAACATGATTACTTGCATAATCTCATAGAATACTATTGTTCAATTTGCATATACAAAAGTACGAGATAACAGACATAAATGACAAAATCGACCATTGCCTCATGGGTGCGGTCGAACGATCCGGCCTCAAGAGTGGGTCTCGTCCCAACTTAAACCAGATGATCTCTCTTCCGCATTTTACCTCTTTGGGGCTTCCCCCCCTTCCCCAGCCCCGTTTTTTGTTGGGCTGCAGTTCCCAAAAACACCCATCTCTCTTTCACAATGACATGCTTTAGAACTTCGTCTTCTTTAATCATGGCTCACTTGAAGCAATATATACTTAATGACATTTTTAAGTTTAATTCTCTTCATATCAAAGATGCCCTTTCACATGCATGTGGCCTTACTTCGATAAAAAATATCAAATAATACATATTAACATGGGGGAAAATCATATATTCTTGTCGAAGATATAGCTTCTATATAATGTTCAAAGTGCTGAAATTTCATTATAGGCAACTTTCAGAGCTTCACCTTCAGAATTAGGGCCCCAACTTTTTATTGTTATCAATCTTGGATATTTAAATTACAGGCGGCGCACGGTACCTGAAAATATAGAAAAAACGCGACATGGCAATCTTTAGGAAACATATCAAATCAAAGAACTGGTAAAAATACAAGAAAATTAATCAATACAATATTATATGAAAAATCAGAGAATTGATTAGACCCCACATGCTATCAAATTTCAAAAACAAATTACCTTGTATATATTTTTCTCTACTTGAAATTCAATGGCTAACCATGTACATTTTCTTGTATATATTCAAATACAAAAGTAAAGAGTTTAAGCTTGAGACACTCACCTAGAGAAATTTTGAAGCTGTATGGGGCTACATCTCTAAAACAATAACTGCACAAATTGAAGAGAACATCAAATTAGCTTTTTTAATATATAACCTTTTTTTCCCTTCCAAAGCTATCAAATCTGAGATGGAACATGAACTTACAATCTGAATCAGTCTTCACCCATGTACCGCCATCATCCTCTTTCTCCTGCTCCTTTTCCTTGTATTCCAATTTCCCTGTCGATGATCTCGTCGCCAAATACTTTTTCGCCGATGTTGCAGCAGAGCTTTGAGGGTATATTTTCTTATGAATCAAAATCCTCATCAACTATATACATCGAAAAGAAAAGGTTAGTCTATCTAAGTTTTAATAAAGGGGTTATCAATGAAAGGCCAAACTACTCTAAACTACCCTTAACCATCTCTATCTATCCGTTAAAACTACCATAATTTTTTTTCTCTCTTTGAAGTTACATCTACCTCCCTAAAATGGAAAATTTAAGGGTATTCTAATTAAACTCCCTTAAAACCAAAATTAAAGGGAGTTTACTGTAATAAAACAACTTTAAAGTAGGTGAAAAACAACGATAATTAAGGATAGTTCGGCGTAAATTAGCCTAATGTGAATATTTCAACAACGATTATACCTTCTCCATCATTGTCTCTGAAAGTTGATCTCTTAAGCTCGGAGCCGGCGCAAAACCACTCGAACAAACAAACATCTTTTTAAGTAGAAAGGCGAACGAATTTTTCCTAATTGTATTGTGTTTATCTGCTAATATATCTCTGGCTTTACTCAATATAATTTTGCTGTTAGGTGATAATTCGCCGATATGCTCTTCTATGCGATCAACCTCTAAGCTCGAAGGGCAATTGAGAAATCTATTCAACGGGAGGTTTGTTGCAGATCCATCGGTGCTTTTTTTCGGCTTACGACAAAGTAATTTCGTAAGTTCTTTCTGTAATTTGACAACATCTTCAATCGAGAAGTCTAAAGGATCATCTTGTGATGAATTTAAGATATCGTCAGTAGGGTTATCATGTATCGATCTTTCTGTGTCTTCTTTATTATTCAGGTTTGTGTTGCCAAGAGTTCCTATTGCAAGGAGAGATTGAGGCCAGTCACTGAATTCTTCTTTACGATCATCAGGAATTGATGTTCCTGTAAATGGTGCAATTAAAATCAGATACAAATTGTAAAATTGCAAATTGTAACCAACTAATTATACATGCAACAAATTGTAACCACATAGGAGTCGTGCATGTGAAGCATTCTCAGAAAAATTTCCTTCAGTTCTAACCATCTAAGATTTTCCAAATCTAGATGATGAGGAAATGCGCCGTGAAAGGATCTAGACCCATGTGAGACCAACCCTTCGCCTGATCAAATATTTTTCTTCTTTTTTTTTGTTTTGTGTTGGTCGCATGCGAAGACCCGTGATCTTTCTGTCGCAATATCCATGTCCTACAAATTTACGATGACCAATAATACTGGCCATACAATTTAAAATCATAGCTTCATGCAACCAAAATTCGCTTCAATAAACTTAGATTCAAAGAAGTATAATTACTCTGTTGGAACAATTAGTAAAAAGGGGCTCTATCAAAGCCTTGTGACTACCAGTCAAATATAATGAAAAGAAATTGCAAAATCGTGAAGAAAATTCTGAAGCTCTATCATATCAATTATTGCACTAATGGAGTTTTTAACTTTTAGCTACTTGGGAGCAGCCATGTACCCTACTGATAGCAATTATGCAGAAACAACAAGTTAACTACAGCAGAAAATTTCAAGTATTAAAATTTGATGCAACTAGTTATATAATACTCGAGTCATTCACAACGTTCACCAATATAACATTTTAAATGCCTGGAATCATGCTAAAAGAAGAGCCTTTCCATTCATAGATACAACAGACACATTAATCTCCTCAAAATAAGCAGAATGCTCCTACAGTGATTCTTTTATATTATATTTGATCACAGTCAAAATATATGTCTTTGAAATAGGCTATCTTTCAAAAACAGAACTACCCTTCACATCAACGAAGTTGAAAACCCTTTTTCAAATCTAAATACGAGATAATATGGCTAAAACCAGCACAAGCGATTGAAGTTTTTTAGTTTCTTTGAAGCCATCAATTCAGAGTAAATGTTAACAAGAACAGAAAAATCCATAGCAGACACATACAGGAGGTGGGGAAAAACCAAACCATGGACCATGAAGAGACAGAGAACAAAATCCAGCATTTGTTAAAGCTTAATTGCAACATATCAAACAAAATCCTAGGATTTATAGAGAACTTACGACGAGGTGAGCAAGAGCCAGCATTAAATCTCTTCTTCTCTTGATTACCACTGAGCTTATTCTGTACCCAGCTCAAGATCTATAATCACAAAGAATAACAAAACCAATCAAGGATGAATAATTAAGGACAAGAGAAAAGCAATGAAAATGTAATCCTTAATTACCCTCATATTGCCACTAGATTTGAAAGTTGTTGTCTATGTGTGCTATATGAGAGAGGGAGCAGGTGAGTGAAAGAGGGAAACTAAGCTTGAAGCCTTTTGGGAGCAAAAGTGAGGAACAACAAGTACTATCCAGCATCATAGCTAATGGATGAGTAAATTGGAAGGATTGATTAAATAGCTGCAAGGAAAATGGTAAGTGCTACTATTTCATTGGTGGCCTACAAGTGCACAGTTTCCATCGTGACATGTTCCTATACCTATGGATTAAAATTTTGAATGGGTTGATAATATTTTTATAGGCATAATTCCAAAAACTGTCAAATATTTTGGCTCAATTATAAAAAAAACACCAAGCACTCTAAAGAAATACAAGAAACTAACACAAAACTTTCAAAAACTTCAAGAAACTACAACAAAAATTTCAAAAACTACTAAAGGTAAGGTGTCACATAAGCAATATTGTAAGCAGCAATCACAAAATTTTCAAAACATGGTAGTTTATATGTAATTATGAGAGTTTTTGATAGTTTCTCATAACTGAACCAAAGTATTTTATAGCTTCTTTGGAATTAAGCCTTTTATATATTAATAAATAAAAATAAGCTAAAACTAAACCGATCACACAAGAGCCTTAAACGAGCCAGACTCGAACATGCTCAAGCTCGATTCGTTTAGTTGCCGAACGAGCCTGGACCGAGCCGAGCTTCCGAACTTCAAGATTTTTTAACGGCTGGCACTAGTCATCGCTCCTTATCAAATACGATGGGCCCTTCATTAAACCTTGCACGTTCTAAAAAACTTTCTATCTGGTGCCCAAGTGTCTTAGTTGTCTGCAGCTAAAAAAGCTTAACAATCACCCAATAATGGCCTACTCTTGCTATGTACAATTATTCTCTCACCTTAAAGAAAAACACATTTATTTCACCGGGGGTTATTTCGTCGGCTATTATCTGACGAAATAACCCTCATTAAACCAAATCTGCCTCCGAAATTCTTTAAAAATTACGTTGGGTTATTCCGTCGGCTATAACCCGACGGAATAACCAAATTAAATATAAAGACTCGGGTTTGATTTCAGATTCCCTTTTCGCAAAAAAAAAAAAAAAAAAAATCTAAATCCCCAAACCCCTCCTCCTCCGATCCTCAGAGCTCAGACCTCCTCTTCCCATCGCCGACGACGATCGGCCCCTTCCTCGAAGCATACCCCCTCCTCTTCCTCCAAGCACAGCCCCCTCCCCCTCTAAGCCGCCGACCCCCTCCTCCAAGTTGACAATCGTGGTAAGCCCTCTCTCTCTCTATGTCCCTCTCTCTCACTCACACTCTCTCTCACAGTCGTGGTTGTCTACGTAGTGTCGCCGGTCTCCACAATCGCCACCACCATCAGCCTCTTCTGCTTGTGGTAAGCCTCTTTCTCTCGATGCGGAAAAAAATGATAGTTAGGTTTATAGAATTTATGATTATGTTGAAATTGTTTGTTGATTATGTGAAAAAAAATTGAATGTTGGGTTTATGAAATTTGTGATTATGTTACAAAAATTGTTGATCATGTGGTAAAATTGTTGATATATTTCATGATAAAGATGAAATGAGAGAACCCTCATTTGACACCAAAACTCGAAAACCTAAATCCCAAATCCCAAAATTCAACCCTAAAAATTCTTGAAATCGAACGAATAAAAAACTTCAAATAATTGAAAATCCAAAAAAATCCAAAACCTTGAATTAAAAACCGTCAAAAACCTTGAAATTGAATCGTAAACCCCAAAATAATACGAAAATCTTATACTGAGTGTACGAAACTCGATAATAACATGAAATTTACATGTTATCATCGAGGATCTCACATTCAAAAAACAAAACGCGCCTTAGACCCCGTCTATCAGTTATATCGCAATAGTTTCCATCATGGTATAAAACTACTTGATGGTTGTCAAAACTAAGCGTTTAATCGTTTATTTCCGACAACCGTCATATAGTTTATGTGACGAGAAAACTGGTCATACTTTAACCGATAGATTTGTCCAATGTGGACAAATTAAGAATTTATAATATAAACACATCCTGCATTTGTGCTTTCATTCGTTTCGAGATTAGTTTCGTCGACATCTTTTTTCTGGTTATCTGTGTATAAATATAAAGGGGATGATCATTCAGTGTTGATATTTAGTATTGAAATAATTATTATTCCTTCTATTGCAGTTTACTTAGAAAACAGTGAGAAGTTGCTGCCGAAATTTTTTTAAAATGAATGAAAGTATAAATGTAGGGGTGTATGCGTTATAAATTCTTAATGGGATAGAAGTCTTACCCCCGACAGCCGATGTGATGTATTGATGGATGAAAATAAAAAATTAAACGTTAACTATAAGTTATAAACTAAATGTCAAAATGATATGCTAATTATGTAATATATGATGTCAGAAATCGGAGAGTAATGGATAGAAGTTGGATGAAACTGTCAAAATTTAGTGATGATTAAAATGCCGGCGTCGAAGAGTTTATAGAATTTGCATTGAGAGACCAACCCCATGAATAATTGATTTCGTGTCCGTATAAAAATTGCATGAACGGTTTCAACCTTCGTCGAGACATAGTGTATGACCATCTACTGAAGAGCAAGATACAAAATAGAAGTACCATGGAGAAGCTGCACCGAGGGTCGATATTTCTATGAGTCGTTAGATTAGAAAAAAACGATCCTCCTCATAAGTGTTTTAGGGAAACGGGCTTGGATAATATGTTGGACGAGCTCCGAACTAGCATGCATCCTGATCCTGATATTATTTCCGAACTTAATGTCGGAGAGGAAGATACCTGTATTCTTCCTGATACAGAATCGGCGAAAAGTATATGGATGATACGAATGTATCTCTTTTCGAAGGCGCAAACATCTCTAAGTTGGGTTAGATTATTAGAAGTTTCATATCAAATGCCAGAATAATCGGACAAACAGGATAAATGCCCAACCGTGTGGACATTTATGATATGAGGTTTGCGTGTCACTCCAGTTTCCCCAGCTCACATGTAACCTTTTGAAAAATTTGAAATAAATAAAATTAATTAACTAAATAATAAAATGTTAAATTAAAAAGTTATTAAAACCAAATAAGACAAATTCATAAGATGTATGCAAAACAAATTAAATTAAAATTTTTGTATGCAACATAAATAAATTATAAGGGTTTTAATGCAAAATTTAGCTTCATTTTAATTAAAATAGTGATATATAATAACATGAGTTGTGAGAGATTTTTATACAAAGTATAAGAAATTGTGCAAATTGGAATATATTAAGGGTGTAAGTGAAAAAGGGTTAGAAAACAACTTAACTCAGAATTTTATTACAAATTAAAAAAAAAATGGGATAATGCAAGGACACCTCCTACTTGTATGCACACACACAAACACAAACATCTTCTCCTTGCATGAAGATGGCACCCTTGGCCTTTGACACCTCCTCCTTCACCTTATCCCTTCCTTCTCTCATATATATATCATATATTCAGTTCAGTAGAAAAATTAAAACCTAAAAAAAATTTTAAAGAAAGGAAAAGAAAACTAAAGTCAAACAAAGGAGAGCAAGAGAAAGGAGAAGAAAAGCTAAGTTCTAGGATTTCCTCACTATCAAGCTAGGACAAGAAGCTTATGCATCTTGGAGAGTGTTATTCCAACAAATTGAGTGTAGGTAAAATTCTTAACCACAGTAGGAATTTAGATTCTGTAACTAGTTTAATTTAAAATGAACAAGTTCTATAATATCGTATTTTAGTAAAAACTAGGCTCTGTTTGAATCTGCTGTAGTTTAGAGAGGAATTTATTTAACAAAACAGGGTCTTAATGATTTATGTTGAACCTAGGACAAACCATAGGAGCACGAACCAGAGGGCTCGGAATTGGGCCGGCGACCTATAGGATAATTCCGGCGTCGCCGGATTTTTAGGGGTTTTGTATCTTGTGTGTTTCAGGGTAGGTCTCTGTGTAGGTGTTATGATATTTGGTATTGTTTATTTAAGTTAATTTAACAGTATATGAAATCTGGAAGCTAATATCGGAAAAGATATCTAAAAACCCAAAATACGACACGGTTAAAACGTATCGCGATTTGTTTTCTGTCGCGATGCAGGGTAGGATTAAAATCCAGTAAGGTTAAGTGTAAGATAGCTTGAAATAGTAGTGTACAATATAACTAGTACGTAAGAACGTGTGTTTTCTTATTCTCCGTATCGGGGTTTAGCCGTTTCTTATACAAGTTAATTTTCGATGTTAGATTCGAATACGGAAACTTCGGAGACCGCAAGGAAAGGAGAAAGGATTGGTGATCTGAGTTGATTCGACGTATTCCGGTGAGTAGACTAAACATCTACCGGGGGATTTTGTATTGATGGCGTGATACGCTCATAGTTAAGTTTAAATAAAAATGGGCTTTTGTATGTTAAATTGATCATATGCATTCATATAGATATATATACATTGCCATATTAATAATTGTTAGAACACTGCACAGTTATCGACGAGTTATGCCGCACCTGCACATTTCAACATGATACACTACATATCGTCAATATTAACATGTCACATATACACCTAGTACTTATTATAGTAAATATCATCCCTATCATACCTTAAACATTAAGAATGGTAGTTACTTTTCATAAATGTTATCATATTTTATCTCTAAGTATTTGTAGTTCTGATATAAGATGCATTGGATTACTACGGATTTATGGTTTTGAGTTTTATACATCATCGAAAGGATTCAATGATTTTCATGATTGATGTGACATGTCCATCATGAAATATCGTTTTTTTGATTTGGTTTTGTTCCGAACCGGGTGGGGTAGCTATACGGTTGCGAAATTTCTTACGTATATCCGGGCTGGGTGGGATAGCTATATAGCCGGATTCATGGTGGACCCGGTCGAAGCCGAGGGGCTGGAGAGCCGCACTATAGGCGGGGAGCCTAACGAGAATACTCGATACCGGAAACAATTATAAACACGGCGGATATCTATGTGATACCGACCGGTGTTATTGATTGACAAGATCGTTCGGGGAACGATGCCTGATGAAACACCAAAGATTTGTGTCGATATTGGACACGGAAAGAAAATGAACCTTATTTGGATAATAATTGATGAGATTTAAGTTTTGATTTATATATTGAGTAGTACAAATTCATGCTTCCACCTGTTAGTATGCATCATATTCATCATTGTTGATATTAGTTCTAGATCGGCATACTTGCATTATCAGCCGTTATATGTTAGTTATATTCACTGAGTTGGCAACTCACCCCCGTTGTGCCACAGTTCTTTACAGGAGTCGAGTGGACGTATAGCAGCAGACAGATCCACTTATCAGTTTACCGCTCTTTTTGTTAGGTAGGTTAACTATGTAGTAATCTCCTCTTTTGGTATTGTATATTGAATCTAGAGTTTCTCCATCAGACCCTGTATAATGACTTAGAACGATATATGGTTATATGTATATTATTTCGACAGATAAGATCGTTTAGTTGTATCAAATGATATTTCTTTTATTTATGTCTGAGATTCTTCTTTGATGTCGTATTATGATTATGTGTTGAATTTCACTGTTAGTATTATTGCTCCCAACCAGGGATGCAACCAAATTAAACACTTTATAATTGCTTTTATTATAAATGAAATAGGAAGTTACTGTTAAGATCTTAAATACTTAAAATTTATGATTTTTACTTAAACAAAACTAAATTTTCCTAAAGTTCCGCAAAAAGGTTTTTTTTTTATCTTGGTTTTTGGCTTACTCGGATTATGTCGATATCTTTAGATATTTTACAATCCAAGTGTCGGTCACATCCAAATTTTGGGACGTGACAAAGTTGGTATCAGAGCTTAGGATTAACCTTACGGAATCGAGTAGGGAGTTAAACTAAGTCGATTTGAGTTCCTTTTGTAGGATGACCTTGGTTTGATGGAGTAGGTGAATTAGGATGAGTGCAGTACCGTACGTATGTTCCGCGGCATATTTACGTTACAATACTCAGCCTAACTAACCTTAGGATGTATACCTTGATCTATTCTTCCTTTGACACTCTGATATTGATTATCCCTATTCGTAAGCCTTATCAACTCTCGTTTCTTGCTCCAGCCACTATGTCATCAACGACTATGGGGACTCAGACGACCGCTGTTAGAGATGAGATTGGAGCGGGCTCGTCTGACACGGGGACAAATTTGGGCAGTACGCCTATCTTTCATGAACCGATTGATCCACCCTATATTAATCGTATAGTTAGGATGGAGGTAAGTGTTTAAGAGATGCGCCGAATGATCGGATCCTTGATTGAGATTAGTCGAGCACAGAGATCGACCACTACTCCACGTACGGGTGTTCAGAGACCAATGCAAATTCGTAATAATACATCGGCACCTAGACGTGTTCGTAGAGGTCGTGGCATATTCTGCATAGATCAGTTCTATCACTTATACCCATATGTTCAGTAGCCCGTGCAAAGATGTTTCAGGTGTGGGTGTCCGTATCACGGTATTAGGGATTGTCCCATGAGGCGGCAGGGTGAGGCATCAGTCTCACATGTGACTTCACCATCTTCACCACCACCTCCGAGCACATTACCTCCTACCCCTGTTTTCGTTCCACGCCAGATCAACGCCCATGGAGGCCGGGGTCGTGACGGTCGTAATTCGAGAGGATGAAGAGGTCGAGACAGATTCATTCCAGGCCGCAGTTTTGGTCGAGATTTGACTCAGGGCCAGATGTTTAGTTCACACCCAGTGGGACAGAGACCTCCATTTACATGTTATAATTGTGGAATTCCAGGGCACTTAGCTAGACAGTGTACACGCCAAGAAGAAACTGTTGTTCCGCAGGCTGCTTTACCCCCTCCACTTTTGACGTCGATGGCTTTACTTCCTCCCCCAGTTAACACTATGCGCCAGACGGTTGCACCACGAGGCCGAGATTATGCAGGACGCTTCCAGAGAGGTCGAGGAAATAGAGGTAGAGGACGACAGGATGCGGCAGGGGCCAGACATGAGTTTTTGCACTGACTCCACGGGATGCCCAGGCATCCAATGCAGTTATGACAGGTACTCTTGTACTATGTTCCTTAGATGCGCATATTTTATTTGATCCCGGTTCTACGCATTCATACGTATCTTCACGCTTTGCACTTTCTCTGGGGAGAGAGTCGTAGTTTTAGAGTTACCGCTAGTTATGATTACTCCTATAGGAGGTTCTTTTATAGCTTGACATGTATTTAGGTCACGTTCAGTACATATTGGTGATAGGGATTCTTTAGTTGATTTGATTCTCCTTGATTGGTTGGTCGTTTGTCATGCTTATGTAGATTGTTGGGGAAAAGCAGGTAGATTTTGTTCTCCTGATGAACCGATCTTTGTTGTGCAGGGGGACTGTAATGTAACTCCTGCCAACATGATTTCTGCTCATTGTGCGGAACGACTCTTGAAGAAGGGTTGTATTGGGTTCTTAGCAATTGTTCAGGACTTAGTAGTCGCTGAGATTCCGTTGGAACAGATTGCGATCGCACGAGAATTTCAGGATATGATTCCTGTTGAATTACCATGATTGCCACCCGATCGTGATAACGAAATTTGTTGTGACTTGATTCCGGGTACGGGGCCTATTTCTATATCACCCTATCGGATGGCCCCGACGGAGTTGAAAGAACTCAAAATCCAGTTGCAAGAGTTGTTAGATAGAGGACTTGTTCATCCAAGTGTATCGCCGTAGGGTGCTCCTGTCTTGTTTGTTAAGAAGAAGGATGGTAGCATGAGAATGTGCATCGACTACCAACAGCTGAATCGAGTTACTGTACGAAATAGGTATCCACTACCACGTATCGATGACTTGTTCGATCAGCTGCAGGGAGCTGGCAACTTCTCGAAGATGGATTTGCGGTTAGGGTATCACCAGTTGAGGGTTCGAAAGGATGACATTCCGAAGACTGCTTTTCGCATACTATTTGGGCATTACGAATTTCTAGTGGTGTCGTTCGAACTCACCAACGCCCCATCAACTTTCATGGATATGATGAGCCGTATCTTCAGGCCTTCCTTGATCAGATTATTATTGTATTCATTGATGGCATTCTCGTTTTTCCCGGAGCAGAGAGGAGCGCGAGCAGCATTTACGTATCACTTTGCAGACCTTGAAGGAGCATCAGCTGTTCGCTAAATTCTCCAAGTGTGTTGTCTGGCCGGATAGTGTGGATTTTGTGGGTCACGTAGTTACGAGAGATGGGATACGTGTGGACTCAAAGAAGATCGAAGTGGTACAGCACTGGCCCAGACCTATGCCAGTTGCGGAGGTTCGAAGTTTCTTGGGTCTTGCAAGTTATTACCGACGCTTTATGCAGGATTTTCTCGGATCGCTGCACCGTTGATCGGATTGACTAGGAAGGGAGTTCCATTTCTTTGGACAGACGCATGTGAGCAGAGTTTCCAGCAGTTGAAGACTCGCTTGACGACTGCACCAGTCTTATCTTTACCTTCTGGGTCAGGTGGTTTTATTGTATTTAAGTGATACTTCTCGAGTGGGTTTAGGCTGTGTGTTGATGCAGCACGACAGGGTGTAGCTTATGCTTCTCGCTAGTTGAAGAGCCACGAGCATAACTACCCCATTCATGATTTGGAGATGGCTGCTGTAGTTTTTGCACTGAAGATTTGGAGACATTACTTGTATAGAGAGTCGTGCCAAATCTTCACAGATCACAAGAGTTTGAAGTATATTTTTCAGCAGAAGGATCTGAATCTAAGGCAGCGGAGATGGATGGAACTTGTAAAGGATTACGATTGTGAGATCTTGTATCATCTATGCAAAGCGGATGTTGTAGCAAATGCTTTGAGTCGGAGGCCTGGAGGTAGATTATCTTATTTACGCGTCTTGCAGAGACAGTCTTTTACAGACTGGCAGATTTTATGTGATGGTCGTATACAGTTCGAGTTCACCTCGACAGGAGGACAGTTAGCACATGTTCGCACCAGACCTCAGTTATTAGATCGTATTCGAGAGACACGGCCACACATGTTCGTAGGATGGAGATTATGGATCAACTTAGACAGGGCAGAGAGTCGGAGTTCGTGATAGATTTACTAAGGCAGCTCACTTTCTTCCTGTAAAGACGATGTATGGGTTTGCACATTATACTCAGATTTATATCGACGAGATTGTACGATTGCATGGAGTTCCGACGTGCACAGTATCCGATAGGGGTACCCAGTGTACCAGCAGGCTATGGTAGAAACTTTAAGAAGCTCTTGGTACACGATTGAGTTATAGTACAGCTTTCCACCCACAGACAGATGGTCAGTCAGAGCGGACCATTCAGACTTTAGAGGATATGCTGCGAGCTTGCAGGCTTGATTTTGGTGGTAGTTGGGATCGTCACCTACTTTTGATAGAATTTTCGTACGACAACAGTTTTCAGGAGACGATCCAGATGGCATCCTTTGAAGCTTTGTATAGGAGGAAATGTCGATCACTCGTTTGCTGGACGGAACTGAGCAAGAATAGCATTTTGGGACCACAGGTAGTACAGGAGACTACGGAAAAAATTCAGCTGATACGAGACAGAATGAGAGTGGCCCAGTGCAGACAAAATATTATGCAGATCGAAGACATCGTAGACTCGAGTTTGATGTGGGAGATTATGTGTTCCTTCGAGTGTCTCCGATGAAAGGTGTGATGCGTTTCGGGAAGAAAGGGAAGCTCAGCCCCAGACATGTCGAACCTTACAAGATTCTGGAGAGAGTGGGTGCTGTAGCTTATCGTTTAGCACTTCTACCGAGTTTTCCCGATGTGCATCCGGTGTTTCACGTTTCGATACGTCGCAAGTATCTTCACGATCCCTCTCAGGCGATTCAGCATCAGACCTTATAGCTTGAGCTGGATTTATCCTACACAGTGCAGCCAGTAGCTATTCTACACCGGCATGCAAAGAAACTGAGTTCAAGAGTACTTCCGTCTGTAAAGGTTCTTTGGCGAGGAACGAATCGAGAGGAGATTACTTGGACGACCGAGGATGCGATGCGGAAGAAATTTCCACATCTTTTTGAAGGTATGTCTAGCTAGGTTTTAAATTCGGGGACTGAATTTTCTTAAAGGGGGAATATTGTAACCTTTTGAAAAATTTGAAATAAATAAAATTAATTAACTAAATAATAAAATGTTAAATTAAAAAGTTATTAAAACCAAATAAGACAAATTCATAAGATGTATGCAAAACAAATTAAATTAAAATTTTTGTATGTAACATAAATAAATTATAAGGGTTTTAATGCAAAATTTAGCTTCATTTTAATTAAAATAGTGATATATAATAACATAAGTTGTGAGGGTTTTTTATACAAAGTATAGGAAATTGTGCAAATTGGAATATATTAAGGGTGTAAGTGGAAAAGGGTTAGAAAACAACTTAACTCGGAATTTTATTACAAATTAAAACAAAATAAATGGGATAATGTAAGGACACCTCCTACTTGCATGCACACACATACACAAACACCTCCTACTTGCATGAAGATGGCACCCTTGGCCTTTAACACCTTCTTCACCTTATCCCTTCATTCTCTCATATATATAGCATATATTCAGTTTAGTAGCAAAATTAAAACCTAAAAAAAAATTTAAAGAAAGGAAAAGAAAACTAAAGCCAAATAAAGGAGAACAAGAGTAAGGAGAAGAAAAGCTAAGTTCTAGGATTTCCTCACCATCAAGCAAAGATAAGGAGCTTGTGCATCTTGGAAGGTGTTATTCCAACAAATTAAGTGTAGGTAAAATTCTTAACCACAGTAGAAATTTAGATTCTGTAACTAGTTTAATTTAAAATGAACAAGTTCTATAATATCGTATTTTAGTAAAAACTAGGCTCTGTTTGAATCTGCTGTAGTTTAGAGAGGAATTTATTTATCAAAACAGGGTCTTAATGATTTATGTTGAATCTAGGACAAACCATATAAGCACGAACCAGAGGGCTCGGAATTGGGCCGGCGACCTATAGGATAATTCCGGCATCGCCGGATTTCTAGGGGTTTTGTATCTTGTGGGTTTCTGGGTAGATCTCTGTGTAGGTGTTATGATATTTGGTATTGTTTATTTAAGTTAATTTAACAGTATATGAAATCTGGAAGCTAATATCGGAAAAGATATCTAAAAACCCAAAATACGACACGGTTAAAACGTATCACGATTTGTTTTCTGTCGCGATGCAGGGTAGGGTTAAAATCCAGTAAGGTTAAGTGTAAGATAGCTTGAAATAGTAGTATACAATATAACTAGTACGTAAGAACGCGTGTTTTCTTATTCGCCGTATCGGAGTTTAGCCGTTTCTTATACAAGTTAATTTTCGATGTTAGATTCGAATACAGAAACTTCGGAGGCCGCAAGGAAAGGAAAAAGGATTGGTGATCTGAGTTGATTCGACGTATTCCAGTGAGTAGACTAAATATCTACCGGGGGATTTTGTATTGATGCCGTGATACGCCCGTAGTTAAGTTTAAATAAAAATGGGTTTTTGTATATTAAATTGATCATATGCATTCATATAGATATATATACATCGCCATGTTAATAATTGTTAGAACACTGCACAGTTATCGACGAGTTATGCCGCACCCGCACATATCTACATGTTACACTACACCTCGTCGATATTAACATGTCACATATACACTTAGTACTTATTATACTAAATATGATCCCTATCATACCTTAAACATCAAGAATGGTAGTTACTTTTCATAAATGTTATCATGTTTTATCTCCAAGTATTTGTAGTTCTGATATAAGATGCATTGGATTACTACGGATTTATGGTTTTGAGTTTTATACATCATCGAAAGGATTCAATGATTTTCATGATTGATGTGACATGTCCACCATGAAATGTCATTTTTTTCATTTGGTTTTGTTCCGAACCAGGTGGGGTAGCTATACGGTTGCGGAATTTCTTACGTATATCCGGGCTGGGTGGGGTAGCTATATAGCCGGATTCATGGTGGACCCGGTCGAGGCCGAGGGACAGGAGAGCTGCACTATAGGTGGGGAGCCTAACGAGGATACTCGATACCGGAGACAGTTGTAAACACGGCGGATATCTATGTGATACCGACCGGTGTTATTGATTGACAGGATCGTTCGGGGAACGATGCCTGATGAAATACCGAAAATTTGTGTCGATGTTGGACACGGGAAGAAAATGAACCTTATTTGGAAAATAATTGATGAGATTTCAGTTTTGATTTATATATTGAGTAGTACAAATTCATGCTTCCACCTGTTAGTATCCATTATATTCATTATTGTTGATATTAGTTCTAAATCGGCATACTTACATTATCAACCGTTATATGTTAGTTATATTCACTGAGTTGGCAACTCACGTTCGTTGTGCCACAGTTCTTTGCAGGAGTCGAGTGGACGTATAGTTGCAGACAGATCCACTTATCAGTTTACCGCTCTTTTTGTTAGGTGGGTTAACTATGTAGTAACCCCCTCTTTTGGTATTGTATATTGAATCTAGAGTTTCTCCATCAGACCCTGTATAATGACTTAGAACGATATATAGTTATATGTATATTATTTCGACAGATAAGATCGTTTAGTTGTATCAAATGATATTTCTTTTATTTATGTTTGAGATTCTTCTTTGATGTCGTATTATGATTATGTGTTGAATTTCACTGTTAGTATTATTGCTCCCAACTAGGGATGCAACCAAATTAAACACTTTATAATTGCTTTTATTATAAATGAAATAGGAAATTACTGTTAAGATCTTAAATACTTAAAATTTGTGATTTTTAAACAAAACTAAATTTTCCTAAAGTTCCGCATAAAGGGTTTTTTTGATCTTGGTTTTTGGCTTACTCGGATTGTGTCGATATTTTTAGATATTTTACAATCCAAGTGCCGGTCACATCCAAACTTTAGGACGTAACTTCACAAGAGGCGAATGAGCATTACGTAAGTATGCTTCTATACGGATTTCTTTTAGTTATTTAAATTACTTTATTTTGTTTTCAATAATTGACTTAACTTGATTCATACTGTAATTTCGTACAGTAAGAGATGAGCAGAGTGATTCATCTGGGTCATGACCAAGATCTTACTCCCGTTGAGCTTTATGGGATTAACGAGGATATCATTCAGCGACACAATCCGGATTGCCACGACGGAGTTCATCTGGGTGGCCAGGGCATTTCACCTATGATATATCACGCCTATCAAAGTTCGGACTTGCATTCTCCTTAGATACGCACAGGGATATTCGTTCAGGAGCCCGCGTCCGAGCCCTTTGCGGCCCCACCCGCATCTCCGTCCACTCCGGTATTCCATAGAGAAGGCTCGTCTCCTCTTACCCCCGCGGGTCTCAAGCACACGACTTCTCGTCTCCTCATGCATCTGAACCCTCATCGGTTTCGGGTTCACGAAGGAGGATGTCGGAACAAGAAGTCCACGACGCTCTTGAGACGAGAATAGAGGTCATCCGGAGCTTGAGGTCTCAAGGGAAGAAAGTACAGGATGTAAGTTTGATAATCCTTGGTTTCAATATAATTTTCGTATAATTATCGAAAATATTATGTACTAATACTTGTCTATTGATAACATTGTAGTACCTGCTCGATTTCCATGACTTTCCGGATGATGACGGCGCCAAGTGGCTCGAGATGGAGTGGAAAAGGGCAAAACACATGCGCATCGACGAATAACTCCATTTCGTATGTTTTTACGTTTTAAGGTTTTGTAAAATACGATTATATGAATGAATTTGTAATTGAATTGAATTGAGTTGAGTTGAAGTTGTTTGTATAACAGTAATTGAATTGAATTTGTATCGAATGCTTGAAAACCACGCAAAACCTGATCCTTTTTTTCCCCTCTGTATGCAGCTTATTTCGTCAGGCCTTTTCCGACGAAATAACTTATTTTGTCGGAAAAGACCGGACGAAAAAAATTGCGTACACGGAAATTTTGCCAAATTTGTCCAGTTTTTCCCAACTTATTCTGTCGGATAAATTCCGACGAAATAAGTTTATATCGCCGGGTGATGCCCGACGATATAAAAGGGTAATTCTTGTAGTGTCTCAGTTCGGACCGGAGTTGATTGTCTAAACCAAGGTTTGAGGTTTCGTCCAAAACCACCGATACGTGATCATTTCGTACAAGTTTCGGTGGAGATCGATATGAAACCTCCATTTCTGCCGAAACCTAAAATAACTTTTTTTTTACCATCATCGTGATCATAGTTTGCATTTATGGTATAACTGGTCAGGTTATTTTATCATAAGAAAACCACAAAAGTCGACAAAAACACTATTTAATATTTATCTAAGTACATTTTTCAATATATTTTGCATAAGATCTTATCTTGGCTGGATTTTTTAACAGATCATTGTCCTATGTATACAACCATAAATTTAAAATATATATAGACACACATACTTCCGTCAAAATCGAAACCGAAAACTGAACCGAGACAAACGAAACTAATCGAAACTCACTGAAACTAATAATATTTTGAAAGACCGAAACCGAATCCGAAACCGAGTTCTCGAACCTTGGTATGAAAAACGATGAAAGCTTTTTCTTGATATTCCTCTAGGATTTTGTACCAACAAATTAACATGCAACCCCTTTATTTATTTACAATTTTCAGCAGCAGGGAAATTATATGATTGTTTACATGAGCAGCATGGAGATGACCACTGCCCCGTTCATTTTGATACTGGCCAGCTTTTGGTGGGAAGCTTCTAGCATCCCTACCTGGCTCTCTTCTCTCCCCTTCTTTTCTATTTGTTTTTTTAGATTTTCTTGATAGACAGGATGGAGAGTCTCTTCTGTATTAGCATCAGTTGGAAGATCAACTTTCCATAATTCTTTTGGTGGTCGGCATTGTCCATCTTGATGTTCATGGCTTCAAGCATATGTACACCAATTTCTATAATAGAAGATGATGAATTGGATACAGGTTCTCAATGAGTTGGTTTTGTCAACGGCTAATGCTTTAAAGTTTTTGTCGAAGCACCACAACTTTAAAGTTCCTGCAAACATGGAGAAAAATACTCAAATAGTGTAAGGTTCTAAGAGGTAGAAGGGTTGGGAGCACATGACAAACCGTAAAATATAGTTCACAGGGTTCATGACATGCAACCGCGAACATGCTTGGAGAAATTAAATAAGATTTATTTACCTAGCGCTGCCGGGAACAGTAGCTTCACACCAACAAATTTACCATTTACAAGTGTCGCATTGCGGTCGTGCCAACAAGACCACCTGCAGTCATGCACGTGTGTCGTACGGTGTCAACTCAGGTGTTAGTTTATGCATCCATTGAAAGCACAAATTATATAATTAGGTGGCTTAACCCCATGTTACACACAACCGGGAAGTTCTAAACCCCTATTGGTGATAGAGGTTTAGTTTATACAAATACTTGATTGCACTTATCATCTCAAGCTTCAACAATTATCTAATGCTAATTAATCAAATATTATATACCATAGAACTCTATGGAATTCTATGGATTGCATGTCTCCACGTCTGGCTTACACTCCCCCCAAAAAACCTTACTTTTACCAAGCAAGCAATGAAATAATATTCTCATATTCATTGGTTGAATACACTGCAATATTTTAGAAAAAAAAGATTGCTTCTACTGGTTTTCTTTCATAAAGATGCATCTAGAGTTTTTCCTATTAAAGTGATGCATTATATAGTTATTAATAGTACCGTCGAACAAAAATATAAAGACAAGTAGACAAAGCTGTCATTGTTCAATATCCACTAGCAATATAATGTCTAAGAAGTTGGAGACAACTGGGATATGAAGAGGGAGAGGAATTGAGGACCAAACAAGTTAATGAAAACATGGAGTTTAAAGTGAAAATTTAAGACATCATATATGACTGCTCGCAGCAACATCAGTTTCGCACTTCCTGCTGTTGAGATAGGGTTTTTTTTCTTTCTGTTAGTCCCTTGTACTTCAATATTTTTCTATGTTCCCTCATATAGTTAGTATTTACCCGTATCCCTCCTAAACTTATAAGTTAATCCTGCAGTCCCTTTACTTCACTTTTGAAAGTTATTCCTCCTCCGGAGCTATCGCCGCCGTCTCCATCACCGCCATCTTCTTTCTCCTCCTCTTCTATACCGTCACCGTCAACACCACCACCATCTTCATCCTCCCCCTCCTCCTCTTCTTCTTCAATCCATAAACACCAACTCCTTTCTTCTCCTCTTCAACGCCACCGCCACCATCATCAACACCATCGCCTTCTTCTTCCTTTTCTTTTTCAACCCACAACTGCCGCCCTCATTCTTGAAAGAAGAAGGATGGCGGCGGTTGTGGGTTGAAAAAGAAGAGGAAGAAAATGATGGTGGTGATGGTGGCGTTGAGAAAGAAGAGAAAGAAGAAGAAGGCGATGGATGGAAGAGAACGAGGAGGAAGATGATGGTGGTGATGATGGTGATGGCGGTGGTTGTGGCTTGAAAAAGAAGAGGAAGAAAATGATGGTGGTGATGGTGGCGTTGAGAAAGAAGATGAAGAAGAAGAAGGCGATGGATGGAAGAGAATGAGGAGGAAGATGATGGTGGTGATGATGGTGATGGCGGTGGCGTTGCGAAGAAGAAGGAACAAGGAGACGATGGGTTGAAGAAAAAGAAGAAGAAGAAGGCCGCAATGGGGACGGTGGCTGCTGGGGAGGAAGATGAATAATTTTCAAACGTGAAGAAAGGGGCTGCAGGAGTAATTTATAAGTAGGGAGGGCTACAGATAAATACTAACTATAGGGGGAACAGAGAAAAATATTAAAGTATGAAGAGGGCTAATAGAAAAAAACCTGTTGAGATATTAGTAAGACCAAAATACAGGAAAGGCCTAAAAGGATTCTGTTTTGGGTGTCTTCCTTTTTCGGGTAAATTTCACATACCTTTTAACTATTGGCGTTTTCAGATAAATACCTTAAAATCTAGAAATTCTAAACAAATAGCTTTAAATATCCCCGATTTTTCCACTAAAACGCCCTCCGTCAGTTATCCATGATCGACAAGGCTTTTTAAATACCAAAATACACTTGTTAAAGTGGCTTTCTTGATTTTCCTTCCCTTTATTGTTTTTCTTGCCATTTCACCTTCTACAGAATACCTTTTTCTCTCTCGAAAAACTAACCTTGCCATCAAAATCTACCGAACGTAATGGTGTCAAGGACCTATCTTGTAAACCAATAACTAAAGGTATTTATCTGTAAATTTTCAACTTCAAGGTATTTATCAGAAAATGCCAATAACTAAGGGTATTTATGTGAAATTTAGCCTTTTCTTTTGGGGGGAATATGGACCATAGAATTGGAGTTGTCAGTATGTCTTTAATGTGCTTCAAAATCAAATCAAATCAATAGTTAGGCTATGATGTCTCCCTTTCTTTTGGACTTTTTATTTGTCCAGAAGAATATGATAGATGCCAACTAGTTTTTCAGATTATAGCAACGCACCACTCTTTCTTATCTGTAGTTTCCTCAACCAACAATTTGGAGTTGATTAAAAGATAATCTTCTATGGATGCCTGTGTTAAATAGAATTAGACTACGTTGTCAAAGTTATTTTCAAAGTAGAGTAGAGCTTAAAATTAGAGAAGAGTTGGAGGAGTGATGGGCTTTTACTTTTAATGATAAGTAGGTTCCAACAATAAGACTCAAGCCTTGTTGAGGTTTGGCACGTCTTATATCTTATACCCATGGACTTCCAACGTGGGACTATGTTATCCACATCTTAACATATGTCATAATGAGGAAAAGGATAAAATGATCGAGACAAGGAATAGGTGAAATATGTGACTTCTAGCAAAAGAGAACATTGTTAAGATTCTACTGGAATATAATGAGACAATGAGAAGATATCATCATAACTTTCCACATATGACTGAGATGGAAGAGCATGACGTCTGTGACGGACAAATTAAATGGAAAATTCTAGGCATGCACCAAGACAAGGCAACCATAGACCCTAGGTCCAATCATACTGCAACTCAAATAACAAGCGTGAGTAAGTTTCAATGTGATCTTAAAATCTAAGCTGATATGCTTGGATCAAATTTCAAATTTATGTTCACCTTATGCCTATTTAAGAAAAAAGAGCCTGGGTGTCCCAATCGAAGAAACTTTGACAAAGAAGCATGTGATTGGTCAAAACAGTGGTGCCCAAAAATATAAAGGGCCAATGCACCTCGATAGAGACGAAGATATTTCCGGAAATGGAAAGATTTAAAGGGCCAATACGCATTTTACCTTCAAATGGGCTCAAGGATGTATCTGTCAATTTCCATAACCTGCTAGACCCAGTATCAACATTGATTAATGGAGATGTTAAGTAACCGATACACGATCTGTTAAATAATGAGTGAACTCTCTAAGAATGTTGAAATGACGGGCAACAATACTTTAATACATGGTGCATTGTTAAGAAGTGGATGGATCTCCCATAGAGAATAAAATTAAGAAGAACCAATCTATAATTAGTTTCGGCTGGTGCAACAGATTGAGTAATAATTCAGGAAGAGGAGACCGATCCTATTTATGAACACTATTTATGAACAAGAAAATGTTGAGTCTCATATGAGTCTAATCTTATTTATATATCAAAAAGATAAACTGATCAAGCCTGCAAAGGGCGAAAAAGCAACCTGCAAATATGCAAAGATCCTTAGAAGAAACTATTGCTTCTCAAGGGCGAAAAAGCGACCCTGAAATAGCAATCACCATTTGCTACCGTAACAATATCACCGTAATAATATATAAGTCGGCTTAATGACCCAGAAGAAATAAATAGACTTTCATTTATAACAATAGGTTCCGGTGCTTTGCATACGTATAATTTGCAGTCTAATGGTTTTCTCTAGCATAATATAATTTCCTTTTTGATTTCACTCTTTGATAGGGAGTTTGGTACAGATACTGCTAAGAAATAAATAGGAAATTCGCACTTTAAGAACACGCTTTCAACACAAGTAAAAGCTTGATGTAATCTATAAGGAGAACTGTACATATGACTGCTTTTTTTTTTTTTTCCTTTTTCATCTGTATACATCAAAACATCAGACTGAGCAGAGCAAAACCATTGTAGACAGAGAGGAAGGCTAAACATGCCCAAATAAGAAACTGATAAATGAGCATAAAGTAAGTTGAGATCATACATTCCAACAAGGTGAATTAACACAGGATAACAAATACAGCCTCATTGGATTGGTAAGGATGTGTCAATGTTAGGTCTGAGTCGTATGATATAAATACATGCACATGCAGAAGTAGATACATAAATGCCACATCATATATCATAAGGGCTAAAAAATAATAATCCTGGCATGCTATTTTAGGAGACAAGTGGATAGGCAGGAGTAATCCAGGCACATGGTTTTCTTTGTACTCTAATTATGAAGCTAAATTATGATAGTGGTACATGTATCCACCGTGAGAATGTAATTATGAATCCAATAGAAGGATTGACATTGATGATGCTCAATAACGGTAATTCCTTAGATCATGACACGTGGCGGATGACGTGTCACAGACGTAAACCAGTTAGGCCCCTGAGGGCCACGGAGAAGGAACAAGGGTGCTACAGTGGGGGCTTCCCTCGAACCCCGTCTCCGAGGTTGCACCCCACTCCTTGCCCCCGAGCACTTCAGCAGCCACGCCAACTGTCCCTCTACTCTACTCCGAGCTATCACAGGCCCGAGCTTCCTCGGCCATCGGCTCGCCTCCGAGCCTTCTTTCGGGATGAGCTTCCTCACCCTCCCAGCTTGCCTCCGAGCCATCTTCCGGCCCGAGGAGTCTTCCGACCTTCGGTGGCCTTCCAGACCATCCACAGCTCACCTCCGAGCTGTCACAGAATTAGCCTCCTCG
Organism: Agapanthus africanus; assembly: GCA_030015575.1. Lineage (NCBI taxonomy): Eukaryota > Viridiplantae > Streptophyta > Magnoliopsida > Asparagales > Amaryllidaceae > Agapanthus > Agapanthus africanus. The sequence goes on from CM057341.1 coordinate 41,149,655, forward strand.
GCCCCCTCAGCTCGTCTTCGGGCTTTAGCAGAACCAGGACACCACGGCCTCCCGCTCGTCCCCGAGCTTCCCGCCGAGCTCATCCTCCTCGGTCTCATCCTGACCGACCCGCAGCGCTGATCGCAGGTGCTTCCGTCTCGCCTCCGCGAATCGCACCATGCGCGAGATCTCCGCTGCCCACGATCCCGCGTTCCACGCCATCACGATCCCCATTAACGAGCATGTCTCGCCATTAATGAGAGATCCTGCCCATCACGCGGGCGTGACGTCGAGAGCATAACGGCCGGCGTGATTCTCGCATCTACCTGCCTGTTGCACCGCTATATAAACCTCTCCTTCAGACAGTTCTAGTAAGTGATTTTCCACTCACCAGGTCGTTACTATGCTCGAATGTCCTGTTTAACTTGATCGTCGGAGGGTCCTCAGTGGTACAACCACCTCGGGACTTTCTTGTAGGTAGCTCGGCCCTAACAACCTCAAACCTATTGAGATCCACACACTCCAACAGCTATCCTCCAACTTAAATCTCGGACGTCCATCATCGCCAACAGCGGATCAACGGAAGGAAACATCATGATGCGATCCGCACCGCGTCAGCTGGCGCCGTCTGTGGGAACTCTTGATTCACTCAACAAAGTTCATCTTCCGATCTCAACCCAATGGCGAGCGGTCACCACGACGATCCAAGCACTAGCCGACGCCTCTCCCACAACGGAGGTGCGGACGAATCTCCTCCCCCGAACGCCATCAACGCCTTAACCGCTCGGATAGATCGAATCGCGTCCGTCGTGGACGCGCTCGTCCGTGTCCAAACGGCGGGGCCAGCTCTCCAGGTCGCCGCTCCCCTACCTCGGGACCGGGACCCCTGCAGAGGGAGAGAAGACTCTGCTCGCGTCGGCACTGCCGACCACCGCCTCGCTGCCTCTCACGGCCGCAGATCTCCCGGGCCGACATATTCTATGACCCGCTGGGCGCCGCACAGTGCAACCCGAGGTCCGTCGCCAGAGTGCCTCGCCCCGAGCTCCTGCGCGCTCCTGTCCCTCCCGAGGGCCTGTTCCCCATACTTACACCGGGAAGGTCGGACAGAACCTCCTGAATCGACTGGGCGGCTTCACTGCTCGGTCCGTCCTTAGCTGGTCTCTTCCGGTCCTTCCAGCGCTAAGGATCGAAGCCCTCACCAAGAAGCAGCCGAGCAGCTATCCCTGGCTGGTAGTTCCTTACCCACAACGCCAGGGATCAAAGCCCTCATCAAGAGGCAGCCGAGCGGCTATCCTGCTCGGCTATCCCTGGCTGGTAGTTTACTGCCACACAGCGCCAGGGATCGAAGCCCTCATCAAGAGGCAGCCGAGCGGCTATCCTGCTCGGCTATCCCTGGCTGGTAGTTTACTACCACACAGCGCCAGGGATCGAAGCACTCGCCAAGAGGCAACCGAGCAGCTTCATTGCTCGGGCCATCCTTAGCAGGCCTCTTCCGGCCCTTCCAGTGCTAAGGATCGAAGCCCTCACCAAGAGGCAGCCGAGCGGCTACCCTGCTCGGTTATCCCTGGCTGGTAGTTCCTTACCCCACGACGCTAGGGATCAAATCCCTCGCTAAGAGGCAGCCGAGCGGCTACCCTGCTCGGTAATCCAAGACTGGTAGTTCCTTACCCACAACGTCAGGGATCAAAGCCCTCATCAAGAGGCATCCGAGCAGCTACCCTGCTCAGCTATCCCCGGCTGGTAGTTTACTGCCACACAGCGCCAGGGATCGAAACCCTCGCCAAGAGGCAACCGAGCAGCTTCACTGCTCGGGCCATCCATAGCAGGCCTCTTACGGCCCCTCCCGCGCTAAGGATCGAAGCCCTCATCAAGAGGCAGCCGATCGGCTACCCCTGCACAGCTATCCCTGGCTGGTAGTTCCCTACCCCATAACGCCAGGGATCAAAGCCCTCATCAAGAGGCAGCCGAGCGGCTACCCTGCTCGGCTATCCCCGGCTGGTATTTCACCGCCACACAGCGCCAGGGATCGAAGCCCTCACCAAGAAGCAGCCGAGCGGCTACCCTGCTCGACTATCCCTGGCCGGTAGTTCCCTACCCCACGACGCTAGGGATCAAATCTCTCGCCAAGAGGCGGCCGAACGGCTATGCTGCTCGGTTATCCTTGGCTGGTAGTTCCTTACCCACAACGGCAGGGATCAAAACCCTCACCAAGAGGCAACCGAGCGGCTACCCTGCTCGGCTATCCCTGGCTGGTAGTTCCTTACCCACAACACTAGGGATCAAAGCCCTCGCCAAGAGGCAGCCGAGCGGCTACCCTGCTCGGCTATCCCTGGCTGGTAGTTCCCTACCCCATGACACCAAGGATCAAAGCCCTCACTAAGAGGCAGCTGAGCGGCTACCCTGCTCGGCTATCCCTGGCCGGTAGTTCCCTACCCCACGACGCTAAGGATCAAAGCCCTCGTCAAGAGGCGGCCAAGCAGCTACCCTGCCAGGGATCAAAGCCCTCACCAAGAGGGATCAAATCTCTCACCAAGAGGCGGTCGAGCGGCTATCCTGCTCAGCTATCCCTGGCTGGTAGTTCCTTACCCACAACGCCAGAGATCAAAGCCCTCACCAAGAGGCAGCCGAGCGGCTACCCTGCTTGGCTATCTCTGGCTGGTATTTCCCTACCCCACGACGCCAGGGATCAAAGCCCTCACCAAGAGGAAGCCGAGCGGCTACCTTGCTCGGCTATCCCTGGCTGGTAGTTTCCTATCCCACGACGCCAGGGATCAAAAGACCTCGCCAAGAGGCACCGGGCAGTAACCCTGCTCGGCCCGTCCTTAAGTATCAAAGCCCTCGCCAAGAGCACCGGACAGTAACCCTGCTCGGCCCGTCCTTAATAGGCCTCTTACGGTCCCTTCCGCGCTAAGGATCAAAAGCCCCCATCAAGAGGCAACCAGGCCCGCTCTTGCTCGGTTATCCCTGGCTGGTAGTTCCCTACCCCACAATGCCACCGGGCAGTAACCCTGCTCGGCCCATCCTTAGTAGGCCTCTTACGGCCCTTTCCGTGCTAAGGATCGATGCCCTCACCAAGAGGCAACCGGGCCCGCCCTTGTTTAGTTATCCCTGGCTGGTAGTTCCCTACCTCGCAACGCCAGGGATCTAAGCCCTCACTAAGAGGCAGCCCAGCGGCTACCCTACTCAGCTATCCCCGGCTGGTAGTTCCCTACCTCGCAACGCCAGTGATCTAAGCTCTCACTAAGAGGCAGCCCAGCAGCTACCTTGCTCGGCTATCCCCGGCTGGTAGTTCCCTACTTCGCAACGCCAGGGATCTAAGCCCTCACTAAGAGGCAGCCCAGCGGCTATCCCCGGCTGGTAGTTCCCTACCTCGCAACGCCAGGGATCCAAGCCCTCACTAAGAGGCAACTGAGCAGCTTTACTGCTCGGTCTATCCTTAGCAGACCTCTTACGACGTACCAACGGCAAGGATCAAAGCCCTCGCCAAGGGGCTACCGAGCAGCTACCCTGCTCGGCGCATCCCCCAGCGGGCAGCCTCCTGCCCATCGGACGCTGAGGATCCGAAGCCCTCTTCGTGAGGCCGCCGAGTTTCTTCCTGCTCGGCGCATCCCCAGCGGGCAGCCTCCTGCCCATCAGACGCTGATGATCCAAAGCCCTCTTCGCGAGGCCGCCGAGTTTCTTCCTTCTCGGCTTATCCCCTGAGGGCAGCCTCCTGCCCATCAGACGCCGAGGATCTGAAGCCCTCCTTACGATGCCGCCGAGTTTCTTCCTGCTCGGCGCAGCTACCCTGCTCGGTCATCCATGGCTGGTAGTTCACTACCCACCAACGTCAAGGATCAAAGCCCTCGCCAAGAGGCCACCGAGCAGCTATCCTGCTCGGCGCATCCCCAGCGGGCAGCTTCCTGCCCATCGGACGCTGAGGATCCGAAGCCCTCTTCGCGAGGCCGCCGAGTTTCTTCCTGCTCGGCGCGTCCTCAGTGGGCAACCTCCTTCCCATCAGACGCTGAGGATCCGAAGCCCTCTTCACGAGGCCACCGAGTTTTCTTCCTGCTCGGCGCATCCCCAGCGGGCAACCTCCTGCCCATCGGACGCTGAGGATCTGAAGCCCTCTTCGTGAGGCCGCCGAGTTTCTTCCTGCTCGGCGCATCCCCAGCGGGTAGCTTCCTACCTTACAAAGACACAGATCCAAGACCCGCCGAATAGACTCATACTCAATGCACGATCAGCGCCTCAACTCCGACAAAGGGAGGATACCGACCTTCCCATACTCGTCCTTCGTTCGAATCATACTCGATGCGCGACAACAAGAATGCCATGTCGTCCTCGAACAATCCACCACAAGGAATTACCAGTGCGAAGTCGTACAGAAAGAACCAAGCAGTCCACTCTCGACCCGAACCACAAATAGATCAGAATGAGAGTGGGGGGCTAATGATGATGCTCAATAACGGTAATTCCTTAGATCATGATATGTGGCTGATGACGTGTCACAGGCATAAGCCAGTTAGGTCCCTGAGGGCCACGGATGGGGAACAAGGGTGCTACAGTGGGGGCTTCCCTCGAACCCCGTCTCCGAGGTTGCACCGCACTCCATGCTCCCGAGCACTTCAGCAGCCACACCAACTGTCTCTCTGCTCTACTCTGAGCTATCACAGGCCCGAGCTTCCTCGGCCATCAGGCTCGCCTCCGAGCCTTCTTTCGGGCTGAGCTTCCTCGGCCTCCCGGCTCGCCTTCGAGCCAGCCTCCGGCCTGAGGAGTCTTCCGACCTTCGGTGGCCTTCCAGACCATCCACAGCTCACCTCCGAGCTGTCACAGAATTAGCCTCCTCGGCCCCCTCAGCTCGTCTCCGGGCTTTAGCAGAACCAGGACACCTCGGCCTCCCGCTCGTCCCCGAGCTTCCCGTCGAGCTCATCCTCCTCGGTATCATCCTGACGGACCCGAAGCGCTGATCGCAGGTGCTTCCGCCTCGCCTCCGTGAATCTCGCCATGCACGAGATCTCCGCTGCCCACAATCCCACGTTCCACGCCATCAGGATCCCCACTAACGAGCCTGTCTCACCATTAATGGGAGATCTCGCCCATCACGCGGGCGTGACGTCGGGGGCGTAACGCCCGGCATGATTCTCGCACCTGCCTTCCTGTTGCCACCACTATATAAACCCCTCCTTCAGACGGTTCAAGTAAGTGATTTTCCACTCACCAGGCCGTTACTCTGCTCGGATTTCTTGTCTAACTTGATCGTCGGAGGGTCCTCGGTGGTACAACCACCCCGGGACTTCCTTGCAGGTAGCTCGTCCCCAACAACCTCAAACCCATTAAGATCCACACACTCCAACAGCTATCCTCCAACTCAAATCTCGGCCGTCCATCATCGCCAACAGCGGATCAACGGAAGGTAACATCTTGACGCGATCCGCACCGCGTCAGACATTTTAAAAGATAATCAGCTATCATTGTCAAGACTGTATGCACATTCTATATTTGAATCAATTCTAAGTATTCTTTGTTGTAAAACTGTTGTACCACACGGTGATCTTTCTGACAACGAAGGAATCACTTAAGCACAGCCAAACAAATAAATGATATAGCGCGACAGAATACGAAATAGAATCTAGTGTTTTGGAATCGAATGGAAAAGATATAACGGACGGCTAATCAAACTAGTCAGAAAAGAGCACACCAAGAAACCGGCACACAAGATATACCCAAGTTCGGCCCCCAACTGGACCTACTCCTGCAACCGCGACGAGAAACTTCCACTAAAGAAAAAATTACACGAGATTATACAAGCTCTCCCACCCACACAAAGCTCGTTACAAAGAGAATACTCCAAGGGAAACTCTCAATACAAATAGCAGCTTAAACAAAATAAGAGAAGAGAACAGAGCAACTCTATGTACAAAACTCTTCAACTCTCTCTGTATTTTCTCTCACTCACACAAAGTTCTCCGGGGAGATTGAAGCCCACTTATCATGCCCCGCTTCCCAAAATACATAAATACGGAACGTAAAAAAACCAACCATGCTACCTATGGTAAGAAAATATTCTTTCATAGTCACATTACGGCTATCCATCAGATATTAGGAACAAAAAATAAACATCTATTTATCTTATATCCAAACTGCCACAATAAATAATAACGAGAAAGGTAACGGAAGCAAATAAAGAACCAATAAAAGAAACAATATCCTAGGCTTGTCCTTTACGGGATCACAACGATAAAACGATAAGTCCAGAACTAAAAATTAAATCTAAAGCATCACTAAACTAAATAAGCGGAAAGCTCTTCACTGCTCGGCAATTCTGTCAAAGTATTCTTGATCCTCCTATGATAAAATCAAAGGATCTAGACCATGCAAAACCCAGACATCGGTGCATCATAGATATCATAATAATAATATGAACATTATGCTATATAGGATACTTTGTTCAAGAGTAAGATTTCATGAGTATAAACAAAAACAGTCATATGTGATATAGCAAGTAAGATATAGGTAGTCAAATATGTCACGTGTATCCTATGGGTCCATATTTCTAGGTTATCTATCCTAAACGTATTTGAAATCAATTAATGTACTTCTCCATGTAACTTAACAGCATATATCCCGTTACCCCCGGGACCACGGACGCAAGATATATCTTGTTACTCGCGGGACTATTGAAAATGTATGAATCAAGAATAATTTATTCCGTTAACCCTTAGAACCACGGAAAAATGCAATATCCTTTTGAGTTACACTTCAGTTACATTTTTTGTTTTCCTATTTCCTCCGGTTTTATGTTCATATCAGGTATAGAAATAATATCTACCTGATTCCAATACAGGAACAAGCAGGTACATGATATATCTATCAAGGCAACATGTTACATCCATCAAGACAATAAGTCAGGATTGTTGGCATCAGTAAGTATTACAGGAAAATAGGTACAAGCATGATAACAATAACAGTAACAGTATCAGGATAACATAAATTCATGAATCAGTATACAAGCATGTCAGGGATAATATAATCAATCAAGTAAAGAGTGAGTATCACAATCGCCTAGCACAAGCAAGTCATGATGTATAATGGGCAATATAGTCAATGCAGTATAATGATAATCGTTAACTGATAAAGATTAACAAGCGTTTAATTGACTGGGTAAACATTGTTAATTAAATATCATGTGTTTTCTTGTAACGATATTTACACGTTAACTATGTAGTTATGATACTTATCTAGATGCGAATACAACCATGATTATATCAGTGACTATAAGTCATTATAACAATCTAACTATATTAAAATAGTCTCCTGTCAAAGATTATTAACATGATATTAATTAAATATATTATTATATTACACTTATTATTACTAAACTAAAACTTATTATTATCACTTAATTAATATCATGAAAGAAATGATAAATATAGTAATATTACGTCATGATATATATATATATATATATATATATATATATATATATATATATATATATATATATATATATATATATATATGCTGTAACTAGTATGTTGCAAATAAAATACTTACCTCGTATGTGACGACGATCAAGACAGCGGAAACGACGACATGATGGCCCGAATGAAGGAAGATCGACACTTGATCTTAGATAGGGATCTCGATATGGTGCTTCGGTTTGAAGTTGGCTCGGCTATGGACGTCGCGAACTTATAGTTAGGGCTCGGGTGCTGGGTTGCTGTAACCAGGGTGCTCGATGAAGGGGTTCTCGGTTGCAGTCACTGGCGAGGAGATCTCGAGTAGAGGGAGATGACTGCAGCTGAAGGTGATGATGGCGTTGGTGTTGGGTTTCCTCTGCACCTACTTAATAGAAAGGAAGCATCACACATGCCACTTTAAAAAATTAGAGGTGTAAAGCAAACAAAGCAAGGATTTTTAACTAGAAGTTTTAGGGTAACAACACAAGCATCTTATACAATGAACCATTTAGTACTAAGTGAAAGGAATACAACCTTTGTAGTCCTTTTTGTAATGACTCCTAGGATCGTTGAGAGGTTGGAAAGCCTTGCTAGTAAGCTCCTACGTCCACGATGATCCACCCGAAGTTCACTAGGTCCAAGCTTCTAGTTCCACTTGATGCAAGAAAAAGATGAAGCTAAACACTCTAAACTAATTGGCTAGATTAGAGTAGAATGATGAAGTGGTGTGTTTTCTTTAGTCAAAATCCTTTCTTTTTAACTCTCTCTCTCTCTTTGGAAAAATCAAGAGAGCTTGGAGGAAGAAGAAGATGAAGGCAAAAGCTTTTGTCTAAAATGAAATGATAAAGCTTGAAATGAAAAATAGAAAAGATAGTATATATATTTTCTATCTCCATTCAAACCATGGTTCTAATAATATCTAGATATTTAGTAAGTGGGTTAAAACCCAAAAGAAAAGATTAATCCAAGATTAAAAGGTAGGTGAAGTATGGTTTACTTTTGGAAGAGTGTAGAAAGATAACCATGGATTAACCCTTTTCTTTTCTTTTTGTTTTAAAATAAATAAATAAATAAATACATACATATATATATCCATATATTATAGTTCCATGTGAGTCTTATATTGCCTTCAAAGATGTATAATCAACCATGATATTTTTGCATGTATGTATCTATGCACATCAACATGTGCATACATGCACATCAACATGTGCATACATGCATGCATTCTTCCTCTTTAATAAAAAGGGTTTGAATAAAGAATAACACTAAAAGTCAAAATATTAAATCAACAATTGATTTAACAATCCGGTCATATCATATACGACCCGACCAATAGAAAAACGCTCGATTAACATACGGTATCACATAGTCGTATTCAATCAGGTCCTTGCGCATATCTCATATGCACACCACATCTTTTCGCCTGGGCTAGAAAACTTCTGTGTGGGACTCTGAGACTCGTCAATACGCCGGCAGTAGGTGATGATCATATCAAATATCCACAAGCCGCAAGCGGTCAGCTAAACGTAACGGCCACCCGGGTATTGGGCGATCAGAAGAAAACAAGCAAAGCTGTCAAAACTCCCCTCGAGCCATCTAGCAACACTTACCGTACAGTCCGGTCTCCTCATCAGATATGTTGCATATCGAGTCTAGGGATGGTATCGTCGACCCCAATAACTTAATAAGTCATGCGGTGTATAGCTAATAACAGATCAAGAAACTACTGATAACGCTTATCGGTAAATCTCAGTAGCCCTGTCCAGGGACTTCCTGTTATAACCAATCGAGCATAGCACAACATCAACCCCCAATACCGGGAGAGACGAAACCCCTCCTATCGCTCATTGCCTCCATGTGTCTCGAGACTGTACCCAAAGTCCACCTGTTTGCACGACTCAGTAGAGCCATGGTAGGGTGGAGATCAAAGTACAGTGGGAGGACACACATGACTCTATGACGATCTTGAGTCTATAGACTAACCTGTACCAGTGTCACCTGAGAACTGCTATCCGACAATAGATATAATACCACATAGGAGTTCTCGGCGAGTCCGTTCAGTGTACCCAGTCTGCACTGAGCACCCGTATATATTCTTTGGTGTCAGCACACCAGATGGATATGGGATCATCCATCGCCCATCACATGGGACAAGAATGGTATACGCTAGTCTATTCTGGAATATCGATACCCCGTCTTGATACACCCACGACTAGGAACAATTCAAGGATATGCTTATAAACTACACGTGTCCCACTAGTATGATCCGCATCATAGTCGCAGTAGTCAAGTAAATATCCCTAGGGCTTTATCAACATGTGCAAATGAATAAAAGCATGGTTAAGTCTACATGTCAGATAAAGTAAACCAGATAGCATACTATCATGTCGAGCAAGAAAGTAATCCATACACACACACACATGTCCAAGCATCCACTATACATATAATGGCCTCTAGGGCATACATATATCCAACAATCTCCTACTTGCACTAAGGCCAATTATTGGTGTATCTCATACCCAACATCTCAAAAAGTCGCTCATGCTGCGGCTGTGGAAGGGCCTTGGTGAGTGGATCCGCTGTGTTATTCTTTATATCTACTCTCTGAATCTCGATCTCTTGGCGATCTATTATCTCCCGGATAAAATGATATCGCCTGAGGATGTGTCTGGACTTCTGATGGGACCTTGGTTCTTTGGCTAATGTCATAGCCCCATTATTATCATAATACAATGGTATTGGATCAACAATAGTTGGAACTACTGCTAGTTCCGCGACGAACTTCTTCATCCAGACGGCTTCCTTGGCAGCATCATTTGCAGCAATATACTCAGCTTCCATCGTGGAGTCTGCAACGGTATCCTGTTTGGAACTCTTCCAACTAGCCGCCCCTCCATTGAGGTAAATACAAACCCTGAGATAGATTTGCTGTCATCCTTATCACTTTGGAAGCTGGAATCGGTAAAGGCCTCCATTTGGAGATCGCTATTACCATACACCAAGAACAATTCTTTAGTCCTTCGCAAGTACTTAAGAATGTTCTTCACTGCTATCCAATATTTCTCCCCTGGGTTGGATTGATACCTGCTTACTACAGCTAGTGTATAAGCAACATCAGGGCGAGTACATAACATCGCATACATTATAGATCCTACGGCTGAAGCGTAGGGTATAATGCTCATGCGAGCTTTCTCTTCATCAGTCTTCGGACAGAAGTCCTTGGAGAGAGTAATTCCATGACAAGCGGGCAAGGCACCACGCTAGGAATCTTCCATACTAAACCTTTTTAGGATGGTGTCAATGTACTTTGATTGGGACAATCCCAATAATCTCTTGGATCTATCTCTATAGATCTTTATGCCCAAAATGCACGAGGCATCACCCAGGTCCTTCATGGAGAACCTTTGTGATAAGAATAGTTTGACCGATTGCAGCATAAGAATATCATTTCCTATCAAGAGAATGTCATCCATGTACAATACGAGGAATATGACAGTATTCCCTACAATCTTCTTATAAATGCATGGTTCATTTATATTTTTGATAAAATCAAACTCTTTGATTGTATCATCAAAATAGATGTTCCAGCTCCGTGAGGCCTGCTTTAATGCATAAATGGATTTAAGCAATCTACATGCTTTCCCGCTGCTCCCACTGTCAATGAAGCCCTCTGGCTGATCCATATAAACGCATTCTTCTAAATCACCATTCAGAAATGCAGTTTTAACGTCCATCTGCCAGATTTCATAATCATAGTGAGTAGCAATAGCAAGTAGAATCCGAATGGATTTAAGTATTGCTACTGGAGAGAAAGTTTCATCATAGTCCAGTCCTGGTCTTTGACGAAAACCTTTCGCTACAAGCCTTGCTTTAAAGGTCTCTACCTATCCATCTACACCAATCTTTCTCTTAAAGATCCATTTGCACCCAACGGGTTTTATCCCAGGAGGTGCAACGTCCAAAGTCCATACTTTGTTGGTGTACATGGACTCCATTTTGGATCTCATGGCTTCCAGCCACTTCACAGAGTCACCACTCGTAATAGCTTGTTGAAAACTAGTAGGGTCATCATCATCCATGATACAATCTTCTCTATCACCATCAATGAGAAACCCATAGCATCTCTCTGGTGGGCGAGAAGTTCTACTAGATCTCCGGAGCGGCTGAGCTTCTTGAAGTTCTACTGCAACATCAGTTTCAACCAATTCGTCCTGAGTAATTTGTGTCTCTAGAACCTCTTCTAGTTTTACCGCATTGCCATCAGTACTGTCTGTAAATATTTCATTTTCAAAAAATGTGGCATGCTGAGCAACAAACACCTTTTGTTCTTCCTTGTGGTAGAATAGATATCCATACGAGTGTTTTGGATATCCCACAAATTTACACATGACCGATCGTGTCTCAAGTTTGTCTGGATTCTGCTTTTTAACAAAAGCCGGACAACCCCAAATCCTAACTCTTTTAAGAGATGGTCTCTTTCCACTCCATATCTCATATGGAGTGGTAGACATGGTCTTGGTTGGAACCCTGTTTAACAGATACATTGTTGTTTCTAATGCATGTCCCCAAAAGGAAAGCGGTAACTCAGCATCACACATTATGGATCGTACCATATCTAATAGGGTACGATTCCTCCGTTCTGACACACCGTTGTGCTGTGGTGTGTAAGGAGGAGTGAGCTGAGAGAGAATCCCATTCTCTTTTAAGAAATCTGAAAATTCTGTACTTAAGTATTCTCCACCTCGATCCGATCGAAGTTTCTTGATGCTCAAGCCTGTTTGTTTTTCTACTTCAAGTTTATACTCCTTGAATTTTTCGAAAGCTTCGGATTTGTGCTTTATCAAAAACACGTGTCCGAATCTTGAGAAATCATCAGTAAAAGTAATGAAGTATGAAAAACCGCCTCTAGCATGTGTAGACATTGGTCCGCATACATCACTATGCATGAGGGTTAAGAGTTCCACAGCTTTTTCTCCGTGTCCAGTAAATGGAGTTTTGGTCATTTTACCTTTGATACAGGACTAACAAGTTGCATAAGATTTATATTCAAAATGATTTAAATATCCATCTTTATGTTGCTTGCTTAGTCTTGTTTTATTAATATGACCAAGTCTACAATGCCAAAGAAAAGCTTCATTTATATCTGAAAATTTTCTTTTATTAGTATGTTGTATATTGAAAATTGTGTGTTGGTTCAGGACGTAAATACCGTTATTTAATGTATCATACCCAATCAACTCTTGATTTAAGTAAATGTTCATAACATTATTTTGCAACACAAAATTATATCCTTCATTGTCCAACAAAGAAACGGATATTATATTACATAGCATACTTGGCACAAAATAACAAGGGTTCAAAACCAAAATACAACCCGAAGGCAACCCCAGGTGATACTCTCCTACGGATACAACATGTACATTGGAACCATTTCCAACCTGCAGAGTATGGTCTCCAGTCTTCAAAACTCTACTGTTTCTCAACCCCTGCACACAATTGCAGATGTGAGAACTAGAACCGTTATCTAATACCCAAGATGCAGAGTTAATTGAAAAACAGTTCTCAGTTACAAACACACCTGAAGCGAAAGCATCACCATGCTTCTTCTTCTTGAGATCAGCAAGATACACAACACAGTTGCGTTTCCAATATCCCGACTTGTGGCAGTAAAAGCATTCCCTTTTCCACTTCCTGCGGCCTCAGATGTGTCTTTCCCCTTCGTCTTTTTAACTCCACCTTTCGGTTTGATGGGTTTCTTCTTCTTCTTTTCCTTGGCTTTGGCTTTTGGGACGGAAGAGGAAGATGTCTCGGTAAGCAGAGTGGGAGTCTTCGCTGTTTTCAGCGTGCTCTCTGCACTTCTCAACATATTGAGAAGTTCAGGCAATGATTTCTCCAAATCGTTCATATTGAAATTCACTATGAACGGAGCAAAGGCGGGGGAGAGAGACTGCAGAACAACATCTGTATATTGCTCATTATCCATAGTCCATCCCAGTTCCTCAAGTTCTTCTATAAGACCAATCATCTTCAGGACATGGTCTCTTACTGATGCACCAGGGGCCATTCGCATCTGAAACAACTTTCGAGAGGCCTCGTATCTCAAAGTACGAGATTGCTCTTCATACAACTCATTTGTATGAAGAAAGATGGATTGCACATCCATCTTCTCGTGCTATTTCTGATGGATGTTGTCTATAGAAGCAAGCGCGAGGCACTTAGCCGTGTTGCAGTTAATATCCCATGTTTTTTGGATCTCCTTATCTGAAACAGATGATTCAGGTCCTGGGACGGGTGGGGCTTTGGTAGTGAGGACATATGATACTTTATCATATGTGAGTACAATGTTCAAGTTTCTCAACCATTCTTTAGAATTCGGTCCTGTCAGTATGTTTTTCTCTAGTAGAAGCTTAAGTCCCGTCATCGGTATCTGCCATTAGGAGAGAGAAAAGAATACACTCAGCGAAATGCTCTTGCAAAGAATTAGATTGGTTTTTATCTTATCTAATCGATGTCTCCCACTGCTTTTATCAAATTTTCTTTCAAAACCTGAAAAGAAAACTAGCCAGGATTAATTACATTCTACAGTTTTGCTAACCGGTCAGCCAGACCAGTGTCGGTACTTTGAGAGAGGTTCCCCGTGCTTTCGCACGGACCTAATTAAAATAAACCTCGTTTTCCCAGAGGTCAAACCCCGTTGACACCTTTCTAGACACCTACTGGATTAGCTAATTGTAAAGTGCAAAACTCTCCTGGGAGTAACTCTTACTCACAGTGGGATCGAGATCCAACTATCATATAGATGGTATGCAATCTCATTGCAAATTTCAACTCTTGAAACTCCCGATATGGTTTTTACCCCTAGTTACTTATGACCTTGGCTATGGTCAACACATCATAAGTACTAGTCAAGTTCTACCCGTCATTTCGAGATTAACTAGACCCACCCATATGACTCTTGATTATGATCAACATAATTACATGAATGTCCTAACTGATCGCATCATATGCTTTGTAGGAAGACATCACTTAGCTACCGTACACTACGCCTTGACTATGATCAAAATACGCAGTACGAATACTAAGTACTCTGCTTCCTAAAGTGACGGAGGGTTGTGGATGGTTTTTATGAAAACCTTTAATGCTTTGAACTTGATCTCGTTGTAGAATCAAAACAGTTTAGAAAATGAGTGGCTTAAGCTCCGCATCTTTTGAAACTTGCATTTTTCATAAAAAGGCTGAGTGGGTTTCAAATTCGATTCTACAATATCTTTTAGGTTTCTTTTACTTTACATTAATCTTATTAATATAGTCCCATCATTTAAGTTCCTAAGCCATCACAGAAAAGAAACAAAAATAGAACGTATACTTATACCATCCGCATTCGCCACAGTGTCCTATTATGCACCGTTAGGTTACTTAACTAACGGCATAGGGGGCGGGACTAGCGCGGGTGTAAAATATAAGAAACGTTTATTATATATCATATATATAATAATAATCCATTCGTCTCAGATACTAAGTAATCACATTACAGAATATCAACAGCAGCAGAAGCACATATGAAAATAAAAAGGATATCTAGGAGGTCCGTATTTTGTATTCAGCCAGCAATAGAAAATACGGATTTCACGATCGCGATGAATAGCCAAGCCCACACCCCTAGACCCCTACGAGAGCGGCAAGTGATCCTGCCAATTCTAGAGTTTAGGAGACCCGGTCTCGACTCCTCGAGATGGCCTCCCACTGAACCCTAGAACCCGGTCACTTGTGCTCCCCTCCTTGGATCTATCCTAATGCGGAAAAGTAAATAATATACAATAATGGTGGCATCAACCTCAGCCCGGAAGTGCCCCAAATGAAAGAATATTACATACAATTAATCTTTACATGAATGAAAATAAACACTCTCATCTCACATAGAACCCCCGGCTATTCAATCGCGACAATCCTGCAAATCATATCTCAGCAACACATAATATCTCATATCATCAACGTAAGCAAGTATGCGTATTCCGATTGCCGTTGATGTATAGCAACGGAATCGGCGATACACCACATACTACGCTTACGGACGCAGAGAAAAAGTGAAAAACAACAATGCAATCACAGATATTAAGACGATGTTTAACGTTTCGATCGAATCAACGTACACACACTAATTATCCAATTGAGCTCAACACTTGAGCAAAGTCAAAATACTCAAAAACCGTACCACGGTGTCTATGAACCAGCTGTAGAAGGAGTTAACCAATGCCTCATCTATGACACCACGGAACTACGGCAAACCCTAAGGTTCGTTCGCGGTTCCGTGGGCATATAATCGAGTTAAGGTTAGTATAGTCTTCTAGAGGGTCCATAGGAATACTTGCACGATTTTACGAATACAATCAACTTCGGAAAATTACAATACTTGGAAATTTCAGCGGGGTAGGAAGTGAAGTGTTCGATGTTCGTTCAAACTGTTAAAAATAGTCTAGGTTACCAATTTAGTGTCAAATAATACGATTACGAATCACTACGAAATATCCCCAAGTCAAAATAATCATCATATGAAAATTGGGCTAAGCAAACAATACTAGAAACCCTAAATTGCAAACAACAGAGCACAGGTGAAAATAGGGGGTGCATAGAGGGTAGGGGGCCGGCCGGGCCGGAATATATGGGGTTGTGCTCGGCCAAAATCCGAGCACAACCCCCCGTATTTCACCTGTGTTCATAGGTTTGCCTATACTCTATTCTGTACATATTTGAAAATTTTTTAGAGCACTTTTTAAAAAATTTCCAGAGAACATATATTGGGTTCCATAATACCGTATTTTCGGAGTCGATTTCGTTTTCGTATTTGTAATAACACCGTGTCTAGAATTCTAGTTTGGCTTTGATACCATTATGGGGTTTCCTCTGCACCTACTTAATAGAAAGGAAGCATCACACATGCCACTTTAAAAAATTAGAGGTGCAAAGCAAACAAAGTAAGGATCTTTAACTAGAAGTTCTAGGGTAACAACACAAGTATCTTATACAAGGAACCATTTAGTACTAAGTGAAAGGAATACAAACTTTGTAGTCCTCTTTGTAATGACTCCTAGGATCGTTGAGAGATTGGAAATACTTGCTAGTAAGATCCTACGTCCACGATGATCCACCTGAAGTTCACTAGGTCCAAGTTTCTAGCTCCACTTGATGCAAGAAGAAGATGAAGCTAAACACTCTAAACTAATTGGCTAGATTAGAGTAGAATGATGAAGTGGTGTGTTTTCTTTTGTCAAAACCCTTTCTTTTTAACTCTCTCTCTCTTTGGAAAAAATCAAGAGAGTTTGGAGGAAGAAGAAGATGAAGACAAAAGCTTTTGTCTAAAATGAAATGATAAACCTTGAAATGAAAAAATAGAAAAGATAGTATATATATTTTCTATCTCCATTCAAACCATGGTTCTAATAATATCTAGATATTTAGTAAATGAGTTAAAACCCAAAAGAAAAGATTAATCCAAGGTTAAAAGGTAGGTGAAGTATGGTTTACTTTTGGAAGAGTGTAGAAAGATAACCATGGATTAACCCTTTTCTTTTCTTTTTGTTTTAAAACAAATACATATATATATCCATATATTATAGTTCCATGTGAGTCTTATATTGCCTTCAAAGATGTATCATCAACCATGATACTTTTGCATGTATGTATCCATGCACATCAACATGTGCATACATGCACATCAACATGGGCATACATGCATGCATTCTTCCTCTTTAATAAAAAGGGTTTGAATAAAGAATAACACTAAAAGTCAAAATGTTAAATCAACAATTGATTTAACAATCCGGTCATATCATATACGACCCGACCAATAGAAAAACACCCGATTAACATATGGTATCACATAGTCGTATTCAATCAGGTCCTCACGCATATCTCATATGCACACCACATCTTTTCG
The DNA here is from genome assembly GCA_030015575.1 of Agapanthus africanus. Taxonomy (NCBI): domain Eukaryota; kingdom Viridiplantae; phylum Streptophyta; class Magnoliopsida; order Asparagales; family Amaryllidaceae; genus Agapanthus; species Agapanthus africanus. Next base: position 41,167,013 of record CM057341.1, read on the forward strand.
CCTGGGTTAGGAAACTTCTGTATGGGACTCTAAGACTCGTCAATACACCGGCAGTGGGTGATGATCATATCAAACATCCACAAGCCGCAAGCGGTCAGCTAAACGTAACGGCCACCCGGGTATTGAGCGATCAGAAGAAAATAAGCAAAGCTGTCAAAACTCTCGTCGAGCCATCTAGCAACACTTACCGTACAGTCCGGTCTCCTCATCAGATATGTTGCATATCGAGTCTAAGGATGGTATCGTCGACCCCAATAACTCAATAAGTCATGCCGGTGTATAGCTAATAACAGATCGAGAAACTACTGATAACACTTATCGGTAAATCTCAGTAGCCCTGGCCAGGGACTTCCTGTTATAGCCAATCGAGCATAGCATAACATCAACCCCTAATACCGGGAGAGACAAAACCCCTCCTATCGCTCATTGCCTCCATGTGTCTCGAGAATGTACCCAAAGTCCACCTGTTTGCACGACTCAGTAGAGTCATGGTAGGGTGGAGATCAAAGTGCAGTGGGAGGACACACAAGATTCTATGACGATCTTGGGTCTACAGACTAACATGTACCAGTGTCACCTGAGAACTGCTATCCGACGATAGATATAACACCACATAGGAGTTCTCGGCGAGTCCGTTCAGTGTACCCAGTCTGCACTGAGCACCCGTATATATTCTTTGGTGTCAGCACACCAGATGGATATGGGATCATCCATCGCCCATCACATGGGACAAGAATGGTATACGCTAGTCTACTCTGGAATATCGATGCCCCGTCTCGATACACCCACGACTAGGAACAATTCAAGGATATTCTTATAAACTACACGTGTCCCACTAGTATGATCCGCATCATAGTCGCAGTAGTCAAGCAAATATCCTCAGGGATTTATCAACATGTGCAAATGAATAAAAGCATGATTAAGTCTACATGTCAGATAAAGTAAACCAGATAGCATACTATCATGTCGAGCAAGAAAGTAATCCATATATATATACATGTCCAAGCATCCACTATACATATAATGGCCTCCAGGGCATACATATATCCAACAGTTGGGTTCTAGGGGTCAAGGGTGGCAGAGTCAAAAGGACGAGGTCATCGGAAAGGTGCTGATGGAGGAGTGACGAAGGTGGTGCGGTGATGGGTTTCAGGCAAGGTCGATGAAGTTGAGGGGCAATGATGGTGGTGCCTGGCGATCGAGAAAGGCGGTGAAGATGAAGACGAGAGAGACGATGATGGTGAGGATGCTTGGGTCGATGATGAAGCGATGTCGTTGCGGCGTTCGAAGGATGCTCGGTCGAGTTGAGATGAGAAGGAAGGGATCGGGGTTGTTAGGTTGGCTGAAGAGATTAGATCGGAGAAGATGATGGTGACAACGGCGAGGGTGGCAATGGAGTCGAGCGATAAGCATGAACGAGGAGGCGTCGACGATCTCGGAAGGTGCTAGTATGAGGAAGAGGAAGTAAAAAGGGTTATATATATATTATTTGTGAGAGAAGGTGATGATGATAGGTTCGGTATATATAGGTTTAGAAGAAAAATTGCTCAAAACCCCATCTAAAGATCTATCTTCTCACAACAAACCCCCATAAGCTTATCTTTAAACGATTATTTAAAGATTAAATATCTTAACATATCTTATTTAAACTACCAAACAAATATATATCTTTGGTTACACAATAATGTCAGACAAATTATTATATGCATATTAATATAAGATATTACTAGATTAGAAAACAAATCTTAAAATACCATTAAAATATTCTAGTAACTAAACACATTCAATATTCTACGTAATGATTAATTTTAGGGATTTTGGTCGAATGTTTAGTTTACCAAACTAATATTAGACGATAAAATCTATGCATACGAATAAGATATATATATATATATATATATATTAGTAAAATAAATATTAAACACTTACTATCATCTATCTAACCAACTAGATAACCATAATTATATTCTATCATGACAAAAGATTAAACTTCAATAATAAATAAAATTAGTTTTATATGCAAGCGGGTCGAGTGCAAATATTGTATCAATTTGAACTAGATATCTAAGCAAGGTAAGATAATAAAATTATCACTCTAACCATCCAAACACCAATCTTAGCCCAATAACAATAATAATGATTTAAATAGACCAAATAATCTATTTAATAAAAATAACGTACTATCGTGTTAGGGTGTTACATTATACCCAACTACAAACAGAATTTCGTCCTCGAAATTCATGGAAACAGGAAAAAGAAAAGAACAAGAAAAGTACGGATTCAAGGAAACAAATATGGAAACTTTTTTCAAATCTCCTCTTCACGTTCCCATGTAGATTCTCCCTGAGAACGATTACCCCACAAAACAAGAACTAAAGGGATCACTTTATTCTTGAGAATCTTTTCTCCTCGATCCATAACAGCCATCGGTTGCTCCTCATAAGTCAAATCATTCATCACCGTCAATTCCGAACAATGTAGGACGTGCGTCTCATCTCGAACATATTTGCGAAGTTGAGATATATGAAACATGTCATGCACACCTGCCAAGGACGGTGGTAAATCTAATAGATAAGCCACTTCTCTAATACGCTCAATGATATCGAAAAGCCCCACGAATCGATGACTAAGCATGCATCGACTACCAAACCGGATTATTCTTCTTTTCAGTGATATCTTCAAGAACACATGATCACCAACAGCAAACTTTAATGGTCTTCTTCCAGTATCTGCCTAACTTTTCTGTCGATCTTGAGTCACTTTCATATGATCACAAATCAAGTTAACTTTCTCCACTATTTGCACAATCAACTCCGGTCCCACCAGTCTTCTTTCTCCAACGTCGTCCTAAAATACTGGTGAGCGACACTTACGACCGTACAATACTTCAAATGGAACCATCTGTATAGCCGCCTAAAAACTGTTATTGTACGAGAACTCCACTAAATTTAAATGATCCTCCCATAAACCTTTGAAGTCCAACAAGCAAGCTCTCAACATATTTTTAAGAGTTTGGATCATTCTCTTGGACTGACTATATGTCTCAGGGTGATAGACCGTATTAAACTTCAAGTGAGTTCCCAAACTTTCTTGTAGACTTTGTTCCCCTCCGAAAGACGGCGCACAAGACTGCGATGTCCTGACGCTGAGATTCGGGGCAGATGCTATTTGGTTTTATCCGTCCACCTCTCCGAAGATGCCAAGTTGATTTATGGCACCGTGTATCGGAGGTTTAGATGGATGCGGCCGATGTAGCAGACTTCGTCAGATTCCCCCTCGCTTGAGGGGTTTTTGATTGTGGGGACGCTCTTCCCTGCAGGCGCAAGCCCCTGCAGTTAATTACATTACCGCATCGCGGTAACAACTTTCTCCTTCTCCAGAATTTCACTTCGTGTCGTGTGTGTTTGTTTTGTTTGTGGTTGCTCGTGGATTGTATACGGGGACTGAGTAATGCCGTCGCCAGTAGGACGTGGATTAGTCCAAATCCGTATTTACTTAGATTTGGGTTTGGTGTTTTTAGTTTAAGGATGCATTAGTCGCGTTGCGGCTAAGATCAACTTAAACGTTCGTTAAGGATATGATAGTCCTGTTTGAGACTAAGATCAACTTAACGTGATAATCCATTTAATATCTGGCCATCGGGACTCGTCACCTCTCTAACGTCGTTGAAGGATTACAACGGCAGATGTCAGAGGAGTTCAGAGATGTACCCTTGAACCAAGGTTGATTTGGAGTTTTATAGTCCGTTTGAATGTTTAAGGATACGTTAGCCGTATTTGGGGGCTAAGATCAACTTAAACGGGATCGTTTAGATCCGGCAAAAGAGCATTTGGAGGCTCTATTGTTCCAGTTTAGGGACGTAGTGGTCCATAGATAGTTTAGGGACGTTGCGGTCCATGTTCCAGTTTAGGGACGTGGTGGTCCATATTCCATTTTAGGGACGTGGTGGTCCGATATTAGTTTAGGGACGTTTCGGTCCGATATTAGTTTAAGGACGTTTCGGTCCAATATTGATATGTGGTTGTCGGGACCCGCCACCTCTCTGACGTCGTTGAAGGATTAAAACGACATGTGTCAGAGGAGTTCAGAGATGTACCCTTGACCCGTAGTAAATTGATTTAAGAGAGCAATCTTGCTCAGCCAATTTAATTTAAGGACTTATGGCCAAAATTGGGCTAAGTCCAGTTTCAACATTTTTTATTTTTGACCTGTGCTAGGGCTTTACCTCCTTTTAGTAATGCACTGCATTATTCTTGTTTTGATTGGGCTTTGCCCTTTTATAAATGATGCAGAGCATCTATTTTTTTGTTTGGGCTTTGCCCCCCCTTTTAAAATGCATAGCATTTTTTATTAGGCCTGTTAGGCCTTTTAATTGGGCTCTGTCCCTTTTCTTTAATAATACAGAGCATTAAATACTCTGACAGTGCCCCACGTGGCTTGTCAGGCGCTTTGCGCTAAGTATTGAGCGCAAACTCATATGGTGGTGACACGTGTCACGCTCTGGTGAGCGCAAGCGCAGTGCGCTGTGCTAGTGCGCTGCTGACACGTGGCACGCTCTGGTGAGTTGCGCCAATTCTAGAGAGCAAAGCTCTATTTCAAGAGCGCGTAGCGCAAGTGGTCCTATAGCTGACACGTGGCGCTCTCTTAAGAGCGCAACAGCGCAGTTTGGAAGTGCAGAGCACTAAGAATCTTTTAGATTCAAGAACAGAAGTGCAAAGCACTATTTAATTTCTTGATCTAAATTAGGTCAAAGAAAAATAAATTTTTCTTTTTTGTTTCAAGAACCAGGGGTTCATAAAAGTGCAAAGCACTATTTTTTATTTTGTTGTTTTCTTGTTTTTTAAAGAACCAGTGGTTCAAAAAGAAGTGCAAAGCACTGTTATGTGAAAAAAAAATTGATCTGGTCTTTAGATCAATGATTTATTTAAAAGGGATTTCTTCTCTCTCGTGAAGGTTTTTTTTACCTCTTTCTTGAAATTTTCTCAGAGTTCTCTCTGTTTGAAGCTCTTGACTTTTTTTTTTAAAGAAATGTTCATGCTTTTGAATTGAGGCCTAAGGTCCTTTTTATAGTGCCCATAAATTAGTTAAATTTGTTAAAGAAATCCTTCTCTGAGTGATTTGGGGAATTTTCCCCATCGTTGGATCTTTGATCCAAGGGCTTCTGCTTTGCAGAAGAAAATCTTCTTGTTTTAACAAAAACAGAAAAGATTTCTTAGAAATTTAATTCTGTTTGGCGCAGATGCCGCAGCGCGTGACACGTGTCGCGCAGCGCACAGCGCAGCGCAACTGTGCTAGCGTAACTGCGCTGACACGTGTCGCGCAGCGCACAGCGCAGCGCATCTGCGCTGACACGTGTCGCGCAGCGCAGTGCTTGCGCAGCTGAAGCGTTGCTTCATTAAAATAGAGCTTTGCTCTGATTGGGCGCGCCTTCTTGGACGCTGCGCTGACGTATTAGCGCCTGACATGTGGCGCGTTGCGCCCGAGATTTGAAACGTTGCTTCAAAGTTTTGAATTTTGAATTTCAACAGAGATTTGCTCTGATTGGGCGAAACAAATGCCCCCCACCGTTGCGCTCACGTGGCGCACACGTGAGTGCAGCGGTGGCAAACTCCTGATCGTTGGATCAAGGGGTGAGCTCAAGGGGCGCAAGCGCCTTATAAATAGGAACTATGGCCCTTTAGAAAACTTCACCATTTTCTAGATTTTGATTCCAGAGCTTTGCTCTTGCTTAGAACTTCAGAGCTTTGCTCTCGTTTCCAGAACTTTAGAGCTTTGCTCTTATTTTCCAAGTTAGAAAACTTTAGGTAAAAATTAATTCTAATCAAATTAATTAATCTTAACCAAAGAGCTTTGCTCTCACAGATCTTTTGATCTAAAGAGACCCCCATTGGGGTTTCATAAACAGAGCTTTGCTCTCAAACACTTATAGATCTGCAGGGTTCTTGTTCATGGGTTCTAACCCATGAACAGAGCTTTGCTCTTGGATCAAGTGTGGATCTTTTAGATCTGCAAAATGAAGAACTTATCATAAGTTTTCATGGATTTTTCAAGGTCCCAAAAATTTTAAAATTTTTAAGTGTTAAAATTTTCTGATGGATCTTTTCCATTATTATCATAGAGCTATGCGCTTTTAAGGAATTTTATTCCTTTGAGACCAGAATTTGACAAGTGTCATTCTGTGACAGAGCTTTGCTCTGAAAGAGGAGATTTTCTCCTTGTCTCTAGGGATTCTTCCCCCCTTTTTTTTATAAATGGGAATGTTTTCCTGGGGACCAACTGACAATCTCATCCAATGATGAGATTGTCTTATTAACTGACGTACTGTCATCTAGATTTTGTGGGTCCCTCTTTGGTCTCCTACTCACTGCACTGTTGTGTGGTGTAATTAATTAATTTTAATTTAATTTAATAAATGCATTTTCTTTTTTTATACGCCAAACGTTGGAATTACAACACTAACGGCTAAATTGTTCTTTTGCAGCGATCATGTCTCTAGACACTTCATTCCCGTTCGTCCGCTCGGAGGAGGGATTTCCCGAGGCACCCTCGGACCGTGAAGTCCTGACCATGATTAGAGAATACGACCCGGAGTACAAGAAACTCCACCTTTGGGGGTCTTGGTATAACCAGATCATCATGGGCCGACGGAGCTTCACATGCGCAGTGCCGTCAGAACCCATAACGGCGATTCATTACGCCAACCCACCCCCGGTGCAGTACGCCGTGGAAATGGTGGATTGGACCGCAAACAGCTTTCTTCACCCCGCTATGGATGCGGTTCCGGTCCAACGTCCTATGGTCTTGGATATCCTAGGACGTCGTATCTGTCAGGGCGAGGCGAGACCCTGGGGGCAATCATATAACATTGGTCTGATCCCCCGTCATCCGATTGGCTACCTGCCGTGGGCCCGGTACATCCTGTCGACGAAGAAGTCGCAGTTGATAAGATTAGGATTGTACACCGCGGTCTACGTCTCTCTCTTTCAGTATCCCACGCTCCCCACCTGGTGGTTCAAGGCTTTATTGGAACAGTGGAACATTCCTACCCACACTTTCCTTGCCATGGATCGGGAAGTGTCTATCTCTTTGGAGGAGTTCACGGAGGTATCCGGTCTACCAGTCATGGGAGAACATTATGAGGAGGTGCTCCCGACAGATGTATACGTCTTTGGTGCTAGGCCAGTGGTAAGGGGGTCACGCCAGAGAATGCTGTTCAACATCAATTCCCAAGTTTGATTAAGGTGTTGAACATCTATGAATCTCTCTTTATCGAAAATAGGAGTCGGGGGGTTAACTTTGAAGATTTCACCGCTCGGTTCCTTCGCCCAAGCGTCCTCTCATCAGAGGCTGCCAAGTTTGCCACTCTGGATAACCCTTTCGGTTTAGGTGTGGCCAACCTACCGGAGAAGGAAATAGATCAAAAGGGTTTTTTTCTTCCGGACTTCCCTACTATGTCATTTGCAGAAATCGCGGCCCCTGGAATGGATGAAGATGCCTTTTTCTTAGGATTTCTTGGATTGTGGCTGAGCTGGTTTGCGGTCCCATGCACTCTCATCGTATGCGGCCCTCTGTCTTTTACCAAGCCCACCGGATGGCCATCGGGGTAAAGGTGGTTGTTGGGATCGCGGGCTTTGCGCACCTATATCATGGTCTCAACAGAGCAGCGGATGCTACCGAGCCCGGGGTATCGCACGTGGTCTTCCCGATGCATTACTTTATGTCGTGGTTCGAGCTACATACGGCGGGTGTCTTCGGAATGCATAAAAGGCCCTCGTTTTTTGACAAGTGTGGTTTCCCTCGTATTATTCAATTGATTGGCGCATCAATTGTGACCCCTTCACCACGAAACGCCAGAGGTTTACTGCTTCGCCCTCACACCGTTGGGGTCGGGATGTCCTTCGTTGACAAGGTATTAACCATTGGAAAAGCGTCCACCACTGCGGTGCGACCATTACAGGACTCCTTTAAGGATGGAGCTTCAGTGTTGACGGCCCGGGAGACCCTCCACTTGTATTCTATTAGACCGGGCTTCTTAGTCTTCAGGCAGGGCGGTGCGGCAATCTTCATGAGATATAACCCACATCGTTTTGCCCAACAATTGGGCTACGATCAAGGGGTACCCTTGGAAGCTTTCTTATTGGAACCTGCTGCCAATGAAGAAGGGATGGAGAACGCGTTACATCACTTCATGCGCCTGAACACGGGTTCTCGTTTTTTTATCAGCACGCCGGCCTGCGCTCCACGACTCCTTAATGTATATAAAGAGTGGTACAATCATGCGACGGGGGCCGTTATAAAGGAAGAGAGGCGAGTGTTGATCGACCGTAAAGAAGCACCTCCCGGCACCAACCGTAACGCTCCCTTAGTGCCAAGGACCCCGGTGGCTCCTCTTCTAAAAGATGCCGGGGGCAGACCATCGCGTGCGCGAAGTCCTCCACGTGAGCTGCCGCTTCCTGATGTCACAGATGCACCTCCCGCTCCCTGTGCTCCAGTGGAGACAGTGGTTGTACCCTCGCCGGAGTCTGGCGTGGGTGCGGACATCGGGACCCGTCGTCCCAAAGTGGCTGCTAAGCGGAAGTCGATCCCCCGTGAGCCTAGGGTCGGAGGGCAAAAGAAAAAGAAGTCGCTCTTCGCTGCGGACGTCGTGTTCGGTCAGGAACCCCATGCTCCCTATGCCGAGGGTCTGCTCGAATATGGGACTAACGCAGGATTAGTGATGCCGCCGCCGGACGATACAGACTTGGAGGCTGCTCTCAAAGCTTCAGCATGGTTGGCGAGGCGTAACGCGTGGTTAGCTAAGCTTGCGCAATCAGGTAACTACTAGTCGCCTTTCTTTATTGCAATATATCTTCTCCATTGCCTTTGACTAACGTTTTTCTTTCCTTTCTTTCAACAGGCATCACTGATGAAGAAGCCATTGCCGCTTCTCTGAAGACTTTCCAGGAGGAGGAACGTCTTAGAGCATCTATGGGCCTTAGTAAGTTTCGACTCATCAAGTTTTCATTTTCCTTGCGTTATGGTCGATCTAACCTTTCCCTTTTAATCACAGGAACCTCAATGCCATTCCCTCCAAGTGACGCAGATGTTCTACCGGCTGCCGATGTTCCTGCTTCCTCTGAGCTACCGCAGGAGGTTCGTCTTGAAGAGCCGATGAGAGATGCCTTAAAGGCTCTGGAGGCATCCCTGAACGAGGATGACGACGCCTTGAAGGAGGCATCGCAAAGGTCCATCGCGACAGCCTGGGATGAAAGGAAGCGGCTGAGACGTGAGGCAAAGGCACACAGGGCTGCCTTGGCTATGGGAGCGGGTCCCAGCACTGCCCCTCGTGCTGATACTCCATCTGAAGAGGCCCCTGTCGCCCTATCCACTGCCCGCAGAGAGGTGGCGCGCGCAGTTCGGAGCGCAAACGGTAAATCCACTTTAGGTAATGTTTCTCTCGGAGTTTTTGTTATAAGGATTTTAATGCCATTGGTCCTTATATCTTTCATCTTGCAGGGCCAAGTCCGATCGAGGGGGAGGCTGAGACCGTTGAACCCAAGGAGGAAGAGGAGGCGGCTCCTACCGAGCCTGAGCCGACGGTGGGCAACGTCGCCGAGGCTTCGGGGCCCGAGATAGAGGTTGAGGGGTCTACAGCTGAGAGGGTCATTGATGCCCAGCCTGAAGTGGTGGCAGATGATATGATCATTATAACTGAGCCCATGGTGGTGGCGGATGAGGCGCTCAAGGCCGGCGATCTCGTTGTGATGGTGGGCGATACAACTGCGACTACTGAACCTGAGAGAGTAGTGGGTGAGGTGGCCATGATTCCCGAGGACGAGCCAACCGCTCCTTCTCTGGAATCTGGCAATACTCCAGTTATAGCCCTCCCCGTCTATGGCCCTCCGCCGTCCCCAGGTCTTGCGAGCACGACGACGGTCCCCATCGAGTCGAGTGATGAGGCCACGGGCGGTGGTCTCATGTCGATAGAGGAGGGAGTCGCCTCCGTTTCAGCCGGGAGCTCCTCAGGTAAACCCTAAGTTGCTGCTTTTCTTTACTTTACAATCTTTTCTGACAAGTTCACCTTTTCGTAATGCAGGTGCAGCCAGTGCCAATGCCCCACTGCTCGAGGGAGCGCCTTCAACGACTGCCTTGGCGGTGGTCACCTCTCAACCCTCTCTCATACCCTCGAAGATGTTGGAAGGTATGTGTTTACGATTTATTAATCTTATCTTCCAGACGTATAATTTGTGTACTAAAGTCACACTGTTGTGTTTCCAGGAGTGCTTTTTGATCCTGTATATCAGATGTTGCTCCCACACTTTTCTTTCCCATCCGAGCTTGCTTCTTCCTCTGGTGGCGTTGGTGAGTATGATTTCCGTTGACATCCTTCTTCTTTTTTTTATTGATGGAATTACCTCTAACCTCTTTTTCTCATCTCAACTGCAGTGCTACAGATTGAAGGAGGGGATAAAAGATCAGCTGTGCCACCAGCCCTTCCGACCTTGCCACCTGTCTCAACTGGTACAGTGACCATCACATTGGTAACTTTCCTCTCTTTATTTTCTGTACTGTTATCTGATCGCATCCTGTTTCTTTTCAGCTGTCGTTCTGGCTTCGGCGCCCTTCGAGCCTCGCATTACAATGCCGGCGGGTCCTTATCTGAGGAGTCTGTCTTCAAAAGGCGCCGCGAATAGTCTGCGCATGTTGAGTGACTACGTCGAGGAACTCGACGTTGAAACTCCTACATCTGCCGCAGACTTCGCTATGGTGGTTAACCCGATGCTAGCAATACTCGTGAACTTTCATGATGAGGGCATCATTGCATCCTGGGTTAACCATTGTAAGGAGATCGAGGGTCGCCTATATCAGTTGGAGTCGCTGCTGTTCCCCTCCGAACGGCGGCCTAGACGTTAGGGTGTCCGTGCCTGAGGTTCGGGGCAGATGCTATTTGGTTTTATCCATCTATCTCTCTGAAGATACCAAGTTGATTTATGGCACCGTGGATCGGAGGTTTAGACGGATGCGGCCGATGTAGCAGACTTCGTCAGATTCCCCTTCAGGGTGAGGGGTTTTTGATTGTGGGGACGCTCTTCCCTGCAGGCGCAAGCCCCTGCAGTTAATTACGCTACCGCATCGCGGTAACAACTTTCTCCTTTTCCAGAATTTCACTTCGTGTCGTGTGTGTTTGTTTTGTTTGTGGTTGCCCGTGGATTGTATACGGAGACTGAGTAATGCCGTCGCCCGTAGGACGTGGATTAGTCCAAATCCGTATTTACTTAGATTTGGGTTTGGTGTTTTTTGGTTTAAGGATACATTAGTCGCGTTACGGCTAAGATCAACTTAAACATTCGTCAAGGATACGTTAGTCCTGTTTTGGACTAAGATCGACTTGACGTAGTGATTGATTTAATTATCTGGCCGTCGGGACTCGTCACCTCTCTGACGTCGTTGAGGGATTACAACGACAGGCGTCAGAGGAGTTCAGAGATGTACCCTTGAACCAAAGTTGATTTGGAGTTTTATTATTTATTTAAATATCTAAGGACACATTAACCGCATTTGGGGCTAAGATCAACTTAGGCGGGACCGTTTAGATCCGGCAAAAGAGCGTTCGGACTCTATTGCGCCAGTTTAGGGACGTGGTGGTCCGTCGCCAGTTTAGGGACGTGGTGGTCCATTATTAGTTTAAGGACGTTTCGGTCCGTCGCCAGTTTAAGGACGTAGTGGTCCATCATTAGTTTAAGGACATTTCGGTCCGATATTAGTTTAGGGACGTCTCGGTCCATGTTCCAGTTTAGGGACGTGGGGGTCTATCGCCAGTTTAGGGACGTGGTGGTCTATCATTAGTTTAAGGACGTTTCGGTCCGATATTAGTTTAGGGACGTTTCGGTCCGATATTAGTTTAGGGACGTTTCGGTCCGATATTAGTTTAAGGACGTTTCGGTCCGATATTAGTTTAGGGACTTTTCGGTCCGATATTAGTTTAAGGACGTTTCGGTCCACGAGTTTAAGGACCCCGCAGTCCATATGGGTGTGTGGTCGTTGGGACCCGTCACCTCTTTGACGTCGTTGAGGAATTACAACGATAGATGTCAAAGGAGTTTGGAGATGTACCCTCGAACCGGACGTAAATTGATTTAGGAGAGCCATTTTGCTCAGTCAATTTAATTTAAAGACTTACGGCCAAAATTGGGCTAAGTCCAGTTGAAAGTGTTCAACACCACTATTTATTTTTATTTATTATTTTTTTTTATTAGACCTGTGCTAGGGCTTTGCCCATACTTAAATAATGCATTGCATTACTTCAGGCCATTTATGCCCATTTTGATTGGGATCTGCCCTTTGCTTTATTATGATGCAGATCATTTATTTTGGTCCATTGGACCTTTCAATTGGGCTCTGCCCTTCCAAATAATGCACAGCATTTTATTTATTAGGCTTGTTAAGCCTTTTAATTGGGCTTGGCCCTTCAGGAAGTGAAATGCATTGCATTTGTCAGGCGCTTTGCGCCAATCACTGAGCGCAACGGTGCAGCGCGCTGCGCTGTGCTGTTGCGCTGGCGACATGTGGCGCGCTCTCAGCGAGTTGCGCCAATTCCAGAGAGCAAAGCTCTATCTTAAGGGCACTTAGCGTAAGTGGTTTTATAGCCGACACGTGGCGCTCTCTCAAGAGCGCAACGGCGCAACTTGGAAGTGCAAAGCACTAAGAATCTTTTAGATTCAAGAAGGGAAGTGCAAAGCACTGTTTAATTTCTTGATCTGAATTAGATCGAAGAAAAATAAATTTTTCTTTATTTGAAGAACCAGAGGTTCATGAAAGTGCAAAGCACTATTTAATTTCTTGATCTGAAATAGATCAAAGAAAAATAAATTTTTCTTTATTTGAAGAACCAGAGGTTCTCAAAAGTGCAAAGCACTATTATTACATATATTATTTTTTTTTATTGTTTTTAAAGAACCAGGGGTTCACAAGAAGTGCAAAGCACTGTTTATTATGTAAAGATCATTGATCTTGTTTTTAGACCAATGATCTATCAGAAGGAATTTCTTCTAATCCATGAAGGTTCTTTACCTTTTTCTTGAAATCTTCTCAGAGTTCTCTCTGTTTAAAGTTCTTGAGTTCTCAAGAAAAATGTTGATGCCTTTGAATTGAGGCTTAGGGTCCTTTTTATAGTGCTCACAAATTAGTTAAATTTGTTGCAGAGATCATTCTCTGAGTGATTTGGGGAATTTTCCCCACCGTTGGATCTTTGATCCAAGGGCTTCTGCTTTGCAGAAGAAAATCTTCTTATTTTAACAAGAACAGAAAAGATTTCTTAAAATCTTAATTTAGTTTGGCGCAGATGCCCCAGCGCGTGACACGTGTCGCGCAGCGCAGAAGGCAGCGCAAGTGCGCTAGCGCATCTGCGCTGACACGTGTCGCGCAGCGCAACTGCGCTAGCGCATCTGCGCTGACACGTGTCGCGCAGCGCAGAGCGCAGCGCAGCTGAAGCGTTGCTTCCTTTAAACAGAGCTTTGCTCTGATTGGGTGCGCCTTCTTGGGCGCTGCGCTGACGTATTAGCGCCAGACACGCGGCGCGTTGCGCCCGAGACTTGAAGCGTTGCTTCAAAATTTGAATTTTGAATTCAAACAGAGCTTTGCTCTGATTGGGCGAAACAAATGCCCCCCCACCGTTGCACTCACGTGGCGCGCACGTGAGTGCAGCGGTGGCAAGCCCCTGACCGTTGGATCAAGGGGTGAGCTGAAGGGGCGCAAGCGCCTTATAAATAGGACTCTTTGCCCTTAGAAAATTTTCACCATCTTCAAGATTTTAATTACCAGAGCTTTGCTCTTGCTTGAGAATTTCAGAGCTTTGCTCATTTCTAAAGTTAGAAACTTTAGGTAAAATTAATTTAAATCAAATTAACTTAAATTAACCTTAACCAAAGAGCTTTGCTCTTACAGATCTTTTTGATCTAAAGAGATCCCCATTGGGGTTTCATAAACAGAGCTTTGCTCTCAAAAAACTTATAGATCTGCAGAGATCTTGTTCATGGATTCTAATCCATGAACAGAGCTTTGCTCTTTGAATCATCTGTAGATCTTTTAGATCTGAAAAATGAAGAAATTTTCATAAGTTTTTCATGGATTTTTCAAGATTCCAAATTTTTTTAATTCTTTTAGGTGTAAACATTTTCTGATGGACCTTTCCATTATTACCATAGAGCTATGCTCTTTTAAGGAATCTTATTTCCCTGAGACCAGAGTTTGACAAGTGTCACTCTGTGACAGGGCTTTGCTCTGAAAGAGGAGATTTTCTCCTTGTCTCTAAGGATTCTTCCCCTTTTTTATTAATGGGAATGTTCCCCCCAGGGACCAACTGACAATCTCATCCAATGATGAGTTTGTCTTATTAACTGACGTATTGTCATTTGGATTTCATGGGTCCCTCTTTGGTCTCCTACTCACTGCACTGCGGTGCGGTGTAATTAATTAATTTTGATTTTAATTTAATTAATGCATTTTCTTCTTTCAATGCCAAACGTTGGGATTATAACACTAACGGCTACATTGCTCTTTTTGCAGCGATCATGTCTGAAGACGCTTCATTCCCGTTTGTCCGCTCGGAGGAGGGATTTCCAGAGGCGCCTTTGGACCGTGAGGTCCTGGCCATGATCAAGGCATACGACCCGGAGTACAAGAGTCTCCACCTTTGGGGGTCGTGGTACAATCAGATCATTATGGGTCGACACAGCTTCACATACGCGGTGCCGTCCGAGCACATCACGGGGATTCATTATGCTACCCCACCCTCGGTGCAGTATGCCGTGGAGTTGGCGGACTGGACATCGAAAGGCTTTCTACATCCCGCTATAGATGCGATACCGGTTCAGCGTCCTATGGTTTCGGACATCCTAGGACGTCGCATCTGTCAAGGTGAAGCACGGTCTTGGGGGCAATCATATAACCTTGGTCTGATTCCCCGCCACCCGGTTGGTTATCTGCCGTGGGCCCGGTATATCCTGTCGACGAAGAAGTCACAGTTGATAAGATTAAGACTGTACACCGCGGTGTATGTCTCTCTCTTCCAGTATCCCACGCTTCCCACCTGGTGGTTTAAAGCTTTCTTGGAGCAATGGAATATTCCCACCCACACTTTCCTTGCCATGGATCGGGAAGTGTCAATCTCCCTGGAGGAATTTGCGGAGGTATCTGGTTTACCGGTGATGGGGGAACATTATGAGGAGCTGCTCCCAACAGACGTGTACGTCTTTGGTGCTAGGCCGACGGTGAAGGGGGTCACGCCGGATACTGCTGTTCAACACCAGTTCCCAAGCTTGATTAAAGTGTTGAACATATATGAGTCTCTCTTCGTCGAACATGGAAGTCGAGGAGTTAATTTTGAGGATTTCATTGCTCGATTTCTTCACCCGAACGCCCTCTCTGCGGCCACTGCCAAGTTTGCCACCCTTGAGGACCCTTTCGGTTTAGGTTTGGATAACCTGCCGGCGAATGAAATAGGCCAAAAGGATTTTTTTCTTCCTAACTTTCCAACCATGTCTTTCGCCGAAGTAGCGGCCCCTGGGATGGATGAGGAGGCCTTTTTCTTAGGGTTTCTCGGGTTATGGTTGAGTTGGTTCGCTATCCCAATGCACTCTCATCGGATGCGGCCCTCTGTTTTTTATCCAGCACACCGGATGGTCATCGGGGTGAAGGTAGCTGTTGGGATCGCCGGCTTGGCACACTTATACCATGGTCTCAGTCGAGCAGCGGATGCTAGCGAACCCGGGGTGTTGCATGTGGTCTTCCCGATGCATTACTTCGCATCGTGGCTCGAGTTACACACAGCGGGCATCTTCGGGATGCATAAAAGGCCTTCTTTCTTTGACAAGTGCGGTTTTCCTCGCGTTATACAGCTGATCGGCGCATCGATTGTAAACCCCTCACCACGGAACGCCAGGGGCTTACTCCTTCGCCCTCATACTGTCGAAGCCGGGATGTCCTTTGTCGATAAGGTATTGACCGTTGGAAAGGTGTCTACCACTGTGACGCGGCCATTACAAGATATCTTTAGGGATGGAGCTTCAGTTTTAACGGCTCGGGAGACCCTCCACTTATATTCCATTAGACCGGGTTTTTTAGTTTTTAGGCAGAATGGTGTGGCAATTTTTATGAGGTATAACCCACATCGTTTTGCTCAACAACTGGGCTACGATCAAGGGGTCCCCTTGGAAGCCTTCTTGGTGGAACCCGCTGCCACTGAAGAGGGGATGGAGAACGCAATGCACCATTTCATGCGCGTGAATACGAGTTCTCGTTTTTTTATCAATGCGCCGGTTTACGCTCCGAGACTCCTCAATGTGTACAAAGAATGGTACAATCATGCAACAGGAGCAGTTATAAAGGAGGAAAGGCGACTGTTGGTCGATCGTAAGGGTGCGCTTCCAGGTACCGATCGCACCGCTCCTTTAGTTCCTAGGACCCCAGTAGTCGCTCCTTTAAAAGATGCCGGGGGCAGACCATCACGTGCGCAAAGCCCTCCACGTGAATTGCCGCTCCCTGATATCGCGGATGCACCTCCTGTACCCCGTGTTCCGGTGGAAACAGTGGTTGTACCCTCGCCAGAGTCTGGCATGGGTGCGGACATCGGGACCCGTCGTCCCAAAGCGGCTGCCAAGCGTAAGTCGCTTCCCCGTGAGCCTAGGGCTGGAGGGTAAAAGAGAAAGAAGTCGCTCTTCGCCGTGGACGTTGTGCTCGGCCAGGAACCCCATGCTCCTTATTCCGAGGGTCTGCTCGAATATGGGACTAACACAGGATTAGTGATGCCGCCGCCGGACGATACAGACTTGGAAGCTGCTCTTAGAGCTTCGGCATGGCTGGTGAAACGTGACGCGTGGCTGGCTAAGCTTGCGCAATCAGGTAACTACTAGTCGCCTTTTCTTTATTGCAACGTATTCTCAATTTTCTTTGACTAACGCTTTTCTTTCCTTTCTTTTAACAGGCATCACTGATGAAGGAGCCATTGCCGCTTCTCTGAAGACTTTCCAGGAAGAGGAACGTCTCAGAGCGTCTATGGGCCTTAGTAAGTTTTAATCCATCAAGTTTCCATTTTCCTCGTGTTATGGTCGATCTAACCTTTTTCTTTTTAATTACAGGAACCTCAATGCCGTTCCCTCCTAGCGACGCAGATGTTCTGCCAGCTGCCAACGTTCCTGCTTCTTCTGGGCCGCCGCAGGAGGTTCGTCTTGAAGAGCCGATGAGAGATGCCTTAAAGGCTCTGGAGGCATCCCTGAATGAAGATGATGATGCCTTGAAGGAGGCGTCACAGAGGTCCCTTATGTCCGCTCGGGAGGAAAGGAAGCGGTTGAGGCGTGAGGCGAAGGCGCGCAGGGCTGCCTTGGCCATGGGAGCAGGCCCCAGCACCGCCCCTCGAGCTGATACTCCCTCCGAAGAGCCCCCTGTCGCCCTATCCACTGCCCAGAGGGAGGTGGCGCGAGCAGTTCGGAGCGCAAATGGTAAATCCGCTTCAGGTAATATTTCTCTCAGGGTTTTTGTTATAAGGATTTTAATATCATTGGTCCTTATATCTCTTATCTTTGCAGGGCCAAGTCCGATCGAGAGAGAGGCGGAAGCCGTCGATCCTAGGGGAGCGGAGGAGGCGGTGCCTGCCGAACTCGAGCCGACAGTGGGCAATATCGTTGAGGCCATGGAGCCTGAAGTGGAGTCCGAGGGGCCTGCCGCCGAGAAGGTCATTGATGCCGAACCTGAAGCGGTGGCAGATGATATGATCATTATAACTGAGTCCAGGGTGGTGGCGGCTGAGGCGCTCGAGGTCGGCGATCCCTTGGTGACGATAGACGATACAACCACGGCTACTGAACGCGAGAGAGTAGTGGGTGAGGTGGCCATGATTCCCGAAGACGAGCCAACCGCTCCCTCCCTGGAATCTGGCAATACACCAATCATAGCCCTTCCCGTCTATGGCCCTCCGCCGTCCCCAGGTCTTGCTAGCACGACGACGGTCCCCATCGAGTCGGGTGACGAGGCCACGGGCGGTGGTCTCGTGTCGGTAGAGGAGGGAGTCGCCTCTGTTTCAACCGGGAGCTCCTCAGGTAAACCCCAAGTGACTTCTTTCTTTACTTCACAATCTTTTCTGACAAGTTCACTTTTTCGTAATGCAGGTGCAGCTAGTGCCGATGCCCCACTGCTCGAGGGAGCGCCTTCGATGACTACCTTGGCAGTGGTCACCCCTCAACCTTCTCTCATACCCTCGAAGATGTTGGAAGGTATGTGTTTACGATTTATTAATCTTGTTTTCTAGACATACAATTCGTGTACTAAAGTCACGCTGTTGTGTTTTCAGGAGTACTTTTTGACCATCTTTACCAGATGTTGCTCCCACACTTCTCCTTTCCATCCGAGCTTGCTTCTTCCTCTGGTGGCGTTGGTGAGTATGATTTCCAATGACATCCTTCTTTCTTTATTGATGGGATTATTTATAAACCCTCCCTTTTTTACCTCGACTGCAGTGTTACAAATCGAAGGAGGGGATGAAAGACGGGCTGCACTACCGACCCTTCCAGCCCTGCCACCTGCTTCAGCTGGTACAGTGACCATCACATTGATAAATCCCCCCTTTTATTTTCCGAACTGTTATCTGACCATATCTTGTTTCCTTTCAGCTGTCGTTCCAGTCCCGGCGCCTTTCGAATCTCGCATCATAATGCCAGCAGGTCCTTACCTGAGACGTCCATCTTCGAAAGGTGCCGCGAACAGCTTACGTACGTTGAGTGATTATGTTGAGGAGCTCGACATCGAGACCCCTACCTCTGCTGCGGATTTTGCTATAGCGGTTAACCCGATGCTAGTGATACTCGTAAACTTTCATGACGAGGGTATCATCGCATCTTGGGTTAACCACTGCAGGGAGATCGAGGCTCGCCTGCATCAGTTGGAGTCTCTGCGTCCCGCTCCCGAGGCCTTGGCTGCCAGTAATCAAAGAACAGCGTGGATTGAGAAGAGCGCTCCTTACTTTCACCACCTTGAACAAGAAGTAATTTCAAGGCGTAAAGAGCGAGGTGAGACTTCGAGCAAGTCTGCCCAACTGCATGCTCGGGTGGAGGCCAACGCTGCACGGCTGAAGGTTGCCTTTGAAGGTCTCCTACAGTGTCTTTCTGAAGGGTTATCATTAAGGCAACACCTTGATGTTGTTGAGCGAGCTGCAGCCAGCCAGGAAGCAGCCCAGAAGGCGACAGAGGAGCAACTTTCATCCTTCTTGCAGCAGCGGGCTCAGGTGGAGGCGGAGGTGGCCGCGGCTGTCACTCGAGAGGAAGTGCTGAAGGAAGTGCGAGAGCAGCTTGTGAACTTACTAAAGACGCTTCCTCCTCAATAGCTATCCATTTTTGTATCGTTCGTACTTATAGATAAAAGAATGTATATGTATATATTTTTTTATCCTTTAACATAATGTATCCTGTATCCGATCAAGTTTATGAATAAAAGATACACCTTTTTTGTAATGTGTCATTTCTTGGTCTTTTCCTTCTTTTATTATCAGCATATCACCTTAGCGAACATGGTTGACGGATAGTAGGACACGCATCTTGACTTTCCTAAGAATCAGCGATGGCTTAGATCGCAGGTTCAGATCTGCTGCCTAAGACTTTTCAACTCCATGAGCCGTGAGGGTCTCATGGAGACTTTTCTCCCTACGGATCGAGAGGATCTCGTAGGTGGGTTTTCTCCTTAGGAATCGTGAGGATTTCTAAGTGTGGTTTTCTCTTATAAGTCGTAAGGATCCTGTAAGAGAATTTTCCCTCTTACGAGTCGAGAGGATTCGTAAGTGGTTGTTTCCCTCCTTGTCGAGAATCGACTTCAGAGAGTGAGACCCGTGAATAGTATGCAAGAGACCATTTAGGATTGACTTGCAGGGTCCCATTGTTCAGGAAGCAAGTTTTTGAATCCTTACTGCCCGAGATGTGAGTCAAAGAAGCTCTCGTCACGGAGTGTTTGTATCCGTGAGTTGAGAAGTTTTTCTAGGGATTATTTGTTTCCCAAGCGCCAAGGATTATTTGTTTCCTTGGGGTTTGAAACGAGTCGAGGATTCCTACGGAGGCACTGGTGGCTCTGCGGGTCGACGCGGATCAGAAGGCTCTCGTCAAGAAGTGTTTGTATCCGTGAGTCGAGGAATTTTGCTAGGGATTATTTGTTTCCCAAGCGCCAAGGATTATTTGTTTCCTTGGGTTTTGAAACGAGTCGAGGAATCCTACGGAGGCACTGGTGGCTCTGCGGGTCGACGCGGATCAGAAGGCTCTCGTCAAGGAGTGTTTGTATCCGTGAGTCGAGGAATTTTGCTAGGGATTATTTGTTTCCCAAGCGCCAAGGATTATTTGTTTCCTTGGGGTTTGAAACGAGTCGAGGACTCCTACGGAGGCACTGGTGGCTCTGCGGGTCGACGCGGATCAGAAGGCTCTCGTCAAGGAGTGTTTGTATCCGTGAGTCGAGGAATTTTGCTAGGGATTATTTGTTTCCCAAGCGCCAAGGATTATTTGTTTCCTTGGGGTTTGAAACGAGTCGAGGATTCCTACGGAGGCACTGGTGGCTCTGCGGGTCGACGCGGATCAGAAGGCTCTCGTCAAGGAGTGTTTGTATCCGTGAGTCGAGGAATTTTGCTAGGGATTATTTATTTCCCAAGCGCCAAGGATTATTTGTTTCCTTGGGGTTTGAAACGAGTCGAGGATTCCTACGGAGGCACTGGTGGCTCTGCGGGTCGACGCGGATCAGAAGGCTCTCGTCAAGGAGTGTTTGTATCCGTGAGTCGAGGAATTTTGCTAGGGATTATTTGTTTCCCAAGCGCCAAGGATTATTTGTTTCCTTGGGTTTTGAAACGAGTCGAGGATTCCTACGGAGGCACTGGTGGCTCTGCGGGTCGACGCGGATCAGAAGGCTCTCGTCAAGGAGTGTTTGTATCCGTGAGTCGAGGAATTTTGCTAGGGATTATTTGTTTCCCAAGCGCCAAGGATTATTTGTTTCCTTGGGGTTTGAAATGAGTCGAGGACTCCTACGGAGGCACTGGTGGCTCTGCGGGTCGACGCGGATCAGAAGGCTCTCGTCAAGGAGTGTTTGTATCCGTGAGTCGAGGAATTTTGCTAGGGATTATTTGTTTCCCAAGCGCCAAGGATTATTTGTTTCCTTGGGGTTTGAAACGAGTCGAGGATTCCTACGGAGGCACTGGTGGCTCTGCGGGTCGACGCGGATCAGAAGGCTCTCGTCAAGGAGTGTTTGTATCCGTGAGTCGAGGAATTTTGCTAGGGATTATTTATTTCCCAAGCGCCAAGGATTATTTGTTTCCTTGGGGTTTGAAACGAGTCGAGGATTCCTACGGAGGCACTGGTGGCTCTGCGGGTCGACGCGGATCAGAAGGCTGTCGTCAAGGAGTGTTTGTATCCGTGAGTCGAGGAATTTTGCTGAAGTCATTGGCTTCTTCGGTTGAAATGAACCGGTGAGGTTTGGGGTTCGTCGTCTGACGGAATCCGCTGGGAAAGTATGGTCCATTCTTTGTTTATGCCCTTGGATTATATACAGGGATCGATGTGATCTTAACTGTAGGGCCAAAGTTTTATCATTTCTTCTTTTATTTTCTTTATTTCCGCGATGCTCTATCATTTCAGCTTTTATATCGCGAAGGTCGCGATTGCCCAATCATTTCGGCTATTTTTCGCGGTGCCCAATCATTTCGGCTATTTATTTTATTTTTACTCGTTGCTTTTTATTACGAGTTGCCCAATCATTTCGGCTATTTTGCATGCATACATTTTACTTGCTGCTTTTTATTGCAAGTTGCCCTATCATTTCGGCTATTTCGTATGCATGTGCGGCCTACTGGCTTTTCGCTGTAAACCTGAAATTGGACACCGATTTCGGCATCAGCACCGCTACAACTGAGATATTACCAGGAGCGAATCATCATTTGCCTCTGTCGTTGTCGAACAAAGGTGGCTTAGCGACCAGGGTTAGGGTCCTGTCGGCTAAGGCTTTTAACTTCATGAGCCGTAAGGGTCTCGTGAAGGTATTTCTCCCTACAAGTCGTGGGGATCTTGTAGGTGTATTTTCTCCTTAAGAATCGTGAGGATTCCTAAGTGTTTGTTTCCTCTGTAAGTCGTAAGGATCCTACAGGAGGGCTTTTTCCTTGTAAGTCGAGAGGATTTACAAGGGTTGTTTACCATGCAAACATATCCCTAGTTTCAGATGGGATTTAGTTAGGGAAATGTTTATTCGCGCCCGTGGATTGTATACAAGGGTCAATATTGAACCACTTGTAGGGCAATATTGGAAGTTTGTGGGGGTTTGCTTAAGCACAGGTTTAGGTCTCTGTGACTTAAGACTTTCAAATCCTATGAGCCGTGAGGGTCCCATAAGAGAGTTCTCCTTACGAGTCGTGAGGATCTCGCAAGTGTATTTTCTCCTTAGGAATCGTGGGGATTCCTAAGTGTGTTGTTCCCTTGTAAGTCGTAAGGATCTCACACGGGTGGTTTCTCCTTACAGGGTCGAGAGGATCCTATAAGTGTTTCTTAACGAGGTTGCGCCCTTTCAGGTTTTCACAAGCACTCGCCGGTAGCCCTGCTGTTTTTACTCACGGAGCCCTTTCGGGTTTTCATCCGTGCCCATTTTGCTTATGTGTAAGTCTACGTTAGCGCCCCGGCCGTCTACAGACGCCAAATGCGGAATAAAAACTTTTAAACTGGCGCTATCGTATACTTTAACCCGGATC
The DNA here is from genome assembly GCA_030015575.1 of Agapanthus africanus. Lineage (NCBI taxonomy): Eukaryota > Viridiplantae > Streptophyta > Magnoliopsida > Asparagales > Amaryllidaceae > Agapanthus > Agapanthus africanus. The sequence goes on from CM057341.1 coordinate 41,189,742, forward strand.
TGCCATTATTGCTAAACTAACAAACTGTAAAGAGTGTAGAAAGGTTATACCGAATGATCCGAGTCCTTCGTTCTTTAACCATCATCCCACGCTCCGTTGCGGCTGCTCCGATCTCTTCGATCTCCGATCTCCTTGTCGAGGTGGCACCACATCACTGATTCTTTAAACGGGCTCCCGCCTCTGACTCGAGGCAACTCGATCGTCAAGTTTGCTAAAAGAGACGACCAAGATTGATGTAGAGAATGAGTAGATGACTTTGTCTCACTTCGTCCAAATCCGTGGACGATCGGTTAATGAAGTTGCCGAGGGAATTGGGTGATGGAATGAAATGAACTGTCAAATTCCATACACCCCAAATACTATCATATCTTTTTTCCAAATGAAATCAACAACCATGAGAGAGTGGGGAGGGGCCGGCCATATATATAGAATGAGGAGGGTGAGTGTAGGAGCAAAGGTGGTGACCATAAGAGAAAAGCTTCTCACAAAAGATCTTAACCAAAACAAGAATCATTAAAGCTAAAGCATGACTCACAAAAACACCTCATCAAGTCATTAATGCAACCATTAATGTCAAGATGACTCATTAGCCACTTCATCACTTCTAGAACCTTCTAGAATGATGACTCACTCTTATCTGAAGAAAAGATAAATCCGTCTTTAACCGAATGTTAAAAGACGGCTGATAGAAAACTGGAAACTGGCAACTTCCAAAAGTGATCCTGAAACAACTTTCAGGATAACCCCGAAACTGTATAAATATACCCGCATTTGTATTACGACCGAATACAAATGCAACTGAGACAAAGATATTATACCTACTCAATATAATACTCGGATCCGGCTTAAACCAAAGCCGACCAGTATCATCTGCCCGAAAACTGACACGTGCGTAAACGCACGTGCATTTTCCGAACCCTGCCATAAAACCATACGGCCTCTACAACGTTTCGCCCGAACTTGGGAAACTGTCTGTGGGGGACTCTAATGACTCGTCAGTACCCTGGCAGTGGGTTTAACCACAAACCGTCAGCGGCACTAGCTATGCGTAACGGCTGCCCATGGACTGACCTCAAGGGAGGCTGATGAGCGTACTCAAGGGAGGCCGATGAGTGAACTCATCCAGAAACCCTACTGAGCCTAACAGTGACAATGTATATACAGTCCGGTCCGTTCGTCAATGAGTATCGCATATCCGCCTAGGGGGCTAGTAACGTCAGACCCCCAGAAGCAGTATAAGTCATGTCGGAGTGAAGCCCAATAACACCCTGAGATACTACTGGAGTACCTACCAGTAAATCTCCTGCCACGGCCGTGGGCTATGTGTAATGTCTCTCCTAGACACAGCACGATCTCGCCCCCAATACCGGGAGAGACGAATCCCCTGCCGATCCGCTCACGTGCCTCCATATGGCTCGGGACTGTACCCAAAAGCTACCTGTTTGCACGACTCCTTTGAGCCGTGGTAGGGTAGAAATCAAAGCACAGTGGGAACTCACACGAGACAAATGACGACCTCAGGTCGATGAACTAACCTGTACACATGTCACCTGGGAACTGCTATCTGACGATAGGTATAGTACTAACTAGCAGATTCCCGGCGAGTCCTGTCCGGTGTACTCATAACCCAATGAGCACCTGTATACATCTTAGGTGATCCAACTGACACCAGTGGCTTGTGAGACCGGCCACCGCCCCTCGTCGGGGTCTCGACTGTATACACTAGTCTACTCCGGAGTATCGATGCCCTGTCTCAAAACTCCCACGACTAAGGACCACAATTAAGGATATGCATATAAACTACCCAACTCTCACGTATATGATCGCCATCATACTGTTGGTAGTAAAGCAAGATCCTAAGGGCTCTATCAAAGTGTAACATGCAATCAGTCACCTGAACATGTACACGACTGATAAAGGCAAACCAGATAGCATACTATCATCTCGAGTAAGACTGTCCTACCGGGATAGGTCCTCCGCAATCATTGCAATCACGTACCTGCGATCCAATAATTGACTATGAGGGCACTATCTCCAACAATCTCCCACTTGCACTCAAGGCTAATTATTGCGATGTCGACTACTCACAGCCCGTGTGAAACCGAACATCCAACTCCTCTACTAATCAGTTTCACAAAGCCCGTTTGTAAAACTATTGTGTTCGAGAAATAGCCTCAGTGAGTGGATCCGCCTAGAAGTATCTTTCTTTATCTCTCTTTGTCTCAAGTTCGCGGAGAAAGCCATCTCCCGAATCGAGTAATACCCGTCTTAGAATATGTCTGGATATCTGATGGGACCTAGTTCATAAATGAACTCCAAATCCAAACCTCTTAGACTGTATCGATCACTGAACCTAATCAGTATCCGGCACCATGCCACCCACAGTATCCTCTTGGACCACCTGTCCATAATACTGTCCCTCTTCGTCAGAGGGAAAAACTATAACTCTGACAATCACTCTGTCATCCATGTCACCTTTGAAGCCTGGAATGATAACCGTCTCCCGAAGGAGGCCGCCGTTATCAAATCCGTAGAACATCCACTTATGTTCTAAAACTGCTTCCTTATGTTTCTCCAGGATTGGATTAATACAAACTCATTGCATATAGTGCAAAAACAATATCTGGTGTGGTACTTGACATCTCATGATTGACTCAATTGCCTAAGCAAGTGATCTGCCAATCATGCACTTCCCTCTCCCCTTTAGTCTATACGACACCTTTAGAGAGGGTGACTCCATCACCTGCAGGTACATCACCATGCTAGGAGTCAACTATTCTAAAAACCATTAGAATATCTGTCAAAGTACCCACATTGGGAAACTACCCAAATCCAGATGTAAAACCATAGATCCAGAAACCAGAATGTCAAATATTATATCCATATCCTGTCTGGAGAAACACCTGTGTGACAACCACAGTACAACCGATCGTAGTATAGGAATTTTACTTCCCACTCTGTGTATGTCATCCAGATACCATGACATCACACCCTACTACCTTCTTAACAGATCCATCCCCTATTCTGATTGAAGTCAAACCCATGACTTTCACATCAAAATTAGATGATCTATCTCCGCTACAACTGCTCTAGTCTATAAATAGACATAAGCTACTTGCCCACTATACTTCCGATGCTCCCACTGACTACGACAACCCTCCTACCGGGTCTCATATCCTGGAACAACAGTAGTGTCAAGTCTGGGTAGATAATAACCTCCCTGTCACCGTCCTTGAGGCTGCCGGAGTACCTCTCGGGTGTCTGAGGTCACCCACCATATCTGCGGAGTGGCTATTGGAATGTCAAACCTGATTGAATATATAGGTCCTATTAAATTTTCCGTAATCGTTCGCGGTTCTGGAATCACTTCCAGTTCTACCATACTCCCACTACTGTTTTCTGAAAAAGATCCATTTTACTAAAACTGTGGCGAGTTAAGAACAATATCACTATTGATCTTCCAAATGGTAGAATATTAACCCTCGTCATAGCCAGGGTCAACCCACAAACAGCCATTACAGAAACGTGCCCTGAGTTATCCAGAGTCTGGTTTTAAGCATAAGCTGGACAACTCCCCATACCTTAATATCTTTTAAGGTACGATCCATTCTATATCCAATATAGAAACTTTGGCACTTATTTAATTAGAACTATATTCAAATCATGCAGCTGTCTCCAGTGCATATCATTTTAATGGAAAGAGGCTAATCAGCATTACTCAACTTAGGAATCCATCCAATTATGAGTAACCTGAAAGAGAAACACGTTTCTCAAAACCATCACTATCATCTGAATACCAATCACAAGAATCTACATCTTCAATACTTGTGATACCTGGTTCTCTACTTTATTCTTATACCCACAACTTCTCAAAACTTAGACCATGTATTTCTACGAAACACTTGTCTAAATACTAGAGGAGTTATAAGTAAACAGAACATAGTACGAGGACCTACCCCTTTGTCCTGATGGACACTTGGACAACATACAATACTCTGTATAAGTCCGCTGAGTTAAACAACTCATAACCTGTGCGTCGTAGGTTGAAAACTGTACCCTGGCGATTTCCTCAAATATCACCAATTACAACGAATTTTGATATAATGAGGATGATCACCTAATTCCCAATATCTTACTCCCACTCATCATCTGTAAAACCATACAGATATGAGAATGAAACCTGGTAAATACATACCCTTGGAGTAAGTGTCTAATCGGGAAAACAGGTTTTCTTTAACAATGCACTGAAACATGAAAATGTTTCGTAGGGGTATCCTGGTATTCATAGCAATGCCTCTTCCATAATCCAATTCATGACTTTAACCGTATATTTTATTGCCATCTCTCCAAATCCCTTAATTTGTCTTTAGTCGTTACCTTCTGTACACCATCGTTAGGCTAAATGGTTTTCTTCCTTCCCTACCGTTCGGCACCAGCCTATGGTTTGGAAGAAGACTATCCGATAAGCATAATAGGTGTACCCTCCTAAACCAAGGAGTACTCGTATCTTGAGAGAAGGTGATGATAAAAGACAACTGAATAATACCTTATTCCTTTAAAGGTGAAATAGGAGTGGCGATGAAGTACGCGGTTTTGGTCGTGAATGATATCAGTCGCAATTTACTTTGCCCTTTTTCTAATCCCTTTATTTTGTCTTTACATATTACCTTCTGCACACCCTACTTAGGCTAATTGGTTTTCTTCATTCCCTACCTTTCGGCACCTGCCTATGGTTTGGAATAAGACTATCCAATAAGCGTAATAGGTGTACTCTCCTAAACTAAGGAGCCCTCGCAACCTGAGAGAAGGTGATAATAAAAGACAACTGAATAAACCAATTCTATTTCTCCTGAACCTGGATCCATCCTCGAAGAAGTCCCTTCGAGTTCGTATATAACCATACGATGGATCTATCCAATGGAAGTGGATATCCGTAGTAAAACGGGTGTTCTGAGAAATTCAAAGGGTAAAAGAAGGAGTGGCAATGACTTATGCAACATAGACAATCCAAAAGACAGTATTTTAAGAAGGTTCGGTTAACTTGGTCACTGAGTCATAGTCTAGGGTCGGTCAAAGGTCGCTGCCAAAGAGAGAGAGAGAAAAGAAACACTCTGCATGCACTCTAACCTAGATCAGAATGGTTATCACTTTATTTAATCCGGAAACCTCCCACTGTCCTGTCAAATTCTCCTCCAAACCTAAAGAAGAATCAATCGGGATTACCCGAAGAGTAAACCAACTCATCAGTGGGAATCGGGATCCAACTTTCATCGCATGATAACGTGATGGAATGCATCCACGTTACTCATACTCCAGAAGGTATGCGCATACTTGGCAAGTTTCAGTTTCTTTAGAAACTCGCGATCTGATTTTTGCCCCATGCTCTTATAACCTTGGCGTTAGGTCAAAATGTCATAAGTCACATGCCAAGTTCTACCCATCACTATCTTGTTAATTTGAACCCACCCGTACATGCCCTTGGCGTTAGGTCAAAATGGCAGAACGGCTGTCCCAAACCAACTCATCTATCTATGCAACAATTGAATACCCAGCAGCTACCAAACACTATGCCTTGGCGTTAGGTCAAAATACATAGCTTGAATACTACTGAATACCCAAAAGAAGTGACGGAGGGCTACGGCTGGTTTTTGGCGAAAAACCTTTAGCGTAGTGAACTTGATATCGCTGAAGGAACCTGATAGCTTTTTAAAATATAGTGGCGAAAACCTGTGCTAAAGAGGTCACTCCCGGTGAAGGGATCTCGGCTCTTTCCTCGTGGAATGAGGTGCAGGATATTCCACTGAATACCACGATGCAAAGCAACTTGTAATCGACTATAGTAAAGTTATTACCCTGACGCAAACTTCTGTCCAAGGGGTCTTTCCCGGTGAAGGGATATCAGCCCTTGCCTCGTCGAATGAGGTGCTGGATATTCACACCGAATACCGCTATGCATAACAAAAAGAAACGTCTTTGTAATAACACCTTTTTTTTAAAAATTGTTCCAACAACTCAAACAGGTTTGTTTTACTTTGCATTGAACAGAATCAACGCAGTCCCATCAATCAATCACACCAGAAAAGAACGAAAATAAAATATACGTATATGCCATCCGCATTCGTCACTGGGTCCCGTCATCACCCGTTAGGTTACTTAACTAACGACAGAGCGGGGACTGGACTAGCGCGGGTGTAAAACATATACAACATCTAATAGTATATAAAACAATATACATAATCGCTCCAGGCGTGATAATATGCAACATTACAGAAAAGTAATAAGCATCACAGAACAATACAGATATCTGGGATCCCCGGGTTTCACAGAGCCGCTGCTGAAACCCGACGTTCCCCTGTCATGTGGATAGCCTGTGCAATGAAACCTAGACCCCTACGGGTGCGGCAAGTTACCCGCCAAAACTTGAAGCGAGGTAGTCCTCCACAGCATAGTGAATGGAACACCCGGCACTTCACGGAATCCGGTAAATAGAGCACTCCTCCATGGGTCAACCTGTACCCCCTACGAGTGCGGCGAATAGTCTGCCAATTTTAGAGTGGGGACCCTCTGCCTCTCAAAGCCATGAAATGCGGACCCGTTGCTCTCCAGAACCCGGCTATCCGTGCACTCCGTCGCGGGGCAAAACCTAGTACAGTAATGAAAAATAGTACAATAGGTACATCGACCGCAACCTGGTCGTGCCCCAAAAGAATATTATACAACAGGCAGTGACGGCTGTCCACAAGTTGGACGCTCGCCCCGCAATATCAAATGTACAAATAAACTCAAACTGTACTACCATTGCACACTGCTATCCACCACGCCAAATCCGCAACAACACAGCACAACACAGAACATCAACGCGAATGTCATGTTCGCAAACCCGTCTAAAAGAACTATAGCAATCAAACGCGGTTTACCGATCAAATGACATTCCCGGTCGGAGATATAATGTAAGCACTGTAAATTAACGTGTTTAAATTTCGATCGACCAAATATCAAAAAGTGGGCCCCATGACTTACTGGTGAACAGTAACAAAACCTGGGCCAAAACGATATTTACCAAAAACCCCAAAATCCAACAGAGAACACACAGAAAAAATTTGGTGCACTGATCCCCTAGAACGGCCGCGGATGCGCGGCCAAACCATGGGTTTGGCCGCTAATCCGCGGCGCTCTGGTGAGATCACATGCTCAAATTTTGTCCGTGCGCTTAAAAAACCCTGCACGGATTTTTAAGACATGCAGAAATAATTTTTGAGACCATTTAAAATCAACAGAAACTGTCAAGGTAGGATTTTGCAATTTTCGATTTCCGGTTCGATCGATATTTTAAACGCGTTAGCACAAGTTAGCATAGCAAAATGGTTAGGCTCTGATACCACTGTAAGTCTACGTTAGCGCCCCGGCCGTCTACAGACGCCAAATGCGGAATAAAAACTTTTAAACTAGCGCTATCGTATACTTTAACACGGATCTGCCATTATTGCTAAACTAACAAACTGTAAAGAGTGTAGAAAGGTTATACCGAACGATCCGAGTCCTTCGTTCTTTAACCATCATCCCATGCTCCGTTGCGGCTGCTCCGATCTCGTCGATCTCCGATCTCCTCGTCGAGGTGGCACCACATCACTGATTCTTTAAACGGGCTCCCGCCTCTGACTCGAGGCAAATCGATCGTCAAGTTTGCTAAAAGAGACGACCAAGATTGATGTAGAGAATGAGTAGATGACTTTGTCTCACTTCGTCCAAATCCGTGGACGATCGGTTAATGAAGTTGCCGAGGGAATTGGGTGATGGAATGAAATGAACTGTCAAATTCCATACACCCCAAATACTATCATATCTTTTTTCCAAATGAAATCAACAACCATGAGAGAGTGGGGAGGGGCCGGCCATATATATAGAATGAGGAGGGTGAGTGTAGGAGCAAAGGTGGTGACCATAAGAGAAAAGCTTCTCACAAAAGATCTTAACCAAAATAAGAATCATTAAAGCTAAAGCACGACTCACAAAAACACCTCATCAAGTCATTAATGCAACCATTAATGTCAAGATGACTCATTAGCCACTTCATCACTTCTAGAACCTTCTAGAATGATGACTCACTCTTATCTGAAGAAAAGATAAATCCGTCTTTAACCGAATGTTAAAAGACGGCTGATAGAAAACTGGAAACTGGCAACTTCCAAAAGTGATCCTGAAACAACTTTCAGGATAACCCCGAAACTGTATAAATATACCCGCATTTGTATTACGACCGAATACAAATGCAACTGAGACAAAGATATTATACCTACTCAATATAATACTCGGATCCGGCTTAAACCAAAGCCGACCAGTATCATCTGCCCGAAAACTGACACGTGCGTAAACGCACGTGCATTTTCCGAACCCTGCCATAAAACCATACGGCCTCTACAACGTTTCGCCCGAACTTGGGAAACTGTCTGTGGGGGACTCTAATGACTCGTCAGTACCCTGGCAGTGGGTTTAACCACAAACCGTCAGCGGCACTAGCTATGCGTAACGGCTGCCCATGGACTGACCTCAAGGGAGGCTGATGAGCGTACTCAAGGGAGGCCGATGAGTGAACTCATCCAGAAACCCTACTGAGCATAACAGTGACAATGTATATACAGTCCGGTCCGTTCGTCAATGAGTATCGCATATCCGCCTAGGGGCCTAGTAACGTCAGACCCCCAGAAGCAGTATAAGTCATGTCGGAGTGAAGCCCAATAACACCCTGAGATACTACTGGAGTACCTACCAGTAAATCTCCTGCACCGGCCGTGGGCTATGTGTAATGGCTCTCCTAGACACAGCACGATCTCGCCCCCAATACCGGGAGAGACGAATCCCCTGCCGATCCGCTCACGTGCCTCCATATGGCTCGGGACTGTACCCAAAAGCTACCTGTTTGCATGACTCCTTTGAGCCGTGGTAGGGTAGAAATCAAAGCACAGTGGGAACTCACACGAGACAAATGACGACCTCAGGTCGATGAACTAACCTGTACACATGTCACCTGGGAACTGCTATCTGACGATAGGTATAGTACTAACTAGCAGATTCCCGGCGAGTCCTGTCCGGTGTACTCATAACCCAATGAGCACCTGTATACATCTTAGGTGATCCAACTGACACCAGTGGCTTGTGAGACCGGCCACCGCCCCTCGTCGGGGTCTCGACTGTATACACTAGTCTACTCCGGAGTATCGATGCCCTGTCTCGAAACTCCCACGACTAGGGACTACAATTAAGGATATGCATATAAACTACCCAACTCTCACGTATATGATCGCCATCATACTGTTGGTAGTAAAGCAAGATCCTAAGGGCTCTATCAAAGTGTAACATGCAATCAGTCACCTGAACATGTACACGACTGATAAAGGCAAACCAGATAGCATACTATCATCTCGAGTAAGACTGTCCTACCGGGATAGGTCCTCCGCAATCATTGCAATCACGTACCTGCGATCCAATAATTGACTATGAGGGCACTATCTCCAACATTATGGACATACCGTTTTTTTTATTTTCTTTTTCTCTCTCTTTTTTTTTACGAGGTCGCGCCCTTTCGGGTTTTCACGAACACTCGCCGGCAGCCCTGCTTTTTTTTTTTACTCACGGAGTCCTTTCGGGTTTTCATCCGTGCCCTTTTTGCTTATGAACATACCGTTTATTTTATCTTATTTTTATATTTTTTTTGTCAGCCTAGGGATGCTGCGGTATTAGTTTAAAGATGTTTCGGTCTGCCATTAGTTTAAGGACATTTCGGTCCATGGTTAAGGAAGGCCATTTACTGCTTATAGAGTTTGGGCTTAAGAAGATAGAGAGCGGACATAGTTGTCGTCATCTACCATTGACCTAGGCCGTAGCTCATTAAGCGTAGTATTTCTTTAGGAAACGACCGTTTATTGGCCTAAAAGGCCTTTCACCGTGCATGTCCACGAGTAGATAGGCCCCACCCTGGTAGACCTTATCAATGATGTACGGTCCTTCATAGTTCGGCTCAAACTTTCCCCGCTTGGCGCGATTGGGGATCATGGGCCTTTTGACCACTAGCACGAGTTCGCCTTGACGAAATGTCCTCGGTCGGGTCAATTTTTCGTATGAGCGCGTCATCTTTGCTTTATAAGCTTCCAGATTTTGTTGTGCTAGAAGCCGGATTTCATCAAGGGCGTCAAGCTCTTCAAACCGAAGGTGAGCATTTTCTTCGTCTGTCAGCTCGTAGTGAATTGCCACTCGTAGAGAGGGTAATTCTATCTCGAGAGGAAGTACTGCTTCCGTCCCAAACACCAACGCGTATGGCGTTGTGTTTGTGGCTGTCTTGAACGTGGTCCGATACGCCCAAAGAGCTTCTTGCAGTCTCTCATGCCAGTCTTTCTTATTTCGGGACACTGTTTTCTTTATGATTTTCGTCAATGTTTTGTTGAAGGCTTCAGCAAGACCGTTAGCTCGCGGATTATAAACCGAGGAATATCTCCAGTCTATATTGTGCTGCTGTGCGAAGCGACTGATCTTGTGGCTTCTGTACGCTGGCCCGTTATCGGAGATGATCCGTCGCGGAGTTCCGAACCGGTATATGACATGCGTTTTGAAGAAATGGAGGATGTTCTTCGTCTTCACTTCCCTCAACGGTACCGCCTCTGCCCATTTGGAGAAGTAATCAGTCGTCGCCAGGATGAAACGATGTCCCTTTGACGATGCTGGTTCGATGGGGCCGACTATGTCGGTTCCCCACATTTCGAATGGCCAACTAGCCACTGTTGGATGCAGTGGATTGGGATGCTGATGGATGAAGTCCCCATGGATTTGGCATGAATGACATTGCCTCGCGTATTCCAGGCAATCCTGCATCATCGTGGGCCAGTAGTAGCCCATCCGTTTTATCTTCAACTTCATCTTTGGGCCCGCTTGGTGAGAACCGCAGAGTCCGTCGTGAACTTCCTGAACGACTCTTTTCGCTTCGTCAGGTCCTAAGCATCTCAGCCACAGAGAATCAAACGACCTCTTGTATAGAATATCATTGACGAAGGCGAAAGACAGAGCCCGTTTCATGAGCTGATGTCTTGTGGACGCCTCTTTGGGCATTCGATGGGACTTAAAGTAGTCTATGAAGACTTCTCTCCAGTCCTCGGTCTTCTCATGGTCTTTTATTTGCAGGGTTGCCTCTTCATTCGCTCCTTTTTCTTCGGATGATTTGGGAGGTATTTCTGCTGGAGCGAGCACTCGACGGCTTTGTATCACGATTCTAACGTCATCGAGGTTCTCGTCAGCCAATTCTTTAGCAGGTTTGGCCAGTGCGTCCGCTTTGCTGTTTTCCGCGCGCGGTATACTTTCTAACGTGTAGGAGGGAATTTGGGTTAGCAGTTGCTGCACCTTTTCACCATATTTTACCAATTCTGGTTTGCATGTTTGGTAATCGCCGTTTACTTGACTGACGACCAGCTGGGAGTCTCCATATATGAGGAGGCTTTCAATTCCCATATCAATGGCGATCTCGAGGCCTGCTATCAAAGCTTCATATTCAGCTTCATTATTCGTTCTCGGCTCTATTAAGGAGAAGGCGAAGCGCATTATTCCTCCTTGTGGAGTCACAAAGATGAGTCCTACCCCCGATTTGATCATTGGCGTACTTTGTTTGTGCTTTTTCATGGAAGATGCTCCATCGAAATAAAGCTCCCAACGGGTATCACCACTGTCGATTGCGTCAAACGCATGTCTGTCTGGCAAATCGCAATTCAGAGGGGAATCGGCAGGTATCGGGTGCTCAGCGAGGAAGTCGGCTATGGCCTGACCCTTCACTGCCTTGAGGGGTCGATATGTTATCGAGAATTCCATCAAGAGCAGGGCCCATTTAGCGAGTCGCCATGTCAATATGGCTTTTGACATTAGATATTTGAGGGGGTCTATTTTTGAAATGAGATGGACTTCGTGCGCTAATGCGTAATGTCTAAGCTTTGTTATTGCGAAGATCAACGCCAAGCAGTGTTTTTCAATGGGAGAATAATTGCTTTCTGCCCCCAGCAGAACTCGACTTAAGTAGTAGAGCGCTCTTTCTTTCCCCTGATCGTTCTCTTGTGCCCATAATGCGCCTAAGGAACCTTCGAGGGCGGTTGTATAAAGAATGAGAGGCTTCCCCTTAACCGGAGCAGCCAGCACCGGAGGGTTTTGCAGATACTGCTTGATCTCGTCCAGTGCGCCTTGGCATTTTTGATCCCAAACGAATGGGGTTCCCTTCTTCATCAGGTGACTATAAGGACGGCACTTTCCTGAAAGGTTGGCTATAAATCGCCGTATGTATGCAAGTTTCCCTTGGAGAGACCGCAGCTGTTTGAGAGTCCTCGGCGGAGGCATTTCCATGATCGCTTTAATCTTTGACGGATCTATTTCAATACCTCGGTGTCGAACAACGAATCCCAGGAATTTGCCCGAGGAAACCCCGAACGCACATTTAAGAGGATTCATCTTCAAGTTGTATTGCTGAAGGCGTTGAAATACAGTCTTCAGATGCTCGAGATGTTCCTCGTATGATTTGCTTTTAACCACAAGATCGTCGATATAGCATTCAACGACTTCGTGTATAAGGTCGTCGAAGATCTTTGTCATGGCCCTCTGATAAGTAGCACCGGCGTTCTTCAAACCGAAGGGCATCACTTTATAACAAAATATACCAAGAGGATTCTTGAAGGCCGTGTGCTTCTGGTCTTCTGGATGCATTTTTATCTGATTATACCCTGACGAGCCGTCCATGAAGGAGAAAATCTCATGAGTGGATGTATTGTCTATCATCAGTTCGGTGACTGGCACTGGGAAATCATCTTTTGGGCAGGCTTTATTAAGATCCCGAAAATCCATGCATATGCGCACCGTCCCATTTTTCTTCATCACCGGGACGATGTTAGCGATCCATTCAGGGTATTGAACTTCATGGATAAAGCCGGAATCTATCAGCTTTTTGACTTCGGCGTTGATGCTCATTTCAAGCTCGAGCCGCATTCTTCTCGGCGCTTGTTTAACTGGCTTGACACCCGGGGATATCGCCAGTCTATGTACAGCAACTTCCGGATCTAGCCCTGGCATCTCGGAATAGTTCCATGCGAAGCAATCTTTATGCTGCACAAGGACGTCTTTTAACGCAGCCACCCTCTCTTCAGACAGCAGCTCGCTGGCGAATGTCGGTCGCGGATCATTTACCGTCCCCAACTCAATTTTCTTGAGATTATCTGCAGTAGTATGTATTCCATCCTCCAGTTCTTTCGGTGCTGGGGGGAATTCTGAGATTACCTCGTCACTGTCGTTTTCGAAGCACCAAGGAAGGCTGTTCATGTCCTCGAACTCTTCTTTTAATATTGTTACCACGTGGCAAGTGCGGATTTTCTGCCAATCCCAATGCGGAGTCGGTTCTGTCCTTGTGTTTTCGGGTTCGTGCTTTTGCGGCGGCGCTACCCTCCAGTTATCAGACAGAGCGAATTTGCCAAGCTGATATTGGTCCTCAACCCAATTCTTAAAGGTGAAGCAATCTTCAAGCGGATGCCCTACTACTCGATGGTACGAGCAATAATTTGGGTTGGAGACTTCGCCCGCTTGCTCAGGGTGTTTAGACTCTGGCAGTGTAAGCATTTGATGTTTTAGAGCAAGATCAAGTATTTTCCTTGTTTTGTTCCGAGGAAATGAGTATGCTCGACCCATTTTCTTCATGAGGGCTAGGTCAATAACGCTCGACTCTCGGATGCGTGGCTTCTTAGCTCTGCTTTGTGGTTGTCGAGCGCCTTTCTTGCCTTTCGACTTGTTTTTGCTTTCGCGTCGAACCTTTTTTATAGCAGGTTGACAAGGAGCGGCATTTTCATCCCTCACCGCCTGTTGAAGGAGGCGTTGTGTCTTGGCTTTCTCATAGATTGCCATTTCACGATCGTGATCATCTCGGGCTTTTTGATTCGCATCCCTTATAAGTATGCTCATTTGGTCTTCAAACGATGGACTGGGCGGTTCTGTATCAGGAGCTTTTGCTGGCTCAGGATTTGTGTCCTCCCATTGAGCGTCCGCCTCTTCATCGAAGTCATACATAACATAACAGCTGTTTACTAGCTCCCGTTTCTTTGACCGGATGTACCCAAGCCCTTTTGTTTCTACTCTCCCGTTAGGCAGTTTGCATTGAGTCCCGGGAATGTTCCAGACCTTGTCATAGAATTTGGCTTTTCTAACGGTCTGTGTGAAGGACATCCTCTGGCGTTTCAGCAGTTTCTTCAAACCTTCGGTATAATATCTGGGAAGACGAATAGGCTGAAGCCTGTCGAGCGTGGGATCCGCGCCATGCCAAATTTCTTTTTCCCCTTTGTTTTCTTCAGAACGGTAGAATAGGATTGCCTTCTCGTCTTTTCGTCCGGGAGGGATATAGAATGTCTGCAATTCTTCTACGCTGTTGGTTTCGAGTGCATCCAGTTCTTTGTAATGTTCAAGCGGCACCATGGTTACCTGCAGACTTCGCTCTTCATCAGCGGAAACTCGTATTGAAGGCCGAGCAGGGAATACAGCGTGAACTTCATCTTCTGAATCACTGCCGAAGATCAATAAAGGAACGGATGGTCCTGGCCTGGTGGATTGGGATGGACCTGAATAAATTATATCCTCCTCCTCCTCGGTGTCACTGCCGAAGTCGGGGATGGTTGCGTTAGTTTTGTTCTCTGGTTTGTGGCACCTTTCCGTGTCTTCGAAACTCGGTAAGAAATATTTGGCATCTTCATATTTGCGAACTTCATTCACGGAAAACGGATTCAACTCTCCTGCCACTGTGTACTCGAGGCCATCCCTAGAATACTTCATGCACTGATGCTGCGTAGAAGGGATGATATTGTACTCATGTAGCCACGGTCGGCCGAGCAGAGCATTGTAGCACGTCTTGGCGTCTATAACATGGAATTTGATGTCTGTGACGAGCAACCCGAAGCGTAGCGTTAATATCACAGATCCAAGAGTCTTTGAGGATTGAGAGTCGAAACCGGAGATGGTGATTTTGTCTCGGGCGAGGTGTTGGACACTCATGCAAATCTCCTTTAACACTCGCACATTGAGTAAATTAACAGACGATCCGTTATCGACCAAGATTTTACCTATCTTTATGTCATGGCAGTATCCTGAGACATAAAGGGGGCGGTTGTGTTCACACGTCCCGAGGAGAAGGTCTTCATCGCCAAAAGCAACGTCGGCTGTGTGCACCTCTTCCAATTCATCCTTCATCTTTTGTTCGGCCAGGAAAGCTTGGAATTGGTCCGGATCTTGTAGGGCCTTAATCAAAGCATCCCTCGCTTCTTTTGATAGTAATAGGGCATCGAGAATGCTGAGTTGTGAAGGTAGCTTTCTCAGATGCGCCAAGACATTGTAATCCACTTTATTCCTTTTTGGCGGGTTCTTGGCGGTTAACTCTTCGGCGACTTGGTCATCCAAAGCGATGTCTTCAGAGACCTTCTCTTTCCCTTTGTCTTTCTTGTTTAAGGGTCCGAGATTCTTTTCAGGCAGTGTCCGATTTCGCAGCTGTATATTTTCGCAAGACTTCGGTTCTTCTTCTTTTCCTGAAGTGGATTCTTTGAAGAGGGGGCCAAGCTCTAGCTCCTCATCAGAGTCGCTCCCGAATGTAGGCACTTGTGACCCGGTAGTGTTAACCATGTGACAATTGCCGGCAGTTCTTTCAAGCTCTTTGGTCGTGTTTCTTTGCTCCCGACGAATTTTACGCTTTTCCCGTTTAAAGCGTTGTCGATTGGCGACGTATCCTTGCCACCATCCATTGAAAGCTTTGCAATCTCGGGTGGAATGCGAGACCTTCTGATGATATAAGCAATAAGAGGGGTGCATTTCTACCACGCCAGTAACTTTTTCTTCAGAGGTTGGTAGCTTCATGCCCATCGATATGGCCTTAGCAAACTTCTTTTTTATCTTGAATTGGCTTTTGTCAGCGGTGGAGGCATTTTGCTTCAGCGGGACCATCTCAGCTCTTTCCTCAAGTCGCTGGCGCTTGGCCCTTTCGAATATAGCCGTCTCGCGTTCTCGATCAGCTTTACTTTTCAATCGAGCTTCATTAAGAAACGCGCCAATCATTTCAACTGATAACCCTGGAGCCCCTGATTCGGCATTTGGCCCCAGCGTTTCAGTGCCAGAAGTTCCTTCATCGTTCGTGGTCGAATGGGAGATCATATGACAGCTCGCCACATATTCCTCGGAGTCATTCGATGAACTTTCTCCCTCATCTTCTTCTTGGAAGACGTGATCAAGGAAATCTTGGAGCGTAATGGGAATCCACGCCTTTTGGTTGTACTCATCCAGTGCGTCGATTTGCTTTTGTAAGTCCGTGTGCTTGTCACCAGGCTTCACGAGCTTCTTAGATTTATTCTTCTTCTTTTTCGAAGATTTTGACGGCTGACTATGAGCGCTTGAACTACCATCATCGGTCCTCGGAGTCGGACGTGGCTTCAACATCCCTTCAATAAACTGCGGTTCCAAGGGGTTCTTCCACTTGACTGCTGGACAGGCCTGAAAATCATTTAGCATTCTCCTCGTTTTGGCCGATAATACAACCTCCCAGGGAGCTTCTTCAATGACGGAGCATGTTGCCCCCGGCGTATTTGTCCCCTTAAAGGTGTGGGGGTGCGGAGGATTCACCTTCCATTTGTCCGATAGCGCAAATTTGCCCTGACGGTACTGGTTCTCAAGCCAATTCTTGAAAACGCAGCAATCCTCAATCGGATGGCCTAGCACTCGATGATAAGGGCAGTAATTGGGCTCGTTGGCGTCGTTCGGTTGCAACGGACGTTTTGGATCTGGCAGATTTATGAGTCTGTTGCGCAACGCCAGCTCGAATAGCCTCCTCGTTTTATCGCGGGGGAAAGAGTAAGGGCGTCCCATCCTGTCCTCAAGGGGTACGTATGTGCGTGTATTGTTTGGACGAGCAACCGGCTTCGAGTCGTTCGGTTGTTGTTGGGCATTAGCGACAATGATCGCTTTTCCCTTTCCTTTATCGTTTCGGGAGTCCGGCTTCGGGAGAGGGGGTTTATGGCCTATCTGGTCCATCTGCGCTAATTTGTCGATCAAAGCCTGGAAGGAAGTCGGCTTGAAGAACATCATAAACTGTGAAATGGTTGCTTGTGGATCGAGGGTTCCAACAAACATTCCCACCGCAGGGGCTTCTTCTATGCGCTGTTCACACTTCGACCATAGATTACGCCACCGTATAGCGTACTGAACCCATGTCTCGCCGGGTTTTACCCTGGCGTTAATCAGCGCCGTCATCGGGGTACGCTCGCTGGCACTTGCAAAACGTTGGGTGAAGAGCAGCTCCATCTCCGCAAAGGTTTTAATAGAGTCGTTGGGAAGCTCAGAATACCATTCGAACGCCGTATCTGATAGGCTTCCAACGAACTGGCGAAGCAAAAGCTTGTCGTCGCCGTCGGTGTTACCGCAAAGCGCCCTGAATTGGGCAACATGTTGATGGGGATTGCCGGTCCCTTTGTAGACGTGAAACTTGGGAATTGTGTAACCCGGCGGGTACTTGATTTGGTCATACCAGCCTGGATACGGTCGCCCCATTTTTACGACGTGGCCGGCTGCTTCGGCCGCGTGATGAACCTTTATTTGCTGGGCTATATATTCGTCCAGATCAGTCTTAGAGATTGTATCCTCTTTAGCTGTTGATAGAACGGGCTGAGGGTTTGATGTTTCTCCCCTATCATCTCCAAGGACGATCGGGGGTTCTTCAGTCGGGGGATCTGGTTGTATCATCATCCCTATCATGTCCTGGAAGAGGAGGCCCATACGCTGTATATTGGCTGCTTGTTCAGCAGCTTCTTTGTCTCTCTTTTCCAGTACCCGGCGGAGGAACTCGGCGTCGGTCTCTTCCTCTTGGCGTTCATCTAAGGATGTCCCAGGGTTCTCTTTTGGCTCCGTGAGTGCAGCCATTGTAGTCATCATCTCCTGGAGCTTTTGTTGCTGCTCCTGAGCCTTGGTCACTGATCGGGTAAGCGGTCGGTGACCCGTAGAAGTACGACTTTCTTCCTTTCCAGAAGCCATATAAACTGTATGAACAATTATGCCCCCTGACTTGGGGCGTTTAGGTTCACTGCTTTCAAACTTTGCCGCTGACGCGGGAGCTTTCTCTGGCTTCCTTCTTTTGTGGGCCATCTAGGTCAAAGGAGCCGTTGGAGTGGGTGTCCTAGCATTTGTTGCCCCCTGCTGTTTAATGGGGCGGTTTTTGTCCTTTTCCACCTTTGCCTTTTTCTGGCGATGAAAGTGGTCTGGGTCAATCACGGAGTCTTGAACCCTCCGCCAAACCTTATAAATTTTTGACGACAGCCGTTGAGGGGGCTGTTCCTGCCTTGTCTCCGGAGCTTTCTCCATAGGCGGAGGAGATCTTTTCAATGTAGCAATTGGAGAGTTCTTTCTCACCTTCCACAGTAATTCAAAGCTGTTCCCAGTTGGAACAGCTGCGTTGACCTCCACCACTGGAGCAGGTGGGGTTAGCCCTGAGGGGGAGTTGCCCCCTGCTTTCCTTACCCGTTGCCAATGGCGACGTCGCGCACGACGAGCCGTTGGGACTGGCTCGGAAATCGAGATGGTTTCTTGTTGCCCCCTGTTTGAGTGTGGGGTAACTGCCGATGTCAGCCTATCGAAGACTGATGCCTTTTGACCAGCTGGGGGAGGAGTGGGAACCGTCAATCTTGTGAAGTCCGACTCTCTGATGGGAGAAGCCGCTTTAACGACTTCCAAAGCAGCGGCCGTTGCCTTCTTTGGGACGGCCACTTTATAGTTCTGACCTAGCCTGGTGAAAATGGAGGCTGTCGGTTTAGTAGCGGGCGACCCGTTGACAGGAGTTGTGGCAGCAGTGAGCCGGTCGAACACCGACTTCTTGTTCGCTTCCGGTGCGGAGATTGGCATAGAGAAGTTTGTAGGTGGGACCATGGTCCCGAAAAACAGGCCGGTGGTGGCCTGGGTCACCTGGTCTACCGGCAGAGTAAGGAAGGAAGCCGCTTGGGGCCCATATGTCACACCTCCTGGTGAAGTGGAGTGTCCATTGCAGTGGTATTTCGAGCAGTTGGTGCAGTTGAATGCCATTGAATCTTGAGTTCTGCGCCAGACAAAAGACCAAATCTTAGCAACTTGAAATCCAAAGGCAACCATTTAACAAACCGCGATTGGTTCACGAAGACGACACACGAAGTGTGGAGTGGAAAGAGGAAAAGGTCCCACCGGGCGTGCCAGAATCTGTTCCCCTTCGAACGGCGGCCTGGACGTTAGGGCGTCCGTGCCTGAGGTTCGGGGCAGATGCTATTTGGTTTTATCCATCTATCTCTCCGAAGATGCCAAGTTGATTTATGGCACCGTGGATCGGAGGTTTAGACGGATGCGGCCGATGTAGCAGACTTCGTCAGATTCCCCTTCAGGGTGAGGGGTTTTTGATTGTGGGGACGCTCTTCCCTGCAGGCGCAAGCCCCTGCAGTTAATTACGCTACCGCATCGCGGTAACAACTTTCTCTTTTTCCAGAATTTCACTTCGTGTCGTGTGTGTTTGTTTTGTTTGTGGTTGCCCGTGGATTGTATACGGAGACTGAGTAATGCCGTCGCCCGTAGGACGTGGATTAGTCCAAATCCGTATTTACTTAGATTTGGGTTTGGTGTTTTTTGGTTTAAGGATACATTAGTCGCGTTACGGCTAAGATCAACTTAAACATTCGTCAAGGATACGTTAGTCCTGTTTTGGACTAAGATCGACTTGACGTAGTGATTGATTTAATTATCTGGCCGTCGGGACTCGTCACCTCTCTGACGTCGTTGAGGGATTACAACGACAGACGTCAGAGGAGTTCAGAGATGTACCCTTGAACCAAAGTTGATTTGGAGTTTTATTATTTATTTAAATATCTAAGGACACATTAACCGCATTTGGGGCTAAGATCAACTTAGGCGGGACCGTTTAGATCCGGCAAAAGAGCGTTCGGACTCTATTGCGCCAGTTTAGGGACGTGGTGGTCCGTCGCCAGTTTAGGGACGTGGTGGTCCATTATTAGTTTAAGGACGTTTCGGTCCGTCGCCAGTTTAAGGACGTAGTGGTCCATCATTAGTTTAAGGACATTTCGGTCCGATATTAGTTTAGGGACGTCTCGGTCCATGTTCCAGTTTAGGGACGTGGGGGTCTATCGCCAGTTTAGGGACGTGGTGGTCTATCATTAGTTTAGGGACGTTTCGGTCCGATATTAGTTTAGGGACGTTTCGGTCCGGTATTAGTTTAGGGACGTTTCGGTCCGATATTAGTTTAAGGACGTTTCGGTCCAGTATTAGTTTAGGGACGTTTCGGTCCGGTATTAGTTTAGGGACGTTTCGGTCCGGTATTAGTTTAGGGACGTTTCGGTCCACGAGTTTAAGGACCCCGCAGTCCATATGGGTGTGTGGTCGTTGGGACCCGTCACCTCTTTGACGTCGTTGAGGAATTACAACGATAGATGTCAAAGGAGTTCGGAAATGTACCCTCGAACCGGACGTAAATTGATTTAGGAGAGCCATTTTGCTCAGTCAATTTAATTTAAAGACTTACGGCCAAAATTGGGCTAAGTCCAGTTGAAAGTGTTCAACACCACTATTTATTTTTATTTATTATTTTTTTTTATTAGACCTGTGCTAGGGCTTTGCCCATACTTAAATAATGCATTGCATTACTTCAGGCCATTTATGCCCATTTTGATTGGGATCTGCCCTTTGCTTTATTATGATGCAGATCATTTATTTTGGTCCATTGGACCTTTCAATTGGGCTCTGCCCTTCCAAATAATGCACAGCATTTTATTTATTAGGCTTGTTAAGCCTTTTAATTGGGCTTGGCCCTTCAGGAAGTGAAATGCATTGCATTTGTCAGGCGCTTTGCGCCAATCACTGAGCGCAACGGTGCAGCGCGCTGCGCTGTTGCGCTGTGCTGTTGCGCTGGCGACACGTGGCGCGCTCTCAGCGAGTTGCGCCAATTCCAGAGAGCAAAGCTCTATCTTAAGGGCACTTAGCGCAAGTGGTTTTATAGCCGACACGTGGCGCTCTCTCAAGAGCGCAACGGCGCAACTTGGAAGTGCAAAGCACTAAGAATCTTTTAGATTCAAGAAGGGAAGTGCAAAGCACTGTTTAATTTCTTGATCTGAATTAGATCGAAGAAAAATAAATTTTTCTTTATTTGAAGAACCAGAGGTTCATGAAAGTGCAAAGCACTATTTAATTTCTTGATCTGAAATAGATCAAAGAAAAATAAATTTTTCTTTATTTGAAGAACCAGAGGTTCTCAAAAGTGCAAAGCACTATTATTACATATATTATTTTTTTTTATTGTTTTTAAAGAACCAGGGGTTCACAAGAAGTGCAAAGCACTGTTTATTATGTAAAGATCATTGATCTTGTTTTTAGACCAATGATCTATCAGAAGGAATTTCTTCTAATCCATGAAGGTTCTTTACCTTTTTCTTGAAATCTTCTCAGAGTTCTCTCTGTTTAAAGTTCTTGAGTTCTCAAGAAAAATGTTGATGCCTTTGAATTGAGGCTTAGGGTCCTTTTTATAGTGCTCACAAATTAGTTAAATTTGTTGCAGAGATCATTCTCTGAGTGATTTGGGGAATTTTCCCCACCGTTGGATCTTTGATCCAAGGGCTTCTGCTTTGCAGAAGAAAATCTTCTTATTTTAACAAGAACAGAAAAGATTTCTTAAAATCTTAATTTAGTTTGGCGCAGATGCCCCAGCGCGTGACACGTGTCGCGCAGCGCAGAAGGCAGCGCAAGTGCGCTAGCGCATCTGCGCTGACACGTGTCGCGCAGCGCAACTGCGCTAGCGCATCTGCGCTGACACGTGTCGCGCAGCGCAGAGCGCAGCGCAGCTGAAGCGTTGCTTCCTTTAAACAGAGCTTTGCTCTGATTGGGTGCGCCTTCTTGGGCGCTGCGCTGACGTATTAGCGCCAGACACGCGGCGCGTTGCGCCCGAGACTTGAAGCGTTGCTTCAAAATTTGAATTTTGAATTCAAACAGAGCTTTGCTCTGATTGGGCGAAACAAATGCCCCCCCACCGTTGCACTCACGTGGCGCGCACGTGAGTGCAGCGGTGGCAAGCCCCTGACCGTTGGATCAAGGGGTGAGCTGAAGGGGCGCAAGCGCCTTATAAATAGGACTCTTTGCCCTTAGAAAATTTTCACCATCTTCAAGATTTTAATTACCAGAGCTTTGCTCTTGCTTGAGAATTTCAGAGCTTTGCTCATTTCTAAAGTTAGAAACTTTAGGTAAAATTAATTTAAATCAAATTAACTTAAATTAACCTTAACCAAAGAGCTTTGCTCTTACAGATCTTTTTGATCTAAAGAGATCCCCATTGGGGTTTCATAAACAGAGCTTTGCTCTCAAAAAACTTATAGATCTGCAGAGATCTGCAGAGATCTGCGGAGGTGGCCGCGGCTGTCACTCGAGAGGAAGCGCTGAAGGAAGTGCGACAGCAGCTTGTGAACTTACTAAAGACACTTCCTCCTCAGTAGCTATCCATCTTTGTATCGTTTGTACTTGTAGATAAAAGAATGTATATATATTTTTTTATTCTTTGACATAATGTATACTGTATCCAATCAAGTTTATGAATAAAAGATACACCTTTTTTGTAATGTGTCATTTTTTCGTCTTTTCTTTCTTTTATTATCAGCATATCAACTTAGTGAACATGGTTAACGGATGATTAGAACGAGTATCCTGGCTTTCCGGCTTAGGCCGCAGGTTCAGATCTGCTGCCTAAGACTTTTCAACTCTATAAGCCGTGAGGGTCTCATAGAGACTTTTCTCCCTACGGATCGAGAGGATCTCGTAGGTGGGTTTTCTCCTTAGGAATCGTGAGGATTCCTAAGTGTGGTTTTCTCTTATAAGTCGTAAGGATCCTATAAGAGAATTTTTCCCTCTTATGAGTCGAGAGGACCCACAAGCGGTTGTTTCCCTCCTCGTCGAAATTCGACTTTGGAGAGTGAGACCCGTGAATAGTATGCAAGAGACCATTTTGGATTGACTTGCAGGGTCCCATTGTTCAGGAAGCAAGTTTTTTTTAGTCCCTGCTGCCCGAGGCTTCATTTGCATGTTGAGACGAATCGGGAATTTCCCGCGGAGACACTAGTTTCTCTACGAGCCGACGCGAATCAGGAGGCTCTCGTCAAGGAGTGTTTGTATCCGTGAGTTGAGGAGTTTGCTAGGGATTATTTGTTTCCCAAGCGCCAAGGATTATTTGTTACCTTGGGGTTTGAAACGAGTCGAAGATTTCCCACGGAGGCACTGGCGGCTCTACGAGTCGACGCGGATCAGGAGGCTCTCGTCAAGGAGTGTTTGTATCCGTGAGTCGAGGAATTTGCTAGGGATTATTTGTTTCCCAAGCGCCAAGGATTATTTGTTTCCTTGGGGTTTGAAACGAGTCGAGGATTTCCCACGGAGGCACTGGCGGCTCTGCGAGTCGACGCGAATCAGGAGGCTCTCGTCAATGAGTGTTTGTATCCGTGAGTCGAGGAGTTTGCTAGGGATTATTTGTTTCTCAAGCGCCAAGAATTATTTGTTTCCTTGGGGTTTGAAACGAGTCGAGAATTTCCCACGAAGGCACTGGTGGCTCTGCGAGTCGATGCGGATCAGGAGGCTCTCGTCAAGGAGTGTTTGTATCCGTGAGTCGAGGAATTTGCTAGGGATTATTTGTTTCCCAAGCGCCAAGGATTATTTGTTTCCTTGGGGTTTGAAACGAGTCGAGGATTTCCCACGGAGGCACTGGCGGCTCTGCGAGTCGACGCGGATCAAGAGGCTCTCGTCAAGGAGTGTTTGTATCCGTGAGTCGAGGAATTTGCTAGGGATTATTTGTTTCCCAAGCGCCAAGGATTATTTGTTTCCTTGGGGTTTGAAATGAGTCGAGAATTTCCCACGGAGGCACTGATGGCTCTGCGAGTCGACGCCAATCATTTCGGCTTTTTATTTTTTTTATTTTTACTTGCTGCTTTTTATTGCGAGTTGCCCAATCATTTCGGCTATTTCGTATGCATGTGCGGCCTATTGGCTTTTCGCTGTAAACCGATTTCGGCATCAGCACCGCTACAACTGGGATATTACCAGGAGCGAATCGTCATCTGCCTCTGTCGATGTCAAACAAAGGTGGCTTAGCGACCAGGGTTAGGGTCCTGTCGGCTAAGGCTTTTGACTTCATGAGCCGTAAGGGTTTCACGAAGTTATTTCTCCCTACAAGTCGTGAGGATCTTGTAGGTGTATTTTCTCCTTAGGACTCGTGAGGATTCCTAAGTGTTCGTTTCCTCTGTAAGTCGTAAGGATCCTACATGAGAGTTTTCTCCTCATAAATCGAGAGGATTTACAAGGGTTGTTTACCATGCGAACATATCCCCAGTCACGGATGAGACTTGGTTAGGGAAATGTTTATTCGCGCCCGTGGATTGTATACAAGGGTCAGTATTGAGCCACTTGTAGGGCAATATCGGAAGTTGTGGGGGTCGCTTAAGTACAGGTTTAGGTCTCTGCAACTTAAGACTTTCAACTCTTATGAGCCGTGAGGGTCCCATAAGAGAGTTCTCCTTACGAGTCGTGAGGATCTCGCAAGTGTATTTTCTCCTAAGGAATCGTGGGGATCCCTAAGTGTGCTGCTCCCTTGTGAGTCGTAAGGATCTCACGTGGGTGGTTTCTCCTTATAAGGTCGAGAGGACCCTATAAGTGTCCTTTAACGAGGTTGCGCCCTTTCAGGTTTTCACAAACACTCGCCGGTAGCCCTGCTGTTTTTACTCACGGAGCCCTTTCGGGTTTTCATCCGCGCCCATTTTGCTTATGGACATACCGTTTTTTTTATTCTTTTTATTTTTATATATTTTTTTCTCTCTCTTTTTTTTTACGAGGTTGCGCCCTTTCGGGTTTTCACGAACACTCGCCGGTAGCCCTGCTGTATTTACTCACGGAGCCCTTTCGGATTTTCATCCGTGCCCTTTTTGCTTATGGACATACCGTTTTTTTATATGTTTTTTTTATATCTCGTCAGCCTAAAGATGCTGCGGTAGTAGTTTAAAGACGTTTCGGTCTGCTATTAGTTTAAGGACATTTCGGTCCGTCGTTAGTTTAAGGATGTTTCGGTCCGGCATGGAGAAGGTCGGCTACTTTTATAAAGCTTGAGCTCAGGAAGATAGTGAGCGGACATAGTCGTCGTCATCTATCATTGACCTAGGCTGTGGCTCATTAAGCGTAGTATTTCTTTAGAAAGCGACCGTTTATCGGCCTGAAAGGCCTTTCACCGTGCATGTCCATGAGTAGATAGGCCCCACCCTGGTAAACTTTATCTATGATGTACGGGCCTTCATAGTTTGGCTTGAATTTTCCTCGCTTGGCGCGATTGGGGATCATAGGCCTTTTGACCACTAACACAAGTTCGCCTTGGCGGAATGTCCTTGGCCGGATCAATCTTTCATATGAGCGCGTCATCTTTGCTTTATAGGCCTCCAGATTTTGTTGCGCTATGAGCCGGGTTTCATCAAGGGCGTCAAGCTCCTCAAGCCGAAGGTGAGCATTTTCTTCGTCTGTCAGCTCGTAGTGGACTGCCACTCGTAGAGAGGGTAACTCTATCTCGAGGGGGAGTACTGCTTCTGTACCGAACACCAACGCGTATGGCGTTGCGTTCGTGGCCGTCTTGAACGTAGTTCGATATGCCCAAAGAGCTTCTTGCAGTCTTTCGCCACCAAGGACGATCGGGGGCTCTTCAGCCGGGGGATCTTGTTGTATCATCATCCCTATCATGTCCTGTAAGAGGAGGCCCATACGCTGTATGTTGGCTGCTTGTTCAGCAGCCTCTTTGTCCTTCTTTTCCAATATCCGACGAAGGAATTCGGCATCGGTTTCTTCCTCCTGGCGCTCATCTGAGGACGTTTCAGGGTTCTCTTTTGGCCCTGTAAGTGCGGCCATAGCGTTCATCATCTCCTGGAGCTTCTGTTGCTGCTCCTGAGCCTTGGTCACTGACCGTGTAAGCGGTCTATGACCCGTGGATGCACGGCTGTCTTCTTTTCCCGATGCCATGTAAACTGTATGAACTGTTATGCCCCCTGACTTGGGCCGTTGCAGTGGGCACCATTTTTAACTTTCGCCGCTGACGCGGGAGTTTTCTCTGGCCTCCTTCTTTTGTGGGCCGTTGAGGTTGAAGGGGCCGTTGCAGTGGGCACCCTAGCGGTTGCGGTCCGACATTAGTTTAAGGACGTTTCGGTCCCACCGGGCGTGCCAGAATCTGTTCCCCTCCGAAAGACGGCGCACAAGACTGCGATGTCCTGACGCTGAGATTCGGGGCAGATGCTATTTGGTTTTATCCGTCCACCTCTCCGAAGATGCCAAGTTGATTTATGGCACCGTGTATCGGAGGTTCAGACGGATGCGGCCGATGTAGCAGACTTCGTCAGATTCCCCCTCGCTTGAGGGGTTTTTGATTGTGGGGACGCTCTTCCCTGCGGGCGTAAGCCCCTGCAGTTAATTACGTTACCGCATCGCGGTAACAACTTTCTCCTTCTCCAGAATTTCACTTTGTGTCGTGTGTGTTTGTTTTGTTTGTGGTTGCCCGTGGATTGTATACGGGGACTGAGTAATGCCGTCGCCCGTAGGACGTGGATTAGTCCAAATCCGTATTTACTTAGATTTGGGTTTGGTGTTTTTAGTTTAAGGATGCATTAGTCGCGTTGCGGCTAAGATCAACTTAAACGTTCGTTAAGGATATGATAGTCCTGTTTGAGACTAAGATCAACTTAACGTGATAATCCATTTAATATCTGGCCATCGGGACTCGTCACCTCTCTAACGTCGTTGAACGATTACAACGGCAGATGTCAGAGGAGTTCAGAGATGTACCCTTAAACCAAGGTTGATTTGGAGTTTTATAGTCCGTTTGAATGTTTAAGGATACCTTAGCCGTATTTGGGGGCTAAGATCAACTTAAACGGGATCGTTTAGATCCGGCAAAAGAGCATTTGGAGGCTTTATTGTTCCAGTTTAGGGACGTAGTGGTCCATAGGTAGTTTAGGGACGTTGCGGTCCATATTCCAGTTTAGGGACGCGGTGGTCCATATTCCAGTTTAGGAACGTGGTGGTCCGATATTAGTTTAGGGACGTTTCGGTCCGATATTAGTTTAGGGACGTTTCGGTCCGACATTAGTTTAAGGACGTTTCGGTCCAACATTGATATGTGGTTGTCGGGACCCGTCACCTCTCTGACGTCGTTGAAGGATTACAACGACATGTGTCAGAGGAGTTCATAGATGTACCCTTGAACCCGTAGTAAATTGATTTAAGAGAGCAATCTTGCTCAGTCAATTTAATTTAAGGACTTATGGCCAAAATTGGGCTAAGTCCAGTTTCAACATTTTTTATCTTTGGCCTGTGCTAGAGCTTTACCCCTTTTTAGTAATGCACTGCATTATTCTTATTTTGATTGGGCTTTGCCCTTTTATAAATGATGCAGAGCATCTATTTTTTTGTTTGGGCTTTGCCCCCCCTTTTAAAATGCATAGCATTTTTTATTAGGCCTGTTAGGCCTTTTAATTGGGCTCTGTCCCTTTTCTTTAATAATGCAGAGCATTAAATACTCTGACAGTGCCCCACGTGGCTTGTCAGGCGCTTTGCGCTAAGTATTGAGCGCAAACTCATATGGTGGTGACACGTGTCACGCTCTGGTGAGCGCAAGCGTACTAGCGCAGTGCGCTGCGCTAGTGCGCTGCTGACACGTGGCGCGCTCTGGTGAGTTACGCCAATTCTAGAGAGCAAAGCTCTATTTCAAGAGCGCGTAGCGCAAGTGGTCCTATAGCTGACACGTGGCGCTCTCTTAAGAGCGCAACAGCGCAGTTTGGAAGTGCAGAGCACTAAGAATCTTTTAGATTCAAGAACAGAAGTGCAAAGCACTATTTAATTTCTTGATCTAAATTAGGTCAAAGAAAAATAAATTTTTCTTTTTTGTTTCAAGAACCAGGGGTTCATAAAAGTGCAAAGTACTATTTTTTATTTTGTTGTTTTCTTGTTTTTTAAAGAACCAGTGGTTCAAAAAGAAGTGCAAAGCACTGTTATGTGAAAAAAAAATTGATCTGGTTTTTAGATCAATGATTTATTTAAAAGAGATTTCTTCTCTCTCGTGAAGGTTTTTTTTACCTCTTTCTTGAAATTTTCTCAGAGTTCTCTCTGTTTGAAGCTCTTGACTTTTTTTTTAAAGAAATGTTCATACCTTTGAATTGAGGCCTAAGGTCCTTTTTATAGTACCCATAAATTAGTTAAATTTGTTAAAGAGATCTTTCTCTGAGTGATTTGGGGAATTTCCCCCTTCGTTGGATCTTTGATCCAAGGGCTTCTGCTTTGCAGAAGAAAATCTTCTTGTTTTAACAAAAACAGAAAAGATTTCTTAGAAATTTAATTCTGTTTGGCGCAGATGCCGCAGCGCGTGACACGTGTCGCGCAGCGCACAGCGCAGCGCGACTGCGCTAGCGCATCGCGCTGACACGTGTCGCGCAGCGCGACTGCGCTAGCGCATCGCGCTGACACGTGTCGCGCAGCGCAGTGCTTGCGCAGCTGAAGCGTTGCTTCATTAAAATAGAGCTTTGCTCTGATTGGGCGCGCCTTCTTGGGCCCTGCGCTGACGTATTAGCGCCTGACATGTGGCGCGTTGCGCCCGAGATTTGAAACGTTGCTTCAAAGTTTTGAATTTTCAATTTCAACAGAGCTTTGCTCTGATTGGGCGAAACAGACTCTTCCAAAAATATGACAGAAACCGGGTGTCACGATCGAAAACAATGCTCACTGGTACTCCATGTAATCTTACAATCTCCTGCATGTACCTCTCTACTAAAGCCTCCGTTGACTGACCAACTCGAAGTGGCATAAAATGAGCTGCCTTGATCAGTCGATCGACGATCACCTATACTGCGTTATTGCCCTTTGGACTCCGTGGTAACTGATTGATCGTGAAAAAGAGTTTTGTATGTGTTTAACCGCAATCAAGACGGTGTCGCTAGTAGCTATTCGCGATGAGTACGGGTCGTCCGCAGGGAAACGTGAGTTCTTTTCTTGCTTTAGACGAATTGATGAAAGAGATGGGTGATTATTATCGTTTTATTTTAGTACGTATGTAAAATTTATAATAAAAAGGCTTGTAAAGTTCATAAGACTTAGTAGCTAATGGATGAATATTAAAAATGACTCTTTTTTATCTTTTAATAGTTTAAAACTAGAGCGATAGTGATGAATGTGGATTAGGGTTCTTGGAGGGAATTAGGGTTTCCCACTACCGACCCTTGTCCGTCCATTGATCTTTATTCATATCTAGCCTTTAACAAAACAAGTGTTTAACCGATCTCAAATCGCTGTCGTGACTTATCAATAAATTGATAGCGCGCCCGATAAGGAGGTTAATATTTATTTTGCAAAAATTTATAAACTTTAAAATGTTAAAAAGAAGTTAAAAGATTTTTCATCTATTATCCTACCCTATCCTACAAATCCTAGCAAGTTAGGAATTACTCATTCATGGCTGGTGATTTAGAAGAAAGATTGAAGAAGAAAGAAATCATAATTAAGGTGCAGAAAAAGTAACGCGTAAAAGTAAATGCGAAAAGAATTCAAACAATATCTACCTTTATTAATCAACTATTGCATTACAATTCTCCTTAGAAAGTAGATTACAAGAACCCTAATTTGCTCTAGATCTCTCTCTTTGTTGGAGGTAAATGAATAGATGATGATCACTCAGATACGTGGATTACTTGGATCTCTTGATCTCTTCGATGATAATTTTGAATGTACAGCTCTCTGTTCTTTATATAGTATTTGAAACCAGAAACCCTAGATTCCATATATGAGGATATACAGTTACGATCCAAGCCACAAAATCTCGCATCCGACGGCTACCAATGAGCCGCAGAACCGCCGCATATTGCCTCCTTTGGCCGCGGTTCAGTCGCAACATAGTGGAATCAGGATTTGATATTTCTTATGGTCTCTTGTTTTGACATGTGGAGATCCTTTTGATGTTTAGATTCTCACGATTGGAGACAATGCACACCGGTACTCCATGTAATCTTACAATTTCCTTCATGAGTTCATGGATATCAGAGATAGTACACATTGAAGAGTTAAATCTTACTTAGATTCATACTTACTTCCATGTACTTCTTTACTAGTGTCTCAGTAGATTGGCCAACTCGAAATGGGATGAAGTGAGCCGACTTTATGAGTCGATCCATAATAACTCATACCGCATCGTTACCTTTCGTGCTGCGAGGAAGTGCAGTCACGAAATCCTTAGTGATGTGTTGCCACTTCCATTCTGGGATAGGTAACGGTTGAAGTAAACCAGCTGTCCTGTGATGTTCAGCCTTTACTTACTGACACACCAAGCATTTAGCGACGCATCTGGTTACTTCACGCTTCATTCCATGCCACCAGTAATGTTGACGCAGATCTTTGTACACCTTTGTGCCTCCAGGATGTACTGAATAAGGAGAGCTGTGAGCTTCTTTTATCGACTCTTCCCGTACAGAACCTTTTGGTACACACAACCTACTTCCATATCTTAAAGACCCGTCATCGTGTATGATGAAATCTGTTCGAAGTCCACTTTCTACTTGTTTTATCATCTTTTGCAACTTAATATCACTTGCTTAAGCTGCTTTGATCTGATTAACAATAGTAGACTGAACTTGTAAGTTCATCAAATTTGAAGCGTTACCTGGCATGACCACTTCTATCTCCATATGATGCAAATTTTGTTGAAGCTTCAACTATGCAGTGAGGTTCATTGATAGTGGTTGGCGACTAAGTGCATCAGGAACTGCATTCACCTGCCCTGGATGATATTGTAGGTTGATGTCGAAGTCTGCCATAAGTTCTAACCATCTTCTCTGCCACATATTCAACTCTTTCTGAGTAAACATATATTCAGACTCATGTGGTTTGTGTATATGTCCACTCGTTCACTAGGAAGATAATGGCGCCAAATCTTAAGGGCAAAAATAACGGCCGCCAACTCCAAATCATGCGTCAGATAGTTGCGCTCATGAATCTTCAGCTGTCTTGATGCATAAGCTACAACTTTACGGTGCTGATGCAGAACACATCCTAATCCTTTACCGGATGCATCGCAATACACTTCAAAACCTCCAGATTGGTCTGGTATGACAAGGATATGTGCTGATGTCAATCTTGACTTGAGTTCTACGAAAGCTCGTTCGCATGCTTCTGACCACACGAATTCTTCATCTTTACGCGTGACCTTGGTCAGGGGTGTTGCAGTCTTTGAAAATCCTTCAATAAACCTTATGTAATATCCTGCTAATCCCAAGAAGGTTCGAATGTCCTTCACTGACTTCGGTGTTGGCCATTCGCTTACTGCTGAGACTTTAGCTGGATCTACAGAGATTTCTCCGCCTAATACAATATGTCCGAGGAAACCGGCATGATATAGCCAAAACTCGCACTTGCTGTATTTGGTATAGAGCTGAAGCTGTCGCAAAGCCTCCAGGACAATTCGTAGGTGCTCGGCATGTTCTTTCCGACTCTTAGAATACACCAGGATGTCGTCAATGAAGATAATAACAAACCTGTCTAGATACTCTCGGAAAACTTGATTCATTAGGTTCATGAATATAACTAGTGCGTTGGTCACTCTAAATGGCATCACAAGAATCTCATAATGACCATAGCGAGTCCTGAAAGCCGTCTTCGGAATATCAGACTCTTTGACCTTCACCTGATGATAACCCGAATGAAGATCTAACTTGGAGAAAATGCAAGACCCACTTAGCTGATCGAACAGATCGTCGATGCGCGGAAGTGGATATGTCACGCCCCGCTTCCCAGTGTACGGCGAAGGGGACGCGACGAGATCCGCTACGTATTTACAGTGAAGTAAATACGCTAAGCGTATCTAAGCAATATAAAGGTAATCACAAGAGACAAGAGATATAAAAATAACAGCAACTTTATTTAATAACATTCTTTTGTACAATGCATGAAAAAGAAATACAACTGAAGTAAAAACGATGCCTAAACAATGGCATAACAGAAAATGAAAATACTGAATGGAAATGTACAATGTCTAGAGCTCGGGGTCTTCGAGGAACTGATCCAAGTCTTCACTGGTGGGCTCAATCTCTGCTGTGTCCAGATCACCTGACGAAATTCAAAGAAGAAAGAGATAGAATGTCGTCAGCGAACAGGTCGCTCGGTAAGTCCTAAAGTTAAGGGAGAAATAGAAAAGACAGAATAAGAATATGTCTTTTAAAGTTGTATAATATTGTAGAATATTGTGTTAACGTTGTTATTTGTAGCTTGGTACAGAAGGATGCCAGTGTATACGAGAGTGATCTCTATATGCTAGAGACCAGGGTAAACTGAAAGTACAAGGAACCGTTATGCCACGGTACAACAGCAACAGGATTCATGTTAGGTGTCTTAATCTTACTGTCTCGTGCCACTTTTAACACCTTCCATACCAATCTACCACTTAAACCCCGTAGTGTTTTGATTGTATTGTATAAGTTGTATAGTTGAATGACTGACCGAAACTATGATATCAGTAACGGATGTAATGGATGTAAACTGGATTCATGTACATGGAAAGTATATCCATGGTTTGGTTCAGTCAAGTTGAATAGATTGATAACTGGATTCATGGATTCGTGTGTTCATATGGAAGTGTAATATTGTAGATTTATATGGTACTTAAATCATATTCAAGTCGGATTATGATCAGACTCAAACCCGAGTCAGACAGTAGAGATGTAAATGGAAGTCCTATATTTACTAGGGTCCTTAGGGTAATTTATAAAACTTGAGGGGGTTTTATGTAAAAATACTTTTGTAAAGTTTTCAAGATACACCCCAAGTATTTATTATTCGTCTTTAGAGTTGTAATGAGGGTGGATTTTATATTGTGACATTTCTAGTGAAAATATCCTAGTTTTTATAAATAAAGGTTTATCTTTAATATTGATTTATTTGAAGTTCATGGTATTTTAATGTAAAATTTATTCTTGTGATTTTTAGAAAAAGGCGGAATATTTATATTATAATAAAATAGATATTTAAATGATAAATATACATATATTTATACAAAAATAATTTTAATAAATATTTTATATTCTAAAAATCTCATTTTCTTAAGATGTCGTATTTTAAATTTTTCGAGACCGAATGCTCCTTGCGGAGGTCTGAATCTCGCACTACTAAGCCCGAGAGTGCACGATAAATCGTACTATCCCGAACGGGTTCTCCAAGTGGGTTGTAGCGGCACTTTGCAAAGATTGTAAAATACTAAATTCTTTAGAAAACGGTTTTATAAAATAAAAGGTATTTATTTGCAAAAATGTCCATTTTCCGTATTTTAGATTCTAGGGTTTCCTAAGTCAACTAGCCTATTTCTAAATGGTCTAAACGACAAGCCGTTAGATGCCTCAAATCGCCTCTTCACCGCCAATTGTGGCCAGATAAGTACAAGTGAAGAAAGGAGGGATCCGCTCACGAATCACCGTGAGACGGGCCTTTTAAAATTACCCTTCTCACTTGCCTAGCCTAAACACCACAAAGTCATGTTTAGATAAATGACCGATGTCCACAACTTATCATATTTTCTTAATAAGAGGTATTTATTTAAAAGTGTATCAAAGCTAAAACTTTTAGAAATGGTTTTATTAAGAATATGGTATTTAAATGAAATTATTGTTTTATCGTATTCTAAGTTTTTGATGATATCGTTTTAGATTGTATATGTGTGTGTGTGGAGGTAGGTCGTTACCTCGTGCTCTACTTTAAATGTATAGCAAGGTTAAGGGGGTTAAATGTGAAATCGAAACATTATGGTATTTAAGTGAAAAATACGATAAATTGGAAAGGCTATCATTTCATGTGATGAAACTTGTTCAAATTATTTGTTAAGTGTTTAATAGTCAACAATAAGATGTTTAAGCATGATTGAATTGGTGAGAAGTGAAATTTTATAGAAAACCGAATCGGAAATCGGATTTGTTCCGATCCCGTTGGGTTTTGTAATTTCGTATTTTTCTGAAAGAAAAGAAAGATAGAATGGGGACTTGCGGTTTTGGACAACACTAGAGAGTGAGAGGGAAGTAGGGGATTCTCCGGTGCGTCGATTCGTCGCCGAGAGTTCCTAGCACGATCACCGGAAGTTCGCCGTCGTTTTCGTCGGCGCTTCGCCTTTCGCTCGTTTCCAAGGTACACAAGGTTTTCTTGAGATTTTGAGAGAGTGGGCTCAGAATTTTGGGATGAGAGGGTAGGAGGTAGGGGTGTATTTATAGAGTTAGGCTAGGGTTAGGGTAGGTGTAGGGTTTTTAATTAAAAATGTAAATATAATTGTAAAAATCATTAAAAATTAGAGTAATTGGTGTTTATTGTGCTTTCTGGAAACGATCTAACCATTTAAAGTATGCAGGGGTGTACAGAAGACCAAGGGGCACACATTTGTAGCTGGAGACTCGGCCGTCCGGCCGAGTCCGGCCGGCGGCACCTGCCCGAGTCGACCGAGTCAGGCCGAGTCGGGGGTGGACGAGGTGGGGGGTCACCGGGGGTAGCTACTGATACTTCTAACTTTTCATGGGTAGTGGGGTTTTTGTGAGAAAACACTTGTTGACTGTTGGTATTCCAGAAATTTTAAAACAAAATAATATTAAAAATAATGTGGGGCAGGGGATTTGAACTCTGATGGCTTGGTTCAGCAGTGCAAGGTATTACCAATGAGCTAAAAGCTCCTTCTTGTAATTATGGTGTTATTTAATTACTTAAAATGATAACAGCAAGAGTAAATACTCCAAGTATACATTAAATTTAAAGTAATTTCTTGTACACTAAAAATGGAGTTAATACATTCTTGTAACTTGTAATTAAAAAGAAAAATAATTACTTATAACTTGTGCTCAGGCTAAAATACCCTTTTATGGATTTTGATAAAAATATTTGAAAAAAATTTTGTATAGGAAATTTAGGGTTGTTAAATTCTACCCTCTTTATAAAAATTTCATCCTCGAAATTTGTAAAAGGAAAGTGTAACAGTTTGGTGACAGAACTAAAGATTGAAAAAAGTTTTGGTCAAAATGAGGGGCTTACCTGGGTTACCTTGGTTCACAGTCTCAGGTTCTATGGTTGCTAAGGTGGAGGCTTGACGTCTCGGCACATTTTTCTGTGTAAGCCGTTACATCGATGCCTGACTGGGTAGAGGTGGTGATGCTGGGAGTGTAGGACGAGTTGCAGGAGCCTGGATAGCTGGCCGCTGCGGGTAGTTGGTGGGTGTGTGAGCTGAGTTGCGTCTATAGGGACAATCTCCAATTCTATGATCGGATGCGCCACAAACTAGGCACATGCCTTTTGCGCGCCTGCAGTCCTTCCACAAGTGTCCATTCCTATGGCAGTAGTAGCAAAATCCTGAACTTGACCGGTTAATTGTTTCCTTCCGTCTCTTGGGTTTTGCAGGTTGTGTAGTGTAGGTTCCTCTTGCCATCTGGGTGGCAGAGCGTTTCCTGGCGGTTGCTTCTCCTTCTGATCGGTTCAATAATATAGCAGTCTGCTACCGCAGTCCAACCAGGAGGCTTCGGATTTCCTCAAGCAGAACCGTCTGCTCGTTGGGTGGAGCAGGAACGGCAGATGTGATTGGTAGTGGTGGTGGAGTGTTGTTGAAGTTGGTGCTGGTGTTGTTTGGGGATTCCATAACCTTGAATGAAAAATTTAGGTTAGGACTGATTCAAAGTATAGGATTCAAAGAATAAGAAATGATGGGATTCAAGGAACATGATTGTAAAGAATGTTTTAGTTGTTGGATCTTGTGTTATATTGCTTAGTTTGTTCACGCAGAACAGAACTGCATAGTATGATTCTATACAGCTCTGACCTGCATGGGCCACCAACAAAACCTTTCACGCCCCGCTTCCCAGTGTACGGCGAAGGGGACGCGACGAGGTCCTCTACGTATTTACTGTGAAGTAAATACGCTAAGCGTATCTAAGCAATATAAAGGTAATCACAAGAGACAAGAGATATAAAAATAACAGCAACTTTATTTAATAACATTCTTTTTGTACAATGTATGAAAAGGAAATACAACTGAAGTAAAAACGATGCCTAAACAGTGGCATAATAGGAAATGAAAATACTGAATGGAAATATACAATGTCTAGAGCTCGGGGTCTTCGAAGAACTAATCCAAATCTTCACTGGTGGGCTCGATCTCTGCTGTGTCCAGATCACCCGACGACATTCAAAGAAGAAAGAGATAGAAGGTCGTCAGCGAACAGGTCGCTCGGTTAGTCCCAAAGTTAAGGGAGAAATAGAAAAGACAGAATAAGAATGTGTCTTTTAAAGTTGTATAATATTGTAGAATATTGTGTTAACGCTGTTGTTTGTAGCTTGGTACAGAAGGATGCCAGTGTATACGAGAGGGGTCTCTATATGCTAGAGACCGGGGCAAACTGAAAGTACAAGGAACCGTTATGCCACGGTACAACAGCAACAGGATTCATGTTAGGTGTCTTAATCTTATTGTCTCGTGCCACTTTTAACACTTTCCGTACCAATCTACCCCTTAAACCCCGTAGTGTTTTAATTGTATTGTTATATTGTATTGTATAAGTTGTATAGTTGAATGACTGACCGAAACCATGATATCAGAAACGGATGTAATGGATTTAAACTGGATTCATGTACATGGAAAGTATATCCATGGTTTTGTTCAGTCAAGTTGAATAGATTGATAACTGGATTCATGGATTCGTGTGTTCATATGGAAGTGTAATATTGTAGATTTATATGGTACTTGAATCATATTCAAGTCGGATTATGATCAGACTCAAACCCGAGTCAGACTGTAGAGATGTAAATGGAAGTCCTATATTTACTAGGGTCCTTAGGGTAATTTATAAAACTTGAGGGGGTTCTATGTAAAAATACTTTTGTATAGTTTTCAAGATACACCCCAAGTATTTATTATTCGTCTTTAGAGTTGTAATGAGGGTGGATTTTATATTGTGACATTTCTAGTGAAAATATCCTAGTTTTTATAAATAAAGGTATTTATCTTTAATATTGATTTATTTGAAGTTCATGGTATTTTAATGTAAAATTTATTCTTGTGATTTTTAGAAAAAGGCGGAACATTTATATTATAATAAAATAGATATTTAAATGATAAATATACATATATTTATACAAAAATAATTTTAATAAATATTTTATATTCTAAAAATCTCATTTTCTTAAGATGTCGTATTTTAAATTTTTCGAGACCGAATGCTCCTTGCGGAGGTCTGAATCTCGCACTACTAAGTCTGAGGGTGCACGATAAATCGTATTATCCCGAACGGGTTCCCCAAGTGAGTTGTAGCGGCACTTTGCAAAGATTGTAAAATACTAAATCCTTTAGAAAACGGTTTTATAAAATAAAAGGTATTTATTTGCAAAAATGTCCATTTTCCGTATTTTAGATTCTAGGGTTTCCTAAGTCAACTAGCCTATTTCTAAATGGTCTAAACGACAAGCCGTTAGATGCCTCAAATCGCTTCTTCACCGCCAATTGTGGCCAGGTAAGTACAAGTGAAGAAAGGAGGGATCCGCTCACGAATCACCGTGAGACGGGCCTTTTAAAATTACCTTTCTCACTTGCCTAGCCTAGACACCACAAAGTCAGGTTTAGATAAACGACCGATGTCCACAACTTATCGTATTTTCCTAATAAGTGGTATTTATTTAAAAGTGTATCAAAGCTAAAACTTTTAGAAATGGTTTTATTAAGAATATGGTATTTAAATGAAATTATTGTTTTATCGTATTCTAAGTTTTTGATGATATCGTTTTAGATTGTATATGCGTGTGTGTGGAGGTAGGTCGTTACCTCGTGCTCTACTTTAAATGTATAGCAAGGTTAAGGGGGTTAAATGTGAAATCGAAATATTGTGGTATTTAAGTGAAAAATACAATAAATTGGAAAGGCTATCATTTCATGTGATGAAACTTGTTCAAATTATTTGTTAAGTGTTTAATAGTCAATAATAAGATGTTTAAGCATGATTGAATTGGTGAGAAGTGAAATTTTATAGAAAACCGAATCGGAAATCGGATTTGTTCCGATCCCGTCGGGTTTTGTAATTTCGTATTTTTCTGAAAGAAAAGAAAGATAGAATGGGGACTTACGGTTTTGGACAATACTAGAGAGTGAGAGGGAAGTAGGGGATTCGCCGGTGCGTCGATTCGTCGCCGAGAGTTCCTAGCACGATCACCGGAAGTTCGCCGTCGTTTTCGTCGGCGCTTCACCTTTCGCTCGTTCCAAAGGTACACAAGGTTTTCTTGAGATTTTGAGAGAGTAGGCTCAGAATTTTGGGATGAGAGGGTAGGAGGTAGGGGTGTATTTATAGGGTTAGGCTAGGGTTAGGATAGGTGTTGGGTTTTTAATTAAAAATGTAAAAATAATTGTAAAAATCATTAAAAATTGGAGTAATTGGTGTTTATTGTGCTTTCTGGAAACAATCTAACCATTTAAAGTATGCAGGGGTGTACAGAAGACCAAGGGGTACACATTTGTAGTTGGAGACTCGGCCGTCCGGCCGAGTCCGGCCGGCGGCGCCGGCCCGAGTAGGCCGAGTCAGGTTGAGTCGGGGGTGGAGGAGGTGGGGGGTCGCCGGGGGTAGCTACTGGTACTTCTAACTTTTCATGAGTAGTGGGATTTTTGTGAGAAAACACGTGTTGACTGTTGGTATTCCAGAAATTTTAAAATAAAATAATATTAGATGCTCCAGTATCGAGAGGTTTGACTGGAATCGCATGAGTTCGGACAAACCGTTGCGATATAAAGCAATGAGATACTCCAGTATCGAAGAGTGCTAGTGCAGGAAGTGAAGCTACTAAGATCGTATCTAAGTTATGTGGGATAGGTTTTAGGTATAAGATAAAGATATATGGGTATGCATAAAGATTGAAAGAAAGCTTGAAAGGAAAGAGTTACCAGTGATGACTTGGCCACTGGCTTCAGCTTCTTCCACATTCATTGTGAAAGCCTGTCGCCTCGGTACTTTCCTCCTTGCTGGAGGAGCATTCCTTTGTCCATTCCTCTGTCCTTGAGGTAAGATCCTTTGAGTTTGGTACAACTGACGAGGAGGAAGTGCAGCCAGTCCATGAGGAGGTG
This sequence comes from Agapanthus africanus, assembly GCA_030015575.1. Classification (NCBI taxonomy): domain Eukaryota; kingdom Viridiplantae; phylum Streptophyta; class Magnoliopsida; order Asparagales; family Amaryllidaceae; genus Agapanthus; species Agapanthus africanus. The sequence goes on from CM057341.1 coordinate 41,228,947, forward strand.
GAACTGGGAGAGCGAGTCGTAGAGCAGGTGCCTGGATCGCTGGCCGCTGCGGATAAGTGATTGCTGGTCTGGGTGCAGCATTTGGTTTGAGTCTTCGAGGAAAAGACCCAATATCATGTGTGGCTGAGCCGCAGACTAAGCAAAGGTGATTTGCATGCCGGCAGTCCTTCGCCAGGTGTCCATCCCTCCTGCAGTAGGTGCAAAAGGCTGGGCTGGGCCAGTTGATTGGTACTCCCGGTCTCCTGGGCACAAAAGGTGGCTTTGAAGAGACTCCTCCTGCCATCTGGGTGGCAGGGCGCTTCACCCCGGCAGATTGGGGTCTGCCCTTCATCTTCACCATTGCCTCATATCGACGGGCAGCTTCAGAGCCAATTCGTGGGTTGGGAAATCCTCTGTAGCTAAGGCAGCTTGGATCTCCTGATCTAACCCTTGCTGAAATCGTCTGGACCTGATCTCAGCAGTCGGTATCAAGTGTGCCGCGAACCTATTAAGGTCTTGTATTAGCTGCGTAATATGTGATATTTGAAAATCGAATATTGAGACATATCTTACCTACTGAGTATGGTAAACTCAGCATCATACTCATCCACAGATTTGGTCCATATCGAGCCCTGTTGTAGGTAGATGAATTGATGTTCCATGTCAAATCGGGCAATCTCTGGAAAGTACTTCGCGTCGAACATTTTGCGAAAAGTTTTCCATTCGATCGGCTGGTCAAGACGACTTTCTTCCGCCTTCCACCAAACTCGGACGTTGTCGGTGAGTTGCAGTTTCGCAACTCGTATCCAAGCAATCTCTGATACTTGTGCTGCTGCCAGATCATCCTCAATGCTCTGAGCCCATTCTTCAGCTTCCAGAGGGCTCTCTTTTCCTGAAAATTGCTTTGGGTGCAATGCCCGGAATTGCTTTACTCCGGGCGCTTTCGCTTCTGAACGGTTCAGTAATATAGCAGTTTGCTACTGCTGTCCTTGCAGGAGGCTTCTGATTGCCTCAAGCAGTACCGTCTGCTCATTGATCGGCAACGGTAGGCGTAAGCGGTAGAGGTGGTGGTGTGTTGTTGAAGTTGGTGCTGGTATTTTTTGGAGAATCTATAATCTTGAAAGAAAAATAGGGTTAGGATAGATTCAAAGTATATGAAATTGTAAGATTCAAGGAATATGAAATGTAAAGAATGTTTTTAGTTGCTGATTCTTGTGTTATATTGCTTAGGACTTCATGTAGAATTGACCTGCATGTCCACGTAGAATAAGACCTGCATGGGCCACCAACAAAACCTGTCACGCCCCGCTTCCCAGTGTACGGGTAAGAAGACGCGCCGAGGCCCGCTACGTATTTACTCAGAAGTAAACACGTTAAGCGTAACTAAAAAATATAATGAATGTACACAAGAAGACATGAAGTGTAAATGAACAACAACTTTTATTTATTAAACATTTCTTTACATGTACAACTGAAAATGTAAATACAGGAATGGAAAGCAATGCCTAAACAATGGCATGAACAGAAAAGAAAATATATACAAGTATCTAGAGCTCTGGGTCAATGGCGAACTGCTCCAAGTCTTCAGTACCGGGCTCGACCTCCAGAGAGTCCGATCCACCTGACAACATTCCAAAGAAAAAAGAGAAGGAATGTCGTCAGGGAACAATCGCTCGGTAAGTCCCAAAGATAAGTAAGAATAAACAGATAAGAATATAACTGGTATATTGTAATCTTTTGTTGTTCTGTTAACGCAGTTGTTTGTACCTTGGTACAGAATATGCCAATGTATAAGAGAGAAGTCCAACTATTTCGGAGACTAAGGTATATGGAGCACAAGGAACCGTTAAGCCACGGTACAACGACAATGGATATTCAGGTTAAGTGTATTAATGTGACCATCTCGTGCCACTTCTAACACATTCCGTACCAGTCTATCCCTTTAAAACCCCGTAATATATTTTGTATTGATTTTTATTGTTTTGTTTAATAGATGTACGACTTGCCGAAACCATGATATCATGTAAACGGAATGGCTATAAATGGATAGTCATGTAATAAGAGTATATCCATAGTTCAGTTCAGTCGAGTCATGTTGATATAGATTGAATTCTGGTATAAATGGATTCATGTTGAAAAGGAGTTATACTTGAATTGAATTCAAGTCAGATTATTTCATATTAGATGGAGACTATGTCTGAGTCAAACACTTTAAAACCAATTGAAGTCCTGAATTAGTTTTGATATTATCGGTAACTGCTGCACATGAACGGTATGATTTGTGTCTTTTTCTAAAATAATTACCGTATTGATAACACCGTTGTTAGGTTGTCTATCTTAGATAGGCAAACACCCATATTCTCCAGCTCCCTAACGCTCAAGAGAACCGGTCCCGCTTAAACCTATATTTACTAGGTTCCTTATTGTAAATTAATATAACTTGAGGGGTTTTATGAAAAATAGTTTTGATATATTTTCAAAATACACCTCAAGTATTTAATTATCGTCTTTAGAGTTTTCATAATTGTAATTTTTATAAAGTGAAATATTCTAGTGAATATAACCTAGATTTCATTGTATATGGTATTTTAGTGTAATATTGGAATTGTATTGATTTGTAATGGTAGTTTCATGAAATTTATGATTCTTTTGATTTAGAAAACATGGAATATATATATTATATACTTAAAGTAGATATTTTGATAATATATATATATATATATATTTATAAAAAAAATAGAACTTATTTAATAAATAGAAATCACATTTTTCTTAAAAATTGCATTAAAAATTCCATCGAGATCGGATACTCCGTGAGGAGGTCTGCATCTCACTCTACTAAGCCGGAGCATGTGCGATAATCCGCACCATCCCGATCGGGGTTATCCAAAATGGGTTGTAGAGGCGCGTTTGTAAGGAATTAAATAATACACTTTTAAAGAAAACGGTTTTTTGAAAGTTTAGGGTATTTTATTGTAAACTTGTAAATTCCCACAATTTAATGTTCCAAAAGTCATCGTGCTATGTCAAGAATATGTGTTGTGATGAGATAGGTCATTATCTCGTGAGTTTTCTAAAGGTAATACGATCAAAATGAATAAGCAATGTCGTATGTAAACATGATACCGTAAAACTGAAATAGAAGTTGCAATACATATTATTTTGAATTGAAACTTGTTGTGAATGTTGTTTTATGTTTTTTAAACAATATAAGAAAAGATGGTAATTTGTTGTTTATGAAAAATTTGAGTTTTTAAAGAAAAGAGAATCGGAAGTCGGAATTACTCCGCTTCCGACGAGTTTTGAAAAGTGGAAGTTTTAGACTAGTGATTGAGAAGGGGAGAGGGGAATTACTGATTGAAATTAGAGAGGGGAGATGGAGGAAGCTTTTGGAATCATCGGGGAGTCGTTTCGTCCCCAGATTCTTCCCGAAACGTTACCGGAACTTCGACCTTAGCTAACTACTCTTGTATAACTTTGGACTTGGAAATTTTAGAGAGTTTTTGTGATAATTTTCAGAATGAAGAGGCCAAAGTGTAGGGTTGTATTTATAGGATAGTATTTGAGTGAAGAGAGAATTAAAAATGCATTAAAATTTGGCTTAATGATGATTTTTAATTCTTAGAGAGTTTTTGTGATAATTTTCAGAATGAAGAGGCCAAAGTGTAGGGTTGTATTTATAGGGTAGTATTAGGGTTTTGTGAGTGAAGAGAGAATTAAAAATGCATTAAAATTTGGTTTAATGGTGATTTTTAATTCTCTGCATAATTGCAGAGTAAACAAATATAATGGGAGTTAAGGGGAGAAGGCCAAGAGACTAGGGCAGAGAAAAAATGGGACATTAGGCACAGGGGGTCCGGCGGCGCCGGCCCCTGGGATGATCTCGCCGGTCCAATCCGGTGGGTTGGGGTGTGGATCTCAGCCACGTTTCTAAGTATGTTGGTATATCATTTCTCACATGTTTGTTTACTTTGTGACTTTTCATTTTACGTGTTTTGCACGTGTAAAATTTTGAGCTTCTAAAAGTTTAAAAGAAAATCAACAAAAAATATATGTGGCTGGGGAGATTCGAACACAGGGGCTACATCACAGCAGTGCAAGGCTTTACCAATGAGCTACAAGTGCTTTCTTGCTATTCAAAAGCAATTTAAATATTTATAGCATACACATGATTGCAAATACTCCATTTATACATTAATTTTTCTGTACACTGAAACAGAGTTGTTACAACGAGGAAGAGGAAGGAAAGAGAGTTATATATATATATCCGAGCCATCGAAGGAGTCTAAACGGGATAAGGTGTATATATATATATATATATATATATATATATATATATATATATATATATATAATTTGTGAGAGAATGTGATGATGATGGGTTCAGTATATATAGGTTTAGAGGAAAAATTGCTCAAAACCCCCTAAAGATCTATCTTCTCACAACAAACCCCCGTAAGCTTATCTTTAAAAGATTATTTGAAGATTAAATATCTTAACATCTCTAATTTAAACTACCAAACAAAAATATATCTTTGGTTACACAATAGTGTTAGATAAATTATTATATGCATACTAAAATAAGATATTACTAGATTAGAAAATAAATCTTAAATACCTCTAAAATATTCTAGTAACTAAACATATTAGATATTCTACGTGAAGATTAATCTTACGGATTTTGGTAGAATGTTTAGTTTACCAAACCAATATTAGACGATAAAATCTATTCATATGAATAAGATATATATAGATTAGTAAAATAAATATTAAATACTAACTATCATCTATCTAACCAACTAGATAATCATAATTATATTCTATCATGAAAAAATATTAAATTCCAATAATAAATAAAATTAGTTTTATATGCAAGCGAGTCGGGTGCAAATATTATATCAATTTGAACTAAAGATCAAGGCAAGATAAGATAATACAATTATCACTCTATCCATCTAAACACCAATCTTAACCCAATAACAATAATAATGATTTAAATAGCCCAAATAATCTATTTAATAAAAAATAACATACTATCGTGTTAGAGTGTTACGCCACTCTACATCTTCCCTCATTTATGCAACACCCCTCTTTAAATAGACAAGTCTAGGTGTATTATTTAGTACCTTCACATTATGTCCCCTGCACAAAAGGTAGAAAATGAACCTCTTCAATTTTTCAACAACCACTTTGTGTCCATGCCTTTACATGTGCAGGGAGTACATCATGCTTTGTCCACCCTCTTTCCCACGTGGTCTACGCAATTGCGTGGTCCTCACGCCATTGGTGCCGCCGTCGTGATCCATGCTTGAATTCGCCATCACAAAAAAACAACAAACTCCACCTCGATTCAAATTCGCTATAATCTTGTCAGTTGCTCAATCCTTGAAACTCTGTTCTTGTCATCCTAATCTTCAACCATCTACTAGACAAATAAAGTCCGAGTACTGCTCGAACTTGATATCCGGAATCATCTATGTACGTGCAACCGTCGGACTCTTTGAATACCCAACATCGTAAGAGCAATGACCCTCTTCTTAGTATCTAAGACGAACACTCTCACCCACTGCGGAACTCTTATAGTGAACAATCTCCGCAAATACATAGTCCCCCTAACCGCCCTCAAAAAGGTTGTTAAAGCTGTCTCCATTGTTGATAACGCGATATAAATTGAAGCGTCGATCTCTGACACTGCATTTGTGCCCAACATACCTATCCTTGACCTTCATCTGTCCCTATCACCAGTGGTCAATGATGATAGCATCGCCGAAAAACTGAAGTGCGTCTTTAGCGGGTAGACACGGGCTTTGTCTTCTTCCTTCTATACCGAGCTAGAACCTGCTCGATACACTGCTGCAACCGATGCAACTTCCTATCCCTGGCATTCTACATATCAAGAATCAAATGTGCAGACTTCCTATCGAATTCTCGATCCCATTGCTTCGGAGACTCATACTCAGCCGCTCCTGTGTGTCTAACTCTCGTAGACCTCTGCACCACGAACTGTGCTGGAATCCCATCTGAATCGAAATACCGACCACCTCACTTTCGAAAATATGGACATGGAACCATCAAACTTCACTGGGCTTGATGGCACAACTGTTTTCTATGCACCATCTGCTTGAGTATGTTTTCTTCGACGCATCGCAGACTCGGAGCATGCATATTGGTTAATTACTCCTCACTGGATACCAAGACACCATGACCTATACCCTCTGGCTCCGACTTCAAAACCATACAAGAATTTCTCTTGTACCATGACTTCTCGGTGCACCCAATCACGAAGCTCTGAGTAATCTCAAGCCTCTCCAGTCCATACTTCGGGAATTTTCTTATCTACCACCATCGATGGTGACTGATCGATGAGGTACTCGACGATAGATAGGGCTTCAACCTGAAACTCCCTTCAGAGATCCGTCCGTAAGCCATAAAGATCTGTTCTCCCTAACTGTCTGAACATCCGCTCTGCAACGCTATTCGATTGAGGATCCAATATGGTGTTTTGATGCAATGAACCTCTCTGGTTTGCAGAAACCTACGAACCTACGAAGCGAACCTTTTGCCAACATCGAACTGAAGAACCTTTACCACTACCGACATATTTCTCCACCTGGCCTTCCGCAACATACAACCACGACTTCTCCAAGAAACCATGAGGGAAGTATGATAGCTGGCTCTACCATGAGAAAGAACCGATGCAAGACCCACATATAGAGTCCACACCTTGTTCGTCGTCATGACAATAATAACACATTTAGAGATCTCGGAATCTCCATCGATTACGCACTTGCAATCGATCCTGCCCAAAGCACCCAAACAGATCAAAGCCCCTCCTTAGATCTAGCACGCACATGTTCAAAGTATAGAAGCGGACTATTACAGCCGTCATCTGAATCCTCCACCACAATTGCAGTAGCGGAGGAATGCTGCTTATCTTTCTCCTTGAGCTTAAGACAATCTCGCCTCCAATAGCCTTTCTCCTTGCAGTAGCTGTATTTGTCATGAACTCGGATTCTCAACTTACTCTTAAAACCATCATCCGACCGCTTCAGAGAACGGTCTTGAACGAACAATGCATCCCCATGACACTCCTTGTCACCCGTTCACTCAACATCTCACTGTGCAAACCAACCTTGATATCCTCTAATGAGAGTTTGTCTCAGCTGTACACCATTGATTTTACGAACTGGCCATAAATAGGGGTCAAAGAACAAGGTAGGATCATTACTTTATTCTCATACTCTATCTTTACCTCCACATTATGTAAGTCCATCACGATCTGGTTGAGCTCGTTTAGATAGTCTTTGATCGATGACCACTCCTTCATTTTCAAGGTGTATAATCGTTGCTTTATGTAAAGATGATTTGTGAGAGATTTCTTCATATACAGAGCCTCCATTGCTCTATAACCCCGCCGCCGTAGTCTCTTGCTCGACTTTGTAAAGAACTTCGTCGGCTAAATAAAGCTGGATTGAACTGAAAGCCTTGTCCTCCATTGTTCCTAACTCTATTGTTGTGGTCGTCGTCAGAACTTTGTCTTTTGCAAAGACAAACTTGTGCACACCCTGTTGTTTTAATAGGGCCATCATTTTCAGCCTCCAAAAGCTAAAGTTGTTGTGCCCGTCAAACTTTTTGATCTTATAGTTTATTGACGTCATCTTTCCAAACACCCCAAAAACACTGAGCATGAATGCTCTGATACCACTTGTTGTAAAAACTGATGTACCGTACGATGATCCTCCTGACGGCGAAGGAATCACTTAAGCACAACCCAACAAATAAATGATATAGCGCAGCGGAATACGAAACAGGATTTGACGTTTTGGAATTGAATGAAAAAGATATAATTGACGGCTAATCAAACTACTCAGAAAAGAAAACACCAAACGACCAGCAACACAATATATACCTAGGTTTGGCCCCCCAACTGGACCTACTCCTGCAACCGCGACGAAAAACTTCCATTAAAGAAAGAATTACACGGTATTATACAAGCTCTCCCACCCACAAAAAAACTTACTACAAAGAGAATACTCCAAGTGAAACTCTCAATATAAAGAGCAGCTCAAACAAAAGAAGAGAAGAGAGCAGAGCAACTCTCTGTACAAAACTCTTCAACTCTCTCTGTATTTTCCCTTGCTCACACAAGGTTCTCTGAGGAGATTGAAGTTCCACTTCACCTCTTTCCTCATTTGTACAGCATCCCTTTTTAAATAGACAAGTCCGGTTGTCTTATTTAATACCTTCAAATTATGTCCCCCATACAAAAGCCACAAAATGAGCCTCTTCAATTTTTCAACAACCACTTCTCCATGCCTTTACATGTGCTGGGAGTATATGCTTTGTCCCACCTCTTAGCAATAGAAGCCCCTCTTTTCCACGCGCCATTGGTGCCACCCTGGTGATCCATGCTCGCGGTGGTCCATGCTTGAATCTGCTATCACAAAAAAACAACATTCTTCGCATGCACATATAGACATGCACAAGCACGCACGCACACAGAAAAGCTGAAATGGGAATTTCCATGTGAACGTGTATGTTACTACAGTTATAGAAGTTGTGATGGACTAGGACAGCTTTAAAATTTCAAAAGGAGTCATTCTTCTATCCAATAGATGGTCCTCAAAACACCTAACAGTTAGAGGTAGTAAATGACAAAGATCCAGTAATACAAATTTATATAAATTCACATGATACCAAAACACGGTTATTCATAGATAAGTAGAAGGTGATACCAGATCAACATAGGCCGATTGTATGATGTGGGGCCAGACACATACACTACACCGTTAACATGGTTTTAGTTACATTACCAAAGAGATATGAAACATGCGGTTAACGTTTTGATTTCTATGCCTTCATATATTCACTAAATGGACCGGTTTGCTTGACATGAATTTTTCCTTTATTTTTCATGGCACAAAGATGAACGCAGCAACAGACAATTGCCATTTTATCGCAAATTTTTAGAGTTAGCAACCTGAGCCATTTTCTTCCATTCAACTATGCTAAGGGCCATATCCTCAGTAAAATTAACTATTTTAACAGCCACAATTCATGTTTGATAAGTTTTATCTCTAGGCCTGTTTGCTTCATTAACTACGATTCAATCAACTTCTGCTATTCGATGCATCTTTTGCCTTTTGCTGCACATGTTCAGACCAACTGAATCTTCCTTGTTCTTTTCGAGCGTTGCAGCTAACTTATTCCAAAATCACTTAAATTTCATCATTGTTCTGCGATTTAACGAACAAGCCACAAAGTTACCAGTTTTGATTAAAAAGGAAAAAGGTGTTTGATATAGTGCCCTATTAAGTAGGAAGATGATTGAATCTGGTTATACAAGTCTGTAACCAAGATTCCATTAGGTTCTCCCTTCTGGAAAATAAAGTTCCAAGCATCTTCATGCCCGTGAACAGATCCTTATTTAAACCTTGCGCTTATTCCCAACAGCACATGGTCTCTTAAAATATAGACACACCATATTCACTTTTATACAAGTAAGGACCAACTTAAATGCCTGGCAAATTTTTTAACCTAAAGCGGCATGTGTTGTAAGGATTATGTATCTATGCACAGCGGAAAACACAATATCTTTGTTTTAGGGTAGATTGAAAAATAGGATCATGCGACATATACCAAATCACACGAAAAGAACACACACCAACAACAACACACAAGATTTACACAATATATTACACCGACTTCTCACCTCTCCTTTACAAAGAATTACCCTCTCTTACAAAACTTTTTTCTATCTGCGACCGCACTTGGCCGTCTCTTCCACTCTAACCAAACCCTAGGTAATTAGAGAATTATGGATTCACAAAACCCTAGAAAAATCTTTCTATTTGTAGGATAAATAAATACTATGAGATAACTCCATATTTAAACTATAGATAAATATGATTTTAATCTAGAGATTAAATTTAAATCTAAACTAAAGAAATTAGATTTAAATCCTGACTAATCCCTAGCTAATCCGAATTTGAATCAAATTTCAACCGGCATTCTATTATACTTTCTACTCTGGTGCGTGTTTCCAGAATTTTTTTTGACTGTAAGTTCCACTGTTGTAAAAAGCCATGCCAAATTCATACTTTAGCAAAACGCTGTCATGGTTAGTTTTGCTTTTGCTTATGTGGCAGTATAAAGACTTTCCAATGCTTTAGAGGCTTGAAGCTCCATTTTGGCCTACTTCATGTGTTTGAAACCCAACTTAAACTCACATTTTAGCGGGTCAAATGAAATATATCCCTTACTATATTAAAAGAATTTTTTTGAATTAAATGATAGAATTATTGAATTTTATTATTGCCTCTACTGTATAATAGAGAATAATGGAGTAATGTGTTTGAATTTCCTCCTATGACATCAAAAAAATACATCCTCCACGTTGAATATTATCTTTTGAGACCTAATATTATGACGTGAATATTTAAGTTGTATTAAAATGATTCAACATATTTATATTGATGCATATAAAATTTATCAAAATCATAAAAGAACAAAGCCTCATTTATTTTTATATATTTTTGTTTTCATTGTTGCTTATTTTTCTAGTTTTTCCATAAAGCCTCGACTCTTATTTTGCCACTAAAGTGGATAAAGCCCTCTAAACTCTAAAGGCTAAGTCTTATCCTCAGGCTCCGCTATGTTTACTGCTTTCCACAGCATTGCTAAGTTCATATATCAAGTTGTGGATAACATATGCACCTGTAAGTTGTAACATTCCCATTTTGCATCTTATCTCAGAAGCCTATGTACTTTCTCAAATTCAAATAAAGAGGCCAGGACATACAATTTCGTTGAAAAACAACTTCTCAATCATAAAGGCTTGACCAATGGCTGGCATAAAAGCAGTTAAGATGCAAATTAAGCGTCCGGTTAACATCCATATATCCATCACTGTAGAGGGAAATTCAATATATCTATAGCATACATTATTGTGTCTTCACAACGCTCTTCATTATCGAGTATAAGGGTAATTATAATTGTCTCCTTAATCTCGATGCCTAAGTTTCGGTGCAACATAGATTGTTCAAAGTTTTGCCAAAAATGGACGAGTTACGCAAATCCATGTGGGATGATGAGATGAAAGAACTAGAGATGAAGGCAGGCAATGACATACGACTTAGTTTGGCAGATGAGATTCTAGGGGAGATAACAGAAATGGACTTCGTTTGTGGCTCACATTACAAAGCTTGTACATGATGAAGACTAGAAAATAAGCATGATTTGAAGCATCCTCTCTTCACCCTTCGCATAAAGGAAGATACACATCCATTTAACACCACTTTGATGAATTTAATAAAATTATTATGAACATGAAAATATAGCTTTAATATTGAAGAGTATCAAGCCATTATTTTGTTGAGTTCACTGACGCCTTCATTTGAGTACTTTGTTAATATCATGCTCTATGAAAAACATAACACTTCCTATAAAGGGGTCAGTTGGTGCCACTTGGTGGAAGTGAGAGTTCTGACAGGGACAATCTAGATATAAATCTAGATCAATGTCTTGATCGAGAGGAATTGAGTTAATATCGTCAGAAATTTGGACATATAAAGACCATTTCTGATGGAGGGTATGTTCTCCTTCAGTTGATGTCTTCCGTCGATATGTAGCGAGCGTTATTGAACGGTTGAGATTTGAGTTGAAGGTTGTCTTCTAAAGTGTGTGGATCTCAATGGGTTGAGTTTGAGGTGGAAGCCGAGCTACCTGCAAGTAAGTCCCGGGATGGATGACCACCATAGGATTCTTCGACGATCAAATTAGAGCCAAGGAATATTGGCAGAGTAGTGATTTATTGGAATCAAAACTGCGTTCTCTGACTCATTTGAAAGATGGGTTTTTATAGTGGTCGCATGGAGCGAGCATGTGCGAGATCTTTGCCGTCAGTTACTCCTCTGACGTTACGCCTGCGTGAATGATGGGATCCTTCCATTAATGACAGGATACACTCATTAATGGGGGGATGCGCCAGCGTGGGACGCGGGACATGGGGCGGCGGTTATCTCGCTTTGGTGAGATTCGCGAAGCCGTTGCGGAAGCGCTAGGGATCTGCGTTCTCGTTTGATCGGGAGAGCTGGGAGGGTTAGCTCAGCAGATGGCTCGGAGACGAGCCGGAAGACCGAGAAAGCTCAGCTTTGCAATAGATCGGAGACGAGCAAAAGAGGAGGGTGCAAGTTCGGCTGCCAGATTGCTCGTGGGTAAGAAATGGAGTGCCCACACTGATTTTACCTCGGTAGCCCCCAGAAGTCTAGCGGGCTGTCGCGGGTGACACGTCATTTGCCACGTGTTCAGTTGATAAAACTGCACATTTGTTATTACATTTTTTCTTACCATTTTCATAGTAAAAAAGGTCTTTATTATAATATATCATACATATGAGGGTTTATGTGTAAAAACACTATTTTCCATGTGTTGATATATTATAATTAGAATTTGGTAGGAAAATGTATGCAAATAATATCATTGACCAAATCCTAGTAGAACAAAGTCTACTAAATATTATTTGAGTTGTTGTGCAGAATTTTTCCAAGTTGTGCAGGATTTTTTAAGACTAAAATCAAGGAAATCAAGTTGTTAAAGAAAACTTGCCTAATTAAGGAATCAAAACTTGGAGATCAAGTCTGGCAGCAACTACGAGAAGATTTCAAAGATCCAAACATACCAGAGATAGCCACATGTCACAAGGAGAGAGCCCCAAAATTTTGATGAGGAGATCCCCACCATTGGCCGCGGATCCGCGGCCAAACCCCCCTGTTGGCCGCGGATCCGCGGCATTATTGAGGGATTAAATGCTGAAATTTTGGGAGATTAATCTTTACTACTAGCTTCCAATTTTAGAAGCCAACTTTCTGGCTTTTGGACTATAAAAAGGGACCGAGAGCCTCTTGGAAAATTTATCAAGCCGACGCGATCACGAAATCCAAGACGGATCACGCATCCAGGCTGGTCATCAACTGTTCGTCTACCTCCTTGGAAGAGATCGAGAAGCAAACTAGTCTTTGTAATCATTTTCTAAGGAACCAAAGTGTAGATTGTTCAAATTGATTAATAAAGGTAGTTGTTTTATTTAATTCTTTTGCATTTTACATTATGTTTTCCCTCTCTATCTTTTCATCTTGTTTTCCCAACATGCGCGAGTAATTCTCCGTTTGTTAGGGTTCGTAGGATTAGGGTAGGCTAATGGACGATGAAAATCCCTAAACCCTTTTTAAGTCCTATAAAGTTTATGAACTTTATCAAAAGAATTATTAACATCCTAATCGGGCGCGCTAACAATTCTTTGCTAGTTCCGACCGTGATTAGAGATTAGATTAATGATTGTTTTGGTAAAGGCTAGATATGAACGGAGTTCCGTGTCGAGATAAGGGTTAAGAGTGGGATTCCTTTTCCCTCCAGAAACCCTAATCTACACGCATCACCGTCGTTCTAGTCTTAAATCTATTAATGGATAAAAAGGGTAACTTTTAATTAATCGTCCATAACTACTAAATCCTAACGAACCCTACAAGCCCCATATTATATTAGCTACATCCATAAATAATCTAGATCTATATTTTTGCATTCTTGCTTAACGTAGATCTAGAAACCATTCTACAACATTCTTATTTCTTCCTCCTTTCTCAACACATCTAAACTAAGAGTAAAAGATTCAACGTTTCCCTGAGGACGACCCGTACTCACCTCGGTCTAGCTACGCGCGACACCGTTCTGATTGCGGTTAACTACAAACACACTATTCCCAACCAATCAAATGGCGCCGTTGCCAGAGATACGTGCGTAATTTTTTATTTTTACTATTTGTGTTGAATTCTTAGACGATTCATATCATTATTAACACAAAACTGCAAATTGCATATTTAACGATTTGTGCATGAATTTTGCGAGGAAATTTGGAGTCACAGAATTGAGGAAAACAGAAGACAGAGACATTTTTAGAGATCCAGAGGAGCACAAAAGGCTATACAAAAAATTTCATCAAGTAATCCCTCAGCCACGCGGCGGAACCGCGGCAAAAATACCCTTCCAGCGGCGGAATCGCGGCAGGTTAGAGGGATTAGGGCTACAGAACTCTCTAGTAAGATTCTCAACTCCTTCTCTCTCCTCTCAAATCCAATAAAATCTATCTTCTGCAGGATTCTTTGCAAAATAGCGCCGCTCAAAAATCATTTTGCAAAAGTTTTGTGATTGGTTTTGTTTTGCATATTTTATTACGGACTTTAAGGGGCAAAGACCAAATCAAGATTAGGTGGGGATTTCATCACCCTTCCTAAGCCCCACAAATCACAAACCAAGCATCTGCATCAACCCTTCATTAATTTAAAAATTATCTAGACCAGACTCTAAGGACTGTCGCGCTCATTAAGGACAGAGAAAGGTCGTGGGTAATCTATCGCTTATCCGCATTACTTTTGTAGTGCCTAGACAAGTGTGTCAAAGACTAGTAGTTTTTAATTAGGCCCACTACTGTGGTTCCTTCCCACTTACCTGGCACTTACCTGGCTACAAGGGTAGTACGGAGGCGGTAGAGGATTTATCCTGCGGCTTGTCCTTTGGAAGTCTAGGAGCGGTCTAGAGACTGACCTAGGTAACCTTAGTTTCAGGGTTGTTTGTGCATTTTTGTGTGATTTGTTTAAATCTGTCATTTTTCAAAACAAACCAATTATTTTCCCCCTTCCCCCTTCTTCTCTTCTTATAATGGGTGACCCAAACAGACGATCTCTTGCCGAGCTTTGCTGTCCACAACCAGATATCTCTTGTTTTCGTAATCCCTTCGGTATACCGTCCGGCTCTTCCATGTTCTTAAGAGATCTTATAGAACAAGCTGGAAGAAACAGTTGGCCACCTCAGTCTAGGTCTTATCAACCGTATCCTAATCCTACACCTGTTTCAGTTGATACCCAGAGTAAGGAAGCTCCTAGACGAATGTCTATTGCTGAGCACATAGCTAGGTCTAGAGACCAAAGTTTCAACCCGGACCAATATCAACCATCACCACCACTGTCCAGAGAAAAGTTTGACATGCGGTTTGTGCCATATAAGACGTCTATTAAAAATAGCCAACCAACCAACCCATATCAATATTCTTCTTATCATAATATTGATCCTACTCCTACCCAAGTTCCGCAATCATTCTATTCCTATCAATCCAATCCGACTTTTCCACCTTCTCTAGACAGTCCTTCTAATCAGTCATTTGGGAGTTTTAATTATCCACAGGAATTTCAATCTTATACTGAAACCCCTTATCAACCCAAGACTAGTCTGGAGCAGACATTAGAAAAATTTCTGGAACTGTCGAACCAAATTATGAAGGATTTGGGTAGTAAGACAGAACGGTACACCCTTCCTAATCAAACCTCTCCATTCCAAACTGAAATCCATAACTCCAGTTTCATAGATTCATCAAGTACAATGTCTGATAAGTTGTGTGACTTTGTAGTGTTTGATTTACCCGACTGTGAAGGGTCCATTTCAAGTGAAACCATACCCAACCCTTGTGATCTCTACACCTCCACTCTTGAACTAAAACTGATTGAAAACCATACTTTTGATGAGGTGTTTGAGAATTTTAACCTTCACTTGAATGAGGTGATTGACATTGGGGATATATTGATTGATGAACCCGAAATTTTGGATGATTTTGTCCCACCAATTCATCAAATCCTTTCACTTCCTTGTGGTCATCATCTTGAGCCTTTAATTCTTCCCGAACCCCAAATATGTCTTGAAGTTGATGATAATGGTATACCTGAAGATCAGACCGAAATACAGCCTCCATCTTCCACATCTGGTTCAGCAACACCCGACACACCAATTTTTTTACCCATTTCACCTTCTACTTTCTCCGGTTCCTCTTCTGTTCCTATAGTTTCAGTGAGTTTTGATAAATCACAATCCGTTAATTCAAGTTCAATAATACCAGAAATTCAACTTGATTTGGATATTTTTGAAAATGAGGTAAATGAGTTTTTCGAGTCCTCTACCTCAATAATTTTTGAATCAAGTAGGATAAATTCTGGCACAAAACTCTTTGACAACAAAATGCTCAATCACACCATTGATAAAAGTTTTGAAGAACTTTTTGCTGACGAACTTGAATTTTTAAACAATACGGATTTTGTGATTGATCAATCTCCATCTATAGAGGTTGAACCGTCACCATTCCTTCTTCCTAATCATTCACATTCATCCTCATTCTTTCTTTTCTCTAATTTCAAACCCCTTCCAGATCACCTCTTATCCCTTTCCCATTTTTTCTTGACTCGATACAACACATTCTTCCACCAACCTATATGCTATACTGATAAAATTTTTGAATGGTTGGTGTTAACTTTTGGTCTTTGTAAAGTCTTACTTTGACTAAATGACTCACCCCCTCTTAAAATACTTCGTATTGTCTAACTCATGTTTGAGAGGGGGTATATTTTTGGCTCTTGAACATAACTTTTGTCCTCAAATTTGTGAGCCAAAAATAAGTTTGGGGGAGGATTTTCACTTTCATATATTCTTGCCCCCATTAATAATGTCCCCCCAAGCTTACAGGTTTTTGTGATCCAGCAGATAGCAACAGCGAGGACACTGTTGAAAACAGGTTTGGGGGAGGTTTGTATTTATTTACGCGATACTTTGCATTATACTATATATAAGCACAATTTTTTTTTTTGATAACGAAAGAGTAGAAAGTGAAAAATTACATCCAAAAGATAGGAATAGTTTAAGAAAACCAAGAAAATTAGAAGTTTTCTTAAACGAACTAGTAATAAGTAGTTATGAGCTGTTGTCCCAAGAGTTAGTAAGATGAAGGAAGTCACTAATCTGAGGATAAAAATAAGTCTGAAAAATAGTTTCTATTCTGGAAGCCAAACATTTGAATGTTGATACCCTACTATATGCACTTACACACGTCTTGAAATTCGGGATAGTAGAGGATACCTTGAAATGCTCTTGTCTAAAAGCCAAAGTATGAAGGAAATGAAAAAATAAAAAAATGAAGAAAATATAAAAATGGTGAAAGAAAAAAAATGAACACTGGTTTTGTATCGCCAAGGCAGCAATAAAAAAATATAGCGAGGGTGCCTCTTCACCTAGTGCCCTAAGGCTAACTGGTCTGGGAGTCACTGCTAAGTCTTAGGTGGTGCAAGACGAGAAAAATATTATCACCTAATCAGCAAGCACATGAGTAATCGGTCGGTTAGTACCTCAAGAAGTATTAACGGTCACATGAAAAGGTGTGAGCAAACCTAAGTATTCATCAAATTAAAAAGTACTAAGGTAGATGGACAAGAGTATGATAGCTTGAATTGAATTCTCCGAGTGTAGGGATGTTCTATACACACACGTAGGGGTATATGATCAATGTTTGGAAGAAAGATAGGAATGAAGAATAAAGACGATGTTTTATTGAGGGATGATGTGATTTCTAATATTTTTTTCATGACTATTAAGATAGGGCTCATGACAACTGAAAAGCTAGTATAGTTGGAAACTCTTATTTTCAAAGTCTTTCTTTTATGGTTCTTATCTTTATATGTAAATTTCACTATCTCTCTTTTGTTATAGGATTTTGTGGGTGTAATCCGCTGAAAACCCTCAGGAGACAACACTCCTCCTACTAGGGACACCTAGAGGTTTAACGGCTTGTTGCACGTGCTCAGTGCAATCGTGTTTGCCTACGAAAGTGTGCTTAGTTTTCTCCTTTCTTTTTTCTTCTTCTCTTGAATAAACTAGTTTGCTCGGGATGATCAAAGATAAGTTTGGGGGTATTTGTTCAGTTGATAAAACTGCACATTTGTTATTACATTTTTTTCTACCATTTTCATAGTAAAACAAGGTCTTTATTATAATATATCATACATATGAGGGTTTATGTATAAAAATACTATTTTCCATGTGTTGATATATTATAATTAGAATTTGGTAGGAAAATGTATGCAAATAATATTATTGACCAAATCCTAGTAGAACAAAGTCTACTAAATACTATTTGAGTTGTTGTGCAGAATTTTTCCAAGTTGTGCAGGATTTTTCAAGACTAAAATCAAGGAAATCAAGTTGTTAAAGAAAACTTGCCTAATTAAGGAATCAAAACTTGGAGATCAAGTCTGGCAGCAACTACGAGAAGATTTCAAAGATCCTAACATACCAGAGATAGCCACATGTCACAAGGAGAGAGCCCCAAAATTTTGATGAGGAGATCCCCACCACTGGCCGCGAATCCGCGGCCAAACCCCCCTGTTGGCCGTGGATCCGCGGCATTATTGAGGGATTAAATGCTGAAATTTTAGGAGATGAATCTTTACTACTAGCTTCCAATTTTAGAAGCCAACTTTCTGGCTTTTGGACTATAAAAAGCGACCGAGAGCCTCTTGGAAAATTTATCAAGCCAACGCGATCACGAAGTCCAAGACGGCTCACGCATCCAGGCTGGTCATCATCTGTTCGTCTACCTCCTTGGAAGAGATCGAGAAGCAAACTAGTCTTTGTAATCATTTTCTAAGGAACCAAAGTGTAGATTGTTCAAGTTGATTAATAAAGGTAGTTGTTTTATTTAATTCTTTTGTATTTTACATTATGTTTTCCCTCTCTATCTTTTCATCTTGTTTTCCCAACATGCGCGAGTAATTCTCCGCTTGTTAGGGTTCGTAGGATTAGGGTAGGCTAATGGACGATGAAAATCCCTAAACCCTTTTTAAGTCCTATAAAGTTTATGAACTTTATCAAAAGAATTATTAACATCCTAATCGGGCGCGCTAACAATTCTTTGCTAGTTCCGACCGCGATTAGAGATTAGATTAATGATTGTTTTGGTAAAGGCTAGATATGAACGGAGTTCCGTGTCGAGATAAGGGTTAAGAGTGGGATTCCTTTTCCCTCCAGAAAGTCTAATCTACACGCATCACCGTCGTTCTAGTTTTAAATCTATTAATGGATAAAAAGGGTAACTTTTAATTAATCGTCCATAACTACTAAATCCTAACGAACCCTACAAGCCCCTTATTATATTAGCTACATCCATAAATAATCTAGATCTATATTTTTGCATTCTTTCTTAACGTAGATCTAGAAACCATTCTACAACATTCTTATTTCTTCCTCCTTTCTTAACACATCTAAAGTAAGAGTAAAAGATTCAACGTTTCCCTGAGGACCACCCGTACTCACCTCGGTCTAGCTACACGCGACACCGTTCTGATTGCGGTTAACTACAAACACACTTTTTTCGAACCAATCACCACGTGTCGTGATATGAGGAATTCCCATTTATGAGCATCATCATTAGCCCCCCACTCTCGTTCCGACCTATTTATGGGTCGGGTCGAGAATGGCCTGCTTGGTTTTTCTTGGCCCGGTCTGTTGCCGAGAATCATTAGTGCAGATTTTCCGGGGTGACGTGGCATGGGGCAGTTGTGTCGTTTCGATCTTTGAACCCACGTGGCACCTTCCCCAGAGCTTGGATCTTTGCGTGTATCTCCGATGATACCAGCAGATCAGTGAAATGCTTGCGCATTAAGGAGGGTGCGCCATTCACTCGTTCGTCTGTTGGGCTGCAGGCCACGTGTTCGACGTGGGTTGGAGAATGCGACATGCTGTCGCTGTTACTTGCAACCGAAGGGACGTCCCTAATGGCCGATCGCCACGTGGAGCTCTGACGGCTGGCAGGCACGACGTTTCGTTTTGGCAGGAATCGATCTGGGCCGTTGGATGTTTCTTTGGAGTGTATAAATAGGAGGGGACCCCAGGGCCAACACTTCCACCATAATTTACTTTCGTTGTCAAAGATTGCTCGGTGCTCCTTCCTTTTAGATCGGATTACCTGTGCTTTTTCCTCGACAAGCCCATTCCTTTGAATCAGGTTAGATGCCTTCATCCGAGGAGTCTGTAAAAATAGTTAGGGTTGAGTTGGACGATGAGGCTCCAGTTGTTGGAGCCGAGTCCAGAGGGTCTTCTGGCTCTTTAGCTGTAGATAGCCGAGAGGGTTCTCCTGTTGCTTCATCTGTGTCGGGCTCTCCCCATAGAGTCAGGGCTACCTGCGTCGCTCGCCGTCAGGCGGCGACAAGGGTCCCTAAGGTGCGCATCGGGAATGCTCGCGATGCGCCCTCCGTCCTAATGGATGTGGATGAGCTTTCCGAGATTCGGGCTCGATTCCATATCCTCTCTAACTATTCGCTTCGTTTAGCTAGAGAGGGCGAACGAGCGGACCAAGTGCAGGGCAAGGAGATCGCCTTGTACTTGGAAGCATTCCGGGTAGGAATGCATCTGCCTTTCTCAACCGAGATATATAGGGTGCTTCGTTACTTCCATCTTGCTCCAGGCCAGCTAGCGCCGAACTCGTGAAGAATCCTCCTTGGGTTTCTGGTCCGGTTGAAACTTGAAAACATCCCTTTCAGCTTGACCCTTTTTGTTTCTTTTCTCTATTATAAGAATCACTCTAGCACCGATAAGGACGAGCCGAGCTGGGTGTACTTTTCCATCAAAAAAAGTAAGGGAGAGGTGGCCGGGTCGGGAGAGGTAGTCGTTCCTTCTTCCATTCATGAATGGAAGGAG
Source organism: Agapanthus africanus (assembly GCA_030015575.1). NCBI lineage: Eukaryota > Viridiplantae > Streptophyta > Magnoliopsida > Asparagales > Amaryllidaceae > Agapanthus > Agapanthus africanus. The sequence goes on from CM057341.1 coordinate 41,249,488, forward strand.
AAATTCGTATTCGTCGGGCCTTCCGAAGGCGAGGAATGGCCTGTGCCTACACAGGGGCACATGGCCGAATGCCCGAGGGCAAAATCCTCATCCTCACTGGAGGCAAGGGTGGTGTCTTTGTGGGAGCCGATCCAGCGGGCTGATGTCCTACTTTCCGAGCAGGCTCTAAGCTGGGCTGGGCTCAGCCCTACGCGCTTTCTGAGTAAGTTAGGGTCGTAGACGATCTATTTGGACTTTAATAAATTTTTCTTGCCCTTTTCAGCGTTACTAACTCTTTTTGTGTATTCTCCTTTTTGCAGAACAAATGGACCGAGCCAAATTCCTAGCCGCCATGGCCGCGAAGTCTCTGAAGAAGACTGGGGGTGGAAGCTCGTCCAGGCCTGGCCCGAACTCTTCCCCGAAGCCAACTCCACCGGCAAAGCCTTTCGTTGCGCCCCGAGCCCCGGAAAACAGCCGCGGGGGGTGCCAGAAGCATGCACGGGACCCGGCGCCCCGGGTGAGGGAGGAGGAGGAGGAGGAACCCACCGACGTTCCCCTCAAAAGGCAAAAAAGAACGGTCTCTCGGGCCCCCTCCACTGGAATTCCAGTGCAGGAGGGGGAATTCTGCTTCGGGGTGCCCTCAGGGCTCTCCGTCGCCGACAGCCTGCTCTCCGACATAGAGCAAGCAGCCGGGGGCAAGATTCCCCATGGAACTCTGAAGGCCCAGGTGGCAGCTATTGCTCAGGAGGCGGTTCAGGTCGGTTTCCGTTTTCCTTTAAGAATTTTCTTAAGTATTTTTTTCTCAGTTTGAACATTTCTAACTCCTTTTGCTACTTTCCTCAGGACTTCCACCACTGTGCCCTCGTTGTCAATATGGAATTCGAGGAGATAGCCCCGGCCATGAAGAAGGTGGACGTATCGTCCTCGCGGGAGGAGGATCTGCACCTTCATCTGCAGTAGGCGGAGGAGAAGATAGCCGCCCTCGAAGCTCGAGTGGTCGCCGAGGAGCTGACGAATTCCAAGTACAAGGAGTCTCACCGATTTCTGAGTGAATCCAACCGGGCCATCCAGGCTAAGTTGGAGGAGGTTGGAAACCTCTATAACACAATGAAGAAGTCGAGGGATGCCAGCAGGATGCTCGGGTGGCTCTTGAGGCGGTGAAACTTGCCGAGGTCCGAGCGGTGAAGTCAGTGGAGAGGTATAAGGTGTCTGACCAGTTCTACGCCGACCTCGCCGAAGCCTCGGCCATCGTTTGGCACAAGGCCCTCAACGCGTCAAGGCGTCAATGATGGAGTTTGCCGACAGTGAGCTCCGCGCTAAGTACCCGCTCTCCGAGGACGTGCCACAGAGGGCGAGCGCCAAGGTGGTCACAGGGGGAAAAGCAGTCCAAGTGACCGAAGCCCCGGCCCCCGAGAACGGTGTCGAGCATGGCGAAATCCCGATGGAGCCCACGGCCTGAGTTATCTTTCCTTGGGAGTTTTTTTTTCTTTTTAAAATTTTGTAACCCTCCGGGCATTTTTGTAAGGCTGAAGAGCCTAAAATATCTTGCATAAATTTGAAATATAAATAAAGTTGGGCTTATTTTCCTCTGCATAAATGTCTGTTTTTTGCGTGAGTATTTTAGCTCGTCAGTCTTCTCCTCTCGTGAGTGTTAGGTCGTAGGTCTATGCCAGGCTTTTTAGGTGACGATCATGCGTCGAGTGTAAGTCGAATAATAGCCAAGTACAGGAAGGTCGTTACGGTACCCTCCCTCTCCCCGGAGTCGAGAGGGCAATCGTTCATTTAGGATGAATCAAAAGATATCCCAAGGCTAGGAAGGTCGGTATCAGTCCATACCTTAGAGTCGAGGTGACGACCATGTGTTTTAGCATGAGTAGAAAATCAGCCAAGTTAGAATAGGTCGGCCATAACTGATTCTTCCTCAATGTGGGTCCTAGATCCATTTCTTCGTAGGGTAGGAATCTACCCATCGGAGATTAGCCGAGCAGGAATCTGCATGGTGGCCTCTGTAGGAGGGTTTTAGATTCTTAGCGTTGATGGGTAGGAAGCTACCCGCTAGGGATGGACTGGGCAGGGAAACTGCTCGGTGGTCTCGTTAAGAGGGCTTTAGATCTTTAGCGTTGATGGGTAGGAAGCTATCCGCTAAGGACGGACCGGGCCGGGAAGCTGTTCGGTGGCCTCGAGTGGAGGGCTTTAGATCCTTAGCGTAGATGGGTAGGAAGCTACCTGCTAGAGATGGACCGGGCAAGGAAGCTTCTCGGTGGCCCCGAGAGGAGGGCTTTAGATGCTTAGCGTAGATGGGTAGGAAGCTACCCGCTAGGGATGGATCGGGCAGGGAAGCTGCTCGGTGGCCTCGTTAAGAGGGCTTTAGATCCTTAGTATTGATGGATAGGAAGCTACCCGCTAGGGACGGACCGGGTCGGGAAGCAGCTCGTTGGCCTCGAGAGGAGGGCTTTAGATTCTTAGTGTAGATGAGTAGGAAGCTACCCTTTAGGGAGGGACCGGGCAGGGAAGCTGCTCGGTGGCCTCGAGAGGAGGGATTTCGATCCTTAGCGTAGATGGGTAGGAAGCTGCCTGTCACGCCCCGCCTCCCGGTGTACGGAGAAGGGGACACGACTAGGCCGCTACGTATTTATTCAGAAGTAAATACGCTAAGCGTATCTAAGCAATATAAAAGTAAAAGCACAAGAGACAAGATATAATAAAACATCAACTTTATTTATTCACATTCTTTCTGTACAATGCATAGAAAGTAAATACAACCGAATAAAAGCGATGCCTAAATAATGGCATAACAGAAAAGGAAAATTACTGAAATGAAAGTGTACAGTAAACTAAAGCTCTGGGTCTTCAACGAAGTGGTCTAAGTCATCAGCAGTAGGCTCTATCTCAGGGATGTCCAGATCACCTGACGACATTCAAAGAAGAAAAAAAGATAGTGTCGTCAGCAAACAAATCACTCGGTAAGTCCTAAAGATAAGAGGGAAATAGAATAGACAGAATAAGGAGGTAACTTTTAAAGTTGTATTATATTATTGTAATGTTGTGTTAACGCTGTTGTTTGTAGCTTGGTACAGAAGGATGCCAGTGTATACGAGAGGGGTCTCTATATGCTAGAGACCAGGGCAAACGGAATGTACAAGAAACCGTTAGGCCACGGTACAACAGCAACGGAATATAGTTTAGGTGTCTTAATCTTACTGTCTCTTGCCACTTCTAACACCTTCCGTACCAATCTACCCCTTAAACCCCGTAGTATTTTGATTATATTGTTGTATTGTATTGTCTTGTATTATAAACTGTATAGATTGTATAATTGGATGACTTACCGAAACCATGATATCAGTAAACGGATGTAACTGTAAGATCATGGATGTAACTGTAGAATCATGTAATTGGAAGTATATCCATGGTTCGGTTCAGTCAATATAGATTGAATGTATTGAACAACTTGAATATAGGGATTCATGTTGAATTGGAATATTGTAAATTGTAGATTGTACTTGAATCATATTAAAGTCAGATTATTAATGAGACTCAGTCTGAGTCAGACAATTAGAAAAGTAAATTGAAGTCCTAATGGTTTTGATGTTATTGGTAACCGCTGCACATGGGCGGCAGCATTTGTGTCTTTTTCAAAGACGATTATCGTATTGATAACACCGTTGTTAAGTTGTCTACCTTAGATAGGCAAGCACCCACTTCTCTGGCTCTCCGAGGCTCAAGAGATTGGTCTCGCTTAAATATATGTTTGCTAGGGTCCTTAGGGTAATTTATAGAACTTGAGGGGTTTTTATGTAAAAATACTTTTATATACTTTTCAAAATACACCCCAAGTATTTATTAATCGTCTTTAGAGTTGTAATGAATGTAGATTTTATATTGTGATATTTCTAGTGAAAATATCTTAATTTCACAATAAAGGGTATTTATTTGTAATATTGACTTGTATCGAATTCATGGTATTTTAATGTAAAGTGATTCTTGTGATTTTTGAAAAAGAGTTGGAATATTTATATTATTTCAAAATAGATATTTTAATATTACATATATACATAATTATATAAAAATAATTTCAATATATATTTATATTTCTAAAAATCTCATTTTCTTAAGATGTCGTATTTTAAATCTCTCGAGACCGAATGCTCCTTGCGGAGGTCTGCATTTCGCACTACTAAGCCCAGAGATGTGTGATAATCTGCACCATCCCAGTCGGGTTCCCCAAATGGGTTGTAGCGGCGCTTTGCAAAGATTTGTGTAAAATACTAATCATTAAGAAAAATGGTTTTATTAGTAATAGTATTTATTTGAAAAGGTGTCGTTTTCCCATATTCTATGTTTCCGAGGGTATTGTACTATGTTGCATATGAGTGTGTGAGGAGGTAGGTCATTACCTTGTGATCTACTTAAAGGTATAGCAAGTTTAATGGTTTAAATGCCGAAATGAAACTACATGGTATTTTAGTGAAAAATACGGTAAAATGGAAATACCAATTTCTTTTGATATAGAACTTATTCAATATGATTAGTTGGTATTTAATAGTCAACATGTAATAGTTTTGTACGATTGTATTTAAGAAAATGTTGGATTTTGAGAAAGGACCGAATCGGAAATCGGATTTGTTCCGATTCCGTCGGGTTTTAGAACCTCATATTTTTAGAACAAGAATAGAAAAGAGGGAGGGGGACTTACGGGTTTCAAGGTTAGGTGAGAGGAAGAGGGAGACGTAGGCTTCGCCAGTGCGTCGTTCGTCTCCGGTAGTTCCTAGGATTGTCGCCGGAAAATTCGCCGGAGCTTCGCCTCTTTGCTCACTTCGATTGCACACTAGGGTTTCTAGGAATTTCTTGATAGTTAGCTCAAAATTTTAGGGTGAGGGGATTGTGTTTACGGGTGGTATTTATAAGGTTAGATTAGGGTTAGGGTAGATGAAAAATTTAATTGAAAAAAAATGTAATAAAATGTAATAAAATTGAGTTAATAGGGGTTTTAAAGAGTTCAGGTACTGGTCTCTGTATTTAAAGTGTGCAGGTGTACAGGGAAGACAAAAAGCCACATTTTCTCTGTTGACGACTCGGTGGTCCAGCCGAGTCCGGCCGGTGGCGCCGGCCCGATTCGGCCGGTCCGCCGGCCGATTCGGCCGATCCCGGCCGAGTCGGTCAGTCGGAGGGATTCCCGTCGGTTCATGTGCTCACCGGTATATTTAATTTACAGGGTGTAGTGGGGAGTTTTTGTGAGATATGCACGTGTAAACTGTTGGTATTCTAAAAATTCAAAACAAAATAATATTAAAAATAATGTGGGGTATGGGATTTGAACTCTGGTGGCTTGGTTCAGCAGTGCAAGGTATTACCAATGAGTCACAAGCTCCTTCTTGCTATTAATTAGTAAAACAAATATTTAACTTGTGCTCAGGCAAAAGTACCCCTTTCTTTAAATTTTGAAAAATTTGCACAGAAAGTTGTATAGGAAATTGGGGTTGTTGCATTCTACCCTCCTTAAAAAATTTCGTTCTCGAAATTTGTAAAAGGAAAATGTAACAGTTTCAAGGAAAGTTTGGGGACTGAATTACTGATAGTGTATGAAAAATAACAATGTGATGCAAGGATTTAAAAAAATATGGAAGAGACTTGCTAGTGTTATCTTGGTCAACTGTCTTGGCTTCTATGTCTGCTAATGTGAATGTCTGTCGCCGTGGTACATTCTTTCTAGCTAGAGGCACATTCTGTCCTTGGGGCCTGTGTCTCTGCTCTCGAGGCATGTCCCTCATTGCTTGTTGGAATTGGCGAGTAGGCTGTGTAGGAAATCCATGTGGAGGTGGTGCTGGGAGTGCAGGACGAGTTGCAAGAGCCTGGATAGCTGGCCACTATGGGTAGTTGGTGGGTGTGTGAGCTGGGTTGCTATTATAAGGACAGTTCCCAATTCCATGGTTGGATGCGCCACAAATTAAACACAGGCCTTTTGCGCGCCTACAGTCCTTCCACAAGTGTCCCTTTCTTCTGCAGTAGTAGCAGAAATCTGGACTCGACTGGTTATTGGTTTCTTCTGGTCTTCTGGGTTCAACAATTGGCCTAGAAGAGGCTCCTCCTGCTATTTGAGTGGCAGGGCGTTTCAAACCGGCAGATTGAGGTCTGCCCCTCGCCTTTACTACTGCCTCATAACGGCGGGTAGCTTTCAGAGCCAATTCATGAGTCGGAAAGTCTCCTATGGCCAGTGCAGCCTGGATTTTCGAATCCAAACCTTGTTGGAATCGACGGGCTTTGATCTCGTCCGTCGGTATCAAGTGTGCTGCAAATCTGTTACGGTCTTGTGTTAGTTGTGTATTATATGATATTTAAAAAAATTCAAATTACTGAGACATATCTTACCGACTGAGCATGGTGAACTCAGCGTTATACTCATCTACCGACTTGGTCCACATCGAACCTTGTTGTAGATGAATGAACTGCTGTTCCATGTTGAACCTGGCAGTCTCAGGGAAATACTTCGTGTCGAACCTATCGCGGAAAGTCTTCCATTCAATGGGCTGATCAAGACAGCTTTCTTCCGCCTTCCACCAGTTCCGTGCATTGTCCGTGAGCTGCAGTTTCGCAACATGGACCCAAGCTATATCTGGCACTTGTGCTGCCGCCAGATCATCCTCTATACTTTGTGCCCATTCTTCGGCTTCTAGCGGGCTTCCCTTTCCGGAGAACTGTTTGGGGTGTAAAGCCCTGAATTGCTTTACCCCAGGTGCTTCAGTCTCGGGACGATTCAAGAGCTGCCGCTGTCCCTCAAGAAGGCTGCAGATCGCCTCAAGCAGAACCGTTTGCTCGTTGGGTGGAGCAGGAACGGTAGGTGTGATTGGTAGTGGTGGTGGAGTGTTGTTGAAATCGGTGCTTGTGTTGTTTGGGGAATCTATAACCTTGAAGAAAAAATTTGGGTTAAGACAGATTCAAAGTATATGATTCAAAGAATATGAAATTGTAAGATTCAAAGAACATGAATTGTAAAGAATGTTTTAGTTACTGGTTCTTGTGTTATATTGCTTAGGTTGTTCACGCAGAACAGAACTGCATGGTAGGGTTCCATACAGCTCTGACCTGCATGGGCTACTAACAAAACCTGTCACGCCCCGCCGCCCGGTGTACGGAGAAGGGGACGTGACTAGGCCGCTACGTATTTACTCAGAAGTAAATACGCTAAGCGTATCTAAGCAATATAAAAGTAAAAGCACAAGAGACAAGATATAATAAAACAACAACTTTATTTATTCACATTCTTTCTGTACAATACATAGAAAGTAAATACAACTGAATAAAAGCGATGCCTAAACAATGGCATAACAGAAAAGGAAAATTACTGAAATGAAAGTGTACAGTGAACTAAAGCTCTGGGTCTTCAACGAAGTGGTCCAAGTCTTCAGCAGTGGGCTCTATTTCAGGGATGTCCAGATCACCTGACAATATTCAAAGAAAAAAGAAAGATAATGTCGTCAGCGAAAAAATCGCTCGGTAAGTCCCAAAGATAAGAGGGAAATAGAATAGACAGAATAAAGAGGTAACTTTTAAAGTTTTATTATATTATTGTAATGTTGTGTTAATGCTGTTGTTTGTAGCTTGGTACAGAAGAGTTTATACGAGAGGGGTCTCTATATGCTAGAGACCAGGGCAAACGGAATGTACAAGGAACCGTTGGGCCATGATAAAACAGCAATGGAATATAGGTTAGGTGTCTTAATTTTACGGTCTCGTGCCACTTCTAACACCTTTCGTACCAATCTACCCCTTAAACCATGTAGTGTTTTGATTGTATTGTTGTATTGTATTGTATTGTCTTGTAAACTGTATAGATTGTATAATTGGATGACTTACCGAAACCATGATATCAGTAAACGGATGTAACTGTAGAATCATGTAATTAGAAGTATATCCATGGTTCGGTTCGGTTCGGTCAATATAGATTGAATGTATTGAACATCTTGAATATAGGGATTCATGTTGAATTGGAATATTGTAGATTGTAAATTGTACTTGAATCATATTCAAGTCAGATTATTAATGAGACTCAGTCTGAGTCAGACAATTAGAAAAGTAAATTGAAGTCCTGATGGTTTTGATGTTATCGGTAACCGCTGCACATGGGCGGCGGGATTTGTGTCTTTTTCAAAGACGATTACCGTGTTGATAACACCGTTGTTAAGTTGTCTACCTTAGATAGACAAATACCCACTTCTCCGGCTCTCCGAGTCTCAAGAGATTGGTCCCGCTTAAAACTATGTTTACTAGGGTCCTTAGGGTAATTTATAGAACTTGAGGGGGTTTTATATAAAAATACTTTTATATACTTTTCAAAATACACCCCAAGTATTTATTAATCGTCTTTAGAGTTGTAATGAATGTAGATTTTATATTATGATATTTCTAGTGAAAATATCCTAATTTCATAATAAAGGGTATTTATTTGTAATATTGACTTGTATGGAATTTATGGTATTTTAATGTAAAGTGATTCTTGTGATTTTTGAAAAAGAGTTGGAATATTTATATTATTTCAAAATAGATATTTTAATGTTACATATATATAATTATATAAAAATAATTTCAATATATATTTTATATTTCTAAAAATCTCATTTTCTTAAGATGTCGTATTTTAAATCTCTCGAGACCGAATGCTCCTTGCGGAGATCTGCATCTCGCACTACTAAGCCCAGGGATGTGCTATAATCCGCACCATCCCAGTCGGATTCCCCAAATAGGTTGTAGCGGCGCTTTACAAAGATTTGTGTAAAATACTAATCATTAAGAAAAATGGTTTTATTAGTAATGGTATTTATTTGAAAAGGTGTCATTTTCCCGTATTCTATGTTCTCGAGGGTATTGTGCTATATTGCATATGTGTGTGTGAGGAGGTAGGTCATTACCTCGTGATCTACTTAGAAGTATAGCAAGTTTAATGGTTTAAATGCCTAAATGAAACTACATAGTATTTTTGTGAAAAAATACGGTAAAATGGAAATAACAATTTATTTTGATATAGAACTTGTTCAATATGATTAGTTAGTGTTTAATAGTCAACATATAATAGTTTTGTGCGATTGTATTTAAGAAAATGTTGGATTTTGAGAAAGGACCAAATCGGAAATCGGATATGTTCCGATTCCGTTGGGTTTTAGAACCTCGTATTTTTAGAACAAGAATAGAAAAGAGGGAGGGGGCCTTACGGGTTTCCAGGTTAGATGAGAGGAAGAGGTAGACGTAGGCTTCACCAGTGCGTCGATTCGTCGCCGGGAGTTCCTAGGATTGTCGCCGGAAAATTCACCGGAGCTTCGCCTCTTTGCTCACTTCGATAGCACACTAGAGTTTCTAGGAATTTCTTAAGAGTTGGCTCAGAATTTTAGGGTGAGGGGATAGTGTTTAGGGGTGGTATTTATAGGGTTAGGCTAGGGTTAGGATAGATGAAAAGTTTAATTGAAAAAATGTAATAAAATGTAATAAACTTGAGTAAATAAGGGTTTTAAAGAGTTCAGGTATTGTTCTCTGTATTTAAAGTGTCCATGTGTACAGGGAAGACAAAAGGCCACATTTTCTCTGTTGACGACTCGGTGGTCCGGCCGCGCCGGCCCGAGTCGGCCGGTCCGCCGGCCGATTCGGTCGGTCGGAGGGATCCCCGTCGGTTCATGTGCTCACCGGTATATTTAATTTACAGGGTGTAGTGGGTTTTTTATGAGATATGCATGTGTAAACTGTTGGTATTCTAAAAATTCAAAACAAAATAATATTAAAAATAATGTGGGGTATGGGATTTGAACTCTGGTGGCTTGGTTCAGCAGTGCAAGGTATTACCAATGAGCCACAAGCTCCTTCTTGCTATTAATTAGCAAAACAAATATTTAACTTGTGCTCAGGCAAAAGTACACTTTTCTTTAAATTTTGAAAATTTTGCACAGAAAGTTGTACAGGAAGTTTGGGGTTGTTACACTACCCGCTAGGGATGGACCGGGCAACGAAGCTGTTCGGTGGTCTCGAGAGGATGGTTTTAGATCCTTAGAGTAGATGGGTAGGAAGCTACCCGTTAGGGATGGACCGGGCAGGGAAGCTTGTCACGACCCGACCCGAAATAGCCCGTGACTGGCACTTGAATCATATGAAGCCTATAGGACCCCATCTAATTCAAGTAAGCCAAAAACCCAGAAATCTAAAACCATTTAAGGAGTAAATAAGGAAAACTAGTTTTTAAGAAGTAAGAAAACATATTTAAAGAACCAGGTTTGTAAAGAAGTAGCCGAATATGCATTTGTAAAATCCTCAATGTCCTTTCTGAAAATTTCGGCAGAGTTTCCTTTGTAAATAATGGCCCCGAACGGGGTACAACATGAATAATATATTAATATATATATATATATATATATATATATATATATATATATATATATATATATATATATATATATATATATATGCACAATAAAAGGCATCTCCAAGCGGGAGCTAGCTCTTCGTCAATCGACGGTCACAACCACGCAAGCAGTATAATATACAACGCCAAAGGGCGAGAATCAAAACTCAAAGGAAAACTCAAATCAGTTTCAAACCATAATACTACAACGCGCGACTCTAAGGTCGAAATAATACATAACTGATTTTCTAAATCTGAAACAATATACAAGTTTGGTTTATGGAATTACTAGATACAACTGAATAAAATAATACAAGGGTGGTCACGATGCGAGTGAACCCACCTACCAATGCAATCACCCAGAAAGGAAGCAGTGTGCCAGAAAAGCCGCAATGAACCTGTACGGCAAAACCTGCAAGAAACTGCGGCACAACGGGGTGAGTTGCCAACTCGTGAATAGAAAGCATCACAGAGCAGAAATCGTATGTATGACACAATCTTAGGTCAATACGATCAATATATATATATATATATAAATCTCAATGAATAAGTCTGAAGCATGATAAGGTGGCAATGTAACATCTATACATGAGTGTAGTGCCAAGTGCTCGTGCCAGTGCCTCAGGTAATAACATATCATAAGTATGAGGTATGACCAATGTCGACTATATCATGAAGTCTATGAAAAAAGTGGATATCATCCAACTATATGATCAATGTCATCAATGTCAATATATGTATGTGGAAATCGTCCACGTGTCACCCAATGACAATAAACATCATGCATGTAAATATCATAAAGCATATGCATGGAAATATGAGGATGTAAATCAACATGTGTCGTTCGCAACATATCAAATCATGGAACCTGAGTGTCAAGCATCGACACTCGAAAACATCATGAAACCTGTGCCTAGCATCGGCACGTAAATCCTCATATATCGGGCTCCGTCAGTCTGGATCGGCCCATATCATCTTTCAACTCCGGTCGGTATCCTCCGGATATCCGCCAAGCTCAAATACAATCACCGGTAGGTAGTGCTCCTTCTGCCAGGCTCACCGTCTATATACACAGTATCCCTTTCTTGCCCCGGGGTACCATACCGGGCCCACCATGTATCCGCAATCGGCCTCACCGCCTCCTTGAATCGGGTTTCACATGTCGCTCTCAGCACCGAGAAAACACATGGTGGACACACTGAAATATCATATCAAGGGTAACCGGGTTTTTAAAACAATTATATAATCTTTTTTGAAATATCTACGGTTCCCAAATCCAGAAATATCATGGAAATAATATATCTCAATACGTATAATCAAAAGTATGATGTATACGACATGTAAAAGAAATGTAAGCCTATCAGTATATCATGCAATATGGAATAGTAATATGCATACGTTGAGGGAAAATCGCTCTTTTAAAATGAATCAGTTTTAAAGAGTATCTTGCGGTTCCTAAATCTCTAATAAAGCCAGAATTATCTATGTATGTGCAATTACTTATGTATATAAACATGGGTGTACAATGGGTATGTACACAAGTATGCCATGCAAGAGATCATATCCTGAATGCAACAGTACTACAGTGTAGTGACATGGCAATTATCGATGATGAAGTGTGTGAGCCGGCAAGCAGGTGTACGTGGAATATATGCATCATCGATAATGGTGCTGGTGTCCTAACAGCATGGGTTTAATATACAATAAACTCATTTACACATGCAATGCGATGCGAATAGCATGAATATTCGGAAATCGAATAATCAACACAACAGTGAAGAATCTACAACAATAGATAAATGTCATGCAGTTTTGCCATTTGAAATAAGACGATTCGGGGTTTTTAGTAAAATAAGGGCTACGGTGTTTTTAAGAAAAGATGTGTATTTTGAAAATATCCGTAGAATCCCTTTGCCTATCATTGAAATACTCCCGATTCGTTAGTTTTGAAATAGGTATAACATCGGCCTAGTCTAACATTTACTAAGCAACTACAGATCTAGCAAATACGCTAATCGGGAGGGGTATGGAAACCACCTACATCTGAGTCGATATATATATATAATAGTCGGTGATCCCGCTTCAATAGTATCAGGTACGATACAGTATATCATATGACGTCCTCGAGTCATGAGTGCGGATCTATCATCAAGATAAAGCTCGTAAGGTAAATCATCGCATGGCATCCCAATAGCAGGGTACGGGTCAATATCACATTCATTTCATCAATTATCTGGTATCCTTATCGTCATATCACATAATCTGGGGTACTGATCTAAGTCTAGTACAATCGATACCATCTATATAAATATGAATGCGTGTGTGAAACACACGTCCAAAGGCCCGCCTCATGTCGTGTCCCAAATACGAATCACATCATATTACCGATCTCATGGCACTATGCCCAATCTCATCGACTCATCTCCAGATATCGTCCACAATCCTCATCATCTAGGTATAACCATAACAAATAAGCATGTGTGTGCGTGTGGGTGTAAACCTATTCTAGGGTTCGCAACTAAACCCTATTCTATCTATAGTACACCTAATCTCATCTAAATTATCCATATCTCACCTAATGCTATCAAACACATATATAGTATAAATATAGTATACCAAACCTCGAACTGCGGGGGTGCTATACGCCATCCACCCGACTTCCCCCGTAGATATAATCTACTCACTTTACTTTCGCTTTCCATTGCCGACGCCGCCACGCACTTTCTTATCGTCTCGAAGTCTTCGTGGGGTACCTACACAGATAGCATAATTGGAACGCGTATTAAAATCACATCGGGAATACCCAAAACGACACGCTAATGCCTATAGATTAGAACCTATAGACTACGCTTTCAAAACCATCAAACGACCCTCGATCTCGTCGTACAAATGTCAAGTGATCGAGGTAAAACACAATACGCAAATCCAGAATTTAAAATATGAGAAACGAAACACGAATCCAAAATAGCAACTACAGAAAAGGGTCCCAGATTTCACCCTAGGTTAAATTGGACAATTTTGCATATGCCAGGGGTCTAATTTATAGATGTAGGAGCTACAGAACAAAAACGAACTAAAATGGTGGGACCCAGGCCGCAAATTGCGGCCAAACAGATTAAATCTGCGGCCAGAAAGAGGAGATAGGGTCTGGGGTTTTGGGGTTAGCTTCCTGGGTTCCTGCACATCTCTATGTGTTCACAAAATAATTTTTAGAGCCTCGGGGTGATAGAAGATTCCAAATAGCCCTCACAGATTCCACAATTTTCCGATATCGGGTTTCTAAATCCGTATTCCGGGTTTCAAGTCTCTGGTTTAGGTCAGAATTCTAGCACTACGGGGTTTGTGTAGCCTCTACTGAGCTTAATTACCCATCACCACTCTCAATTCCCATTAACCCTAACTAGGTTTTTCACAAGTCCACAAAACCACTCGATATCGGTTCTATCATAACATAGGGGTAAAAGTAATGCAAATACTAAGCTAAAGATTCAGAAATTACCTTATTTGGCAACTCAAGAAAATTCTTGAGTTTCCCCAAGTGGCCAAAACCTTTCCTTTCTTGGTCCAAAGCGTTCTCCATGAGCTTGTGCACACTTTTTGTGAAAAGGGATTTGAGTTTTAAAGTGTTTTTATGGAGTTTGAGAGGTTTGAAGAGGGGAGGGAGTGAGGGGGAGGCAGCATCAGCAAGAAGAAGAAGGAGGGTAGAGGAAAATGTGATGGAGGAAAATGTGATGAAGTTTGTGAGTTTAGTGGATGGCTAAGTCAAAAGCGACCCTCACCTTTCTCTCTCTCACCCATACCTATTATTCTAATACAAACCCTTTTCTTTTCTTTTCTTTTCCTCTTCTATTCTTCTCTCTAATATTGCAATAGGAAACCCAAAAGAACTATGGTAGAAAATGCACAAGTGTGTAAAAAGACTTTGTGCAAGATAAGTGCACAAAACATGCTTAATCCGCGATTAGTGATTTTTAATCGCGATTAGCACTAAATTAGTGTCAAACTAATCATAAAAACTTTAAAATGGCATAATTCACATAAAACACCCTCTTTTAGTAATTTCTATAATTTTCCAAATTTTCCCCCATTTATCGGTATTTAATTATACCGAAATATTAAAATATTCATTAAAAATAATATTAAATTATAAAAATTCCCAAAAATAATATTTTATTTTTCTGAAATGTTACAAAGCTGCTCGGTGGCCTCGAGAGGAGGGCTTTAGATCCTTAGCATAGAAGGGTAGGAAGCTATCCGCTAGGGATGGACCGGGTAGGGAAGCTGCTCGGTGGCTTCGTTAAGAGGGATTTAGATCCTTAGCATTGATGGGTAGGAAACTACCCGCTAGGGACGGACCGGGCCGGGAAGCTGCTCGGTGGTCTCGAGAGGAGGGTTTTATATCCTTAGCGTAGATAGGTAGGAAGCTACCCGCTAAAGATGGACCGGACAGGGAAGTTGCTCGATGGCCTCGAGGGGAGAGCTTTATATCCTTAGCGTAGATGGGTAGGAAGCTACCCGCTAAGAATGGACCGAACAGGAAAGCTGCTCGGTGGCCTCGAGAGGAGAGCTTTAGATCCTTAGCGTAGATGGGTACGAAGCTACCCACTAGGGATGGACCGGGCAGGAAAACTGCTCGGTGGTCTCGAGAGGAGGGTTTTAGATCCTTAGCGTAGATAGGTAGGAAGCTACCCGTTAGGGATGGACCGGGCAGGGAAGCTGCTCGGTGGCCTCGAGAGGAGGGCTTTAGATCCTTAGCGTAGATGGGTAGAAAGCTATCCGCTAGGGATGGACCGGGTAGGGAAGTTGCTCAGTGGTCTCGTTAAGAGGGCTTTAGATCCTTAGCGTTGATGGGTAGGAAACTACCCGCTAGGGACGGACCGGGCCGGGAAGCTGCTCGGTGGTCTCGAGAGGAGGGCTTTATATCCTTAGCATAGATGTGTAGGAAGCTACCCGCTAGGGATGGACCGAGCAGGGAAGCTTCTCGGTGGCCTCGAGAGGAGGGCTTTAGATTCTTAGTGTAGAGGGATAGGAAGATACTCGCTAGGGATGGACCGGGCAGGGAAGCTTCTCGGTGGCCTCAAGAGGAGGGCTTTAGATTCCTAGCGTAGATGGATAGGAAGCTACCCGCTAGGGATAGACCAGGCAGGGAAGCTGCTTGGTGGCCTCGAGAGGAGGGCTTTAGATTCTTAGAGTGGATGCGTAGGAAGCTACCTGCTAGGGATGGACCGGGCAGGAAAGCTACACGGTAGCCTCGAGAGGAGGGCTTTAGATCCTTAGCGTAGATGGGTAGGAAGCTACCCGTTAGAGATGGACCGGGCAAGGAAGCTGCTCGGTGGCCTCGAGAGGAGGGCTTTAGATCCTTAGCGTAGATGGGTAGGAAGCTACCCGCTAGGGATAGATCGGGCAGGGAAGAAGCTCGGTGGCCTCGAGAGGAGGACTTTAGATCCTTAGCGTATACCAGGTCGATGCTGCATTAGATCGGTTGGAGGAGGTTTCCTCAGTATACCATCGACAAAGCTACCTTAATCTCCGGCCCCCTTTGTTGTAATTTTTGTAAGGCTGAGGAGCTCATAATACCTTCTTAATGAATAAAGTTCTTCTTTTTTTATGCGTATTGTCTCTTTTCATCCCCTCAGTATATTTTACACAATTTTTAAAACAAATCTAGGGGTCTCGGAACCGAGAAAAGAAACAAAAGTTGTGCAAAATGTCTCCTTTATGAGAGGACCTAGCTTAGGAGATTTAATTCAATCTCAATAAGAATTACATTGTTTCAAAAGAAGAAGACATGCTTATATGTACAATTTGAGTTTTTCGGCGTTGTAGGGCCGAAGAAACTTACGCCCCCCGGCGTCTTGTAAGCGATATGCTCCACCGGGCAATACTTCTGATACGAGGAATGGTCCATTCCATTTCGGGGAGAATTTATGCAGCCTTGCTTGGTCCACAAACTCGTTCTTTCGTAAGACCAGATCTCCTGTCTTGAAGGCCCAATGTTTAACTCGGGCGTTGTAGTAATGAGCGGTTTGCTGTTGATAGGCGGCTGCTCTGATCTGCGCTCGATCCTTCATTTCCAATAATGCGTCCAAGTTGGTCCGGAGTGCCAAGGTGTTCGCTTTATCGTCGAAGTGTTCGACTCTATAACTGGGCAGTTCGATCTCAACCGGGACCATCGCCTGGTACCATAGCAGAGGCTGAACGGGGTTTCTCCCGTGGGTGTTTTCTTCGAGGTCCGCAATGCCCATAGCACCCACGGCAATTCCTCGACCCAGCTGCCATGTCTTCCTTCCAAGCGAGCCTTGAGTCCGCGTATAACTCCTCGATTTGCTACCTCGGCTTGTTCGTTGCATTGCGGATACGCGACCGCGGCAAACTTCATTAGTATGTGGTAGTCGCTGCAAAATTCTTTGACTTTGTCGTTTTCGAAGTTGGTCTCGTGGTCGGTAATGATGCACCTCGGGATTCCAAATCGAGAGATGGTGTTGTTTTGCAGGAACTTTATAGTATATGCGGGGTCTGGTTTTCTGATGGGCATGACCTCTATCCACTTCATGAAGTATTCTACCACGACAAGGATGTATTTGTGTCCGCCCGTGCCGGTGGAGAGTTGGCCCACCATATCCATCCCCCATTATGCAAACGGCCAAAAGGAACTGAGGGGCGTTAGCTTGGTAGTGGGGAGACGAGGTATGCTGCCATTGAGTTGGCAGTTCTTGCATCTTCTGACGAGCTTCTCGGCATCCTGGTGTATCCTTGGCCAATAATACCCTTGGAGCAGCGTCTTCTGGAACAGGGTGCGGGCCCCTTGATGCGCTCCCCGATCCCTTCATGTATCTCTCGTAGAACATAGTCGGCTTCATGGGGGTCGACGCATCGGAGCAGGGGCTGAGTGTACGACTTCTTGTAAAGGTTTCCATTACTCCAGATGAAATGACGAGCTTTTGCCCGAAGGTGGCGAGCCTCCCCCCGGTCCTCTGGATGTATACCATCTTTTACGAACTCCACGAAGGGCTTCCTCCAATCTTGGCCTTCCTCCTGAGTAGTATATGCTTGGAGCATTACCTCCCCATCTTCCACGTTAGACCGTGGCAAGACTTCGAAGAAGATGTTTCTTTTATGGTCGGTAGTATAGGAAGAAACGAGCTTGCTTAAGGCATCGGATTGAGTGTTCAGGGTCCGAGGAATCTGCTCTACCTGGACTTCGTCGAAATTTTTGCGAAGTCTTTTTACCTCGGCCAGATATTTGATCATAAGCGGTTCCTGGGCCTCGAATCGCCCGATTACTTGGCCGACGACCAATGTGGAGTCGCTGCGAATTCGGATCATCTTCAGCCCTACCCCGGAGGCGATTCGCAATCCGGCTAACAAAGTCTCGTATTCCGCGGCATTGTTTGAAGCTCTGAATCCTAGCTTCAAAGAGTATTCGATCTCCGCTTCGTCCGGGCCTCGGATGATCAGGCCAGCCCCGCTCCCTTCCTCGGTAGAGGATCCTTCTACATAGAGCACCCAGTCGGGGACGGAGTCGGGTACTTTCTCGACCGAGGGACGTGGTTCGGGGCCCCGTGCTACCGCTTCTTCTTCAGTGGAATAGTGCATTCGACCATGAAGTCTGCTAGGACCTTCGCTTTGATGGCCTGCCTGGGGCGGTACTTGATGTCGAATTGCGATAATTCCCACCTCCATTTCTCCAGCTGTCCTGATGATTCAGGGGAAGCGAGAATTCCATATAGGTCGCTCGATGAGGACGAGGATGGTGTGCGCCTGGAAATAGTGCCATAGTTTTCTTGAGGCGACAACAAGTGCCAAGACTATCTTTTCTATAGTCGGGTATCTTGTTTCCGCGTGCTTGAAAACGTGGCTTACGTAATAAATCGACTTCTGTAAACTATCGAATTCCCTGACGAGCACTGAGCCTGCAGCTTGATCGGAGACCGCGAGGTATAATAATAGCTCTTTGCCTTCGATTGGTCGAGTGAGCATGGGGGAGTTGATAGGTGCGCCTTGAGCTGTTCGAAAGCATTCTGACACTCCTCCGACCATTCGAACTTGGGAATTTTTCTCAAGGCTTAGAAGAACGGGAAGCACTTCTCCCCGGATCTTGACATAAAGCGACTAAGAGCGGCCACTCTTCCTGTGAACGACATGATCTGAACATTTATCTTCGGTGTGGCCATGTTGAGAATGGCGCTGATCTTTTCTGGGTTCTCTTCGATTTCTCGATGGGTGACCATGAACCCGAGGAATTTCCTGCTGGTGACTCCGAATGCACACTTAGCTGGATTTAGCTTTATTCTGTACTTGCGCAAGACGTCGAATGTCTCCCTAAGATCTTTGGTGTTCCCGTCCCCAGAGGTTGATTTTACGAGCATGTCGTCGACGTAGACTTCCATGTTCCTCCTGATCTGCGGTTTGAACAGTTTGTTGACGAGGCGCTGATACGTGGCCCTAGTGTTTTTGAGACCGAAGGACATCACTTTGTAGCAGTATATCCTCCGATCTATGGTGAACGCGGTAAGCTCTTCATCTGCTGTGTTCATTCAGATCTGATTGTAGCCGGAGAAAGCATCCATGAAGCTAAGTAATTTGTAGCCGGCCGAGCTGTCCACTAGCTGGTCTATCCGAGAGAGGTGATAGTTGTCTTTAGGGCAGGCTTTGTTCAGGTCCGTGAAATCGACGCACATGCGCCATTTCCCATTTTCCTTTATGACCATGACCACGTTCGCCAGCCAATCCGAGTAGTCAAGATTTCTAATGAAGTTGGCCACGAGCAATCGATCGACCTCGTCCTCAATCGCCTTTTTCTTGATCGGCGCAAAATATTGCTTCTTTTTTCGGACGGGTCTGACCTTTGGGTCGACTCCGAGCCTGTGTGAGATAACTTTAGGGTCGATCCCGGGCATGTCTTCCGGTGTCCAAGCGAATAAATCTGAATTTCCTCGGAGGAAGCGGATCAAGTCTTCGCGATGGTCTCTTATCAAAAGAGAACCGATCTGAACGGTCCGTCCATCGACCCCCTCAACGAGGAGGACTTCTGTCAACGCTTCCACCAGGACTCCTCAGATTTCTTTCTGGTCGTCGCGTGTATCCAAAGACCCCTGGAAATCAGGCGTGTCTTCCTAATTGTCGTCCTGCTCTCCGGCGGGAGACGTCGAGGCAAGGCAAATCTTACCGATCTGCTGGTTTCCGTAGGCCCGGCCTATCCCCGCTTGATCCAACGGGAATTTGATCGCAGGGTGATAGGTCAAGATTTAAGCCCGGAGGGCATTCAATGTAGGGCGTCCTAGGAGAATGTTATAAAACGAAGGCACCTTGGCGGCGAGGAAGTTCACCGGTAAGGTTTGCGTGCGACCCACTTACCCGATGTTGAGGAGGAGGGTGATCGTTCCCTCGGCCGTGATGGAGTGGTTGGTAAACCCAGAAAGGAGATAGGAGGTCGGCTGTAGGTCGGATGGTCCTGGCCTCATACGCTGGAAACAGTCGTAGAACAGGATATCCGCTGAGCTACCTGAATCAACTAATATCCTCTGTACCTCATAACGGTGGATCCGGGCCGTTATCATGAGGGGGTCATTGTGAGGCAGTGATATACCGTGGAGGTCTTCATTGGAGAAGATGATGGGCTCGTCCTTCCTACATCTCTTCTGGGGTGGATTTCTTACACCTTCGACAGGGAGGAGGTGGTGATTTCCGTCAGTTTCTCGAGTGGGACCCGAGGTAACGACCATGATTTGGCCGATCGTTAATTCCCGGGGGCGATTGGGTCTCTTTGTTCTTGTTCCACCTATCGTTTGTCCCTTAGGTACTTCGCCAAGTCGCCAAAGCAGATCAACTCCTCAATGTAGTCACGGAGTTGTTTGCAGTTCTCGGTCGGGTGCCCTTGCGTCCTATGGAAGGTACAGTAAGGGCCACGGAGACGTTTTCCCGCCCTCTAGGTAACTGGTGGGAGCTTAAAGAACCTTTCGCCCTTTGCTTCCTCCAACAGCTCAGTCTGGAAGATGTTAAGAGGAGTGTACTCCTGGAACATCGGGGAGTAAGGTTTTGGTCGGTCGTTCCTCTTTTTCTCTTCTCTTCCCCTCTTCTTTTGGTCGGCTTGGTCGTCTTTAGGAAGATTTGAGTTCACCTCCGATTCGAGTTGGATCTCCCTGATCGGTCCAAGCTTTTACTTCGGCCATGGTCTTAGGTTGCGCTAATGCAAAAAAGCGGAGCCACTCTTTGTGCCTAAGACCCGACCTTAGTGCAGTGATAACCATCTCATCACTGTGCTCGGGGACCTCGAGGAGAGCATTGTAGAAGCGAGTGACATATCCCTTAAAGGATTCTTTGTCCCCGCTCTTTATGGTGAAGATGTAATCGACCATCCTCTTCTATTATCTGTTCCCGATGAAGTGGCCGAGGAACTGGATGGCCAGCTCATCAAAGGTCGAGATGGAGCATGGCGTGAGTCCTCGGAACCAATTCCGGCCATCCCGGATGAGGGTGGTGGGGAAAGCTCGGCATTGAGCTGCGTCCGAGTTATCTTGGAAGCTCATGCCCGCTATAAATGCGTCCAAGTGATCTTTTGGGTCAGACATCCTGTCAAAAAGCGCAACATTGGACGGCTTGTTCTTGGATGAGACACGTTCGGCCAGCAATTCCTCGGTGAAGGGTTTCGTGAGAGAATCCGCGGAATACCTAGCCCCTTCGCTGGACGGATGGTCGTCTCGCCGTATTCCCTCGATCTTCTTTTCAAAGGCCTCGAGTCGGTGGTGGTAACCTAAGGATTCAGCACAGTCGAAGTGGCGACTGTCCCCGCTCCTGGTCTGCACAGCGGTGCGGGTTCGATTCCGCTCTATCAGATTTCTCAGATCCTCGGGTGAGGTTCTTCTCGTGTAGTCCTGAAATGCAAATCCATGGTCTTGACAAGAGTGGGGGCGTCGGTCATGCCTGGAAACAGGCGAGTTGACCGACACCTCTTCAGAGGGTGTGGACGCGCGTCGGACTTTGGGGCGATGGCCCAGTATTCCCCTAGACCGGGGTGTGGAGCCTTCCTGAGCCCAGCGGGTCATGGAATCATGGCCCGCGCGTAGGCCATGGTTGCCGGAGGTGGCACGCCGGCGCTCGGTGATGCTGAGGGGAGAGTGGGCATCCGCCCTTCTGCGTACGTCGTTGTCTCGGAGGGAGGAACCGCGACCTGGTGAGCAGGGCCCGCCGCCTGAACACGGATGAAGGCGTCCACCATCGACGTAAGTCTGTCGATCCAAGCCGATAAGACGTTGATGAGGTTTGAAGTAGGGGAGGAACCGCTAACGGCTCTGTTGTGGGGGGCATGGCGGCTCGTGTTGGGATCATCGTGGCTTTCGCTCGCCATTAGGTCGATGGTGGAAGATCAACTTCGATGAGTGGAAGAAATTTTCGATGGAATTCCCACAGACGGTGCCAACTGATGGAGGGTATGATCTCCTTCAGATGCCGTCTTTCGTCGATCTGTAGCGAGCGTTGTTGAACGGTTGAGATTTGAGTTGAAGGTTATCTCCTAGAGTGTGTGGATCTTAATAGGTTGAGTTTGAGGTGGAAGCCGAGCTACCTGCAAGTAAGTCCCAGGGTGGGTGACCACCGTAGTACCCTCCGACGATCAAGTTAGAGCTGAGGAATATTGGAAAAGTAGTGGCTTATTGGAATCAAAATTGTGTTCCCTGAGTGGTCTTAGAGAGAGGTTTTTATAGTGGTCGCATGGAGCGAGTATGTGCGAGATCTTCGCCGTCAGTTACGCCTCTGGCGTTACGCCTGCGTGAATGATGGGATCCCTCCATTAATGACGGGATATGCTCATTAATAGGGGATGCGCCAGCGTGGGACGCGGGACGTGGGGCGGCATTTATCTCGTTTTGGTGAGATACGCAGAGCCGTTGCGGAAGCGTTAGGGATCTGCGTTCTCGTTTGATCGGGAGAGCTGGGGAGGCTTAGCTTGGCGGATGGCTCGAAGACGAGCCGGGAGGTCGAGGAAGCTTAGTTTTGCAATAGCTCAAAGGCGAGCAAAAGAGGAGGGGTGTAAGTTCGGCTGCCAGATTGCTCGTGGGCAAGAAGTAGAGTGTCCATACTGATTTTACCTCGGTAGCCCTCAGAAGTCTAGTGAGCTGTCGCGGACGACACGTCATTTGCCACGTGTTGTGATATGAGGAATTCCCACTTATGAGCATCATCAATTTCCCTAAGCTCAAAGCAAAAAAAAGGATGTTAGGAGAAGTGTCACGATGAGAACACCCAAGTTAAAAATCCATTGATTGTGAGAATATCTTGATGAAAAATAACATGTTCCGTAAGACGGTCAGGGTTAGTTCAACCTATATTTAGATGCATGATGACACTGTTAGCACGTTATGAAATGTTAACCGTGAGCCTGATTTGACAACGAATCTCTTTATTTTTAGGGGGGCATGCTTGACTCCGGCGGTTTAAGTTAGAATCTAAAGCTGAAGTCTTCAAAGTTACAAAGGTTTTCTAGTTGTGATGAAAATCAAGAAGGAAACCACATTTGCTTAAGCATATTTCTAGGATGGTCCAATCCGCCTTCTCTCTATTTCATTGGCAATATTGTATTATTTCTCTTAGTGTGTATCATCGGCTTGGGCTGAACCTTTGTACATTCAAAGTGTCTCATGCACTGGCACTAAAACAATACTTCCTAACTTTCGTGTAATAGAAATGCTAAAAAAGATATTGATGGCTATACTAAAACTAATAGTCTCATAGCTCTCTTCAACATAGTTCGGTAGATTTATGCCTGTATAGCGAGAGAGTTATAGTGAAGTAGAGAGCTGAGGGATTTAATCTGTTTGTTTACTAACAATCCTGTGGTACTTTCTTATGTATAACAAATCATAGCGATCGAATACTGATGATGCTCTATATTGGCGACCTTCCAGATCAGGACACGTGGCAGATGACGTGTCCCAAAACTAAGAAGAGAGGACCCACAGGGGCCGATCAGGCCACCCCTGTACCCGACCTACAAGCACAAAGCTGGGTTACCTCAGGGCCCCCTGCAAATTGGCCTCCTCGGCTTCTCAGCTCGCCTCCGAGCTACCGCAAGACCAAGATACCTCGGCCCTCTCGCTCGTTCCCGAGCTCTCCCGCCGAGACCATCTTCTTCGGTCCCTCCGACCGACCAACTCCACCACTCACAGGCATAACCGCCGCTCCGCAAAGCTCGTCATGCGCAGATTCTCCGCCAGCAACATCCCACGTTCCACGCCATCACGATCCCCATTAATGGGCGATCCGCTCTTTACGCGGGCGTGACGTCGGGAGCGTAACTGCCGGTGAGATTCTCGCGCCTGCTACTGCATGCCACCACCGCTATATAAACCCCCATCACAGAGGGGTCAAGTAAACCCTTTTTTACACTTTTATGCCGTTACTCTGCTCGGATCTCATCACTAACTTGAGCGTCGGAGGGTCCTCGGTGGTACCAAACCACCTCGGGACTTCTTTGCAGGTACTCGACAACAGCTTCCTCACGTCACCTCTTCCTCCAAAAACCCATTGAGACCCACACGCAATAAGAGATCACCTCCAAAATCCACCGGGAGATCGACGGAAGGCAACATCTGACGGAGACCCGAAAAGGACCTCCATCAGTTGGCGCCGTCTGTGGGAAACGAAACTCCGCAAAAAAACAAAGTTGGCCTTCCGATCTCTATCCCCATAGCAAGCGATCACTCTGAAGATCCAGATACCAGCCGCCGCCTCCCCCTCACCGGAGGCGCGGGTGAACCTCTTCCGGCGACCGTCATCAACGCCCTCGCCGGCCGAATAGACCGACACCCCCTCCCTTGACGGGGTCGCACAGGGGGGGCTCGCCACGGCGGCTCGAGGGCCACCTCGCCCAAGGATCTAAGCCCTTACTAAAAGGCAGCCCAGCAGCTACCCTGCTCGACTATCCCTAGCGGGTAGCTTCCCTACCGCAACGCCAGGGATCAGAAAGTCCTCCCGGAGGCAGTCGAGCCCGAGGATCCCTCGCTCGGCTATCCCTGGCGGGTAGCTTCCCTACCGCAACGCCAGGGATCAGAAAGTCCTCGCAGAGGCAGTCGAGCCCGAGGATCCTTTGCTCGGCTATCTCTGGCGGGTAGCTTCCCTACCGCAACGCCAGGGATCAGAAAGTCCTCCCAGAGGCAGTCGAGCCCGAGGATCCCTCGCTCGGCTATTCCTGGCGGGTAGCTTCCCTACCGCAACGCCAGGGATCAGAAAGTCCTCCCAGAGGCAGTCGAGCCCGAGGATCCCTCGCTCGGCTATCCTTGGCGGGTAGCTTCCCTACCGCAACGCCAGGGATCAGAAAGTCCTCCCAGAGGCAGTCGAGCCCGAGGATCCCTCGCTCGGCTATCCCTGGCGGGTAGCTTCCCTACCGCAACGCCAGGGATTAGAAAGCCCTCCCAGAGGCAGTCGAGCCCGAAGATCCCTCGCTCGGCTATCCTTCAGGACAAAAGCCCTCGCCAAGAGGCACCGGGCAGTAACCCTGCCCAGCCAAGGGTCCTTGGTAGGCTTCTTACAGCCCTATAGCTCTTCCCGCGCCAAGAACCAAAGTCCTCCCAGATGCAGTCGGGTCCTTGCTCGGCTATCCCCGGCTGGTAGCTTCCTACCATAACCGACAGGGATCAAAGTCCTTGCCAAGAGGCACTGGGCAGTAACCCTGCTCGGTCCCCGTCCTGAAGGATCAAAAGTCATCCCAGAGGCAGTCGAGCCCGAGGATCCCTCGCTCGGCTATCCCTGGCGGATAGCATCCCTACCGCAACGCCAGGGATCAGAAAGTCCTCCCAGAGGCAGTCGAGCCCGAGGATCTCTCGTTCAGCTATCCCCGGTGGGTAGCTTCCCTATCGCAACGCCGGGGATCAGAAAGTCCTCGCCAAGAGGCACCGAGCAGCTACCCTGCTCGGCCATCCTTCGCAGGGCTCTCAGGGACCCTCCAGCGTCAAGGATCAAAGCCCTCGCCAAGAGGCACCGAGCAGCTACCCTGCTCGGCCATCCTTCGCAGGCCCCTCAGGGCCCCTCCAGCGTCAAGGATCAATGCCTTCGCCAAGAGGCACCGAGCAGCTACCTTGCTCGGCCATCCTTCGCAGGCCTCTCAGGGACCCTCCAGCATCAAGGATCAAAGCCCTCGCCAAGAGGCACCGAGCAGCTACCCTGCTCGGCCATCCTTCGCAGGCCTCTCACGGCCTCTCCAGCGTCAAGGACCAAAGCCCTCATCGTGAGGCCGCCGAGTTCCTTCCTGCTCGGCGCATCCCCAGCGGGCATCCTCCTGCCCATCAGATGCTGAGGATCTCAAGCCCTCACCGCGAGGCCGCCGAGTTCCTTCTGCTCGGCGCATTCCCAGCGGGCCTCCTCCTGCCCATCAGACACTGAGGATCTGAAGCCCTCATCATGAGGCCGCCGAGTTCCTTCTACTCGGCGCACCCCCAGCGGGCATCCTCCTGCCCATCAGACACTGAGGATCTCAAGCCCTCACCGCGAGGCCGCCGAGTTCCTTCTGCTCGGCGCATCCCCAGCGGGCATCCTCCTGCCCATCAGACGTTGATGGTCTGAAGCTCTCATCACGAGGCCGCCGAGTTCCTTTCTGCTCGGCGCATCCCCAGCGGGCATCCTCCTGCCCATCAGATGCTGAGGATCTCAAGCCCTCACCACGAGGCCGCCGAGTTCCTTCTGCTCGGCGCATCCCCAGCAGGTATCCTCCTGCCCATCAGACGCTGATGGTCTGAAGCTCTCATCGCGAGGCCGCCGAGTTCCTTACTGCTCGGTGCATCCCCAGCGGGCATCCTCCTGCCCATCAGATGCTGAGGATCTCAAGCCCTCACCGCAAGGCCGCCGAGTTCCTTCTGCTCGGCGCATCCCCTGCGGGCATCCTCCTGCCCATCAAACACTGAGGATCTGAAGCCCTCATCGCGAGGCCGCCGAGTTCCTTCTGCTCAGCGTATCCCCAGCGGGCATCCTCCTGCCCATCAGACGCTGAGGATTTCAAGCCCTCACCGCGAGGCCGCCGAGTTCCTTACTGCTCGGTGCATCCCCAGCGGGCATCCTCCTGCCCATCAGACGCTGATGATCTGAAGCCCTCATCGCGAGGCCGCCGAGTTCCTTCCTGCTCGGTGCATCCTCAGCGGGCATCCTCCTGCCCATCAGATGCTGAAGATCTCAAACCCTCATCGTGAGGCCGCCGAGTTCCTTCCTACTCGGTGCATCCCAGCGGGCATCCTCCTGCCCATCAGACGCTGATGGTCTGAAGCCTTTATCGCGAGGCCATCGAGTTTCTTCCTGCTCGGTGTCACGCCCCGCTTTCCAGTGTACGGCGAAGGGGACGCGGCGAGATCCGCTACGTATGTACTCAGAAGTACATACGCTAAGCGTAGCTAAGCAATATAGAAATAAATACACAAGAGACAAGAGTATAAAAAGAACATCAACTTTATTTATTAACATTCTTTGTACAATACATGAAAAGGAAATACAATTGAAATAAAGATGCCTAAACAGTGGTATAACAGGAAATGAAAAAGTACTGAATAGAAAAGTGTACAATGAACTAAAGTGCAGGGTCTTCGGCAAATTGCTCCAAGTCTTCTTGTGATGGCTCAACTTCTGCCGGGTCCAAGTCACCTGACGACATTCAAAGAAGAGAGAAACCGAATGTCGTCAGTGAACAGATCGCTCAGTAAGTCCCAAAGGTAAGAGGGAAGTAGAGAAGACAGAATAAGAAGATACAATTTAAAGTATAAACTATTGTTGTAATTTTATGTTAACGCTGTTGTTTGTAGCTTGGTACAGAAGGATGCCAGTGTATACGAGGGGGGTCTCTATATTCTAGAGACCAGGGCAAACGGAAAGTACAAGGAACCGTTAAGCCACGGTACAACAGCAACGGAATATAGATTAGGTGTCTTAATCTGACCACCTCGTGCCATCTTTAATACCTTCCGTACCAATCTACCCCTTAACCTCGTAGTGTTTTAACAGTATTGTTGTATTGTATTGTGTAAGTTGGATGACTGACCAAAACCATGATATCAGTAAACATGTTGTAACTGCATAATCAGGTAAATGGAATAACAGGATAATGGATGTATATCCATGGTTTGATTCAGTCAAGTTATATAAAATGTTAACTGGATTCTGGGATTCATGTGTTCATATTGAGTTGGAATATTAAAGAATATGGATTGACTTGAATCATATTCAAGTCAGAAATAGTCAGACTCAAACCCGAATCAGACTAAAAGAAAGGTAATTTGAAGTTCTATAATTGTTAGGGTCCGTATTGTAATTTATAAAACTTGAGGGGGTTTTATGTAAAAAGTACTTTTATATAGTTTTCAAGATACACCTCAAGTATTTATTATTCGTCTTTATAGTTATAATGAGTGTAAGTTTTATTTGTGTTATTCTAGTGAATATATCCTAATAAAAGTATTAATTTATTTATTTGAAATTCAGGGTATTTTAATGTAACTTTTAATCTTGTAATTTTTTTAGGAAAAGGTGGAAACTTTATCCTATAACAAAATAGTTGTTTAAATGATAATTATATATATATTAATACAAGAATAATTTAGAATAATTATTTTATTTTCGAAAAATCTCATTTTTCTTAAATGTCGTATTTTAAACCTTTCGAGACCGAATGCTCCTTGCGGAGGTCTGAATCTCGCACTACTAACCCGCGGGTGCACGATAAACCGTACTATCCCTAACGGATTCCCCAAAGGTAGGTTGTAGTGGCGCTTTGCAGAGATTTAATAAATACCATCATTTAGAAAACGGTTTTATAAGATAATGTATTTATTTGTAAAAAGATATAAATTTCCGTATTTTAGTTCTAGGGTTTCCTAAGCCAACTAGCCTATTTCTAAAGGTCTAAATGATAAGTCATTAGAAACCTCAAATCGCCTCTTCACCGCCAATTGTGGCCAGGTAAGTACAAGTGAGGAGGGAGGGATCCGCTCACGAATCGTGAGGCGGGCCTTTTAAAGTTACCCAAGCTCACTTGCCTAGCCTAGACACCACAAAATCAGTTTAGATAAACGATCGATGTCCACAACTTATCGTATTTTCCTACTAAGAAATATTTATTTAAAAAATGTAACAAATCTAGACCTTTAAGAATGGTTTTATGAAAATTATGGTATTTTACTGAAAATTTCGTTTTATCGTATTCTAAATTTTTATGAAATCATTTTAGGGTTTGTATTTATGTGTGGGTAGAGGTAGGTTGTTATCTTGTGCTCTACTTTAATTGTATAGTAAGGTTAAGGGTTAAATATGATAAACTAAATATGAGAGTATTTAAGTGAAAGAATACGATATTTGCAAAAGTTATCATTTCATGTGTGAAAACTCATTCAAATTAATTTTTTCAAGTTTAGTGGTCAAGATGAAGATGTTTAGGAATGATGGAATTAATTAGAAGAAGAAAAATAAATATTATGGTATTAATGTGAAAAGAATACGATATTACAAAAAAGCTATCATTTCATGTAAGAAACTTTGTCCAAATTAATTGTTATGTGATTAATAGTCATCATGAATATGTTTAGGTATTATGGAATTGGTGACAAGTGAGATTTTGTAGAAAAACGAATCGGAAATCGGTTTGTTCCGATTTCCGTCGGGTTTCATAAGTAAATATTTTGAGAAGTAGAAAGAAGAAAAGAACGGGACTTACTGGCTTTGATCTATACTAAAGAGTATAGAGGAACTAGGGAAATGGCCGAGGTGTTGTTTCGTCGCCGGTTGCTTCAAAGAACGTCGCCGGAAATCCGTCAGCGCTTCGCCGTGAACTCGGTTTCAAAGCACACCTTTCTTGTGGAAATTTCAAGAGAGTAAACCTAATGTTTTGAGATGTGAGGGTAGGGGGTATATTTATAGGGTAGCTAGGGTAGGGTAGGTGAAATGTTTTCTTTATTAAAAAATTGTAAAAATTTAAAGAAAATCATTAAAATTTGTAGTAAATTGGGTGTAATAAAAATTCTGGAACTGATCAAATAAATTGGAGTTAACAGGGGGTTATAGAATACCAAAAGACACATTTTTGGTTTTAGGACCTCGGCCGTCCGACCGAGTCCGGCCGGCGGCGCCGGCCGACTCGGCCGATCCCGGCCGAGTCCGGCGACCGTCGGGTGCGGAGTTCTCTGATGAAGACTTTGGCATACTCCGTTTTTAGGGTTCAGTTCAACATTTTGGAGTTATGGCCTGTGGACTGTTGGGCTTCCAGGAATTTTAAAAGAAAAATAATCTAAAAATAATGTGGGGCATGGGATTCGAACTCTGGTGGCTTGGTTCAGCAGTGCAAGGTACTACCAATGAGTTACAAGCTCTTTCTTGTAATTATTGTAGGGAAATAGATACTTAAAGTGTTATCAGCAACATTAAATACTCCAAGTATACTTCAAATTTAAATCAAATTTATATATACAAAAATTGGAGTTGTTACACTCGGCGCATCCTCAGCGGGCGTCCTCCTGCCCATCAAACGCTGAGGGTCTGAAGCCCTCTTCGTGAGGCCACCGAGCCCCTTCCTACTCGGCGCATCCCGACGGATAGCTTCCTACCCAACAAAGACAAGGATCAAAGTCCTTCCAGACTCGACTACCCCTGGCCGGTAGCTTCCCTACTCGCAATGCCAGGGGTCAAGACCCTCGCCAAGATCAACCGAGCAGCTTCCCTACTCGGTCATCCCCAGCAGGTATCCTCCTGCCCAACAGATGCTGCGGGTTTGTAGCCCTCATAACGAAGCCACTGAGCCCATCACATGCAGCGGATCCGAATCCCCAACGAGAGACATCAGGTCTATCCAAGTCTGAGTAATCCCCCCTCGACTTCGGGGCCATGGAGATGCCTCCTTCTCAGCAGCGCTTGGCACACTAGGCAAGTGATCGAAATCAACTCGACGACCGATCGCTCCACATGTCATGCCCACACTGGGCTGCGCCCCATCAGTCCACAGGTCTGCACACGTCGCGTCGTCCAACCGACGCTTGACACGCAGACAGTCGCTTCAGTGACAGGATGCACAAACCGGCACACTTTCCTTAAATGCAGAGATTTTGCTCTGATTCGCTGGCAGAAAAGGCAGCTGACAGCCTGGGGACGCGTCCTGATGAAATCTTAGGAGGGGGCTTTCCCCGGGCGGCCCGGCAGTCCACTCTTGGCCCAACCCGCCAGCTGGTCGGGACAAGAGTGGGGGGCTAATGTTGATGCTCTATATTGGCGACCTTCCAGATCAGGACACGTGGCAGATGACGTGTCCCAGAACTCAGAAGAGAGGGCCCACAGGGGCCGATCAGACCACCCCTGTACCCGACCTACAAGCACAAAGCTGGCTCACCTCAGGGCCCCCTGCAAATTGGCCTCCTTGGCTTCTCAACTCGCCTCCGAGCTACCGCAAGACCAAGATACCTCGGCTCTCTCGCTCGTTTCCGAGCTCTCCCGCCGAGACCATCTTCCTCGGTCCCTCCGACCGACCAACTCCACCACTTACAGGCGTAACCGCCGCTCCGCAAAGCTCGTCATGCGCAGATTCTCCGCCAGTAACATCCCACGTTCCACGCCATCACGATCCCCATTAATGGGCGATCCGCTCTTTACGCGGGCATGACGTCGGGAGCGTAACTGCCGGCGAGATTCTCGCGCCTGCTGCTGCATGCCACCACCGCTATATAAACCCCCATCACAGAGGGGTCAAATAAACCTTTTTTTACACTTTTATGCCGTTATTCTGCTCGGATCTCATCACTAACTTGAGCGTCGGAGGATCCTCGGTGGTACCAAACCACTCCGGGACTTCTTTGCAGGTACTCGACAACAGCTTTCTCACCTCACCTCTTCATCCAAAAACCCATTGAGACCCACACGCAACAGGAGATCACCTCCAAAATCCATCGGGAGATCGACGGAAGACAACATCTGACGGAGGCCCGAAAAGAACCTCCATCAAATACATAATTATGTCCAACATCACTGCTATAATTGCAAAAGTTTATCGATATGATGGGTTTAACTGTAAATGTTAAGGCAACAAACTCCACGATAACTTTTTAGGACAAACTAGTAAATAGATAACAGAAATTTCTTGATGAAAAAACTCTTGGCAGCTAACTTTACACTAAAGTTTTACATGCATTCAGTTATCTAGTATCTTCATAAATATCATCATCACTATGGGTCATGCTCACTGTTAATTACATGATCATCTTCTCTAAAAATCAAAAGACAGCCCTAGATGATCGACAAAAGTCATTGCAGCATTTAAACCCTGATAGTACTTCTGCAGGGTCGATACTTTCCCTCCGATTTTCTTTGAAGCTCATGTGTCGTTTATGTATTGTAATATTCGCCGAGAGTGATTATTCAAAGGTTATAAAGCATCTGGGGGACTCTTACGTAATGTTTCATCATTCTTTTCCTTAATAGAACAGACTAGAGACATTACCTTTTCTTCTTCTACGCAGATGTGAAACAAATTCCACGGATGAAACAAGCCCGAACATCATCCTAAGACACGAAATGCTGGCTTAAACAAGAACGATAGAACAACCATTCATATAGTCGTTGCTATCTAAGAATTGTAGTCTATCGGCTACACAACAAAACGATGGTTTAAGAGGTCACGTTGTGAGATCAATGGCAAGCCCTCTTGTGTAGGTTTGCATCATAATATAATTTTTTGAAGCTTACGAAAGATGAATGCAAATAACAGGTGCAAGTCTACTCAGTGAGATTCCACAGGTTCGCAGAAGATCTAGAAATTGCACCTCGTAATTATAACTAAATCCCTTGCGAGCATCTTAAATCAAATTAAAAAGATGTTCCATCTAAAAGAAGATGACATTTTTACACAGAACCAAGGATCTAGAAATCTCTTGCGAGCACTAGATATCAATATAGGCAACATGCAAATTGCATATATTCCCACATATTCGAAATCGAAAAGAAATTCAGATAAAGTGGAATAAATTGAAGGACTTTCAACCAATTGCAGCAATAAACCTTTTTGAGGATTCACGGATCCTTGTTTTTAGTGGGCCCTCATAAAAGACAAGCAGATCCAAACTCTCCAATCATTGTCCAACAAAACACTAAATCATGGAATCCTTTGGATTTGCTAATCCAAATAGTGTCAAATCCAATGCAATCCTTTTTTTTGGCAACGGCCCATCATAGGCTCTGGGGAGGGAGGCTAGGCCTCTAGGCCTATGAGAACTTTCATATAAATGGTTGAAAATCCAATTTGCCATTGCAAATGGGGGGTTTCGAACCCAAGATCTATCACCCAGTGGGGAAATGTCAATGCCACTCGAGCAAATGCTCTTTGGCATAATCACGTGACTTACTTCATGGGCACAAGCCATGACAAAAAATTCTTCCATATCCAGGCTGTACCTGACAGGGCTCGGTCATCAAAGAGAAAGAGAAATAGAACCACTGGTCTCATCAGCGTGCCCGAAGCGCACATGAAAAGTTACATCTTTTTCTCTCTCTTGTCTAGTTACATCAGATAATTTCTTTTGTGTAATTCAGACCCGTTCTCACTGAATCTTTTTTTTTTTGGGTTGAGAATTTAAAGCTAATTAAGAAGTTAAAACCATAATGTTTCTTATAATGTTCTATGTTGTTCTATATATTATGTTGTGTAATCGTTCAACTTCTATAACCAGCTGAGCTAAGCTGAAGCATGATTTGCGCTCTTATCATGAGCAGATATGACTATTCGGCTTGTACGACATATATGACATTTCAGCTTTAACGAACAGCTACAAGTGGCTCCAAGTCTCAAAGAAAAAAAATTATCATGATTGATTACTGTTTGTATCCATATGCAACCTATCTTTGCAATTTTTTTTTTATAACCGAGCACCCAGGCTAACCCAGGAGTCCCATGACACACACCCACATGCACTCAGGATCGAACCTTGACTTGCGCATTTAATTAAAAAAAGAAAAAAGGAGAAGAAGGAATTACCCTGCGCTTATAGGGGCTTGAACACGAGACCTCCCACACCTCACGCTCATGCCACAACCAACTGGTCCATGAGATGTGGGTTACCTTTGTAAACTTGAATGATCAAACTTAAGAAAATGTTAAATTCATGTAAAACTCGGTTTGGGCTCACACAACACATGAGTCCACACATGAATGCACATGAGCTTTCAATATAGTGAGACTCCAAGTCTTATGGAGGTTTATCTTATCTTATATTTTATACTCATATGTATCCCACAATTTTCCCGACATGGGACTAAAATGTTATCCACATTCATAACACACCCCCGCTGCACGTGGACAAAGATGTCTTTATGTAACACCCGAGCCCAATACTACTAAATTCAGTTACCGTTTGAACGTAGTGTGGCACTTATTTCATTTATCTTGCTTGATTGTTACTTATTGTAAATTTTACCCGGAAATTCATTTCTGCATATAACAATTTAAGGCATCTAAAATAAAATTAAAAATATTCATCTTGGCCTACTTGACACCCCTAACCCTGTTGTAGCGTCCGTGCATCGTGTTCTCGTCCCGTTCAGTGAAACGGGCAGGTCTGGACGGCTACGTGTACGTACGTGTGTCCGTTTTGGGGGTATGCTTTTGATTGTAAAATACTTCATTTTAAATTTTGGATCCCGCCTAAAATTTTATTATTTCAATTTCGAAATTTTGGATCCGATCCGGACGCAATTTGGAAATATTTTACTTTACGCCAAAATCCCAAATTCTAATATATTTAAACTATCGAATATATAGATTTTTATAACCTAAAATTTTTCGTTTCCTTAAAATCCTTCAAAAAATTTTATCCCAGCCAATCAATTTCGTTTATTAATCCCGTGGGCCCCATCTCATTACTCTCTCTCTCCCCCGTCTCTCTATCTCTCTCCTCTCTCTATCTCTCTCTCTCCCCATATCTCTCCCTCTCTCTCCCCCCATATATATCTCTCTCTTTCCCACTCATATATTCTTTTTCTTCATCACGTTAACCCAACCCTCACGTAAACCCTTCGTCGCAACCCTAGCCGTCTCCTCCTTCACCGCTGCGGCCCCAACACCGACGACACCATAACTGGCCTCGTCGCCCTCGACCAACCCACCGCACCTCCCTCCTCCTTTTCCCTTCTTCCCGTTCACCCTGCACCAGCACCGCGGCCACCTGCACCCCCTGCACGCGCCTGCGCCGCTGTGAGTCGCCGCCGGTGACCTCGTCCCCGTGTCCCCGGCCCTCGCGCACACCCCTCGGTGAGCTAGCATCCCCTCCTCTTTTCCTTTCTTCTTTCCTTCTCTGTTGATATTTTCTTGATCGGCAGGTTTCTTTCGCTGTCGTCGTGGGCCACCGCCGAAGCTCCGTCAACGTGGTCGACTATCACCACCCGTCCCACAGATCCTCGTGAGCATTCCCTTATCCATCCTCCTTCCCTTCTTCTTTATTTTCTTTTCTTTTCTTGTTGCAATCTTGATCGTTCACTGGTTTTGCGTCTCGCCGGAATCCGGCCGTGCCGGCGACGTGTCCCGACGTTCCAGCGTGGTACCCTGATCCGTGTGGTTCTACTGTTCGTCGTTTAGGTTCATTCCGTGAACCGTGCGGCCGTCGCGAGTTTTCCCCACCGACGTTTTACGTTCCGTTTTCCCGGTTCGCGACCCGTCGAGGCAAGTACCCCTTGCTACATGCTAAACAATATTTTACATACATATTAATGACACCCTAAACCTATAAATTTAACTTTGGTACCATCATTTCTCTTTTTCGTGTTCAATACTGTTATATAACATTTTATCCTTCAAACTTGGAACCTATATATGTAGATATCATTGCATCCATGAAGTCTTAACTTGGTAACATGATTAAACGGCTATAATTTTCTTACTGCATTCTTATAATGTTGAAATCATCTCTGTGACACAATTGATAACTGTACTGCTAATTGAATGAATCTGCCTATTGCTTAATTCATTACTTAGATCATGTTGTTAACCACGCTTGATTATGTAACTGAGTATGAGCACGCCCATGATATTGTTTACATCTTGACCTGACTTGCTACACACATATTGATTGACCCGACATGGTACCGTATACTGCTTGACTTGACCTGATGTACCATGACCTGACCCGTTACCTGATCTTGTGTCTAATGCCAACAAACCTGACATGTAGTCCTCATGGACCGTTCCTGTTGTCTATCCAGACAAACCTGTTTACCTGATCCTGTGTTGACATTAGTTTCTTGATTTCGGGATACCTGATTGACTTACACATATAACTTGGGGGTATGGGGAAATCAAAGGTGAAACCTGACTTGTAACTCAACAGTTCACTACCTGTTCTGATCAGTTTTAGGCTAGGCCAGCCTTGGAATGATATTGCTGACATCATTCATCTTTACACGTTCCTGTTTGGTGCCTAGCGGCATGTCTCGATTTCAGCCCGAGAATATTGGGGCCGTGGTCCCATGTATGTACGGGATACTATTGAGTTACCATTCCTGTTTGGTGCCTAGCGGCATGTCTCGGTTTCAGCCCGAGAATATTGGGGCCGTGGTCCCGGGTATATACGGGATACTATTGAGTTACATCGATAATTCATCAATTTGGTTTCAAAGACTTTAGAACAGAAAACCTGATAGATCAATTTAGTGTACCCACCGCACATTACCCTGCATTGCTCTGATTTATATTATTGTTACCCTTGCTTTATTCATATTCGCATTGCCTGTTTATTATGTTATTACTTGATGACTTGATGCGCTGACGTCTGGGTTTTGCATGGCCCAGATTCTGTACCGCTGTAGCAGTCCGAGCAGGAGTACTTCAGCCGACAGGCTGAGCTGTGAGTGTCAGCAGTAGTTAGCTTTTCTTTCCTGCATTTTATTCCTGATGTGAGCCCGCATTATGGGACATACATTCCAGTTATTTTGTATTGGATCTTTCGCTTCCGCATTTTATTATTCTTGACTCGTGTTATCTTGGATTATGGACATGTTTAGATAGTTTTATTTTGTTCTTGACATCTCTACAACCGTAATGTGACTGTGGATGGATACTTCCTACCCACAGGTAGCATGGTTGGCTATGTCACGTGCCCATTTTACCGTACTCTGGGAAGCGGGGCGTGACATGGTTCTTTTGGTATCAGAGCCATAGGTTTGTCGGATTGATTCTTTTTGTAGTTGGGTATTGTACCCAATACACGAATCAGAATACCCGTGTTTAGGAAATATGTCCTGCCACCTTACCGTTTACCATTCTTGAATCACATTCTTCCTGATTATATCTTTTACGATGTGCAAACTTCCTTTGCATATCGACTCGAAAACCTGATTCCTTGTTATCTCTAGGACTTAGGCGACTTGGGTGGAGTTATGTAATTGTGGCTATGATACCGCGGCATAGTTACAATGCGGCACTCTATTTAAGTATCTTGGAGTTCTAGCCTTGATCTATATTTTGAATCTACCATCATGCTAATGTTGGGTGTTTTGATTTCAGGAATATGGCCGGTAAGAATTTGAAGACGTACCAAAGGCGTGTGGACGAAGCCGCCATACTTGGAGTGATAAGAGGAATGCTGGAGAATCAAAAGAAACAGACCGAGCTGATCCAGCAGCAAGCGGAATCGTTTCAGGAAGGTCTGCAGATCGTTCAGCAGTCTGTGATCAATGTTGGAGCTAAACCGGTTGACCGAGTAGGGACCGTAGCAGATTTCAGGCGATTGGGTTCGTCTACATTTACTGGTTTGGAGGAGCCGTAGCCAGCGGAGCAGTGGCTACTTGACACAGAGAACTTGCTTATTGCGGCACAGATTCTAGATGAGAAAAGAGTTGATGTGGTACGCATTCAGTTAGTGGACTACGCCCGAGAATAGTGGCTTGTGGAGGAGAACCGCTTGCCCAAGCCGATCAAGTGGGCGGATTTTTCAAAGAGTTTCCTGGAGAAGTTCTTCCCGCGGACTGCACGGGAGGAAATGGAAGAGAAATTCATCGGGCTAAAGCAGAAGGGAGCACCCGTAGAGGTGCATGCAGCAGAGTGGACAAGACTCAGCAGATTCGCTGGACCTTTAGTTGCCAACGATGCAGACAGGGCACGGAGGTTCATGCGCAGCTTGGACGTAGACATCCAGAGGCAGATTGTCTCCCTGGGTTTGACCACTTTCTCACAAGTACTTGCGGCAGTTTATCTGGAATGAAGGGGAGTTTGCAGCAGACAGCAGTTGCGGTAAGGAAGCCAGCATTTGTACCAAACTGAGCTCATGGTCGCAGAGGTATTCCAGTGGACCGTCGAGGTTTAGCACCCATGAAGAAGCCTGTGGTCATCGATCGAAGTAAGAGCATGACTTGTAACTACTGCAATTTACCTGGCCACATGCAAAAGGATTGTCGAAGGAGGCTGGGACTCTGTTTGGTTTGTGGAGCGGCAGATCACGCTGTCAGTGCTTGTCCATCGAAGCTTCGTACGAGGGATGATTTTCAGAAGCCTCCGCAGAGACCATTCCAGAGGCAGAAATAGTTGACTCAAGGACCTAATCAGGCTAGAGCTTTTACCTTGACAGCTGAAGAAGCTAAGGCGTCAGGAGAAGTTGTTTCAGGTACTCTACTCGTTCATGGTTTTCCCGCATTAGCGTTATTTGATTCTGGTGCATCCCATTGTTTTATGCCATCCAAGTTTATAACTACACACTCGATTGACTGCACGACCCTGTCTAGTTTCTGGGACATACACATTGGGAATGGGAAAATTATAGCTAGTAGGGAATGTAAAGATTGCACAGTTGTTGTTTGCGGACGAGAGCTTTTTGCAGATTTCTTGGTGATTGATACGGGCAGCTACGAAGTCGTCTTGGGAATGGATTTTCTTGGCACTTTTCACGCTCACATTGACTGTAGGGCAAGGAAGGTAATTTTCCAGATTCCCGGATATCCCGAGTTTAGCTTCACCGGAGGAAGCAGTTCTGTCGGGTCAGTCGAGTTTAGGGCTAGGCCGACAAACAATATTCTTGCATCTATGGAAGTTGATAAAAGTGAAGAACTGGCTGTTGTTCGCGATTTTATGGACGTGTTTGAAGATATATCGGGTTTACCGCCGAAGCGAGACATGGAGTTCGCAATTGATTTTATTCCTGGTGCAGCGCCAGTATCCAAAGCGTATTATCCAATGGCACCAGTAGAGTTGGAAGAAGTCAAGAAACAGGTTGCTGAATTGCTTGAGAAAGGTTGGATTCGAGGCAGTAACTCGTCTTGGGGAGCTCCAGTTCTTCTAGTGAAGAAGAGGGATGGCACAGGAAGGATGTGCATCGACTATCGAGAATTAAATCGGGTGACTATTAAGAACAAGTACCTGATCCCTCGCATTGGCGAACTTTTCGAGCAACTTAGTGGCGCGAGGGTATTCTCGAAGCTGGATTTGCGATCCGGATATCATCAGGTCCGAGTGAAAGCACAAGATATTTGCAAGACGGCGTTCCGAACTCGGTATGGACATTACGAATACTTAGTGATGCCCTTCGGAGTAACGAATGCGCCGGCAGTATTCATGGACTTGATGAACCGAATCTTTTCACCATTCTTGGATCAGTTTATTGTGGTATTCATTGACGATATTCTGGTTTACCCGAAGAGTTTTGAAGAACATGCTGAGCATTTGAGGATCGCACTGCAAACGTTGAGACAAGAGAAGTTGTATGCGAAGCTGAGTAAGTGCGAGTTTTGGCT
Organism: Agapanthus africanus; assembly: GCA_030015575.1. NCBI lineage: Eukaryota > Viridiplantae > Streptophyta > Magnoliopsida > Asparagales > Amaryllidaceae > Agapanthus > Agapanthus africanus. Next base: position 41,288,564 of record CM057341.1, read on the forward strand.
GGAGGAAGTAAAGTTTTTGGGGCATGTTGTGTCTGGCGATGGAATTACCGTCGATCCCGAAAAGATTGCAGCAGTTCGAGATTGGCCGATTCCAAAGAATGTTGCGGAGATAAGAAGTTTTCTTGGAATCGCCGGATATTACAGAAGATTCGTGGAGAACTTTGCTCGTCTGGCAGAGCCGTTAACCAAGCTTACGCGCAAGGAGGTACCTTTTGTATGGACGGATAAGTGTGCGTTAGCTTTTGAGACGTTGAAGCAGAAGTTGATAACCGCCCCTATTCTGACCGTGCCAGACAATTCCGGAGGATTGGTGATTCACAGCGACGCATCTGAGAAAGGATTGGGATGTGTTTTGATGCAGCATGGGAAGGTTGTAGCGTACGCATCGAGATAGTTGAAGATCCATGAGAAGAATTACCCAACTCATGACTTAGAACTTGCGGCTGTGATTTTCGCTTTGAAGATTTGGAGACACTACCTTTTGGGCGAAAGGGTCGAAGTTTTCACGGATCATAAGAGTTTGAAGTATGTGTTCACGCAGAAGGAGCTTAATATGAGGCAGCGTAGATGGTTGGAGCTGATGGCTGACTACGATCTTGATCTTAAGTACCATCCGGGGAAGGTTAACGTCGTGCCGGATGCGCTTAGTCGGTTACCAGTAATTCAGGTGTTAACTACGCAGAAGGAGCTTATTGAAGATTTTCGAAGATTTGACTTGGAGGTTGTGCTACCGCATTCTTCGGGACAGTGATGCAGTTGCAAGTACATTCATCGTTGATCGAGAATATTAAAGAAGCACAATCGCAGGATCCTAGACTGCAAAAGTTTCGAGAACAGGTTGAAGCCGGACTACGAACAGATTTATTGATCCACGAAGATAGTTCGTTGAGGTATGGTAGCCGTTTGTGTGTGCCAAAGGGAGATATTCGCGAAGAGCTTATGAAGGAGGCACACAGTTCAGCTTATTCTGTACATCCAGGAGGCACAAAGATGTACCGAGATATTCGACAGCATTTCTGGTGGGAAGGCATGAAACGGGAGATTGCTCGCTTTGTGGCGAAGTGCTTGGTGTGTCAGCAAGTTAAGGCTGAACATCAAAGGGTTGCTGGTTTATTGCAACCACTTCCGATTCCTCAATGAAAGTGGGAACATATAACCATGGATTTCGTGACGGCTTTACCGCGGAATCCAAAGGGCAACAATGCTGTATGGGTGATTGTTGATCGATTGACCAAGGCAGCTCACTTTATTCCTTTTCGGGTTGGTCAATCGACAGAGACTTTGGCGGAGCGGTACATGCAAGAGATTGTAAGATTGCATGAAGTACCGGTGAGCATTGTGTCCGATCGGGACACTCGGTTCTTATCACACTTTTGGCGGAGTCTACAGGAAAGTTTGGGGACTCGATTGAAGTTTAGCACAGCTTATCATCCTCAAACTGATGGTCAGTCGGAGAGAACAATCCAAACTCTTGAGGATATGTTAAGAGCATGCATGTTGGACTTCAAGGTTCATGGGAGGATCATCTATATTTGGTGGAGTTTTCTTACAACAACAGTTTTCAGGCGACTATCCAGATGGCTCCATTTGAAGCTTTGTATGGTCGTAAATGCCGTTCACCTGTTTGTTGGGACAATGTCGGTGAACAAAGACTATTGGGACCAGATTTGGTTGTGCAGACAGTTGAGAAGGTTAACACTATCAGAAATCATATGAAGGCAGCACAAGACCGACAGAAGAGTTGGGCAGACACGTCAAGAAGACCTCTAGAGTTCGCCGTGGGTGATTTGGTATTCTTGAAGATATCACCGACTAGAGGAGTGATTCGTTTTGGAAGTCGAGAAAAGCTTAGTACTCGATTCGTTGGACCCTTTGAGATCTTGGAGAGTGTTGGTGAGGTAGCGTATGGTTTGGCGTTACCACAGTCCTTGGCGAATGTGCACGATGTGTTTTACGTATCTCAACTCCGTAGGTATGTTCGAGATGAAACGCACGTATTGGATCATTCGGAGCTAACAGTACGAGAAGACATGACTTTTGAGGAGCGACCGATTGAAATCGTGGATCGAAGGGAAAAAGTTCTTAAGAACAAGGTGATCCCTCTTATGCTTGTTTCTTGGGGTAATCGTTCACATGGAGAGTCCAGTTGGGAACGAGAAGATGAAATCCGGCAGAAGTTTCCTCACCTTTTCTTGTAGTTATCTATCTTTGTATTCTTGGAATTTCGAGGACGAAATTCTTTTTGTAGTTGGGTATAATGTAACACCCGAGCCCAATACTAATAAATTCAGTTACCGTTTGAACGTAGTGTGGCACTTATTTCATTTATCTTACTTGATTGTTACTAATTGTAAATTTTACCCGGAAATTCATTTCTGCATATAACAATTTAAGGCATCTAAAATAAAATTAAAAATATTCATCTTGGCTTACTTGACACCCCTAACCCTATTGTAGCGTCCGTGCATCGTGTTCTCGTCCCGTTCAGTGAAACGGGCAGGTTTGGACGGCTACGTGCACGTACGTGTGTCCGTTTTGGGGGTATACTTTTGATTGTAAAATACTTCATTTTAAATTTTGGATCCCGCCTAAAATTTTATTATTTCTATTTCGAATTTTTGGACCCGACCCGGACGTAATTTGGAAATGTTTTACTTTACGCCAAAATCCCAAATTCTAATATATTTAAACTATCGAATGTATAGATTTTTATAACCTCCTAAAATTTTTCGTTTCCTTAAAATCCTTCAAAATTTTTTATCCCAGCCAATCAATTTCGTTTATTAATCCCGTGGGCCCCACCTCATTACTCTCTCTCTCTCCCCCGTCTCTCTCTCTCTCTCTCTCTCGCTTTCTCTCTCTCCCCATCTCTCTCTCTCTCTCCCCCCCATATATCTCTCTCTCTCCCCCACTCATATATTCTTTTTCTTCATCACGTCAACCCAACCCTCACGTAAACCCTTCGTCGCAACCCTAGCCGCCTCCCTCTTCGCCGCTGCAGCCCCAACACCGACGACACCATCACCGACCTCGTCGCCCTCGACCAATCCACCGCACTTCCCTCCTCCTTTTCCCTTCTTCCCGTGCACCCTGCACCAGCACCGTGGCCACCTGCACCCCCTGTACGCGCCTGCGCCGCCGTGGGTCGCCGCCGGTGACCTCGTCCCCGTGTCCCCGGCCCTCGCGCACACCCCTCGGTGAGCTAGCATCCCCTCCTCTTTTCCTTTCTTCTTTGCTTCTCTGTTGATATTTTCTTGATCGGCAGGTTTCTTTCGCTGTCGTTGTGGGCCACCGCCGGAGCTCCGTCGACGTGGTCGACCGTCACCACCCGTCCCACAGATCCTCGTGAGCATTCCCTTCTCCATCCTCCTTCCCTACTTCTTTATTTTCTTTTCTTTTCTTTTTGCAATCTTGATCGTTCACTGGTTTTGCGTCTCGCCGGAATCCGGCCGTGCCGGCGACGTATCCCGACGTTCCAGCGTGGTACCCCGATCCGTGTAGTTCCACTGTTCGTCGTTTGGGTTCATTCCGTGAACCGTGCGGCCGTCGCGAGTTTTCCCCGCCGACGTTTTACGTTCCGTTTTCCCGGTTCGCGACCCGTCGAGGCAAGTACCCCTTGTTACATGCTAAACAATATTTTACATACATATTAATGACACCCTAAACCTATAAATTTAACTTTGGTACCATCATTTCTCTTTTTCGTGTTCAATATTGTTATATAACATTTTATCCTTCAAACTTGGAACCTATATATGTAGATATCATTGCATCCATGAAGTCTTAACTTGGTAACATGGTTAAACGGCTATAATTGTCTTACCGCATTCTTATAATGTTGAAATCATCTCTGTGACACAATTGATAACTGTACTGCTAATTGAATGAATCTGCCTATTGCTTAATTCATTGCTTAGATCATGTTGTTAACCACGCTTGATTATGTAACTGAGTATGAGCACGCCCATGATATTGTTTACATTTTGACCTGACTTGCTACACACATATTGATTGACCCGACATGGTACCGTATACTACTTGACTTGACCTGATGTACCATGACCTGACCCGTTACCTGATCTTGTGTCTAATGCCAACAAACCTGACATGTAGTCCTCAGGGACCGTTCCTGTTGTCTATCCAGACAAACCTGTTTACCTGATCCTGTGTTGGCATTAGTTTCTTGATTTCGGGATACCTGATTGACTTACACATATAACTTGGGGGTATGGGGAAATCAAAGGTGAAACCTGACTTGTAACTCAACAGTTCATTACCTGTTCTGATCAGTTTTAGGCTAGGCCACCTTGGAATGATATTACTGATATCATTCATCTGTACACGTTCCTGTTTGGTGCCTAGCGGCATGTCTCGGTTTCAGCCCGAGAATATTCGGGCCGTGGTCCCGGGTATCTACGGGATACTATTGAGTTACCATTCCTCTTTGGTGCCTAGCGGCATGTCTCGGTTTTAGCCCTAGAATATTGGGGCCATGGTCCCGGGTATGTACGGGATACTATTGAGTTACATCGATGATTAATTAATTTGGTTTCAAAGACTTTAGAACAGAAAACCTGATAGATCAATTTAGTGTACCCACCGCACACTAACCTGCACTGCTCTAATTTATATTATTGTTACCCTTGCTTTATTCATATTCGCATTGCCTGTTTATTATGTTATTACTTGATGACTTGACGCGCTGACGTCTGAGTTTTGCATGGCCCAGATTTTGTACCGCTGTCGCAGTCCGAGCAGGAGTACTTCAGCCGACAGGCTGAGCTGTGAGTGTCAGCAGTAGTTAGCTTTTCTTTCCTGCATTTTATTCCTGATGCGAGCCCGCATTATGGGACATACATTCCAGTTATTTTGTATTGGATCTTTCGCTTCCGCATTTTATTATTCTTGACTCGTGTTATCTTGGATTATGGACATGTTTAGATAGTTTTATTTTGTTCTTGATATCTCTACAACCGTAATGTGACTGTGGATGGATACTTCCTACCCACATGTAGCATGGTTGGCTATGTCACGTGCCCATTTTAGCGTAATCTGGGAAGCGGGGCGTGACACTTTATCCATATTCTTAACAGCCCCCATCCCCCCCCGTTGCATGTGGATAAAGAGGGCCGCTTAAAATGTTAATGTTCCCTCATAAAAACGGAGAGGAAAGGGGAGAAAATTCCCCACGGCTCAAACACATGAGCGCCGCAACCAAATAATTAAAGACTGCATAGGTCTTACGTGTTAAACACGTGAGCGACCATGTATAAAGCATATAAGCACAAAGAAAAATCCTCACTGGGATCATGTGTTGAACACGTGAGAATACTCTTTTGAAGCATTAGTTTGAAATTAAACTCTATACATAGAATTAAATTCTATTTTGTTTATGCAAAACATATGAGCATTAAGAGTAAATAGCCAAAAGCCAAATTGACATCACGTGTCAAACACGTGAGCATCCATATGCAAGGCATATGAGCGCCAAATAAAAGAAGTTAAATAAGCCTCACGTGTTAAACAAGAGAGGGCGCTTCCTTATGTCGAATTAAATTCTACTCTTGGGAAATACCTCCCTGGATTTTTCTAAAAGAGAAAGAGCCTCTCTGTTAAATAAAGAACTGTTGGATCAAACATCCAACGGTGATTAAACATAGAATAAAACTCTATTGGGAGAAAATATCTTCCTGATCTTTCTAAATGAGAAGGATAGTTTCTATTAAATAGAAAATTAGTGGATCAAAAATCCAATGAAATGGGAAAATATTTCCCTATATCTTTCTAAACAAAAGAAATGTGTGCTCTACAAAACAGAGAACTCTTAGATCAAAAATCCAACGGTGATTAAAAAAAATCACCGTTTGACAAAATAAATTATGTATATGGAAAAACATTTCCCGAATCTTATTAAAAACAAGAAAATATATTCTGTAAAATAGAAATCCTTAGATCAAAAATTCAACGATGGGTAAAATTCCTCAAATCAATTTTGAGACCAATTAAATCAATTGGAATTTTTCAATAAGAGATTTTAATTAACAAACTTACCTCCACTATATAAAGGACCCGAGACTTCAAGTCTCAGAGAGAAGGAACCCTCCATAAACTTCTGAAAAATACAGAAAGCTTCCAAAACAACAGAGAATTCGATTCTCATGAAAAGAAAAGGACTTTCCTCCTGAAAACCCAAGATAAAGAAAACACGGAGATCAAAATATCTATTTTTACCTATCTAAGGGTTTAACCCTTCTCAAAGAACTTAGTTCTTCCTCTGGATCAAAAATCCTCAAGACAAGTCTCACACACTTTGAGAATTTAATTCTCATCGCGAAAATCTTGTTCTTGAGAATCAAAGATTCAGAAAAGAACTAGGTTAAAAAGAAAGAAGAAAGAAAAGAACATATGATCTGGGAATTTAATTCCTCCGAAATTAGGGTTTAACCATACATAAAGAACCTAGTTCTTATAAAAAGAAAAGAATAATTTACTTCTCCAATTAAAAAAAATGATCTAAAATTTTCAAAACAGAAATCTTCATGATCATCAATAACTAAAATGTCATTAACAGAGATTAACATCTCTAAAAAGAAGAAGAATTTGGCGTCTCACGTGAAACACACGTGAGCAAAATTAGTGCTTAGCACTATTATAGTGCCTCACGTGTTTCCCACGTAAGTGCCTAAAATAAACAAAAAAAAGATCTAAAACACCTCACGTTCTTCCCCCGTGAGCGTCCAAAAAAACAAAGAAAAACTCATTTGTGTTGATTGGGCAACCACCAAATAAAGCAGCCCAGCACGCCAAAAATAAAGCAGTCACGTGAAACACTATTGGAAACCGGAAATCTGGCGCCTCACATGCTTCACACGTGAGCATCAGAGCTCTAGCCAAGTACTTAGCACTTCTGTCAAAAAAAGAGGTGAACAAACAAAATCCGAAATCAATGCACATCACTCACGTGCTTCCCATGTGAGTGCCATGTAAAGTGCATAACACTCTATATTCAGTCAAAATGGCTAAGTGCTTAGCACTGATTGGGCAGCGTCCATATCTGAGCTCCTCACATGTTTCACACGTGAGCGCCAGAGAAAATTAGTGCTTAACACTATAGTAGCGCCTCACGTGAAAAACACGTGAGCGCTAGAAAAGATTAGTGCTTAGCACTATTCCAGCGCCCCATGTGAAACACACATGAGCACTGTATATCTTAGTTTTAGCACTGCTGGGTAGTATAGAAACCTAATCTCAGCCCAAATTGGCTAAGATTCCCGAGCTTAAATCTCTTTGATTTTAAATCAACCGAGCCCATATGCTCGTGATTTCCAAACTGATCTTAGTCTCAAACATGACTAATGATCTCTCATTGATGATATCCAAAATGATATTCATCCCATATCTCCTAAGGTAATCTTAGTCTCAAATATGACTAACGATTTTTAGGTCCACCACAACCCTTTTTTCCCTCAAATACGGGATTTGGTTCAAGAGTACAGCTTTCCATACCTCTGATATATGTCGTTGTAATTTCTCAACATCTTCAGAGAGTTGGCAGGTCCCGACAACCAAAAACTCTTTTCTCGTCCTAACTTGATGTAAAATTTCATCAAGATAGGGAATGATACATTCCATATTGATGCACTTCCAAATTGACGTGCACACCTCAAATCGGATCGCGCCTCAAATTGGACGCATTCCATGTCACCATCGTTCACTCCGCCACGTAACAAATACACGTGCGCGCAAGATGAATGATGGACCGAAATGTCCTTAAACTAACATCCGTCCCCAAAATGGGAATGATGGACCGACTTAAACTAATATCCGTCCCCAAAATGGGAATGATGGACCGAAATGTCCTTAAACTAACATTTGTTCCCAAAATGGGAATGTTGGACTGAAGTGTCCTTAAACTATGGGAATGTTGGACCGAAATGTCTTTAAACTAATATTCGTCCCCAAACACGGCGATAATGGACCATGATGTCCTTAAACTAATATTCGCCCCAAACACGGCGATAATGGACCATGATGTCCTTAAACTAAAATAATTGAGCCCATACACTCATTTGTTTCTAAGCTGGTCTTAGTTTCAAATATAACTAACAATCCTTAGATAAAACCCAAATATCTTGTGAACGAATGGACCTCACAAATATGAGAAATGCATCCTGAGTTCATTCCCGTTGGCAAACCAAACTACCAACGTGGACCCCGTCAAGCAAATCCTAGACCCAAACCCAAATCTCAAATATACGGATTTGGACTAATCCGCGCCCTACGGACGACGACATAAACTAGCATCTATATACAATTCACGGGCAACCAAAATAAATAAAATACAATACGACACGAAGTGAACTGCTGAAGAAGGAGAGAGTGGTTATCACAATGCGATAACGTAATTAACTGCAGGGGCTTGTGCCTCCAGGGAAGAGCATCCCCACAATAAAAAAAGCCTCTCATAAATGAGGGGGAATCTGATAAAATATGCTACAATGGTCGCGTCTGTCCAAACATCCGATATATAGTGCTATAAATCAACTTGGTATCTTCGGAGAGGTGGATGGATAAGATCAAATAGTATCTGCCCCCAAATTCAGGTAAAAAGATCAATCCCAGTTCGTCTCTGTTTTCGGCAGTGAATAGATTCTGGCACACCCGGTGGGACCTTTTCCTCTTTCCACTCCACACTCCGTGTGTCTTATTTCGCGAACAAAATCGTAGTTCGCTATGGTTGCCCCTGGATTCGAGGTAATAAAACTTAGTGTCTTGCTCATATGCAGAAAATCGATGGTTTCCCAGTAGTCTTCATGCAGCAGTAACTCTCGCTCCACCCCAACTGGAGGAGTGACCTACGGGCCCAACGCGGCCTCAATTTTCTCAATGCCAGTAGGGCAAGTTACGCAAGCTACTACTGGATTGTTCTTTGGGACCATACTCCCACATGTAAGCTTCGATTCCTCAGCACCACAAGAGGAAGCTCCTAAAAGGTCGGTCTTCAATCGAATAGCAACCACAACAGCCCCTCTCAACAGACCATCCAAATCTGGCGTCTCAGTTTTCAACAGGCTGAGAAAGAACCCAAACAGCTCCACAAAGAGGCTCGTGATATCTGAAGGGGCTGCCCAAAAACGGATAGCCCTCCCAACTCCTGCTATAGACGAAACCGTCAAAGGTGCTTCCCCTATCAGAAATTCAGTCTTCGAAAGATTGGCCGGCCCTTCTCAAACCTTAACAAGGACGTTGGTCTTCAGCAGGCTGATGCCGATTGAATCCCTTCAGCAAAGCCGGGGGCATGAAGAAGCCGCTTCCAAAACTGAGGCGGTCCCTTCTACAAGACACGCTCGACGTCACCATTGGTGCCGAGTAAGAAAAGTTAAGGGCAACCCCCCCTCTAGACTTACCCCACCGGCTTCAATGGTGGAAGTTGACGCTGTTGTTCCAACCGGGAATGGTTTTGAACCACTTAAGAGGGTGCACAAAAACTCTTTAACAGCGGTACCAAAGAAATCACCCTCGCCTGCAGAAATTACAACGCAGGAAAAGCCGGAGCGGCCTCATCAACGGCTCTCCTCGCAAATTCATAGGGTCTGGCGAAAAGTCCAGGACTCTGTGATCGACAAAGATTACTCTCGTTGACTGGAGAAACCTAAAGGCCGACAAGAAAAAGATCATTCCTCCGCCATAAAATGAGGGACTTCTTCTAAGAGAGGGCCTGTCATAACGACCCTTTCAACTTCAACCTCTCATAAAAGAACGAGGTTGGAGAAAACTCCACCGTCTGCGGCAAATCCCAAAGGCAATAGATCCAAACGACCCAAATCTGGGGGTATTATCGTCCATACGGTCTAAATGGCTTCGGGAAAAGAAGAAAGACGTGCTTCGATGAGTCACCGACGACAAACTCGGTTGTAGAAAAAGGCTTAGGAGTAACAGCAAAAACTCCAGGAAAAGCTGACCAAAATGGTAGCACTTACCGGACAGAAAGAAAGCCCGATTCTAGCAACCGAACAGCGCCAAGAGCAGGAGACCGATACAGAGTTCCTGCAAAGGGTACTTGAGAGAAAAGACAAAGAAGCCGCTGAACAAGCTGCCAATATAAAGCAGATGGCTCTCTTGTTCCAAGACATGGTTGGAATGATGATCCAACCAGAGCCTCCAGCCGAGGATCCGCCGATAATCGTCAATGATGACAGAGGGAAAACATCAAACCCTTCTCCAGCCTTATCAACAGTCAAGGAGGAAACGATCTCCAAGGCCGCCCTGTATGATTATATTGCTCAACAAATAAGAGCCATCAAGCTAATGAAGCTGCTGGCTAAATCGTCAGAACTGGGCGACCATATCCAGGCTAGTATGATCAAATCAAGTACCCGTCGGGATATACGTGTTAGTTATATGTATGCCTTAGAGGCCATTACTGTACATAGGATGTATATTGTAGTGTATGCTGGGACATATATAGGGAGGACTTTCTTGCTCGACATGATAGTATGCTATCTGGTTGCTCTTTACCTTAACGTGTATACTGATTGTCTCTCTGTTACATGTTGGTAAAGCCCTTAGGATGTGTACTTGACTACCTGGACTATGATGCGGATCATACTAGTGGGGATATGGTAGTCCATAAGTACATCCTTCAAAGTCCCTAGTCGTGGGTGTATCGAGACGGGGCATCGATATACCAGAGTAGACTAGCGTATACCTTCTCGACCCATACAGATGGGCGATGGATGATCCCATATCCATTGGTGTTTGACATCAGAGATGATATACGGGTGCTCAGTGGAGACTGGGTATACTGGACGGACTCGCCGAGAACTCCCAGATGGTATTATACCTCACGTCAGATGGCAGTTCTATGGTGACACTGGTACAGAGTAGTCTGTTGACCCGAGATCGTCATAGAGTCTTGTGTGGTTCCCACTGTGCTTTGATTTCCATCTTACCACGTCCAAGAGGGCGTGCAAAACGGTGGTTTTTGGGTACAGTCCCGAGTCACATGGAGGCAATGAGCGATAGGAGGGGATTCGTCTCTCCCGGTATAGGGAGTTGATGTTGTGCTGTGTTCGATTGGCTATAACAGGAAATCCCTAGCCAGGGTTGCTGAGATTTACTGGTAAGTGTTACCAGTAGTTTCTCGAACAGTTATAGACCTCATGTCGACACGACTTATCGAGCTATTGGGGTCTGACGTTTACCACCCCTAGGCGAGATATGCGACATATCAGACGATCAGACCAGACTGTACGGTAGTGTTACTGGTTGGATTCACTGGAGTGTGAGCGGGCTTGCTCGTCGATCTTCAGATCGCTCAATACCCGGGTGGCCGTTACGTTTAGCAGACCGCTTGCGGCTTGTGGGTGTTTGATATGATCATCATCTGCTGCCGGCGTATTGACGAGTCTTTAGAGTCCTACACAGAGGTTTCCTGGCTCAAGCGAAACGAAATAGGAGCGCATATGAGATATGTGCGGGACCGAGAATAATGCGTGTATGTGATACCGTATTTCATTCTCGCGATCAATGTGTCGGATGGTTGTATGCGATATAACCTAGTTATCGATTCAAGCGTTGAATCGATAAGCCGATACATTGAATACTAGTCGGTTGTGTGCGACATGACCGGATCATTGAATCAAGTGTTGATTTAATGATTTAATGCATAATTATATATTTGATATATTACTTTGCATTAACTAGTATTGGTTCACTTTAAATGGATTTTCTCACTTGGATTGTGCACATTGTATATGTGATATACATTTGTACATTTGATTGTATCATGTTTGATGATACATGATAGTTTGGTGTATGGATTAAACCATGGTTGGTCAATGGTTAGGGTTTCTTTTGCTTCATTTATTTATCCATTTTGTTTATTTTAGCAAAAGAAAATAATGAAGAGATAATGGTGGCTTTCTTTGTTTGTTTATGAACCTTCATGAAGGTTTGACCTAAGTGACCATTTTGTCTTCATGTCTTAACCCAACCATTCACTAACCCTTGTTAATTCTCTACATCTAACTATGGTTTGATTATGATAAGGATGATTATTCTTATCTATTCTTCAATTAACTTATCATATCATTTCTTCTTCTTCTTCCTTGAACTCAAGAAGAAAACCTTGAGGTCATCAATGGTGATTGATGATAAAGAGTGAGAAATCCAATTCTAAATTGAACCCACTTCCTATTTCTTCATACTCTACCTCTTGCCAAGTAGTAGAGTGTGTTTCCTTCACAAGTTTTCATGACTTGGTGAAGTTGGAGCTTGATCTAGCGATGCCTCGACGTAGATCATCTTCGGCATGGACATCGACGACCTAGCTCGCCTATTCTCCGATGAAGCCGACGCTAGAGCCCGGGATTTATTTTGGACAGCGAGAGGACTTCATTGCGGAGCTATGGAGGTGGAGCACCGGATCTACAAAGGTTGTATTTCCGTATTCTCTTAGTTAAGTGTTAACTAGTTTACTTTTCGCCTAGAAATCTAGCCAACGATCCGTTCTAGGGTTTCTCGGCACCGTTTAAATTTGAAATTGGCATGGTTGATGCCTTATGAGACCTCCTTGGGGTGCCTAGGAACCCTACAATACGATCCCCAAATTCCATGTATACAAAGGGGCAGGCAACCCTCCCCAGCACGTCGCACAATTCAGAACTCTGTGTGGCAATACGGGAGGCGACGACAAATTGTTGCTTCGCCGGTTCATTGGCAGCCTGTCAGAAATGACCTTTGAATGGTACTCGGAGCTCCCAAATGACTCCGTAAAAACATTCGCAGAGATGGAACTGCTGTTCATATAGAGTTTCGCCAGTGCGAGTGAACGTACTCGAATTACGGCGTTAATCAATGCCAGGGTAAAGCCGGGAGAAACCTGGGTCCAATACGCGATCTGGTGCCGGAACCTGTGGTCTAAATGCGAACAGCGCATTGAAGAATCCATGTTTCCTGATTTAAAATCAGGAAAGCTTACGGAAAAGGCTTCAGAAAAGGGTCACGTGCTTACACGTGACCAGCAGTCACGTGTTGGCACGTGACATCTAAAAGCATCAGCAAGGCAAATTCAGCTTCCCGACTACATCAAAGAAAAGGGCTTCAGAAAGGGTCGCGTGCTCCCACATGATCTGGGTCACGTGTTGGCACATGACAATTAAAAGCGGCTTCAAAAGCAAACCGGTTCCCTGATCAAATCAAGGAAAAGGCTTCAGAAGAGGTCACGTGCTCCCACGTGACCAGGGTCACGTGTTGGCACGTGATACTCAAAAGCAGCAGACTTGTTCTCCGGTTAAATCAAGAAAAAGAGTCCAGACGAGGGTCACGTGCTCACACGTGACCAGGGGTCACGTGATGGCACGTGACGGTTAAGCAGCAACCAGAAGACAGAGCGCAAAAAGAAAGAAGAAGGCTCGTTCCAAGGGGGTCACGTGCCCACACGTGACCAAGAGTCACGTGGCCACACGTGACCGACTTCAAATCCCATTTGTTAACAGAATTAAATTCTGAGAAAAGACCTCTCAAATCTTTCCAAAAGCAACCGATTGAATTAAAGATGATTAAATATCATCTATCTATGGGAAAATCTCGAATTTGGAAAGATTTCCCCGTAAAATCTAACCAAAATAACAGAGGAGAATCTCTGGATTTAAAATCCAATGGTGAGTAAAATTCACCTAATAATCCAAAGGTCCAAAACGAATGATGGATACAAATCAAATCTCCTAATGAAAGATCCACCAAAACTAATTGACTCGGCTGCTTCTCCTATAAATAGGAGCCAAGAGACACATAAAAGGATATATATATATGCAGAGGGAAGAAAAGAGAGAGAGCCTTGATACTTTAGAGGAATTTGGATCTTCTGCAAAAGAAAACCCTAGGTAAGAAAGGGAAGGTTTCATTGAAAGAAAAGAGAATTTAATTCTCAACAGAGTTTAACTCTGATATAAAACATAAGGACATATTTCTTCTCTCTTTGATGGAGGATCTGTAAAGTGCACATCTCCCCTTGAGTTGAGAATTTAATTCTCAATGGGTTGAGATCCTGCCATGCAGATCCAAAGCATAGAGAGGGAATGGAAGCACGAGAATTTAATTCTCACAGAACTATAGGAATTTAATTCCTTCAAAATAAAATTAGGGTTTAACCCTATTCAGTTCTTCACATATATGAGGAATTTAATTCCTACAGAAAATTCAGAGTTCAACTCTTCAAAAGGAATTAGGAATTTAATTCCTCTGAAATTATTGTTAGGGTTCAACCCTACGAGGAATTTAATTCCTGAAAGGGATTAACAGATCTTCTAAACAACTACAGAAAAGTAGGGTCACGTGTCACCACGTGACCCCCCCAAAAGATCTACAGAAAGCCCTTTGAGGCAGTGCATCACGTGCTCCACGTGACCCCCGAAACACAGAAAGAAAAAGCAAAAGAAATAAAGGCCTTGGGCGCTCTCACGTGCTCCCACGTGACCCCTTGGCTGATGCTTTAACAATCAGCGCACTAATCCTCCTCACGTGGCAGCACGTGATGCTCCAAAGAAAACATAAAAGTGTTTAACGCTTACTTACAGAACGAAGAAAAGGAGATCTGGCTCCACATTTAGGGCGCCCTCACGTGTCACCACGTGACCCCTAATGAGCATTCTAACAGACAAGAGCGAGGGCCTTCATCACGTGCTCACACGTGATGGCCGCTAGAATTAAAAGAGTTAAACACTGATCTGCAGAATAAAATAAAGGGAATCAGGGCGCTCTCACGTGTCCACACGTGTCCCCTCTCTCCTTAGTGTTTAACACTAATCTGAAGACTTTGTCCTCGGTGTTTAACACTGATTTTCTTAGTGTTTAACACTAATTTGGAAAACTCTATTGGCAGTGTTTAACACTGATTTGCTTAGTGTTTAACACTAATTTGAAAACTCTGTTCCCAGTGTTTAACACTGATTATCTTTTAGTGTTTAACACTAACTTGCTAATCTTATTCCTAGTGTTCAACACTGTTGGTCTTTAGTGTTTAACACTAGCTTTAGCCCAATTGGCTAAGTTTCTAAAGGCAAAGCCTCTCCTTCAATGGACCAACAGAGGGCCAATATTCCAAACATAATTGGACTTAGCCCAAACTGGCCATAAGTCCTCAAATCATCTTGAACTGAGCACATCTGCTTTTTCAACCAACTCATTGGTTTAGGGTACATCTCTGAACTCCTCTGATATTTGTCGTTGTAATCCTTCAACGTCTTCAGAGAGGTGACGGGTCCCGACAACCACACATCAACACGGACTGTGGGGTCCTTAAACTCATGGACTTATGTGTCCCTAAACCAAGATACGGACTGTGGGGTCCTTAAACCCGCGGACTTATGCGTCCTTAAACTAACGGACTAATGCGTCCTTAAACACGCCCATATGGACTGTGGGGTTCTTAAACCCATGGACTTATGCGTCCTTAAACTACCAATGGACCACCATGTCCCGAAACTGGTATTGGACCACTATGTCCCTAAACTGGAACAATAGAGCCCAAACGCTCTTTTGTCGGATCTAAACGATCCCGTTAAGTTGATCTTAGTCCCGAACTGGACTAACGTATCCTTAACAAACGTTTAAGTTGATCTTAGCCTCAAATATGGCTAAAAAATCCTTAAACCTTCAAACAGACTGGACTATGAATCCCTCCAATCAACTTTGGTTCAAGGGTACATCTCGGAACTCCTTTGACACCTGTCGTTGTAATCCTTCAACGTCGTCAGAGAGGTAACGGGTCCCGACGACCATACATGCGGTGGACCACCATGTCCCTAAACTGGAACAATCGAGCCCCCAAACGCTCTTTTGTCGGATCTAAACGATCCCGTTAAGTTGATCTTAGTCTCAGGTTAGACTAACGTATCCTTAACAAACGTTTGAGTGGATCTTAGCCTTAAATATGGCTAACGTATCCTCAAACCAAACCCCCAAACCCAAATCTAAGATAATACGGATTTGGACTAGTCCACGCCCTACGGGCGACGACATAACTCGGTCTCCGTAAACAATCCACGGGCAACAAAACATAAAATAAACACACACGACACGAAGTGACCATCTGGAGAAGGAGAAAGTTGTTACCGCGACGCGGTAGCGTAATTAACTGCAGGGGCTTGCGCCTGCAGGGAAGAGCGTCCCCACAATCAAAAAACCCCTCAAGCGAGGGGGAATCTGACGAAGTCTGCTACATCGGACGCATCCGTTCAGACCTTCGATACACGGTGCCATAAATCAACTTGGCATCTTCGGAGAGATGGACGGATGGCACCAATTAGCATCTGCCCCAAACCTCAGGTGAGACGTCCCACGTCTCGGCCGCCGTTCGGAGGGAAACAATCCCCTGCCGTGGGCATGTTCATCGGGACTCTTGATCCTCAAATGACCATGTCCCAGTTCATGACATTCTTCAAACCAACCACCTTCCAGGCTCTGATAGATAAACTAGCCCAAATGGACCAGATGGGCCATGGGCTTTCTTCCTCAAATAAGGACCTTCGAAATAGCATGGGTAAAAGGAAAACAGCCTTCATTTCCAATATGCAACAACGACCGAGTGGCCCCAAACCAGTTGCTCGCCAAGACAACGCGCGTCCGCTCCCATCCTTGGAAGAAAGACTAGGACACGCTTATTCGTTTCCCCGCGACAACACGAGGAGACTGTTCAAGTTGGCAGTGCGTAATAAATTGTCAGGACCCGGTTCTTACTCACAGAACAAAGTGCCATACCAAGTGTCATACCAAGGGGGCAGAGGCCACCTCTTGAATCCTTAGGGGCCACCTCTTGAATCCGTGGGACCCACTGTAGAACAATGGGAAATAATACATTCCGAAAGAGAGCAGAACCGGAACTATAAATGAAATGATATCACTCTTCAATACAGAGGAACCTTTTAAGTGAACTGGCAGTATAGGAGATTGAGAACTCCATAGTTAAGCATACTCGAGCCAGGGAAGTTCTAGGATGGGTGACCTCCTGGGAAGTGGCCCCTGGTCGGGTCCGGTTCGCCCCGAAGGACAAAACTGTGTAGTTTCGGCCAGAGCGGAAAATACTCTCCATATTGAGGGTGGGGCATGACAGAATGGTATCAGAGATGGTCCTTCAATAGTACGTATGTGGTTCGAGAACGAACCATTGTTCAAAGGTGGGGAGAATATCAGGACCTGGTTCTTTCTCACGGAACAAAATGCCACGCCAAGTGTCATGCCAAGGGGACTGGGGCCACCTCTTGAATCCGTGGGACCCACTGTAGAACAATGGGGAATAATAAATTCCAAAAGAGGGTAGATTCGGAACTATAAATGAAATGATACCACTCTTCAATACAGAGGCACCTTTTAAGTGAACCGGCACTATAGGAGATTGAGAACTCCATAGTTAAGCATGCTCGATCCAGGGAAGTTCTGGGATGGGTGATCTCCTAGGAAGTAGCCCCTGGTCGGGTCCGGTTCGCCCTGAAGGATAAAACCGTGCGGTTTCCGCCAGAGCGGACAATACTCTCTGTATTGGGGGTGGGGCGTGATATAACTTTGAAATCAATTAATATAATTCTTATCGTAACTCAACAGTATATATCCCTTCATTTCCCATGGGACCATGGTAACAATGATAATATCCTTTTGAGTTACGTGTCGGTTACATTCTTGATTCTTGGTTTTCCGGCTGTCGCCGGAGTCGCGCACGTCGCCGACGATTCTGGTGACCCAGTCATCGTTATCATCTAGCGTGGTCACGTCTTGGATTAGCCAGGTCCAGTCTTGTACGCGCGTTTGTGCATCGCAATGTTTATCCGACATCGAACGTGACATACGTACCCCGACGTAAGATCCGATCAGACAAGTTTATCTTACAACATGCTATGACAATATATTTATATCCATATGAATAAAAATAATACATTTATTTTAATTATGAATCCGATATTATAGTTTTACCATTTTTCGATAGTCGTTCGTATCCGTATTGTCTATTGCATATCTAGTTGCATGCCGGAACCTCATTATATCATGTTACTTCTATATTAGTGCGACATGTTATCTAGCTTGCATCATACATAGTCATGGATATATATATATATATATATATATATATATATATATATATATGTTATTACAGATAGACACATATGCATCCTGACATCAGCACTATTTTACCGTGATTCCGATATCGATTTCAGTTTCACATTTGGTATCCACTTGATACATATGCATCACATGATATGTCCTAACATACTACTTGACTTGATACTTTGATCTTGTTACTAATGCTGACAATCCTGACTTGTTGTCCTGATGGACGTAACCTGTTGTCTGTATAGATAAATCCTGTACCTGCTTGATCCTGTGTTGGCATTAGATTCATATCATAAATACTTGACTTGAACACAACCTTTGGGGTAAGGGGAAATCAATGATGAAATCTGACTTGTAACTCAATAGTTTGATAGTTATACTGATCAGTCTTTATGGGCTAGGCCAGCCCCGGGATGATGCTGCTGACATCATCCGTCTGTACATGCTACATGTTTACTGCCTAGCGGCAAGTTTCGGATTCATCCCGAGAGTCTTGACCATGGTCCCGAGCACGCACAAGATACTATTGAGTTACATCGACGATTTCATTAAATTGATTTCAAAGACTTTAGAGTAGATAACCCAGTTCAGATTACTCATTGCACTTCACATACACATACATACCTCACCGTTCATATCCGTGTTATTCTTTATATTCATGTTTACCTATATCGTCATATCCTGGTTATTACTATTGTTTTGATATTATGACGCACTGACTTCTGGGTTTTGCATGGCCCAATTCCTCTATCTCTATCGCAGGTTGAACAGGAG
Organism: Agapanthus africanus; assembly: GCA_030015575.1. NCBI lineage: Eukaryota > Viridiplantae > Streptophyta > Magnoliopsida > Asparagales > Amaryllidaceae > Agapanthus > Agapanthus africanus. The sequence continues at coordinate 41,307,443 of CM057341.1, forward strand.
TACTTTAGCCGTCAAGCCGAGCAGTGAGGAATTGATTATGTGTGGTTTAGAAATATTTAGCTTTTAGACTCTTAGATTATTTTTCCGCACTTTTATTCCTCGATGTGAGCCCATATTGGGACGTATTTCCAGATGTTTTTTATTAGATATTACTATCGTTTCCGCTTATACATTTTCTTGACTCTTTTATTTTGGAAAATGGACATGTACTGGATAGATTTTATATTTTACTGTTCTTGATATCCGATAGAAAGCCATAATGTAACTGTGGAGGGATGATTCCTATCCACAGGTAGCATGGTTGGCTCTGTCACGTGTCGTAGTTATCACACTCTGTGAAGTGGGTCGTGACAGGGTTTGTTTGATAATGTCGGGACCCGGTTCTTGCTCACGGAACAAAGTGCCACACGGAATAAAGTGCCACGCCAAGTGTCATGCCAAGGGAGCGGGGTCCACCTCTTGAATCCGTGGGGGCCACCTCTTGAATCCGTGGGATCCACTGTAGAACAATGGGGAATAATACATTCTGAAAGAGGGCAGATCCAGAACTATAAATGAAATGATACCACTCTTCAATACAGAGGCGCCTTTTAAGTGAACCGGCACTATAGGAGATTGAGAGCTCCGTAGTTAAGCATGCTCGAGTTAGGGAAGTTCTGGGATGGGTGACCTCTCTTGGTCAGGTCCGGTTCGCCCCGAAGGACAAAACCGTGCGGTTTCGGCCAGAGCAGACAATACTTTCTGTATTAGGGGTGGGGCGTGACAGAATGGTATCAGAGATGGTCCCTCAATAGTAGGTCTGTAGTTCGAGGACAAACCATTATTCAAAGGTGGGGAGAGTGGAGGGACCCGGTTCTTGCTCATGGAACAAATTGCCACACCAAGTGTCATACCAAGGGGGCGGGGGCCACCTCTTGAATCCGTGGGGCCCCGCTGTAGAACAATGGGGAATAATACATTCCAAAAAAGGGCAGATCCGGAACTATAAATGAAATGATACCACTATTCAATACAGATGCGCTTTTTAAGTGAGCCGGTACTATAAGAGATTGAGAACTCCGTAGTTAAGCATGCTCGAGCCAGGGGAGTTCTGGGATGGGTGACCTCCAAGGAAATGGCCCATGGTCGGGTCCGGTTCGTCCCCAAGGACAAAACCGTGCGATTTCGGCCAGAGCGGAAAATACTCTCTGTATTAGGGGTAGGGCGTGATATAAACTCATCATATTGCCAGACCCGTGGCGTCCACCGCAGCCCGGTGATGTCAATAACCCTAATTACTACTCATATCACAGAATGGTGAGCCACCTAATTGAAGATTGTTACGTCATCAAGAACTGGATCGAAGATCAGTATCAACAGGGAAAATTCGCGCTGTCTGATAACGGGAGGGTAAGCCCACCCCAGAAGCATAGTCCCAAAAAGGTGGACGCGCAGGGGGCATCATGCTCACTCGTGGAAGAAACTCCGTGGGAAGTCGTTATTTCAGCAAAAACCAAAAGAATATGGAAGGATCTACAAATATGTCCGGCGGTCAGGTGGAAAAGCCCACTTGAACCCGAAATCATCGAAGGGATGCTGAAACCACGTCCTACACCGAAGATTGTTGACAAAGGGCAAAACCCCTAAGTCAAGCCTTCAAAGTCTTCGAAGAAAAAGAAGAAGACCAAGAAGCCTGTGCAGCCTGCAAAGTATAACGACAAGCGCACATATCTAAAAAAATACATTGACGTGCTGGAAGAGTACAACCAGAAAGCGCGGACACCATCCACGCTCCAAGAGTTCCTCAAGCATATTCTTGAGGAAGAAGATAGTGACCTCGATGATGAAAATGAATCATCAAAAGACACCAAAGACCGTGTAGAAAGTTGCAACATGATCTTCCATTCGTCGTTATATGATGAAGAAGCTCCCTCAGCGTCAGAAAACAACGCAGAGGAACTGGGGGCAGAATCAACGCTAAAATCCCCGGAACTGCCAGAAGACCCGATTGATAGGCTGTTAAACGAAGCCTTTCAAAAAAGTAAAGTTGACCGAGAACGCAAAACAGCCATATACGAAAAGGCTAAGCGTCAGCGTCAAGATGAAGAAGCTGCGGTGATGACAAGTCGTAAAGTACTCCGACCAAACCAAAGCATGCCTGCTACAAATAAGAGCAGGATCAAAACAGAGAAGCGGTTTGCCAAAGCTCTGTCAATGGGGATGAAGCTACCACCTCTCATAAGGAACACTCCCAGGGTCCTATGCCTCGATGGAGAAGATGCATGCCCAAACTACTGCTTATATTATCGGAGGGTCACCCATCCTACTGAGGAATTCAGTGCCTTCAAGAAGTGGTTACAAGGATATGTTGCCCATCAAAAACACTTCAAGAAAATGAAGCGCGAAGCTCGTCGACGGCAAAATAGTGCGACAAACGCGCATGAAGAAACGACTGACAACTGTCATATGGTTGCTGCCAGTTCGGAAGGGGAAAAACTCCAAGTCCTAACCTTCGGGAGCGATTCTGAGGACGAAATACCCCTCAGCCCTCTCTTCAAAGACTTCCCCTCCGAGAAAGAAGAGGAGGAGAAGAAATGCGAGAATATTCAGTTGCGTAACTGCATGCTGCCTGAGAAGAAATTCAGACCTACAAACAAAGCTTCGAATAAAAAAGACAAAAGGAAAGGGAAAATCTCTGAGGAAATTGCTCTCAACGATGGAGTTGTCAAAGAGCTCGCAGTAAGGGACCCGCCTCAGAAAAAAAAGGTAGATTACAATATCCTGGCACATATGAGAAAATACCCTCACAACTGAGCATATTGGATGCTCTCCTCCTGTCCAAAGAGGCACGAGATTCTTTGATCAAGGCATTACAAGAGCCCGATCAGTTCCAAGCTTTCTTCGCGGAAGAGATGATGAAAGATGAACTGACAGAGGTCCACACGGCTGACATTACATTCAGAGATGAAGATCTCCTTCTCGGTACGTGCGAACATAATCGCCCGTTATACGTCACCGGGTACTACCACGACATCAAGATAAAGAAAATTCTTGTCGACAACGGATACTCCGTCAACCTTCTCAACGTGAGGGTGCTGAAGGAAATTTTCATGGACGTTCAGAACCTCGCCCGAGATAAAATTACCATCTCCGGGTTCGACTCACAGTCGTCACGGACGATTGGGTCCATAATACTAATGTTACGCTTCGGGCTTCTCATCACCGAAATCAAATTTCATGTCATTGACGCCAAGACTTGCTATAACGCTTTACTTGGCAGGCCTTGATTACACGAGTACAACGTCATCTCTTCTACACAACATCAGTGTATGAAGTATTTCAAGGATGGCTCGGAGTACACCGTCATAGGATAGCTAAATCCGTTCTCCGTAAACGAAGTCCGGAAATACGAAGATGCAAAATACTTCCTACCAGACTTCGAAGATACGGAAAGGTGTCATAAGCCGGAGGAAAAACAGAAGTCTGTCGCCACTATCCCGATCTTTGGGAGCGATACCGAGGATGACGAAGAAATAGTCTACTCGGGACAACCACAGAAAGAAAATAGCAAGCCCGGACCATCTACTCCTAGTTTGGTCTTTGGCAGCGATTCTGAGGACGATGCCAACACAGTGTTCTCCGTCCGTCCGTCAATACAAACATTTGCCGGAGCAGATCAAAGTCTGCAGATCACAATGGCTCTGCCTTGACACTACAAGGATCTTGATTCTCTCCATACATACATCGTATAAGAACTGCAAACTTTATATGTGCTTCCTAGATGTAGGGGTGAAAAGGCGATCCTATTCTACCAATCTACAGAGACCAAAGTAGAAAAAGATGTTTGGCATGGTGTCAATTTCGCACTCGACAAGTTTCAACCAATCCGTCTGCCAAGATACTACACGGAGGGATTGAAAAGGCCGTTAAGATGCCAAGGTGTACCCCTCGAACAAACTGTTCGATAGGCCCAATTCTACAAAAAGATTTAGGATATTCCCGAGACTCAACGAAAGATGCCCAATGGAAAGATGGAGACAATCAGGCTCGGATACGTTCGATCCAAGAAACGGGAGTGGTTCCACAGTTGCCGCATCATAAACAGCTCCTGTAAGGAGGAAAATGCTCTTCTAAATAGCTGTGACTTTGAAACGGAGCGAAATCCCGCTCTAAGAACGTTAAGTCCGTCACTCGAAGAACAAATCGGCAACCTAATAAAAGAAGCTTGTCAAAAGAGCCAGGATAACCACGGTCGCGAAATGGCCATTTATGAAAAGGCCAGGACGCAGCGTCTCAGTCAGCAATCTGCGGAGAAGAAAGAATATAATCCTCGGGCTAACGGTCTAGCTGAAGCTTTCAACAAGACATTGATAAAGATTGTGAAGAAAACGGTTTCCAGAAACAAAAAATACTGGCACGAAAGGCTGCACGAAGCTCTCTGGGCGTACCGAACAACGTTCAAGACGACCACGAATACAACACCATATGCATTGGTATTTGGTACGGAAGCAGTGCTCCCACTGGAGGTGGAACTCCCTTCTTTGTGAGTAGTGGTCCGATACGAGCCGACAGATGAAGAAAAAGCTCACCTTCGGCTTGAGGAGCTCGATGCCCTCGATGAAACTCGCCTTATAGCACAGTAAAATCTGGAGGCTTATAAGGCAAGGATGACATAGTTATACGAAAGACTGACCAGGCCGAGAACATTCAGCCAAGGCGAACTCATGCTAGTCGTCAAAAGACCAATGATTCCCAATCGTGCAAAATAGGAGAAGTTCGAGCCGAACTATGAAGGCCCGTATATAATAGACAAAGTCTAGAGCCTATCTGCTCATGGATATGCATGGCGAAAGACCATTCCGGCCAATAAATGGTCGATTCCTCAAAAAATACTACACTTGAAGAGTCATGACTTAGGTCAATGATAGATGACGATGCTTGTGTCCGCTCACTATCTTCATGAGTCAGAACTCTGAAAGTAGTATCTAAAAAGCTTCGTCACCTCAAAAACGGCGATAATGGACCGAGATGTCCCTAAACTAACAACGGACCGAGATGTCCCTAAACTAAAATTTCACCTCAAATATAGAGATAACAGACCGAGATGTCCTTGAACTAAAATTTTGCCTCAAACATGGCGATAATAGACCGAGATGTCCCTAAACTAGTGCATTGCTCCAAATACGGTGATGTGCTCTCTTAAGATCTATATTGCAATCGAAGTTCCAACGGAGAGGGTTGCAACTCAAGTCCCACTGGCGAAATACGATGAACACCTGCGATGAAACTACTCGGGGGAGTTCCATTGTTAAAAAAAAGGGTATGTCCACAAGTGAAATGGGCACGGATGAAAACCCGAAAGGGCGCCGTGAGTAAAAACAACAGGACTGCCGGCGAGCTTCGCGAAAACCCGAAAGGGCGCGATCTCTCTAAAAAAACTGCGTGTGTTTCTTACGACTGAAAAATGAGCAACATACTTAGGAATTCCTACGATTCCTAAGGAGAAACTACACTTGCGAGATCCTCTCGACTCGTTAGGAGAATTCCCCCTTTGAGACCCTCACGGCTCATAAGATTCAAAAGTCTTAAACTACAAAGATCTGAACCTGTCCTTAAGCACTCATATTCTTCTAATGTCACCCTACAGGCGGTCCAATATTGACCCTTGTATACAATCCACGGGCATAAATAAATATATCCTTCACTAAGTTCCACCAATGACAAGAAATGTCCCCATATGGTGAATGACACTTGTAACTCCTCTCGATTTACAAGAAGAAAACACTTTTGTAAGATCCATACGACTTACAAGAGGAAACAAACTTTGGAATCCACACAACTCCTAAGGAGAAAATACACCTACGAGATCCTCTCGACTTTTAGGGAGAAATACCATTATAAGACCCTTACGGCTCATAAAGTAAAAAATCCTTAGTCGACAGGATCCTAACCTTATTTGCTAAGCCATCTTTGTTCAAATCGACAAAGGCAAATAATAATTCACTTCTGGCAATATCCCAGCGGTAGCGATGCTGATGCCAAGATGGGTATCAGATTTCAAAAAAAAATAGTCGAAATGATTGGGCACGGCGAATAAAAAGCCGAAATGATTGGGCAATCGCGACTTTCGCGATATAAAAATCTGAAAAGATAGAGCATCGCGGAAATATAAAATAAAATAAAATAAAATCTCCTCTGCCCTGCAAGTATGTCCATATTGACTCTTGTATACATCCATCGACACAAATGAAAGAAAGGAAACCATATTTTCCCACCAGGCTCCGTCAAAGGGAGAACCAGATCTCGATGACAACATTTAAAGCCTAGAGATTAGCTCGATGTTCTTCTCATTCCAATAGGCTGCAGACGTGTTTTCAACAAACCTCCAAGGAGCCAAATCAAAACAGAGCCATGGAAAAATCCCAGCTCCAAGTCTTGATGGTTCATATACAACCTAGAGATTATTCTGGCATTCCTTCTCATTCCAGCAGGATACAGACGCAACATCAACTAAATACCCAAGGGTCAAAGAAAAAATAGAGCCATGGAAAAATCCTAGCTCTAAGTGTTGACGGTACATATACAACCTAGAGACTATCCCGGCATTCCTCCTCATTTAAGCAGGATGCGAACGCAGCTATCAAATGAAATTAGAGCAACGGTATATTCCTAGTTCCGGACTTCAATTGCAATACACACAGCATAAATGTCCTACAGATGTCTGCCCTATTTTAGCAAAGAATCAACACGACATCGTCAAAGCAAAAAACGAAGTGATGGTATATTCCTAACTTCGGGTCTTGACGACAACTCATATAAAGCCTAAAAGACCATTGGAGATCATCCCACCCCAGAAAGGTACGGTTATGACTCATCGGGGCTCCAAATTGAGCCCAACCTCAAGTAAAAAAACGTCATGGTAAATTTCTAACTCTTGCTCTTCCGACGGTAATATGACCTAAGAAGATTACTCGAAGGCGTCTTGTCCAGCACCCGAAGGGATCAGAGACACTACAGTCGCGCCGCTACTCGAACAGCGACTTCAAGACTGCATATCGAGAAATATATCAACCAGCGCGATGGTACCACGGACTAAAACCCTAGTACCACAAACCTAACGGACCCCTGTCGTAAAGAATGGGGGTTATCTACATACAACGTTAGGACAAATTTGCCTGTAAACCCAAGGGAGGTAAACTAAAAAAAACTCCAAAATGAGTGAATAAACTACAGACTCTGAAATGAGTGAATAAACTACAAACTCTGAAATGAGTACATAAATTACTTCATGCTGAATTAAGACATCAAAAGATAAAGAGGTGCAAGCATGAAATAAAATATGTCTTTTATTCATAAAACAAAATGAATACAAGATACAAAAAAGAAGAAAAAATATACAGCGAAATTTTTTTAAGACGGTGGACGGTACAATAAGACAGATAGAGCATCATTTTTCCGCCGAACCTCCGCTTCAAGCTCTAGAAGCACCTCAAGCTGAGCCCCTGCCTGTGCTTGTTGTTGTTGATACAAAGAAAACCGATGCTCAAGCTCCTTCTCAGTGGTCTTATGAGTCTCAACCATTTCGTGCGTAAAAGTGACAGCTTTATCGAGAGCTACCAGTTTCGTAATTGCCTCTTGAAGAACTCGCCAAATTTCATAGGCCCGAGTAGTTTTTGCTGCGAGCTGAGTTTAAAGTTCCCCTAGAGCTTTCAAAGCCAACTCTCTCTTCGAAAATTTATAGTTGAGTCTTTTCTCGCGAGATCGGAGGCTGGCTACACATCGATCAATCCGTTCACGTAAGCTGGCCTTTACAGATAAGATATCAGAGGGAAGACGTGTGCATTCGAATCCATGTAAAGAAGCCTCCACTTGATGGCAATACTCAACCCAAGTACGCACCAGCATCTCGTCATGGTAGGTAGCAAGGACAGACAAAGAAGCGTTAGTTTCGACAGCAAATTCCTCTGCCATAACGAAAGTGCCAGCACGAAGATCCTCGATAAGAGTTGCCAATGAATGAATACTCTGTTTCTCCATTCTCTCAGACATCGTCTGGCATAAGGTCCCGGCGACATGCAAATATGGGACTCTAGTGGAGTCAGGGTTGGCAAAACTATAAAAGATACATGTTTGGTTAGTCGCCTTTCTGCATAGGGAATAAGTAAAAGAATACCAGGGCTAAAGCGTCATTTACCCATGGCCACAGAAGGTAAATCTGAGAAATCCACAGGCACATCAAGAACTTCAACTTCGTCATCATCCTGAAGGACTGTGATTTAAAGAAAAGAGCACGTCAGTATCATTATGAAAATATAATACAGAAAGCAAAGGAATACCAACCTTGGCCGGAGGAAAGGACGATGCGCTGAGGGGGTATCATGTGTGGGGCCGCCATGTTAAGTAAACGCAAGAAGGTTTCCTCTGGAGAACGATCTACAATGGAGGATGCCAACTTCCGCAATTCTGAGAGAAAGAAAGGGTCAGACATGTGGAAAGGTCATTAAACAAAAAATATATATAAGATTATCTTCAATACTTCATCCATTTTGGACCGAAGGCATAGTATCCTCACGAACCTCCTCTACATTCTTCGGGATGCCGCTAGAGATATTTACAAAATCTATAACCGGTCCGGCAACCTCCGCTGAAGGAAGTCATCACTGGAGGCTCTAAGGCACGATCTGGGATCGAAACTGCGCACGCCCTAGAAGGCCCTACAAAAGAAAAATGTGTAAAGAAGAATACGATATGAAAGCAATATAAACCATTTACTGAGAAGGATGTAAAAGGTACATACCGATATGCCAAAGAGTCTGAAGTATAGCCTTTTTGAGCTCTTTTCTGATTAACCGTGCTCGTCGGGCTTCGATCGAAGATAAATCCCTACTCGCCTTCAGAGCAGTCTCGTCTTCAGAAGCGGCCGATACTGGCTGTTTGAGAGCCCGTTCTTCTTCCAACATTAAAGGAACTACTGGTAATATAGCAGGAGCCGGGTCAATATCACGGAATTCATCAAGGGGAAAGCATCCTTTCTTAGGGCGCACGTTTTTTGGTCTCATCCTGTAATCTCTTCAAGGCTTCGGCCAGCTGAGCGGCCTCCTCGGCAAATGTATCAGGAAAGAGAAAACCATCATCCGGTTCATACGCAAACATAGGTTCATCATGAATGTGAGGTCCAGGCTCGAGCAAAGTATCGAGTAAACGGGCAGCCGATTTCTTTCTCCTTTTAGGGCCCGAGCTAGTACCGGTAGAAGGAAACTTCCTCCCCTTCAGCACTTTTGCACGTTGCTGCCCGATCTCGTCTTCGAGATCCGACTTTTATGACGCCACTGCTTGTACCTTATCAAGAGTCTCCGCACCGGTTCCAGTGCGAACCGGCATACCATCTGTATGTGGGACCGACTCTGTTCAAGCGGCTTTTGGAATAAGCACAGAATCACTGTCCCTCAGAGGAGGGCGAACGATCGACCGTGGTCGCAGCGGAGCATTGATGGCTTGGGTAGGAGAAAAGGCCTTACACTAGAAAAGTACCCGTCTCTCCTCTGTGATAATGGGACTAACCCGGTGACGGCACCGACCCTTGAAGGGTCCCACGAGCCTTGGAATATAGTCGGGCTCAGGGCTCATGAAGAGGGAACCGGTATTTAGCTTCATGAAATGATGAATAGCATCATGGGCGGTCTCTAGTGAGGGAGTAGGCTCAACTAAAAAAGCTTCAAGAGGGACGCCCTGGTTATATCCCAACTTTTGGGCGAAGCGATGCGAATTATACCGCATGAAGATAGCAGCGTCATTTAATCGGAATACTAAGTACCCTGGCCTGATTGAATACAAATGCATGATATCTTTGTGTTTTAAAGCCGGCGCCCCATTCTTCAACAAGTCAAATAACTGCTGAATAGGCCTCGCTGGCGCAGAAAGGACCCGATCGTTGAAAACCATGCCACCTTTGATTGAATACGGATTAAGCAGCACGCGCAAAACCCCTAACTGAGTCGGATCAGGAGCGGAGGCATCAACCAATCTCATGACTCATAGGAAATTATATAATTCATAAAAATCAAGTCGTCGGTGCACAGCAAACGCGCCTAACACGTGCATCTAGATCCAGGACGTGAATTAGTGGATGGAGAAGTTCACGGTGTCTGCACCTGGGTTTGAAGTGTTAGCGGCGGTACTTAAGCCATGATACATGTGTGATAACCCTGCAACACCAATAGCCAATCGTGCTTGTTCCCGCCAAATATTTTGGCCCAGAGCTATTTTTTCCTATATAACCCTTATAAAAAGGGAGAGAAGAAAGAGAAAAAGAATTCACGGTTGGAAATCACGTGTTAAACACGTGAGCACTTATATGCAAAGTATATAAGCGCTGAAAGAAAATAACAAAAGGCCAAACAAGCCTCACGTGTTAAACACGTGAGCGCTTATATGCAAAGCATATAGGCGTTGAAAACACATAACTAAATTCCAAACAGGCCTCACGTGTTAAACACGTGAGCGCTCATATGCAAAGCATATAGGCGTTGAAAACACATAACTAAGGGCCAAACAGGCCTCACGTGTAAAACACGTGAGCACTCATATGCAAAGCATATGAGCGCTGAAAACACATAACTAAGGCCAAACAGGCCTCACGTGTAAAACACGTGGGAGAAACATAAATAACCAATGACCAAACAGGCCTCACGTGTTAAACACGTGAGCACTCATATGCTCATATGAGCGCTGAATATAAACAAGTTAAAACCTATACTAAGGGTCACGTGTTAAACACGTGAGTTCTCTTGCCGCTCACATGCAAAGCATGTGAGCGCCCCAATTTAAAATACTCCTATCAAATTCTAGAATTAAATTTTATTTGGGAAATATTTTTCTGATCTTTCTCAAACTAGAAAGATCTTCTCTGTTAAATAGAGGACCATTGGATCAAAAATCAAACGGTGATTATCTGGTAGAATAAAATTCTATCATAGGAAAATATTTTCTTAATCTTGTTAAACTAACAAGATTTTCATATGATAAGAATAAAATACTATGTTAAACTAACGAGATATCCATATGATAGAATTAAATTCTATATTAAGAAAATATATTTCTATCTTGTTAATTTAAAAAGATATGATAGAATAAAATTCTAATCTTGTTAAAAATAACAAGATATTCATAATCTTGTTAAACAAACAAGAAATATTCTCTGTTATATAGAGAGCCCTTGGATTAAAAATCCAACGGTGAATAAAATTCACTGATTGATCTAAAAGATCATGGAATCAATCATGATCTCTCAATGAGGGATTCTCTTAATAAATTGATTCTTGTTCCTCTCATATAAATAGGAGCAAGAAGAGGAGGAGAAAACACATAGGGAGAGAGGGGAAGAAAAATAGAGAGAGAATTTAATTCTCTAAAAGGAGGAGACCACCCCATAAGCTTTCAAAAAAGCTCCCACAAAAACAAAAGAGAATTTAATTCTCAAACAAAGGGTTTAACCCTTCAAAAAAAAGAACTTAGTTCTTTCTCTGGTTGAGATCTGCAGAAGCAGATCTCCCAACAAGTTCAGAATTTAATTCTCATCGGAGAGATTCTGTTATACAGATTCAAAATTTAGGGGAAAGAACTAAATTCAAAGAATTTAATTCTTTCAAAAGTATATAGGAATTTAATTCCTCTGATAAAACTAGGGTTTAACCCCGTAAAAGAATTTAATTCTTATAAAACAAGAGACTTGAAATTCTCTAAATTCAGATCCCAACTTCGTTAATGAACATAGAAGGAGAGACTGGTGATTCATTAGTGCTCAACACTATAACGAAATCTCATGTGTTTCCCCACGTGAGTACCTCTGATGAACAAAAAAGAATGGCTGAGACTGAGTCACGTGTTTCACACACGAGCATTTAAAATGAACAAGAAGTGCCTCCTAGGGCAACCACGTGTTTTCCATGTGAACCCCAACCAAGTGCTTAGCACTTATATGAAAAAGGGAATAGACCCAAAAACAACGCTCACATTTTGATGGCGCCTCACATGTTCGCACGTGAGCACCACAGGATCCAAGTGCTTAGCACTTATAAATGAAAGAGAAATAAAATCCAGAGAACAGTTCCCATTTCGAGCGCCTCACTGCTAACACGTGAGCCAAATGCTTAGCACTTATAAAAGAAGAGAGAAGTAAAATCAAAAAAGACAGTGCCCAAATTTGGGGCGCCGCACGTGCTCACACTTATAGAAACCATAGTTTTGTCAATGTAGATAGGGATCAGATGTAAACCCTATGGTTTCTATAATTTATAAATAGGAACCCTAAAACTCTTTTTGGGGCATGCCTCTTCCTATGCCTCTTTTTAATTATCAATTTCAGAATTTCAATTCCTGTAATGTTTGAAGAGTGCATCAAATAAAAAATAAAGTAAGCCATTCTTTTCTTGCCTTAGTTAATTTTTCTTTCTGTCCTAGTTAATTTTATTTATCTGCCGTAGTTTAGCAGTTTTATTTATCCGCCGTAGATTAGATAATTAGGTTATTAAAAACAAAAAAAGAAATCTTTTATCAATTCCCTAATGAGTGAGTAGTTCCTCACTTGTTAGGATTAGGAATAGGAAATGTTTGAGAGATGAAAATCTCTCACCCCTTTCTTGCCCGTCATACATTTTAATATGACTCTATGCATACATATACACACTGCTCACTACGACACCCTATCCCACGAGGTAGCGGTGATACCGTAGTTTAAAAGACCGGTTGTGTATACTTTCCATGGAGGTTAGGGTAAGAGTTAAGAAAGGACGGACAAGGACCTAGAGGAAGAAACATAGTTTCTTCCCGATCGTGCTAATCCCCTTTGTTAATTATTACCTTAACACCTAAATAGATCTTAATTAGGGCATTGAAAGCGTTGAGAAATATTGAATTTCCAAACTTAATCTAAACCTAACCCTAGCAAGGTTTTAATCCTAATCTAAATCAACCTTAGTTTTTATTGATAATCCAATCCACCACAATTGGAATTAACTCGTTAGAACAATTAGAAAATACATAAAATCCCTGTGGACCGACCTGTACTCAACTGGCTAGCTACCAAGCGACGCCGTTCTTGATTGTGGTTAATATTCTTTGATTCATCTTTTAAAAGCGAAAGCGCACATAAAATCACTCACAATCAAATGGCGCCGTTGCCGGGGATGGCGTAGTTATTTTCTTTTTGTAATTTCGGGTTAATATAAAATTGAAAAATCATAAAAACTGAAAAATTTAAAATATATATATAAAAATTTATCATCTTGTTATTTTTTTAAGGGTTTTCGTTTGAATTGTGCAGGATCGACGAACAGATTCAGATCTGGAAAAATCCAGTGAGTAAAAGAGAAAACAGCAGATCTGAACAAATAGAGGAGTACCACAACAGAGAAACAGAAATTTTTTTTGGGATCTGAACCGACATTACAACCGCGGAACCGCGGTCACTTACTGCTTTTGGCGGCGGATCCGCCGCGAAATAGTGACGTCATCATCTGAAATTTTCTCTGTAAGCTTTCTTTTCTCTTCTGAACCCCCTGATTTCCTCTGAAAAAATTTCCTGCATGGTTCTTTGCGCAAAAACTTCTCCCCCTTCTCCAATAACTTGATCTTGTGCAGGATTCTTTGCGCCGCAAAAAAAAAATTGGCTAGTGTTTGTGTGTTTACTGCTTTGCATCTTTAAAATTGACTTTAAGGGGCTTGAACACTAATTCAGATTGCGTTGGGATTTTATTACCCTTCCTAGGACCCCAAAAATCATAAAAAGCATATTGCATTGACCATCGAGTTAATTAAAAAAGATTAGACTCAGCCTATAAGGACTGTCGTGCTCAATAGGATAAAGGAATAGTTATAGGCATCGAACGTTTATCTAAACCAGACTTTGTGGTGCCTAGGCTTGACAAGTAGGGAAATGTAATTTTAAAAGTCTTGTCTCACGGTGATTCGTGAGCGGATCCTTCCTTTCTTTACTTGTGCTTACCTGGCCACAATTGGCGGTGAAGAGGCGATTTGAGGTCCTCACAACTTGCCCTTTGGAACAGTTAGGAGCAGTCTAGTTGACCTAAGAGACCCTAGATCTAGGCTTGATTGTGCATATTGTGATTGATTGAACGTGTGTCTAAGCTTTTTATTGAAAATCTTTTTGCAAAAAGCTCCAAAAAAACACAAAATAGAAAATTTTTACAAAAACTTGCCACTTGTCGCTAAGAAATCAGTTGCACCTCACTTACACCCACTTCCTTCCATTGACGTTTTCTTACCCCCACCTTCTGTTTTCACCTTTTGACTACACTACCTCTTTAGTGTATGTCCGGTTGGACTAGGGACACTAGTGCCCGTTTAGTCCGTATCTCGTTAGTAGCGACTGACGACGCTTTCGACTCTGAAGTCGAAATTCCTTCATCTTCTTTACCTTCATCATCAACTTCATCATCTTCTAAGAAGATGTCGGGATTTAATCCTAACAACCCCTTACCCGCGGGACTGATTCCACCTCCACTAGGTGCGAATAACCCACAACACCCACCTGTTGAAGCGCCCCAACGAATCGCGCTCCAGGATCTTTTCTACCCTATCCGCACCGCTTTACCCACTTGTCTTTCACTTCTACCGGCTAATGGGGATAACTTTGAGATTAAACCCCACTTCATCAATATGTTGCCCAAATTTCACGGGCTGGAATCCGAAGATGCCTACATCTTCATTAACAAATTCCAGAATGTTTGCGCAATGATGAAGACAACACAACTTTCGGATGATGCTATAAGGCTACGTGTCATTCCATTCACCTTATATGACCTAGCCGAGAAATGGTTATATAGCACAGCATCACACTCGATAAAAAATTGGGAAGAGTTTGTTAAAACTTTTCTAAAAAAGTTTTACCCACACCACAAGACCGCGAGAATTCGCAATGAAATCATTCAATTTTCCCAGCTTTCTTTCGAATCTTTTTGGAAGTGTTTTGAAAGATTTAAAAACCTACTTGTTCAATGACCTCACCACGGTATCGAGAATTGGCAACTTTGCCAAACTTTATACGAAGGATTGAACCCAGCAACTAAGTAGTTGTTGGAAACCATTTGTCAAGGTCACTTTCTTACAAAATCTAGCGAGGAAGCTTGGCAGTTTCTCGACGATCTTGCTGAACAAACACTTCAGTGGGAAAGCACTAAGACCACCTCATCTACTTCATCTGGTCAGTCTAGGGCAGGCATACATCAACTAGACATGTCGATTACAGTGAAGGCCGAAATGGCCGCACTTACGAAAAATATAGAAGCAATCGAGAGCAAATTCTCATCGCCTTCTCCTGCCCCTGCTTTACCCCCACGCACTGTTTGCGCTTGTTGCTCGGATCCATCCCATCTAACCGAATAGTGTCCTTACAATCCATCTGTTCAAGGACAAGATCAAGTCAATGCCGCCTTTCAGTAAAGACAAAGAAATGATCCATACTCTTCGACTTATAATCCTGGTTGGAGGAGCCACCCAAATTTTTCTTGGAATCAAAATCAACAATTCCAAGGCAACAACAACTTTCAAAGGCCTCCTCCTCCACAACAACAAGCACCTCAACAAACTCAATACCAACAACATTTCCAACCCCAATCTTACCCAAACCAAATGAACAATTTTGTGCCCAATAACTCTTATCCTCAAAAAAATTTTGTTCAACCAAATAACGATAAGGTTTTCTCGCTAGAACGAAGTCTAGATGCGTTTTTAAAACAATCTATATAATCCGCAGCAAGGTTGGAGACTTCCATTCAATCTTTGATGCAAAACAGTGCTTCACATGATCAAAGCATCAAATCAATTGAGGCCCAAATTGCACAACTAAATGCTGCGTTGAGCGAGCGAGAAAAGGGAAAGCTTCCGTTTCAACCATTGCCAAATCCTGGTCACACACACAACGTACATGTTGCTTATGAACAACAAAATCATAATGTAAATGATGTGACCATGTTGAGATCTGGAAGAGTGTTGCACAATAACGTGGGTATTAGTGATGACACCCCTGCCGGTGCTTCTTCTTCATCTTCTGCTTCTTCTTCATCTTCTTCAGAGCTTATTCTTCATTCTTCATAAGGCTCTACTTCTTCTAATTCGAACGGGCCCACATCTCACTTCACGAACACACCAACACTGGGATCCATTCCAAATCCGCAATCTACTCCACAGACATTGGACTCAACAAATTTTCATAATATTCCATTTCCAAACAGGTTGAGATCCAATAAACCAACTCCACAAATGGAGAAGATTGTGGAGTTATTCAAACAAGTTAGCATAAACATACCTCTCTTGGATGCAATCCAACAAGTCCCGTCTTACGCTAAAATCTTAAAGGACTTATGCACCAAGAAGAGGAAGTCACAGGTACCAAAGAAAGTTTTCGTGGCTAGTGCTGTAAGTGATGCTCTTAGCCAACATTTACCCCAAAAACATAAGGACCCCGACTGTCCTACAATTTCAATAACAATTGGGGATAAGAACATAAATCACGCACTTTTAGATTTTGGTTCCAATGTTAACTTGCTTCCCTATTCCGTTTATGAGCAATTAGGCGTTGGAGAGTTGAAACCCACTCATTGTACTCTCCAAATGGTCGATCGATCCATCACCCATCCTAGGGGTGAGTTAGAGGATGTGTTGATTAAGGTAGGGGACTTCATATTCCCGTTGATTTCATTGTTATGGATACACAGCCTGTGGCTAACCCACGGAACCAAATTCCGGTGATTCTTGGTCGACCATTTTTGGCCACTTCCAATGCTGTAATCAACTGTCGTAACGGCTCTATGATTCTATCCTTCAGGAAGATGTCAAGTGAGTTCAACATTTACAAGATAGGAAGTCTGCCCTCCGAGCCTAATGCTAGTATAATTGATGTTTGCTCGATCCAAGAGATCACACAGGAGGACTGTGAGCTCGAAAAATTCCTGTTCGATCACAGCAGTTTTGATGCCACTAGTGCGTTCCTCCTAGAATCTGACACGGCTTTCACACCGGATAACGATTACGAGTGTTTCATTTTTTCGGACGATTTTAAAGACTCATCACCCGAGTTTGAATCCTTTGATTTTTCGGATGAGTTAGCTGAACCATCCGACTCGGTTGATTACACTTGCTTTGAACCATTGATGGAATCGTTCGAGTTCGAGACAGTTTCACCAATTTTACCTTCAATTGTTTCGCCTCCAAAACTCGAACTCAAGCTGTTGCCGTCTCACCTTAAATACGCTTACTTAGGTGAGAATGAGACCTTTCCTGTTATCATATCGGTATCTCTAGCCCTTGAGCAAGAGAAAGCCCTTTTAATGGTCTTACAAAACAATCGGCAAGCTTTTGGCTGGACTATGGCGGACATCAAGGGGATTAGTCCCCTCATAATTGAGCATCATATACATATGATGGATGATGCCAAGCCAGTAAAGGATCCACAGAGACACCTCGAGGATTTTGTGGTTAATCAACCTCCGCCTATAGAAGTTGAACCACCACCTTTTCTTCTAATAAAATACGATAATGCCAATATTCCACTCATTTCTGATCATTCACATTCTCGTTTTTATTTATCATCACCTCTTATCTCCTCACATTCACATTCACGCAAACCCTTTCCATACCACCCCTTATCTCTTCCCCACTTCTTCTTAGCTCTATATAACATGTTCTTCCACCGACCTATATGTTACATTGATAAATTCTTCGAATGGTTGGTGTTGACTTTTGGTCTTTGCAGAGCTTGGTATTGACCGATAACTTTGACCTCCCTCTTTAAAAAGCTTAGCATTGTTTAATTTAAGTTTGGGGAAGGGGTTATAATTTGGCTCTTGAAAATAATTTTTTAACTCAAAGTGGCGAGTCAAAAATAAGTTTGGGGGGAACCTTTTTGTATATATTTTGTTTTCTTTTTCTGTTAATAATAAATAAACAGGGGAGTGCCGACATTTTTTACCCTCTTGGTGTGGCATGACAGTGAGGACACTGTCAAGTTTAAGTTTGGGGGTGTGCTCGGTAAGATTTCTTCCTTCGCATTCATATGTACATTTTTGCATTTACATACTTATTTTAAAATCCATAAAAATCAAAAAAATTTAAAAATTATAAAAAATTGAATTTTGGCCATAATTGACTTGAGTTTGACAAGAAGGTTAACTGGCTAGGAAAAACTAGATTCAAAACTTAGTAAATTAAAAACCCTAAAAATAACCTTTCTTAAAAATTTAATGGTAGAAAATATATGTCCTTGTAGTTTACTTAGAAATAAGCAAATTTTGAGTTCACTTCTTGGGCTAAGTCAAAATAAGGGAAGAGTATTGATATTTTTATTAAAGTGTAAGTCTGAAAAATAATCCCTAAGCTTAAGTCTAAATTCTGAAAATATATACCCTACAACTTGCACAAACACGAACCTTGAAACTTGGAATAGTAGAGGAGACTTTGAAATACTCTTGTCTAAAGTCCTTAGTATGAAGGAAAATAAAATAAAAATACAAGTGTGAATAAAGAGAAAAAAATGAACACTGGTTTTGTAATTACTTAAGGCTGCATAAATAGAAAAAATATTTAGCGAGGGTGCTTTATCACCTAGTGCCTTAAACCAACTGGTTTGAGAGTCACTGCTAAAGTCTTAGGTATTACAAGACAAGGAATTACACCTTAATGTGCAAACATATTTTGTAATCGGTCGTTAGTACCTCAAGAAGTATTAACGGTCGCATGAAGAATGTGTGAGCGATTTCATCTAAAAATTCACCAACTAAAAGTACTTTGGATGATGGACAAGAGTATAAGAGCTTGAATTGAATTTCCAAGTGTAGGGATGATTCATACACACACGTAGGGGTATATGATTGGGGTTTAGATGAGAGATAGGAATGAAAAATAGGACTTATATGTTTAGTAGAAATGATAAAAATTCCTAAGTTGAGATGGAACCTTAGAAGGAAAATTCAAAAGATGCTAAAAGCTAAGTAAATTTACAGAACATATACAATCTTAAGTTAAATGATAAGGAAGCGTGAAAAATACGGGTTGATAATTTCTGAGTTGAAGATAATAGAATTTCTTGCTAGAAAACCAAATTTGAGAATAAAAGTCAATAGGCCAAATTGATAGGATTTTGTAGGTAGTATCCACTGAAAACCCTCAGGAGACAACACTCCTCCTACTAGGGACACCTAGAGGTTTAACGGCTTGTTGCACGAGCTCAGTGCAAACGCGTTTCCCTGTGAAAGTGAGGTTATGTCTTTTTCGAGAATAAACTAGTTTTGCTTGAGGACGAGCAAAAGATAAGTTTGGGGGTATTTGTTCATATCATAATTTTGCATTATTATATTCCCCATTTTTAATCATTTTAAAAATAAACAAGTGCTTTTGATCCATGTCTGCTACATAGTTGCAGGTTACAGGTTCTCGGAACAAAACAGTGAAAATGATGAAAAGACGTTACAAAAGTGAGATTACGACCAACAAATAGAGAATCTTTATCATGACTACAGTTTGAAGAATAAACGAAGATCAATGAACAAGTTCACAAAGTACAAAGGCAGCGCAAAGATTCAAGACTTCAACACGAAGCGAACGGTAAAAGTCCACCGCATTCTACACCGTGGAAATCTGGAAGAAGCTATAAGACATTCTGAAGAACCAAGTGAAGAAAAGCCAAGTAAAAAGCAACATAAAAATTACCAGAGAAACAGAAGCCAAAGAGCCTCCAAGATGGCCGCGGATCCGCGGCCAAACAGGGCTTTTGGCCGCGGTTCCGCGGCCATGATAAGCACGTGTCGGTGCATTTTTTGACGGCGGCGGTGGTGCGTTGACCAGGCTTCTCAGGGTAGTTTTGTAAATGTAGATAGGGATCAGATGTAAACCCTATGGTTTCTATAATTTATAAATAGGAACCCTAAAGCTCTTTTTGGGGCATGCCTCTTCCTATGCCTCTTTTAATTATCAATTTCAGAATTTCAATTCCTGTAATGTTTGAAGAGTGCATCAAATAAAAAATAAAGTAAGTCTTTCTTTTCTTGCCTTAGTTAATTTTCCTTTCTGTCTTAGTTAATTTTATTTATTTGCCATAGTTTAGCAATTTTATTTATCCGCCGTAGATTAGATACTTAGGTTATTAAAAACAAAAAAAATAAAATCTTTTATCAATTCCCTAATGAGTGAGTAGTTCCTCACTTGCTAGGGTTAGGAATAGGAAAGGTTTGAGAGATGAAAATCTCTCACCCCTTTCTTGCCCGTCATACATTTTATTAGGACTCTATGCATGCATACACACACCGCTCACTACGGCACCCTATCCCATAAGGTAGCGGTGGTACCGTAGTTTAAAAGACCGGTTGTGTATGCTTTCCATGGAGGTTAGAGTAAGAGTTAAGAAAGGACAGACAAGGACCTAGAGGAAGAAACATAGTTTCTTCCCGATCGTGCTAATCCCCTTTCTTAATTATTACCTTAACACCTAAATAGATCTTAATTAGGGCATTGAAAGCGGTGAGAAATATTGAATTTCCAAACTTAAGCTAAACCTAACCCTAGCAAGGTTTTAATCCTAATCTAAATCAACCTTAGTTTTTATTGATAATCCAATCCACCACAATTGGAATTAACTCATTAGAACAATTAGAAAATACACAAAATCCATGTGGACCGACCCGTACTCAACCGGCTAGCTACCAAGCGACGCCGTTTTTGATTGCAGTTAATATTCTTTGATTCATCTTTTAAAAGCGAAAGCGCACATAAAATCACTCACAATCAGGACTTGAACCCAATGTACAGTGCCAGCTTTAAGGTGCCTCACGTGCCACACGTGAGCGCCCCCGAAATTCAGTGTTTAACACTGCTTTAGAACCTCACGTGGGAACACATGAGTGCTGAACGTATACTAGTTCTAACACCATGGGAAATCAACTCCAGCCTCAAGTTGGCTAAGTCTTCTTGGGATTAAAATATCTTCGATCTCCGAATAGACCGTGCCTGTATGCTCATACCTTCCTAAACTGATCCCGGTCCCAAACACGACTAATGATCTTCCGACAGATATTCATCCCACATCTTCTCTCAATTTGGAAATTGGTTCAAGGGCATATCTCTCCACACCTCTGATACATGTCGTTGTAATTCTTCAACGTCTTCACAGAGATGGCGGGTCCCGACAACCGACAACTCTTTGGTGCACTCCCAAACCGATGGGCACATCCCAATACGGACCGCAACGTCCATAAACTACTACAGACCGTAACGTTCATAAACTAACTACGGACCGTAACTTCCTTAAACTAAAAAAATAGAGCCCAAATGTTCTTTTGTCGGACCTGAATGATCTTAAAACCTTGTTAAGTAGATCTTAGTCTAAAATTGGACCAACGTATCCTTAATAAACATTTTAGTTGGTCTTAATCTCAAACAAGATTAACGTTCCTTAAATCAAACCAAATCCAAATCTAAGAATATACGGATTTGGACTAATCTACGCCCTACGGGCGACGACACAAATTAGTCTCCATATACAATCCACGGGCAACCAAAAATAAAAAAAAACACACGACACGAAGTGAACTTCTGGAGCAGGAGAAAGTGGTTATCGCGATGCGGTGACATAATTAACTGCAGGGAAGAGCGTCCCCACAATCAAAAACCCCTCGCAAACGAGGGGGAATCTGACGAAGTCTGCTACAACGGCCGTATCCATCCAAACCTCCGATATACGGTGCCATAAATCAACTTGGAATCTTCGGAGAGGTGGAAGCATAAATCCAAATAGCATCTGCCCCCAAATTTAGGCAAGACGATCCATCCTGGATCCATCTCCGTTTTCGGCGGTGAACAGATTCTGACACGCCCGGTGGGACCTTTTCCTCTTTCCACTCCACACTTCGTGTATCGTGTTCGCGAACAAATCGCGGTTTACTATGGTTGCCCCTGAATTCGAGATACTAAGATTTGATGTCTTGCTCCTGTGCAGAGAAAAAAAGATCAATGGCTTCCAAGTGTACCTGCAACAGCAACTCCCACTCCGTCCCCGCTGGAGTAGTGACGTACGGGCCAAATGCACCCTGCATCTTCTCAATGCCAGTAGAACAGGTGACTTAGGCCACCACTGGATTGTTCTTCGGGACCATGCTCCCACCTACAAGCTTCAGCACCCCGGTGCCATCACAGGAAGCTCCAAAGAAGTCGGTCTTTGATCGACTTGCAGCCACCACGACCCCTCTCAATGGGCCGTCCTAGTCTTCCACCTCAGTTTTCAACAGACTGAGCCAAAGCTCCAGTGGGCCTGCAAAGAGGCTCGCAATACCTGAAGGGGTTATCCTGAAATTGATAGCCGTTCCAGCTCCGGCGAGAGAAGTTGTCGACAGGGCTTCTCCTGCTAAAGGATCGGTCTTTGCAGGATTGGTCATTCCAACTCCTGCTTCTGGCAAAGTCATCAAGACTGCTTCCCCTACCAAAAATTCAGCCTTCAAATGATTGACCGTCCCCTCTCAACGGACGTCAGTCTTCAACAGGCTGGCACCAGTAGTAGCCCTTCATCAAAGTAGAGGGCATGACAAAGCCACACCCATAACCGAGGAAATTCCTTCTGCAAGGAATGCTCGACGTCACCACTGGCGCCGAGTGAGGAAAGATGGGGGCAAATCCCCCTCTGGACTTACTCCACAAGCTCCAATGATGGAAGTTAACACTGCTGTTCCAACCAGGAACAGCTTCGAACCGCTAAGGAGGGTGCGAAAGAACTCTCCGACCGCGATGCTGAAGAAATCTCCCCTACCTGTTGAAAACATGATGCTGGCAAAGCCGGAGCAACCCCCTCAGCGGTTGTCCTCCAAAATCCACAGAGTCTGGCGGATGGTCCAAGATTCTGTGATCGATAAAGATTACTTTCGCCAACTGAAGAAAATGAAAGCTCAGCAAGAGGAGGACCATCCCTCCATCGTACCACGGAAGGAATCGTCTATATAGGTGCCTGTTACAACAGCCCCTCCGACTTCAACTTCCCACAAAAGGAGAAGGCCGGAGAAAACTCCACTGCCTGCGGCGAATTCCAAAGGCACTGGACCCAAACGCCCCAAGTCTGGGGGCATGATCGTGCACACGGTGTACATGGCTTCCGGAAAAGAGGAAAGACGTGATTCTGTAAGTCATCGGCCGCAAACTCGGTCGATGATAAAGGCTCAAGAGCAACAACAAAAGCTTCAGAAGATGCTGACGAAAATGGCAGCACTCACCGGGCAAACAGAAAGTCCGGAATCAGCAAGTGAACAACGCCAGGAGTAGGAGACTGATACAGTATTTCTGCGAAGGGTGCTGATCGCACTCTTTTGGCGTGTCGGATGTTCAAAGTTCTAAAGTTATAACCGCGATCAGGACGGTGTCGCTATGCAGCTAGCCGGTTGAGCACGGGTCGATCCACAGGGAGATGGTTGTATGTCCGTTCGAGTTTTTGACGAGTCAATAAAGAATGTGTATATGTTTGTTCAGTTCTATCCTAAGTGATATATGCAAGTATAAAGTTGTTAAGAAAAAGATACGAAAGTGTAAGCTAAAGAAATCCGCACTCAAAACCTTTGAGCCGAGTCTTGACCAATTGCAGCTAGAGCAATCGGCAACAACGTGGATTAGGGGATTTAAGCACAGTATTCGTGGAATCCGGCTTATTTACCCTTGTCCTTCCGTTCTTCTCTCTTGCTTTCGCCTCCAGCCAAACCGAACGCAACTGGTCGCGGTTAGGAATCACCGTTACCTTGGTAGGGTAGGGTGCCTAACGGAGCGCTTGCGTAACGTTTGGGCAGAGTTCAAAGGAAAATAACGGGAAAAGGAAATGAGCAAAGAAATATTAACTTACAATATTGTATTTATTCTTAACAACAATAATTACAACCATTCACAAAACGAACCAAAAAGAGCAAAAGAAAAGATAAACAAAGAAAAGAAAAGATTACAAGCGAGTAATTAAAAGTGCATGGAATTTAAGTGCATGAAAGTAAATGAGCAAGAAATGAAACTAGGAACTATAGAACCCAAAACAAGACATGGGTTCAATAACCAAATCTTAAACTTGCAAGCTCACATAAGAGGTTGCAAGATCAAGAAAAGGCAAAGAACTCATGGAGAATGAAGCACAAAAGAGAGAACAACATGATACAACCCCTTGAGATCAATAACCAAAGCTTAAACTTGCAAGCTCACTTAAGAGGTTGCAAGATCAAGTTAAGATAGAGAGCTCAAGGGGGAAGCTAAGCAAAATAATGATACAAAAACCCTCATCTTCATTTAATATCCACTCAAAGGCTCTCACAACAATTTAATGGAGGAAAGATGAAGAAGAAGAAGAAGAAAACTAAAAACTAACAAAAAGAGGGCATAAGAATCAACACCAATGGCTTGGCAAGTTCTGGGCTATTTATAGGTAGGGAACTGGAAACCTAGGGCAACAATCTGCCTCTATATAAAATTACCAATATACCCCTAAAATTTCATCAATTGAGAAGCCTACATGGCCGCTGATCCGCGGCCTAAGCGCGCTTATGCCGCGGTTCCGCGGCCCTTTAGAAGGCTTTTGCCTTCATATTTTGTCGTATCCCCTATTTTATGGTCCTCTTCAGTGTGGTATAGTACTTTTCTCAGAATCTCTTCATAATTCTTCCAGAATTTCAGTAGAACAAAATGTGATGTGATGTGGATCTTTTGCCATGATTTCCTCGAGCTCCGCGTAGATTTCTTGGATCTTGTGTTGACATTGAGCTTTGTGCTTGAAAATGACAATCGATTTGCCATTTTGTCCCTTAAACTGGTATGTGGCAACACACGGATAGAGAGCGGAGACCCGTGTTTTATCTGCTGTTGGCAGTAATCCGGAATTTGTCGTACTTTTCCATGGATTTCACTGTTTAGAGCTGAGAACAAGTATTCTGCAAATATGTAGCAAACACTGATCAAAAGCACCTGCCTATAAACAAACGAGCGTAAGAATGAGCGGTATAAAATGCAATATTCTGGTATGAACAAATACCCCTAAACTTAACTTTTGATCGTCCCGAGCAAAACCAATTATTCACAAAAAAGTCCTAACCGCACTTTCGCAGGGAACGCGATTGCACTGAGCATGTGCAACAAGCCGTTAAACCTCTAGGTGTCCCTAGTAGGAGGAGTGTTGTCTCCTGAGAGTTTTCAGCGGATTACACCCACAAAATCCCGTCAAGCTAGTGTCATAAGTTAACATCGATTCTACTCCTACAGTTTAGTATTTACGTTAGAAATTCTATCATCCTAAGTTAGAAATATCCAACCCTAATGCTTCACACCTCCTATCTATTTAACCTTAGATCCTATACGTTCCAAAAAAGTTTAGAAAGATATTGGTATTTCCTGAGTTTTCCTTCTTCAAGTGTGGTCTTAAATCAGGGATTTTTATCAACTTTACAGAAAACATAAGTCTTATTCTTTATTTCTATCTCTTATCCAAACATCGATTGTATACCCCTACGTGTGTGTATATTTGCACCCCTACACTCAAGAATTCAATTCAAGCTATAATATCCTTGCCCTAATACCTAATACTACTTCTTTTCATTAAGGATGGACGGATTTGCTCACACACCTTTCATGCGACTATTAATGCTTCTTGAGGCACTAACGACCGATTACTGAATGTGTGAACTTTAAAGCGTAAATAGCAGTTTCCGGGTCTTGACTTTATTCTATTTTTCTTTTTCTTTTTCTTTTTATTTTTCTTTTTCAAGACCGGATATATTTTTCAATATGCTTTTTTGGTGTTTAGCTTTAAATACCGTTTTTTCTTTCATACTAGACTTTCAGGCAAGAGTATTTCTAGGTATCCTCTACTATCCCAAGTTTCAAGGTGCGTGTAAGTGCAGTTTGTAGGGTATATACTTTCTAAATTTGAACTCAAGAAAAGAAACTATTTTTCAGACTTATCCTCCAGTAAAGCTTCAATACTTTCCCTTCATCTTGACTTAACTCAAGAACTGAACTCAAGATTACCTATTTCTCAAAAAAAACTGTAAGGACGTATACTTACCAAAGTTAGACAGAATGAGGGTTATTTTTAGGATTTTCAATTCCTAAGCCTAGAATTTAGTTATTTCTAACATATCAACTAAACTTTCAGAATAAAAATCTAAGTTACCCTATTAGCTAACTTGACGACAAAGTTTTTATATTTTTTTGGAAAATTTTCGATTTTTGTGGGTTTTTAATAAGGTATGCAAATGCAAAATATACAAATGAATGCGAAGGAAGAAAGCTTACCGAGCACACCCCCAAACTTAAACTTGACAGTGCCCTCACTGTCAGGCTATACCAAGAGGGTCAAAATTATCTGCGCTCCCTAAAAATAAATTATATACATAACAAAAAAGGAAAACAAAAATATATACAAAAAGGCCCCCCCAACTTAAGTAAAACAGTGTTTCCACTGTTAAGCGTTTGAAGTTCAGGATTAGGGGGAAAGAAAACAGTTTCAAACTATACAAAGCCTTACACAGGCCAAAAGTGAGCACCAACCATTCAAAGATTTTATCGCTATAATGTACAGGTTGGTAGAAGAAGGCGTAGAGGTAAGAAATGGAGAATACGCGAGACCGTATAGAAGCGGGATACAGTCTCGGTATATGAGAAGAAGAACGGAGGAAGGGAGAAAGAAGTGGAATACGAACTTGAGGGTGGAAATGGATTGAATAAATTAGTACAATCTGTAATGATCGATGTGAAAAGATGGATTGTACTAATCTATCAATATGGCGAGAAATGGGGTCAAATCCTTCAAGATCGTGAGAAACCATGGGTACGCCGAACTCGGTAAACCAGACATATGAAATGGAAGTGAGACGGTTTCTTACAAGGTCGGAATGATGGAAAGGATGGAGGTAGGTGATTGAGGAAGGTTATCGGTTAAAGGTTCAGGAGGGTGTACACAGTCAATGAAAGGAACAGGATGAATTGGAAAATCCGACTCATCAATTAAAACTGGTTCATCCTAAAAAATATCCTCAAAATTCTCCTCAAAGTTAAGCACATCCATGCATTTATCCTTAAAATCCAGACGCATATGGGGTTCGGGAAAAACATTTAATGACTCGGGATAATTAATTGAAAAGAAAAACTCAGCCAAATCTATGGGTTCATCATCCAAAATATTCCCAGCGTCAATATCCTCAATCAAGTGAAAATCTATATTCTCAGACACGTCAACAAAAGCATGGATATCAATCAATTCAGGTTCTAGAGTGGAGGTGTAGAGGTCAAAAGGATTGGGTGTGGTTTCACTCGAAAAGGACCCTTCATAATCGGGCAAATCAAATACTACAAGGTCACACAACTCATTATCTGTTCTATCTTTAATCAATGAATCATTTGGAATACTAGATAGACATTCAAAACCGGTGTTGTGGGATTCAAGTTGAAACGGGTAGGCTTGATTCGGAAGGGGGTACATCTCACTCTCTCCACTCAAATTCTCAACCTGTCCTACCGTCTCTTCATACATTGGAAAATTTGGAGCTAGTTGAAAACTAGCTACCGGGTCACTAGGTTGTATAAGGGCGGCCATGGACGCATTCAAATCCATCATCTGTTGGTACGACGCTACCCTAAAGTCTTCCAAAGACTGTTCTAGACTAGACATGGGTTGTGAAGGGGTTTCAGTAAAAGATTCAAAGTTGTTTGGATACTGAAAACTCCCAAATGGCGTTTCAGAAGCAATGTCTAGGGAAGGTGCAAAAGTCGGGTAGGACTGGTAGGAATTGAATGGCTGGACAGGAGCAGGATCAACATTTGGATAAGAAGGTGAATGGAATTGTTGATCCCAAGAATCTATAGTGGTGAAAGGAGTGAAAGATCGGCTACAGGATTGTTCAATATGTTCAGCGACGGACAAATGACGACTTGCAAAAGGGGTATCAACATAAGAGGGTGGGGGAGGTTGAAAAGGTTGATACAAAGTGGATTGCGGAGGGCAAGTGTTTGTTCTAGACGCGTCTATCCGATCTTTCAAAGAGATTTTGGGTATGGAGGGATCGTTCGACGTTCGGCCAAAGCAAGAACCGTAAGAAGTAATGTCTGGTTGTGGGTACCAAAGTTCGACAAGAGTTTTGAGAGGTGGGGTACCCATGATATGAAGTGAGAAAGGCAGAGAAAAGGAGGGGAAAAAGAATGTGATTTTTTTTTAGTTTTTAACAAAAGAATGAAATATACACACAAAAAGAATCTGGACAAAAACAATCACGACACAAAAATACCACACACCTAATCGTTCTAGGGTTCACCTAGGTCAACTAGACCTGCTCCAGAACTTGATTGTCGAAATAAAACTGTGTCGAGAAACGGGCTCAAGATACACTGATCACGAGGCCAGGTAAGTGCAGAGATAAGGGGAGGTTTTCCGACGCTTTCGCGAAGGTTCTTAATTAAATAACCCTTTCTCTTTTGGCGGTTTCGCCGTTAACACTTTCCTAGACACCCCGTAAACAATATACCGTTAAGCGAGGTTCTAAACACAGTTAACTTCTCCTAGTGAGCGCGAAGTCCTTAAGGCTTAAAGTCTAATTTTTTTTAAAGTTTGTGCGGGTAAACGTTATGCTCAAGTTCGTGATTTGTGGGCCACGGAAAAGGTGATGAAATTCTTTACCGTATGTAGTGGGGTTCGCTTGCCCTTAAGTCCATATTAATGTATGCAATGCGCAATTCAATAAAAATTCTATAAAGAATCAAACAATCGTTTTTTATATTAAGTACGGCACTGCAACAAATATGGGTTAGTCAATTTTTTTAGCGTTTGCTAGTGAACTTGCAAAGAATCCTGCAAAGAATAGTATATTGGATGCGTCGGATTTGAGAAGAAGGTGTTTAAGAAATACGTACCGTTAAGTTTTTGGGTTAGGAAACCCCCGTTGAATCAAATCCGGTAAGCTTGAAAAGTTCGCTTGCGCTGGTCAAACTACCCGGGTTTTTAGCACTGTACTTTGCAATCACCTTAGCCTTGAACGTACACTTTGTTCCCCACAATCGCAGTTCGCAAATCCGCAAAAATCTACAGAAAATGCAATATAGTGGAATTCACAGAGAAGATAAAAGAAAAGACAAAGGGGTGGAGAAAAAATTGGGTACAGAGGCCTCAATGGGACCGTGGAACCGCCGCGCAAGGCACCTTTTGACCGCGGTTCCGCGGTCAAAATGTTGACTTGGGGATTTGTCTTTGGTCAACGAACTCCACTTCTTCTCTTTTCCAAAATAAAAATCTCTGTTTTCTTTTTGGATTACTGTATTTGCTCCAGATTAGCCTGCACACTTGCTCACAAAAATTATCAAAAAATAACAAAAAGATTTTATTTTTTTTATTTATAAATATATACAAAAAGAATATTAACCCGAATAACAAGAAAGAAAATACGCTACCGTCTCCTCGGTAACGGCGCCATTTGATCGCACGCTTTTGGCGTGTCGGATGTTCAAAGTTCTAAAATTATAACCGCGATCAGGACGGTGTCGCTATGCAGCTAGCCGGTTGAGCACGGGTCGATCCATAGGAAGATGGTTGTATGTCCGTTCAAGTTTTAGACGAGTCAATAAAGAATGTGTATATGTTTGTTCAGTTCTATCCTAAGTGATATATGCAAGTATAAAGTTGTTAAGAAAAAGAAACGAAAGTGTAAGCTAAAGAAATCCGCACTCAAAACCTTTGAGCCGAGTCTTGACCAATTACAGCTAGAGCAATCGGCAACAACGTGGATTAGGAAATTTAAGCACAGTATTCGTGGAATCCGGCTTATTTACCCTTGTCCTTCTGTTTTTGTCTCTTGCTTTCGCCTCCGGCCAAACCGAACGCAACCGGTCGCGGTTAGGAATCACCGTTACCTTGGTAGGGTAGGGTGCCTAACGGAGCGCTTGCGTAACGTTTGGGCGGAGTTCAAAGGAAAATAACGGGAAAAGGAAATGAGCAAAGAAACATTAACTTACAATATTGTATTTATTCTTAACAACAATAATTACAACCATTCACAAAACGAACCAAAAAGAGCAAAAGAAAAGATAAACAAAGAAAAGAAAAGATTACAAGCGAGTAATTAAAAGTGCATGGAATTTAAGTGCATGAAAGTAAATGAGCAAGAAATGAAACTAGGAACTATAGAACCCAAAACAAGACATGGGTTCAATAACCAAATCTTAAACTTGCAAGCTCACTTAAGAGGTTGCAAGATCAAGAAAAGGCAAAGAACTCATGGAGAATGAAGCACAAAAGAGAGAACAACATGATACAACCCCTTGAGATCAATGACCAAAGCTTAAACTTGCAAGCTCACTTAAGAGGTTATAAGATCAAGTTAAGGTAGAGAGCTCAAGGGGGAAGCTAAGCAAAAGAATGATACAAAAACCCTCATCTTCATTTAATATCCACTCAAAAACTCTCACAACAATTTAATGGAGGAAAGATGAAGAAGAAGAAGAAGAAAACTAAAAACTAACAAAAAGAGGGCATAAGAATCAACACCAATGGCTTGGCAAGTTCTGGGCTATTTATAGGCAGGAAACTGGAAACCTAGGGCAACAATCTGCCTCTATATAAAATTACCAATATACCCCTAAAATTTCATCAATTGAGGAGCCTACATGGCCGCGGATCCGCGGCCTAAGCGCGCTTATGCCGCGGTTCCGTGGCCCTTTAGAAGGCTTGTGCCTTCATATTTTGTCGTATCCCCTATTTTGTGGTCCTCTTCAGTGTGGTATAGTACTTTTCTCATAATCTCTTCACAATTCTTCCAGAATTTCAGTAGAACAAAAAGTGATGTGATGTGGATCTTTTGCCATGATTTCCTCGAGCTCCGCGTAGATTTCTTGGATCTTGTGTTGACATTGAGCTTTGTGGATGAAAATGACAATCGATTTGCCATTTTGTCCCTTAAACTGGTATGTGGCAACACACGGATAGAGAGCGGAGACCCGTGTTTTATCTGTTGTTGACAATAATCCGGAATTTGTCGTACTTTTCCATGGATTTCACTGTTTAGAGCTGAGAACAAGTATTCTGCAAATATGTAGCAAACACTGATCAAAAGCACCTGCCTATAAACAAACGAGCGTAAGAATGGGCGGTATAAAATGCAATATTCTGGTATGAACAGGTGCTCGAAAAGAAGGATAAGGAGGCCGCGGAACCGGCTTCTAATATAAAGCAGATGGCGCTTCTCTTCCAAGACATGGTTAGGATGATGGTCCAGCCGGAACCTCCAGCCGAAGACCCTTCGATAATCATCAAAAACGACGAAGGGGAAACGTCAAACACTCCACTGGCTTTCTCAGCAGCCAAAGAAGAAATGATCTCCAAGGCTACCCTTGACTACATAGCACAACAAATATGAGCTCATCAAGCGAGTGAAGCGGCTGGCCAAGTCGTCGGAACTGGGCGACCTTATCTAGGCTAGTACGATCAAATCAAGTACCCGCCAGGATATACGATCCCTAAGTTCCATGTGTATAAGGGGACGGGCAATCCACACTAGCACGTTGCTCAATTCAGAGCTTTGTGCGGTAATACTAGAGGCGGCGACAAACTGCTGCTTCGCTAGTTTGTTGGCAGCTTGTTGGAAACGACATTTGAATGGTACTCCAAACTCCCAAATGACTCTGTCAAAATATTCACGGAGATGGAATTACTATTCACACAGCGGTTCGCAAGCGCAAGCGAACGCACCCCATCATAGCATTAATCAATGCCAGGAGAGACCTGGGTTCAATACGAAATTTGGTGGTGGAACCTATGGTCAAAATACGAACAATGCATAGAAGAAGCTCATGTCGTGGGTATGTTCGTAGGGACCCTTGATTCTCAACGACTATATCCCAATTTATGATGTTCTTCAAGCCGACCACCTTTCAGGCCTTGATCAACAAGCTGACCTAAATGGACCAGATGGGCCATAGGCCATCCTCTTCAAAAACGGATCCCCGGAATGAAAAGGGCAAAGGAAAAGAGACCTTCATTTCCAACACTCAACAACAACCAATTGACCCGAACCCGGTTGCTCGCCAAAGCAAAACACGCCCACGCTGATCCCTCGAAGAGAATCTAGGACGTCCTTACTCGTTTTCCCGGGATAAAACGCGGAGACTGTTCAAACTGTCAGTGTGCAACAGACTTATCACTCTTCCAGATCTGAGACGTCCACAGCAGCCTGGTGACGTCAACAGTCCCAACTACTACTCCTACCATAGAGTATTGGGCCACCCAATTGAGGATTGCTATATCTTTAAAAATTGGGTCGAGGACCAGTACCAACAAGGAAAGTTTATGCTGTCCGAAAACTGGAGGGTGAACCAGCCACAGAAGCACACTCCTAAAAAGGTAGATACGCCGGAGGCATCATGCTCGTTTGTGGAGGAAGCTCCTTGGGAAATGGCCCTTTCAGCTAAAACTAAAAAAATGTTGAAGGATCATCAAGCATGTCCAGCGATCAAATGGAAAATCCCGCTGGAGCCCGAGATCATTGAGGGGATGCTTAAACCGCGCCCAACACCGAAAACTGGTAACGAGGGGCAAGACCTCCAGGCTAAGCCTTCGAAGTCTTCGAAAAAAAGGAAGAAGACCAAGAAACCCATGCAGCTCGATGACAATCATATGGACCTGCAAAAATACATCGACGCACTGGAGGAATACAACCAAAAAGCGTGGACCCCAGTCACACTCGAAGAGTTTCTCAACCACGTACTTGAGAACAGAGACAGTGACGATGATGAGGAAAATAGCTCGTCGGGAGAAACCGAAGATTATGTAGCGAGCTGCCACATGGTTTCTCATTCCTCGGCATCTGAAAGCAACGCGGAGGAACTGGGGGCAGGACCGGCGCCAGAAACCCTGGAACTGTCAGAAGAACCAATTGATAGGCTGCTAAACGAAACCCTTCAAAAGGGTAAAGTTGACCGAGAACGTGAAACGACCATATACGAAAAGGCCAAGCGTCGGCGTCAGGATGAAGAGCCTGCGGCGAGGAAGAGTCACAAAGTACTCCAACCAGATCGAAACACACCCGCGACAGACAAAAGTAGGTTTAAGACGGGAAAACGGTTCTCCAAAGCCCTGTCAATGGGAATTAAGCTGCAACCTTTCAAAAGAGATACTCGAGGGAGCACGTGCCTCGACGAAGCGGATATATATCCGAACTACTGCTTATACCATCGAAGGGTCACACACCCCACCGAACACTACTACAATATGGGGTTGCCCCTACGGACTCAGGAATCCGTAGGGGCAAATATTTCTTGCTCCTACGGATTTATCTGTAGGGCCACATCGTTGTCCCTACGGTGCCTTACGTTCTAATTTTTTGTTTGGCCCTATGGAGCCGCAAACGGTGGACCTACAGTTATGTCCGTAGAGGTATATAAATAGGTTATTAATATAAAAAAAAGCACAGAAAAGTCATTCATCGTTCCCAAAATTTCTCTCTCTCACTCCCGCGCCTCATATCGCCTGTTCCTGAGCCTCGTCGCCACCGTGCTCCGCGCCTCGTCGCCACCTTCATCGGTCGTTCCCACACCTTCGTCGACTTCCCGCGCCTCGTCGCCACCTTCGCCGATCGTCGTCGACCACTGATTTCTGTCGTCTCCTCCACCGCGCGCCCGGTTAGTAATTAAATATCAAATTATTTTTAATTTTGATGATGTTAGGTCTAGTGTTCGGGCCAGGTTCGGGTAGGGGTGAGGGTTTGGCATCGGCATCGGGTTCGGTTAGGGTTAGGGTTAGGGTTCGGTTCTGGGGTTCGGTTGGGGTTGGGGTTCTATGGTTCGGTTGGGGTTGGGGTTGGGGTTGGGGTTGGGCTGGGGCTGGGGCTAGGGTTCGGTTGGGGCTGGGGCTGGGGCTGGGGCTAGGGTTCGGTTGGGGTGGGGCTGGTGTAAGTCCACGGTAGCGTCCCGGCCGTCTAACAGACGCCAAATGTGGAACAAAAACTTTTACAACTGGCGCTATCGCGTACTATAACCCGGATCTGCCATTAAAGCTAAACTAACAAACTACAAATTGGGTAGAAGAGTTATACCGAACGATCCGAGTCCTTCGGTCTTCAACCATCATCCCACGCTTTGTTGCGGCTGCTCCGATCTCCTGAATTTCCAATCTTCTCGTCCAGGTGGCACCACGTCGACGGATCTTTAAACGGGCTCCCGCCTCTGAACCGATGCAACTCGATCGTCAAGTTTGCTAGAAGAGACGACCAAGATGATGTAGAGAATGAGTAGAACACTTTGTCTCGTTACGTCAAAAGCTATGGACGAACGGTTAATGAAGTTTCCTTTTGGATCGGGTGAAATGAGAAATGAGGCTATCTAATTTCCATGAATCCAAAACTATAATCTTTTCCAAATTAACAACCATAATTCTATCAAGAGAGGGGGCCGACCATATATAGAGGAGGGGGTGAGTGTAGGAGCAAGGGGGGTGACCACAACAATGAAGCTTATCATAACACCTTGTATGAACACATTAAAAGCAAACCAATGAACATAAACCTAGTCATTAACCTAGTCACCCTTGCATTAAATGAATCATTAAATGCACTAATGAGTCACTTAACACCTCACCATCCTAGTCATCATCTAGAAGTTTCCACACTCATCTCAAGAAAAGATAAATCCGTATTTAACCGAATGTTAAATACGGCTGATAGAAAACAGGAAACTGGCAACTTCAAAAAGTGATCCTGAAACAAATTTCAGGATAACCACGTATCAGTATAAACATACCCGCATTTGTATTACGACCGAATACAAATGCAACTGAGACAAAGATATTTTATCTACACAGTATAATACTGGGATCCGGCTTAAACCAAAGCCTACCAGTATTATCTGCCTGAAAAATGACACGTGCGAAAACGCACGTACATTTTCCGAACCTTGCCATAAAACCATACGGCCTCTACAACGTTTCGCCCAGACTTGGGAAAGTGTCTATGGGGGACTCTAATGACTCATCAACACACTGGCACTGGGTATAACCACTAGCACGTCAGAGGTACGAGCTGTACGTAATGTTTGCCTATGTATTGATTGGAAGGGAAGCTGACGAGCGAACTCATCTCTAAACCCTACTGAGCCTAAC
The DNA here is from genome assembly GCA_030015575.1 of Agapanthus africanus. Taxonomy (NCBI): domain Eukaryota; kingdom Viridiplantae; phylum Streptophyta; class Magnoliopsida; order Asparagales; family Amaryllidaceae; genus Agapanthus; species Agapanthus africanus. The sequence goes on from CM057341.1 coordinate 41,342,568, forward strand.
AGCGATAATATACATACAGTCTGGTCCATTCGTCTATGAGTATCGCATATCTGCCTAGGGGCTGGTAACGTCAGACCCCCAATAGTGGTATAAGTCGTGTCAGAGAGTGGCCCAGAACACCTTGAGATACTACTGGAGTACCTACCAGTAAATCTCCTGCCTCGGCCGAGGGATTTGTGTAATGGCTCTCCTAGACACAGCGCGATCTCACTCCCAATACCGGAAGAGACGAATCCCCTGCCGATCCGCTCACTTGCCTCCATGTGGCTCGGGACTGTACCCAAAAAAGACCTGTTTGCACGACTTCTTTGAGCCGTGGTAGGGTAGAAATCAAAGCACAGTGGGAACTCACACGAGACAAATGACGACCTCAGGTCGATGAACTAACCTGTACACATGTCACCAGAGAACTGCTATCTGACGATATGTATAATACCAACTAGCATGTTCCCGGCGAGTCCTGTCCGGTATACTCATAACCCAATGAGCACCTGTATACATGTTAGGTGATCCTACTGACACCAATGGCTTGTGAGACCGGCCATCGCCCCTCGTCGGGGTCTCGACTGTATACACTAGTCTACTCTGGAGTATCGATGCCCTGTCTCGAAACTCCTACGACTAGGGACACTTTAAGGATGTGCTTACAGACCCCAGCTCCCACGTATATGATCGCCATCATACTGCTGGTAGTCAAGCAAGAATCCTATGGGCTCTATCATCATGCAATAGTGAACTAAAGCATGTATACGATGATAAAGACAAACCAGATAGCAAACTATCATCTCGACCAAGACTGTCATATCGGTATAGGTCCTGCCTCAATCATTGCAATCACGTACCTGCGATCCAATAATTGACTTTGAGTGCACTATCTCCAACAATCTCCCACTTGCACCTAAGGCTAATTATTGCGATGTCGTGTACTCACAGCCAGTGTGATACCGAACATCCAACTCCTCCACTAATCAGTTTCACAAAGCAAGTTTGTAAAACTCTTGTGTTCGAAAAATAGCCTCAGTGAGTGGATCCGCCTTGATGTTTCTTTCTATGTCTCTCTTAATCTCAAGTTCACAGAGAAAACCATCTCCCGAATTGAGTAATACCTGTCTTAGAATATGTCTGGATATCTGATGGGACCTAGTTCATAAAAGAACTCCAAATCCAAACTTCTTAGACTGTATCGATAACTGAACCTAATCAGTATCCAGCACCATGCCTCCCACAGTATCCTCTTGGACCATCTGTCCATAATACCGTCCCTCGTCAGAGGGAAAACTATAACTCTGACAATCACTCTGTCATTCATGTCACCTATGAAGCCTGGAATGATAACCGTCTCCCGAAGGAGGCTGCCGTCTTCAAATCCGTAGAACAAGCACTTATGTTCTAAAACTGCTTCCTTATGTTTCTTCAGGATTGGATTAATATAAACTTATCGCATCAAGTGCAAAAACTACATCTGGTGTGGTACTTGACATCACATGATTGACTCAATTGCCTAAGCAAGTGATCTGCCAATCATGAACATCCCTCTTTCCTTTAGTCTCTAAGACACCTTTAGATAGGGTAACTCCATCACTTGCAGGTACACCACCATGCCAGGAGTCATCTATTTCTAAAATACTATTAGAATACTGTCAAAGTACCCACATTGGGAAACTACCCAAATCTAATTCTAATACCATGTTAGTTATATGTATGCCCTAGAGTCCATCACTGTACATTGGATGTATATTGTAGTGGATGCTGGGACATATATAGGGAGGACTTTCTTGCTCGACATGATAGTATGCTATCTGGTTGATCTTTACCTTAACGTGTATACTGTTTGTCTCTCTGTTACATGTTGGTAAAGCCCTTAGGATCTGTACTTGACTACCTGGACTATGATACGGATCATACTAGTGGGGACATGGTAGTCCATAAGTACATCCTTCAAAGTCCCTAGTCGTGGGTGTATCGAGACAGGGCATCGATATACCAGAGTAGACTAGCGTGTACCTTCTCGACCCATACAGATGGGCGATAGATGATCCCATATCCATTGGTGTTTGACATCAGAGATGATATACGGGTGCTCAGTAGAGACTGGGTACACTGGACGGACTCGCCGAGAACTCCCAGATGGTATTATACCTCACGTCAGATGGCAGTTGTCTGGTGACACTGGTACAGAGTAGTCTGTTGACCCGAGATCGTCATAGAGTCTTGTGTGGTTCCCACTGTGCTTTGATTTCCATCTTACCACGTCCAAGAGGGCGTGCAAAACGGTGGTTTTTGGGTACAGTCCCGAGTCACATGGAGGCAATGAGCGATAGGAGGGGATTCGTCTCTCCCGGTATAGGGAATTGATGTTGCGCTGTGTTCGATTGGCTATAACAGGAAATCCCTGGCCAGGGTTGCTGAGATTTACTGGTAAGTGTTACCAGTAGTTTCTCGAATTGTTATAGACCTCATATCGACACGACTTATCGAGCTATTAGGGTCTGACGTTTACCACCCCTAGGCGAGATATGCGACATATCAGACGATCAAACAGGACTGTACGGTAGTGTTACTGGTTGGATTCACTGGAGTATGAGCGGGCTTGCTCGTCGATCTTCAGATCGCTCAATACCCGGGTGGCCGTTACGTTTAGCAGACCGCTTGCGGCTTGTGGGTGTTTGATATGATCATCGCCTGCTGCCGGCGTATTGACGAGTCTTTAGAGTCCTACACAGAGGTTTCCTGGCTCAAGCGAAACGAAATAGGAGCGCATATGAGATATGTGCGGGACCGAGAATAATGCGTGTATGTGATACCGTATTCTATTCTCGCGATCAATGTGTTGAATGGTTGTATGCGATATAACCTAGTTATCGAATCAAGGATTGATTCGATAAAGCGATACATTGGATATTAGTCGGTTATATGCGATATGACCGGATCGTTAAATCAAGTGTTGATTTAATGATTTAATGTATAATTATATATTTGATATATCACTTTACATTAACTAGTATCGGTTCACTTTAAAAGGATTTTCTCACTTGATTGTACAAGTTGTATATGTGATATACTTTTTGTGCAAATGATTGTATCATGTTTGATGATACATGTTAACTTGGTTAAGTGTAAAGATTAAACCATGGTTAAATTGATGATTAGGGTTTTCTTTTTCTTAATCATTTATTTATTTATTTATTTGGAAAAGATAAGAAATGAAATGGTTGCAAGTTTTGTTTCTTTCTTTGAAGCTTCATGAAGCTTTGACTTTGTGACCATTTTGTCTCATGCTTAACCCTAACCCTTGCAATTAACCATGGTCTATTCTCTACACCTAATCATGGTTATTATTATGATAAGTTTCCTTTTTCTTTTCTTTTTAATTAACTTATCATAATAGATCATTATCTTCTTCTTCATCTTCTTCATTGAAGAAAACCTTTCTTCATCAATGGTGATTGATGAAATAAAGTGAGAAATCCAATTCTAAAGTCTACCCACTTCCTATTTCTTCATCCTTTACCTCTTGCCAAGTAGTAGAGTGTGTTTCCTTCACAAGTTTTCTAGACTTGGTGAAGTGAGAGCTTGATCTTGCGATGCTTCGACGTAGATCATCTTCGGCATGGACATCGACGACCTAGCTCGCCTATTCTCCAATGAAGCCGACGCTAGAGCCCGGGAGTTGATATGGACAGCGGAGAGGACTTCATCACGGAGCCGTGGAGGTGGAGGACCGGATCTACAAAGGTTGTATTTCCGTTCCTTTTAGTTTAGATGTAAACTAGTTTCTTTTTCGCCTAGACTTCTAGCAAACGATCCGTAGTTTAGGGTTTCTCGGCACGTTAAAATTTGAAATTGGCATGGTTGATGCCTTGTGAGACCTCTTGGGAGTGCCTAGGAACCCTACAGTGGTATCAAAGCCTAGCTAGAGCCTTAGGCGAAGTCTAGACGGAATTTGAAACCCGATCGAACCCGAAACCCCAAATCAAAATTGCTCTCTGGACTTTTTCCAAATTCTGGGATTTTTCGAAATTAAAAATATGCAGAAAATCAAGCAGGGTTTTCTAGGAATTACTGTAAATTTCGTGGGCCCAATTCAACTATCCCACCGCGGTTCCGCGGCATGTGCAAGGCTCATGCGGCGGATCCGCGGCCGTACGGACACAGTATTTAAATTATTTTGCACAGTAATTCTTAGTTTCCAGTGGTGATTTTTTTTGGGAATTTTTAATATTTTTTCAAGAGTTGAATTTTCTGGGGTTGTTTTGGGGATTCGGTGTTTCGATCGGAGTATCAAATTTTGTCTATGTGGCTTTCCGGATAAATTTTAGAATATTTTAAAAAGTTCGACCGGATATAAATACCCAATTTTTCCCCTGTCGGGAAATTTCCAAGTGTTGGATTTTTCCGTAGTTTAACGACGTTCTAAGTAGTGCAAGTAACGCGATGGACCCTCTAGAAGACAACAAACCTTAACTCGATTATGTGACCGTCTTGAACTGCCCTTTGAACCTTCGGGTTTGGGGCAGTACGGCGTGCCACATGTGAGGCGTTGGCTTGACCCTTCTACGGCTGGACCGTTGGTACTGAGGCACGAACTGAATGTTGTTAGACTTATTTCATGTGTTGATCTGTATCGGGAAAACTTGGGTGTTTGATTGTTCGATCGGAAAGTTTGACATTTTCTATTTATCCGGAATGGGATACAATAATTGGAATTCACAAGAAGTTATGAGATAACTGAATGAATGTTATAAATGTAGCAGTTTAGTCTCACTTGATCGGTTGCCATGGAATTTTGATGTGATCAAAAGTCCGTCGCAATCACGTAGCGTACGCGGATACTCGCCGGGTAAACTTAATAGACAGCTACACCCCATAGCCCCGACCAAGTGACTGTAGGAGAACCCCATCGCCGAAAGCATCCGTTCGGGTGCTCGCGGTAGCGGTGTTCCGCCTTGGTGCACTTCGTCGACGGCGTCGGGGGTGCGGCCGTCTACTGAAGTTTGCGACAAGCATTCGATCAGGATGTCGGGAATCTTGCTGAATTGCCCGACTCGATATTGAAAAGTGTTTTCGATAATGAGACTGAAATGCGGGGTTTATAATTGTTAGGCATGTGATGTCTAAGTAATTCATTTGGTTAGGCATGCGATGTCTGAGGTGGTTGTGGATTCCAACTGTTGTAGTTTTACACTTTCTTTTCTGTGACCGTAAGTGTAATATATGATATCGCCGGTTTCGTTGCTATATGTCAACGAAAATTGGGATACGCATGTTTACTTACGTTGATGACATGTGATGTTATGTGTTGCTGGATATGTTTTATTGGATCGTCGTGTTTGAATAGCCGGGGGTTTTTATGTGAGATGAGTGTTTTTTCATTTTCATTCATGTAAAAACTTGTATGTAATATTCTTTTATTGGGGCACTTCCAGGTTGCGGAAGATGTCACCCTTTGTATATTATTTACTTTTCCGCACTAGGATAGACCCAAGGAGGGGAGCACAAGTAACCGGGTTCTGTAGTCCAGTGGGAGACCAACTCGAGGAGTCGAGTCCGGGTCTCCTAACTCCAGAATTGGTATGGTTGCTTGCCGCTCTCGTAGGGGTCTAGGGGTGTGGGTTTGGCTATTCATCACGACCGTGGAATCCGTGTTTTATACTGGCTCGTATTGAAAACACGGACGTCCTAGTATATCCAATATTTCATATGATTCTTCTGCTGCGATATCTGTGATGTGATCATGTGATATGTTCTGTGATGGATACTGTATATAGTATATATGATATATTATATAGGCGTTACTTATGTTTTACACCCGCGCTAGCCCTGCCCCGCTCTGCTGTTAGTTACCTAACCTAACGGTGCACGAGGGGACATCGAGGCGAATGCGGATGGCATAAGTGTACGTCGTATTTATCTGTGATGTTTAGGTACTTATATGATGGGACTTCATTAATGTGATTAATGAAAATAAAAGAAACCTAAGATGTTGTAGAATCGAATTTCAAAATAAAAACAGGTAGCTACAGTTCTTGCTTTGCACAGCGGTATATGTGATATATCCTGCACCTTATTCGATGAGGAAAGGACCGAGATCCCTTCACCGGGAGTGACTCCTTTAGCAATAACTGGCAGATGCTACACACTCGGTTTGTCTTTTGATTGCTTTTTAGAGTTTTTGCTTTGCACAGTGATATATATGATATATCCCGCACCTCATTCGACGAGGAAAGGACCGACGATCCCTTCACCGGGAGTGACTCCTTTAGCAAAACTAGAAAAGCCTCAAAAGCACTCCATTTCAAAATTCATTTGATTCTACAACGATATCAAGTTCATTACGCAATAGGTTTTCAGAAAAACCTGTCGTAGCCCTCCGTCATTTCAGATATGTACTAGTTAGTATTCGTGCTGCGGTAGTTTGGCATTCGTCAAGGCGTAGTGTACGGTAGCTAACTAGTATTTATCTGCTTGAGCATATGATGTGATTGGATTAGGGTATTCGTACGGCGTTGTTTGGCATTCGTCAAGGGTCGTGCGGGTGGGTTTAATTCAATCAAGAAATGTACGGGTTGAACTTGACTAGTGGACTATGGGTTGTTTGGCATTCGTCAAGGTCATAGAACACTAGGGGCAAAATATTATCGGGAATTTCAAGTGTTGAAATTTGCAATGAGATTGCATACCTTCTATGAGATAGTTGGATCCCGATACCCGCTGCGAATAAGTGTTACTCCGGGGAGAGTTTTATACATTACAATTAGCCGATCAAGTAGGTGTCTAGAAAAGTGTCAACGAGGTTACGCCTCTGGGAAAACGAGGTTTACATTAATTAGGTTCGTGCGAAAGCACGGGGGACCTCCCTCAAAGTACCGACGCTGGCCTGGCTGAAAGATTGGCGAACTTGTAGTGTGTAATTAATCCTGGCTAGTCTTTCCTTTTAGGGTTTGAAGGAAGATTTGATAAAAAGCAGTGGGAGCCATCCTGATTAGATAAAATAATAACCAATCTATTCTTGCAGAGCGCACGCTGAGTGTTTTCTTCTCTCTCTCTCCAGGTAGCAACCATATCACGCCTTAATCAAGATAATAATACGGATATTTGACCGAACCCGCTTGTTATACTGAGCTGGGGAACGTTGGTCCCGCTCCAACTTATAATTGTTATAAGACAGAGCAGGAAATTGGGGAATACCAGATTTCCCGTGCCGTCCAAACGAAGAGAGTGCATGTTGATGCATCATCTTCGGGTGTGTTCATTACAAAGAACTGTTTCTCAGTATCCTTTACGTCCTGGGTATGTGATACCAGATCAGGATCCCAGATATGTAATATGTTACATAGGGCTACAGAAAGGTAGAGAACTGAGAACGGGTGATAAGTTTCATGAGGCAGAAAACGGGGCAAGAGTTGCAGCCAAGTCTGTTGGTCACTGTCACCCTGTATTTCCAATACATTGATTCTGAACAAATGTTATTAGATACCGAACCTGATATACAAAATCATATCATTCTCTTTATTAGTAAAGAAATGATAAAATTTTGTATTGTTGGATAATGTTTTGAACATTTCCTATATCAAAAGTTGATCGGATCAGGCACGTTATCTAAAAGCGTTGATGTTCTAAATCAAACTACAGTTCTTTAGTATACGGAACACACACAAGAGGAAGAGTTCAGAAATGAATGAATCCTTCTTGAGGCATTGTAGACTAGGTCATATCAATGTGACCCGACTACCTGAAGTTACATGTAGATGCATATTTAAATCAGTTTGAATTTACATCTTGTGAAACTCGCCAGTCATGTCACAAAGATAAGATGACTATAGCTCCGTTTACTGGAAACAGAGAAAGAGTTAGTGAACTCTTGGGATGATACATGTTGATGTATGTAGGTCCCCTGTCTACACATGCCAAGACCGGTTCTTTGTACTTCATTACATTCTCTGATAATCTCTCGAGATTCAGATCTATGTTCTTGTTGAAACACAAGTCCGAACCTTTTGAGATATTCATGGAATATAAGTTAGAAGTAGAGAACCAAAATACGGATATAAGTATTATGTCCTATGATGAGATCAGGGAGGAGAATACTTGAGCACGGAAATCCTGGACTATTCTAAAGGAGAATGAGATTCTCTCTCAGCATTACTCCTCCTTATACACCATTGCACGATGGTATATCGGGGCGGAGCAATCACACCCTATATGATAAGGTGTGCTCTATGATGAGTACTACTGAGTTACCTTTTTCCTTTTTGGGAGTTATGCGCTTGAGAAGCTGCATACCTATTGAATAAGGTTCGAATCAAATCAGTTGCCTACCACTTCATATTTGATATGATATGGGAAGAGCCCATCTCTCAAGTTAGTTGAGATTTGGGGTTGTCCAGCCTATGTCTGAAAAGCAAAATCCGGACAAGCTCGAGGCAAGATCTGTTATGTACAACTGGAAAGGTTCCAGCTATACAAACAACAGCAGATGATTTGGTAGAACCAAAGGATTCAGTAGATTCCAACGAACCTCAGCCTCTCCGCCGATCTAGTAGGGTTCCTCACCCACCTGAGAGATACTTCTGTTTCTCTATGACAGTGGGAGCGAGGAATGCATCATGAGATGATGACCCAACTAGTTTCGAGCTGGCCATCAGGAGTAGGACTCTGTAAGAATGGCTGGATGCTAGGTGATTTGAGATGGAATCCTTATGCACCAACAAAGTATGGACTTTGGTTGCTATATCTGAAGGGTTAAATCCCCATCAGGAGCAAGTATATCTTGAGAAGATTACTTGGTGTAGATGGAAAAGTTGAGACTTTCAAAGCTAGACTTGTTAAAAGTTTGCATCATTGACCAGGTGTGGATAATGATGAAACCTTTTCAAGTAGCTATGCTTAAGTCCATCCAGATCCTACTTGTCACGGCTACATACCATGACTACGATATCTGGTGGTTGGGTGTCATGACTGCTTTTCTAAATGATATTTTAGAAGAGTGCGTCTATAAGTACACAGCCAGAGGGCTTCGTAGACAGTGGGAACAGCGGAAACGTGTGCAAGATGCTTTATAGGATAAAGCAGGCATCGCGGAGTTGGAACATCTGTTTTGATGAATTAGTCAAAGAAGTTGACATCATCAAAATGGTAGATGAACCTTGTATAAACAAAAAGGTAGTAGGGAGTATGGTGACAATCCTCGTAGAGTACGTGGATGACATACTCTTGATAGGGAAGGAGATTCCTATGCTACGCTCGATCAATCTCCGCTTATCACAATGATTCTCCACATAGGATCAAAGTGATACCTACTAAATCCTGGATTTTGGATCTATGAGATAGATCTAATTGGATGTTAGGATTCTTACTAGTTGTAGTGAGATGGTATCAGTTGATCCTGGGGAAAATCAATGGAAGTGTTCCAGGATGATAAAGACGACTGAATGTCAGTCACAGGCATTGTCTATACCCTCAGTAAAGGGACGGTATGTTGGAAGAGTTCCAAGCTAGATACCGTGACATAATAGACGATAAAGGCAGGATACATCGCTACTTAAGATGCTACCATAAAGGCAGTCTGGGTGTATATTAGTTCATGAGATGAACTATGTTCCTCCCATTGTGTGACAATGGAGTTGTGGCTTATGCCAAGGAACGTCCGTCCCATCAGTGATCCAGACATATTCTAAGGCAGTATCACCTGATCATGGAGATGGTTGATCTCCAGGGAGATCCAGGTTAGGAGAGTAGACTCAGAGGACAACACAGCGGATCCACTCACAAAGGCCTGTTCCCAGAGAGAGACTTTTATGGGATGGTTGAGTATGAGATACTACAACCACTGCTACAGATGGCCCTAGTGCAAGTGGGAGATTGTTAGTTATATGTATGCCCTAGAGGCCACACTGTACATTGGATGTATATTGTAGTGGATGCTGGGACATATATAGGGAGGACTTTCTTGCTCGACATGATAGTATGCTATCTGGTTGATCTTTACCTTAACGTGTATACTGTTTGTCTCTCTGTTACATGTTGGTAAAGCCCTTAGGATCTGTACTTGACTACCTGGACTATGATGCGGATCATACTAGTGGGGACATGGTAGTCCATAAGTACATCCTTCAAAGTCCCTAGTCGTGGGTGTATCGAGACAGGGCATCGATATACCAGAGTAGACTAGCGTGTACCTTCTCGACCCATACAGATGGGCGATGGAGGATCCCATATCCATTGGTGTTTAACATCAGAGATGATATACGGGTGCTCAGTAGAGACTGGGTACACTGGACGGACTCGCCGAGAACTCCCAGATGGTATTATACCTCACGTCAGATGGCAGTTCTCTGGTGACACTGGTACAGAGTAGTCTGTTGACCCGAGATCGTCATAGAGTCTTGTGTGGTTCCCACTGTGCTTTGAGTTCCATCTTACCACATCCAAGAGGGCGTGCAAAACGGTGGTTTTTGGGTACAGTCCCGAGTCACATGGAGGCAATGAGCGATAGGAGGGGATTCGTCTCTCCCGGTATAGGGAGTTGATGTTGCGCTGTGTTCGATTGGCTATAACAGGAAATCCCTGGCCAGGGTTGCTGAGATTTACTGGTAAGTGTTACCAGTAGTTTCTCGAATTGTTATAGACCTCATATCGACACGACTTATCGAGCTATTGGGGTCTGACGTTTACCACCCCTAGGCGAGATATGCGACATATCAGACGATCAGACCGGGCTGTACGGTAGTGTTACTGGTTGGATTCACTGGAGTGTGAGCGGGCTTGCTCGTCGATCTTCAGATCGCTCAATACCCGGGTGGCCGTTACGTTTAGCAGACCGCTTGCGGCTTGTGGGTGTTTGATATGATCATCGCCTGCTGCTGGCGTATTGACGAGTCTTTAGAGTCCTACACAGAGGTTTCCTGGCTCAAGCGAAACGAAATAGGAGCGCATATGAGATATGTGCGGGACCGAGAATAATGCGTGTATGTGATACCGTATTCTATTCTCGCGATCAATGTGTCGAATGGTTGTATGCGATATAACCTAGTTATCGAATCAAGGATTGATTCGATAAAGCGATACATTGGATATTAGTCGGTTATATGCGATATGACCGGATCGTTAAATCAAGTGTTGATTTAATGATTTAATATATAATTATATATTTGATATATCACTTTACATTAACTAGTATCGGTTCACTTTAAAAGGATTTTCTCACTTGATTGTACAAGTTGTATATGTGATATACTTTTTGTGCAAATGATTGTATCATGTTTGATGATACATGTTAACTTGGTTAAGTGTAAAGATTAAACCATGGTTAAATTGATGATTAGGGTTTTCTTTTTCTTAATCATGTATTTATTTATTTATTTGGAAAAGATAAGAAATGAAATGGTTGCAAGTTTTGTTTCTTTCTTTGAAGCTTCATGAAGCTTTGACTTTGTGACCATTTTGTCTCATGCTTAACCCTAACCCTTGCAATTAACCATGGTCTATTCTCTACACCTAATCATGGTTATTATTATGATAAGTTTCCTTTTTCTTTTCTTTTTAATTAACTTATCATAATAGATCATTATCTTCTTCTTCATCTTCTTCATTGAAGAAAACCTTTCTTCATCAATGGTGATTGATGAAATAAAGTGAGAAATCCAATTCTAAAGTCTACCCACTTCCTATTTCTTCATCCTCTACCTCTTGCCAAGTAGTAGAGTGTGTGTCCTTCACAAGTTTTCTAGACTTGGTGAAGTGAGAGCTTGATCTTGCGATGCTTCGACGTAGATCATCTTCGGCATGGACATCGACGACCTAGCTCGCCTATTCTCCGATGAAGCCGACGCTAGAGCCCGGGAGTTGATATGGACAGCGGAGAGGACTTCATCACGGAGCCGTGGAGGTGGAGGACCGGATCTTCAAAGGTTGTATTTCCGTTCCTTTTAGTTTAGATGTAAACTAGTTTCTTTTTCGCCTAGACTTCTAGCAAACGATCCGTAGTTTAGGGTTTCTCGGCACGTTAAAATTTGAAATTGGCATGGTTGATGCCTTGTGAGACCTCTTGGAAGTGCCTAGGAACCCTACATACCATAGATCTAGTAACCAGAATGTCTGATATTATATCCATATCCTGTCTGGAGAAACAACTGTGTGACGACCACAGTATAACTGATCGTAGTATAGGAATTTTACTTCCTATTCTGTGTATGTCATCCAAATACCAGGACATCACACCCTACTACCTTCTTAACAGATCCATCCCCTATTCTGATGAAGTCAAACCTATGACTGTCACATCAAAATTAGATGAACTTATCTCTGCTATATCTTCTTAAGTCTATAAATAGACATAAACTACTTGCCCACTATGCTTCCGCTGTTCCCACTGACTACATCAACCCTCTGGCAGAATAATATCTACGTACACTTCTAAAGCTAGTTTAGAACGACGTTATACTTATCCTCTTGCCGGGTCTCATAGACTGGAACAACAGTAGTGTCAAGTCTGGGTAAACAAGAACCTCCCTGTCACCGTTCTTGAGACTACCAGAGTACCTCTTGGGTGTCTGAGGTTACCCACCATATCTGCGGAGTGGCTATTGGAATGTCAAACCTGATTGAATATATAGGTCCTATTAAATTTTCCGTAATCGTTTGCGGTTCTGGAATCACTTCCAGTTCTACCATACTCCCACTACTGTTTTCTGAAAAAGTCCATTTTAATAAAACTGTGGCGAGTCAAGAACAATATCACTATTGATCTTCCAGATGGTAGAAATGTCAACCCTCGTCAAAGCCAGGGTCAACCTACAAACTGCCATTACAGAAACGTGCCTTGATTTATCCAGTGTCTGGTTTTAAGCATAAGCTGGACAACTCCCCATATCTTAACATTTTTAAGATATGAACCATTCTATATACAATATAGAAATAGAGGCACTAATTTAATTGGAAGCAGATTCAAATCATGCAGCTGTCTCCAGTGCACATCAACTTAATGGAAAGTGGCTACTCAGCATTACTCAACTTAGGAATCCATCCAATTATGAGTAACCTGAAAGAGAAACAAGTTTCTCAAAACCATTACTATCATCTGAATACTATCACAAGAATCTACATCTTCGATCTCTTTGAAGAATCCTGATACTTGTGATACCTGGTTCTCTACTTTATTCTTATACCCACAACTTCTCAAAACTTAGACATTGCATTTCTACGAAACACTTGTCTAAAAACTAGATAAGTCACAAGTAAACAGAATATAGTATGAGGACCTACCCCTTTGTCCTGACGGACACTGGACAACATACAATACTGTGTATAAGTCCGTTGAGTTTGAATTACTCAAAAACCTGTGTATTGTAGGTTGAAAACTGTACCCTGGCGATTTCCTCAGATATCACCAATTACAACGAATTCCGATATGATGAGGATGATCACCTTATTCCTAATAACTTACTCCCACTCATCGTCTGTAAAAACCATACAGATATGAGAATGAAATCTGGTAAATACATACCCTGGAGTAAGTATCTAATCGGGAAAACAGTTTTTCTTTAACCAATGCACAGTGAAACTGAAACATGAAAATGTTTCGTTGGGGTATCCTGGTATTCTTAGTAATGCCTCTTCTATAATCCAATTCATGACTATAACCGTATATTTCTTTGTCATCTCTCCAAATCCCTTTATTGTCTCTAGTCGTTACTTTTTGTACACCATCATTAGGCTAAATAGTTTTCTTCCTTCCCTACCGTTCGGCACCAGCCTATGGTTTGGAAGAAGACTATCCAGTAAGCATAATAGGTGTACCCTCCTAAACCAAGAAGTACTCATAACTTGAGAGAAGGTGATGATAAAAGACAACTGAATAATACCTTATTCTATTTCTCCCGAACTGGGAAAAAGCAAAGGTGAAATAGGAGTGGTGATGAAGTACACGGTTTTTGGTCGTGAAAGATAACAGTCGCAATTTACTTTGACCTCTCTCTAATCCCTTTATTTTGTCTTTAGATATTACCTTCTGTACACCCTACTTAGGCTAATTGGGTTTCTTCATTCCCTACCTTTCGGTACCAGCTTATGGTTTGGAAGAAGACTATCCAGTAAGCATAATAGGTGTACTCTCCTAATCCTAGGAGCCCCCGCAACCTGAGAGAAGGTGATAATAAAAGGCAACTGAATAAACCAATTCAATTTCTCCTGAACCTGGATCCATCCTCGAAGAAGTCCCTTCGAGTTAGTATATAACCATACGATGGATCTATCCAATGGAAGTGGATATCCGTAGTAATACGGGGTGTTCTGAGAAATACAAAGGGTAAAAGAAGGAGTGGCAATGACTTATGCAACTAAGACAATCCAAAGGCCGGTATATTAAGAAGGTTCGGTCAACTTGGTCACTGAGTCATAGTCTAGGGTCGGTCAAAGGTCGCTGCCAAAGAGAGAGAGAAAAGAAACACTCTGCGTGCACTCTAACCTAGATAAGAATGGTTATCACTTTATCTAATCAGGAAACCTCCCACTTATATCTCAAATTCTCCTCCAAACCTGAAAGAAGAATTAGTCGGGATCACCCGAAAAGTAAACCAACTCATCAGTGAGAATCGGGATCCAACTATCATCGCATGATAACTTGATGGAAGCCACTCAAGTTATCACACTATAGAAGGTATGCGCATGCCTGGCAAATTTCCTGTATGTTTGAAACTCCCGACCCCATGCTCTTATGACCTTGATTAAGGGCCAAATATCTCATAAGTCACATGTCAAGTTCTATCCATCATTATCCAGGTCAATTTGAACACACCCGTACATACTCTTGACAAAGGGCCAAGTATAGTAATACGACTGTCCCAAACCAACGCATCTATCTATGCAACATGTGAACACCCCAGCAGCTACCAATCACTTGTTTTGACTAAGGGCCAAATATACATAGCTTGAATACTACTGACCATCCATAAGAAATGACGGAGGGCTACGGCTGGTTTTTGGCGAAAAACCTTTAACGTAATGAACTTGATCTCGTTGAAGGAAACTGATAGCTTTTTATAAAAATATAGTGATGAAAAACCTTTGCTAAAGAGGTCACTCCCGGTAAAGGGATCTCGGCTCTTTCCTCGTGGAATGAGGTGCAGGATATTCTAACTGAATACCACGATGCAAAGCAACTTATAATCGACTATATTGAAGTTATTACCCTGACGTAAACTTCTGCCCAAGGGGTCACTCCCGGTGAAGGGATCCCGGCCCTTGCCTCGTGGAATGAGGTGCAGGATATTCCAACTGAATACCGCTATGCAAAACAAAAGGAAACATCTTTGTAATAACACCTTTTAAAATTTGTTCCAACAACATCAAATATAGGTTTGTTTTATCCTTGCATTGATAAGAATCAATGCAGTCCCATCAATCAATCACACCAGAAAAGAACGAAAATATAATGTATGTATATGCCATCCGTATTCGTCACTGGGTCCCGTCATCACCCGTTAGGTTACTTAACTAACGACAGAGCGGGGGCTGGACTAGCGCGGGTGTAAAACATATACAACATCTAATAGTATATATACCAATATACAATAATCGCTCCAGGCGTGATTATATGCAACATTACAGAAAAGTAATAAGCATCACAGAACATTACAAATAATCTGGGATCCCCGGGTTTCACAGAGCCGCTGCTGAAACCCGACATTCCCCTGGTCGTGTGGATAGCCTGTGCAATGAAACCTAGACCCCTACGGGTGCGGCAAGTTACCCGCCAAAACCTGAAGCGAGGTAGTCCACACAACATAGTGAATGGAATACCCGGCACTTCACGGAATCCAGTAACTTGAGCACCCCTCCTTGGGTCAACCTGTACCCCCTACGAGTGCGGCGAATAGTCTGCCAATTCTAGAGTGAGGTCCCTCTGCCTCTCAAAGCCATGAGATACGGACCCGTTGCCCTCCAGAACCCGGCTATCCGTGCACTCCTTCGCGGGATAAACCTAGTATAGAAAAGAAAAATATGTACAACGGGTATATCGACCTCAACCCGGTCGTGCCCCAAAAAAATATTATACAACAGGCAGTGACGGCAGTCCACATGTTGGGCTCCGCAATATCAAATGTACAAATAAATCCAAACTGCACTATCATTGCACCCTGCTATCCACCACGACATATCCGCAACATCACAGCACAACACAGAACATCAACGCGAATGTCACGTTCGCAAACCCGTCTAAAAGAACTATAGCAATTAGACGCGGTTTACCGATCAAATGACATTCCCGGTCGGAGATATAAAGTAAATACTGCATATTAACAAGTTTAAAATTTCGATCGACTAAATTTCCCGAAGTGGGCCCCACGTACATCTGCTGTACAGTAACAAAATCTGGGCCCAAGAGAACAGTACCAAAAACCACAAATTCCACAAAAGAACCCACTGCAGAAATTTGGACCACTGGTCCCACAGATTAGCCGCGGATGCGCGGTCAAACCCTAGGTTTGACCGCGGATCCGCGGTGGTTTGGTAAGGTCACGTGACCAACTTTCTACAGATAGCTCAGAAAATCCTGCTTAGATTTCTGTGATATGTAAAATTATTTTTGGACCCTTTTAAAAATCGACAGAAACTTTTAAGCACTTGAAAATTGTGATTTCGGAAATCCCGTTCGATCGATCTTTTAAACGCGTTAGCAAAAGTTAGTATAGCTTAATGGTTAGGCTCTGATACCACTGTAAGTCCACGGTAGCGCCCCGGCCGTCTAACAGACGCCAAATGCGGAACAAAAACTTTTACAACTGGCGCTATCGCGTACTATAACCCGGATCTGCCATTAAAGCTAAACTAACAAACTACAAAGTGGGTAGAAGAGTTATACCGAACGATCCGAGTCCTTCGGTCTTCAACCATCATCCCACGCTTTGTTGCGGCTGCTCCGATCTCCTGAATCTCCAATCTTCTCGTCCAGGGGGCACCACGTCGACGGATCTTTAAACGGGCTCCCGCCTCTGAACCGAGGCAACTCGATCGTCAAGTTTGCTAGAAGAGACGACCAAGATGATGTAGAGAATGAGTAGAACACTTTGTCTCGTTACGTCCAAAGCTATGGACGAACGGTTAATGAAGTTGCCTTTTGGATCGGGTGAAATGAGAAATGAGACTATCTAATTTCCATGAACCCAAAACTATAATCTTTTCCAAATTAATAACCATAATTCTATCAAGAGAGGGGGCCGGCCATATATAGAGGAGGGGGTGAGTGTAGGAGCAAGGGGGGTGACCACAACAATGAAGCTTATCATAACACCTTGTATAAACACATTAAAAGCAAACCAATGAACATAAACCTAGTCATTAACCTAGTCACCCTTGCATTAAATGAATCATTAAATGCACTAATGAGTCACTTAACACCTCACCATCCTAGTCATCATCTAGAAGTTTCCACTCTCATCTCAAGAAAAGATAAATCCGTATTTAACCGAATGTTAAATACGGCTGATAGAAAACAGGAAACTGGTAACTTCAAAAAGTGATCCTGAAACAAATTTCAGGATAACCCCGTATCAGTATAAACATACCCGCATTTGTATTACGACCGAATACGAATGCAACTGAGACAAAGATATTATATCTACAAAGTATAATACTGGGATTCGGCTTAAACCAAAGCCTACCAGTATTATCTGCCCGAAAAATGACACGTGCGAAAACGCACGTGCATTTTCCGAACCTTGCCATAAAACCATACGGCCTCTACAACGTTTCGCCCGAACTTGGGAAAGTGTCTATGGGGGACTCTAACGACTCATCAACACACTGGCACTGGGTATAACCACTAGCACGTCAGAGGTACGAGCTGTACGTAACGTTTGCCTATGTATTGATTGGAAGGGAGCTGACGAGCGAACTCATCTCTAAACCCTACTGAGCCTAACAGTGACAATATACATACAGTCCGGTCCGTTCGTCTATGAGTATCGCATATCTGCCTAGGGGCTGGTAACGTCAGACCCCCAATAGCGGTATAAGTCGTGTTAGAGAGTGGCCCAGAACACCTTGAGATACTACTGAAGTACCTACCAGTAAATCTCCTGCCTCGGCCGAGGGCTTTGTGTAATGGCTCTTCTAGACACAGCGCGATTTCACCCCCAATACCGGGAGAGACGAATCCCCTGCCGATCCGCTCACTTGCCTCCATGTGGCTCGGGACTGTACCCAAAAAAGACCTGTTTGCACGACTCCTTTGAGCCATGGTAGGATAGAAATCAAAGCACAGTGGGAACTCACATGAGACAAATGACGACCTCAGGTCGATGAACTAACCTGTACACATGTCACCAGGGAACTGCTATCTGACGATATGTATAATACCAACTAGTATGTTCTCGGCGAGTCCTGTACGGTGTACTCATAACCCAATGAGCACCTGCATACATCTTAGGTGATCCTACTGACACCAATGGCTTGTGAGACCGGCCATCGCCCCTCGTCGGGGTCTCGACTGTATACACTAGTCTACT
Source organism: Agapanthus africanus (assembly GCA_030015575.1). Taxonomy (NCBI): domain Eukaryota; kingdom Viridiplantae; phylum Streptophyta; class Magnoliopsida; order Asparagales; family Amaryllidaceae; genus Agapanthus; species Agapanthus africanus. The sequence continues at coordinate 41,361,074 of CM057341.1, forward strand.
CTGGAGTATCGATGCCCTGTCTCGAAACTCCTACGACTAGGGACACTTTAAGGATGTGCTTACAAACCCCAACTCCCACGTATATGATCGACATCATATTGCTGGTAGTCAAGCAAGAATCCTATGGGCTCTATCATCATGCAATAGTGAACTAAAGCATGTATACGATGATAAAGACAAACCAGATAGCAAACTATCATCTCGAGCAAGACTGTCATATCGATATAGGTCCTGCCTCAATCATTGCAATCACGTACCTGTGATCCAATAATTGACTTTGAGGGCACTATCTCCAACAGCTGGGGCTAGGGTTCGGTTGGGGTTGGGGCTGGGCTAGGGCTGGGGCTGGGGTTCGGTTGGGGTGGGTCTGGGGCTAGCTAGGGCTTGGGCTTCATCACCTGATATAGCGAAATAAAAAGCGTACTTCAGTACACCCGACCTCATTGAGTTTCCTATTGAAGTTCCCGGTCAAACTGCATATGCATATTTTTATTCGCCATGAAATCCCAATTATCAAGCTACCGAGGACGAAAAACCACCTTTGTTAGTCGAGAGTCATGGTAATAGACTTGTCATTATAGATCATAGTTAATTGTTTTTCCTATCATTTTCTTGTTCCAGATGCTAATCAACTTGTTAATTAGTTACCGTTTTTAAGACGTATTTGTCTATATTTGTTGACAGTGGCCTTTCTTTTGGATGAACATGTTTTTTTGATGCATGTTTCAGTCATGTGAATTCATATGTTGTGTATAACGCTTTATGATATCAGTATCCTACATTTGTAGTTTTAATTGTTGATTGTTATAGATGAATGCCATTGCAATAATATTTTTTGGTTGATATATTAATTTTTCAAATATTTGCATGTATGTATCCATGCCTGCCTGCATATATGTATATATGAGGATAATGGGTATATTATTAGGTTGCCGTAGGAGAAATTTTTCCTTCATATGGCTGTCAAAAGTCAATCCTTAATCTCTTTGTGGATGATCAGTTCTATCAATCTTGATCTCAATGGTTTAAAATCATGTTACACATACAACACGAATGCATAACAAACGCATCATTAGAGAGTGATTCATGATGTTCAAGTTAAAACCAATATATGATACTCGATGATAATATGAAACCTTCATATTCTCATCGATACTCATATATGAAACTAAAAGCGCCACTTAGTCCCCGTGTATCGGTTAACATACGTGCGATGTTCGTCGTGACATAGAACTATACGAAGGTTGTTAAATATTGGACGGTATAGCTCGATACTAACAACCGTCGTATAGCCTATGCGACGAGAAGATTCAATCGTATGGTAACCGATAGATTTGTCCCGTGTGGACAAATTAGGAATGTATAAAGCAAACACCTTCATTCACTTTTGTTTTCATCCGTTTTGAGATATTTCGTCGGTACCTTTCCGTTGGTTCTCCGTGTACAAAGATAGATTAGATGTTCATTTCAACGTTGTTTCACAGCTTTAAAATGATTATCTATTCTATTACAGTGTACTCGGAGAACAGCGGGGAGGTGCTGCCGAAATTTACTCGAAACGGTTGAAAGCACAAGTGAATGGGTGTTCGCTCTATACATTCTTAATGGGATAGAAGCCTTACCCCCGACAGCCGGAACACACACCTACAACAAGAATACACAACAAACGCATAATTAGAGAGTGATTCAAGATGTTCAAGTTAAAACCAATATATGATACTCGATGATAATATGAAACCTTCATATTCTCATCGATACTCATATATGAAACTAAAAGCGCCACTTAGTCCCCGTTTATCGGTTAACATACGTGCGATGTTCGTCGTGACATAGAACTATACGAAGGTTGTTAAATATCGGACGGTATAGCTCGATACTAACAACCGTCGTATAGTTTATGCGACGAGAAGATTCAATCGTATGGTAATCGATAGATTTGTCCCGTGTGGACAAGTTAGGAATGTATAAAGCAAACACCTTCATTCACTTGTGTTTTCATCCGTTTCGAGATATTTCGTCGGTACCTTTCAGCTGGTTCTCCGTGTACAAAGATAGATTAGATGTTCATTTCAACGTTGTTTCATAGGTTTGAAATGATTATCTATTCTATTACAGTGTACTCGGAGAACAGCGGGGAGGTGCTGCCGAAATTTACTCAAAACGGTTGAAAGCACAAGCGAATGGGTGTTCGCTCTATACATTCTTAATGGGATAGAGGCCTTACCCCCCGACAGCCGGAACACACACATACAACAAGAATACACAAAAAATGCATAATTAGAGAGTGATTCAACATGTTCAAGTTAAAACCAATATATGATACTCGATGATAATATGAAACCTTCATATTCTCATCGATACTCATATATGAAACTAAAAGCGCCACTTTGTCCCCGTTTATCGGTTAACATATATTCGATAATTTATTCTTTTCAACGACAAACGTACACACAAAGCATATACACGGATTTTCTATAGGGTTCCTAGGCACTCTAGTGAGGTCTCACAAGCCATCAACCATGGCAATTTCAAATTCTACGGTGCCGAGAAACCCTAAATACGGATCGTTTGCTAGAAATCTAGGCGAAAAAGAATCTAGTTAACAGTTAACTAAGGGATACGGATATACAACCTTTGTAGATCCGTTTGTCCACCTCCATAGCTCCATGAAGAAGTCATCTCCGCTGTACAAATCCGAAATCCGGGCTCTTGCGTCGGCTTCATCGGAGAAGAAGCGGGCTAGGTCATCGACGACGTGCCGAAGATGATCTACGTCGAGGCATCGCTAAATCAAGCTCCACCTTCACCTAGCTTTGAAAACTTGTGAAGGAAACACACTCTACTACTTGGTAAGAGGTAGAGGATGAAGAAATAGGAAGTGGGTAGACTTTAGATTTGAATTTCTCACTCTTTTCCAACAATCACCATTGATGGAGTGAAGGTTTCTTCACTTGAAGAAAGGAAGAAGAAGAAGAAGATATGATAAGTCTTTAATTAAAAATAGAAAATAAAACAATACTTATCATACTTTTAACTCTAGTTAAGTGTAGAGAATTAACTTAGGTTAGTTAAAATGGTTAGGGTTAAGTATAAGACAAGAAGGAAGACTTAGTCAAAGTTTCAAGAAACTTCAACATAAAACAAACCATTCATTTACCTTTCTTAATTTCCAAAAAGAATAAATAAGAAATATAAATGAATAAATAAAAATCAAAACCCTAACCCATTCATTACCATGGTTCATTCTTTACACTTAACCAAGTTTGGCATGCATCATCAAACATGATACAAGCAAGTGCACAAAATCATATCGCATATGCAATGCGCACACCCGAGTGAGAAAATCCATTTTAAAGTGAACCGATACTAGTTAATGCAAAGTAATATATCAAATATACAATTATGCATTAAATCATTAAATCAACACTTGATTTAACGATCCGGTCATGTCGCACATAACCGACTGGTATCATGAGTAACAACTTATCGAATCAACACTTGATCCGATAACCCGGCTATATCGCATATAACCGATCAATGTCACATCGCGAGAATCGAATACAGTATCACATACCGTATTATTCTCGGTCCCGCACATATCTCATATGTGCTCCTATTTCGTTTCGCTTGAGCCAGGAAACCTCTGTGTAGGACTCTAAAGACTCGTCAATACGCCGGCAGCAGGTGATGATCATATCAAACACCCACAAGCCGCAAGCGGTCTGCTAAACGTAACGGCCACCAGGGTATTGAGCGATCTGAAGATCGACGAGCAAGCCCGCTCACACTCCAGTGAATCCGACCAGTAACACTACCGTACAGTCCGGTCTGATCGTCTGATATGTCGCATATCTCGCCTAGGGGTGGTAAACGTCAGACCCCAATAGCTCGATAAGTCGTGTCGATATGAGGTCTATAACAATTCAAGAAACTACTGGTAACACTTACCAGTAAATCTCAGCAACCTTGGCCAGGGATTTCCTGTTATAGCCAATCGAACACAGCGCAACATCAACCCCCTATACCGGGAGAGACGAATCCCCTTCTATCGCTCATTGCCTCCATGTGACTCGGGACTGTACCCAAAAACCACCGTTTTGCACGCCCTCTTGGATGTGGTAAGATGAAAATCAAAGCACAGTGGGAGCCACACAAGACTCTATGACGATCTCGGGTCAACAGACTACTCTGTACCAGTGTCACCAGAGAACTGCCATCTGACGTGAGGTATAATACCATCTGGGAGTTCTCGGCGAGTCCGTCCAGTGTACCCAGTCTCTACTGAGCACCCGTATATCATCTCTGATTTCAAACACCAATGGATATGGGATCATCCATCGCCCATCTGTATGGGTCGAGAAGGTATACGCTAGTCTACTCTGTTTATATCGATGCCCCGTCTCGATACACCCACGACTAGGGACTTTGAAGGATGTACTTATGGACTACCATGTCCCCACTAGTATGATCCGCATCACAGTCCAGGTAGTCAAGTACAGATCCTAAGGGCTTTACCAACATGTAACAGAGAGACACCCAGCATACACGTTAAGGTAAAGAACAACCCGATAGCATACTATCATTTCGAGCAAGAAAGTCCTCCCTATATATGTCCCAGCATCCACTACAATATACATCCTATGTACAGTAATGGCCTCTAGGGCATACATATAACTAACAATCTCCCACTTGCACTAGGGCCATCTGTAGCAGTGGTTGCAGTATCTCATACTCAACCATCCCATAAAAGTCTCTCTCTGGGAACAGGCCTTTGTGAGTGGATCCGCTGTGTTGTCCTCTGAGTCTACTCTCCTAACCTCGATCTCCCTGGAGATCAACCATCTCCATGATCAAGTGATACTGCCTTAGAATATGTCTGGATCACTGATGGGACAGACGTTCCTTGGCATAAGCCATAACTCCATTGTCTCACAATGGTTGGAACGTAGTTCATCTCATGAACCAATATACACCCAGACTGCCTCTTTGGTAGCATCTTAAGTAGCGATGTATCGTGCCTTTATCGTCTAGTATGTCACGGTATCTAGCTTGGAACTCTTCCACCATACCGTCCCTTTACTGAGGGTAAAGACAATGCCTGTGACTGACACTCAGTCGTCTTTATCACCCTGGAACACTTCCAGTGATTCTCCCCAGGATCGGTTGATACCGTCTCACTACAACTAGTGAGAATCCTAACATCCAATTAAGTCTATCTCATAGATCTAAAACTCAGGATTTAGGAGGTATCATTTTGATCCTACACGGAGAATCTTTGTGATAAACGGAGATCGATCGAGCGTAGCATAAGAAAACTCCTTTCTTATCAAGAGTATGTCATCCACGTACTCTACGAGGATCACCACCATACTCCCTACTACCTTTTTGTTTATACAAGGTTCATCTACCATTTTGATGATGTCAAACTCTTTGACTAATTCATCAAAACAGATGTTCCAACTCCGCGATGCCTGCTTTATCATATAAAACATCTTGCACACGTTTCCGCTGCTCCCACTGTCTACGAGGCCCTCTGGCTGTGTACTTATAGACGCTCTCTTCTAAATCATCATTTAGAAAAGCAGTCAAGACACCCAACCACCAGATATCGCAGTCATGGTATGTAGCCGTGACAAGTAGGATCTGGATGGACTTAAGCATAGCTACTGGAAAAGGTTTCATCATTATCCACGCCTGGTCGATGACGAAAACCTTTAACAATTCTAGTTTTGAAAGTCTCAACTTTTCCATGTACACCAAGTAATCTTCTCAAGATATACTTGCTTCTGATGGGGATTTAACCCTTCAGATATAGCAACTAAAGTCCATACTTTGTTGGTGTATAAGGATTCCATCTCAGATCGATAAACATCCAGCCATTCTTACAGAGTCCTACTCCTGATGGCCAGCTCGAAACTAGTTGGGTCATCATCTCATGATGCAATCCTCGCTCCCACTGTCATAGAGAAACCGAAGTATCTCTCAGGTGGGTGAGGAACCCTACTAGATCGGCGGAGAGGCTGAGGTTCGTTGGTATCTACTGAATCCTTTGGTTCTGTCAAATCATCTTCTGTAGTTTGCATAGCTGGAACCTTTCCAGTTCTACATAACTAACCTTGCCTCGAGTTTGTCCGGATTTTGATTTTAGACATAGGCCGGACAACCCCAAATCTTAACTAACTTAAGACATGGGCTCTTCCCTTTCCATATCACATATGAAGTGGTAGGCATTGATTTGATTCGAACCCTATTCAATAGGTATGCAACTTCTCAAGTGCATAACACCCAAAAGGAAAAAGGTAACTCAGTATTACTCATCATAGAGCACACCTTATCATATAGGGTGTGATTGCTCCGCCCCGATATACCATCGTGCTATGGTGTATACGGAGGAGTAATGCTGAGAGAGAATCTCATTCTCCTTTAGAATAGTCCAGGAATTCCGTGCTCAAGTATTCTCCTCCTTGATCGCATCAAAGGACATAATACTTATACCCGTATTTTGGTTCTCTACTTCTCGCTTATATTCTGTGAATATCTCAAAAGGTTCGGACTTGTGTTTCAACAGGAACATAGGTCTGAATCTCGAAAGATCATCAGAGAATGTAATGAAGTATAAAGAACCAGTCCTGGCATGTGTAGATAGGAGACCTTACATACATCATCATGTATCAGTCCCAAGAGTTCATTAACTCTTTCTCTGTTTCCAGTAAACGGAGCTATGGTCATCTTATCTTTGTGACATGACTGGCGAGTTTCACAAGATGTAAATTCAAACTGATTTAAATATGCATCTTTATGTAACTCTAGCCAGTCGGGTCGCATTGATTTGACCTAGTCTACAATACCTCAAGAAGGATTCGTTCATTTCTGAACTCTTCCTCTTGTGTGTGTTCCGTATACTAAGAACTGTAGTTTGATTTAGAACATCAACGCTTTTAGATAACGTGCCTGAACCGATCAACTTTTGATATAAGAAATGTTCAAAACATTATCCAACAATACAAAATTATATCCTTTCTTTACTAATAAAGAGACTGATATGATTTTGTATATCAGGTTCGGTATCTAATAACATTCGTTCAGAATCAATGTATTGGTAATACAGGGTGACAGTGACCAACAGACTTGGCTGCAACTCTTGCCCCGTTTTCTGTCTCATGAAACTTATCACCCGTTCTCAGTTCTCTACCTTTCTGTAGCCCTATGTAACAGATTACATATCTGGGATCCTGATCTGGTATCACATACCCAGGACGTAAAGGATACTGAGAAACAGTTCTGTATAATGAACACACCCGAAGATGATGCATCAGCATGCACTCTCTTCGTTTGGGCGGCACGGGAAATCTGGTATTCCCCAATTTCCTGCTCTGTCTTATAACAATTATAAGTTGGAGCGGGACCAACGTTCCCCAGCTCAGTATAACAAGCGGGTTCGGTCAATATTCCGTATTATTATCTTGATTAAGGCGTGATATGGTCGCTACCTGGAGAGAGAGAGAAGAAAACACTCAGCGTGCGCTCTGTCAAGAATAGATTGGTTATTATTTTATCTAATCAGGATGGCTCCCACTGCTTTTTATCAAATCTTCCTTCAAACCCTAAAAGGAAAGACTAGCCGGGATTAATTACACACTACAAGTTCGCCAATCTTTCAGCCAGGCCAGTGTCGGTACTTTGAGGGAGGTCCCCCGTGCTTTCGCACGAACCTAATTAATGTAAACCTCGTTTTCCCAGAGGCGTAACCCCGTTGACACCTTTCTAGACACCTACTTGATCGGCTAATTGTAATGTATAAAACTCTCCCAGGAGTAACTCTTACTCGCAGCGGGTATCGGGATCCAACTATCTCATAGAAGGTATGCAATCTCATTGCAAATTTCAACACTTGAAATTCCCGATAATATTTTGCCCCTAGCAGCTATATGACCTTAACATAGTCAACAAATCATAAGTGCTAGTCAAGTTCAACCCGTCATTTCCCGATTGAATTAAACCCACCCGCACGACCCTTAACATAGTCAAAAAAGTCGCACGACTACCCTAATCCAATCACATCATATGCTTATGCAGATAAGCACTAATTAGCTACCGCACACTACGCCTTAACATAGTCAACAAACGTAGCACGAATACTAACTAGTACTTATCTGAAATGACGGAGGGCTACGACAGGTTTTTCTGAAAACCTATTGCGTAATGAACTTGATATCGTTGTAGGATCGAATGAATTTTGAAATGGAGTGTTTTTGAGGCTTTTCTAGTTTTGCTAAAGGAGTCATTCCCGGTGAAGGGATCGTCGGTCCTTTCCTCGTCGAATGAGGTGCGGGATATATCACATATATCACTGTGCAAAGAAAAAACACTTAAAAGCAATCAAAAGACAAACCGAGTGTGTAGCATCTGCCAGTTATTGCTAAAGGAGTCACTCCCGGTGAAGGGATATCGGTCCTTTCCTCATCGAATAAGGTGCAGGATATATCACATATACCTCTGTGCAAAGCAAGAACTGTAGCTACCTGTTTTATTTTGAAATTCGATTCTACAACATCTTAGGTTTCTTTTATTTCATTAATCACATTAATGAAGTCCCATCATTTAAGTACCTAAACATCACAGATAAATACGACGTACACTTATGCCATCCGCATTCGCCTCGATGTCCCCTCGTGCACCGTTAGGTTAGGTAACTAACGGCAGAGCAGGGCAGGGCTAGCGCGGGTGTAAAACATAAGTAACGCCTATATAATATATCATATATACTATATACTGTATCTATCACAGAACATCACATGATCACATCACAGATATCGCAGCAGAAGAAACATATGAAATATTGGATATACTAGGACGTCCGTGTTTTTAATACGAGCCAGTATAAAACACGGATTCCACGGTCGCGATGAATAGCCAAACCCACACCCCTAGACCCCTACGAGAGCGGCAAGCAACCCTACCAATTCTAGAGTTAGGAGACCCGGACTCGACTCCTCGAATTGGTCTCCCACTGGACTCCAGAACCTGGTTACTTGTGCCCTCCTCCTTGGGTCTATCCTAGTGCGGAAAAGTAAATAATATACAAACGGTGACAACTTCCGCAACCTGGAAGCGCCCCAATAAAAGAATATTACATACAAGTTTTTACATGAATGAAAATGAAAAACACTCATCTCACATAAAACCCCCCGGCTATTCAAACACGACGATCCAATATAACATATCCAGCAACACATAACATCACATGTCATCAACGTAAGTAAATATGCGCATCCCAATTGTCGTTGACATATAGCAACGAAACCGGCGATATCACATATTACACTTACGGTCACAGAAAAGAAAGTGTAAAACTACAACAGTTGGAATCCGCAAACACCTCAGACATCGCATGTCTGACCAAATGAATTACTTAGACATCGCATACCTAACAATTATAAACCCCGCATTTTAGTCTCATTATCGAAAACACTTTTCAGTATCAAGTCGGGCAATTCAACAGGATTCCCGAAAATACTGATCGAATGCTCGTCGCAAACTTTAGTAGGCGGCCGCACCCCCGATGCCGCCGACGAAGTGCACCAAGGCGGAACACCGCTGCCGCGAGCACCCGAACGGATGCTTTCGGCGACGGGGTTCTCCTACAGTCACTTGGTCGGGGCTATGGAGTGAGGCTGTCTATTAAGTTTACCCGGCGAATATCCGCGTACGCTACGTGATTGCGACGGACTTTTGATCACATCAAAATTCCGTGGCAACCGATCAAGTGTAACTAAACTGCTACGTTTATAACATTCATTTAGTTATCTCATAACTACTTGTGAATTCCAATTATTGTATCCCATTCCGGATAAATAGAAAATGTCAAACTTTCCGATCGAACAATCGAACACCCAAGTTTTCCCGATACAGATCAACACATGAAATAAGTCTTACAACATTCAGTTCGTGCCTCAGTAGCAACGGTCCAGCCGTAGAAGGGTCAAGCCAACGCCTCACATGTGGCACGCCGTACTGCCCCAAACCCGAAGGTTCAAAGGGCAGTTCAAGACGGTCACATAATCGAGTTAAGGTTTGTTGTCTTCTAGAGGGTCCATCGCGTTACTTGCACTACTTAGAACGTCGTTAAACTACGGAAAAATCCAACACTTGGAAATTTCCCGACAGGGGAAAAATTGGGTATTTATATCCGATCGAACTTTTTAACATATTCTAAAAATTATCCGGAAAGCCACATAGACAAAATTTGATACCCCGATCGAAACACCGAATCCTCAAAACAACTGCAGAAAATTCAACTCTTGAATAAAAATTAAAAATTTCCAGAAGACTCAGCATTACAAGACATGAATTACTGTGCAAGACACGTGGTGTAACTCGACACAGTGGCCGCGGAACCGCCGCTAATCCTATGGTGGGGCCGCGGATCCGCGCCTCTGTCGTCGAGTTACTGTCACGTGCTTCACAGTAACTCATGCAATTACCTACTGAATTTTTTGGCAATTTTTAATACACAAAAATCCACATTTTTGCAAAAAGGACAGAGAGCAATATTGGTTCGGGGTTTCGGGTTCGTTCGGACTTCAAATTCCGTCTGGACTTCGCCTAAGGCTCTAGCTAGGCTCTGATACCACTATAGGGTTCCTAGGCACTCTAGTGAGGTCTCACAAGCCATCAACCATGGCAATTTCAAATTCTACGGTGCCGAGAAACCCTAAATACGGATCGTTTGCTAGAAATCTAGGCGAAAAATAATCTAGTTAACAGTTAACTAAGGGATACGGATATACAACCTTTGTAGATCCGTTTGTCCACCTCCATAGCTCCATGAAGAAGTCATCTCCGCTGTACAAATCCGAAATCCGGGCTCTTGCGTCGGCTTCATCGGAGAAGAAGCGGGCTAGGTCATCGACGACGTGCCGAAGATGATCTACGTCGAGGCATTGCTAAATCAAGCTCCACCTTCACCTAGCTTTGAAAACTTGTGAAGGAAACACACTCTACTACTTGGCAAGAGGTAGAGGATGAAGAAATAGGAAGTGGGTAGACTTTAGATTTGGATTTCTCACTCTTTTCCAACAATCACCATTGATGGAGTGAAGGTTTCTTCACTTGAAGAAAGGAAGAAGAAGAAGAAGATATGATAAGTCTTTAATTAAAAATAGAAAATAAAACAATACTTATCATACTTTTAACTCTAGTTAAGTGTAGAGAATTAACTTAGGTTAGTTAAAATGGTTAGGGTTAAGTATAAGACAAGAAGGAAGACTTAGTCAAAGTTTCAAGAAACTTCAACATAAAACAAACCATTCATTTACCTTTCTTAATTTTCAAAAAGAATAAATAAGAAAGATAAATGAATAAATAAAAATCAAAACCCTAAACCATTCATTACCATGGTTCATTCTTTACACTTAACCAAGTTTGGCATGCATCATCAAACATGATACAAGCAAGTGCACAAAATCATATCGCATATGCAATGCGCACACCCGAGTGAGAAAATCCATTTTAAAGTGAACCGATACTAGTTAATGCAAAGTAATATATCAAATATACAATTATGCATTAAATCATTAAATCAACACTTGATTTAACGATCCGGTCATGTCGCACATAACCGACTGGTATCATGAGTAACAACTTATCGAATCAACACTTGATCCGATAACCCGGCTATATCGCATATAACCGATCAATGTCACATCGCGAGAATCGAATACAGTATCACATACCGTATTATTCTCGGTCCCGCACATATCTCATATGTGCTCCTATTTCGTTTCGCTTGAGCCAGGAAACCTCTGTGTAGGACTCTAAAGACTCGTCAATACGCCGGCAGCAGGTGATGATCATATCAAACACCCACAAGCCGCAAGCGGTCTGCTAAACGTAACGGCCACCCGGGTATTGAGCGATCTGAAGATCGACGAGCAAGCCCGCTCACACTCTAGTGAATCCGACCAGTAACACTACCGTACAGTCCGGTCTGATCGTCTGATATGTCGCATATCTCGCCTAGGGGTGGTAAACGTCAGACCCCAATAGCTCGATAAGTCGTGTCGATATCAGGTCTATAACAATTCGAGAAACTACTGGTAACACTTACCAGTAAATCTCAGCAACCCTGGCCAGAGATTTCCTGTTATAGCCAATCGAACACAGCGCAACATCAACCCCCTATACCGGGAGAGACGAATCCCCTCCTATCGCTCATTGCCTCCATGTGACTCGGGACTGTACCCAAAAACCACCGTTTTGCACGCCCTCTTGGACGTGGTAAGATGGAAATCAAAGCATAGTGGGAGCCACACAAGACTCTATGACGATCTCGGGTCAACAGACTACTCTGTACCAGTGTCACCAGAGAACTGCCATCTGACGTGAGGTATAATACCATCTGGGAGTTCTCGGCGAGTCCGTCCAGTGTACCCAGTCTCTACTGAGCACCCGTATATCATCTCTGATGTCAAACACCGATGGATATGGGATCATCCATCGCCCATCTGTATGGGTCGAGAAGGTATACGCTAGTCTACTCTGGTATATCGATGCCCCGTCTCGATACACCCACGACTAGGGACTTTGAAGGATGTACTTATGGACTACCATGTCCCCACTAGTATGATCCGCATCACAGTCCAGGTAGTCAAGTACAGATCCTAAGGGCTTTACCAACATATAACAGAGAGACACCCAGCATACACGTTAAGGTAAAGAACAACCAGATAGCATACTATCATGTCGAGCAAGAAAGTCCTCCCTATATATGTCCCAGCATCCACTACAATATACATCCTATGTACAGTAATGGCCTCTAGGGCATACATATAACTAACATTTTCTTCTTTGTCAGTAACTATCTCGTTCTTATATTTCTCAATATAGTCCCCATAACCTGCAATTTATATGTTATACAGTCTAACATGGCCCATGAGGACGTAAAAGTTAAGGACTGTATGTATGTGGATTGGCAACAACGTATGCAACCTAAATTTGTCACAGGAGTTGCTGCTTTCATTGAATTTGCATGCGCACATAATAAGATCATAATAGAGAAGATTCTCTTTCCGTGCGATAGATGTGGCAATAAGTACTGGCTGAAGGTAGAATTGGCAGAGCTTCATATTGTAAAATATGGGTTTAGTAGACTTTATACAACTTGGAAATATCACGGGGAAGGAGAAGAATGCAGTAATGCGACAGAAGAAGAAGGAGAACACGATAATGCGGCAGGAGAAGAAGGAGAATTCGGTAATGCGGCAGAAAGAGAAGACGGTAATTTATTTCCATCAGAAAAAATGGAGTATATGGTAGAGGCTGCCCTAGGTGAATCTATTCGTACCGAAGATGACATTCCTTCCGGTCAAGGACCGCGTGCGGATAAATATGAAAATTTCATGAATGATGCTAGAAAACCAATTTATGAGAATGCGAAGTATTCCACCCTCTCATGGTTCGTCCAACTTTTCCAGATTAAATGCCTAAATGGATGGAGCAACAAGTCATTCATAATGCTTCTTTCGTTCTTGAAAGATTCTATGCCCCCAGGAAATAACATGCCCGACAGTTGGTACGGAGCCCAGAAGATGATGTTTGATTTGGGTCTAAAGTGCGAGAAGATTCAAGCATGTCCTAAAAATTGCGTGTTGTACCGGAAAGAGAGTGTCCAACATGCGGAGAGGCTAGGTATAAGCCGGAAGATTCTGATAAGAAGCCTGATATACCTGTCAAGATAGCACGATACTTTTCCATAACACAGAGGCTATTCAGATGCAAGAAAACAGCCGAGGCAATGATTTGGCATCACCGTGCTCCTCCAAGTGAAGATGGAAAAATGAGCCATCCAAGAGATTCACCGGCATGGAAGGATTTCGATAGGAGGCACGCAATATTCGGTAGCGATCCTCGCAATGTCCGGCTCGGACTGGCTAGTGATGGCTTCTGCCCATTCAACTATATGGCTGGAAGTCACAGCACATGGCCCGTTGTAATGATAATTTATAATTTGTCGCCTTGGTTGGCTATGGACCAATCATACTTTATGACGACTCTTCTTATCGACGGACCAAACTCACCGGGAAACAATATCAACGTCTATCTCCGACCTCTGATCGAGGAGTTGAAATCTTTGTTCATTGATGGTGTAGAGACATACGATGCAAACACAAATACAACATTCATGCTGCGTGCGGCTTTAATGTGGATAATTAATGACTTTCCTGCATATGGAATGCTATCAGGTTGGTCCGTACATGGTCACAAAGCATGTCCTCATTGCCATAAACACACAACATCGAAATTCTTGAATTTTAGCAGGAAGGTTTGTTATTGCAGCCATCGACGTTTCCTGCCTCCAGACCACCCCTATAGGTTAGACATGGTTCACTTTGATGGTCATCAGGAGCTTCTTGGACCTCCATCCCCATTGTACGGAGAGGACGTGACTACTCAATGGGATGGTTATAATAATGTGACCTTCGGGATGGATCCAACGAAACAGGTCAAACCACTATTTTGGAACAAGTTATTCATTTTCTTCGAGCTTCCGTACTGGTCAACAAATTTAGTGCGTCATTGTCTGGACGCCATGCATATAGAGAAGGGAGTATCAGAGCACATACTCAACTTGCTTCTTTGTAAAGACGGGAAATCGAAAGACAACCTGAATGCTCGGATGGATCTACAAGAGTAGGGAATAAGAAGTGAATTGCACTCTAGACCGGTAGCGGGTAAACCGGGCAAGTTTGTACTTCCCAATATCGCTTATCATATGTCACAACCGGAGAAGAAAAGATTCCTGCAGATGTTGCATGATTTGATAGTTCCCACAGGTTTCTCAGGATCATTCAGCAAGAAAATAAAAATTGTGAAAGGCAAGATCGATGGGCTGAAAAGTCATGATCACCATGTTATCGTGGAGTACCTTCTTCCATTAGCCCTCAGGATTTCTCTCCCCGAATCGGTTGGTCTAGTAATCAACGACCTATGTTTTATTTTTCCAGAGAGTTGTGTGCTAAAACACTGGAGGTTGTGACACTGGATAAACTAGAAAATTCTATTGCGTTGATACTTTGCAAGTTTGAGCGTATTTTCCCACCTTCATTCTTTGATATCATAATACACTTGACGGTTCATCTTGCAACTGATGCTAAGTTAGCCGGACCGGTACAATATCGATGGATGTATCCCGTCGAGAGGTACGTGTAATTTTTCGTTTCGCGCAATTTATAAATTTGTCGTTGTCCTGTATGCTCGTATTTATTTATTCAACATATTTTCATTAGGTACATCTACACTCTTCAAAAGTATATACGCAATAAAAATCGACCAGAGGGTTCTATCATGCAAGGTTATCTTCTTGATGAAGCAACCACATTTTGTTCCCGCTATCTGGATGAGAACATTGAGACAAGACTTAACCAGCCTCGAAGAATTCAAGACAGGCCATACGGTAAAGCCAAGTATAAGAGGGTAGACACTGTTTATCAACAAGATATACCGGTTTATCTTGCTTAATTGCGCATGTCTTGAACAAATTAGAGAGTAAGTTTTTTTGGATTAATTGTTATATTTGTGTTTGTGTATGTATGAAATGATATAATATTAATGTCACCATTATTTGTCGAAAACAGAATTCATTTTAACGAGGTACGTGAGGGGCATCCTGATTGGAACGAAGAACGATTAGAAAAATATCATCAGGATAATTTTTGTGATTGGGTCACAGATCATGTAAGTTATTCGAATAACATTTTATTGCTATCAGTTTTAATCTAAACTTGTATCGTTATGTATTTTTCGTAAAATTTGTTTTGTTAGATCCATGATCCGAACTTGTCTGCATCATTTGAGAGTGATTCAAGATGTTTAGCTTAATTTCCTAGTATGGAGGTTGCATATTACAAAGGATTTGGTGTTCTTGGATACAAATTCGAAGTTAAGGACATAGAAACATCTAGAACCACTCAGAATAGTGGGATTGCGACGGTAGGATCGGACGGTGTGATTTATTATGGGTACTTAAATTGTATGCTCGGCATCCACTATCCCGGACGATCAGAACCCTTTTATATATTCCAGTGTACTTGGTACGATACGCGAACCGATACAGATAAGTGGAGAAGCAATCTTGGGACTTAGAAAGATGAATATGGATTGACCAGTGTGAACACACTTCGATTTTACGGTCAGGAAGATCCGTTTATCTTTTCGAACCAAGCGTTCCAAGTATACTACTCACAGTGTTTGAAGCATCCGGGATGGAGTGTTGTATGCCGATGGAAACCCAGGGATGTCTACGATGTCCCAGAATTCGAGGACAGCGATGAGGATGAAGAAGAGAGAAGGCTTAGAGTATTCCGACCGTCTGTTTCGAAGGACGGGTTGTCTTCAGCCGATCATGAAGTTACGTGGGTTAGAAATGACATCGACGATGAAATCCAAGTAGATATGTATAATGCGCCCACGAAACGAAAAAGGTTATCAGTAATGTTATATTATTACTTCACATTTTACGATCTATACATATATAGTCAATACTTTTAATGATTGTCTAATGCGTCCATAAACCGTTTATCTAGATTTGATGATGATGACGGGAGCAGCAAGGGGCGGCAGGAGCTCCAGCCACGGCACCGGCAGAGGCAGAGGCAGAGCGGTTCTGCCGCCAGAGAGCTGCGTAGGGAGCTTCAGAGGGCCAGTCTTGCACCCAGATCGGAGACCCCTTCGGATGCCTCCTTCCGTGTGGATTTTGCCACACCTCCAGGTATATTGCACGCATATCCATTTTGAATGTAATATTATAGATATTCATGCCTGTTTATGTCAAAATTACTTATATTGTCAATATTTGATTGTCTAGTTGTTGGTGATGCGTCCACATCAGGGACAGAGGCCGCTCCCGCTTCTCCAGGTATGTTTATATATCATATAGTGCATGTATATTGATTTAGAATGCTATATCATAAATATACACACATTCTTTTTGCTCTTACTTAGATAGTAATTTTTATTATTGTCTGGTTGTAGGTGGTGACACCACCGCACCTACGGGTACGTTTATATATCCTATAGTGCATGCATATTGATTTAGAATGTTATATTATTGATCTACACATTCTTTTTGCAATTACTTATATAATCTATTTTTAATTGTTTAATTATAGGTGGTGCGTCCACATCTGACGCAGGGGCCACTCCTGCCACTTCCGTACCCTCCGCATCGTCTGTAGGTTAGTATGAATAAATATAAAATATTTATTCATTTTACATATGCTCTATAGAATAAATATGAACTTCATGGAAATTTAGCGTCAATGTTTATTTTCTAGTTGGAGGGGATGCGTCCGCATCCGGGACACCGGCTGTTCCTCACCGGAGGAACTATCATCCCGCTCGTGCTGCTGTCTGGGCCCAGGCTCGTGCTTTAGTCACCGGAGGTATATATCACACTTCAATTTTCGTTTAACCTTAATTTCTTAATACAACTTTGTCTTAATATTGATTTTCCTGATATTTCTTGCAGACGCAGGGCCTCCCCATCCCCAGAGGGGGACTCGAGGCCCGAATCAGTCCCATAGGCTGAGGCCTGACAGAGCTAGGGGGAGGCAGCATTCCCCCTCTTTTTTACCCTTGATTATCGCTATACCGGTCCTCATGCCGAGAGGTTCGGCCGGTATATGGGGGATGAGAGCCGGCTCGTGAAGAACTACCACTTCACATTGAGTGGGGCAAGCAGCACCGGCGCTCATTCGCCCTCTTCTTTGATCAGGCTCGGGTTTAATATATATTTTCATTTGATTTATCCAATATATTTATTATTAACACTTGCAATCTAATAACAATGTTTTTTTTGTATTTTCAGTTGGATTACGATTTTCAGCCTGTACCCGACCCTGATCACCCTGGGAGGGTGCTCGACCTTCATGCTCTGTACAATGGCCTGATGAAGAACATGCAGACCAAGGTCCGATACAACAGGAATGAGCTGAAGGCCGACTGCTACTCCCTGTGGATGGCGACCCCCGAGGCAGAGAGAGCGGCCCTCCTATCTACACCGGCCTTTGCGAGAGTCGACGTAGAGACATGGCCTCTATTGTACGAATATTTCGACTCTCAACGCAAACAGGTATGTATTTTAAATGTAATTCATTGTTTAGGATATAATTTATTTTTTTGTGTTCCTTAATTAGAAAACTAAATGTGAATGTGTTGTGCAGAAACAGGCCGCTCAAAATATAGAGAATAGGAAGTCTACGAAGAGGGGTCGCCCCACTTATACAGGTGGCTCGAGGAATATTACTCGAGCCATGGAGTTATCGGTAAATTACAATAGACCGGCCTTTGTGATATAATGCAATATTAAGAGTTATTTTCTAATATATCTAATATTAAGAGTTATTTTCTAATATTGCATACAGCTCATACCCTGGCGCAAGGTGGTTCACCGAGCGTGCTCTCCGCATATCTTGCCGTCCACGGCACCTCGACAGATCCCGCCACGGGCGAGATTCGATATCCCGACGTCGCTACCCAGGAGTATTGCGTAAGTGTTAATATTTATTCAACCCCTATTTGAAATTTTAGTTTTGGAAGGTTTAAATTTAAATTTTATACTTATACTTTACTGCTTAATGTGGGTGTAGGAGCGGGTGGTTGAGCAGGCAGAGGCATCGGGGATCGATTTTACCAGACAGAGCGATCCGAGACTGCTGACCCCAGTCCTGGACGCCGCACACGGAGGGACCCATGGAGGTTGGGACAGAGGCCGGGGACTGGGCCCTAGCAGGGCCCATATGAGGTTAGACTCCACCCCGGCGGTTACTTCCTCCGTCTCCAATGAGCGACGTGTCCAGCAGGAACTGGAGAGCTTGAAGGCCACCATTCAGGAGTTGAAGGAGATGCTGGTATGTATACTACTTAATAGTAAAATATCATGTCATATTATAGATATCAACATATCCAATATTAGTACATAGCCTGAGCGTATTTGGTTGTAGACTTAGCTTTGATTAATCATACATACATATCTAATTAAAATAAACTACGGTTTTCCAAACTAGATATCCAAATGGGGTTTCGAAATAACTTGATAATGATACGAATTCGAATAATACAAAGTTCTTACACGCTTATTACACACGTTAGGTCCAGACGCGACAGGGTACATCGGCCGAGCCTCCACATGCATCTCCTTCAGCTGCGGCTCCGCAAGCCACTATATCGACTGCGGTTCCGCAGACAGCTCCTATAGCTCCACCGCCCGCTCAGACTCCCGCAGCCGCGGCTCCGCAAGCCACTACCTCTACGGTGGCTGCGCAGACCACATCGCCAGCTCCACAGCCTGCTCAGACTCCCGCACGCTCCGCATTACATGATTTATTGACCGAGGAGCAGGCGCGCCAGATTCTAGCGTTTATCAGAGGTGGAGCTAGACCGAGCGAGGGTGGCTTTTTGATTCTTATTTTTTGAAACATGTATTTATTTATATGATACATATTGTACTACATTTTGGACGATATTGATATTGGTGGTCGTACGGTGTTTATATTTATATCATATTCTGTTTTTTTGTTTCTTTTGTATATTATATGCGTGAGATGTGATTATGAATACTGCGATATATGTTGTGTGATAATTAATTTTATATTTGATCGATGTATGTGCACAGGGCGAGAAAAAAATAGGCAGCCCTTTTTTTTTTAAAAAAACTGATAATATGTACCTACGGATTAATCTGTAGGTACCAACGTTGCCCCTACGGATTAAACCGTAGGGGCAAAATATTAGGATAACTGATATTTTCCCCTGTGATCTCAGTATCAGGGGGTTGAGCTTGCCCCTACGTATATATCCGTAGGGGCCAACAAATGCCCCTACCCAGTTATCCGTAGGGGCAAAATATCAGGATTCCTGATATTTTGCCCTTATGGATATGTACCTACGCATGTATTCGTAGGGGCTATTACTTGGCCCTACGGATTCATCCGTAGGTACACGTAAACTATTTTAAAAAACCGTAAATAAAATAAATTTTTTGCCCCTACGGCCTATTCCGTAGGGCAAACGGAACCTACACAGAACTCTGTAGGGGCTAATTTTTGTCCGTAGGGGCAAGTTCAAGGCTTCGACTTGCACCTACGGCGTTTGTACCTACAGGGTATTTTCTTGTCCCTACGGCTATATCCGTAGGGGCAGTGGTTTGCCCCTACGGATAAATCCATAGGGGCAACCCTTATTTGTAGTGGTGGAAGAGTGCAATGCCTTTAAGAAATGGTGGCAAGGATACGTTGCCTATCGACAATACTTCAAACGGATGAAGCGTGAAGCTCGTCGACAACAAAGAGGCGCGGCAGACGAGCATGAAAGAACAGCTAGCAACTGTCATATGGTTGATACCATTTCGACAAAAAGGAAAACTCAAGTTCTCATATTCGGGAGCGATTCTGAGGAAGAAATAACTCCCGGCCTTCTCTTCAAAGAATCCACCTATAGAAAAGAAGAAGAGGCGAAGAAATACAAGAACATTCAGCCGCATAACCACACGCTGCCTGAGAAGAACCTCGGGCCAACAAACAAAGGTTCGAACAAAACAGACAAGGGAAAGGAAAAAGTCCCTATGGAAATTGCCCTCGATGATGGAGTCGTCAAAGAGCTCGCGGCGAAGGACCCACCTAAAAAAACAAGGTGGATTACAATATCCTGGCATACCTGAAGAAGATACCCTCACAACTGAGCATACTGGTGTTTATCGCCGAAAACAGAGACGAAACCGCGAAAGTCGTCTTGCCTGAATTTGGGGACAGATGCTATTTGGATTTATCCGTCCACCTCTCCGAAAATTACAAGTTGATTTATGGCACCGTGTTTCGGATGTTTAGACAGATGCGGCCATTGTAGCGGACTTCGTCAGATTCCCCCTCACTGTGAGGGGTTTTTTATTGTGGGGACGCTCTTCCCTGCAGACGCAAGCCCCTGCAGTTAATTACGTTACCGCGTAGCGATAACCACTTTCTCCTGCTCCAGATGTTCACTTTATGTCGTATGTGTTTGTTTTGTTTTTGGCTGCCCGTGGATTGTATATGGAGACTAATTTGTGTTGTCGCCCGTAGAGCGTGGATTAGTCCAAATTTGTATTTTCTTAGATTTGGGCTTGGTTTGATTTAAAGATCGTTAATCTCGTTTAAGATTAAGATCAACTTAAATGTTTGTTGAGAATACATAAGTCTAATTTTAGACTAAGATCTACTCAGCAGGGGTTTTGGATCATTCAGACCCAACAAAAGAGTATTTGGGCTCTATTGCTTTAGTTTAAGGACGTTAAAGTCCATAGATCACCATTTTTGGTATAAGGGTTTAGTTTAGGGATGTTGCGGTCCACAGCAAGTTTAAGAACGTTGCGTTCCATAGCTAGTTTAAGGACGTTGCGGTCCATAGATCACCAATTTTAGTGTGAGGGTTTAGTTTAAGGACGTTTCGGTCCGCAGCTAGTTTAAGGACATTACGGTCCATAGCTAGTTTAAGAACGTTGCAGTCCGTTGGGGTGTGCTCATGGGTTTGGGAGTGTACCAAAAGAGCTGTTGGTTGTCGGGACCCTCCATCTCTCTGAAAACGTTGAAGAATTACAACGACATGTATTAGAGGTATAGAGAGATGTACCTTTGAACCGAACTCCAGATTGAAAGGAGAGATCATGGTGGAATGAACATCATTTTAGATGCCATGTATTAGGAGATCATTATTCATCTTTGGAACTAAGATCGATCTGGGGGAGACCTGGGTATAGGAGGGCTCAGTTGATTGATGGTCAAAAGGTTTTTGGTATCGGGAGACTTGGCTAATTTGGGCTAAGGTTAGCCTATCATAGTGTTAAACACTAATATCTGCTCAGCGCTCACATGCTCCCACATGAGGCTCAAAAGAAATGTTAAACACTGAAAGTTGGGGTGCTCACGTGAGGCACCTGAAAGTTGGCACTGTATACTTGGGTCCAAATCCCCATATGTATATAAGTGTTAAACACTTAATCATGTGTGGGCACACGAGGCGCCCCAAAGCTGAGCACTGTCTCTTTAGATTTATTCCCTTTTCCTTTATAAGTGCTAAGCACTATTGGGGGTCGCGTGTGGGTACGTGAGGCGCCCCAAAGTTGGGAACTGTCTTTGGTTTATTCCCCTTTTTCCTCTCATGAATGCTAGATCGAGGGTCACGTGGGAACACGTGACCACCCTAGGAGGCACTTCTAGTTCTTCTTTGAAGTGCTCGCGTGTAAAACACATGACTCGATCTCAAACATTCTTTTATTGTTCGTCAGAGGCGCTCACGTGGGAAACACGTGAGGTTTCATTATAGAGTTAAACACTAATGAATCGCCAGGCTGTTCTTCCGTGGTTTTGAGGAATCAAGTTATCCTTTTGTTCTTTGCAGGGATTAAATTCTTTTTAAAGGGTTAAACCCTAGTTTCAGAGGAATTAAATTCCTATATGCTTTGTAAGAGTTAAACTCTTTTGAACTCGGTTCTTTCCCCTAGGTTTTGAATCTGCATGACAATATCTTCCTGATGAGAATTAAATTCTCAACTTGTGGAGGGATCTGCTTTTGCAGATCTTAACCAGAGGAAGAAATAAGTTCTTTAAGAAGAGTTAAACTCTTGGTTTGAGAAGTAAATTCTCTTTTTGTTTTGTGGGAGCTTTTGGAAGAGGTTCCTCTTCTTTAGAGAATTAAATTCTCTCTCTATTTTTCTTCTCCTCTCCCTCTATGTATTTTTTTCCTCCTCTCCTTGCTCCTATTTATATGAGAAGAAAAAGAATTAATTTGTTAAGGGAATCCCTCATTGAGAGATCAAGATTGATTTTATGATCTTTTAGATAAATCGGTGAATTTTATTCACCGTCGGATTTTTAATCCAAAGACTCTCTGTTTAACAGAGAAGATTTCTTATTTGTTTAAAAAGATTATGAATATCTTGTTAGTTTTAATAAGATTAGAATTTTATTCTATCATATCTTTTTAGTTTAACAAGATCGGAAATATATTTTATTAATATAGAATTTAATTCTATCATATAGATATCTCGTTAGTTTAATAAGATTTGAATTTTATTCTAACATAGAATTCTAATCAGATGAATATCTTATTAATTTAATAAGATTACGAAAATATTTTGCTATGATAGAACTTTATTCTACCAGATGATCACCGTTGGATCTTTGATCCAAAGGTCCTCTGTTTAACAGAGAAGATCTTTCTAGTTTGAGGAAGATCAGGAAAATATTTCCCAAATCGAATTTAATTCTAGAATTTGACAGGATCATTTTAAATTGGGACGCTCACATACTTTGCACGTGAGTAGTAAGACAACTCACGTGTTTGACACGTGACCCCTGGTGTGGGTTTTAGCCTGTTTATTTTCATCGCTCATATGCTTTACATATGAGCGCTCATGTGATTTACACGTGAGGCATGTTTGGCTATTAGTTGTTTTATTTGGTTTATTTTCAGCGCCCATATGCTTTGCATATGAGCGCTCACGTGTCTAGAACGTGAGGCTTGTTTGGCCATTAGTTGTTTATGTTCAGCGCTCATACACTTTGCATATGAGCGCTCACGTATTTTACACGTGAGGCCGGTTTGGCAATTAATTGTTTTTGTTCAGCGCTCATTCGCTCTGCATATGAGCGCTCATGTGTTTTATACGTGAGGCTTATTTGGCCATTAATTGTTTTATTTTCAGCGCCCATATGCTCTGCATATGAGCGACCACGTGTTTAACACGTGAGGCCAAATTTTGAGGACTCTTTCCCCTTTTTTATAAGGGAACAAGTTGCTCTTGGCCAAAAATTTTGGCGGGAACAAATGCCCCCCTCTACTTTGCCCACGTAAGTATCTACGTAGGTGAAATAGTGCAAAGTAATGCGTGACCATAGAATTGAGGGCTTAGGAGACAAGTTTAGGGTCCTTGTAGCCTAAGACTTTTCAACTTTATGAGCCATGAGTCGAGACGAATCGAGAAGTTCTCGCAAGGACGTTATCTTCTCTACGAGTCGAGATGAGTCGAGAAGTTCTCGCAAGGACACTAATTCCCTAACGAGTTGAAACGAATCAAGAATTTCTCGTAAGGACACTAATTTCCTTACGAGTCGAGACGAATCGAGTTCTCGCAAGGACACTAATTTCTTTACGGGTCGAGACGAATCGAGAAGTTCTTGCAAGGACACTAATTTCCTTACGAGTCGAAACGAATCGAGAAGTTCTCGCAAGGACACTAATTTCCTTACGAGTCAAAATGAATCGAGAAGTTCTCGCGGGAACATTATTTTCCCTACGAGTCGAGACGAATCGAGAAGTTTTCGCAAGGACACTAATTTCCCTACGAGTCGAAACGAATCGAGAAGTTCTCGTAAGGACACTAATTTCCTTAGGAGTCGAAATGAATCGAGAAGTTCTCGCAGGAATATTATTTTCCCTACGAGTCGAGACGAATCGAGAAGTTCCCGAAAGGACACTAATTTCCTTACAAGTCAAGACGAATCGAAAATTTCTCGCAAGGACACTAATCTCCTTACGAGTCGAAACGAATCGAGAAGTTCTCGCATGAACATTATTTTTCCCTACGAGTCGAGACGAATCGAGAAGTTCTCGCAAGGACACTAATTTCCTTACGAGTCGAGACGAATCGAGAATTTCTCGCAAGGACACTAATTTCCTTACGAGTCGAAACAAATCGAGAAGTTCTCACAGGAACATTATTTTCCCTACGAGTCGAGAAGTTCTCGCAAGGACACTAATTTCCTTACGAGTCAAAACGAATCGAGAAGTTCTCGCAAGGACACTAATTTCCTTACGAGTCGAAACGAATCGAGAAGTTCTCGCAGGAACATTATTTTCCCTACGAGTCGAGACGAATCGAGAAGTTCTCACAAGGACACTAATTTCCTTACGAGTCAAAATGAATCGAGAAGTTATTGCAAGGACACCAATTTCCTTACGAGTCGAAACGAATCGAGGAGTTCTCGCAGGAACATTATTTTCCCTACGAGTCGAGACGAATCGAGAAGTTCTCGCAAGGGTGTTCTAATGTCACAGTTAACTCCTGCTAATAGAAGTCCGTTAGGGTCTGTGGTACTGGGGTTTTTTACCCGTCGCACCATCGCATTGGCCGATATATTCCCCGATATGCAATCTTGCTATTCGGGTAGCCCCGCGACTGTCGTGTCTCTGATCCCTTCGGGGGCTGGACAAGACGTCTTCAAGCAATCTTCCAGGTGATATTACCGTTGAAAGAGCAAGAATTAGGGATATTCCATGTCGCTTTTTACTTGAGCTTAGGCTCGGTTTGGGAGCCCCGATGAGTCATGACCACTCCATACTAGAGTATGATGATCTCCGATGGTCTTTCAAGTCTCATTTGAGTTGCCGTCAAGACCCTGAAGCTAGGAATCTTCCTTTGCTTCATTTGTTGACATTGTGTCTGCAATATTACGACGAATGTCGAGGTTGTCTCTAGGTTGTCTGTGAACCATCGAGATTTGGAACTAGGGGACTTTGCCATAGCTCCGAGGTAGTCTCTAGGCTGTCTGTGAACCATCGGGATTTGAAACTAGGGGACTTTTCCATGGCTCCGAAATAGTCTCTAGGCTGTCTGTGAACCGTCGAGATTTGGAACTAGGGGACTTTGCCGTGGCTCCGTTTTGCTGACGTCAAATCTGCTTCTGGTTGGAACAAGAAGGAACGCCGTTGTTGATTTCTAGGCTGTAGATGTAGACATCGAGATCTAACTTCCCTTTGACGAAGCTTGGTGGGACAATGTGGTTCCCTTTTCGTTTGTGCCCATGGATTGTATACATGGGTCGATGTGATCTCACCTGCTGGGCAAAATTTTCATTTCATTTTTTATTTCTTTCCGCAATGCTCTATCATTTCAGCTTTTTATATCGCGGAAGTCGCGATTGCCCAATCATTTCGGCTATTTTTCGCGGTGCCCAATCATTTTGGCTATTTTTCTTTTCTTTACTCGCTGCTTTTTATTGCGAATTGCCCAATCATTTCGGCTATTTTTATACGCATATATTTTACTCGCTGATTTTTGTTGCAAGTTGCCCTATCATTTTGGCTATTTCATATGCTTTTTTGGCCCGCTAATTTTTTGCTGCGAGTATGGAACTTAAGATCTGACACCAATTTTGGCATCAGCATCACTGCGACTAGAATATTGCCAGGAGTGAATTATCATTTGCCGTGAAAGGACTTGAAATTTGATACCGATTTAGGCATTAGTATCGCTACAACTGGGATATTGCCAGGAGCGAATCATCATTTTCCTTGGTCGGTTTGAACAACGGTAGCTTAGCAAACAGGGTTAGGATCCTGTTGACTAAGGCTTTTCGACTTTACGAGCCGTAAGGGTCTTTTAAAAGTGTTTCTCCCTACAAGTCGTGAGGATCTCGTAGGTGTGTTTTCTCCTTAAGAGTCATGAGGATTACTAAGTTTGTATTCCCTTATAAGTCGTAAGGATCTTACAAGAGTGTTTTCTCCTTATAAGTCGAGAGGACTTACAAGTGTCGTTCGCCAAATGGGGAAATTTCACGCCATTGGTGGAACTTGGTGAGGGAACGTTTATTTGTGCCTGTGGATTGTATACAGGGGTCAATATTGAACTGCTTGTTAGGCAAACTGGGGGATGTGATGGCTTAAGAACATGTTCAGATCCCTGTCACTTAAGGCTTTCGAATCCTATGAGCCGTGAGGGTCTCGCAGGAGGAATTCTCCTCACGAGTCGTGAGGATCTCGTAAATGCAATTTCTCCTTAGGAATCGTGGGGATCTCTAAGTGTGTTGCTCCCTTGTGAGTTGTAAGGATCCCATGCAGATATTTTCTCCTCACAAGGTCGAGAGGACCTTGCAGATGTCTTTATATTAACGAGATTGCGCCCTTTCGGGTTTTCTTAAACTCGCCGGCAGTCCTGCTGTTTTTACTCACGGCGCCTTTTTGGGTTTTCATCCGTGCCCATTTCGCTTGTGAACGTGCCTTTTTTTCTTCTTTTTAGCGAGGAAACTCTCAAGAATAGTTTCGCCGCATGTGATCCATCTGTTTACTGGTGGGATTTGAGTTGCGGTCCTCACCGCTGGGACTTGTGGACTTGCATTCCACTATTGCCGTATTTTAGACGACGTTGTTAGTTTAGGGATATTTTGGTCTTTTATTAGTTTAAGGACGTCTCGGTCCAATATTAGTTTAAGGACATCTCGGTCCACAGCTAGTTTAAGGACATTGCAGTCCGTTGTTAGTTTAAGGGCGTTACGGTCTATAGCTAGTTTAAGGACATTACGGTCCATAGCTAGTTTAAGGACGTTGCGGTCCGCTGGGATTTTGAGGCGAGATTTCGCCGGATACTACTTATAGAGTTTGGACTCGGGATGATAGCAAGCGGACATAGGTGTCGTCATCTATAATTAACCTGGGCCGTGACTCATCAGGTGTAGTATTTTTTCAGGAATCGGCCGTTTATTGGCCGGAAGGGTCTTTCGCCATGCATATCCACGAGCAAATAGTCCCCACCCTGGTAGACCTTATCTATGATATACGGGCCTTCATAGTTTGGCTCGAATTTCCCTCGTTTAGCACGGTTGGGGATCATAGGTCTTTTTACAACTAACTCGAGTTCACCTTGGTGGAATGTTCTCGGCCTAGTCAATCTCTTGTATGAGCGCGTCATCCTTGCTTTGTAAGCCTCCAGGTTTTGCTGCGCCATGAGACGAATTTCATCGAGGGCATCAAGCTCCTCAAGCCGAAGATGGGCATTTTCTTCATCCGCCAGTTCGTACCGAACCGCCGCTAGTAGAGAGGGTAGCTCTATCTTCAAGAGAAGTACCACTTCCGTACCGAATACTAACGCAAATGGCGTTGTGTTCATGGCCGTCTTGAACGTAGTCCGATAGGCCCAGAAAGCTTCATGCAATCTCTTGTGCCAGTTATTTTTATTTCAGGACACCGTTTTCTTTATGATCTTTGTCAAGGTCTTGTTGAAAGCCTCGGCTAGACCGTTAGCTCGGGGATTATAAACTGAAGAATATCTGCAATCTATTTTATGCTGTTGTGCGAAGCGGCTGATCTTATGGCTTCTGTAGGCTGGCCCGTTATTAGAGATAATCCATCGCGGAGTGCTGAACCGGTAGAGGACGTGTGTTTTGAAGAAATGGAGGATGTTCTCCGTCTTCAATTCTCTTAACGGTATTGCTTCTGCCCACTTGGAGAAGTAATCGCTCGTTGCTAATATGAACTGAACTTGGATGATGCTGGCTCGATGGGCCCGATTATATCGGTTCCCCACATTTCGAATGGACGGCTAGCCAATGTTGGGTGTAGGCGATTTGGATGCTGGTGGATGAAGTCCCCGTGAATTTGGTACGAGTGACACTTCTTCGCATATTTGAGGCAGTCCTGAATCATCGTGGGCCAGTAATAGCCCATTCTCTTAATCTTCAACTTCATCTTGGTCCCAGCCTGATGAGAACCGTAGAGTCCGTCGTGAGTTTCTTAGACGACTCTCTTTGCTTATTCTGACCTCAGACACCTTAACCACAAACAATCGAACGATCTCTTATATAGAGTATCATTGACGAAGGCGAAAGACAGAGCTCGCTTCATGAGCTGATGTCTCGATTATGCATTATTAGGCGTTCGATGGGATTTGAAGTAGTCTATGAAGACTTCTCTCCAATCCTCATCTTTTTCTTCATCCTCTACTTGGAAAGCCGCTTGTTTGTTTGCTTCGCCTCCTTTAAACGTCTTTGGAGATATCTCTGCTGGCGTGAGAATCCGGCTGCTTTGCACAATGATCCTTACATCATCGAGATTTTCGTCGGCCAGTTCTTTAGCGAGCTTGGCTAACGCATCCGCCTTGCTATTTTCCGCACGCAGTATGCTTTCCAGGATGTAGGAGGGGATTTGAGATAGAAATTGCTGCACACTTTTTCCATATTCTACCAGCTCTGGCTTACACGTCTGATAGTTGCCATTTACTTGGCTAACGACCAGCTGGGAGTCTCCATATATGAGGAGGTTCTCGATTCCCATATCAATGGCGATCTCGAGACCTGCTATCAAAGCTTCATATTCTGCTTCGTTGTTTGTTCTTGGCTCTGTTAAGGAAAGGGAAAATCGCATTATCCCTCCTTGTGGAGTCACAAAGATAAGGCCTACTCCAGCTTTGATTATGGGGGTGCTTTTCTTCCACCTTTTCATAGACGATGCCCCATCGAAATAAAGTTCCCATCGGGTATCACTCCCTTCTTTCTCCCCGTCGATTGTGTCAAACGTGTGTTCGTCTGGAAATTCGCAGTTTAAGGGAGAGTCGGCGGGTATCAGATGCTCAGCGAGAAAGTCAGCGATGGCCTGGCCTTTTATTGCTTTGAGGGGTCGATATACTATTGAGAACTCCATCAAGAGAAAGGTCCATTTGGAAAGCCTTCCTGTTAATATGGCTCTTGAAATTAAATATTTGAGAGGATCCACCTTTGATATGAGATGAACCTCAGGTGCCAAGGCATAATCTCGGAGCTTCGTTACCACGAAAATCAGTGCCAGGCAATGCTTCTCAATGGGGGAGTAATTGTTTTCTGCCCCCAGGAGAACTCGACTCAAATAGTAGAGAGCTCTCTCCTTCCCTTGGTCGTTCTCTTGTGCCCATAGCGTGCCTAAAGAACCTTCAAGGGCTGTTGTGTACAGGATGAGGGGCTTTCCCTTGACTGGAGCGGTCAGTACCAGCGGGTTCAGCAGATATTGCTTGATTTCGTCCAGTGCGCTTTAACATTTGCGATCCCAGACGAACGGGGTCCCCTTCTTCACTAGATGGTTGTAAGGAAGGCATTTGCCGGAAAGATTGACTTGGAGTTTTACACCTATTTAGGAATCTGTATCGCTACAACTGGGATATTGCCAGGAGCGACTCATCATTTACCCCTGTCGATTTGGACAAAGGTGGCTTAGTAGACAGGGTTAGGATCCGGTCGACTAAGACTTTTGACTTTACGAGCTGTAAGGGTCTCACAAAGGGTTTTTTCCCTACGAGTCATGAGGATCTCGTAGGCGTATTTTCTTCTTAAGAATCATAGGGATTCCT
This sequence comes from Agapanthus africanus, assembly GCA_030015575.1. NCBI lineage: Eukaryota > Viridiplantae > Streptophyta > Magnoliopsida > Asparagales > Amaryllidaceae > Agapanthus > Agapanthus africanus. Next base: position 41,391,195 of record CM057341.1, read on the forward strand.
AAGTGATGTCTTCTATTGTAAGTCGTAAGGATCTTCTAAGAGTGTTTTCTCCTTATAAGTCAAGAGGACCTACAAGTGTTATTCATCATATGGGGAAATTTCTTGCCATTTGTAGAGCTTGGCAAAGAAATATTTATTTGTTTCCCTGGATTGTATACAAGGGTCAATATGGACCGTCTGTAGGGCAATTTGGGGGATATGACGGCTTAAGAACAGGTCCAGATCCCTATAACTTAAGGCTTTTGAATCCTATGAGCCGTAAGGGTCTCACAGGGTGATTCTCCTTATGAGTTGTGAGGAGCTCATAAGTGTATTTATTTTAATGAGGTTTCTCCCTTCCGGGTTTTCACAAGCTCGCTGGCAGTCCTGCTGTTTTTACACACTATGCCCTTTCGGGTTTTCATCCATGCCCATTTTGCGTGTGGACTTACTGTTTTTTTCTTTTTTTCATTTTTTTTGAGTGGGGCATTCCACTAGATTGTAAGACCTATTTGTAGGCCCCTTAATATCCTTCCTGTCTTTTGAGAAAAAGGACCATTCTATATAGAGATTCTTCCGCCAGTGAGGTATATGCCCCCTGTGTATATCTCGAGGGGAACGAGTACCCACGCCGTCACTATTTTGGCGACAGGTTGCTTCAGAGCCATTTATTTTTGTTGAGCGTAGGCGACAAATGCCATCTTGCCTCCGCTTTTCACACGTCATCATCGGATGAGAAAGCGGCTTGACCCATTTGATCCAATTGAGCCATTTTATCCATGAGTTCTTGGAAGGTCGTCGGCTTGAAGAGGGCCATATACGAGGACTCCTTTGAATTTGGGTAAAGGATGGCTATGAGCATTACCATGGCTGCAACTTCATCGATGCGTTGCTTGTATTTGACCAGAGATTTCGCCATCGGGTAACATATTGAACCCAAGTCTCATTCGGTCTAACCCTTTTGTTGACCAGCGCCGTCACGGTAGTATGTTCGTTCTTATTAGCGAATCCTTGACAGAAGAGCATATCCATTTCGTTAAAGATCTTTCATTTGGGAGATTCACATACCATACGAAGGCGATGCCCGCCAGACCGCTGACGAACTGTCGGAGGAGTAGTATATCATTCTCTCCAGTGTTACCGCACATGGATTTAAATCGCGCGATATGCTGGTGAGGATTCCCGGTTCCTTTGTATATGTGGAGTCGGAAGTATGTATTCTGACGAGTACTGTATTTGATCGTAGCACGTCAGATACGGTCGATCGGTCTTGATTGGTCTATTTGCGGCTTCACTGGCGTAGTGAGCTTTGATTTGCTGAGCGATATATATGTCCAGCTTTTCTTTAGGAATCATTTCCTCCTCAGCCATTGATAAGGTTTGCAGAGGATTTGAAATATCACCCTTGTCTTTAAGACCAACTACCTGCAGTTCATCTGCCAGTGGTTCCGATTGAACCATCATTCCAGCCATATTCTGAATCAGAAGGGCCATCTGGTTTATTTGAGTGGACATTTCTGCAGCTTCTGCATCTCTCTTTTTCAGAGTGCGCATTAGGAAATAAATATCCGACTCCTTCTCTATTCTTTATTCGGGTGCGTCCTCGGGATTTTCCTTAGGCGATGGATTACCGTTTTCTGCCGCCTGAGCGAGCATCTCCTGCAGCTTTTCACGTTGCAGTTGAACCTTTGTCAGGGACCGAGTTTGAGGTCAGTGACTAGTAGAAGATCGAACTTCGTCTTTGGATTTCACCATATATATTGTATAAACTATCATGCCCCAAGACTTGGGGTGTTTGGAGTTTTGACCTTTGGAGTTTATCTCGGGCACTTGAGCTTTAATAGGACTCTTTTTTTTTGTGAGAAGCCGCTTTGGTTTTTTGGGAGGAACCGTTGTATCAGGATTCGTCTTGGGATGAGTCCCCTTATATTTGGAAGAGGATTTGTCAGAATTTGGCTGACATCTAGGAGAAGAGCCGCGGTTGACGACAGAGACCTTCACCTACTTCCACACCTTATATATAGATGAGGAAAGTTGTTTTAGGGAGCGAACTGGTTTCTACTCTCGTGGGATCTCCATGGGCTGCGGAGATTTCTTCAATATTGCGGTAGGAGAATTTTGTCTGACCCTTCGCAACAGTTTGAAGCTGTTCCCAGTTAAAACAACAACATTCACCACTGGGGTTGAAACACGACCATACAGAGAACTGCCCCCAGCTCATTTTGTATGATGCCGATATCTACGTCGACCATTTCTTACGGCCGGGATTTGATTAGCCACAGGATTTTGCCGAGCTTGCCCCCTGTTTCCTTTGAGATCTTGAATATTCTTCCCCTGCATCGACCTTGGTCCTTGGCAGGTGCTAGTTGTTTGAGGATTGATTCTGTCGGCAAAACTGCAGCTTAGGGAACCAGCATGTGGAAGACAGACTTCCTATGGGCTTCCTTCATCGACGTTGAGGCACCGAGGGTGGGAGGTGGGAGTATCGACCCAAAGAGAATCCCGTTGATTTCTTGAAGAGTCAGATTGCAGAGATTGAGGATGCAAGTGGCCCATACTTGACTCCACCGGATATGACAGAGCCTGAGTTGCTAGGGTGGGAGCAAACGAAATTCTTCAAAGAGACGAAACGCCGGCTTCAGTATCCCATCACCCAAGGGCAACCACAAACAAATATACTGCGATTATTTGATCGCAGAAAAACACGACACATGAAGTTTGAAATGGAAAGAGGAAAAGGTCTCACCGGGCGTACCAGAATCTGTTTACTGGCGAAAACAGAGACGGAACCGTGTTGGTCATCTTGCCTGAATTTGGGAGCAGATGCTATTTGTATTTATCCGTCTACCTCTCCGAAAATGCCAAGTTGATTTAAGGCACCGTGTTTCGGAGGTTTAGAAGGATGCGGCCTGTTGGGGTAAAAATTTACACACTGGTTGACCGAGTCAAAGTCAAGGTCAACCCCCAAGCCAGGTGGGCCCAGGCCCAGGTCAAGCGGGCCCATGCCCAAGTCGAGCCCGCGACCAGCCTCCTCCATGCCAAAATATAGATCATGTAATAAATAATTTGTTATGTAATTTTTTATGCATAAATGTATGCGAAATGGGCATAAAGCCAAATTTTTGTAAGCACATGACTTATATGCAAAAAGAAATGGCACAAAAGCCATGGGATGGCTAAAATGCCATTTTTGTAAAGCCCAAGGGGCTATATGTAAAGTGTATAGCCTATAAAGGCAAAGATAATGAAAATATCTCACAACTTTTTCTCTCTCCAAAGAAAAATCTAGATCTATGATCTTCTCCTTCCTCAAGGTTCTAAACCTTCATCTTTTTTTTAATTAAATCAAGAGTTTTACTCTTCCTTTTCCAAAACTAAATAGTTTTTCACCACAAAACCCACAAAGTGAAACTCAGATCTGCCATCAGATCTCAGAAAGGAGAGATTTTTAGAATATCATATTTCTTGATCTTCAAGATCAGGCCAACAAAGGAAGAAGAAAGAGACCCATCTCCAGAAACCCCACTTTGGGGAAGAACTAGGGCTCAAGGGGAGAAGCCCTTCATCAGCTTCAAAACATCTTAGGAGTTTAACTCCTCATATATATATATATATATATATATATATATATATATATATAAGTGCTCCTTTCTGGAAGTACAACTCCCATTGCAGGGACCAAGTCCCTTTTTCTGCTCGAGCGCCCACGTGCTGACACGTGGTGCACTAGCACTCTTGCGCCCAGAGCGCTAGCGCTCGAGCACCCACGTGCTGACACGTAGCGCGCTAGCGCACAAAGCGCTAGCGCTCGAGCGCCCACGTGCTGACACGTGGCGAGCGCTAACGCTCTTGCGCTCAAAGCACTAGCGCTTTTGCGCTCAGAGCGCTAGCGCCCAAAGTGCTAGCGCCCGAGCGCCCACGTGTTGACACGTGGCGCGCTAGCGCTCAAAGCGCTAGCGCTCTTGCGCCCAGAGCGCTAGCGCCCAAAGCGCTAGCGTTCGAGCGCCCACGTGCTGGCACGTGGCGCGCTAGCGCTCAGTGCGCTAGCGCTCTTGCGCTCAGAGTGCTAGTGCCCAAAGCGCTACACGTGGCGCGCTAGCGCTCAGTGCGCTAGCGCTCTTGCGCTCAGAGCGCTAGCGCTCTTGCGCCTAAAGCGCTAGCACCCGAGCGTCCACGTGCTGACACGTGGCGCGCTAGCGCTCAATGCGCTAGCGCTCTTGCGCGCAGTGCGCTAGCGCCCACGTGCTGACACGTGGCATGCTAGTGCTCAGTGCGCTAGTGCCCACGTGCTGACACGTGGCGCGCTAGGGCTCAAAGCGCTGGCGCTGGCCCCACGCATCCTTTGGATGCCTTTCCCCCCATTTTTTTTATATATATACATACATACATACATATATATATATATATATATATGTATACATATGTACACACACACATACTCCACGATACTGTCCCTGTTAGAAAAAAATTTCTAACGGGGCGCTGCCCCTCACCACGCAAGTGGGCTGCTAGCCCCCTTGACCCCCAGCCCGCTATCCGGGTAGCGGAGCCCCCGTAAAAACTCTGCGGGGCCCCCGATATATCCAAAACCCCTTCAAAACACAACACTACACATTGAGTTCGCATGACCAGTTTAACCGGTCAATCGGAGGTTCCCTCGCTCCAAAGGCGAGGGGTAATTAATGGCAGCTTAGTCCGCGGCTACCGGAGATTCGGATCCCCACAATTATTAAACCCCGGCCTATCCTATGCAGGGGGAATCTGTAATGCGCCTGACAAGCGCATGCATATTCCCATCTCAATGGGGTGACGAAAAACACCCTACACGGCCATTGTAGCGGACTTCGTCAGATTCCCCCTCACTGTGAGGGGATTTTGATTGTGGGGACGCTCTTCCCTACAGGCGCAAGCCCCTGCAGTTAATTACGTTACCGCATAGCGATAACCACTTTCTCCTGCTCCAGATGTTCACTTCATGTCGTGTGTGTTTGTTTTGTTTTTGGCTGTCCATGGTTGTATATGGAGACTAATTTGTGTTGTCGCCCGTAGGGCGTGGATTAGTCCAAATCCGTATTTTCTTAGATTTGGATTTGATTTGATTTAAGAATCGTTAATCACGTTTAAGATTAAGATCAACTTAAATATTTGTTGAGGATACGTTAGTCTAATTTTAGACTAAGATCTACTCAGCAGGGGTTTTGGATCATTCAGACCCAACAAAAGAACATTTGGGCTCTATTGCTTTAGTTTAAAAACGTTATGGTCCATAGATCACCATTTTTGGTATGAGGGTTTAGTTTAGGAACATTGCGGTCCACAGCTAGTCTAAGAATGTTGCGGTCCATAGCTAGTTTAAGGACGTTGCGGTCCATAGATCACCATTTTTGGACTAAGATCTACTCAGCAGGGGTTTTGGATCATTCAGACCCAACAAAAGAGCATTTGGGCTCTACTGCTTTAGTTTAAAGACGTTACGGTCCATAGATCACCATTTTTGGTATGAGGGTTTGGTTTAGAAACGTTGCGGTCCACAGCTAGTCTAAGAATGTTGCGGTCCATAGCTAGTTTAAGGACGTTGCGGTCCATAGATCACCATTTTTGGTGTGAGGGTTTAGTTTAAGGACGTTTCGGTCCACAGCTAGTTTAAGGACATTACGGTCTATATCTAGTTTAAGGACGTTGCGGTCCATTGGGGTATGCTCATAAGTTTGCGAGTGTACCAAAAGAGCTGTTGGTTTTCGGGACCCTCCATCTCTATAAAGACGTTGAAGAATTACAACATGTATCAGAGCTATGGAGAGATGTACCCTTGAACCGAACTCCAGATTGAAGGGAGAGATCATGGTGGAATGAACATCATTTTAGATGCCATGTATTAGGAGATCATTAATCATCTTTAGAACTAAGATCGATCTGGGGGAGACCTGAGTATAGGAGGGCTCGGTTGATTGATGGTCAAAAGGTTTTTGGCCTCGGGAGACTTGGCTAATTTGGGCTAAGGTTAGCCTCTCATAGTGTTAAACACTAATATCTGCTCGGCACTAATGTGCTCCCACGTGAGGCTCAAAAGCAGTGTTAAATACTGAAATTTGGGGTGCTCACGTGAGGCACCTGAAAGTTGGCACTGTATACTTAGGTCCAAATCCCTATCTATATATAAGTGTTAAACACTTAATCACGTGTGGGCACGTGAGGCACCCCAAAGCTGGGCACTATCTCTTTAGGTTTATTCCCTCTTCCTTTATAAGTGCTAAGCACTATTGGGGGTCACGTGTGGGCACGGGAGGCGCCCCAAAGTTGGGAACTGTCTTTGGTTTATTCCCCCTTTTCCTCTCATGAGTGCTAGTTTGAAGGTCACGTGGGAACACATGACTGCCCTAGGAGGCAATTCTAGTTCTTCTTTTAAGTGCTCACGTGTAAAACACGAGACTCGATCTCAACCATTCTTTTATTGTTTGTCAGAGGCGCTCACGTAGGAAACACGTGAGGTTTCATTATAGAGTTAAACACTAATAAATCACCAGGCTGTTCTTCCATGGTTCTGAGGAATCAAGTTCTCCTTTTGTTCTTTGCGAGGATTAAATTCTTTTTAAAGGGTTAAACCCTAGTTTCAGAGAAATTAAATTCCCATACGCTTTGTAAGAGTTAAACTCTTTTGAACTCGGCTTCAAAACATTTTAGGAGTTTAACTCCTCATATACACACACACACACACACACACACACACACACACAGAGAGAATAATAAGTATATATATATACACACACACACAGAGAGAGAGAGAGAGAATAATAAGTGCTCCTTTCTGGGAGTATAACTCCCATTGCAGGGACCAAGTCCCTTTTGTTGCTCGAGCGCCCACGTGCTGACACGTGGTGCGCTAGCGTTCTTGCGCCCAGAGTGCTAGCGCTCGAGCACCCACGTGCTGACACGTGGCGCGCTAGCGCTCATAGCGCTAGCGCGCTTGCGCTCAGAGCGCTAGCACCCAAAGCGCTAGCTCTCGAGCGCCTACGTGTTGACACGTGGCGCGCTAGCTCTCAAAGCGCTAGCGCTCTTGCGCTCAGAGTGCTAGCGCCCAAAGCGCTAGCGCTCGAGCGCCCACGTGTTGATACGTGGCGCCCTAGAGCTCTTGCGCTCAGAGCGCTAGCGCCCAAAGCGCTAGCGCCCGAGCGCCCTTATGCTGACACATGGCGCACTAGCGCTCAGTGCACTAGCACTCTTGCGCTCAGAGTGCTAGCGCCCGAGCGTCCACGTGCTGACACGTGGCGCGCTAGCGCTCTTGCGCTCAGTGCGCTAGCGCCCTAGCGCCCACGTGCTGACACGTGGCGCTCTAGCTCTCAGTGCACTAGCGCCCACGTGCTGACACGTGGCGCGCTAGCGCTCTTGCGCTCAAAGCACTGGCGCTGGCCCCACACATCCTTTGGATGCCTTTTCCACACTTTTTTATTTATATATACATATATATAAATACATATGTATACATATGTACACACACATACTCCACGACACTGTCCCTGTTAGAAAAAAATTTCTAACGGGGCGCTACCCCGCACCCCGCAAGTGGGCTGCTAGCCCCCTTGACCCCCAGCCCGCTATCCGGGTAGCGGGACCCCCATAAAAACTATGCGGGGCCCCTGATATATCCAAAACCCCTTCAAAATACAACACTGCACATTGAGTTCGCATGACCGGTTTAACCTGTCAATCGGAGGTTCCCTCGCTCCAAAGGCGAGGCGTAATTAACGGCAGCTTAGTCCGCGGCTGCCGGAGATTCGGATCCCCACAATCATTAAACCCCGGCCTACCCTAGGCAGGGGGGATCTGTAATGTGCCTGACAAGTGCGCGCGTATTCCCATCTCAATAGGGTGACGAAAAACACCCTACAGATTCTGGCATGCCTGGTGGGACCAATCTTTCCTCCCATATTTCGGGTTAAGCTTTCATGCGAACTCAATTAATATGCATATCAATTGCCTGTACTAAAATCATGTTTTTTTGCAGGTTAACGTTCTCCAATTGAAATCTTCGAACGCAGTAAAGATGTCTCCAAGGATTAGCTCAGCTCTCGACACAGCTCCCATCTCCTACACGATGAAGATGGACGCCAGGACGGTCCTCCCGGCCAGTCTTGGGCGACAATGGGAAGAGCTGCCGCTACCATTTGTCTCTATTCTGTTCATGTCAGCTAACGCCATCCCAGCTCCTCAAGCCCCGGTGACAGACAAACCGGTCTCGAAAGGCAAGAGGCCAAATGTGGTTGTCTCGAAGGCGCCCCAACTCAAACGCAAGTCGGTGTTTGAACGACTCTCCTTGGCCCCAGCTGGGGGAAAGGACATCAACACTGACATGGCAACAAGGCATCTCGAGCAAGCTCCAGCGGTGCCCCTGACAACTGCCCGATCGGGTGTCTTCTCTAAGCTCCCCGCTAATCGACTCACGGTGGCTTCCCAGGAAACAGATGCCCGCCAAGCCCTTAAAATTGAGAAGTTAAGGCAGAAAAGGCTCAGATATAGAGCCAACCAAAGGGCTAGGGCTCCTGGTAGGCTGAACCTCATGAGGTTCGAAGAACAGGGTTACCCCACCGAAGATGAGAAAATGGCTGGATATGTGGTCCACACTGTCTACACGGTGGGCACGCGCAGTAAGAGCAAAGACAGGGCTACCACATCTTAAATCCAATCTGGCTTGAATGTGGTTGCCGCTTCCCAAGAACAGCCGCCTCTGCGGGGTGATGAAAACCCTCTAGATGAGGATGATAGGCAGAAAGACCCTTCGGTCCATGAGGAGTCGGGCTCGGAAAGCGAAGATGAGCCAATCTTCCATCCCAAGAATGCAGAGCAGCAACTTCTCAAAGAGCTCCGAAAACAGCTCAGAAGCAAAGACAAGGAGATGGCCAAGCTCTACTCAAAAATTGACGACTTGACAATCATCGTCTTACAGCTCACGGACTAACTTGCCTCCCAGCCACCCAATCAAGCGTAGGGTTCTGCCTATGAACCGAGAAACGGTGTCCCGAGACAGCCGACGCCTATTCCCCCTGTTAGTTATATGTATGCCCTAGAGGCCATTACTGTACATTGGATGTATATTGTAGTGGATGCTGGGACATATATAGGGAGGACTTTCTTGCTCGACATGATAGTATGCTATCTGGTTGAACTTTACCTTAACGTGTATACTGGGTGTCTCTCTGTTACATGTTGGTAAAGCCCCTAGGATGTGTACTTGACTACCTGGACTATGATGCGGATCATACTAGTAGGGACATGGTAGTCCATAAGTACATCCTTCAAGGTCCCTAGTCGTGGGTGTATCGAGACGGGGCATCGATATACCAGAGTAGACTAGCGTATACCTTCTCGACCCATACAGATAGGCGATGGATGATCCCATATCCATTGGTGTTTGACATCAGAGATGATATACGGGTGCTCAGTAGAGATTGGGTACACTGGACGGACTCGCCGAGAACTCCCAGATGGTATTATACCTCACGTCAGATGGCAGTTCTCTGGTGACACTGGTACAGAGTAGTCTGTTGACCCGAGATCGTCATAGAGTCTTGTGTGGTTCCCACTGTGCTTTGATTTCCATCTTACTACGTCCAAGAGGGCGTGCAAAATGGTGGTTTTTGGGTACAGTCCCGAGTCACATGGAGGCAATGAGCGATAGGAGGGGATTCGTCTCTCCCGGTATAGGGAGTTGATGTTGTGCTGTGTTCGATTGGCTATAACAGGAAATCCCTGGCCAGGGTTGCTGAGATTTACTGGTAAGTGTTACCAGTAGTTTCTCGAAGTGTTATAGACTTCATATCGACCCGACTTATCGAGCTATTGGGGTCTGACGTTAACCACCCCTAGGCGAGATATGCGACATATCAGACGATCAGACCGGACTGTACGGTAGTGTTACTGGTTGGATTCACTGGAGTGTGAGCGGGCTTGCTCGTCGATCTTCAGATCGCTCAATACCCGGGTGGCCGTTACGTTTAGCAGACCGCTTGCGGCTTGTGGGTGCTTGATATGATCATCATCTGCTGCCGGCGTATTGACGAGTCTTTAGAGTCCTACACAGAGGTTTCCTGGCTCAAGCGAAACGAAATAGGAGCGCATATGAGATATGTGCAGGACCGAGAATAATGCGTGTATGTGATGCCGTATTTCATTCTCGCGATCAATGTGTCGAATGGTTGTATGCGATATAACCTAGTTATCGATTCAAGCGTTGATTCGATAAGCCGATACATTATATACTAGTCGGTTGTGTGCGACATGACCGGATCATTAAATCAAGTGTTGATTTAATGATTTAATGCATAATTATATATTTGATATATTACTTTGCATTAACTAGTATCGGTTCACTTTAATTGGATTTTCTCGCTTGGATGTGCACATTGTATATTCGATATAGTTTTGTGCACATGATTGTGTCATGTTTGATGATACATGTTAACTTGGATTTGTGTAAAGATTAAACCATGGTTGTGAGAGTGGTTAGGGTTTTGTTTATTCACTTATTATCTTTTTATTCATTTATTCATTCATTTTTGAAAAATGATAAGCATAATGCAAAGTGGTGGCTTTCTTTGTATTCTTGTTGAAGCTTCTTGAAGACTTTGACCAAGTGACCATTTTGTCTCATGCTTAACCCTAACCACTACACCTAACCATGGTCCTCTCTCTACACTTAACCATGGTGTGATTATGATAAGAATAGATTTTATTTTCTATTATTATTATTATCATCATAACACTTTCTTCTTCTTCTTCCTTCAACTCAAGAAGAAAACCTAAGGTCCATCAATGGTGATTGATGATTAAGAGTGAGAAATCCAATTCTAAAGTCTACCCACTTCCTATTTCTTCATCCTCTACCTCTTGCCAAGTATTAGAGTGTGTTTCCTTCACAAGTTTCATCACTTGGTGAAGTTGGAGCTTGATCTAGCGATGCCTCGACGTAGATCATCTTCGGCATGGACATTGACGACCTAGCTCGCCATTTCTCCGATGAAGCCGACGCTAGAGCCCGGATTTTGATTTGGATAGCGGAGATGACTTCATCACGGAGCCGTGGAGGTGGAGGACCGGATCTACAAAGGTTGTACTTCCGTTCTTTTAGTTAAGTGTTAACTAGTTTACCTTTTCGCCTAGATTTCTAGCCAACGATCCGTACACTAGGGTTTCTCGGCACCGTAATTTTTGAAATTGGCATGGTTGATGCCTTGTGAGACCTCACTAGAGTGCCTAGGAACCCTACAGTGGTATCAGAGCCTAGCTAGAGCCTTAGGCGAAGTCTAGACGGAATTTGAAACCCGAACGAACCCGAAACCCGATCACAAACTTGCTCTCTGTCCATTTTTTAAAATCTGGTCTTTTTCCAAATTAAAAATATGCAGAAAATCAAGCAGGGTTTTCTAAGAATTACTGTAAATTTCGTGGACCTAATTCCACTTTACCACCGCGGTTCCGCGGCATGAGCAAGGCTCATGCGGCGGATCCGCGGCCGTAAGGCCCCAGTATTTAAATTATTTTGCACAGTAATTCTTAGTTTCCAGTGCTGATTTTTCTGGGAATTTTTAATAATTTTTCAAGAGTTGAATTTTCTGCAGTTGTTTTGGGGATTCGGTGTTTCGATCGGGGTATCAAATTTTGTCTATTTGGCTTTCCGGATAATTTTTTGAATATGTTAAAAAGTTCGACCGGATATAAATACCCAATTTTTCCCCTGTCGGGAAATTTCCAAGTGTTGGATTTTTCCGTAGTTTAACGACGTTCTAAGTAGTGCAAGTAACACGATGGTCCCTCTAGAAGACAACAAACCTTAACTCGATTATGTGACCGTCTTGAACTGCCCTTTGAACCTTCGGGTTTGGGGCAGTACGGCGTGCCACATGTGAGGCGTTGGCTTGACCCTTCTACGGCTGGACCGTTGGTACTGAGGCACGAACTGAATGTTGTTAGACTTATTTCATGTGTTGATCTATATCGGGAAAACTTGGGTGTTCGATTGTTCGATCGGAAAGTTTAACATTTTCTAATTATCTGGAATGGGATACAATAATTGGAATTCACAAGAAGTTATGAGATAACTGAATGAATGTTATAAACATAGCAGTTTAGTCTCACTTGATCGGTTGCCACGGAATTTTGATGTGATCAAAAGTCCGTCGCAATCACGTAGCGTACGCGGATACTCGCCGGGTAAACTTAATAGACAGCCTCACTCCATAGCCCCGACCAAGTGACTGTAGGAGAACCCCGTCACCGAAAGCATCCGTTCGGGTGCTCGCGGTGGCGGTGTTCCGCCTTGGTGCACTTCGTCGACGGTATCGGGGGTGCGGCCGTCTACTGAAGTTTGCGACGAGCATTCGATCAGGATGTCGGGAATCCTGTTGAATTGCCCGACATGATATTGAAAAGAGTTTTCGATTTTGAGACTAAAATGCGGGGTTTATAATTGTTAGGCATATGATGTCTAAGGAATTCATTTGATTAGGCATGCGATGTCTAAAGAGGTTGCGGATTCCAACTGTTGTAGTTTTACACTTTCTTTTCTGTGACCGTAAGTGTAATATGTAATATCGCCGGTTTCGTTGCTATATGTCAACGACAATTAGGATGGACATATTTACTTACGTTGATGACATGTGATGTTATGTGTTGCTGGATATGTTATATTGGATCGTCGTGTTTGAATAGCCGGGGGTTTTTATGTGAGATGAGTGTTTTTCATTTTCATTCATGTAAAAACTTGTATGTAATATTATTTTTTTTTTTGGGGCACTTCCAGGTTGCGGAAGTTGTCACCCTTTGTATATTATTTACTTTTCCGCACTAGGATAGACCCAAGGAGGAGGGCACAAGTAACCGGGTTCTGGAGTCCAGTGGGAGACCAACTCGAGGAGTCGGGTCCGGGTCTCCTAATTCCAGAATTGGTAGGGTTGCTTGCCGCTCTCGTAGGGGTCTTGGGGTGTGGGTTTGTCTATTCATCGCGACCGTGGAATCCGTGTTTTATACTGGCTCGTATTGAAAACACGGACGTCCTAGTATATCCAATATTTCATATGATTCTTCTGCTGCGATATCTGTGATGTGATCATGTGATGTTCTTTGATGGATACAGTATATAGTATATATGATATATTATATAGGCGTTACTTATGTTTTACACCCGTACTAGCCCTGCCCCGCTCTGTCGTTAGTTACCTAACCTAACGGTGCACGAGGGGACATCGAGGCGAATGCGGATGGTATAAGTGTACGTCGTATTTATCTGTGATGTTTAGGTACTTAAATGATGGGACTTCATTAATGTGATTAATGAAATAAAAGAAACCTAAGATGTTGTAGAATCGAATTTCAAAATAAAACAGGTAGCTACAGTTCTTGCTTTGCACAGCGGTATATATGATATATCCTGCACCTTATTCGATAAGGAAAGGACCGAGATCCCTTCACCGGGAGTGACTCCTTTAGCAATAACTGGCAGATGCTACACACTCAGTTTGTCTTTTGATTGCTTTTTAGAGTTTTTGCTTTGCACAGTGATATATATGATATATCCCGCACCTCATTCGACGAGGAAAGGACCGACGATCCCTTCACCGGGAGTGACTCCTTTAGCAAAACTAGAAAAGCCTCAAAAACACTCCATTTCAAAAATTCATTTGATTCTGCAACGATATCAAGTTCATTACGCAATAGGTTTTCAGAAAAACCTGTCGTAGCCCTCCGTCATTTCAGATAAGTACTAGTTAGTATTCGTGCTGCGGTTGTTTGGCATGCGTCAAGGCGTAGTGTACGGTAGCTAACTAGTGCTTATCTGCTAGCATACGATGCGATTGGATTAGGGTATTAGTACGGCGTTGTTTGGCATGCGTCAAGGGTCGTGCGGGTGGGTTTAATTCAATCAAGAAATGTACGGGTTGAACTTGACTAGCAGACTATGGGTTGTTTGGCATGTGTCAAGGTCATAGCGAGCTAGGGGCAAAATATTATCGGGAATTTCAAGTGTTGAAATTTGCAATGAGATTGCATACCTTCTATGAGATAGTTGGATCCCGATACCCGCTGCGAGTAAGAGTTACTCCTGGGAGAGTTTTACACATTACAATTAGCCGATCAAGCAGGTGTCTAGAAAGGTGTCAACGGGGTTACGCCTCTGGGAAAACGAGGTTTACAGTAATTAGGTTCGTGCGAAAGCACGGGGGACCTCCCTCAAAGTACCGACACTGGCCTGGCTGAACGATTGGCGAACTTGTAGTGTGTAATTAATCCCGGCTAGTCTTTCCTTTTAGGGTTTGAAGGAAGATTTGATAAAAAGCAGTGGGAGCCATCCTGATTAGATAAAATAAAAACCAATCTATTCTTGACAGAGCGCACGCTGAGTGTTTTCTTCTCTCTCTCTCCAGGTAGCGACCATATCACGCCTTAATCAAGATAATAATACGGAATATTGACCGAACCCGCTTGTTATACTGAGCTGGGGAACGTTGGTCCCGCTCCAACTTATAATTGTTATAAGACAGAGCAGGAAATTGGGGATTACCAGAATTCCCGTGCCGCCCAAACGAAGAGAGTGCATGCTGATGCATCATCTTCGGGTGTGTTCATTATGTAGAACTGTTTCTCTGTATCCTCTACGTCCTGGGTATGTGATACCAGATCAGGATCCCAGATATGTAATCTGTTACATAGGGCTACAGAAAGGTAGAGAACTGAGAACGGGTGATAAGTTTCATGAGGCAGAAAACGGGGCAAGAGTTGCAGCCAGGTCTGTTGGTCACTGTCACCCTGTATTACCAATACATTGATTCTGAACGAATGTTATTAGATACCGAATCTGATATACAAAATCATATCAGTCTCTTTATTAGTAAAGAAATGATAAAATTTTGTATTGTTGGATAATGTTTTGAACATTTCCTATATCAAAGGTTGATCGGTTCAGGCACGTTATCTAAAAGTGTTGATGTTCTAAATCAAACTACAGTTCTTAGTATATGGAACACATATAAGAGAAAGAGTTCAGAAATGAACGGATCCTTCTTAAGGTATTGTAGACTAGGTCAGATCAATGTGACCCGACTAGCTGAAGTTACATGTAGATGCATATTTAAATCAGTTTGAATCTACATCTTGTGAAACTTGCCAGTCATGTCACAAAGATATAATGACACTAGCTCTGTTTATTGGAAACAGAGAAAGAGTTAGTGAACTCTTGGGATGATACATGTTGATGTATGTAGGTCCCCTGTCTACACATGCCAAGACCGGTTCTTTGTACTTCATTACATTCTCTGATAATCTCTCAAGATTCAGACATATGTTCCTGTTGAAACACAAGTCCGAACCTTTTGAGATATTCATAGAATATAAGTAAGAAGTAGAGAACCGAAATACGGGTATAAGTATTATGTCCTTTGATGCGATCGAGGAGGAGAATACATGAGCACGAAAATCATGGATTATTCTAAAGGAGAATGAGATTCTCTCTCAGCATTACTCCTCTGTATACACCATAGCACGATGGTATATCGGGGCGGAGCAATCACACCCTATATGATATGGTGTGCTCTATGATGAGTACTACTGAGTTACCTTTTCCTTAAGGGAGTTGTGCACTTAAGAAGCTGCATACCTATTGAATAGGGTTCCAATCAAATCAATTGCCTACCACTTCATATGTGATATGGTAAGGGAAGAGCCCATGTCTTAAGCTAGTTAAGATTTGGGATTATCCGGCCTATGTCTAAAAGCAAAATCCGGACAAGCTCGAGGCAAGGTCTGTTATGTAGAACTAGAAATGTTCTAGCTATACAAACTACAGCAGATGATTTGGTACAACCAGAGGATTTAGTAGATACCAACGAACCTCAGCCTCTCCGCCGATCTAGTAGGGTTCCTCACCCACCTGAGAGATACTTCGGTTTCTCTATGACAGTGGGAGCGAGGATTGCGTCATGAGATGATGACCCAACTAGCTTCGAGCTGGCCATCGAGAGTAAGACTCTGTAAGAATGGCTGGATGTTTAGCGATCTGAGATGGAATCCATGTACTCCAGCAAAGTATGGACTTTGGCTGCTATATCTGAAGGGTTAAATCCCCATCAGGAGCAAGTATATCTTGAGAAGATTACTTGGTGTACATCGAAAAGTTGAGACTTTCAAAGCTAGACTTGTTAAAAGTTTGCATCATTTACCAGGCGTGGATTATGATGAAACCTTTTTCAAGTAACCAAGCTTAAGTCCATCCCGATCCTACTTGCCATGGCTGCATACCATGACTATGATATCTGGTGGTTGGGTGTCATGACTGCTTTTCTAAATGATGTTTTAGAAGAGCGTCTATAATTACACAGCCAGAGGGCTTCGTAGACAGTGGGAGCAGCGGAAACGTGTGGAAGATGTTTTATAGGATAAAGCAGGCATCGCGGAGTTGGAACATCTGTTTTGATGGATAAGT
Source organism: Agapanthus africanus (assembly GCA_030015575.1). NCBI lineage: Eukaryota > Viridiplantae > Streptophyta > Magnoliopsida > Asparagales > Amaryllidaceae > Agapanthus > Agapanthus africanus. The sequence continues at coordinate 41,407,642 of CM057341.1, forward strand.
CAAAGAGTTTGACATCATCAAAATGGTAGATGAACCTTGTATAAACAAAAAGGTAGTAGGGAGTATGGTGATGATCCTCGTAGAGTACGTGGATGACATACTCTTGATAGGGAAGGAGTTTCCTATGCTACGCTCGATCAATCTCCGCTTATCACAATGACTCTCCACATAGGATCAAAGTGATACCTACTAAATCCTGGAATTTGGATCTATGAGATAGATCTAAATGGATGTTAGGCTTCTCACTAGTTGTAGTGAGATAGTATCAATTGATCCTGGGGAGAATCACTGGAAGGGTTCCAGGGTGATAATGACGACTGAGTGTCAGTCACAGGCATTGTCTTAACCCTCAGTAAAGGGACGGTATGTTGGAAGAGTTCCAAGCTAGATACCGTGACATACTAGACGATAAAGGCACGATACATCGCTACTTAAGATGCTACCAAAGAGGCTGTTTGGGTGTATATTGGTTCATAAGATGAACTACGTTCTTACCATTGTGTGACAATGGAGTTGTGGCTTATGCCAAGGAACGCCCGTCCCATCAGTGATCCAGACATATTCTAAGGCAGTATCACTTGATCATGGAGATGATTGATCTCCAGGGTGATCGAGGTTAGGAGAGTAGACTCAGAGGACAACACGGCAGATCCACTCACAAAGGCCTTTTCCCAGAGAGAGACTTTTATGGGATGGTTGAGTATGAGATACTACAACCACTGCTATCAGATGGCCCTAGTGCAAGTGGGAGATTGTTAGTTATATGTATGCCCTAGAGGCCATTACTGTACATTGGATGTATATTGTAGTGGATGCTGGGACATATATAGGGAGGACTTTCTTGCTCGACATGATAGTATGCTATCTGGTTGAACTTTACCTTAACGTGTATACTGGGTGTCTCTCTGTTACATGTTGGTAAAGCCCCTAGGATGTGTACTTGACTACCTGGACTATGATGCGGATCATACTAGTGGGGACATGGTAGTCCATAAGTACATCCTTCAAGGTCCCTAGTCATGGGTGTATCGAGACGGGGCATCGATATACCAGAGTAGACTAGCGTATACCTTCTCGACCCATACAGATGGGCGATGGATGATCCCATATCCATTGGTGTTTGACATCAGAGATGATATACGGGTGTTCAGTAGAGATTGGGTACACTGGACGGACTCGCCGAGAACTCCCTGATGGTATTATACCTCACGTCAGATGGCAGTTCTCTGGTGACACTGGTACAGAGTAGTCTGTTGACCCGAGATCGTCATAGAGTCTTGTGTGGTTTCCACTGTGCTTTGATTTCCATCTTACCACGTCCAAGAGGGCGTGCAAAACGGTGGTTTTTGGGTACAGTCCCGAGTCACATGGAGGCAATGAGCGATAGGAGGGGATTCGTCTCTCCCGGTATAGGGAGTTGATGTTGTGCTGTGTTCGATTGGCTATAACAGGAAATCCCTGGCCAGGGTTGCTGAGATTTACTGGTAAGTGTTACCAGTAGTTTCTCGAAGTGTTATAGACCTCATATTGACACGACTTATCGAGCTATTGGGGTCTGACGTTAACCACCCCTAGGCGAGATATGCGACATATCAGACGATCAGACCGGACTGTACGGTAGTGTTACTGGTTGGATTCACTGGAGTGTGAGCGGGCTTGCTCGTCGATCTTCAGATCGCTCAATACCCGGGTGGCCGTTACGTTTAGCAGACCGCTTGCGGCTTGTGGGTGCTTGATATGATCATCATCTGCTGCCGGCGTATTGACGAGTCTTTAGAGTCCTACACAGAGGTTTCCTGGCTCAAGCGAAACGAAATAGGAGCGCATATGAGATATGTGCAGGACCGAGAATAATGCGTGTATGTGATGCCGTATTTCATTCTCGCGATCAATGTGTCGAATGGTTGTATGCGATATAACCTAGTTATCGATTCAAGCGTTGATTCGATAAGCCGATACATTGTATACTAGTCGGTGGTGTGCGACATGACCGGATCGTTAAGTCAAGTGTTGATTTAATGATTTAATGCATAATTATATATTTGATATATTACTTTGCATTAACTAGTATCGGTTCACTTTAATTGGATTTTCTTGCTCGGATGTGCACATTGTATATTCGATATAGTTTTGTGCACATGATTGTGTCATGTTTAATGATACATGTTAACTTGGATTTGTGTAAAGATTAAACCATGGTTGTGAGAGTGGTTAGGGTTTTGTTTATTCACTTATTATCTTTTTATTCATTTATTCATTCATTTTTGAAAAATGATAAGCATAATGCAAAGTGGTGGCTTTCTTTGTATTCTTGTTGAAGCTTCTTGAAGACTTTGACCAAGTGACCATTTTGTCTAATGCTTAACCCTAACCACTACACCTAACCATGGTCCTCTCTCTACACTTAACCATGGTGTGATTATGATAAGAATAGATTTTATTTTCCATTATTATTATTATCATCATAACACTTTCTTCTTCTTCTTCCTTCAACTCAAGAAGAAAACCTAAGGTCCATCAATGGTGATTGATGATTAAGAGTGAGAAATCCAATTCTAAAGTCTACCCACTTCCTATTTCTTCATCCTCTACCTCTTGCCAAGTAGTAGAGTGTGTTTCCTTCACAAGTTTCATCACTTGGTGAAGTTGGAGCTTGATCTAGCGATGCCTCGACGTAGATCATCTTCGGCATGGACATCGACGACCTAGCTCGCCATTTCTCCGATGAAGCCGACGCTAGAGCCCGGATTTTGATTTGGACAGCGGAGATGACTTCATCACGGAGCCGTGGAGGTGGAGGACCGGATCTACAAAGGTTGTACTTCCGTTCTTTTAGTTAAGTGTTAACTAGTTTACCTTTTCGCCTAGATTTCTAGCCAACGATCCGTACACTAGGGTTTCTCAGCACCGTAATTTTTGAAATTGGCACGGTTGATGCCTTGTGAGACCTCACTAGAGTGCCTAGGAACCCTACACCCCTAAATCCAAAGGTGGGCGGACCGCATGAAAGTCAGTCGCATCCTATCTCGGGAAATGTCTTGGCTACCGATGACAGTAGCCCGCTAACTCAAGATCAAATCATGGATTTGGTTGCCAACAAAGTCAAAACATTGGTAGCCGAAGCCGAAGCGCAAAAAGATATCAGCAGCAGTGGGAAACCATACCCTGCTCAGTATGATCTGGTAGAATTTCCTAGCGGCTATGTCATCCCTAAATTCGGAAGATTCGATGGGACGGGAAATGCGAATCAGCACATCGCTCACTTTAAAGCCTCATGCGGGAATACTGGGGGCAACGATGCACTTCTCCTTCGCCAGTTCGTTAATAGCTTGACCGATGTTGCTTTCGACTGGTACGTGAGCATACCGGATGGCTCCGTTACTACTTTCGTCCAAATGGAATCTTTGTTTCGACAAAGGTTCATGAGCGTCAGCGATAAGATCACCATTGCCGAGCTCGTAAGGACCAAGCCAAAGAACAACGAAAGCAGCACGGATTTTATAACCCGATGGCGCAATCTCTCCGTCAAATGTGAACCGCCGATAGAGCAGGACCAATCTTTCAGTCTCCCGTCGGAAATCTCAACAATTGGATGGCCCCGTTTCTATGCACCGCGGGTCTCAAAACATTCCAAGAGCTGACCAGAAAAGTCCAGATGTTGGAGCGCTCAAAGCAGGAGTCATCCTCAGATTCCCAAAATAACAATAGGTCCTGGAGAAACCGAAAGGACGATAATCGCAAAGGCGGAAATCCTGACGATTCTGAATCTTTCAACACTTCAGCTAACCGAAATAAGCTAGGGATGGGCAGGCCTAGTGCCAACCAGCCTCGGAAGCCAGTGTTTAGAGAGGGAGGAGAATCTCCACTCAAAGAGAATCTAGATAAGGTCTATTCCTTCAAAAGGGACAAAATCCGTAAAGTATTCAAAGACGCCCTGAGGAACGGTCTACAACTACTAGAGTCAAAAAGACCGCAGGAAGCGAATATGACCGATGACCCCAAATACTGCCCCTATCACAGAGTGATAGGTCATGCCATTGAGGACTGCTTCGTCTTCAAAGATTGGGTCGAAAAGCAATACCAGGCAGGAGAGATAGAACTGTCTAAAGGCGTGTTAACAAACAGTCCAGCTGCGACTGCCAATTTCATACAAACGGAGATCGAAGATCTTCGTGAAACCGATTCTCTCAGACATCTGCCTTTCTCTGAAAACAATCGACCACCACGTCATTAAACTGGGGACAGTCGACCTCTAAGTCGTTAAACTGGGAATGTAAAAAAATGTAAATAAACAAAAAAAAATGTGTAAATAAAAAATAAATAAAGAAAAGCCGAAATGATGGGGCAACTCACAATAAAAATCAGCGAGTAAAAATAAAAATGAAAATAAAGCCGAAATGATGGGGGCAACCGCGAATAAATAGCCGAAATGATAGGGCAATCGCGACCTTTGCGATAAGAAAAGCTGAAATGATAGAGCAATCACGGTAAAACAAAAACAAAAACGAAAAAAAAACCAAAACAAAACAACGGCGAATGATGAGTCGCTGCTGGTACCATATTCCACTGTAGCGATGCAGACGCCAACCAAAATCCAATTTTTCAAAATTCTCCCAGTCCTACGGTTAGTCCCCAAATTGACTACCGTATACAATCCACAGGCTCAAATAATTCTCATCACCATCATGCCCCACCGTAATCACTAGTTACGCGGCCGGTCTCCGCCTTTGGAATTATGCTCCATTGAGAAGACCCACTTGATTGATGATTTTTGTTGTGTTTATCAAATGATCCCCGGCAACGGCGCCATTTGATTTTGAGATTTTTGTTGTGTCATAGAAAATTATAAAGAAATCACAACCAAAAATATTTGACCACAATCAATAACGGTGTCGGTTGTAGCGCGTTAGTAAGTACGGATCGTCCACAGGAAAAGTGTAATAGTTCGTCTTTTGAATTAGGTGAATTGAAACTTTAAGGAAAAGAAAATAAAACAATTCATGATTTGTAATTGCAATTCAAGAAAGAGAAAAATCTAGATCTAAGAAAGCATTAAAAGATAGAATCAAGAATTGATAGTTTGATGATGATTTTTCCAACCAAATATCAAGAATCGAAATGAGGCTCGTAGGAATCGATCGGATCTATAGATGTGATGTAATCTTACAATTACGTATTCTTATCCTTCGATGAATTGACACTAGATTGATGATGATCGACAAGAATTAGGGATTTCTTGTGAAACTAGGGTTTCATCTTATCCCTTGTTCTTTCGTCGATATCATTCACATTCTAGCCTCTAGTAAATTCAAAAAACAATCGTAGATCCCTAATTTCGAGCGATCACAATTAAGAAAGTATCGCAACGAAAGTAGGTCATCGATTCTTGAACTTGCTAGGGTTTACAAAGCTCGTAGGATTCAAGAATCGTATTAAGATTTGTTACATCATCTTTCTATTGATCGTCTCGACTCCTCAACGAGCGGAGTTTTACTCAAACATCACAACAAGAACAACAATTACAAATTGAGATCTAATCATGATGCAAGAATTAAAAGAAAGCAAGATAAAAGAATTTCACCTTTTATTTATATCAACAATTTCATTACATTCGCTCAAGAACTACAAGAGGAAGAACTCGATCATCGATTTGGCTTTGCTCGTCTCCTTGAGTCGCGGATCGGATTGGATCACTTGCCCGATTGAAGATCGGCTCGGCTCCTAAAAGGTTGAAGGCTTCTTGCTTGATTGGTACTCAGGATCTTGAATTTGGAGTGGAATTAGGGTTAGGGTTTCGCACAAGCCTTGTCACTAGACTTGTGGAAGAAGATGAAGAATTAACAACTAAGATTGAACTAAGATTGATTAACCTAAACCCTTAGATCTAGGTTCCTATTTATAGCCATCAAAACCCTAGATCTAGGATTTCAAATTTTAAGTTTCCGTCCAAAAGTTTGTTGAGGAAATTTGAATTTCCCTCCAAAAGTTAGTTAGAGGAGAAGCTTCTAGATGTGATTAGTTAGGAGGGAGCTTCTAGAAGAGATTAGTTAGGAGCTTAATTAGGATTAGCCTTGCTTAATGATATTTGCTGATCTGGCAGTAGCTTCGAGGTCCTTCTGGAATTTGAAGTATCATAAAGGAATGTGGGCCCAGATATACAAATTGTGCACTGAAAAATATGCGCTGATGTGTCCAAACCGCGGCGGAATCGCGGCGCAAGCCGGCTCCCGCAGCGGTTCCGCGGCGCTTTGGTGGCTTCATGGCTTATGCTTTCTGGAGTGGTCTTGGGCTGATGTATGGGCCTTTCTTTGATATGTTGAATTGTATTTTCCCCTTTGAATTGTTACCAGATCTAAAAACATGGAGTTGGTGTATTTTTTATCAGCTTCTTTTGACTTTGCTCCTACAATTTCCTGCACAATGTTGGAGATAGTGCCCTCAGAGTCAATTATTGGATCACAGGCACGTGATTGCAATGATTGAGGGAGGACCTATCCCGGTAGGACAGTCTTACTCGAGCTGATAGTATGCTATCTGGTTTATCTTTATCATCGTGTACTGCTTTAGGTTACCTGACAGGTCGCTATTACACGTTGATAGAGCCCCTAGGATTCTTGCTTGACGACCAGCAGTATGATGGCGATCATATACGTGGGAGCTGGGGTCTATAAGCACATCCTTAAATGGTCCCTAGTCGTGGGAGTTTCGAGACAGGGCATCGATACTTCATTAGTAGACTAGTGTATACAGTCGAGACCCCGACGAGGGGCGGTGGCCGGTCTCACAAGCCACTGGTGTCAGTTGGTTCACCTAAGATGTATACAGGTGCTCATTGGGTTATGAGTACACCGGACAGGACTCGCCGGGAACTTGCTAGTTGGGATTATACCATACGTCAGATAGCAGTTCCCAGGTGACATGTGTACAGGTTAGTTCATCGACCTGAGATCGTCATTTGTCTCGTGTGAGTTCCCACTGTGCTTTGATTACTACCCTACTACGGCTCAAAGGAGTCGTGCAAACAGGTTTTAGTTGGGTACAGTCCCGAGCCACATGGAGGCAGTGAGCGGATCTGCAGGGGTTCGTCTCTCCCGGTATTGGGGGTGAGGTCGCGCTGTGTCTAGGAGAGCCATTACACAAAGCCCTCGGCCAAGGCAGGAGATTTACTGGTAGGTATTCCAGTAGTATCTCAGGGTGTTCTGGGCTACACTCCGACACGACTTGTACCGCCTTTGGGGGTCTGACTTTTACCAACCCCCTAGGCCCGCCATGCGATGCTCATAGACGAACGGACCGGACTGTACGGATATTGTCACTGACAGGCTCAGTAGGGTGTCAGGATGAGTTCGCTCATCGACGTCCCTTTTGGTCAATAGCTGGTGGCCCGTCACGTATTGGCTTATACCTCTGACGTGCTAGTGGTTAAATCCACAGCCATAGTATTGACGAGTCTTTAGAGTCCACCACACTTTCAGTTACCCAAGCTTTCGGGCGAAACGCTGTAGAGGCCGTATGGAGATATGGCAGGGTCCAATCAGATACGTGCGGTATTGCACGGATCAGGATCGGACAATTTTGTACTAGTGGCCATATAGTTATATGGCAAGTTTCGATCTGATACGTGCGGTATTGCACGGATCAGGATCGGACGGATATTACTAGCCGGTTTTGGTTTAAGCCGGATCCTAGTATAGAACAGTGTAGATTTTGTCTCATTGCATTTGTATCCGGTCGGAATACAGATGCGGGTGTGTATGCACAGTATCGGGGTTTTCCTGTAATTTATTACGGGACCAGTTTTCTGGAGTTACCAGTTTGCATTCCGTTCCGCCCGGTTTTCCTTTGTTCTTTCCCGGCCGGACTTTTCCGATGGAGGGTGTTATTTGCAAGTTTGCAAATAACACATTGTGGAGGGGTTTCATGCAAATGGTTTGATTATGATGACATCTTTTCTTTTCCACCATTACTTGCATTAATTGTGATAAGAGAGGGTATGGTTTGGATGTAAGTTTGAAATGATAATGTTTATGATGTGGTCACCTCTTCTCTTTATCCTACATTCACCTCCCTTAGTTGTTTTTTCCCCACCATTTCCCACATGATATTGGCCGGCCACATTGGAGGGGAAGAGGAGAGGTTCATTTCATTTTGTGAAGGTGTGGGAAAAATTATTCATTCATATCATTTTTCCATTGCCACAAAAATCCCCAAGTTCATATCTTGTTGATTCCTCCATCAAGGCAACTTCACAAACCCCATGAGACAAAGTGATTCTACACTACAACCTACAGCAAGTCTTGGGAGCGTCGGCTAGCCAACTTCGCGCCCGAGTTGCCTCGGTATTGAGGTGGGAGCCCGTAAAAGATACAGACGATGTGGTGCCCTTCCGGCAAGGAGGCGACGAACGGAGTTTCCGCGGGAGATCGGGACGATGACGAGAAGACCGGAGGACTCGGATCACTCGGTATATCTCTCACCCTTTCTCTTGTTTGCTAGTATAGGTTAATGGTTAACGATCCGGGTTTTATTGTCCGCGGTAGCGCCAGTTTCCAAGTAAGAAAAATTTTGATTCCGCATTTTGGCCTCGGATAGACGGCCGGGGCGCTGCCGTGGCGCAACATGGTATCAGAGACTCGCCATTAACTTAATCTATCTTCGTTTGATGTGTTTTGCATTTCCGATCGACCAAAATTCCAAAATCTACATTTTCACTCACATCAGTTTTCTGTCGAATTTTTTCTGGCTCTAAAAATTTTTCAGGTTGTCTCAGAATGATGTGCAGGGAGTTCTAAGACTGCTGTAAAAATTCGACGCAGTGAGTCGATGAGTGAAGCGCGGAACCGCGGCCAAACCCCCCTTGGGCCGCGGTTCCGCCGCACATTGGTATCCTCACTGTGTCCAATTTCTCCAGTGGGCTTCTGGGCTTATTTTAGGGGTTTTGGAATATTAATATTGGGCCCAGATTTTCTGTGAGTGCTACAGTATTGCTTGGGGGCCCACTTATTAATTTTTTGATCGATCGGATATTTTAAACACATTATTTCACAGTATTTACATTATATCTGCGACCGTGAATGTCACTCGATCGGTAAATCCTGTCTAACTGCTATAGCCCGGTTAGACGGATTTGCGAACGTGATTTTCACGTTGATGTTCTGTGTTTATGCTGTGATGTTGCGGATCGGTCGTGGGGGATAGCCTGGATGCAATGTTAGTACAGTTTTGTTTTATATGTACATTTGATATTGCGGGGCGAGCGTCCGATATGTGGACTGCCGTCACTGCCTGTTTGTATTATTCTTTTGGGGCACGGCCTGGTTGCGGTCGATGTACCCGGTGTATGTATATTTTACTTTCTGTACTAGGATTGCACCGCGGTGGGGTGCACGGATAGCCGGGTTCTGGAGGGCAACAAGCCTGCATCTCATGGCATTGGGACGGAGGGGGCTTCACTCCAGGATTGGCGGGCTATTCGCCGCACTCGTAGGGGGTACAGGTTGACCCAGGAGGGGTGCCCGAGTTACCGGATTCCGTGAAGTGCTGGGTGGTCCATTCACGTTGCTGAAGGGGGCTGCCTCGCTTTAGGTTTTGGCGGGTGACTTGCCGCGCCCGTAGGGGTCTAGGTTTTCATTGCACAGGCTATCCACACGACCAGGGGAACGTCGGGTTTCTGCAGCGGCTCTGTGAAACCCGGGGCTTCCAGATATCTGTATTGTTTCTGTGATGTTGCATTTTATCACGCCTTGAGCGAAATATAATATATTGGTATATATATTAGTAGATGTTGTATATGTTTTACATCCGCGCTAGTCCAGTCCCCGCTCTGTCGTTAATTAGCTAACCTAACGGGTAATGACGGGACCCAGTGGCGAATGCGGATGGCATATACGTACATCAGTATATTTTCGTTCTTTATGGTGTGATCAATTGATGGGACTGCGTTGATTCAGATCAATGCAAGCTAAACAAACCTATTCTGATGTTGTTGGAATACTTTTTCAAAAAGCTGTTATTGCAAGGACGTTCACTTTTGTTTTGCATCGTGGTATTCATTTGGAATATCCTGCTTCTCAGTCGACGAGGCAAGGGCCGAGATCCCTTCACCGGGAGTGACCCCTTGGACAGAAGTTTGCGTCAGGGCATTAACTTCACTATAGCCGATTACTTTTGCTTTGCATCGTGGTATTCAGTTGGAATATCCTGCACCTCATTCTACGGGGAAAGAGCCGAGATCCCTTCACCGGGAGTGACCTCTTTAGTAAAGGTTTTCGTCACTATATTTTTATAAAAGGCTATGCAGTTCCTTCAACGATATCAAGTTCATTACGTTAAAGGTTTTTCGCCAAAAACCAGCCGTAGCCCTCCGTCATTTCCTACAGGTATTATTTAGTATTCGTGCTGCGTTTGTTGACCTAGTCAAGACGTAGTGTTCGGTAGCTAAGTGGTACTTGTTTGTTGCATAAGTAGGATTGGTTAAGACAGTCGTGCGGCCTTGTTGACCTAGTCAAGGGCACGTACGGGTGGGTTTAATGCAATCCAGAATAATGACGGGTTGAACTTGACTGGCGGTTTATGGTTTGTTGACCTAGTCAAGGTCATAAACCGCTTGGGGTAAAAATCACATCGGGAGTTTCAAAAGAACTGAAACTTGCCAGACATGCGCATACCTTCTGGAGTGTGGTGACGTGAGTGGATTCCGTCATGTTATCATGCGATGATAGTTGGATCCCGATTCCCACTGATGAGTTGGTTTACTCCTCGGGTGACCCCGACTAATTCTTCTTTCAGGTTTGGGGAAGAATTTGAGGTTACAGTGGGAGGTTTCCAGATTAGATAAAGTGATAACCATTCTGATCTAGGTTAGAGTGCACGCTGAGTATTTCTTTTCTCTCTCTCTTTGGCAGCGACCATTGACCCGACCCTTAGACTATGACTCAGTGACCAAGTTGACCGAACCTTCTTAACACTAGCTTTTGGATTGTCAGAGTTGCAAACCTCATTGCCACTCCTACTTTTACCCTTTTCTCCAGGACACCCCGTATTACTACGAACGTCCACTTCCATTGGACAAAACCATCGTATGGTTATATACGAACTCGAAGGACTTCGAGGATGGTTTCTGGTTCTGGAGAAAACGAATGGGATTATTCAGTTGTCTTTTCTTTTCACCTTCTCTCATTGTGAGTACTCCTTGGTTTAGGAGATAGTACACCTATTATGCAAATTGGATAGTCTTCTTCCAAACCTTAGGCTGGTGCCGAACGGTGGGGAACGAAGAAAACCAATTAGCATAACGATGGTGTGCAGAAGGTATTAAGATTAAGACAAAGCAAGGGATTAGTAAGAAGGCAAAGTAAATTGCGACTGATATTCACGACCAAACCAAGTATTTCTTTGCCAATCCTAAATCACCTTTGTATTTCTCCAGGACACTCCGTATCACTACGAAGATCCACAGTTTATTGGATACTCCATCGTATGGTTATATACGAACTCGAAAGGAACTTGTTCCAGTTCGGGGATGGATTCTGGTCCAGGAGAAACAAGAATACGGTTTATTCGGTTGTCTTTTCTCTTCACCTTCTCTCGCATTGCGAGTGCTCCTAGGATTAGGACAGTACACCCATTATGCTTATTGGATAGTCTTCTTCCAAACCATAGGCTGGTGCCGAACGGTAGGGAAGGAAGAAAACCATTTGGCTTAAAGGGGTGTGCAGAAGGTAATGACTAAAGACATATAAAGGGATTTGGAGAGATGGCAAAGAATTATACGGTTATAGTTGTGAATCTGGATAATGGTAGAGGCATTACTAGGAATACCAGGATACCCCATCGAAACATTTCAATGTTTCAGTTCAACTGTGTAATGTTAAAAGAAAACTGATTTCCCGATTAGACACTTGCTCCAGGGTATGTATTTACCAGGTTTGATTCTCACATCTGTATGGTTTTACAGATGATGAGTGGGAGTAAGTTATTGGGAATTGGGTGATCATCCTCATTATATCGGGATTCGTTGTAATCGGTGATATTTGAGGAGATCACCTGGGCTGTTTGCCGGTCGGCAAATATTTGGTTTTGAATATCCGCTGTTGTGCACCAATTTCAAATTGATATATCTGTACGTCTATTTTCATAGAGTGAGATATACATTTTGATATTATGTCGATGACATTTACCTTTATCAGTGGATGGTTAGGTAAGGAGCATCAAACAGCGGTGTAATTCTTCTTAACTATAAGTACAGTTTTCAACCTACGACGCACAGTGAAAGAGTTGTTAGACTCAGCGGACTTATACAGAGTATTGTATGTTGTCCAGTGTCCATTAGGACAGAGGGGTTGGTCCTCATACTATATTCTGTTTACTTTTAACTTCTCTAGTTCTTAGAAATATGTTTCGTAGAAACACAGGGTCTAAGTTTTGAGGAGTTATAGGTATTTGAATAGAGTAGAGAACCAGGTGTAGCAAGTATCAGGATTCTTCAAGGTGATCGAAGATGTAGATACTTGTGTATGGTATTCAGTTGATAGTAATGATAAAGAGAAATTGCTTCTTTTTCAGGTTACTCATAATTGGAAGCATTCCTAAGTTGAGTAACGCTGATCGGCCTCTCTCCATTTAGTTGACATGCACTGGAGACAGCTGCATGATTTGAATCTGGTTCAATTAAATCAGTGCCTCTGGTTCTATATTGGATATAGTACAGTTCATATCTTAACATTGTTAAGGTACGGGGAGTTGTCCGGCTTATGATTAAAACCAGACTCTGGATAACTCAAGGCACGTTTCGGTAATGGCTGTTTGTGGATTGACCCAGGCTATGACGAGGGTTGATTTTCTACCATAAGAAAGATCAATAGTGATATTGTTCTTGACTCGCCACAGTTTTAATAAAAATGGATATTTTTCAGAAAAACAGTAGTGGGAGTATGGTAGAACTGGAAGCGATTCCAGAACCGCAAACGATTACTGAAGATTTAATAAGGAACCTAAAGATTCAATCTGATTTGACATTCCATTGGCCACTCCGCAGATAAGGTGGGTAACTTCAGGCACCCGAGAGGTACTCCAGTAGCCTCAAGGACGGTGACAGGGAAGTTCTTGTTTACCCACACTCGCCATTGTTGTTGTTCCAGGCTGCGAGACCCGGCAGGAGGATGAGTATAGCGTCGTTCTAAACTAGCTTTAGAAGTGCACGTCTATATGACTCTGCCAGAGGGTTGTCGTAGTCAGTGGGAGCAGCGGAAGCATTGGTGGACATCAGGCTTATGTCTATTTATAGACTAAAGCAGATATAGCGGAGATAGATCATCTATTTCTGATGTGACAGTCATAGGTTAGACGTCATCAGAATAGGGGATGGATCTGTTAAGAAGGTAGTAGGGTGTGATGTCCTGGTTTTTGGATGACATACACAGAGTAGGAAAGGAAACTCCTATACTACGATCGGTTATACTTTGGTTGTCACACAGTGGTTTCTCCACACAGGACTTGGATATTATGTCAGACATTCTGGTTACTAGATCTATGGTTTTAGATCTAGATTTGGGTGGTTTCCTAATCTGGGTACCTTGACAGCATTCTATGAGTATTTAGAATGAACGACTCCTGGCACGGTAGTGTACCTGCAGGTAATGGAGTCACCCTCTCTAAAGGTGTCTTATAGACTAAAGTAGAGAGGGATGTGCATGATTGGCAGATCACTTGCTTAGGCAATTGAGTCAATCATGAGATGTCAAGTACCACACCAGATGTTGTTCTTGCACTAGATGCAATAAGATGATATTGATCCAATCCTGGAGAAACAATCGGAAGCAGTTTTAGAACATAAGTTAATGTTCTAGGGAATTGATAACGGCAGCCTCCTTTATGAGACGGTTATCATTCCAGGCTTCCAAGGTGACCTAGACGACAAGGAGGTTGTCAGAGTTATAGTTTTCCCTCCGACGAGGGGCAGTATTTTGGACAGGTGATCCAAGGCAATACTGAGGGAGGCATGGTGCAGGATACTGATTAAGTTCAGTTGATGATACAGTCTAAGAAGTTTGGATTTGGAGTTCATTTATGAGCTAGGTCCCATCAGATATCCAGACATATTCTAAGACAGGTATTGCTCATTTCGGGAGATGGCTTTCTCCGCGAACTTGAGATATAGAGAGACATAGAAAGAAACATCACAGCGGATCAACTCACTGAGGCTATTCCTCGAACGCAATAGTTTCGCAAACGAGCTTTGTGAGACTGACTAGTAGAGGAGTTGGGTGTTCGGTATCACACGGGCTGTGAGTATGCGACATCGCAATAATTAGCCTTGAGTGCAAGTGGGAGATTGTTGGAGATAGTGCCCTCAGAGTCAATTATTGGATCACAGGCACGTGATTGCAATGATTGAGGGAGGACCTATCCCGGTAGGACAGTCTTACTCGAGCTGATAGTATGCTATCTGGTTTATCTTTATCATCGTGTACTGCTTTAGGTTACCTGACAGGTCTCTATTACACGTTGATAGAGCCCCTAGGATTCTTGCTTGACGACCAGCAGTATGATGGCGATCATATACGTGGGAGCTGGGGTCTATAAGCACATCCTTAAATGGTCCCTAGTCGTGGGAGTTTCGAGACAGGGCATCGATACTTCATTAGTAGACTAGTGTATACAGTCGAGACCCCGACGAGGGGCGGTGGCCGGTCTCACAAGCCACTGGTGTCAGTTGGTTCACCTAAGATGTATACAGGTGCTCATTGGGTTATGAGTACACCGGACAGGACTCGTCGGGAACCTGCTAGTTGGGATTATACCATACGTCAGATAGCAGTTCCCAGGTGACATGTGTACAGGTTAGTTCATCGACCTGAGATCGTCATTTGTCTCGTGTGAGTTCCCACTGTGCTTTGATTACTACCCTACCACGGCTCAAAGGAGTCGTGCAAACAGGTTTTAGTTGGGTACAGTCCCGAGCCACATGGAGGCAGTGAGCGGATCTGCAGGGGTTCGTCTCTCCCGGTATTGGGGATGAGGTCGCGCTGTGTCTAGGAGAGCCATTACACAAAGCCCTCGGCCGAGGCAGGAGATTTACTGGTAGGTATTTCAGTAGTATCTCAGGGTGTTCTGGGCTACACTCCGACACGACTTGTACCGCCTTTGGGGGTCTGACTTTTACCAACCCCCTAGGCCCGCCATGCGATGCTCATAGACGAACGGACCGGACTGTACGGATATTGTCACTGACAGGCTCAGTAGGGTGTCAGGATGAGTTCGCTCATCGACGTCCCTTTTGGTCAATAGCTGGTGGCCCATCATGTATTGGCTTATACCTCTGACGTGCTAGTGGTTAAATCCACAGCCATAGTATTGACGAGTCTTTAGAGTCCACCACACTTTCAGTTACTCAAGCTTTCTGGCGAAACGCTGTAGAGGCCGTATGGAGATATGGCAGGGTCCGATCAGATACGTGCGGTATTGCACGGATCAGGATCGGACAATTTTGTACTAGTGGCCATATAGTTATATGGCAAGGTTCGATCTGATACGTGCGGTATTGCACGGATCAGGATCGGACGGATATTACTAGCCGGTTTTGGTTTAAGCCGGATCCTAGTATAGTACAGTGTAGATTTTGTCTCATTGCATTTGTATCCGGTCGGAATACAGATGCGGGTGTGTATGCACAGTATCGGGGTTTTCCTGTAATTTATTACGGGACCAGTTTTCTGGAGTTGCCAGTTTGCATTCCGTTCCGGCCGGTTTTCCTTTGTTCTTTCCCGGCCGGACTTTTCCGATGGAGGGTGTTATTTGCAAGTTTGCAAATAACACATTGTGGAGGGGTTTCATGCAAATGGTTTGATTATGATGGCATCTTTTCCTTTCCACCATTACTTGCATTAATTGTGATAAGAGAGGGTATGGTTTGGATGTAAGTTTGAAATGATAATGTTTATGATGTGGTCACCTCTTCTCTTTATCCTACACTAACCTCCCTTAGTTGTTTTTTCCCCACCATTTCCCACATGATATTGGCCGGCCACATTGGAGGGGAAGAGGAGAGGTTCATTTCATTTTGTGAGGGTGTGGGAAAAATTATTCATTCATATCATTTTTCCATTGCCACAAAAATCCCCAAGTTCATATCTTGTTGATTCCTCCATCAAGGCAACTTCACAAATCCCATGAGACAAAGTGATTCTACACTACAACCTACAGCAAGTCTTGGGCGCGTCGGCTAGCCAACTTCGCGCCCGAGTTGCCTCGGTATTGAGGTGGGAGCCCGTAAAAGATACAGACGATGTGGTGCCCTTCCGGCAAGGAGGCGACGACCGGAGTTTCCGCAGGAGATCGGGACGATGACGAGAAGACCGGAGGACTCGGATCACTCGGTATATCTCTCACCCTTTCTCTTGTTTGCTAGTATAGGTTAATGGTTAACGATCCGGGTTTTATTGTCCGCGGTAGCGCCAGTTTCCAAGTAAGAAAAATTTTGATTCCGCATTTTGGCCTCGGATAGACGGCCGGGGCGCTGCCGTGGCGCAACACACAAATCTCGAGACAAGTGTTGCGCAAATACAGGGGTGATGCGATGCCATGAAATACAGTCAATTTCCCTTAAAGTGCCGGTTTAAAAGTCTAACACATGCAATCTGATATTTTACGACTGATTTGCTAATATGTGAAATATGAATGCCGAACACTTCTAAATGAGTGAAAATGATAGGGAAATTGCCGTGTTAAGAATGCAATATTTTCGACTGATCACCACTCATGTGTCCTCACGATACATGAGGAGAACAAACCTTTATGGGATCCTTATGACTCACGAAGGAAAACACACTTAGGAGTCCCCATGACTCCTAAGGAGAAAATACACATGTGGGATCCTTACGACTCGTAGGGTGAAAATGCTTTTTTGGGACCCTCACGGCCTATAAAATTGAAAAGTCTTAGGCGATAGGGATCTAAACCTGTCTCCTAAACCATCGCTCCCCAAACTCTTAAATGGCAAATGATGAGTCGCTCCTGGTACCATATTCCAGTGTAGCGATGCAGACGCCAACCAAATTCCAAATTCAAATTCCCAATGGCGAATGATGAGTCGCTCCTGGTACCATATTCCAGTGTAGCGATGCAGACGCCAACCAAATCCCAAACGCAAATCCCAATGGCGAATGATGAGTCGCTCCTGGTACCATATTCCAGTGTAGCGATGCAGACGCCAACCAAATTCCAACCCCCATACCCCAACGGCGAATGATGAGTCGCTCCTGGTACCATATTCCAGTGCAGCGATTCAAACGCCAACCAAATTCCAAACTCATACCCCAATGGCGAATGATGAGTCGCTCCTGGTACCATATTCCAGTGCAGCGATGCAAACGCCAACCAAATTCCAAACGCAAATCCCAACTGCGATGATGAGTCGCTCCTTGTACCATATTCCAGTGCAGCGATGCAGACGCCAACCAAATTCCAAACTCATAACCCAACGGCGAATGATGAGTTGCTCCTGGTACCATATTCCAGTGCAGCGATCCAGACGCCAACCAAATTCCAACTCCCATACCCCAATGGCGAATGATGAGTCGCTCTTGGTACCATATTCCAGTGCAGCGATGCAGACGCCAACAAAATCTCAAAAATTTTCCGGCCCTACGGTCTGGATCATACATCCTGCAAAACCGTATACAATCCACGGGCGTAAAACAATCCCAATCTCTCCCAATTCCTGCCGGTGAGACTACTTTTAAAGTCCTACCAGCTCTAAAAAAACGGTATGTCCACAAGCAAACAGGCACGGATGAAAACCCGAAAAGGGCTCCATGAGTAAAAACAGCAGGATTGCCGGCAAGTTTGTGAAAACCCGAAAGGACGCAAACTCATGAAAAGGAGATGAAATGCACTCTCAAAGTCCTCTCGACTTTGAGAGGAGAAAATTCCCACGTGAGATCCTTACGACTCACAAAGGAGCAACACACTTAGGAGTCCCCACGATTTCTAAGGAGAAAATACACCTACGAGATCCTTTCGACTCGTAGGGAGAAAATGCTTTTATGGGACCCTTACGGCCCATAAAATTGAAAAGCCTTAGATTATAGGGATCTAAACCTGCCTCCTAAGCCATCAATTCACAAATCCTCTCGGGGCAAATGATGAGTTGCTCCTGGCATTATTCCAGTGCAGCAATGCAGATGCCAAACAAAAAAAAACCAAAACCCCCAAATCCTGTCATGACAAATGATGATTCGCTCCTGGTACCATATTCCAGCGTAGCGATACTGATGTCAACCTAAATCACATCAAGTCAAACAACCAATGACCTCCCTGGCAGAATCAAATTCCACCTCGGAAACAAGTCAACTTCATCCCTGACGCCACAAGAAGCGGGGCAAGTCAAATCCAGAATCGACCGTCCACGTCGCTAAAATAGCAGTACCGACCGTCCACGTCGCTAAAAGGGAAGCAACAACCGTCCAAGTCGCAAAAAGGACAGAACCGACCGTCCACGTCGCTAAAATGGCAGCACCGACCGTCCAAGTCGCAAAAAGGGCAGCATCGATCGTCCAAGTCGCTAAAATGGCAGCACCGACCGTCCACGTCGCTAAAATGGAAGCACTGACAGTCCACGTCGCAAAAAGGGCAGAACCGACCGTCCAAGTCGCAAAAAGGGCAGCACCGACCGTCCACGTCGCAAAAAGGGCAGAACCGACCGTCCAAGTCGCAAAAAGGACAGCAACAAACCATCTCAAAAATCACAAAACACCAGCAGAAGAAAACTGCAGGAGAAACGTTCCACGGCTGAGTCAACTCGGCCGCGGATCCACGGCAGGAGCAAGCTCTTGCCGCGGAACCGCGGTGAGTTGGTCGACTCACTGGATCGTTTTTCTTGCCTGTTCTTTAAAAAGCCTGAGCCGATTTTTAGTACATGATTTATTATTTTTTGAGCAGAAATAAAATCGGCAGAAACTTGAATTTTACGGGGTGTTTTGCGGTTTTTTGTCCGATCGAAGTTCTAGATACGTTGCTAACTTGCTAGTTTGTGTTTAGCTAGGCTCTGATACCACTGTAAGTCCATGTTGCCCATCCCGGTGCTTACGGGGAGGCGGAAACGGTATAAAAATTCAATTTTTACAACTCTAGGCAACATGGACTAACTAAAGGAGGATCTTTGCTAAACATAAACTAACAACAAAGCTAAAAGAGTTAGCTACTCGGTTAAAGGGTTATACCTAAGTCTTGAAGTCCTTTTCTTCTTGCTCCTTAGAGTGGGATGAACGGGTTGTCCTCGTCGCCTTTTTTTGCCGAAGAAAGATCCACCCGAGGGCCTCTACCTTTGGCTCCTACCTCAAACTAGAAGTAACTAAGGTGCTTGGTATGCTAAACCTAGAACCTTAGAAAGAGTAGAGAGTAATTTTGAAGGTATCTTCTCAAGCTTAATGGTTCTCAACTCATGAGAGGGGAGAGCTTTGAGAGAGAGGAAGAGGATGAGAGAGAATGAGAATGATAGAATGAGAAGATAATGACAACCTTCTCATATATATGTGAATTATGATAATTAAAAAATTAACTAAAGATAATTGTGATGGTTAACTTGAAATGACAATTATCATTTCACATTAATTACTTTTGCAAGAATGAAAGAGCATCTTTCATATGAAATGATGATGGTCAATATGTCAACATAGGTCAACAAGTCAACCATAGTCAAATGGTCAACAACCCTAACCATAACACAATTATAATTAATTAATATTAATAATCATATTTCACATATAAACATTAGGGTTAAGAAAAAGACAACGGTCATCAACCCTAATGAAATTCCTCTGCCTCTGCCTCAGTCAACTGTGCATACACACCCGTATTCGTGTTCCGAGGAACATGAATACAATGAGATAAAACCAATCCCAAAACATATATTAGAATCTGGCTTAAACCAAAGCCCGCTAGTATAAGCTGTCCAGACACCAAACGTGCACAAGTGCGCGGATGTGAACGAACCCCGTCGCAAAACCATGCGACCTCTACTCGTTTTGCCTAAAGGAGAATAACCCTCTGTGTGGGACTCTAAAGACTCGACACTACGCTGGCAGTGGGTTTAACCATAGACCGCAAGCGGCACTAGCTGTACGTAACGGTCCCCAGGTAGATGCCGATAAGAAGACTAACGAGGTAAACCCATCTGAACTCCTACTGAGCCTGAATGTGACAGTCTCCGTACAGTCTGGTCCGTTCGTCTAAGAGTATCGCATGGAGGGCCTAGGGGGCGGTAAACTTCAGTCCCCTAATAGCGGTACAAGTCGTGTCGGAGTGTAGCCCAGAACACCCTGAGATAACACTGGAAACCTACCAGTATATCTCGCTTTCCCTGGCCAGGGACTTTTTGTAATGGCTCCCCTAGACACAAAGCGATATCAACCCCCAATACCGGGAGAGACGAATCCTGTCTAACCGTCACTGCCTCCAAGTGCTTCGGGACTGCACCCAACTGCTACCTGTTTGCACGACTCCTTTGAGCCGTGGTAGGGTAGCAATCTAAGAACAGTGGGAACACACTCGAGGCGAAGTGACAGTGTCAAGTCAACGGACTAAGCTGTACTCATGTCACCTGGGAACTGATAACTGACGATAGGTATAATACCAACCAACAGTTCCCGACGAGTCCTGTCCAGTGTACTCGTAACCTAACGAGCACCCGCATACTATCTCAAGTATGACGTACTGACGGCTGTGGGACAGACCGTCTCCCAAGCTGGGATGAGAAGCGCATACGCTAGTCTACTCCGGAGTATCGATGCCCTGTCTCGATAGTCCTACGACTAGGGACCTGCATAAGGATGTGCTTGTGGATTACCCAGCCCCTACGAGTGTGACTGCCATCACAAAGCTGGTAATCAAGCAAAGATCCTAAGGGCTCCACTAATGTGCAAAGGCGATATGCTATAAGAAACACATGCACACATTAAAGTAGAAACAAACCAAGTAGTATACTACTATTTTGAGCAAGAATGTCAATACAAGGTGAATATCCCAAGCTTCCATTAAGTAATATACAAACTAGTATGATACAGTAATGGCCTCTAGGACATATACACTAACAATCTCCCACTTGCACTAAGGCCATGTACTGGCGTATCGAAAACCTATCATCTCGATCAGCCGCTCGAACTGAGTCTGGGGTAAGGCCTTCATGAATGGATCAGCAGTGTTATCTTCCGTAGCAACTCTCCGAACCTCGATCTCCTTGCGACCCACGATCTCCCTGATCAGGTGATACCGCCTCAAGATGTGTCTGGACTTCTGATGGGACCTGGGTTCCTTTGCTAAAGCTATAGCCCCGTTGTTATCGCAATACGGAGGTACTAGATCAACAATGGACGGAACCACCTGAAGTTCTATCAAGAACTTCCTTATCCAGACGACTTCTTTTGCGGCATCAGCAGCAGCGATATATTCCGCTTCATCGTCGAGTCAACAACGGTTTCCTGTTTGGAACTCTTCCAACACACCGCCCCTCCATAGAGGGTAAAGACATAACCCGACATGGACTTGGAATCATCCTTGTCACTCTGGAAGCTGGAGTCAGCAAAGGCCTCGATCTGGAGGTCTTTTCCGCCATACACCAAGAACATCTCCTTAGTCCTTCTCAGGTACTTGAGAATGTTCTTTACCGCTATCCAGTGTTTCTCCCCAGGGTTTGACTGATACCGGCTTACCACACTCAGTGCATAAGCTACATCCGGTCTGGTACACAACATCGCATACATTATAGAGCCTACCGCAGAAGCGTAGGGTATAATAGACATGCGATCCCTTTCCAAATTAGTCTTAGGAGACATCTCTTTGGAGAGGGTGATCCCGTGACAAGCCGGTAGATTACCGTGCTTGGAATCTTCCATACTGAATCTTTTCAGTATGGTGTCGATGTACCTGGACTGTGAAAATCCTAATATCCTCTTGGATCTGTCACGATAGATCCGGATCCCCAGAATGTAAGAGGCATCACCCAGGTCTTTCATGGAGAACCTATGTGACAAGAACCCTTTGACAGATTGTAGCATAGGAATGTCATTTCCTATTAAGAGAATGTCATCCACGTATAATACGAGGAATACAACAGTTCTTGCTACAAATCTACTATAGATGCATGGTTCATCTAGATTTTTGATAAAGCCAAATTCTTTGACCGTCTCATCAAAACAAATGTTCCAACTCCGCGATGCCTGCTTTAGTCCATAGATGGACTTAAGCAACTTGCACACCTTTCCGCTGCTCCCACTCTGAATGAAACCCTCTGGCTGGTCCATATAGACACACTCCTCTAAATTTCCATTTAGAAAAGCGGTCTTTACGTCCATCTGCCAAATCTCATAATCGTGGAAGGCAGCAATGGCAAGAAGGATCCGAATGGATTTCAGCATAGCCACCGGAGAAAAGGTTTCGTCATAGTCCAAACCAGGTCTTTGACGAAAACCCTTTGCAACAAGTCTAGCCTTATAGGTCTCAACCTGTCCATCTACACCAATCTTGCTTTTGAAGATCCACTTGCATCCTACGGTTTTTACCCCATCTGGAGCAACGTCCAACGTCCATACTTTGTTGGTGTACATAGACTCCATTTCGGTCCGCATTGCATCCAGCAATTTTATCGAGTCAACGCTCTGAATGGCCTGCTGGAAGCTAGTCGGCTCATCACTATCAATGATGCAATCCTCTCTATCCCCGTTTATGAGAAAACCGTAGTATCTCTCGGGCGGATGAGACTGCCTACTACTTCTGCGGAGCGGCGCAGGAATGTCCTGATCTTTCGAACCCTCTGGTTCTACTAAGCTTTCAGTAATAGCTCGTGGTTCTGGAATTTCTTCCAATTCTATTGCGCTCCCACTTATCTGATTTTCCAAAATCTCAGTTTCCAAGAAGTGGGCATGACGAGAAACAAAAACCTTTTGTTCCTCTTCGCAATAGAAGAAATATCCCTTGGAGTTCTTTGGATATCCCACAAACTTGCACTTTACTGAGTGTGCCTCGAGTTTGTCCTCATGCTGCTTTTTAACAAAAGCTAGACATCCCCATGTCTTAATATGATTAAGATAGGGTTTCTTCCCACACCACATCTGATATGGTGTAGTAGGTACAGTCTTAGTTGGAACTCGGTTCAAAAGGTATGCAGCTGATTCTAGTGCATATCCCCAGAATGATCGCGGTAACTCAGCGTTACTCATCATGGAACGTACCATATCCAATAGGGTCTGGTTCCGTCTCTCCGATACACTGTTATGTTGCGGAGTGTATGGAGGAGTAAGCTGAGAGAGAATTCCATTCTCTTTTAAGTAATCCAGGAACTCGGCACTCAAGTATTCACCACCTCTATCAGATCTCAGTGTCTTGATACTTTTGCCTGTTTGTTTTTCTACTTCATTCTTATATTCCTGGAATTTTCCAAAGGCTTCGGATTTATGTTTCATTAAGAAGACATATCCGTACCTTGAAAAGTCATCCGTAAAAGTAATGAAGTAAGAATAACCGCTTCGTGCATGCGTAGACATTGGACCACACACGTCGCTGTGTACGAGTCCCAAGAGCTCACTCGCTCTTACTCCGTGTCCAGTAAACGGAGTCTTTGTCATCTTTCCTTTGAGACAGGATTAACAAGTTGCATATGATTGATATTCGAACGGATCCAAATATCATTCTGTATGTAACTTCGTCAACCTTCTCTCATTGATGTGACCTAGTCTACAATGCCATAAGAAAGCCTGATTTGTTTCCGGAGACTTTCTTTTGTGTGCATTCTGGACATTGAAAATCTTTGGTTGGTTTAATACGTATATACCATTGCTTAATGTACCTGACCCAATCAGAACTTGATTAAGGTGAATGTTTACAACATTACTTACAAATACAAATTTATAACCTTCTTTAGATATTAAAGATACAGAAATGATATTACAAGTTGCATTGGGTACAAAATAACAATTACGTAAAACCAAAACATGTCCATCTGACATTCCCAGGTGATAGTCCCCACGGCCTCAACATCCATGCTAGCTCCGTTTGCAACTTTGAGGGTCATATCACCTGCCTTCAAAAACCTACGCTTTCTCAATGCCTGCAAAGAATTACAGATATGAGATCCTGACCCGGTATCCAATGCCCAGGAAGTAGAGTTTATTGCTAGACAGTTTTCAATAACATACACACCTGAAGCTGAAGCCGCAACTTGCTTCAGATCCTGGTTTCTGGCCTTCCAAGCCCTGCAATCTTTCTTCCAGTGTCCACACTTGTGACAGTAAAAGCACTCTTCCTTCCCCACAAGCTTTCCCTCTACCTTTGTTGCCTTTGCCTTTCCCTTCGTATCCACTTTACTAACACCGCCCCTTGGTTTGGCGGGGGTTTTCTTCTTCTTTCCCTTGGCTTTCGCCTTGGACATAGAAGAGGAAGATCCTCCTACAAACAAAGTGGATGTTTTCCTACCTTTCTGTAGGGTGCCCTTTGCACTCCTCAGCATGTTGAGGAGTTCTGAAAGTTCAACTTCCTTTTCTTGCAAATTGAAGTTCAGGATAAACTAGGCGTAAGTGGAAGGAAGGGACTGGAGAATCAAGTCCGTATAGAGCTCATTCTCCAACATGGTCCCAAGGTCCGCGAGCTCCTCTATGTAGCCAATCATCTTAAGCACGTGTTCCGCTACCAATGATCCGACGGCCAATCTCGCCGAAAACAGCTTTTTCGAGACTTCGTATCTGGAGATACGGGATTGCTCTCCATACAGTTCTTTTGTATGGAGAAATATGGATCCGAGGTCCATATTCTCGTGCCTCCTCTGATGTTCATTGTCCATAGAGGCAAGCACGAGGCACTTGGCCTTCGCGCAGTCGATTTCCCAGGTCTTACAGATTTCCTTATCCACGATGCTGGATTTGGGACCTGGGACAGGGGGAGCTTTAGTGGTAAGGAGATACCCCAACTTGTCATAAGTGATTGCCATTTTGACATTCCTGAGCCAATCTTTGTAGTTTGGCCCTGTCAGTATGTTTTTATCTAGTAGTAACTTAAGTCCAGTCATGATGTTTGGTCGCTGCAATTAGGAGAGAGAAGAAACACTTTAGCATGATGCTCTTGCAAGTTTAGAGTGGTTTTTAATTTGTCTAAACAGGATGGCTCCCACTGTCTCTCGAATCCCTCCTCAAACCATAAAGGAAGAATTAGTCGGGATCAATCTCACCGTACAATTCTTGGTTAACCGTTCAGTCAGGCCAGTGTCGGTACTTCAAGGGAGGTTTTCCAACGCTTTCGCGAAGTTCCTTAATTAAATAACCTCTTTTCCCTGTGGACGTAGCCCCGCTAACACCTTTCTAGACACCTACTTGGTTTATAGCATTGATCGTTAAGTGAGAAAGTTCCGGAGGAGTAGCATATACTCACAGTAGGATCGGGATCCAAATATCATCGCGTGACAAAACTGAAGGAATCCTACCCGAATCATCACACTCCAAATGGTATGCAGCGCTAGCAAGTTTCAGTTTCTTTTGAAACTCCCAATGTGGATTTTTGCCCCATGCTCTTATGACCTTGACTTTGGCCAACAAATCATAAGTCACATATCAAGTTCTACCCGTCATTCTCCAGGTTAATTTGAACCCAGCCGCACATACCCTTGACTTTGGCCAACAAGGCAGTACGACTGTCCCAAACCAACACATCTATCTATGCTGCACATGAATACCCAATAGCTACCAATCACTATGCCTTGACTTTGGCCAACAAACATAGCTTGAATACTTATTGACTATCCATGTGAAACGACGGAGGGCTACGAATGGTTTTGGCGAAACTGTGAACGTAGTGAACTTGATATAATCGAAGGAACGAGATAGCTTTCAAAAGGAGTGGTTCAAGCTCCGCATTTAAAAGTTGGTTTTAAAAAGAACCGAGTGGTTTTGAAAGTGTTCCAACGACTTTTACTTGGTTTATTTTTCTTGCATTAATTTTAATGTGTCCCATCAATTAATCCTACCATTGCAGAAAACAACGAAAATATGACGTACGCTTATGCCATCCGCATTCGCTACGGGGTCCCGTCATCACCCGTTAGGTTACTTAACTAACGACAGAGCGGGGGCTGGACTAGCGCGGATGCAAAACATAAGCAACGCCTAAATAGATATCATATATAGAGATATATACATTCGTCACATGCAATGATAACCATTCCAGATCACAGATGAACACATTGGATATACTAGGAATCCGCATTTCGTACGAGCCTGTAACGAAGAGCGGATTACACGGTCGAGATGAATAGCCAAAACCCCACTCTAGACCCCTACGGGTGCGGCAAACTACCCGCCAAGTACCCGAAGTGAAGCAATCTCCCTCAACAACGTGAGTAGGCCACTCGTCACTTCGAGATACCCGGTAGTTTGTGCACCCCACCTTGGGTCTATCCTAGGAGCAAAAACAGTAAAAGAAATTATACAATGACGGCTACAACCCCATCCCGGTTGTGCGGCCATATAAATAATATTACATCAATTTACATATTACATGAATTGAAAGAATAAGAAAACTCTCATCTCACAACCCCCCGGCTATTCATCCGCGACAATTCAACGAATTCATATACACAAACCATCAACATTACAGATCACAGATATGTATAACCCCCACTAAACGACGTATAGCGATTAGCAGACGTTCAATACATATATCACATCACAGATACAACCCATTAGCAAAAGTCTACAGAAAGTCGATCAAAATACGGATTTGTAACCACCCCAAAAACAAACTTGTTCTCTGGAAATTCTGGGCAGAAACAAACCATCTCAAAAATCACAAAACACCAGCAGAAGAAAACTGCAGGAGAAACGATCCACGGCCGAGTCAACTCGGCCGCGGATCCGCGGCAGGAGCAAGCTCTTGCCGCGGAACCGCGGTGAGTTGGTCGACTCACTGGATCGTTTTTCTTGCCTGTTCTTTAAAAAGCCTGTGCCGATTTTTAGTACATGATTTATTATTTTTTGAGCAGAAATAAAAATCGGCAGAAACTTGAATTTTACGGGGTATTTTGCGGTTTTTTGTCCGATCGAAGTTCTAGATACTTTGCTAACTTGCTAGTTTGTGTTTAGCTAGGCTCTGATACCACTGTAAGTCCACGTTGCCCATCCCGGTACTTACGGGGAGGCGGAAACGATATAAAAATTCGATTTTTACAACTCTAGGCAATATGGACTAACTAAAGGAGGATCTTTGCTAAACATAAACTAACAACAAAGCTAAAAGAGTTAGCTACTCAGTTAAAGGGTTATACCTAAGTCTTGAAGTTCTTCTCTTCTTTCTCCTTGGAGTGGGATGAACGGGTTGTCCTCGTCGCCTTCTCTTGCCGAAGAAAGATCCACCCGAGGGCCTCTACCTTTGGCTCCTACCTCAAACTAGAAGTAACTAAGGTACTTGGTGTGCTAAACCTAGAACCTTAGAAAGAGTAGAGAGTAATTTTGAAGGTTTCTTCTCAAGCTTAATGGTTCTCAACTCATGAGAGGGGAGAGCTTTGAGAGAGAGGAAGAGGATGAGAGAGAATGAGAATGATAGAATGAGAAGATAATGACAACCTTCTCATATATATGTGAATTATGATAATTAAAAAATTAACTAAAGATAATTGTGATGGTTAACTTGAAATGACCATTATCATTTCACATTAATTACTTTTGCAAGAATCAAAGAGCATCTTTCATATGAAATGATGATGGTCAATATGTCAACATAGGTCAACAAGTCAACCATAGTCAAATGGTCAACAACCCTAACCATAACACAATTATAATTAAGTAATATTAATAATCATATTTCACATATAAACATTAGGGTTAAGAAAAAGACAACGGTCATCAACCCTAATGAAAGTCCTCTGCCTCTGCCTCAGTCAACTGTGCATACACACCCGTATTCGTGTTCCGAGGAACACGAATACAATGAGATAAAACCAATCCCAAAACATATACTAGAATCTGGCTTAAACCAAAGCCCACTAGTATAAGCTGTCCGGACACCAAACGTGCACAAGTGCGCGGATGTGAACGAACCCTGTCGCAAAACCATGCGACCTCTACTCGTTTTGCCTAAAGGCGAATAACCCTCTGTGTGGGACTCTAAAGACTCGACACTACGCTGGCAGTGGGTTTAACCACAGACCGCAAGCGGCACTAGCTGTACATAACGGTCCCCAGGTAGATGCCGATAAGAAGACTGACGAGGTAACCCATCTGAACTCCTACTGAGCCTGATGTGACAATCTCCGTACAGTCCGGTCCGTTCGTCTAAGAGTATCGCATGGCGGGCCTAGGGGGCGGTAAACGTCAGTCCTCTAATAGCGGTATAAGTCGTGTCGGAGTGTAGCCCAGAATACCCTGAGATAACACTGGAAACCTACCAGTATATCTCGCTTGCCCTGGCCAGGGACTTTGTGTAATGGCTCTCCTAGACACAGCGCGATATCAACCCCCAATACCGAGAGAGACGAATCCTGTCTAACCATCACTGCCTCCAAGTGCTTCGGGACTGCACCCAACTGCTACCTGTTTGCACGACTCTTTTGAGCCGTGGTAGGGTAGCAATCTAAGAACAGTGGGAACACACTCGAGGCGAAGTGACAGTGTCAAGTCAACGGACTAAGCTGTACTCATGTCACCTGGGAACTGATAACTGACGATAGGTATAATACCAACCAACAGTTCCCGACGAGTCCTGTCCAGTGTACTCGTAACCTAACGAGCACCCGTATACTATCTCAAGTACGACGTACTGACGGCTGTGGGACAGACCGTCTCCCAAGCTGGGATGAGAAGCGCATACGCTAGTCTACTCCGGAGTATCGATGCCCTGTCTCGATAGTCCTACGACTAGGGACCTGCATAAGGATGTGCTTGTGGATTACCCAGCCCCCACGAGTGTGACTGCCATCACAACACTGGTAATCAAGCAAAGATCCTAAGGGCTCCACTAATGTACAAAGGCGATATGCTATAAGAAACACATGCACACATTAAAGTAGAAACAAACCAAGTAGCATACTACTATTTTGAGCAAGAATGTCAATACAAGGTGAATATCCCAAGCTTCCATTAAGTAATATACAAACTAGTATGATACAGTAATGGCCTCTAGGGCATATACACTAACATCATGGTCTCTTTATTTGTGCATATGTCACATTTTGGATTGATTTAGGTGTTGAAATGATAAGAGGAGAGAGAGGGGGCAGCCATATGGCTTTAGGTTGCTCTTGTGCTGATAATTTCTATCTCACTCTCATTATCATTCCAACACAAAAGAAAAGATCTTCTTCTTCCTCTTCTTTCTTGAGCTCACTATCTCCATTAATGGCATCCACTTCAACCTCCATCCATACACTCTCATGCGTTGAGAATCAATGGATGCTTAAGACAGTTATCACACACATTCTCTACATCACCTTGGACACGTCGGCTAGCAAACTTCGTGTCCGAGTGGCTTCGGATGAAGCGGGAGCCCATAAAAAGAATCATTGATGTAGTGCCCTTCCGACGAGAAGACCAGAGATCGGAGATGCCGCGAGGAGCTTGGGATGGTGGCCAAAGACCGAAGGACACGGATCGATCGGTATAGCCACTCTCACTTCTTAGTAGTTAGCTAGTTTAGCGTTAATGGTTCGATCCGGATGAAAGACTACGATAGCTTCGGTTTCCTAAAAAGTTTTTGTTTCCGCATTTGGCCTCGGATTGACGGCCAGGACGCTACCGTAAACTTACATGGTATTAGAGCCACGCCATTAACCTATACTAGCTTTTTCTAACATGTTTAAAACATCGATCGATCAAAATTTCCGAAACCACATTTTCATTTTCTGAGTTTCTGTTGAAATTTTTTTGTGGTCAAAAAATTATTTTGGGTATGTCAGAAAATCAGGCAGGCTTTTTTAAGATATCTGTAGAAATTTGGTATCGTGAATCCACAGTAACGCCGCGGAACCGCGGCAATAACCACGTTATGGCCGCGGTTCCGCCGCTATTATGTGGCTTCAGTGCACCATTTTTCTTGTGCTGGTCTTTTGTGTGAATATGTGGTTTCTGGAATTTTTAGTTTTGGCCCAGATTATTTTGAGTGCTGGAATTGTACTTGGGGCCCACTTCGGGAATTTTTGTCGATCGAAATTTTAAATAAGTTAGTTCGCAGTACTTACATTACTATCTGTGACCGTTAATGTCATTTGATCGGTAAATCTTGTCTAATTGCTGTAGCTCTTTTAGACGGATTTGCGAACGTGACATTCACGTTGATGTTCTGTGTTGTGCTGTGATATTGCAGATTTGTCGTGGTGGATAGCCTGGATGCAATAGTAGTACGTTTGGTTATATTTGTACATTTGATATTGCGGGGCGAGCGTCCGACATTTGGATTGTCGTCACTGCCTGTTTGTATATTATCTTTTAGGGCACAACCGGGCTGAGGTCGATGTACCCGTTGTATATATTTTACTTTCTGTACTAGGATTACCCCGCGGTGAGGTGCATGGATAGCCGGGTTCTATAGGGCAACGAGCCCGCATCTCATGGCTTTGAGACAGAGGGGGCTTTACTCTAGAATTGGCGGGCTGTTTGCCGCACTCGTCGGGGGTATAGGTTGACCCAAGGAGGGGTGCTCAAGTTACCGGATTCCGTGAAGTGCTGGGTGGTCCATTCACTTTGTTGAAGGGGGCTGCCTCGCTTCAGGTTTTGGCGGGTAACTTTCCGCACCCGTAGGGGTCTAGGATTTCATTGCACAGGCTATCCACACGACCAGGGGAACGTCGAGTTTCACTTGCGACTCGAAGGAAACCCGGGATCCCAGATTATCTGTATTGTTCTGTGATGCTTATTGCATTTCTGTGATGTTGCATTTTTATCATGCCTTGAGTGATTATTATATATTGATATATATACTAGTAGATGTTGTATATGTTTTACACCCGCGCTAGTCCAGTCCCCGCTCTGTCATTAGTTAAGTAACCTAACGGGTGATGACGGAACCCAGTGGCGAATGCGGATAGCATATACGTATATCATATTTTCGTTCTTTTATGGTGTGTTTAATTGATGGGACTGCATTGATTCGGATCAATGCAAGCTAAACAAACCTATTCTGATATTGTTGGAACATTTTTCAAAAAGCTGTTATTGCAAGGATGTTTTCTTTTGTTTTGCACAGTGGTATTCGGTTATGAATATCCAGCACCTCAGTCGACGAGGCAAGGGCCGAGATCCTTTCACCGGGAGTGACCCCTTGGGCAAAAGTTTGCGTCAGGGTAATAACTTCACTATAGTCGATTACTTATTGCTTTGCATCGCGGTATTCAGTTGGAATATCCTGCGCCTCATTCTACGAGGAAAGAGCCGAGATCCCTTCACCGGGAGTGACCTCTTCAGCAAAGGTTTTCGCCACTATATATTTATAAAAAGCTATCCGGTTCCTTCAACGATATCAAGTTCATTATGTTAAAGGTTTTTCGCCAAAAAACATTCGTAGCCCTCCGTCATTTCAAACGGGTAGCACTTAGTCAAGGCATAGTGTATGGTAGCTATTTGTTACCTTTCTGTTGCATAGATAGATGCATTGGTTT
This sequence comes from Agapanthus africanus, assembly GCA_030015575.1. Lineage (NCBI taxonomy): Eukaryota > Viridiplantae > Streptophyta > Magnoliopsida > Asparagales > Amaryllidaceae > Agapanthus > Agapanthus africanus. Next base: position 41,439,266 of record CM057341.1, read on the forward strand.
AGGACAGTCATACCACTTTGTTGGCCAAAGTCAAGGGTGTGTGCGGATGGGTCTGAATCAATCAGGACAATGATGGATAGAACATGACTTGCGAGTTATAATTTGTTGGCCAAAGTCAAGGTCATAAACCGCTTAGGGTAAAAATCATATCGGGAGTTTCTAAAGAAACTGAAACTTGCCAAGCATGCGCATACCTTCTGGAGTGTGATAGTGTGAGTGGATTCCATCACATTATCATGCGATGATAGTTGGATCCCGATTCCCACTGATGAGTTGGTTTACTCCTCGGGTGATCCCGACTAATTCTTCTTTCAGGTTTGGAGGAGAATTTGAGATTACAGTGGGAGGTTTCCTGATTAGATAAATTGGTAACCATTCTGATCTAGGTTAGAGTGCACGCAGAGTGTTTCTTTTCTCTCTCTCTTGGCAGCGACCATGGCCCGACCCTAGACTATGACTCAGTGACCAAGTTAACCCAACCTTGTTAAAAACACTGGCTTTTGGATTGTCAGAGTTGCATACCTCATTGCCACTCCTACTTTTACCCTTTTTTCTCCGGAACATTTCGTGTCACTACGAACGTCCACTTTCATTGGATAAAACCATCGTATGGTTATATACGAACTCGAAGGAACTTGTTCCAGATTCGAGAATGGTTTCCGGTTCTGGAGAAAATGAATAGGACTATTCAGTTGTCTTTTCCTTTTACCTTCTCTTAGGTTGCGAGTGTTCCTTGGATTAGGAAGGTACACCTATTATGCTTATTGGATAGTCTTCTTCCAAACCATAGGCAGGTGCCGAAAGGTGTGGAAGGAAGAAAACCAATCAGCCTAAGTGAGGTGTACAGAAGGTAATAAATAAAGACAAAATAAAGGGATTAGAAAGAGGGCAAAGTAAATTGCGACTGCTATTCACGACCAAACCAAGTATTTTATCGCCACTCCTACTTCACCTTTGTATTTCTCCGAAACAGCCCGTATCACTACGAAGATCCATAGTTTATTGGATACTCCATCGTATGGTTATATACGAACTCGAAGGGACTTGTTCCAGTTCGGGGATGGATTATGGTTCAGGAGAAATAGGAATGAGGTTTATTCAGTTGTCTTTTATCTTTACCTTCTCTTGGGTTGCGAGTGCTCCTAGGATTAGGACAGTACACCTATTACGCTTATTGGATAGTCTTCTTCCAAACCATAGGCTGGTGCCGAACGGTAGGGAAGGAAGAAAACCATTTGGCCTAAGAGGGTGTACAGAAGGTAATGAGTAAAGACAAATAAAGGGATTTGGAGAGATGGCAAAGAAATGTACGGTCACAGTCATGAATCTGGATAATGGAAGAGACATTACTAGGAATACCCGGATACCCCTTCGAGACATTTTCATGTTTCAGTTTCACTGTGCATTGTTAGTAGAAAACTGATTTCCCAATTAGGTACTTACTCCAGGGTATGTATTTACCAGGTAGGATTCTCACATCTGTATGGTTTTACAAATGATGAGTGAGAGTAAGTTATTGGGAATTGGGTGATCATCCTCATTATATCGGAATTCGTTGTAATTGGTGATATTTGAGGAAATCACCCGGGTTGTTTGCCGGATGGCAAATATTTGGTTTTGAATATCCGTTGTTATGCACCAATTTCAAATTGATATATCTATACGTTTATTTTATAAAGTGAGATATAAATTTTTGAAATTATGTCCATGACATTTACCTATATCAGTGGATGGTTAGGTAAGGAGCATTAAACAGCGGTGTAATTCTTCTTAACCATAAGTACAGTTTTCAACCTACGACACACAGGGAATGAGTTATTAGACTCAGGGGACTTATACAGAGTATTGTATGTTGTCCAGTGTCCATTAGGACAGAGGGGTTGGTACTCGTACTATATTCTGTTTACTTGTGACTTCTCTAGTTCTTAGACATGTGTTTCATAGAAATACAAGATCCAAGTTTTGAGAAGTTATAGGTATATGAATAAAGTAGAGAACCAGGTATTGCAAGTATCAGGATTCTTCAAGGTGATCGAGGATGTAGATACTTGTGTATGGTACTCAGTTGATAGTAATGATTATAAGAACTTGCTTCTCTTTCAGGTTACTCATATCTGGATGTATTCCTAAGTTGAGTAATGCTGATCGGCTTCTCTCCATTTAGTTGACATGCACTGGAGACAGCTGCATGATTTGAATCTGGTTCTAATTAAATCAGTGCCTCTGTTTCTATATTAGATATGGAATGGCCCATATCTTAACGATGTTAAGGTATATGGAGTTGTCCGGCTTATGCTTAAAACCAGACTCTGGATAACTCAAGGCGCGTTTCTGTAATGGTTGTTTGTGGGTTAACCCGGGCTATGACGAGGATTGACTTTCTACCATCTGGAAGATCAATAGTGATATTGTTCTTAACTCGCCACAGTTTTGATAAAAATGGATTTTTTCAGAAAACAGTAGTGGGAGTATGGTAGAACTGGAAGTGGTTCCAGAACCACAGACGATTACTGAAAATTTAACAGGGACCTAAGGATTCAATCAGGATTGACATTTCATTAGCCACTCCGTAGATATGGTGGGTAACCTCAGGCACCCGAGAGGTACTCCGATAGCCTCAAAGACGGTGACAGGGAGGTTCTTGTTTGCCCAGACTTGACACTACTGTTGTTCCAGGCTATGAGACCCGGCAGGAGGATGAGTATAGCGTCGTTCTAAACTAGCTTTAGAAGTGCACATATATATGACTCTGCCAGAGGGTTTTCATAATCAGTGGGAGCAGCAAAAGCATAGTGGACAAGTAACTTATGTCTATGGACTAAAGCAGATATAGCGGAGATAGATCATCTATTTTTGATGTGACAGTCATGGGCTTTAACTTCATCAGAATAGGAGATGGATCTGTTAAGAAGGTAGTAGTATGTGATGTCCTGGTATTTGGATGACATATACAGAGTAGGAAGTGAAATTCCTATATTACGATCGGTTATACTTTGGTTGTCACACAGTGGTTTCTCCACATAGGATATAGATATAATATCAGACATTCTGGTTACTAGATCTATGGTTTTAGATCTAGATTTGGGTAGTTTCCTAATCTGGGTACTTAGACAGCATTCTACATGTATTTTAGAATGGACGACTCCTGGCACGGTAGTATACCTGCAGGTGATGGAGTCACCCTCTCTAAAGGTGTCTTACATACTAAAGGAGAGAGGGATGTGCATGATTGACATATCACTTGCTTAGGCTATTGAGTCAATCACGAGATGTCAAGTACCACACCAGATGTTGTTTTTGCACTAGATGCAATATGTTGATATTGATTCAATCCTGGAGAAACGTTCGGAAGCAGTTTTAGAACATAAGTGGATGTTCTAGGGATATGATAACGACAGCCTCCTTCGGGAGACGATTATCATTCCAGGCTTCCAAGGTGACCTGGATGACACAGTGACTGTCAGAGTTATAGTTTTCCTTCTGACGAGGGGCGGTAGTTTGGACAGGAGGTCCAAGCGGATACTGAGGGAGGCATGGCGCAGGATACTGATTAAGTTCAGTTGACGATACAGTCTAAGAAGTTTGGATTTGGAGTTCATTTATGAACTAGATCCCATCAGATATCCAGACATATTCTAAGACAGGTATTGCTCATTTCGGGAGATGGCTTTCTCCGCGAACTTGAGATAAAGAGAGATATAGAAAGAAACATCAGGGAGGATCCACTCACTGAGGTTATTCCTCAAACGCAATAGTTTCACAAACGGGTTTTGTGAGACTGATCAGTAGAGGAGTTGGGTGTTCGGTATCACACGGGCTGTGAGTATGAGACATCGCAATAATTAGCCTTGAGTGCAAGTGGGAGATTGTTGGATATAGTGCCCTCAAAGTCAATTATTGGATCGCAGGCACGTGATTGCAATGATTGAGAGGGACCTATACCGGTAAGACAGTCTTACTCAAGATAATAGTATGCTATCTGGTTTATCTTTATCATCGTGTACATGCTTTAGGTGATGTTACAGATCACTATTGCACGTTGATAGTGCCCTTAGGATTCTTGCTTGACTACCAGCAGTATGAGAGCAATCATATACGTGAGAATTGGGTAGTCTATAAGCATATCCTTAAAGTGGTCCCTAGTCATAGGAGTTTCGAGACTAGGCATCGATACTCTATTAGTAGACTAGTGTATACAGTCGAGACCCCGACGAGGGGCGGTGGCCAGTCTCACAAGCCATTGGTGTCAGTTGGTTCACCTAAGATGTATACAGGTGCTCATTGGGTTATGAGTACACCGGACAGGACTCGCCGGGAACATACTAGTTCGTATTATACCTGACGTCAGATAGCAGTTCCCTGGTGACATGTGTACAGGTTAGTTCATCGACCTGAGATCGTCATTTGTCTCGTGTGAGTTCCCACTGTGCTTTGATTACTACCCTACCACGGCTCAAAGGAGTCGTGCAAACAGGTTTTAGTTGGGTACAGTCCCGAGCCACATGGAGGCGGTGAGCGGATCGGCAGGGGTTTCATCTCTCCCGGTATTGGGGGTGAGATCACGCTGTGTCTAAGAGAGTCATTACACAAAGTCCTTGGCCAAGGCAAGAGATTTACTGGTAGGTATTCCAGTAGTATCTCAGGGTGTTCTGGGCTACACTCCGACATGACTTGTACCGCTTTTGGGGGTCTGACTTTTACCAACCCCCTAGGCCCGACATGCGATACTCATAGACGAACGGACCGGACTGTACGGATATTGTCACTGATAGGCTCAGTGGGGTGTCAGGATGAGTTCGCTCATCGACCTCCCTTTTGGTCAATACCTGGTGGCCCGTTACGTACAGCTAGTACCACTGACGTGCTAGTGGTTAAATCCACAGCCAGTGTATTGACGAGTCTTTAGAGTCCCCCAAAGACAGTTTCTCAAGTTTCGGGCGAAACGTTGTAGAGGCCGTATGATATTATGGCAGGGTTCGATCATATACGTGCAGTAGTGCACGGATCATGATCGGACGGATCATACTAGTAGGCTTTGGTTTAAGCCGGATCCTAGTATTAGATTTGTTAGATTACTTTAGTCTCATTGCATTCGCATTCAGTCAGAATGTGGATGCAGGTATGTATATACAGGTGAGGGGTATTCTTATGATCCATCACGAGTTTACTTTAGTAGATGACATTCTGTTTTTATTGTTGCAAACATTTGGATTAATGTTTGCAAATGGAAATTGTGAGCTCAAAGTCATGATTAGGAGCATTAATTGTGACACATGCACAAGTGATGACTCATGGTTTCTTTATTTGTGCATATGTCACATTTTGGATTGATTTAGGTGTTGAAATGATAAGAGGAGAGAGAGAGGACAGCCATATGGCTTTAGGTTGCTCTTGTGTTGGTAATTTCTATCTCACTCTCATTATCATTCTAACACAAAAGGAAAGATCTTCTTCCTCTTCTTTCTTGAGCTCACTATCTCCATTAATGGCATCCACTTCAACCTCCATCCATACACTCTCATGCGTTGAGAATCAATGGATGCTTGAGACAAAGTTATCGCACACATTCTGTACATCACCTTGGACACGTCGGCTAGCAAACTTCGTGTCCGAGTGGCTTCGGATGAAGCGGGAGCCCATAAAAAGAATCATTGATGTGGTGCCCTTCCGACAAGGAGACCGGAGATCGGAGATGCCGCGAGGAGCTTGGGATGGTGGCCAAAGACCGAAGGACACGGATCGATCGGCATAGCCACTCTCACTTCTTAGTAGTTAGCTAGTTTAGCGTTAATGGTTCAATCCGAGTGAAAGACTACGATAGCGCCGGTTTCCTAAAAAGTTTGGTTTCCGCATTTGGCCTCGGATTGACGACCGGGGTGCTACCGTAGACTTACAGTAACATGACCTGATACACCAGTACTTGACCTGACTTGATACTTGTACACTACCTGACATGACCTGATACACTACTACTTAACATAACTTGATACCTGTGCATTACTTGACATGACCTGATACTTGTGTACTACCTAACATGACCTGATACACCATTACTTGACCTGACTTGATACATGTACACTACTTGACATGTTACCTGATCCTGTTTCTAATGCCGACAACCCTGACATGTTGTTCCGATGGACATATACTGTTGTCTGTATAGAAAAACATGTTCCTGCTTGATCTTGTGTTGGTATTAGCTTCAGACTTATTAATACCTGACTTGAACACATAACTTGGGGGTATGGGGAAATCAAGAATATAACCGAACGTAACTCAAAGGGCCATCTTATTGTTTGCCGTTTTTCCGGGCGTTACGGAATACCTATTGTTTGCCATTTTTCCGGGCGTTACGGAATACCTATTGTTTGTCGGGCGTTACGGAATACCTATTGTTTGCCGTTTTTCCGGGCATTACGGAATAATCACCGATGGGTTACGATGAGGATTACATTAATTGGTTTCGAAGACTTTAGAATAGATAACCCCGTAGCACAGTTTAGATACCACTGCACGTCACTTGTACTGACATACTCACTGTTATATATTCTTGTTATACTCTTGTTACTGTTTATATTCATGCCTGCATATCCTGTTACCTCTTGACTATATTATTGTTGATATTATGACGTACTAACGTCTGTGTTTTGCATGGCCCGGATCCTCTTTCTCTGTCACAAGCCGTTCAGGAGTATCTCAGTCAACAGGCCGAGCATTGAAGACTTGTTAGTATTCTAGTTTAGTTTCCTTTCAGCATTATTTTATTTCCTGATGTGAGCCCGTATTTTTGAATGTACATTCCAGATTATTATTGTTTATTGGATCTATTGCTTCCGCATTTTATTTCTTGACTCATTATTCTGGCTCATGGCCATGTATTAGATAGTTGTTTTTATTTCTACTGTGCTTGATATCGCTAGACAACCGTAATGTGACTGTGGAGGGATTTTTCCTAGCCACAGGTAGCATGGTTGGTTCTTTCATGTGCCGATCTTAGCGCACTCTGGGAAGCGGGGCGTGACAGGGTTTGTTTGGTATCAGAGCCATAGGATTTAGATTAATCGGATTTGATTCTTTTGTAGTTGGGTATTGGACCCAATACACGAATCAGAATACTCATGATTAGGAACATGTCCTGCCACTTTACCATCTTGCCATTCTTGAATCTTAACTTCCTCCTGATCCTTACCTTGACGATATGCAAACCTCTTTGCATCTCGACTTGAGACTTTTGGTTCCCTATTATTTATCTCTAGGATTTGGGCGATTTGAATGGAGTTATGTGATTGTAACTATGTACTGCGGCATGGTTACAATGCGGTACTCTATTTAAGTAACTTGGAGTTCTAGTCTTGATTCATATCCTTGATTCATGGTCATCATTCATCATAAGTTTTGAATCTTGTCTATCATACTAATCCCTTTTGATGTATTGGTTACAGGATCATAGCAGACAGAAACCTGAAAACGTACCAGAGGCATGTGGATGACGCCGCCTTACTTGGAGTAATTCGCGGCTTGCTGGAGAACCAGAAGTGGCAGACCGAGTTAAACCAGCAGCAAGCTGAAGTTTTTCAGGAAGGTTTGTGGACCGTCCAGCAGTCCGTGAACAATGTTGTGGCCAAACCAATAGAGCGTGTGGGTACCGTGGCGGATTTCAGGAGACTGGGTCCGTCCATCTTCACCGGTTTGGAGGAGCCGTTGCCAGCGGAGCAGTGGCTGGTTGATACGGAGAATTTGCTCGTTGCAGCACAGATTCCAGAGGAAAAGAGAGTGGATATGGTACGCATCCAATTAATGGACTATGCCCATGAATGGTGGCTTGTAGAAGAGACCCGCTTGCCCAAGCCGATCAGTTGGGCAGATTTTTCGAAGAGTTTCTTGGAGAAGTTCTTCCCGCAGACTGCACGGGAGGAAATGGAAGAAAAGTTTATCAGTTTAAAGCAGAATGGCGGATCCGTGGATGCACATGCAGCTGAGTGGACACGGCTCAGTAGATTCGCTGGACCTTTGGTTGCCAATGATATTAATAAAGCAAGAAGGTTCATGCGCAATTTGGACGTGGACATCCGGAGGCACATTATATCTCTGGGTTTGACCACTTTCTCACAAGTACTTAAAGCAGCCAGGGAACAGCAGAGGTTATCTTTGAAGGCTGAGGGTACACAGCATGCGGCAGTTGTGGTACAGAAGCCGGCGTCTACGCCGAATTGAGCGCCTATACGCAGAGGTATTCCGGTGGACATGCATGGCGTTGTACCAATGAAGAAACCAGTTTTGCCCAAGCAAAAAGAAAGGGTATTGTGCGATTACTGCCAACGACCGGGTCACTATCGAAGAGATTGTCGTAAGAGGCTTGGACTTTGTCTTATCTGCGGATCAGCTGATCACACCATTGATACTTGTCCGTCAAAGCTACGTTTGAAGGAAGATACTCAGAAGCCACCGCAGAAGCAGTTTCGGGAGCAGAAGCTGATAACTCAGGGACCTAATCAAGCTCGAGCCTTTACCCTGACGGCTGAAGAGGCCAAGGCTTCAGAGGAAGTCGTTTCAGGTATCCTAATTGTTCATGATTTTCCCGCACTAGCGTTATTCGATTCTAGTGCAACCCATTGTTTTATGTCATCCAAGTTTACTGCTACACACTCGATTACTTGCACGACCCTGTCTAATTGTTGGGACATACACACTGGGAATGGAAATATCATAGCTAGTAGAGAGGGTAAGGATTGTTCAGTTGTTAGTTGCGGACGAGAACTATTTGCAGATTTCTTGGTGATGTTACCGGCAGTTGTGTTGTTGTCTTGGGAATGGATTTTCTCGGCACTTTCCACACTCACATTGATTGTAAGGCAAAGAAAGTGATTTTTCAGATTCCCGGACATCCGGAGTTTGTCTTTACTAGAGGAAGCTGTTCTGTCGGGCCAGTCGAGTTTAGGGCTAGGACGAAAAACAATGTTCTTTCGTCTATGGAAGTTGATAAGGAAGAAGCGCCGGCTGTAGTTCGAGAGTTCATGGACGTTTTTTGAGGACATCTCGGGTTTACCGCCAAAACGAGATGTGGAGTTCGCAATCGATCTTGTTCCTGGTGCAACGCCAATCTCAAAAGCGTACTATCCAATAGCACCAGTGGGGTTGGAAGAAGTCAAGAAGCAGGTTACCGAATTACTTGAGAAGGGTTGGATTCGCAGCAGTATTTCACCTTGGGAGCTCCAGTTCTTCTAGTCAAGAAGAAGGATGGCACAAGGAGGATGTGCATCGATTATTGAGAATCAAATCGGGTGACTATTAAGAACAAGTACCTGATCCCTTGCATTGGAGAATTGTTCGAGCAGCTCTGTGACGCGAGGGTATTCTCGAAATTGGATTTGCGATCCGGATATCATCAGGTTCAAGTTAAATCAGAGGATATTTGCAAGACTACATTCTGAACTCGGTATGGACATTACGAGTATTTAGTGATACCATTCAGAGTCACGAATGTACCGGCAATATTTATGGACTTGATGAACCGAATCTTTTCATCGTTCTTGGACCAGATTATTGTGGTGTTTATCAATGATATTCTGGTCTACCCGAGGAGTCTTGAAGAGCATGCTGAACTCTTGAAGACATGTTGCAAGCTTGCATGTTAGACTTCAAGGGTTCATGGGAGGATCATCTACACTTGGTGGAGTTTTCGTACAACAACAATTTTCAGGCGACTATTCAGATGGCTCCATTCGAAGCATTGTATGGTCGCAAGTGTCGCTCACCCGTTTGTTGGGATGATGTTGGAGAATGAAGATTGTTAGGACTGGATTCGATCATGCAAACAGTAGAGAAATTTAATACTATCCGAAGTCATATGAAGGCAGCACAGGATCGACAGAAGAGTTGGACCGATATATCGAGAAGACCTCTAGAGTTCGCTGTTGGTGATCTGGTATTCTTGAAGATATCACCGACTAGTGGAGTGATTCATTTTGGGAGTCGAGGCAAGCTTAGACCTCGATTCGTGGGGCCTTTCGAGATCTTGGAACGTGTTGGAGAAGTGGATTATCGATTAGTTTTACCACAATCTTTGGCGAATGTTCATGAAGTTTTTCATGTATCTCAACTCTGTAAGTATGTTCGAAATGAAACACACATGCTGGATCATTCGGAGCTGGCTGTAAGAGAGGATTTGACTTTTGAGGAACGACCGATGTCGATTGTTGATTGAAGAGAAAAGGTCCTTAAGAACAAGGTTATCTCTCTTGTACTTGTTTCTTGGGGAAATCGCTCGCACGGAGAATCGACTTGGGAACGATAAGATGAAATTCGACAGAGGTTTCCATACTTATTCTTGTAGTTTCTTGGTTATTATCTTTCCTTGTTCTTGGAATTTCGAGGACGAAATTCTTTTTGTAGTTGGGTATAATGTAACACCCTAGTTCATTTATACCAATTCCAGTTCACGTATTTCTTTATTTATGGTATTTTCTTCATTTATCGTGTTTTTGGTACGAATGGTATTTTACATTTTACATTGCATTCGACCCGACCCACTTGCTTGAAACTTGTTTGATTCATATTTATGAATTTTCTTGACTTGTTACATAGACATGTGCACTTTCATAAATACTGCATACTGGCATTTTATCTGGCATTGCATCTTTTACCATATAACATTTTAAGTCACGTAAAATATTTTAAAAATACATTACATGGCCTGCATGATACCCCTAACCCCGTGGTAGCATCCGCGCATCTTGTTCTCATCCCGTTCAGTAAAACGGACTTGTTTGGATGGCTACGCGCACGTACGTGCATCCGTTTTTGGGGTTATGCATTTTCGTTACACGAGCATTCATTTTGAAATTTGGTCGTCGCATATATTTTTCATATTTTAAAACTAAATTTTTAGACCCGACCCGGGCGTGTTTTGGAATATTTTTGTATCCCGCCAAAATTCAAATTTATTTAAAATAATATCTTTATTTTTTTTAAATCAGCGTTTAAATTTAATTAACAAACAAAAATCTTTTTCAATTTAAAATCCTAACCTTAAACAACCCAGCTCAGATTCTCTCTCTCCCGTGGACCCCACCTCTCGAGCTCTCTCTCTTTCTTCTCTCTTCTCTCTCTGTTCCCCTCGCAGTCACTCTTTCTCTCTCCCTACTAAACAACAACTTTCTTTCTCCTCCCCCCTCTCTCTCCTCTCGATCTCTCTCTATCTCTTTCTCTCTCCTTCTCTCTCTCCTCTCGATCTCTCTCTATCTCTTTCTCTCTCCTTCTCACTCCTCTCGATCTGTCTCTCTCTCTCTCTGCTTTTATACTTATTAGTTTCCTTTATTTTAAATCCTATTTTCCCCTCACGTTCTTCTCTTTCTCCCTCACTTTTTTTTCACTGCCTTCCTCACACGAAGCTCTCGCGAACCCTAACCCAGCACCCTCGTCGACGCCTCCATCGCCGCCTAAACCACGACCTCCTCACCCTCATCTACATCTTCTCCTCAACCTCCTTCTCAACCCCAGAGCCCACTCCCTCTCTTTCCCCGAGCCTGCACACCCACTTCCACCACCACCTCCTCGTTGCCGCCACGCCTCGTCGTCGCCGGCGACCGTCCCTGCATCACCACCACCTCGCCCTCGTCTCCTCTCCTCTTCCCTTCTCCCCAAAACCCTCAGCTACACCTCACAACCGAGCATAACCCCTAACTGCCCCTTGCCGGAAAACCATCGCCGCACACCCTCACGCCAACGACCCCTCGTCGTCGTCGTCCCCTTCTCCTTTCCGTACAACTCCTACAACCCAGAGCAACCAACCCCTCTCCCTCTTCTTTCATTTCTCTTCTTCTTCTTCTCTCTTCTTTGCTTGGTTCTCGGTTTTCGACCGTCGTCGGAGCCGACCTCGTCGCGGACGATCCGGGTGACCCAGTAGACGTCCAAATCCAGCGTGGTCGTGTTCTTGCAGTACCTGGTTCTGTTCTGTGCTCGTGTGGACACATCGCGACGTTTTCCCGACTTTCGACATTTTCGTGCGTATCCGTATCGCGATACATCGAGGCAAATTAATCTTGCTACATGCTATAATACTATAATCTATATCTATTTGAATTATAATACTTCAAAATGATTAATTTTGCAATCCACATTATTGTTTTTCAGTTTTATCGATTTTTTCGACATCCGTATATATCCGTATATATCATTTCAGATCTAGTGCATGAAAACCGATCTTTTTACATACTATACTACCATATACCGCATCAAATTGAATAGTTACATCTCATTTTGTTGAGTTATATGTCCCGCACTTGCTAGTTTATCATTTTACTATTATACGACATCCGTACGCATCCATATTAGTATTTACACATCTAGTCGCATGCTAAATCATCTTGCTACATGCTAGGTATAGTATCATGCATCCATACTAATAAAATGTTAACCGTTTATCCTACTACACATCCAAATGAAAGTTTTACAATTTTCGGATACCTGTTTGCAACTATAACATTTAATATACATGTAGTTGCATCTACCTATCATATTATTCCATGTTATTATTGTTAGAACACCCCATGTTTAATAAAGTACATCTTATTTAGTATTGGAACTGTAATTGTAACCCTAATCGATAATTGTGCATCCATACCATTGATTTCATATCTATTCGCATACCATGTTGCATTATATCATTTTATTGTTATATTAGTACTCCATACTTGATATTGTGTACCCTACATAGTAATATAGTAATCCCTGATAAATATTTGTGCATCCATGCTTTGTTGTGCATCCATACCTGTTACAGTTTTATTATGAGCTTCCGTTTGATACCTGTGCATTACTTAACATGACCTGATACTTGTGTACTACCTAACATGACCTGATACACCATTACTTGACCTGACTTGATAGTTGTACACTACCTGACATGACCTGATACACTACTACTTAACATGACTTGATACCTGTGCATTACTTGACATGACCTGATACTTTTGTACTACCTAACATGACCTGATACACCATTACTTGACCTGACTTGATACATGTACACTACTTGACATGTTACTTGATTCTGTTTCTAATGCCGACAACCCTGACATGTTGTCTCGATGGACATATCCTGTTGTCTGTATAGACAAACCTGTTCCTGCTTGATCTTGTGTTGGCATTAGCTTCAGACTTATCAATTGTTAGTTGTATGTATGCCCTAGAGGCCAGTATTGTACAGATGATGTATATTATATTGGATGCTTGGACATATATAGAGATGACTTTCTTGCTCGATATGATAGTATGCTATCTGGTTGCTCTTTATCTTAACATGTATACTTGTCTCTTTATACTGTCTTATGGTTACATGTTGGTAAAGCCCTTAGGATGTGTACTTGACTACCTGGACTATGATGCGGATCATACTAGTGGGGACATGGTAGTCCATAAGTACATCCTTCAAGGTCCCTAGTCGTAGGTGTATCGAGACGGGGCATCGATATACCAGTGTAGACTAGCGTATACGCTTCTCGACCCATGAGATGGGCGATGGATGATCCCATATCCATTGGCATTTGGCATCAGAGATGGTATACGGGTGCTCAGTGGAGACTGGGTACACTGGACGGACACTCCGAGAACTCCCAGATGGTATTATACCTCACGTTAGATGGCAGTTCTCAGGTGACACTTGTGCAGGTTAGTCTGTAGACCCGAGATCGTCATAGAGTCTTGTGTGATTCCCACTGTGCTTTGATTTCCACCTTACCACGTCCATGAGAGCGTGCAAAACGGTGGTTTTTGGATACAGTCCCGAGTCATATGGAGGCAATGAGCAATAGGAGGGGTTTCGTCTCTCCCGGTATTGGGGGTTGATGTTGCACTGTGCTCGATTGGCCGTAACAGGGAAGTCCCTGGCCAGGGCTGATTGGAGATTTACCGATAAATGTTACCAGCAGTTTCTCGACCCGTTATGAGCCTCACATCGACACGACTTATCGGTTATTGGGGTCTGACGTTTACCACCCCTAGACTTGATATGCGACATATCAGACGAGGAGACCGGACTGCACGGTAGTGTTGCCAGTTGGCTCGACGGGAGTTGTAGCAGGTTCGCTTGTTTTCTTCTGATCGCTCAATACCCGGGTGGCCGTTACGTTTAGCTGACCGCTTGCGGCTTGGGGGTGCTTGATATGATCATCACCCACTGCCGGCGTATTGACGAGTCTTGGAGTCCCACAATGGAGTTTCCTAGTCCAGGCGAAAAATTATGGTGCGCGTATGCGATATGCGCATGGACCCGATTAAAATGCGCGTATAGGATACCGTATATTGATCGGGCGGCTTGCTTTTGGTGGGGTCATATGTGATATGGTCGGATTGATAAATCAAGTGTTGATTTATCATTTAACCATTAGTTTCTCACTTGAAATCTTTTCTTGAGTTTGATGGATGTATGCATGCATGTATGCCTTCTTTATAGATTCATGCACATATGGATGTACATACATACATACATCCTTCATGGTTGTACATACATGAAAATGGTGGCAATATAAGACTCACACCATGGCTTTATATATGGATTTTATTGCATTTGATTTAAAACAAAAAGGAAAAAGGAAAATGGTTATCATTGATTTGTTTCTACACTCTTCTTTTGACCTAACCATCCTCACCCACCTTTTAACCTTGGTTAAACTTTCCTTTTGTGTTTTAACTCAAGTTCAATAAGATATTCATTGTTTAACCATGGTTTGAGATGTGAACATGAAAATATATATACATATATTTTCATTTTTCTTAACAAGGGGTTATTCTTTTCACTCTTGTTAAAGATATAGCCATCATCTTCTTCTTCCTCTCTCATTTGCTCTCTAGATTTTTGTAGTGAGCAATATACTTATCAAGTTAGGATTTTGAAGTGAGAAAGAGAACCACAACACCATTCTACACAAGTCTAGCCCACTTGTTTGGAGTGTTAGCTTCATTTCATTCTCTTGATCGGGTGAAGTTGCAAGTTTGGACAAAGCGGACTCCGGGTGGATCATCGTTGACCTAGAGGAGTTCAAGCGGACCCGTTTCCAAACCTCAAGTAGCCGAGGAGTCTAGCGTAGGGAGCTACAAAGGTTGTACTCTCAAAACCCTAGCTTTTCTTGCTTATGTTGATGTGCAAAACTTGAAACCCTAATTTTTCTAAGAACGATTCAATGATCGTTAACTTAGCACCCTAAAAATTCCATCTTTGGTACATGTGATGCTTCTAATCCCTTCATGAGGTGCTAGGCTAACCCAACATTGGTATCAGAGCCGACCTATAACATTAGGCGACACTTTAACGAAGTTAAAACCCCGATCGAACCCGATATCGACAAAACGACCCCCTCTCTGGACAATTTTTGAAATCTGGGATTTTTGTGAATTAAAAATACGTAAAAAATACACCAGGGATTTCTAAGAATTACAGCGCAAAAATTATCACATGATCTGTACGGACCACCGCGGTTCCGCGGCAATAGCCTGCTTGTGCCGCGGAACCGCGGCCGTACAGTGAGATCTTGGCAGTAGGTTTGCACAGTAATTCTTTTACCTGAATGTGTTATTTTATGGGTATTTTTAAACTGACTCAAGTGTTGAGTATTCAGGGGTTCATTTTGTAATTGTTGATTCGATTGGAGAATTTAATTTTGTTTTGCTATTCTGGGTAAATTAGAAAGTATTGAATTGTTCGAACGAGTGTCATTTGCTCACTTTTCACGGGGATTAAATCCCGTGGAGATACGTGCAAGTTTTGTGGTGGACCCTCTAGAAGACAACAAACCTTAACTCGATTATGTAACCGTCTTGAACTGCCCTTTGAACCTTAGGGTTTGGGGCAGTACGGCGTGCCACATGTGAGGCGTTGGCTTGACCTTTCTACGGCTGGACCGCTACTACTGTGTCACACTCCGGGTTTTTTGAACTCCGCTCAAGTGTTGAGCTTTAGGAAATCTTGGGTATTTGATCGTTCGTTCGAAAACTTTAATACTGTCTAATTATCTGGAATGAGATGCAATATGTGGAATTCATATAGTTGGACATGAAATACGAAGTATGTGATATTTCGCATTTACGATGTCTAAAGAGAATGTGGATCCAGATATTACAGTTTTACACTTTCTTTTCTGTGACCGTAAGTGTAGTATGTCGATATCGCCGGTTTCGTTGCTATACGTCAACGACAATTGGGGTACGCATACTTACTTACGTTGATGATATGAGATATTATGTGTTACTGAGATATGATGTGCAGGATTGTCGCGATTGAATAGCCGGGGGTTTTATGTGAGATGAGAGTTTTATATTTTCATTCATGTAAATTCAAATGTAATGTAATATTCTTTTATTTGGGGCACTTCCGGGTTGAGGTCGATGCCACCAGTGTTGTATATTATTTACTTTTCCGCATTAGGATGGACCCAAGAAGGGGAGCACAGGTGACCGTGTTCTGGGATTCAGTGGGAGGCCATCTCGAGGAGTCGAGACCGGGTCTCCTAAACTCCAGAATCGGTAGGGTCGCTTGCCGCTCTCGTAGGGGTCCAGGGTGTGGGCTTGGCTATTCATCGCGACTGTGAAATCCGTATTTTCTATTGTTGGCTAAATACTAAATACGGACGTCCTAGTATATCCCACATTATATCTATGTTTCTACTGCGATATCTGTGATGTGATCATTAGATATGTTCTGTGATGGATACAATATATAGTATATATGATATATTATATAGACGTTACTTATGTTTTACACCCGCACTAGCCCTGCCCTGCTCTGTCGTTAGTTACCTAACCTAACGGTGCACGAGGGGACATCGAGGCGAATGCGGATGGCATAAGTGTACGTCGTATTTATCTGTGATGTTTAGGTGGCTTAAATGATAGGACTTCATTAATGTGATTAATGAAAGAAAAGAAACCTAAAAGATGTTGTAGAATCAAATTTTTAAATAAAAGGGTAGCTACAGTTTTGCTTTGCATAGCGGTATATATGATATACCCTGCACCTTATTCGATGGGGAAAGAACCGAGATCCTTTCACCAGGAGTGACCTCTTTAGCAAAACTGGCAGATGCTACAACACTCGGTTTGACTTTTGACTGCTTTTGGAGTTTCGCTTTGCACAGTGATATATATGATATATCCCGCACCTTATTCGATGAGGAAAAAGCCGAGATCCCTTCACTGGGAGTGACCTCTTTAGCAAAACTAATAAAAGCCTCAAAATCACTCCATTTCAAAACTTCACTTGATTCTACAACGATATCAAGTTCATTGCGCTCATGGTTTTCAGAAAAACCTGCGTAGCCCTCCGTCAATTCAGATATGTAATATTCAGTATTCGTGCTGCGGTTGTTTGGCATGCGTCAAGGCGTAGTGTACGGTAGCTGATTATTACTTATCTGTAGCATGAGATGCGATTGGATTAAGGTATTCGTACGGCGTTGTTTGGCATGCGTCAAGGGTCGTACGGGTGGGTTTAATTCAATCACGAATTGTATGGGTTGAACTTGACTAGCGGACTATGGGTTGTTTGGCATGCTTCAAGGTCATACACGCTAGGGGAAAAACATTATCAGGAATTTCAAATGTTGAGATTTGCAATGAGATTGCATACCTTCTATGAGATAGTTGGATCCCGATACCCACTGCGAGTAATTGTTAATTCTGGGAGAGTTTTACACAGGACAATTAGCCTATCAAGTAGGTGTCTAGAAAGGTGTCAACGGGGTTACACCTCTGGGAAAACGAGGTTTACTTTAATTAGGTCCGTGCGAAAGCACGAGGAACCTCCCTCAAAGTACCGACACTGGCCTGGCTGAAAGATCGGCGAAGTTGTAGGGTGTAATTAATCCCGACTAGTCTTTCCTTTTAGGGTTTGAAGGAAGATTTGATAAAAACAGTGGGAGCCATCCTGATTAGATAAAATAATAACAAATCTGATCTTGCAAGAGCATACGCTAAAGTGTTTTCTTCTCTCTCTCTCCAAGTAGAGACCATGTCATGCCTTAATCAAGATAATAATATGGATGTATTGACCGAACCCGCATGTTATACTGTGCAGGGGAACGTTGGACCCGTTCTTTCTTATAAAAGTTATAAGATTGAACAGGGAATAGGAGAATATTTAAATTCTCAAGCCGTCCAAAAGAACATGCATGTTGATGCATCTTCTTCAGGTGTGTTAGTTATTGAGAACTGTTTCTCAGTTCACCCTACGTCCTGGGTATTAGATACCGGATCAGGATCCCATATATGTAAAATGTTACATGGGCTACGGAAAGGTAGAGAACTGGAAAAAGGTGATCATTCCGTTCAAGTAGGGAATGGGGCAAATGTTGCAGCCAAAGCAGTTGGCGAATATCACCTAGTATTACCAAGTGGCAATACACTGATTTTAAATGAATGCTATTATATACCAAACATGATGTGCAACATTATATCAGTTTCTTTATTAAGTAAAGAAGGATATAATTTTGTAGTAAAGGATAATGTTATAAACATATTCCTAGATCAAAAGTTGATTGCATCAGGCTCGTTACATAATGGCATATTCATTCTAAATCAAAATACAGTCCTCAATATACAAAACACACACAAGAGGAAAAGTTCAGAAATGAACGAATCCTTCTTGTGGCATTGTAGACTTGGTCACATCAATGCGACACGACTAGCTAAGTTGCATAAGGATGGATATTTGAATCCGTTTGAATTTTCATCTTATGACACTTGCCAGTCATGTCTCAAAGGCAAGATGACCAAAACTCCGTTTACGGGACACGAAGAAAGAGTTACGGAACTCTTAGGGCTGATACATAGTGATGTATGCGGTCCCATGTCTACACATGCCAGGGACGGTTCTTCCTACTTCATTACATTCACTGACGATCTCTCTAGATACGGACATGTGTTCCTGATAAAACACAAGTCTGAAGCTTTTGAGAAATTCAGAGGATATAAGCACGAAGTAGAGAACCAAACGGGCAAAAGTATTAAGATCCTTCGATCTGATCGAGGAGGAGAATACTTGAGCAATGATTTTCTAGATTATTTAAAAGATAATGGGATTCTCTCTCAGCTCACTCCTCCTTATACACCACAGCACAATGGTGTATCGGAATGGAGAAACTGCACCCTATTAGATATGGTGCGCTCAATGATGAGTACAGCTGAGTTACCTATTTCCTTCTGGGGATATGCGCTTGAGACGGCCATGGACCTATTGAATAGAGTTCCTACCAAATCAGTGCCTACCACTCCATATGAGATATGGAAAGGGAAGAGACCACATCTTAATTACATTAAGATATGGGGTTGTCCAGCCTATGTCAAAAGACAAAATCCGGACAAACTCGAGGTAAGATCAGTCTTTTGTAAGTTTATAGGATATCCCAAAAATTCACAAGGGTATATCTTCTACCACCCCGAGGAACAAAAGGTGTTTGTTTCTCGACATGCCACTTTCTTAGAAAAAGGTTTTCTTATGAAACATACAAGTGGCATTGAGGTAGAACTGGAAGAGGTTCCAGCGACACAAACTATAACAAAAGACTTAGTAGAACCAGAGGATTCAGTAGTACCTGATGAACCCCATCCGCTCCGCCGATCTAGCAGGGTTTCTCGTCCACCTAAGAGATACTACGGTTTTCTCATTGACGGTGGGAGCGAGAATTGCATCATGGAGGATGATGACCCAACTAGCTTCGAGCAGGCCATCACGAGTGGGGACTCAGTGAAATAGCTGGATGCTATGCGGTCCAAGATGGAATCCATGTACACCAACAAAGTATGGACTTTGGAAGATGCACCTGAAGGGGTAAAACCAATTGGGAGCAAGTGGATCTTCAAGAAAAAACTTGGTGTAGATGGGAAAGTAGAGACTTTCAAAGCTAGACTTGTTGCAAAAGGTTTTCGTCAAAGACCAGGTGTGGACTATGACGAGACCTTTTCTCCAATGGCTATGCTTAAATCCATTCGGATCATGCTTGCCATCGCTGCATATCATGACTACGAAATCTGGCAAATGGATGTTAAGACCGCCTTTCTAAACGGTGATTTAGAAGAGTGCGTGTACATGACTCAGCCAGAGGGCTTCGTAAATAGTAGGAGCGGCGGGAAGGTGTGCAAGCTGCTTAAATCCATTTATGGACTAAAGCAAGCATCGCGGAGTTGGAACATCTGCTTTGACGTCGTTATCAAAGAGTTTGATTTCGTCAAAAACGTAGATGAACCTTGTATCTACAAGAAGGTGGCAGAGAGTAAGGTTGTCTTCCTCGTATTGTACGTGGATGACATACTCTTGATAGGAAATGACATTCCTATGCTGCAATCGATCAAGCTCTTCTTGTCATAAAGATTCTCGATGAAAGATCTTGGTGATGCCTCCTGCATATTGGGAATTAGGATCTATAGAGATAGATCCAAAAGGATATTGGGATTGTCCCAATCCAGGTACATTGACACCATACTAAAGAGGTTTAGTATGGAAGAATCCAAGCGTGGGAACTTACCCACGATCTCTGGAGTCACTCTCTCCAAAGAGATGTCTCCCAAGACTGATTTGGAGAGAGCTCGCATGCAAGGGATACCCTATGCTTCGGCTGTAGGCTCTATCATGTACGCGATGCTATGTACCAAACCCGATGTAGCATACTCACTAAGTGTAGTGAGTAGGTATCAAGCTGATCCTGGAGAGAGTCACTGGACAGCTGTGAAGAGCATTCTCAAGTACTTACGAAGGACTAAAGAGATGCTCTTGGTGTATGGTAATGGAGAACTCCAAGTGGAGTTCTTTACCGATTCGAGCTTCCAGAGTGATAAGGACGACTCTAAGTCGCAGTCGGGATTTGTCTTTACCCTTTACGGAGGGGCGGTTAGCTGGAAGAGTTCCTAGCAGGAAACCGTAGCAGACTCGACGATGGAGGCTGAATATATTGCTGCCAACGATGCTGCCAAAGAGGCTGTCTGGATCAAGAAGTTCATTACTGAACTTGGAGTGGTTCTATCCATTGAGCATCCAATACCTTTGTATTACGATAACAATGGAGCGGTGGCTTTGGCCAAGGAACCCAGGTCCCATCAGTGATCCAGGCATATTCTGAGGCGGTATCACCAGATCCGGGAGATAGTTGATCGCCGGGAGATCGAGGTCAGGAGGGTTGACACAAAGAACAACACAGCGGATCCACTCACGAAGGCCATTCCCCAGATACAGTTTGAAGGACTCTTCGGAATGCTCGGTATGCGATACTACAGCAGCTGGCCCTAGTACAAGTGGGAGATTGTTAGTTGTATGTATGCCCTAGAGGCCAGTATTGTACAGATGATGTATATTATATTGGATGTTTGGACATATATAGAGATGACTTTCTTGCTCGATATGATATTATGCTATCTGGTTGCTCTTTATCTTAACATGTATACTTGTCTCTTTATACTGTCTTATGGTTACATGTTGGTAAAGCCCTTAGGATGTGTACTTGACTACCTGGACTATGATGCGGATCATACTAGTGGGGACATGGTAGTCCATAAGTACATCCTTCAAGGTCCCTAGTCGTAGGTGTATCGAGACGGGGCATCGATATACCAGTGTAGACTAGCGTATACGCTTCTCGACCCATGAGTTGGGCGATGGATAATCCCATATCCATTGGTGTTTGACATCAGAGATGATATACGGGTGCTCAGTGGAGACTGAGTACACTGGACGGACTCGCCGAGAACTCCCAGATGGTATTATACCTCACGTCAGATGGCAGTTCTCAGGTGACACTTGTGCAGGTTAGTCTGTAGACCCGAGATCGTCATAGAGTCTTGTGTGATTCCCACTGTGCTTTGATTTCCACCTTACCACGTCCATGAGGGCGTGCAAAACGGTGGTTTTTGGGGACAGTCCCGAGTCACATGGAGGCAATGAGCGATAGGAGGGATTTCGTCTCTCCCGGTATTGGGGGTTGACGTTGTACTGTTCTCGATTAGCCGTAACAGGGAAGTCCCTGGCCAGGGCTGATTGGAAATTTACTGGTAAGAGTTACCAGCAGTTTCTTGACCCGTTATAAGCCTCACATCGACACGACTTATCGGTTATTGGGGTCTGACGTTTACCACCCCTAGACTTGATATGCGACATATCAGACGAGGAGACCGGACTGTACGGTAGTGTTGCCAGTTGGCTCGACGGGAGTTGTAGCAGGTTCGCTTGTTTTCTTCTGATCGCTCAATACCCGGGTGGCCGTTACGTTTAGCTGACCGCTTGCGGCTTGGGGTGCTTGATATGATCATCACCCACTGCCGGCGTGTTGACGAGTCTTAGAGTCCCACAATGGAGTTTCCTAGTCCAGGCGAAAAGTTGTGGTGCGCGTATGCGATATGCGCATGGACCCGATTAAAATGCGCGTATAGGATACCGTATATTGATCGGGCGGCTTGCTTTTGGTGGGGTCATATGTGATATGGCCGGATTGATAAATTAAGTGTTGATTTATCATTTAACCATTAGTTTCTCACTTGAAATCATTTCTTGAGTTTGATGGATGTATGCATGCATGTATGCCTTCTTTATAGATTCATGCACATATGGATGTACATACATACATACATCCTTCATGGTTGTACATACATGAAAATGGTGGCAATATAAGACTCACACCATGGCTTTATATATGGATTTTATTGCATTTGATTTAAAACAAAATGGAAAAAGGAAAATGGTTATCATTGATTTGTTTCTACACTCTTCTTTTGACCTAAACATCCTCACCCACCTTTTAACCTTGGGTAAACTTTCCTTTTGTGTTTTAACTCAAGTTCAATAAGATATTCATTGTTTAACCATGGTTTGAGATGAGAACATGAAAATATATATACATATATTTTCATTTTTCTTAACAAGGGGTTATTCTTTTCACTCTTGTTAAGGATATAGCCATCATCTTCTTCTTCCTCTCTCATTTGCTCTCTAGATTTTTGTAGTGAGCAATATACTCATCAAGTTAGGATTTTGAAGTGAGAAAGAGAACCACCACACCATTCTACACAAGTCTAGCCCACTTGTTTGGAGTGTTAGCTTCATTTCATTCTCTTGATCGGGTAAAGTTGCAAGCTTGGACAAAGCGGACTCCGGGTGGATCATCGTTGACCTAGAGGAGTTCAAGCGGACCCGTTTCCAAACCCCAAGTAGCCGAGGAGTCTAGCGTAGGGAGCTACAAAGGTTGTACTCTTAAAACCCTAGCTTTTCTTTCTTATGTTGATGTGCAAAATTTGAAACCCTAATTTTTCTAGGAACGATTCAATGATCGTTAACTTAGCACCCTAAAAATTCCATCTTTGGTACATGTGATGCTTCTAATCCCTTCATGAGGTGCTAGGCTAACCCAACATCAATACCTGACTTGAACACATAACTTGGGGGCATGGGGAAATAAAGAATGTAACCGAACGTAACTCAAAGGGCCATCTTATTGTTTGCCGTTTTTCTGGGCGTTACGGAATACCTATTGTTTGCCGTTTTTCCAGGCGTTATGGAATACCTATTGTTTGCCGTTTTTTCGGGCGCTACGGAATAATCACCGATGGGTTACAATGAGGATTACATTAATTGGTTTCGAAGACTTTAAAATAGATAACCCCGTAGCACTGTTTAGATACCACTACACGTCACTTATACTAACATACTCACTGTTATATATTTTTGTTATACTCTTGTTACTGTTTATATTCATGCCTGCATATCCTGTTACCTCCTGACTATATTATTGTTGATATTATGACGCACTGACGTCTGGGTTTTGCAGAGCCCAGATCCTCTTTCTCTGTCATAAGCCGTTCAGGAGTATCTCAGTCAACAGGCCGAGCATTGAAGACTTGTTAGTATTCTAGTTTAGTTTCCTTTCAGCATTATTTTATTTCCTGATGTGAGCCCGTATTTTGGGACGTACATTCCAGATTATTATTGTTTATTGGATCTATTGCTTCCGCATTTTATTTCTTGACTCATTATTCTGGCTCATGGACATGTATTAGATAGTTGTTTTTATTTCTACTGTGCTTGATATCTCTAGACAACCATAATTTAACTGTGGAGGGATTTTTCCTAGCCATAGGTAGTATGGTTGGCCCTGTCACGTGCCGATCTTAGCGCACTCTGGGAAGTGGGGCGTGACATTGTACGAAGAGCACTGGGAGCATTTGAGAATAGTGTTCCAACGTCTTCGAAAATATAACCTAAAGATGAACCCTCTGAAATGCGCATTTGGAGTCTCCTTAAGCAAATTCCTAGGATTCATCGTACGACACCGAGGTATCGAAATAGACCCATCAAAGATCGAGGCGATTATGGAAATACCTATGCCAAGAACTCTCAAACAACTGCAATCTCTCCAAGGAAAGCTTGCGTATATCCAGCATTTCATAGCTAAACTCTCCGGAAAATGCCGCACCTACGGCCATCTAATGAAGAAGGGAACCCTATTCGTTTGGGATCGTAGATGCCAAAATGCACTGGACGAAATCAAGCAATACCTGCAGAACCCGCCAGTATTGGCCGCTCCGGTCAAGGGAAAGCCCATCATCCTGTATACAACAGCCCTTGAAGGTTCTTTAGGCCCGCTATGGGTACAGGAGAACGATCAGGGAAAGGAGAGAGCTCTCTACTATTTAATTCGAGTTCTTCTGGGGGCAGAAAACAACTACTCCCCCATCGAAAAGCATTGCCTGGCACTGATCTTCGTGATAACGAAGTTTCGACATTATGCCTTGGCACATGAGGTCCATCTCATATCAAAAGTGGATCCTCTCAAATATTTGATGTCAAGAGCCATACTAATGGGAAGGCTTGCTTAATGGGCCCTCCTCTTAATGGAGTTCTCGATAATGTATCGACCCCTCAGGGCAATGAAAGGCTAGGCCATCGCCGACATCCTCGCTGAGCATCCGATACCAGCCGACTCTCCCTTAAATTGCGAATTACCAGACGAACATGTGTTCGATACAAAGGATGAAGAAAATGACTCTCGATGGGAACTTTTCTTCGATGGGGCATCTTCCATGAAGAAGCGAAAGCAAAGCACCCCCATAATCAAAGCGGGGGTGGGCCTTATCTTCGTGACTCTGCAAGGAGGGATAATGCGTTTCGCCCTTTCCTTAACAGAGCCGAGGACAAACAATGAGGCTGAGTACGAAGCTTTGATAGCGGATCTTGATATTGCTGTTGAGATGGGAATTGAAAACCTCCTCATATATGGAGACTCCCAGCTAGTCATTAGCCAAGTAAATGGCGACTATCAGACGTGTAAACCGGAGTTGGTAAGATATGACGAAAGAGTGCAGCAACTGCTGGCTCAAATTCCCTCCTATATCCTGAAAAGTATACCGCATGAGAAAAATATCAAGGCGGATGCGTTAGCTAAGCTTGCTAAAGAACTGGCCGAAAAAAATCTCGATGATGTAAGGATCATTGTGCAAAGCCGTCGGATTCTCGCGCCAGCAAGTATATCTCCGGAGCCGTCTGAAGGAAAGGAAGCGACCAAACAAGCAGCCTGCCGAATAGAAGACGAAGAAAATGCTAAGAATTGGAGAGAAGCCTTCATAGACTACTTCAAATCCCATCAAACACCCGAAGACGCGTCGTCAAGACATCAGCTCATGAAACGAGCTCTATCCTTTGCCTTTGTCAATGATATTCTATATAAGAGATCGTTCGACAGTTTGTGGCTAAGATGCTTAGGACCGGAGGAAGTAAGGAGGGTCGTCTAAGAAACCCACGAAGGACTCTGCGGTTCTCATCAAGCCGGGCCAAAGATGAAGCTGAAGATCAAGAGAATGGGTTACTATTGGCCCACTATGATTCAGGACTGCCTCAAATATGCGAAGCAGTGTCACTCATGCCAAATTCACGGGGACTTCATCCACCAGCATCCAAATCCGCTGCACCCAACATTGGCTAGCTGGCTGTTCGAAATGTGGGGAACCGATATAATCGGACCCATCGAACCAGCATCATCCAAGGGACATCGGTTCACATTAGCAACAACCGATTACTTCTCTAAGTGGGCAGAGGCAGTACCGCTAAAGGAAGTGAAGACGGAGAACATCCTCCATTTCTTCAGGACACACGTCATCTACCGGTTCGGCACTCCGCGATGAATCATCTCGGATAATAGGCTGGCCTACAGAAGCCATAAGATTACCCGCTTTTCACAATAGCATAATATAGACTGGAGATACTCTTCAGTCTATAATCCCCGAGCTAACGGTCTAGCTGAGGCTTTCAACAAGACCTTGACGAAGATCGTAAAGAAAACGGTGTCCAGAAACAAAAAGGACTGGTATGAGAGAATGCATGAAGCTCTCTGGGCGTATCGAACCATGTTCAAAACAGCAACGAATACGACGCCATACGCGTTGGTATTCGGTAAGGAAGCGGTACTTCCCTTAGAGATAGAACTACCCTCTCTACGAGTGGCAGTTCGACATGAGCTGACGGACGAAGAAAATGCCCATCTTCGGCTTAAGGAGCTCGATGCTCTCAATGAAACTCGCATCAAGGCACAGCAAAACCTGGAATCTTACAAAGCGAGGATGACTCGCTCATATAAAAGACTAACCAGACCGAGAACATTCCGCCAAGGCAAACTTGTGCTAGTCGTAAAAAGACCTATGATCCCAAACCGTGCAAAGCGGGGGAAATTCGAGTCAAACTATGAAGGCCCGTACATCATAGACAAGGTCTACCAAGGTGGAGACTATTTGCTTATGGATATACATGGTGAAAGACCCTTCCGGCCAATAAACGGCTGGTTCCTTAAGATATACTACGCTTGAAAAGTCACGACTCAGGTTAATGATAGATGACGACGCTCGTGTCCGCTCCCTGTCTTCCTGAGCCAAGACATTATAAGTAGTATCCAACGAAACTTTTCCTCGAATCTGGCCCTGGACCGAGATGTCTATAAACTAACAATAGACCGTAATGTCTTTAAACTAAGTACGTCGCCTCAAACACGGCGATAGTGGAATTCAAGTCCACAAGTCCCGGCAGAGAGGACTGCAACTTAAGTCCCGCTGGCCGTGCAGTTGCCCCGGTGGCAAAGTCTCCCATAAGTTCCATTGGCGAACAGAGGGGTAAAAAAAAGTATGTCTACAAAAGAAATGAGCACGGATGAAAACCCGAAAGGGCGCCGTGAGTAAAAACAGCAGGGCTACCGACGAGCTTATGAAAACCTGAAAGGGCGCAATCTCATTGTTAAAAAAAATGGTACGTCTACAAGAAAAATGGGCACGGATGAAAACCCGAAAGGGCGCCGTGAGTAAAAACGGTAGGGCTACCGGCGAGTTTGTGAAAACTCGAAAGGGCTCAATCTTGTTAAAATAAATACACCTGCAAGGTCCTCTCGACCTTGTGAGGAGAAAACACCTGCGTGAGATTCTTACGACTCACAAGGGAGAAACACACTTAAGGATCTCCACGATTCCTAAGGAGAAATTACACTTATGAGATTCTCATGATTTGTAAGGAGAATTCCCCCCTGTGAGACCCTCACGGCTCATAGGATTCAAAAGCCTTAAAATACGGGGACCTGAACTTGTTCTTAAGCCATCACACTCCCCAAGTTGCTCTACAGGCGGTACAATGATGGCCCTTGTATACAATCCACGGGCATAAATAAACGTTCCATTACCAAGTCCCACCAATGACGAGGAATGTCCTCATATGGTGAACGACACTTATAAGTCCTCTCAACTTGTAAGGAGAAAATACTCTTGTAAGATCCTTACAACTTGCAAGAGAAAATATCACTTAGGAATCCTCACGGCTTCTAGGGAGGACCTACACCTACGGGATCCTCTCGACTCGTAGGGAGAAAACCCTTTATGAGACTCTTACGGCTCATAAAATCAAAAGCCTTAGTTGACTGGACCCTAACCCTGTTTACTAAGACACCTTTGTTCAAATCAACAAAGGCAAATGATAATTCGCTCCTGGCAATATTCTAGTTTTAGCGACATTGATGCCTAAATCGGTATTGAATTTTAAGTCCTTTCGCGACAAATGATGATTCTCTCCTGACAATATTCCAGTCGCGGCGGTGTTGATGCCAAGATTGCTATCAGATCTCAAGTCCCATACTCGCAACAAAAATCAGTGAGCAAAAAATGCATATGAAATAGCCGAAATAATGGGGCAACTCGCAATAAAAATCAGCGAGCAAAATATATGCATATAAAAAACAGCCGAAATGTTTGGGCAACTCGCAATAAAAAATAGCGAGTAAAAAAGAAAAGAATAGCCGAAATGATTACGTG
Organism: Agapanthus africanus; assembly: GCA_030015575.1. NCBI lineage: Eukaryota > Viridiplantae > Streptophyta > Magnoliopsida > Asparagales > Amaryllidaceae > Agapanthus > Agapanthus africanus. Next base: position 41,467,574 of record CM057341.1, read on the forward strand.
CCGCGATAAAAAAGCCGAAATAATTGGGCAATCGCGACTTTCGTGATATAAAAACTGAAATGATAGAGCATCGCGGGAAGAAATAAAAAAAATGAATGAAACTTCTGCCCTGCAGGTGAGTCCACATCGACCCCTGTATACAATCTATGGGCACAAACGAAATGAGAACCATATTTTCCCACCATGCTCCATCAGAAGGAGAGCCAGATCTCGACAGCAACATCTACAGCCTAAAGGTCAGCTCGGCGTTCTTTCTCATTCCAACAGAGTGCAGACGTGACGTCAACAAAACTCCAAGGAGTGATGGCAAAACCCTAGCTCCAACCTGGCGTTCCTTCTCTGTCCCGCAGGTTGAACACCCAACGTAAACAGGAGACCCCAGGGTCGAAACAAAGTGGAGCCATGGCAAATTCTTAGTTCCAAGTCTTGACGGTTCACATGCAACCTAAAGACTACCCGGCGTACTTTCTCATTCCAGAAAGATGCGGACACGACATCAACAAAAGATCCCAGGGTCAAAACAAAGCGGAGACATAGCTAAGTCCCTAGTTCCAAGTCTTGACGGTTCACCAACAACGTAGAGACCACTTCGACACGCGTCTCGTTACAATAGACATAGTGTCAACAACGACGTTTCTTCTCACTCCAGCAGGATGCAGACGCGACGTCAACATGCGACCTCAGGGTCAAAACAAAGCGGAGCCATGGCTAAGTCCCTAGTTCCCAGTCTCGATGGCAACATCTACAGCCTAGAGATCACCTCGGCGTTCTCTCTCACTCCAACAAGATGCAGACACAACGTCAACAAAAGACCCCAGGGTTAAAACAGTGGAGCCATGGCAAAGTCCCTAGTTCCCAATCTCGACGGCAACATCTACAGCCTAGAGATCACCCCAGCGTTCCTTCTCACTCCAGCAGGATGCAGACGTAACGCAAACAACCGACCCCAGGGTCAAAACAAGCGGAGCCATGGCTAAGTCCCTAGTTCCCAGTCTCGAGGGCAATATCTACAGCCTAGAGATCACCTCGGCGTTCCCTCTCGCTCTAACAAGATGCAGACGCAACGTCAACAATCGACCCCAGGGTCAAACAGCGGAACCATGGCAAAGTCCCTAGTTCCCGGTCTCGACGGCAACATCTACAGCCTAGAGATCACCCTGGTGTTCCTTCTCACTTCAGCAGGATGCAGACATAACATCAACAACCGACCCCAGGGTCAAAACAAGTGAAGCCATGGCTAAGTCCGTAGTTCCCAGTCTCGATGGCAACATCTACAGCCTAGAGAACACCTCGGCGTTCCCTCTCACTCCAACAGGATGCAGACGCAACATCAACAACCGACCACAAGGTCAAAATAGTGGAGCCATGCAAAGTCCCTAGTTCCCAGTCTCGACGGCAATATCTACAGCCTAGAGATCACCCCGGCGTTCCTTCTCACTCCAGCAGGATGCAGACGTAACGTCAACAACCGACCCCAGGGTCGAAACAAAGCAGAGCCATGGAAAAGTCCCTAGTTCATTGTCTCGACGGCAACATCTACAGCCTATAGATCACCTCGGCGTTCTCACTCACTCCAACAGGATGCAGACGTGACGTCAACAAACGGCCCCAGGGTCAACAAAGCGGAGCCACGACAAAGTCCCTAGTTCCAACTCTCGACGGTTCACCAACAACCTAGAGACTACCTCGGAGCCATGGCAAAGTCCCTAGTTTCAAGCCTCGACGGTTCACAGACAACCTAGAGACAACTGCGACATTCATCTGTTACAGCAGACGCAATGCCAGCAAATGAAGAAAAGGAAAATCCCCAGTTTCGGGGTCTTGACGGCAACTAAAATAAAACCTGAAAGACTACACACCAGCGCGAAGTGGTTATAACTCATCGGGGCTCCCAAACTGAGCCTAACCTCAAGTAAAAAGCGGCATGGAAAATCCCTAACGCTTGCTCTTCCGACGGTAATATGACCTGGGAGATTACTTGAAGACTTCTTGTCCAGCCTCCGAAAGGATCAGAGACACGACAATTGCGGGGCTACTCGAACAGCAAGATTGCATATCGGGGACTGCATCAGCCAACGCGACGGTATCACGGACAAAAACCCTAGTACCACAAAACCTAACGGACTTCTGTCGTAAAGAGTAGGGGTTATAACGTTAGGATATTCTTGCGAGAACTTCTCGACTCGTCTTGACTCGTAGGGAAAAAAATGTTCTGCGAGAACTTCTCGACTCGTCTCGACTCGTAGGCAAAAACATCTTCATGAAACCCCCACGGCTCATGAAGGTGAAAATCATTAGGCAACGGGGATATCAACCTGTTTCCTAAGCACTGTGGCCCAACAAGCAGGTCCAAACTGACTCTTGTATACTATCCACGGGCCATATTCTCCAAAGTCGAATAATCGACAAAGAGGAAAAAAAACCACTTACGAGTCCTCTCGACTTGTAAGGAGGAAAATTCTCTTGTGAGATCCTTACGACTCTCAAGAGAAAACGCACTTAGAAGATCCTCACGACTTCTAAAGAGAAAATACACCTGCGGGATCCTCTCGACTCTTAGGGAGAAAACCCTTTATGAGACCCTCACGGCTCATAAAGTTGAAAAGTCTTAAGCGGTAGATCCAAAGCTGTTTCCTAAGCCATCGCTGCCCTATAAGAAGGTCCAAACTGACTCTTATACACTATCCATAGGCCACATTCACCAATGAAATAAAGAAGCCACTTACCGGTCCTCACGATTCGTAAGAAAAAATATCCGAGTGAGATCCTTACGACTCACGGAGGTGATGAACACTTAGAAATCCTCACGATTTCTAGGGAGAATATGCACCTATGAGATCCTCTCGACTTGTAAAGAGAGAAAACCTTCTTAAGACCCTTACGGCTCATGAAGATGAAAAAAGTCTTAGGCTACAAGGACTGTAAAATTGTCTCCTAAGCTCTCAATTCTATGGCCATGCATAACTCTGCACTACTTCACCCACGTATATACTTACATGGGCAAAGTAGTGGGGTGCATTTGTTCCCGCCAAAATTTTCGGCCAAGAGCTATTTGTTTTCTTATAACCATTATAAAAAGGGAGAGAAGAAAGAGGAAAAGAATTTACGGTTGGACATCACGTGTTAAACACGTGAGCGCTTATATGCAAATCATATAAGCGCTGAAAGAAAATAACAAAAGTCCAAACATGCCTCACGTGTTAAACACATGAGAGCTCATATTCCAAGTATATAGGCGTTGAAAACACATAACTAAAGGCCAAATAGGCCTCACGTGTTAAACACGTGAGCGCTCAAGTGCAAAGCATATAGGCATTGAAAACACATAACTAAGGGCCAAATAAGCCTCATGTGTAAAACAAGTGAGAGCTCATATGCAAAGCATATGAGCGCTGAAAACACATAACTAAGGGCCAAACAGGCCTCACGTGTAAAATACGTGAACACTCATATGCAAAGCATATAAGCGCTGAACATAAATAACCAATGACCAAACAGGCCTCACGTGTTAAACACGTGAGCGCTTATATACTTATATGAGCGCTGAAAATAAACAGGCTAAAACCCACACTAGAGGTCACGTGTTAAACACGTGAGTTCTCTTGCCGCTCACATGCAAAGCATGTGGCGCCCCAATTTAAAACGCTCCTATCAAATTCTAGAATTAAATTCTATTTGGGAAATATTTTCCTGATCTTTCTCAAACTAAAAAGATCATCTCTGTTAAACAGAGGACCTTTGGATCAAATATCCAATCGTGATCATCTGGTAGAATAAAATTCTATCATAGGAAAATATTTTCCTAATCTTGTTAAACTAACAAGATATTCATATGATAAGAATAAAATTCTATGTTAAACTAACGAGATATCCATATGATATAATTAAATTCTATATTAAGAAAATATATTTCTGATCTTGTTAAACTAAAAAGATATGATAGAATAAAATTCTAATCTTGTTAAAACTAACAACATATTCATAATCTTGTTAAACAAACAAGAGATCTTCTATGTTATACAGAGAGCCTTTGGATTAAAAATCCAACGGTGAATAAAATTCACCGATTGATCTAAAAGATCATGGAATCCATCATAATCTCTCAATAAGGGATTCTCTTAATAAATTGATTCTTGTTCCTCTTATGTAAATAGGAGCAAGGAGAGGAGGAGAAAACATACAGGGAGAGAGGGGAAGAAAAATAGAGAGAGAATTTAATTCTCTAAAAGGAGGAGACCACCCTCATAAGCTTTCTAAAAAGCTCCCATAAAAACAAAAGAGAATTTAATTCTCAAACAAAGGGTTTAACCCTTCAAAAAAAAGAACTTAGTTCTTCCTCTGGTTGAGGTCTGCAGAAGCAGATCTCCCCACAAGTTGAGAATTTAATTCTCGTCGGAGAGATTCTGTTATGCAGATTCAAAAGTTAGGGGAAAGAACTAAGTTCAAAGAATTTAATTCTTACAAAAGTATATAGGAATTTAATTCCTCTGATAAAACTAGGGTTTAACCCTGTAAAAGAATTTAATTCTTATAAAACAAGAGACTTGAAAATCTCTAAACTCATATCCCAGCATCGTTAATACACATAGAAGGAGAGACTGGTGATTCATTAGTGTTCAACACTATAACGAAACCTCGCGTGTTTCCCCACGTGAGTATCTCTGATGAACAAAAAAGAATGGCTGAGACTGAGTCGCGTGTTTCACACATGAGCATTTAAAAAGAACAAGAAGTGCCTCCTAGGGCAGCCACGTGTTTTCCACATGACTCCCAACCAAGTGCTTAGCACCTATAAGAAGAAGGGAATAGACCCAAAAACAGCGCTCACATTTTGAAGGCGACTCACGTGTTCGTACGTGAGCACCACAAGATCCAAGTGCTTAGCAATTGTTAGTTATATGTATGCCCTAGAGGCCATTACAATACATGAGATGTATATCGTAGTGGATGCTTGGACATATATAGGGGGACTTTCTTGCTTGACAGGATGTGTACTTGACTACCTGGACTATGATGCGGATCATACTAATGGGGACATGGTAGTCCATAAGTACATCCTTCAAGGTCCCTAGTCGTGGGTGTATCGAGATGGGGCATCGATATACCAGAGTAGACTAGCGTATGCCTTCTCGACCCATGTAAATGGGCGATGGATGATCCCATATCCATTGGTGCTTGACATCAGAGATGATATACGGGTGCTCAGTGGAGACTGGGTACACTGGATGGACTCGCCAAGAACTCCCAGATGGTATTATACCTTACGTCAGATGGCAGTTCTCTGGTGACACTGGTACAGGTTAATCTATAAACCCGAGATCGTCATAGAGTCTTGTGTGATTCCCACTGTGTTTTGATTTCCACCTTACCACGTCCAAGGGGGCGTGCAAAACGGTGGTTTTTGGGTACAGTCCCGAGTCACATAGAGGCAATGAGCGATAGGAGGGGTTTCGTCTCTCCCGGTATTGGGGGTTGATGTTGCGCTATGCTCGATTGGCCATAACAGGGAAGTCCCTGGCCAGGGCTGGTTTAGAGATTTACTGGTAAGTGTTACCAGTTGTTTCTCGACCCGTTATGAGCCTCATATTAGCATGACTTATCGGTTATTGAGGTCTGACGTTTACCACCCCTAGACTTGATATGCGACATATCAGACGAGGAGACCGGACTGTACGGTAGTGTCACTGTCAGGCTTTTTGCAGGAGTTGGAGCGGGCTTGCTTGCTGATCTTTTGATCGCTCAATACCCGGGTAGCCGTTACGTCCAGCTAGTACCGCTGACGGCTTGTGGGTGCTTGATATGATCATCACCTACTGCCGACGTATTAACAAGTCTTTAGAGTCCTACATAGAGGTTTTACTGGCTCAGGCAAAATGAAATAGGAGCGCATATGTGATATGTGCGGGACCGAGAATAATGCGTGTATGTGATACCGTGTTCTATTCTCGCGACTATTGTATCGGCCGATTATATGTGATATAGTCGGGTTATCGAATCAAGTGTTGATTCGATAAGTTGGTACATTTTGTGTTAGTCGGTTATATGTGATATAACCGGATTATTAAGTCAAGTGTTGATTTAATAATTTAGTGTATAATTGTATATGTGATATACTAATTTACATTAACTAACATTGGTTCACTTAAGCATTTGTTTTTCTCACTTGTGCACAACTTAATATATATATGATATATATTAATTTGTGTTTATTTTGTATCATGGTTGTTGATACACACTACATGGGTGTATGAGACATACATCATTATAATTATATTGGTGGGGTTTTAATATACAAAGTAAATACAAAATTAGTGGATAATTGTTCAAGTGCATGAATCTTCATGAAGCTTGTGAATGTATTGACCAAAGTCCACTAGTTTTGTTTTACTTAGGATTTTTATAAACCTAACCACTATAATTAGCCATGGTTATGTCTCTACATGAGTTAGTATATGATACCCACTCACCCATGGTTAGCACTCTCTCTTAGTTAGTTTTCATTCTCATTTTGAGCTCATCTTCTTCCTCCTTCAAATTCTTGCTAGGGTTTTAATAAAGAGAGAGAATCATAATGAGAAAAGAAATTCTAAAGTGTACCCATTTCCTATTTCATCATCCTCTACTAGACTAGCACTTTAGTTTAGGGTGTTTGCTTCACTAATTCTCTAGTTAGTGAAGTAGAAACTTGAGTTCGTATTCCCTCGACGTAGATCATCTTCGGCCTCGAAGACTTTAAGCAAAACCGTTGCCCTCTTCTCATGGAGCCGTCTGAGAGTCCGAGAGTTCGATGATCGCAGCAAAGGGACTACAACAAGGAGCTTAAGAAGTGAAGGACCGATCTACAAAGGTTGTATTTCGTATTCACTTAGATGTATATGTTATTTATTTGCATGTGTTACCCTAATTATCTAGCAAAGATCTAGTTTAGGGTTATTCGGCACGGCTAAAATTTTAATCGGGTATGGTTGATGCCTTGTAGAATCTTATTAGAGTGCCTAGTAACCCTACAGTTGTATCAGAGCCTAGCTAGAGCATTAAGCGACGTGTATACGAAGTTAAAACTCCGAACGAACTCCGAATCGACGAAATATACCCTTCTGTGGACATTTTTTAAAAACTGTGTTTTTTCTGTATTAAAAATACTTCAAAAAATCAGCAGGGAATTCTAAGAATTACCATGAAAAACGAGCCCCCAATTCATCTATATAGCCGTGGAACCGCGGCAATAAGCTACTTGTGGCGGCGGTTCCGCGGCAGGAACAAAGTATTGGGGACGGTTATTTATGCAGTAATATCCGTTTCTATTCCTGCATGTTTCTGGGTATTTTTAACCTGACTCGAGTGTTGAGTGTTCTAGGATTTATTTTGTATCCGTTGATTTGATCGGAAAATTTAATTTCGTTTTGTTTTCCGGATATTTTTTAGAACGTGTTAAAAAGGGCGAACGGATATCAATAACTCACTTTTTCCCCGACCCGGAAAATTTCCAAGTGTTGGATTTTTCCGTTGTTTAAGAACGTTCTAAATCGTGCAAGTTACGCGATGGACCCTCTAGAATACAACAAACCTTAACTCGATTACGTAACCGTCTTGAACTGCCTTTTGAACCTTAGGGTTTGGGGCAGTACGGCGTTGCCACATGTGAGGCGTTGGCTTGACCCTTCTACGGCTGGTCCATTGGTACTGTGGCATGTGATGTATGTTTTTAAACTCCCCTCAAGTGTTGAGAACTATTTAGGAAAACTTGGGTGTTTGATTATTCGATCGGAAAGTTTAACATTGTCTATTTATCTGGAATGTGATACAATATTTGGAATCCACAAGTAGTTATGAGATAACTAATTTGAATGTTATAAACATAGCAGTTTAGTCTCAAATGATCGGTTGCCACGGATGCGATCAAAAGTCCGTCGCAATCACGTAGCGTACGCGGATACTCGCCGGGTAAACTTAATAGACAGCCACGCCCTAAAGCCCCGACCAAGTGACTGTAGGAGAACCCCGTCGCCAAAAGCATCTGTTTGGGTGCTCGCGGCAGCGGTGTTCCGCCTTAGTGCACTTGGTCGACGGCATCCGGGGGTGCAGCCGTCTACTAAAGTTTGCGACGAGCATTCGATCACATATCGGGAATCTTGTTGAATTTCCCGACTATATTGAAAAGTGTTTTCGATATAGAGACTAAAATGCGGGGTTTATAATTGTTAGGCATGCGATGTCTAAGGAGGTTGCGGATTCCAACTGTTGTAGTTTTACACTTTCTTTTCTGCGACCGTAAGTGTAATATGTGTTATCGCTGGTTTCGTTGCTATATGTCAACGACAATTGGGATGCGCATATTTACTTACGTTGATAACATGTGATGTTATGTGTTGCTGGATATGTTATATTGGATCGTCGCGTTCTGAATAGCCGGGGGTTTTATATGAGATGAGGGTTTTTATTTTCATTCATGTAAAATTCATTGTATGTAATATTCTTTTATTGGGGCACTTCCGGGATGAGGTTGATGTCACCATTTGTATATTATTTATTTTTCCGCATTAGGTAGACCCAAGGAGGAAAGCACAAGTAACCGGGTTCTAGGGTCCAGTGGGAGACCAACTCGAGGAGTCGAGTCCGGGTCTCCTAACTCTAAAATTGGTAGGGTTGCTTGCCGCTCTCTTAGGGGTCTAGGGGCGTGGGTTTGGATATTCATCGCGACCGTGGAATCCGTGTTTTATAGAGGCTCAAAATAAAACACGGACGTCCTAGTATATCCAATGTTTCATATGTTTCTTCTGCTGCGATATCTGTGATGTGATCATTTGATATGTTGTGATAGATACTGTATATAGTATATATGATATATTATATAGACGCTACTTATGTTTTACACCCGCGCTAGCCCTGCCCCGCTCTGCCGTTAGTTACCTAACCTAACGGTGCACGAGGGGACATCGAGGCGAATGCGGATGGCATAAGTGTACGTCGTATTTATCTGTGATATTTAGGTGACTTAAATGATGGGACTTCATTAATGTGATCAATGAAAGAAAAAGAAACCTAAAAGATGTTGTGGAATCGAATTTTCAAAAACAGGTAGCTACAGTTCTTGCTTTGCATCGCGGTGTTCCTTGTAGAACATCCTGCACCTTATTCGATAAGGAAAGGGCCGAGATCCCTTCACCAGGAGTGATCCCTTTAGCAATAACTGGAAGATGCTACAACACTCGGTTTGTTTTTGATTGCTTTTGTAGTTTTTTCTTTGCACGGTGATATATATGATATATCCTGCACCTCATTCGACGAGGAAAGAGCCGAGATCCCTTCACCGGGAGTGACCTCTTTAGCGAAACTAGCAAAAGCCTCAAAAACACTCCATTTTAAAATTATTTGATTTTACAACGATATCAAGTTCATTACGCAATAGGTTTTCAGAAAAACCTGTCGTAGCCCTCCGTCATTTCAGATAAGTCCTGCTTAGTATTCGTGCTGCGTTTGTTGACCTTGTCTAGGCGTAGTGTGCGGTAGCTGACTAGTATTTATCTGTACATGCATATGATGCAAATTGGATTAGGGTAGTCGTACGGCCTTATTGACCTTGTCAAGGGTCGTGCGGGTGGGTTTAATTCAATCAAGAAATGACGGGTTGAACTTGACTTACGGTCTATGGTTTGTTGACCTTGTCGAGGCCATAGATCGTTCGAGGCAAAATTATCGGGAATTTCAAGTATTGAAATTTGCAATGAGATTGTATACCTTCTATGAGATAGTTGGATCTCGATACCCACTGCGAGTAATTGTTACTCCTGGGAGAGTTTTACACATTATAATTAGCCGATCAAGTAGGTGTCTAGAAAGGTGTCAACGAGGTTACGCCTCTGGGAAAACGAGGTTTACTTTAATTAGGTCCGTGCGAAAGCACGGGGAACCTCCCTCAAAGTACCGACACTGGCCTGGCTGAAAGATTGGCGAAATTGTAGGGTGTAATTAATCCTGGCTGGTCTTTCCTTTTAGGGTTTGAAGGAAGATTTGATAAAAACAGTGGGAGCCATCCTGATTAGATAAAATAATAACCAATCTAATCTTGCAAGAGCGCACGCAGAGTGTTTTCTTCTCTCTCTCTCTAGGTAGCGACCATATCATGCCTTAATCAAGATAATAATACGGATGAATTGACTGAACCCGCTTGTTATACTGCGCTGGGGAACGTTGGTCCCGCTCCAACTTATAATTGTTATAAGACAGAGCAGGAAATAGGGGATTACCAGAATTCCCGTGCCGCCCAAACGAAGAAAGTGCATGCTGATGCATCTTCTTCGGGTGTGTTCATTACAGAGAACTGTTTCTCAGTATCCTTTACGTCCTGGGTATGTGATACCGGATCAGGATCCCACATATGTAATTTGTTACATGGGCTACTGATAAGTAGAGAACTGAGAACGGGTGATAAGTTTCATGAGATAGAAACGGTGCAAGTGTTGCAGCCAAGTCTGTTGGTAGTTATCACCCTGTAATACCAGAATACATTAATTCTGAACGAATGTCATTAGATACCGAACCTGATATACAACATCATATCAGTCTCTTATTAGTAAAGAAGGATATAATTTTGTATTGTTGGATAATGTTTTGAACATTTCCTATATCAAGAGTTGATCGGTTCAGGCACGTTATCTAAAAGCATTGACGTTCTAAATCAAACTACAGTTCTTAGTATACAGAACACACACAAGAGGAAGAGTTCAGAAATGAACAAATCCTTCTTGAGGTATTGTAGACTAGGTTATATCAATGTGACCCGACTAGCTGAAGTTACATATAGATGCATATTTAAATTAGTTTGAATTTATATCTTGTGAAACTTGTCGGTCATGTCACAGAGATAAGATGACTCTTTCTCTATTTTTAGGAAACAGAGAAAGAGTTAGTGAACTCTTGGGATGATACATGTTGATGTATGAAGGTCCCCTGTCTACACATGCCAAGACCGGTTCTTTGTACTTCATTACATTCTCTGATGATCTCTCAAGAATCAGACATATGTTCCTGTTGAAACACAAGTCCTAAGCTTTTGAGATATTCACAGAATATAAGTTAGAAAGTAGAGAACCAAAATAGGTATAAGTATTATGTCCTTTGATGTGATCAAGGAGGAGAATACTTGAGCACGGAATTCCTGGATTATTCTAAAGGAGAATGAGATTCTCTCTCAGCATTATTCCTTCCCATACACCACAGCACATCGGTGTATCAGGGCGGAGCAATCACACCCTATGTGATAAGGTGTTCTCTATGATGAGTACTACTGAGTTACCTATTTCTTTTAGGGAGTTATGCACTTGTGAAGTTGCATACCTATTGAAAAGGGTTCCGATCAAATCAGCTGCCTGCCACTTCATATGAGATATGGAAAGGGAAGAGCCCATATCTTAAGTTTGTTAAGATTTGGGGTTGTCCAGCCTATGTCTAAAAGCATAATCCGGACAAGCTTGAGGCAAAGTCAGTTCTGTAGAAGTTTGTTGGATATCCCAATCATTCGCAAGGGAATATCTTCTACCAAACTAAGGAACAAAAGATGTTTTGTTTCTCAGCATGCCACCTTTGTGAAAGAGAATTTCTTGAGAAGAAATTAGTGGTCATGAGGTAGAACTGGAAGGAGTTCCAGCTATACAAACTACAGCTGATGATTTGGTAGAACCAAAGGATTCAATAGTTTCGAACGAACCTCAGCCTCTCCGCCGATCTAGTAGGGTTCCTCACCCACCTGAGAGATACTTCAGTTCTCTATGACAGTGGGAGCGAGGAATGCATCATGAGATGATGACCCAACTAGTTTCGAGCTGGCCATCAGGAGTGGGACTCTGTAAGAATGGCTGGATGCTTAGCGATCGAAGATGGAATCCTTATACACCCACAAAGTATGGACTTTGGTTGCTTTATCTGAAGGGTTAAATCCCCATCAGGAGCAAGTATATCTTGAGAAGATTACTTGGTGTACATGGAAAAGTTGAGACTTTCAAAGCTATGCTTAAGTCTATCCAGATCCTACTTGCCACGGCTACATACCATGACTACGATATCTGGCGGTTGGGTGTCATGACTGCTTTTCTAAATGATGTTTTAGAAGAGAGAGTCTATAAGTACACAGTCAGAGAGCTTCGTAGACAGTGGGAGCAGCGGAAACGCGTGCAAGATATTTTATGTGATAAAGCAGGTATCGCGGAGTTGGAACGTCTGTTTTGATGTGTTAGTCAAAGAGTTTGACATCATCAAAATGGTAGATGAACCTTGTATATACAAAAGGTAGTAGAGAGTATGGTGGAGATCCTCGTAGAGTACGTGGATAACATACTCTTGATAGGAAAAGAGTTTCCTATGCTACGCTCGGTCAATCTCCACTTATCACAAGGATTCTCCATATAGGATAAAAGTGATACCTACTTAATCCTGGTTTTTGGATCTATGAGATAGATCTAATTGGATGTTACGATACTCACTAGTTGTAGTGAGATGGTATCAATTGATCCTGGGGAGAATCACTGGAAGGATTCCAGGGTGATAAGAACGACTGAATGTCAGTCACAGGCATTGTCTTTACCCTCGGTAAAGGGACGGTATGTTGGAAGAGTTCCAAGACAGATACCGTGGCATACTAGACGATAAAGGCAAGACACATCGTTACCAAAGATGCTACCAAAGAGGCAATCTGGGTGTATATTAGTTTATGAGATGAACTTCGTTCCTACCATTGTGTGACAATGGAGTTGTGGCTTATGCCTAGGAACGCCCGTCCCATCAGTGATCCAGACATATTCTAAGGCAGTATCACCTGATCATGGAGATGGATGATCTCCAGGGGATCAAGGTTAAGAGAGTAGACTCAGAGGGCAACACAGCGGATCCACTCACAAAGGCCTTTTCCCAGAGAGAGACTATTATGGGATGGTTGAGTATGAGATACTACAACCACTGTTATCAGATGACACTAGTGCAAGTGGGAGATTGTTAGTTATATGTATGCCCTAGAGGCCATTACTATATATGAGATGTATATCGTAGTGGATGCTTGGACATATATAGGGAGGACTTTCTTGCTTGACATGATAGTATGCTATCTGGTTACTCTTTACCTTAACGTGTACACTGATTGTCTCTCTGTTACATGTTGGTAAAGCCTTTAGGATGTGTACTTGACTACCTGGACTATGATGTGGATCATACTAGTGGGGACATGGTAGTCCATAAGTACATCCTTCAAGGTCCCTAGTCGTGGGTGTATCGAGACGGGGTATCGATATACCAGAGTAGACTAGCGTATGCCTTCTCGACCCATGTAGATGGGCAATGGATGATCCCATATCCATTGGTGTTTGACATCAGAGATGATATACGGGTGCTCAGTGGAGACTGGGTACACTGGACGGACTCGTCGAGAACTCCCAGATAGTATTATACCTTACGTCAGATGGCAGTTCTCTGGTGACACTGGGACAGGTTAGTCTGTAGACCCGAGATCGTCATAGAGTCTTGTGTGATTCCCACTGTGCTTTGATTTCCACCTTACCACATCCAAGAGGGCGTGCAAAACGGTAGTTTTTAGGTACAGTCCCGAGTCACATGGAGGCAATGAGCGATAGGAGGGGTTTCGTCTCTCCCGGTATTGGGGGTTGATGTTGCGCTATGCTCGATTGGCCATAACAGGGAAGTCCCTGGCCAGGGCTGGTTTAGAGATTTACTGGTAAGTATTACCAGTAGTTTCTCGACCCGTTATGAGCCTCATATCGGCATGACTTATCGGTTATTGGGGTCTGACGTTTACCACCCCTAGACTTGATATGCGACATATCAGACGAGGAGACCGGACTGTACGGTAGTGTCACTGTCAGGCTTTTTACAGGAGTTGAAGCGGGCTTGCTTGCTGATCTTCTGATCGCTCAATACCCAGGTAGCCGTTACGTCCAGCTAGTACCGCTGACGGCTTGTGGGTGCTTGATATGATCATCACCTACTGCCGGCGTATTGACGAGTCTTTAGAGTCTTACATAGAGGTTTTACTGGCTCAGGCAAAACGAAATAGGAGTGCATATGTGATATGTGCGGGATCGAGAATAATGCGTGTATGTGATACCGTATTCTATTCTCGCGACTATTGTATCGGCCGGTTATATGTGATATAGTCGGGTTATCGAATCAAGTGTTGATTCGATAAGTTGATACATTTTGTGTTAGTCGGTTATATGTGATATAACCGGATTATTAAGTCAAGTGTTGATTTAATAATTTAGTGTATAATTGTATATGTGATATACTAATTTACATTAACTAACATTGGTTCACTTAAGCATTTGTTTTTCTCACTTGTGCACAACTTAATATATATATGATATATATTAATTTGTGTTCATTTTGTATCATGGTTGTTGACACACACTACATGGGTGTATGAGACATACACCATTATAATTATATTGGTGGGGTTTTAATATACAAAGTAAATACAAAATTAGTGGATAATTGTTCAAGTGCATGAATCTTCATGAAGCTTGTGAGTGCATTGACCAAAGTCCACTAGTTTTGTTTTACTTAGGATTTTTATAAACCTAACCACTATAATTAGCTATGGTTATGTCTCTACATGAGTTAGTATATGATACCCACTCACCCATGGTTAGCACTCTCTCTTAGTTAGTTTTCATTCTCATTTTGAGCTCATCTTCTTCCTCCTTCAAATTCTTGCTAGGGTTTTGATAAAGAGAGAGAATCATAGTGAGAAAAGAAATTCTAAAGTGTACCCATTTCCTATTTCATCATCCTCTACTAGACTAGCACTTTAGTTTAGGGTGTTTGCTTCACTAATTCTCTAGTTAGTGAAGTAGAAACTTGAGTTCGTATTCCCTCGACGTAGATCATCTTCGGCCTCGAAGACTTTAAGCAAAATTATTGCCATCTTCTTATGGAGCCGTCCGAGAGTCTGGGAGTTCGATGATCGCAGCGAAGGGACTACAACAAGGAGCTTAAGAAGTGAAGGACCGATCTACAAAGGTTGTATTTCGTATTCACTTAGATGTATATGTTATTTACTTGCATGTGTTACCCTAATTATCTAGCAAAGATCTAGTTTAGGGTTATTCGGCACAGCTAAAATTTTAATCGGGCATGGTTGAAGCCTTGTAGAACCTTATTAGAGTGCCTAGTAACCCTACAACACTTATAAAAGAAAGAGAAATAAAATCCAGAGAACAGTTCCCATTTCGGGCGCCTCACATGCTCACACGTGAGCCAAATGCTTAGCACTTATAAAAGTAGATGGAAGTAAAACCTAAAAAGACAGTGCCCAACTCTGGGGCGCACACGTGAGTGCCACAAGAATTAAGTGTTTAACAGTTATATATAAACGAGGACTTGAACCCAATGTACAGCGCCAGGTTTGAGGTGCCTCACGTGAGCGCCCCCGAAATTCAGTGTTTAACACTGCTTTAGAACCTCACGTGGGAACACGTGAGTGCTGAACGTATACTAGTGCTTAACACTATGGAAAGTCAACTCCAGCCTCAAGTTGGCTAAGTCTTCTTGAATTTAAAACATCTTCGATCTCCAAATAGACCGAGCCTCTATGCTCATGTCTTCCTAAACTGATCCTAGTCCCAAACACGACTAATGATCTTCCGACGGATATTCATCCCACATCTCCCCTCAATTTGGAAATTGGTTCAAAGGTGCATCTCTCCACACCTCTGATACATGTCGTTGTAATTCTTCAACGTCTTCAGAGAGATGGCGGGTCCCGACAACCGACAACTCTTAGGTGCACTCCTAAACCAATGGGCACATCCCAATACGGACTGCAACATCCTTAAACTACTACGGACCGTAATGTCCTTAAACTAACTACGGACCGTAACTTCTTTAAACTAAAACAATAGAGCCCAAATGTTCTTTTGTCGGACCTGAATGATCATAAAACCTTGTTAAGTAGATCTTAGTCTAAAATTGGACTAACATATCCTTAACAAACATTTAAGTTGATCTTAATCTCAAACAAGATTAACGATCTTTAAATCAAACCAAACCCAAATCTAAGAATATACGGATTTGGACTAATCCACGCCCTACGAGCGACGGTACAAATTAGTCTCCGTATACAATCTATGGGCAACCAAAAATAAAATAAACACACACGACACGAAGTGAACTTCTGGAGCAGGAGAAAGTGGTTATCACGATGCGGTAATGTAATTAACTGCAGGGGCTTGCGCCTGCAGGGAAGAGCGTCCCACAATCAAAAACCCCTCGCAAACGAGGGGGAATCTGACGAAGTCTGCTACAACGGCCGCATCCTTCCAAACCTCCGATATACGGTGCCATAAATCAACTTGGCATCTTCGGAGAGGTGGACGGATAAATCCAAATAGCATATGCCCCCAAATTCAGACAAGACGATCCATCCCGGATTTGTCTCCATTTTCGGCTGTGAACGGTGCTCCTTCGGAAATGCAATGTGCGGGGTAGAAGACGGAGGCTCTCATAAAACGACGGTCCATTGGCATGGCAAACCAGTTGAGCTAGAGATTGGTGAAGCCCATAAAGAATGTTTCCTCGTCCATACCAGGGGCAGCAATCGCATCAAAAGTCACGAACGACAAATTCGGGATATAAAATTGCGGCAGATCTTCTTCTTTAGCCTGCAATTTCTCTAGGCTAAATCCAAAGGGATTCTCGACCTTCGCGAATTTCGGAGCTTTCTTGGATAAAGTATCTTTATGAATAAAGTGAGCGATGAAAGCGTCAAAACTAACACCTTGCCCTTCTGATGCCGCGAACATGCTTTCAAAGATACCTAAGGCCTTGATTAAATTTGGATGCTTGTACTGAACAGCATTCTCAGTTGTCAAGCCTTCATGCATGGCTGGCACTGTAGAAAAAACATACTCGTCGAGGGGTAAGAATTCTTCGCACTGTTCTCCCCTGATTGGCAGTCCCGAAATTTCTCGGAATTTCGGCAGCAAAATGGAAACTTCACGATCCCCTAGTAAGAACGTGTGCATTGGAAGATTCCATTGGTTCAGAAAGGCTTTGACCCACCAAATGTGAAGAGCATGATAATAGAATGCGTACACCGCCTGGTATAATCCCACCTTCTGCAAACGGGAGCGTTGGGAAGAAAGAATATAACAGGCCCAAGAAAGGTAGCCCAATGGATGCCATGGGATGACGCCTATCTTGTAGACCTACCCCCAAGGTTGAGCTTCACCTTGGCATATCCGGCGTCCCAGAATGTTGATAGCTACTACGGGCCGATTGGGAATCCCTGTCGTTGATGGCTCAAGCCAGCCTTCAAGTGTCCGATTAACCGCCTCCACTGCATAAGCGGTACGCGGACGTTTCGTAAATGAAATTGAATGAATGGGCTCCGTCGGCATTCCACACGTAAAATTGCGACGGCCCCTCATGATGTGACCGTACCAGATACCCCATAGCAGAAGGCTCTTTCTGTCCTTATCGTGATTCTTAATCATAGCCATCTGTCACGCCCCGTTTCCCAGAGTGTGCTAAGATCGGCACGTGACAGAGCTAACCATGCTACCTGCGGATAGGAAACATCCCTCCACAGTCACATTACGGCTGTCTATAAGATATCAAGAACGGTAGAAATAAAATAAACTATCTAGTACATGTCCATATACCAGAATAAACGAGTCAAGAAATAAAATGCGGAAGCAATAGATTCAATAAACAATAATAATCTGGAATGTACGTCCTAAATACGGGCTCACGTCAGGAATGAAAATACTGAAAGAAAACTAAACTAAAATACTAACAGGTCCTCACTGCTCGGCCTGTTCACTGAAATACTCCTGATCGGCCTGCTGCAAAGATAGAGGATCTGAGTCATGCAAAACCCAGACGTCGGTGCGTCATAATATCAACAATAATATAATCAGGGGTAGCAAACACGCAGGCACGAGTATGAACAGTAATAAAGGTATAACAGTAACATTAATATGGAACAGTGAAGAGTAAAAGCATATGTGACGTGCAGTGGGTAATCTGAACTAAACTACTGGGTTAACTACTCTCAATTCTGTGAAATCAATTTAATGAATCGTCGATGTAACTCAATAGTATCCCGTGCGTGCCCGGGACCACGGTCCAGATTCTCGGGCTGAATCTGAGATATGCTGCTAGGCACTAAACAAGAAACATGTATAGATGAATGATGTCAGCAGCAGCATCCCCAGGCTGGCCTAGCCCGTAAAACTGATCAGTATAAGTATCGAACTGTCGAGTTACAAGTCAGGTTTCATCATTGATTTTTCCATACCCCCAAGTTATGTGTTCAAGTCAGGTATTGATAAATCTGAAGCTAATACCAACACAGGATCAAGCAGGAACAGGTTTGTCTATACAGACAACAGGATATGTCCATCGGGACAACATGTCAGTATTGTCGGCATTAGAAACAGGATCAGGTAACATGTCAAGTAATGTTGTATCAGGTCATGTCAAGTGGTGCACAGTGTATCACATGGGTGCTCAACAGTAAAATGTAGTAAGTATTGAATCAGGGTAAAAGTACGGATGTACTGTAAAAGCATGGATGCACAAATATCTATCAAGGGTTACATCATGACTATATAGGATGCACGTTATCAAGCATGGGGTACTAATGTAATAATGATATGAGTCAATGTAATATGGCATGCAACTAGGTACATAATTAATGGTATGGATGCACAAATATCGATCAGGGGTTACATTTACGGCTCCAAGTCTAAGTGGAATGCACATTATTAAGCATGGGGTGTTACTATAATAATAACATGAATTAATATGATCTATAGACGTAGGTATATATATTTTAAATGATATGGATGCAACCGGGTATCCGAAAACGATAAAACTTTAATATGGATGTATAATATGATAAACGGATAACATTTTACTCATATGGATGCATAATAATATACCTAGCATGAAGCAAAATGAACTAGCATGCGACTAGGTATGTAAATAACGATATGGATGCATACGGATATCCGAAAACAGTAAAACTGTAAAATGGTAATGTGGGATGAATAACTAAACATTATGTGATGTTATTATTGAAATGGGTGCAGTATATTGTAGTATAGCATGTAGCAAGATTAACTTGCCTCGATCGGATCACACGACGGATACATACGGCACGTATGACGTCGTTAAATCGTCGCAACACACACAAGGCACGCAGGACGGGTCCAGGAAAGGCAAGAGCGTAAACACGCGAGCAAAGGACGTTCACTGGATCGCCTGGATCGGCAGCGTCGACGCGACTCCGACGACGGCTGAAAAATCAAGATTCAAGAAAAAGAAAAAGAAAAGAAAAAGAAGAAGAGGAAGAAGAAGAGAAGAAGGGGTTTGTGCTCACTGGGGTTGGTGCTGGGGTTTCTGTGCAGGGAACAGGAGAGAGGTGAGGGCGACGACGGGATCAACGGAGCTCCGGCGAAGGTGCAGGGTGCAGTATGGGTTCTTGGTCGAAGGGGTTTGGTTGTTGGATGTGCAGGGAAGGTTCTGGGTGTAGGAGAGTAGAGTCATGGTGATGGTGGAAGCAAGGGATGAGGAGGCAACGACGAGGTCGTCGGCGGTGAGGTGTGCAGGTTCTTGGGTGATGGGTTCTTGGTGTGCAGGCTCAAGAAGGGAGTGTTCCCCTCCGAAAGACGGCCAAGACATGGACAGTCTTGCCTGAGATTCGGGGCAGATGCTAATTGGTGCTATCCGTCCACCTCTCCAAAGATGCCAAGTTGATTTATGGCACCATGTATCGAAGGTTTAAACGGATGCGGCCGATGTAGCAGACTTCGTCAGATTTCCCCTCGCTTGAAGGGTTTTTGATTATGGGGACGCTCTTCCCTGCAGGCGCAAGCCCCTGCAGTTAATTACACTACCGCATTGCGGTAACAACTTTCTCCTTCTCCAGATGGTCACTTCGGGTCGTGTGTGTTTGATTTGTGTTTGGTTGCCCGTAGATTGTATACGGAGACTGAGTTATGTCGTCGCCCGTAGGGCGTGGACTAGTCCAAATCCATATCTTTCTTAGATTTGGGTTTGGGGTTGTGTTTAAGGATACGTTAGCCTCATTTGAGACTAAGATCAACTTAAACATTTGTTAAGGATACGTTAGTCTAGTTTTAGACTAAGATCAACTTAACGGGATCGTTTAGATCCGACAAGAGAGCAATTAAGGGGACCCTGTTGTTTAGTTTAGTGACATTGCGGTCAATAGGTAGTTTAAGGACATTGCGGCCCAATGTTAGTTTTAAGACATTGCGGTCAAAGTTAAGGACATCATAGTCCGAGGATTTAAGGACTCCACAGTCCGGTGTTAGTTTTAAGACATCACGGTCAAGGTTAAGGACATCAAAGTCCATGGGTTTAAGGATTCCACAGTCCAACATTAGTTTTAAGACATCCCGGTCAAGGTTAAGGACGTCATAGTCCGAGGGTTTAAGGACTTCACAGTCCGGCGTTAGTTTGAAGACATCACGTTCAAGGTTAAGGACCTCATAGTCCATGAGTTTAAGGACCCCACAGTCCGTATCAATGTGTGGCCGTCGGGACCCGTCACCTCTTTGAAGACGTTGAGGAATTACAACGCCAAGTATCAAAGGAGTGAAGAGATGTACCCTCAAACCAAGAAAGATTGGATGATCTTTGGCCCAATTTGGAGCCAGGGCCAATTAATTATATTATGAGCCCATCCGCCCAGTTAAGTTTGAATTGAGGACTTATGGCCTTCTTGGGCTAAGTCCAATCATGTTTCATATTGACCCTCTATTGGTTCATTGAAGGAGTGGCTTTGCCTCTAGAAACTTAGTCAATTGGGCTAAACCTAGTGTTAAACACTAGAAACCAACAGTGTTGAACACTAGGAAATAAGATTATCAGATTAGTGTTAAACACTAAAAATTGTAATTCTCGAATCGGTGTTAAACACTAATAAATAACAGTGTTAAACACTGGCAACCAAGTTATCGGTTTGGTGTTAAACATTAGCAGAGAGGAGAGCACGTGGGAGCACGTGATGGCATCCGAAAGGTGGGGCCAGATCCCCCTCATTTTGTTATACAGATAAGTGTTTAACACTTTTTATTCTGACAGCCATCACGTGTGGGCACGTGATGGGGGCTCACGCTTTGATCTGTTAGAATGTTCATTAGGGGTCACGTGGTGACACGTGAGGGCGCCATGCTTCCCTTTATTTTGTTCTGCCAAAAGTATTGAATACTTTAGAGCATCACGTGCTGTCACGTGATGGAAATTTGGGTGTTTGTCTGTCAGAGCCCCAGCCAAGGGGTCACGTGGTAGCACGTGAGAGCGCCCTAGAGCTCTTTTCTATTTCTTTTGCCTTTTTCTCTGTATGCTTCAGAGGTCACGTGGGGCACGTGAGGCATTGCCTCAAAGTTCTTTTCTGTGGATCTTTGCAGGGGTCACGTGGTAGCACATGACTCTGACCCAAAGTTCTTTTCTGTGGATCTTTGCAGGGGTCACGTGGTAGCACGTGACTTTGGCTCTTTGCATGTTTTAAAGATTTGTTCATCTTTTAAGAATTAAATTCTTCATAGGGTCAAACCCTAACAATAAACTTTAGAGGAATTAAATTTATGTTTTCTTCTGAAGAATTATATTCTTAAATAGGGTTAAACCCTATTTCTTTTCTGTAAAGAATTAAATTCTGGTATAGGGTGAAACCCTAATTCTTTTTTCTTTAAGGGAATTAAATTCTTGTGAGTTTGAGAGAATTAAGTTCTCAATTAGGGTTAAACCCTAGTTCTGTCCATTCTGAAGGAATTAAATTCCTAGGGTTAAACCCTAATTTTATCTCAAAGGAATTAAATTCCTGTAATTCTGTGAGAATTAAATTCTCAAAACTCAATTCCTCCTCTATGTTTTAGATCTGCATGGCAGGATCTCAACCCAATGAGAATTAAATTCTCAATTTATGGGGAGATGTTCACTTTGCAGATCTTCAACCAGAGAAAGAACTAAGTTCTTTTCTTTATATAAGAGTTAAACTCTTTTGAGAATTAAATTCTCTTTTGAAGCCTCTCTTTCCTTACCTAGGTTTTTTTTTATTTTGCAGAGAATCAAATTCTTCCTTGTGAGTTTTCAAGATTCCAAGGCTCTATATCTCTCTCTGTATATATCAAAAAAAAAGGTCATCCCTCTTCTTTTCTTGGCTCCTATTTATAGGAGAAGGAAAAGGATCAATCTGTTTGGTAAATCTCTCATTGAGAGATTTGATTTGTTCATTGAGAGATTTAATTTATATTTATCATTAATCTGGGCCTTTAGATTATTCAGTGAATTTTATTCACCGTTGGATTTTAAATCCAAAGATATCTCTTTGTTATTTCGATTAGATTTAGGGGGAAATCTTTCCAAGTCCAAGATTTTTCCATAAATTGGTGATATTTAATCACCTTTAGATTTTTAATCCAACGGTTTCAGATAATCCTTTTTCATTTTGGAAAGATTTGAAAGATCTTCCCTCATAATTTAATTCTGTCAAAGAATAAGGCTTTTAAAGCCGGTCACGTGTAGCCACGTGACCCCTGGTCACGTGTAGCCACGTGACCCCTGGAATGGGCTTCTCTTCTTCTGTGTTTTGTTCTCTGACCGCTGCTTAACCATCACGTGCCAACGCGTGACCACTGGTCATGTGTGAGCACGTGATGCCTCTTCTGAAGCTTCTTCTTGACTTTTAATTAGAGAACAAATATGCTCTGTGCCGCTGCTTAACCATCACGTGCCAACGCGTGCTCACTGGTCACGTGTGATCACGTGATGCTTCTTCTGAATCTTTTCCTGATTTTTAATCAGGGAACAAATGCCCCCACAGCGTTGTTCTCACGTGTCTGGATGTGAGTACAACGCTGTCACTTTTGTGACCATCGGATCTGCTTTGGGAGTAGGGTAGATGAAACGTTTTCCATCCCATCCTATAAATGCCCATGTCCTTTCAGAAGAGCCTCCACTTTGCTCATCTTCCTCCTTTGAGAACTTTCTTCTTTTGAGAATTTAATTCTCTTTTTCCAGAGCTTAGTTCTCTGCCTTGAAAAATTTTCAAAGTTTAACTCTATTCAGGAAAGACTCTTCCTTTCAGGTAATGATGTTCAACGATCGAAGAACCTTCATTTTAAAAAACTCTATGGATTTAAATCCACATCAAGGGTTTCACCCTTTTAACATGAACCCATTTTTTCTTCAAGTTCTTCAACAAGAACAGAAAGCCATCTAATCTTCAAACTGTAGATCTCTTAGGGCTTTTCTAATCTTTTAGGGAGATGATAATGTCGGTTGTTTTCCATGGAATTTAATTCCATCCCAAGGAGCTCTGGCTCTGGAACAAAACTTTCTGGGAATTTAATTCCCTTTTTCAAAAAGGAATTTAATTCCTATGAAGAACTAAGTTGTTCTCATGGGGACTTCTTGGGGTCTCCTTGCCATGGGTTATCTCCTGCACATCTAAGTTCACAATGTTGCTCCCTGGGAATTTAATTCCCTTGATTCTGTTTGATTCATCACAGAGTCCAAGATGGATTTGTCTTTTAGGGGAGTGTATAGGGTCACTTGAAACCCACTGCCTATTTAATGAGAATATTCCCTTTGTCTCATTATAATTGCTTGGATTCATTATTAACGAGCCGTCAACCTGATTATGTGGGGCCCATGTGTTTTGTAGCCAATGGTCCCATAAAAAGAGTTCGTTGTCGCTTTCATCAACCGTCTTCATATATATTTATGCTCATGTATATATATATATATATATATATATATATATTGCTGGCTTTGCTTTTGACAGTTTCCTTTATTTGATTTCAGGTGCGATGGCTTCTGTTCCGTGCTTTCCCTTCACTCGCTCGGAGGTCACTTTTCCTCAATCACCATCCGACGAGGAAGCGATGGCGATGATCCGGGCTCATGACCCGAACTGCACCAGCTTACTTCTATGGGGAACTTGGTACAGTCATATCATCCGGGGTCGCCGGAGTTTTCTCTGTGAAGTGCCGACAGAGCCCACTTTCCCGTTCTTGCCGATGGACCCTCCGAGGACGGTTTTCGCTGTGGAGATGCCAAATTGGACTCCAACGGGACGGCTCGAGCCTTCAACAACCGGTATCCCGAACCATCCGGTCCCCGCTATAGATATCCTGGGACGACATATTTGTCAGGGTGAGGCCCACCCATGGGGACAGATTTATAAGATAGGGCTCACTCCTCGACACCCCACGGGCTACCTCCTCTGGGCTCGCTACATCCTTGCTACCCATCGTGCGCGGCTGCAGAAGGTTGGGCTTTACCAGGAAATATATGTGTCGCTCTTCCATTATCAATCCCCGCATATCTGGTGGGTTAAGGCGTTCTTGAATCAATGGAATCTCCCCACCAACACCTTTCTTCTGGGGGACAGAGAGGTTTCGATCTCTTTGGGGGAATTTTATGAGATCTCGGGGATGCCAATTCGAGAGAAACTTTATGAGGAGTTGCTGCCCTCTGATGAATACGACTTTGAACCCGAGCCCGCACCGCTTGACGGCTTGTCTGCCGAGAACGCCGTCCGCCACAAGCGTCCCAGCTTGATCAAGGTGCTGGGTATCTTTGATCGATTGTTCACCGAATCTGAGGAGCAGGGCGTTACTTTTAAGAGCTTCATTGCCTGTTTCCTTCGCGTGGGCGTCTTGTCGAAAACGGCTCCGAAGTTTGCAAATATCAAAGACCCCTTTGGGTTTGGTCCGAAGAAGCTGCCGACCAATGAATCGGATCTACCGCAGTACTACATCCCCATAATGTCGCCGATGTCTTTCGAATCCATCGCAGCTCCCGGCAGCCGTCGTCGGACCAACTTGATTCTTTAACGGAGTCTGAGCCCATACTTCCAGATGAGCCGTTGGTCGTGCAAGAGTCGGACGCTGGTCTTCTCTTCCCGGGCTCGGCTGCCGAGGAGGCCGTACAATTGGCTGAGGCCATAAGACGTTCTAAAGATGAGTCTCAGAACGCACGGGTTCCGAAGAAACCATATCCTGCTGTGATCTTCTATGAAGACCCCTCATGGATCCGGCGGCGGTTTATTGGCCCTTTAGAGGAATAGAGAGAACGGGCCCTGAAGCAGGCCGCTTCGGAGGATGCTGCGGACGCGCTTTCCTTATGGACTGGCGGCCACGAGTCCACCATCGAACCCCAGCGAGCACGCCTCGTTGAAAAGGAGAAACGGCTTGAAGAAGCCATATTGAAGGCTTCCCTGCGCATTGGTATGTTTTTTTTATATACTTGTTTGCGGGTTTTTCAAGATTGTTTATGCTCGTATATATGTATTCTGATTTCTTCTGTGGATTGTGCAGAGTCCTCAGCGATGGGGGAGGTCCCTACGGGCTTGTTGAAGCTAAAGCCAGTTGACGTTCCTGATGCAGCCTTGCTCAATGTAGAGGGGGCTGACGAGGCTGTTCTTCTTGCCATAGAGCCTCCAGTGGCGGTTCCTGATCACGGAGCGCTTTTTCCTTTGGAAAAGGCTCCTTTGGGGGTTGCCGTCCCAACGACTCTTCCTGCGGACGGCCCAGGGGCTGGAGGAGAAGCAGTCGGGACTACCCTCCCTTTGCTGGAGCCGGAGATCACGACGGAGGCCGTTGAACCCGCCATCCCCCCGACTCAGAATGGGAGGAGTGTTGAAGGTAACCTTCAACATTTTAAATTGGCAATTTTTCTATCGCCTAAACTCTTTTATTTTCCCAGATTTGCGCGGGCTGGCGGCCTCTATCGCTGATTTGTCTCCTCGGCAATCGTTTCAGCGTCTATTGGAGATGGCAGCTCCGCAGGCGATCTCCCCTCAGCGCATCGTCCTTTTCTCTGGACAAGGTTAGTGTCGTTCATCATTTCTCATAGCATCGTTGTTATTTTGCGTATTGACATTGATGTTCTCTACAGTTTTGGAGGCCGATGATGAGGTTGAGGTCCTCGAAGGGTCAGGGGAACCTTCAGCTCCTACTTGCATGACCGTAGGTAAGTGACATTTCAATATAGCCCCACTTGTTCTTTTGCTTAAGAGTTTTACTGACATTTTTCAGATCTGAACAGCCCTGCCAGCCCCCATAGCGCTGGATTCACGCATCACCATGTCGCCCGGCCCTTATGCTTTGCGAGCCTCAGAGCACTTGGCCCAATTAAGCCTTGTCTCATTGTCGTCTTTGATCGAGGAGGTTCGTGCTGGCAGCGCAACCACAGCTGAAGCATTTGCCGTTGAAGCTAACGGTTCTCTTCCTTTTCTTGCCACCTACCATAGCGAAGAGGTGGTGCGAGTCTGGGTGGAGTTCTGTTGGCAGGTAGAGGCTTGCTTGCACGCCATTGAGCGTTCCCGCCTTTCCTCGGAGGCCGTGGTGCAAAGGCGGAGTTGCAGGGGCTAATAGCACGGTGCGCGGCAAACAAGGCATCATGCGAGAAGAGCCTCGGTCGAAAATAATCGGAAAGGGAGTTGGCCTCTAAGGCATTGAGCAAGCTTCAAACTAGCCTTACAGCCAAAGCCAATAAAGCTTATGAACTCTAGCGAGTACTTCAAGAGTCTATCTGAGAGGTGGTGGCTCTTGATAAAGCTGTCGTGTTCACTCGCGAAAGGGTCGAGGCTCATAAGGTCACTGAGAAAGAGCTCGAAGGCCGGCTCGCCTCGTATCAGGCCCAGCAGGCTCAGGAGGAGGCTCGTCTTCTGGCAATCCTGAATCATGAAGCTATGGCCCAGCAAAAGCAGGATGAGCTAGCAAAATTGCTAAATCGCCCGCCGGCTTGAAAAACTTGTATCTTTTCCTTTCTTTTTGTACACACTCCTGAATGAGAGTATCTTCCTTTTGTTCTTTCATGAATTGTACTTTGTATTCATTTTGGTTTATGAATAAAGACATATTTTTCTTCTCAATGGTGTGTCTCCTTTTATTGAATGTGTTCTGCGAACCATTTATCTAGGTCTCCTTGCAGGGCAGCAATGGCTTAGGATTCAGGGTTAAGATCTGCCTCCTAAGACTTTTGAGCTTTATGAGCCGTGAGGGTCTCATAAAGAGTTTTTCTCCCTACAGGTCGAGAGGATCACGTAGGTGTAAGTTCTTCTTAAGAATCGTGAGGATTCTTAAGCGGGTTTTCCCTTGGGAGTCGTAAGGATCTCACAAGAGAGTTTTCTTCCTTACGGGTCGTGAGGACCCACAAGTGCTGGGTGCGGCCACCCTTATCCGTATTTCACGGGGTTAGGGGTTGCTTTGGGATGTTCTCCAGGGTACCGTAGTTTAAAGACATCACGGTCAAGGTTAAGGACCTCATAGTCCGTGGGTTTAAGGACTCCAGCGTCCAAGGTTAGTTTTAAGACATCACGGTCAAGGTTAAGGACATCATAGTCCGTGGATTTAAGGACTCCACAGTCCGATGTTAGTTTTAAGACATCACGGTCAAGGTTAAGGACGTCATAGTCCGTGGATTTAAGGACTCCACAGTCCAATGTTAGTTTTAAGACATCACGGTCAAGGTTAAGGACGTCATAGTCCGTGGATTTAAGGACTCCACAGTCCGATGTTAGTTTTAAGACATCACGGTCAAGGTTAAGGACCTCATAGTCCGTGGATTTAAGGACTCCACAGTCCACGAAATGTGTGGTTACTGGGACCCGTCACCTCTTTGAAGACGTTGAGGAATTACAACGCCAAATATCAAAAGAGTGAAGAGATGTACCCTTTAACCAAGGTAAAATCAGTCTAGAATCATCATGGTTGATCGTTAGTTTTAAGACATTACGGTCGAGGTTAAGGACATCATAATCCGTGGATTTTAAGGACTCCACAGTCCGGTGTTTGCTCTGGATGCTTCACACGGGTTCACTGCCGTACTTGGCGAGGACCAGGCTCCGCTCTGGGCATTTTCCGCGGGGTCAAAGAGTGACGTTATCCGCGTTCCACGTGACTAGGAATTTTGCACTAGATGCTTCACACGGGTTCACTGCCGTGTTCGGCGAGGACTAGGCTCCGCTCTGGATGCTTCACACGGGTTCACTGCCGTGCTTTGCAAGGATCAGGATCCGCTCTGGACGTTTTCCACGGGGTCAAAGAGTGACGTTATCCGCGTTCCACGTAACCAGGAATTTTGCTCTAGATGCTTGACACGGGTTCACTGCCGTGTTCGGCGAAGACTAGGCTCCGCTCTGGATGCTTCACACGGGTTCACTGCCGTGCTCTGCGAGGACCAGGATCCGCTCTGGACGTTTTCCACGGGGTCAAAGAGTGACGTTATCCGCGTTCCACGTAACCAGGAATTTTGCTTTAGATACTTCACATGGGTTCACTGCCGTGTTCGGCGAGGACTAGGCTCCACTCTGGATGCTTCACACGGGTTCACTGTCGTGCTCTGCGAAGACCAAGATCCACTCTGGACGTTTTCCACGGGATTAAAGAGTGACGTTATCCGCGTTCCACGTAACCAGGAATTTTGCTCTAAATGTTTCACACGGGTTCACTGCCGTGTTTGGCGAGGACTAGGCTCCACTCTGGATGCTTCACACGGGTTCACTGCCATGCTCTGCGAGGAGCAGGATCCTCTCTGGACGTTTTCCACGGGGTCAAAGAGTGACGTTATCCGCGTTCCACGTGACCAGGAATTTTGCTCTGGATGCTTCCCACGGGTTCACTGCCGTGTTCTGCGAGGACCAGGCTCCGCTCTGGACGTTTTCCACGGGGTCAAAGAGTGACGTTATCCGCGTTCCACGTGACCAGGAATTTTGCTGATTGTATCCGCATTTCACGGAATGAGGGTTTGACTCTTGGTGATCTGTATATCGCCGAGCCATGGAACTGGGAGTTGCCGCTATTCCACTTTGCTTGAAGTTGTGTTCGTTGTTACAAGACGAGTGTTGAGACGATCTCTAGATCACTTGCGGCCCGTCGAGATTTGGCTTCTTCTTATGATGAAACCTGGGGGAGGAGTATGATCCCTTCTTTGTTTGCGCCCCTGGATTGTATACAGGGATAGATGTAACATCACATGTAGGGCGTAAATTTCATTTTTATTTTATTTCTTTTTCCGCGATGGTCTATCATTTCAGCTTTTATATCGCGAAGGTCGCGATTGCCCCATCATTTCGGCTATTTTTCGCGGTGCCCAATCATTTCGGCTATTTGTTTTATTTTTACTCGCTGCTTTTTATTGCGAGTTGCCCAATCATTTCGGCTATTTTTCATGCATACATTTTTACTTGCTGCTTTTTATTGCAAGTTGCCCCATCATTTCGGCTATTCCGTATGCATGTGTGGCTCGCTAGCCTTTTCGCTGCAAGCTTGGATTTTAGACACCGATTTCGGCATCAGCACCGCTACAACTGGGATGTTGCCAGGAGCGAATCATCATTTGCCTCTGTCGATGTTGAACAAAGGTGGCTTAGTAAACAGGGTTAAGGATCTTGTCGACTAAGGCTTTTGACTTCATGAGCCGTAAGGGTCTCACAAAGGTATTTCTCCCTACAAGTCATGAAGATCTTGCAGGTGTGTTTTCTCCTTGGGAATCTTAAGGATTCCTAAGTGCATGTCCTCTTGCAAGTCGTAAGGATCTTACAAAAAGGTTTTCTCTTTATAAGTCGAGAGGACTTACAAGGGTTGTTCTACATATGAACATATCCCTAGTCACGGATGGGACTTGATTAGGGAAATGTTTATTCGCGCCCATGGATTGTATACAAGGGTCAGTATTGAGCCACTTGTAAGGCAATATCGAAGTTTGTGGGGGTTGCTTAAGAACAGGTTCAGGTCTCTGTAACTTAAGACTTTCAAGTCTTATGAGCCGTGAGGGTCCCATAAGAAAGTTCTCCTTACGAGTCGTGAGGATCTCGCAAGTGTAATTTCTCCTTAGGAATCATGAGGACTCCTAAGTGTGTTGCTCCCTTGTGAGTCGTAAGGATCTCACGCAGGTGGCTTCTCCTTACAAGGTCGTGAGGACCCTGCAAGTGTCTTTTAATGAGATTGCGCCCTTTCGGGCTTTCACAAACACTCGCCGGTAGCCCTGCTGTTTTTACTCACGGAGCCCTTTCGGGTTTTCATCCGTGCCCATTTTTCTTATGGACATACCGTTTTTATTTTTTTATTTTTTTTTATATCGGCTTTGAGATACTGCAATCCACCGTAGTTTATCGACATCTCGGTCAACAACCAGTTTTAGGACATAGTGGTCCATTGTTAGTTTAAGGACGTTTCGGTCCGTTGCTAGTTTAAGGACATTTTGGTACGTCGTTAGTTTAAGGACGTTTCGGTCCATCGTTAGTTTAAGGACATTTCGGTCCGTCGTTGAAGAAGGCCGGTTACTACTTAGAGTTCGGGCTTAGGAAGATAGCGAACAGACATAGTCGTCGTCATCTATTATTGACCTAGGCCTTGACCCGTTAAGCGTAGTATTTCTTCAGGAAGCGACCGTTTACTGGCATGAAAGGTCTTTCACCGTGCATATCCATGAGTAGATACGCTCCACCCTGGTAGACCTTGTCTATGATATACGGGCCTTCATAGTTCGGCTTGAATTTTCCCCGCTTGGCGCGATTGAGGATCATAGGTCTTTTGACCACTAGCACGAGTTCTCCTTGGCGGAATGTTATCGGCCTGGTCAATATTTCATATGAGCGCGTCATCTTTGCTTTGTAAGCCTCCAGATTTTGTTGCGCTATGAGCCGAGTCTCATCAAGGGCATCAAGCTCCTCAAGCCGAAAGTGAGCATTTTCTTCGTCCGTCAGCTCGTAGTGGACTGCCACTCGTAGAGAAGGTAGCTCTATCTCGAGGGGGTGTACCGCTTCCGTACCGAATACCAACGCGTATGGCGTTGTGTTCATGGCCGTCTTGAACGTAGTCTGATAAGCCCAAAGAGCTTCTTGCAGTCTCTCGTGCCAGTTCTTTTTGTTTCGGGACACCGTCTTCTTCACGATCTTTGTCAAGATTTTGTTGAAAGCCTCAGCTAGACCGTTAGCTCGGGGATTATAAACTGAGGAATATCTCCAGTCTATGTTGTGTTGTTGTGCGAAGCGACTAACCTTGTGGCTTCTGTAGGCTGGCCCGTTATCGGAAATGATTCGTCTCAGAGTTCCGAACCGATAAATGACGTGTGTCTTGAAGAAATGGAGGATATTCTCCGTCTTCACTTCCCTCAACGGTACTGCTTCTGCCTATTTGGAGAAGTAATCAGCGGTCGCTAAGATGAAACGATGTCCCCTGGACAATGCTGGTTCGATGGGGCCGATTATGTCAGTTCCCCACATTTCGAACGGCCAGCTAGCCACCGTTGGATGGAGTGGATTTGGATGCTGATGGATGAAGTCCCCATGGATTTGGCATGAGTGACATTGCTTCGCATACTCGAGGCGGTCCTGAATCATCGTGGGCCAATATTATCCTATTCGTTTAATCTTCAACTTCATCTTTAGGCCTGCTTGGTGAGAACCACGAAGTCCGTCGTGAACTTTCTGAATGACTCTTTTCGCTTCGTCAGGTCCTAGGCACCTCAACCACAAAGAATCAAATGACCTCTTGTACAGAGTATCGTTGACGAAGGCGAAAGAGAGGGCTCGCTTCATGAGCTGATGTCTTGAGGACGCATCTTCAGGCATTCGACGAGATTTAAAGTAGTCTATAAAGACTTCTCTCTAATCTTCAACTTTCTCTTGGTCTTTTACTTGTACGGTCATCTATTCAATCGCTTCCTTTTCCTCAGATGATTCCGGAGATACTTTTGCTGGGGCAAGTACCCGACGGCTTTGTACCATGATTCTTACATCATCGAGGTTCTCATCGGCTAGCTCCTTGGCGAGCTTGGCCAATGCGTCCGCCTTGCTATTTTCTGCACGCGGTATGCTTTCCAGAATGTAATAGGGAATTTGGGTCAACAGTCGCTGCACCCTTTCACTGTACTTTACCAACTCTGGTTTGCACCTCTGGTAGTCGCCATTTACTTGACTGACGACCAGTTGAGAATCTCCATATATGAGGAGGTTTTCAATTCCCATGTCGATGGCGATCTCGAGACCTGCTATTAAAGCTTCGTATTCGGCTTCATTGTTTGTCCTCGGATCTATTAAGGAGAAAGCAAAGCGCATTATCCCTCCTTGTGGAGTTACGAAGATGATACCCACCCCTGATTTGATTATCGGGATGCTTTGTTTACGCTTCTTCATAGAAGACGCTCCATCAAAGTAAAGTTCCCACCGGTTACCACCACCGTCGATCGCATCAAACGGGTGTTCGTCTGACAGTTCGCAATTCAGAAGAGAATCGGCCGATATCGGATGCTCAGCGAGGAAGTCGATGATGGCCTGGCCTTTCACCGCCTTAAGAGGCTGATAGGTTATCGAAAACTCCATTAAGAGCAGGGCCCATTTAGCGAGTCGTCCCGTCAATATGGCTTTTGACATCAAATATTTGAGAGGGTCCACCTTCGAAATGAGACGGACTTCATGCGCCAACGCATAGTGCCTGAGTTTTGTTATCGCGAAGATCAACGCCAGGCAGTGTTTTTCAATAGGGGAATAGTTGCCTTCTGCCCCCAGTAGGACCCGACTCAAGTAATAGAGAGCTCTTTCTTTCCCTTGGTCGTTCTCTTGTGCCCATAATGCGCCTAAGGAACCTTCAAGGGCGGTTGTATACAGAATGAGAGGTTTTCCCCTGACCGGAGCAACTAACACTGGCGGGTTCTGCAGGTACTGCTTGATCTCATCCAGTGCGCCTTGGCATTTGTGATCCCAGACGAAAAGGGTTTCCTTCTTCATCAAGTGGCTATAAGGACGGCACTTGCCTGAAAGGTTGGCTATAAATCGCCGGATATACGCGAGCTTCCCTTGGAGAGACCGCAATTGTTTGAGAGTCCTTGGCGGTGGCATTTCCATGATCGCCTTGATCTTCGACGAATCTATCTCGATACCCCGGTGCCGGACGATGAACCCAAGGAATTTGCCTGAGGAAACTCCGAATGCGCACTTGAGAGGGTTCATCTTCAAGTTGTATTGTCGAAGGCGTTGAAATACGGTCTTCAGATGTTCAAGGTGTTCCTCGTATGATTTGCTTTTCACGACGTGGTCGTCGATATAGCATTCGACGATTTCATGTATAAGGTCATCGAAGATCTTCGTCATGGCCCTTTGATAGGTGGCACCGGCGTTCTTTAGACCGAAGGGCATCACCTTGTAGCAAAATATTCCTAGAGGGGTCCGAAAAGCGGTATGCTTCTGGTCTTCGGGATGCATCTTTATCTGATTATACCCTGATGAGCCATCCATGAAAGAGAAAACCTCGTGAGTGGACGTGTTATCTATCATCAGTTCGGTTACCGGTACTGGGAAATCGTCCTTCGGGCAAGCTTTATTGAGATCCCGGAAGTCGCATATGCGCACTGTCCCATTTTTCTTCATTACCGGGATGATGTTGGCGATCCAGTCAAGATATTGAACTTCTTGGATAAATCCAGAATCGATCAGCTTCTTGACTTCGGTGTTGATTCTCATCTCAAGCTCGAGCCGCATTCTTCTTGGCGCCTGTTTGACTGGCTTAACGTCCGGGGATATCGCCAATTTATGGACAGCTATTTCTGGATCTAGTCCTGGCATTTCGGAATAGTTCCATGCGAAGCAATCCCTATGCTGCATAAGCACGTCTTTTAACGCAGCCACCCTTTCTTCAGATAGCAGTTCGCTGACGAATGTCGATCGCGGGTCGTTCGTCGTTCCCAACTCAATCTTCTTGAGGTTATCTGCAGTAGTATGTATGCCATCTTCCAGCTCTTTCGGCGCTGGTGGAAATTCTGAAATTACCTCGTCGTCATTGTTTTCGAAGCACCAAGGAAGGTCATCCATATCCTCGAGCTCCCTTTTTGATATTGTTATAACATGACAAGTACGAGCTCGCTTCCAAGACCGATGTGGATCTGGTTCTGCTCTTGTGGCTTTGGGTTCGTGCTTTTGTGGCGGCGTTACCCTCCAGCTGCTAGATAAAGCAAACCTGCCTTGCTGGTACTGGTCTTCGACCCAGTTCTTGAAGCTGAAGCAGTCTTCGATAGGGTGTCCTATGGCTCGGTGATAAGAGCAATATCCCGGATGAGAGACCTCGTTAACTTGCTCAGGATGCCTAGATTCCGGAAGTGTAATCATTCGATGTTTTAAAGCGAGATCAAGTATCTTCCGTGTTTTATTCTGAGGAAAAGAGTATGCCTGACTTATCTTCTTCATAAGGGACAAATCCGGACCGCTCGATTTCCGATCGCGTGACTTCTTGGTCCCGCTTTGTCGCTGTCGAACGCCTTTTCTGCTCTTTGACTTATTTCTGCCTCTGCGTCGGGCCTTTTACACAACAGGTTGACATGGAGGAGCATTTTCATCTTTCGCAGCCTGTTGAAGAAGGCGTTGCGTCCTGGCTTTCTCGTAGATGGCTATTTCGCGGTTATGGTCGTCCCGAGCTTTTTGACCCGCTTTCCTGATAAGCTTGTCCATTCGCTCTTCAAATGACGGACTCGGCACTTTGATTGCGGGATCTAGTTTTGATAAAGGGTCGGCGTTTCCCGACAGGGCGTCCTCCTCTTCATCGAAGTTATATACGGAGTAGCTACCGTGGACTCGTTCTCGTTTCCCGGATCTCACATATCCGAGCCCAAGCGTTTCCATTTTCCAGTTGGGCAACTTGCGCTGAGTCCCAGGGACATCCTAAATCCTGTTATAGAATCGAGCTTGTCAAATAGTCTGTTTTAAGGGTACCCCTTGGCGCTTCAATAGCCGTTTTAGTCCGTTTGTGTAATATCTGGGCAAACGGATGGGTTGGAGCTTTTCAAGTGTAGAATCCGCGCCGTGCCAGATTTCTTTCTCTACTCTTGTTTCCGTAGACCGGTAGAACAGGATCGCCTTTTCACCCTTTCGCTTGGGAGGGACGTAAAACGTCTGCAGGTCCTGCAACATTGTAAGTTTCAAGTGCATCAAGGTCTTTGTAGTGCTCCCGCGGAATCATGGTGATTTGCAAACTCTGAACATCACCAGGGAGTTCTTGTATTGGTGGCCGACTGGAGAACACAGCATTAACCTCATCTTCCGAATCGCATCCGAAGATCAATATGGGGGTGAACGGTCCCGGGTTGCTGCGTTGAGACGGCCCAGCGTAAACTATCTCTTCCCCTTCTTCGGTATCACTCCCGAAAACAGGAATGGTGGCGGCGGCTTTGTTCTCCGGTTTTCGACACCTCTCTGTATCCTCGAAATCTGGCAAAAAGTATTTTGCATCTTCATACTTGCGGACTTCGTTTACGGAGAACGGGTTCAGCTCTCCCGTTACGGTATACTCAAGACCATCCTTGAAATACTTCATACACTGATGTTTCGTAGAAGGGATGATGTTGTACTCATGTAACCAAGGACGACCGAGCAAGGCGTTGTAGCAGGTCTTGGCGTCAATGACGTGAAACTTAATGTCTGTGACGAGTAGTTCGAAGCGTAATGTTAGAATCACCGATCCGAGAGTCCGTGATGACTGAGAATCGAAACCGGAGATGGTAATTTTATCACGAGCGAGGTGCTGAACGCTCATGCAGATTTCCTTCAACACCCGAACATTAAGGAGATTGACGGAGGATCCATTATCAACCAGGATTTTTCCTATCTTGATATCGTGGCAATATCCAGAGACGTATAGGGGACGATTGTGGTCGCACGTCCCAAGGAGCAGGTCTTCATCACCGAAAATGATATCGGCCGTGTGCACATCTTCCAGTTCATCTTTCATCCTTTCTTCGGCGAGGAAGGCTTGGAATTGTTTGGGCTCTTGATTAGTCGAAAATATTGCATATTTCAGCTGGCAATTTCCTCATCATTTGCATTCATTTAGAAGTGTACGGTATTCATATTTCACATATTAGCAAATCTGTCGCAAAATATCAGATTACATGTATTAGACCTTAAAACCGGCATTTCTAGGGAAATTGACTGCATTTCATGGCATCGCATCATTCCTATATTGCGCAACACTTGTTTTAAGATCTGTGCAGGAAAATCCAGAAGAAAGGCCAAAAATTTACATGGTACCGATCAAACATGACGCCAACTCAATGATTTCAATTCTGGTATCAATACAAAGGGGAAAATACAAATCAACACATCAGATAAAGCTACAAATACTATCCCAAGACCACAGAAGAAGCCCCAAGTCCCAAGGAGCCATCATGGCCGCGGAACCGCAGCCGGAGCCTGCTTGCGCCGCGGTTCCGCGGCTGTCTTGCCACGTCATCCATCAAATTTTGGGCCATAATGCTTCTCTCAGGGTCTACACTTCAGAATGACATGTCAAATTCCAGAAGACTCCAGAGACTTCTGCCAGATCAGCAAGCTTTGGGATCAACACTAAACTAGCCTATCATTCTAGAAACTTCTCCCTAAACCCTAGCTTAAACCCTAAGCTAAAGCCTAACAAACTCTTTCTAGAAGCCTCAACAAACTTTTGGAGGGAATTGTAATTTCAAACCTAGACCTAGGGTTTGGGAGATCTATAAATAAGACCCTAGGCTCACTTGTAAACCATCTTGGAAAAATCCTTGACTAGTTCATTTTAGTAGCCAATCTAGAGCCATTCACTCTCTTTCTTTATCTTCTTCCACAAGTCTAGTGACAAGGCTTGTGTGAAACCCTAACCCTAATTCCAATCAAAAGCCAAGATCCTGAGTATCCATCAAGTAAGAAACCTTGCAACCTTTTATGAGCCAAGCCGATCTTCAAAAGAGCAAGTGGTCCAAGCCGATCCGAGACTCACGGAGCCGAGCGACGCCAATTCGACAATTTAGTTCTTCCTCTTGTAGTTCTTGAGCGACTGTAATCAAATTGTTGATATAAATAAAAGGTGATATTCTTTTATCTTGTTTTCTTTAAATTCTTGCATCATGATATCTTTTCAATTCTTGAATGCTTTCTGTGTGATGATGTTTGAGTAATACTCCGCTCGTCGAGGAGTCGAGACGATCAATAGAATGATGATGTAACATATCTTAAATCGATTCTTGAATCCTACGAGTTTTATAAACCCTAGCAAGTTCAAGAATCGACGACCCAATTCGTTGCGATGCTTTCTTGATTGATGTCGCTCGAGATTGGGGAGTTACGATCGTTTCTTGAAATTGCTAGAGGCTAGAATGTGAATGATATCTACGAAAGAACAAGGGTTAAACGATGAAACCCTAGTTTCATCAAGAAAGCCCTAACTCTCGTCGATCATTATCGATCTAGTATCAATCCTTCGAAGGACAAGAACACGAAATCTTGAGATTACATCACGTCTATAGATCCGATCGATTCCTACGAGCCTCATTTAGATTCTTGACATTTGATTGGAAATATCATCGAAACCCGATTCTCGATTGTTTATCAGTTTCTTGATTCTTGATTAAACTAGTGACACCTAAATCAATCGATAAATTCTTGAATCATGTTTTCTTTTCCTTTCGATTAACTTTTCAATTCAAACAAATTAAATACAGAAACGAATCGCACAATTCCTGTGGACGATCCGCGCTTACGATCTACAACCGACACCGTAATTGATTGCGGTCAAATATAATTCTTTGATTGTGAGTTCTTTATACAATTTTCTAAATACCAATACAAGATACTATTATCGATCAAATGAAACCGTTATCGGGAAACAATTGATTCGATACTTGCTTTTTACAAACACATCCGAGAAATACACTCAATCAAATGGCGCCGTTGCCGGGGACTATTTGATTTGATACACACAATCGGAAATTTATAACAATCAAATGGCGCCGTTACCGGGGATCGCGCGCTAATTCGTTTCATATTATAGTTTGAATTGAAAGAATTATTCCATTGTTATTTTTAGATCAAAATTCGTGCAAACCCTAAACAATTTGTTGTGGTTCATTGCAAGGAAATCTGGAGCTGTTTGGTAATTGAAGAAAATTTTTGGAAAATACCAGAGAACAGAGGGAGTCTACAGAAGCTCCCTGGTGAAATTTGGTGCAGTGTTCCCATTGTCAGACCGCGGAAGCGCGGCAGTAAGTCCCATATGTGGCGGAACCGCGGCAGCCTTGAGCCTTCTCTGTGCTAAATTTCCTCAGGTACTTTCTTACCTTCTCCTCTCTCCTCTTTTTAGCTCCAACTAACGGTTTCTGCAGGATTCTTTGCAAATAATCGCAGCTCGCAAAAAGCAAAAGTAAATTTGTGCGTGATTTTGTTTCTTGGTTGTTTGCATTCTAATACGGATATTAAGGGGCACGGCCAAATCAAAATTAGGTGGGGATTTCATTACCCTTCCTGGGCCCCAAAAACCACAAAACTTGCATCCGCATTGGCCCATATTAACTAAAAAATATCTAGAGATGACTCTAAGGACCGTCGCGCTCAATTAGGACAGAAGAAGGCCGTGGGTAATTCATTGCTTATCCGCGTTTTCTTATGGTGTCTAAGACGTGTGTGTCTAAGGCTAGTGGTTTTTAATTAGGCCCACTACTTACGTAGTGGAGTACCTTCCCACTTACCTGGCACTTATCCGGCCACAGGGAGACAAAGAGGCAGTGGAGGATTCTATCCTGCGACTTGTCTTTTGGCAGTTAGGAGCGGTCTAGAGCCGGACCTAGGTGACTACTAGATTCTAGGGTTTGTGTGCTGCATTTGTTGTGTCGCATCATTTTTTCAAAAATCCGTCCCTTTTTCAAAGCAAGCACCGCATCCATTCATTTACCCCTAATTATAAGTCAACGCTGCCACTTGTACTAACCCTTTTTAGTACAAGATAGGCTGGACACGGGATTCTAGTGCCCGTTTAGTCCGCGTACCCTTTATCGACTCCGAAGTCGATATTTCTCCATTTACCTTTTCTTTACCCACTACCACACCCACACCGATGGATCCGAATCCATCAAACTTCTTTAACCCTAATCTGCCGCCGTCCGTTGGTGCGCAAAATCCACCCCGCATCTCTCTCCAGGAGAGGTGCTACCCTATTCGAGGTCCTCTTTCGACCTGCCTATCCACACCACCAGCCAATGGGGATAACTTTGAGATTAAGCCCCAGTATATCAACCTTTTACCCAAATTCTACGGACTCGAGACTGAGGACGCTTACGTTTTCATTACCAAATTTGAAAACGTATGCGCAATGATGGGTACATCACAACTTTCAGTGGATGCTATGCGTCTACGACTTCTTCCATTTACATTGTGCGATATAGCCGAGAAGTGGCTATATAACACTACCGCACACTCTATTACGAATTGGGAAGAATTCGTCGCTGCATTCCTTAAGAAATTTTACCCAATACAAAAGACAGCTCGAATCCGTAGCGAACTGAATCAATTTTCCCAGCTCCCTACCAAACCATTTTCAAAATGCTTTGAACGTTTCAAGGATCTATTGGTTCAGTGTCCTCATCACGGCATCCCGAGATGGGAGCTTTGCCGAATCATTTATGAGGGCATTAACCCAAACACTAAACAGAACCTTGAAAACATGTGTCAAGGTACTTTTATGACCAAAGATGATGGGGAAGCTTGGAAGTATTTAGAAGAGTTCGCTGAAAAATCACTACAGTGGGAGAGTGGAACCCAACCATTGAATAGGGGTGGCGTACACCAAATAGATGTGTCCATAGGTGTTCAAGCTGAGATGGCAGCAATGCAAAAGAAGCTCGACGCTATGGAACACAAATTTGCAGCAGCCTCCCTAAACTCAGTGTCGCTCCCCAAAACTGTTTGTGGGTGCTGTTCTGATCCGTCTCATTTAACGGAAGAATGTCCATTAAACTCTGCGTTTCAAGGTCACGAGCATTCTAATGCCGCATTTCAAAGACCTCGAAACGATCCATATTCTTCCACGTACAATCAGGGTTGGAGGAATCACCCGAATTTCGCTTGGAACCAAAACCAATCTCAAAACACGGTTCCAAACACGAATCAATTTCAAAGGGCTCTTCCTCCACCACAACAGCAACCCCTTCAACTCACTCAGCACCCCTATCAGTCACAAAATTTTCAAAATCAGGTCAACACTCCTACACAGTCTAATCCGATAACCTGTTCTGACGAATTCTCTCAATTCACTCAAACCATGAAATCACTTTTATCAAATTTCATAGAGGTTTCGACTGAGGTTAGATCTTCCGTCAGTGAGATAAAGAAAAACTCGGCGTCACAAGCTGAGAGTATCAGATCGATGGAAGCTGAAATCGCACGCCTAAAAGCCGAAATGAGTGCGAGAAAAAAAGGGAAACTTCCCTCTCAACCCCTACAGAATCCTGGGCATTACAATGTAAATGCCGTCACAACGTTGAGATCGGGAAGAGTGCTGAACAATCATATCGGGGAAGGTATTGATGATATTGGAAATCAAATCAACACCCCGGCTGAGACATTTCCACACACACACACTTCTCCTTCTAATCCTTCTTCTTCTACCACACTACCTTCTCGCGAGCCTATTCTCCATTTTCCACTAGGCTCGACACCTCAGTATAGCCCTTCTAGTACTCCACAGACGGTCCCCACACCTCTTTTGGGACCGCGTCCACCCCCTCTTCCTTCTCCTATGATAGACCCTGCGCTTATTGCGAAAGCTCCTTACCCGAATCGGTTAAGGGGTAATAGAACGAGTCCTCATATGGAGAAAATTATAAAAATTTTCAAACAGGTTAACATCAACATCCCTCTCCTAAATGCAATTCAACAAGTCCCCGCATATGCGAAAATTCTTAAGGACTTGTGCACTAGGAAGAGGAAGACTCAAGTGCCGAAGAAGGTCTTTATGGCTAATAATATCAGCACTGCTTTTATTCCCCAGCTACCAAAGAAACGAAAGGACCCAGGATGTCCTACAATATCGATTTCAATTGGGGGTAAAAACATAAATCGTGCTCTTTTAGACCTTGGCGCAAGTGTTAACCTCCTTCCATATTCTGTCTATGAGCAATTAGGGATTGGAGAGCTGAAACCTGCTCACTGCACTCTCCAGATGGCAGACCGATCTATCACCAAACCAAAGGGTGAATTAGAGGATGTGTTGATAAAGGTCGGGGAATTTGTTTTCCCTGTAGACTTCATTGTACTCGACACACAGCCTGTAGCAAACCCCCGGAGCCAAATTCCGGTGATTCTGGGTCGTCCTTTCCTTGCCACTTCCAACGCTGTTATAAACTGTAGAAATGGTTCAATGAACTTATCATTTGGAAATATTACCATTGAACTAAATATCTACAAAGTTGGAAGTCAGCCATCAGAACCCTCTGCTCATATTTTAGATGTGTGCTCTGTCCATGAGATCGCTCCCGATAGCTGTGGAGCTGAGAAACTTTGCTTTACTGATCTCGACGACATTACCACATCTCTGTTTGATTTCACACAAGATCTTAGTGAGGACACTTTA
This sequence comes from Agapanthus africanus, assembly GCA_030015575.1. Classification (NCBI taxonomy): domain Eukaryota; kingdom Viridiplantae; phylum Streptophyta; class Magnoliopsida; order Asparagales; family Amaryllidaceae; genus Agapanthus; species Agapanthus africanus. The sequence goes on from CM057341.1 coordinate 41,508,982, forward strand.
CCTACACTTGAGTCCTGCACTTCTGAATTTTCTCCACCCGAGTCTGTATCTTTCACAGGCTATGAGCTTCTGTGTAAATCCAAAAATCACTCAATGATCCCTCCTTCTATCATTTCTCCACCTGAATTAGATCTCAAAATTTTACCTTCTCACCTTAAATATGCATATCTAGGTGAGAATGAATCTTTACCGGTTATCATATCCGCTTCTCAAGCATCAGAGCAAGAGAATGCACTTTTATCGGTATTGAGATCTAACAAAGAGGCGTTTGGTTGGACCATGGCGGACATCAAAGGGATTAGTCCCTTGATAGTCGAACATAATATACACTTGATGGATGATGCCAGACCAACCCGAGAACCACAGAGACGGTTAAATCCCGTCATGAAGGAAGCGGTCATGAAAGAGATCGTCAAATGCCTAGATAATGGTATTATATACCCCATCTCCGATAGCCAATGGGTGAGTCCTATACATGTCGTTCCTAAGAAATCCGGCATCACTGTTATAACCAATGAGGTAAATGAGTTGATTCAGACACGCGCCCAAACTGGGTGGCGTGTATGTATTGATTATAGAAAACTCAATGCTGCCACGAGGAAAGACCACTTTCCTCTACCATTCATTGATCAAATGCTCGAACGCTTAGCGGGACGAGAGTATTATTGCTTTATGGACGGATACTCAGGCTACAATCAGGTCCCCATCGCCAAAAAGGATCAAGATAAAACCACTTTTACTTGTCCTTTTGGTACCTTTGCTTACAGTCGCATGCCCTTTGGGTTATGCAATGCTCCCGCTACCTTTCAGCGGTGTATGATGGAGATATTCTCTGATATGGTAGAGAATTTTCTGGAGATCTTTATGGAAGATTTCTCGATTTTTGGAGACTCTTTTTCTGATTGCCTATCGAATCTTGACGCGGTTCTTACTCGTTGCAAAGAGAAGAACTTGACTTTGAACTGGGAAAAATGCCATTTTATGGTCCAAGAAGGAATAGTACTTGGACATGTCATTTCACAGAAAGGCATTGAGGTTGACAGAGCTAAGATAGATGTCATTCAAAACCTCCTTCATCCCAAAAGCGTCAAAGATATTCGATCTTTCCTTGGCCATGCGGGCTTTTATAGGAGATTCATTAAGGACTTTAGCAAAATTGTTAGACCTTTAACTCTTCTCTTGGCCAAGGATACGACCTTCCACTTTGACTCGGATTGTGAGACAGCTTTCGACTCACTTAAACACTCACTCACTTTAGCCCCCGTTCTATCGTCTCCAAACTGGGACTACCCCTTTGAGCTGATGTGTGACGCATCTGATTTTGCAGTAGGTGCAGTTTTAGGACAGCACATCGAAAAGATGTCACACGTGATATACTATGCTAGTAAGACCCTGAATAATGCTCAAATCAATTATACAACCACAGAAAAAGAACTTTTAGCAGTTGTATTTGCATTAGAAAAATTCAGGCCTTACTTAATTGGCTCACCTATAGTTGTGTATACTGACCATTCCGCTTTAAAACATCTTCTGGCGAAGAAAGATGCAAAAGGTCGACTAATACGTTGGATCCTTCTGTTACAAGAATTTGATCTTGTTATCAAAGATAAGAAAGGATGTGAAAACGTAGTAGCTGACCATCTTTCACGCATCTCTTCTTCCCCTGTGACCCTGCCAATCAATGATTCGTTTCCTGAAGAACAACTCTTGAACATATCCGCTGAACCATGGTTCAGGGATATTGTGAACTATCATGCCACGGGACTGATACCCAGCGATTGGTTAAAACAGGACAAATATCGTTTTCTTTCCCAAGTAAAACATTTTTACTGGGACGAGCCCTATTTGTTTAAATATTGTCCTGATCAGATCATTCGCCGGTGTGTCCCGAATGAAGAGTTCAAGAGTGTTCTTTCATTTTGTCATGATCAGGCCTGTGGGGGTCACTTTGGTCCTAGAAAAACAGCGGAAAAGGTTTTACAATGTGGATTTTATTGGCCTACCTTATTCAAGGACGCATTTGACTATTGCAAAACCTGTACACAATGTCAATACACGGGTAGAATATCCCAGAGGAATGAAATGCCTCAGCAACCCATCTTGGTTGTTGAAATATTCGATGTTTGGGGCATTGATTTTATGGGTCCCTTTCCCAACTCCTTTGGGAATCTGTACATACTGCTGGCGGTTGATTATGTCTCAAAGTGGGTAGAAGCCATTCCATGTCGCACTATTGACAGGAAAGTTGTCATTAAGTTCTTGAAAGAGAATATCTTTTCGCGATTTGGACACCCACGCGCTATCATTAGCGATAATGGGACACATTTCTGCAACAGATCTTTCGAGACTCTGATGCGAAAATACTCAATCAACCACCGACTTTCTACACCCTATCATCCCCAAACAAGCGGGCAGGCTAAAATCTCAAACAGACAAATCAAACTTATCCTGGAGAAAACTGTTGCTAAAAATAGAAAAGACTGGTCGACCAAACTGACAGATGCTCTTTGGGCATTTCGAACTGCATATAAAACCGACCTAGGAATGTCTCCATATAGGATAGTGTTTGGAAAAGCATGTCATTTACCTGTCGAGATAGAGCATAAAGCATTGTGGGCTATAAAAGAAATAAATTTTGATCTAAACCTTGCTTGCAACTTTCGGAAGCTGCAAATAAATGAGCTAAGCGAACTCCGCGATGAAGCTTATGATAACGTTGTAATCACAAAGAATAGGACTAAGGTTTTTCACGATAAAAACATTTTGAGGAAAACATTTTCACCTGGTCAGCAAGTCCTTCTTTATGATTCACGATTACACCTTCACGCGGGTAAGCTCCGATTTCGATGGAAGGGACCTTTTGTTGTGCGGTCTGTATACCCGCACGGGACAGTAGAAGTAGAAAATGTTAAAAACGGCACCTTTTTCAAAGTAAATGGACATAGACTTAAGCCGTATTTTTCCACTGACCCCACGGAGGAGCTCTTGTTCTTACAAGAGCCAGTTTATTTGGATTAAAATTCCTCCGTCTCACCTTCATGTCCAGTATATCACTGCATCATCTTTTGAATGGAGGTGAGTAAAAAGAGTAAGTTTGGGGGAAGTTCTTCACTTATATATTTAGCCCCCACTAATAATTCCCCCCAGGCTTACAGTTTTGTAGGTATAGCATTTGGCAACAGTGAGGACACTGTTGAAAACAAGTTTGGGGGAGGTTTGTGCTTATTTTTGCATCATTTACATATCATTTGCATAAGCACAAAACATTTCTTTAAAAATCTATAAAAATTGAAAAAATTTCAAAATCTATAAAAATTTAAAAATTTTCAAGTATAAAAATAATTTTAATATTTACACTTTTTTGTATATAAATAAGATAATGAAAGTTTAGATAGTGAAAAATTACATCCATGAGATTAGAAAAATTTGAGAAAACTAAGAAAATTAGAAGTTTTCTTATACGAACTAGTAATAAGTAGTTATGAGCCGTTGTCCCAAGGGTTAGTAAGATGAAAGACGTCACTAATCTGAGGATAAAAATAAGTCTGAAAAATAGTTTCTATTCTGGAAGCCAAACATTTTGAACGTTGCTACCCTGCTATTCGCACTTACACACGTCTTGAAGCCTGAGATAGTAGAGGATACCTTGAAATGCTCTTGTCTTAAACCCAATGTATGAAGGAAATAAAAAAATAAAAAAAAAGTGAATAAAGAAAATATAAAGTGGTGAGAAAAATGGACACTGGTTTTGTTATCACCGAGGGCAATAAAAAAATGTATAGCGAGGGTGCTTCTTCACCTAGTGCCCTAAGGCCAACTGGTCTGGGAGTCACTGCTATGCCTGAGGTGGTGCAAGACGTGGAAAATACACCAAGTACGCAAGCACAGGAGTAATCGGTCGGTTAGTACCTCAAGAAGTATTAACGGTTGCATGAAAGTGTGTGAGCAATCTCATCTTAATATTCATTAATTAAAAAGTACTGAGGCTGATGGGCAAGAGTATGATAGCTTGAATTGAATTCTCCGGGTGTAGGGATGTCTTTACACACACGCAGGATTATATGATCGATGTTTGGAAGAAAGATAGGAATGAAGAATAAGACGATGTTTTATTGAGGGAGGACGTGATTTCTAACATCTTTTCATGACCATTAAGATAGGACTCATGACAACCGAAAAACTAGCTTAGTTGGAAACCCTAATTTTCAAGGCTTTTCTTTTACAATTCTTTTCTTTAAATGTAATATTCATGATCTTTCTTTTATTATTGGATTTTGTGGGTGCAATCCGCTGAAAACCCTCAGGAGACAACACTCCTCCTCCTAGGGACACCTAGAGGTTTAAAGGCTTGTTGCACATGCTCAGTGCAATCATGTTGCCTACGAAAGTGTGCTAGTTAGTTTTTCACTTTTCTTTATTTTCTCCTTCTCTTTTTAATAAACAGTTCGCTCGAGACGATCGAAATTAAGTTTGGGGGAATTTGATTAGTCGAAAATATTGCATATTTCAGCCGGCAATTTCCTCATCATTTGCATTCATTTAGAAGTGTACGGTATTCATATTTCACATATTAGCAAATCTGTCGCAAAATATCAGATTACATGTATTAGACCTTAAAACCGGCATTTCTAGGGAAATTGACTGCATTTCATGGCATCGCATCATTCCTATATTGTGCAACACTTGTTTTAAGATCTGTGCAGGAAAATCCAGAAGAAAGGCCAAAAATTTACATGGTACCGATCAAACATGACGCCAACTCAATGATTTCAATTATGGTATCAATACAAAGGGGAAAATACAAATCAACACATCAGATAAAGCTACAAATACTATCCCAAGACCACAGAAGAAGCCCCAAGTCCCAAGGAGCCATCATGGCCGCGGAACCGCGGCCGGAGCCTGCTTGCGCCGCGGTTCCGCGGCTGTCTTGCCACGTCATCCACCAAATTTTGGGCCATAATGCTTCTCTCAGGGTCTACACTTCAGAATGACATGTCAAATTCCAGAAGACTCCAGAGACTTCTGCCAGATCAGCAAGCTTTGGGATCAACACTAAACTAGCCTATCATTCTAGAAACTTCTCCCTAAACCCTAGCTTAAACCCTAAGCTAAAGCCTAACAAACTCTTTCTAGAAGCCTCAACAAACTTTTGGAGGGAATTGTAATTTCAAACCTAGACCTAGGATTTGGGAGATCTATAAATAAGACCCTAGGCTCACTTGTAAACCATCTTGGAAAAATCCTTGACTAGTTCATTTTAGTAGCCAATCTAGAGCCATTCACTCTCTTTCTTCATCTTCTTCCACAAGTCTAGTGACAAGGCTTGTGTGAAACCCTAACCCTAATTCAAATCAAAAGCCAAGATCCCGAGTACCCATCAAGCAAGAAACCTTGCAACCTTTTATGAGCCAAGCCGATCTTCAACAGAGCAAGTGGTCCAAGCCGATCCGAGACTCACGGAGCCGAGCGATGCCAATTCGACAATTTAGTTCTTCCTCTTGTAGTTCTTGAGCGACTGTAATCAAATTGTTGATATAAATAAAAGGTGATATTCTTTTATCTTGTTTTCTTTAAATTCTTGCATCATGATATCTTTTCAATTCTTGAATGCTTTCTGTGTGATGATGTTTGAGTAATACTCCGCTCGTCGAGGAGTCGAGACGATCAATAGAATGATGATGTAACATATCTTAAATCGATTCTTGAATCCTACGAGTTTTGTAAACCCTAGCAAGTTCAAGAATCGACGACCCAATTCGTTGCGATGCTTTCTTGATTGATGTCGCTCGAGATTGGGGAGTTACGATCGTTTCTTGAAATTGCTAGAGGCTAGAATGTGAATGATATCTACGAAAGAACAAGGGTTAAACGATGAAACCCTAGTTTCATCAAGAAAGCCCTAACTCTCGTCGATCATCATCGATCTAGTATCAATCCTTCGAAGGACAAGAACACGAAATCTTGAGATTACATCACGTCTATAGATCCGATCGATTCCTACGAGCCTCATTTAGATTCTTGACATTTGATTGGAAATATTATCGAAACCCGATTCTCGATTGTTTATCAGTTTCTTGATTCTTGATTAAACTAGTGACACCTAAATCAATCGATAAATTCTTGAATCATGTTTTCTTTTCCTTTCGATTAACTTTTCAATTCAAACAAATTAAATACAGAAACGAATCGCACAATCCCTGTGGACGATCCGCACTCGCTTACGATCTACAACCGACACCGTAATTGATTGCGGTCAAATATAATTCTTTGATTGTGAGTTCTTTATACAATTTTCTAAATACCAATACAAGATACTATTATCGATCAAATGAAACCGTTATCGGGAAACAATTGATTCGATACTTGCTTTTTACAAACACATCCGAGAAATACACTTAATCAAATGGCGCCGTTGCCGGGGACTATTTGATTTGATACACACAATCGGAAATTTATAACAATCAGCTCTTGTAGCGCCTTGATCAATGAATCTCTCGCTTCCTTTGATAACAGGAGGGCATCGAGAATGCTGAGCTGCGAGGGTAGCTTCCTCAGGTGCGCTAGGATGTTGTAGTCCACCTTACTCTTCTTAGGCGGGTCCTTGGGAGTCAGCTCTTTCATAACTTGGTCATCTAAGGCGATATCCTCAGCGACCTTTTCCTTTCCCTTATCTTTTCTAGTTGCGGGTCCGAGATTCTTTTCCGGGAGCGTGCGATTGTGCAGCTGAATGTTTTCGCAGGCCTCTGGTTCTTCCTCTTTCCCTAAGATGGATTCTTTAAAGAGAGGGCCCAGAGCCATTTCCACGTCAGAATCGCTCCCGAATGTGAGCACTTGCGATCCCTCGGCGTTGAACGTGTAACAGTTACCGGTAGTTCTTTTGTGTCCTTCGGTCGTACTTCTCTGCTCCCGATGAGTTCTGCGTTTCATTCGCTTAAAATGTTGCCGATGAGCAACATATCCCTGCCACCATGTCTTAAAAGCGTCGCACTTCTCAGTGGGGTATGAAATCTTCCGATGATATAAGCAGTAATCAGGGTGCCTCTCCGCCCCATTGAGTGTGTTTTCTTCCGAGGGTGGTAGTTTCATTCCCATTGACATGGCTTTGGCAAACCTTTTCCTCTTCTTGAATATGTTTTTATCCGCGTCAGGTGTCTTTCGATCTGGCGGGAGTGCTTCGACTCTTTCGTTTATTCGCATGCGTTTGGCTCCTTCTGATGCGGCCATCTCACGCTCCCGATCGGCTTTACTTTTCAAACGAATCTCGTCTAGAAAGGCGTTGATCATTTCTTCTGTCGGCCACACAAGCTCCGGTTCAGGCTCTGCCCCCAGTTTCTTAGTGCCAGGAGTTTTTTCATCGTCTGTAAACGATTGGGAGAGCACATTACAACTCGTCACGTATCACTCGGATTCATCCGACGAGCTCTCTCCGTTATCTTCCTCCTGAAAGAAGTGGTTGAGGAACTCTTGGAGTGTGATGGGAGTTCGCGCCTTTTGATTGTACTCCTCCAGCGCGTCAATCGGTTTCTGCAAGTCCGTACGCTTGTTGCCAGGCTTCACGGGCTTCTTAGATTTTTTCTTCTTTTTCTTTGAAGATTTCGACGGCTGGTTGTAAGTGCTCGGGCCATCACCACTGGTCTTCAGAGTTGGGCGTGGCTTCAGCATCCCTTCAATGATCTGGGGTTCCAGCGGGTTCTTCCACCTGACTGCCGGGCATGTCTGGAGCTCATTCAGCATTCTTTTGGTTTTTGCTGAAAGCACGATTTCCCATGGAGCTTCTTCAATGAAAGAACAAGTTGCCCCCGGTGTGTCCGTCTTCTTAGGAGTGTGAGGTTGTGGCGGATTCACCTTCCACTTCTTGGACAGCGCAAACTTTCCCTATGGGTATTGATCTTCAATCCATCCTTTGAAGACGAAGCAATCCTCAATCGGATGGCTTACCGTTTGATGGTAAGGGCAGTAGTTGGGGTTATTCACCTCACTGGGTTGCGGCGGTCGCCTTGGGTTTGGCAAGTTAATAAGCTTGTTGCCTACTGCTAGCTCGAATAGCCTCTTCGTCTTATCCCGCGGGAATGAGTAAGGGCGCTTCATTTTCTCATTATAATACCGCCGTCTTTCTTCCAGTTGATCCGCCAGTTTTGGGGCACTGGGTTGCTGCTGAGCGTTCGCAACGAAGATTGCATTCCTTTTACCCTTGTCATTCCGAGGTTCTGGCTTCGGGGGAGACGGTCTGTGACCCATCTGGTCCATCTGGGCCAACTTGTCGATCAAAGCCTGGAACGTGGTTGGCTTAAAGAACATCATGAACTGTGAGATAGTTGCATGAGGATCTAGGGTACCCACGAACATGCCCACCGCGGGCGCTTCCTCAATGCGTTGTTCGCATTTCGACCACAAGTTTCGCCAGCGTACAGCGTACTGGACCCACTTCTCGCCTGGTTTCACCCTGGCATTAATTAACGCCGTTATCGGAGTGCGTTCGCTGGCGCTTGCAAAACGCTGGGTAAACAGCAGCTCCATCTCCGCAAATGTCCTAATAGAGTCGTTTGGGAGCTCGGAGTACCACTCGAATGTGGCATCCGATAAGCTACCGACGAACTGGCGAAGCAACAGTTTATCATCACCGCCGGTGTTGCCGCAAAGGGCCCTGAACTGGGCAACATGCTGGTGGGGATTACCTGTCCCCTTATACACATGGAATTTCGGTATTGTATAGCCCGGCGGGTACTTGATCTGATCATACCAGCTTGGATATGGTCGCCCCGTTTTTACGACCTGACCAGCTGCCTCAGTTGCCTGATGAACTCGTATCTGCTGAGCTATATATTCGTCCAAGTCAGCTTTGGAGATTGTCTCCTCTTTGGCTGTTGATAGAGCCGGTGGAGGATTTGACGTTTCTCCCCTGTCGTCTTCAAGGACGATTGGAGGATCTTCAGCAGGAGAATCTTGTTGGATCATCATTCTCACCATGTCCTGGAACAGGAGGGCCATTCGTTGTATATTGGCTGCTTGTTCGGCAGCCTCTTTATCCTTCTTCTCTAATATCCTACGAAGGAATTTAGTGTCAGTATCTTGCTCCTGGTGTTGATTAGATGACGCTTCGGGGCTTTCTTTCGGCCCAGTGAGTGCGGCCATCGCGTTCATCATTTCTTGGAGCTTCTGCTGTTGCTCCTGAGCTTTGGTCACTGACCGTGTAAGCAGTCTATGACCCGTGGATGCACGGTTGTCCTCCTTTCCCGACGCCATGTATACCGTATGCAGCATCATGCCCCAGACTTAGGGCATTTAAGCTTATTTTCCTTGACATTTGCTGCAGGAGTGGGGACTTTCTCCGGCCTTCTTCTCTTTTGAGTAGTCGATGTGGAGGGAGCCGTTGCAGCGGGCACCCAAGCGGTTGTCATCCTTTGTTGTTTGACATGACGGTTCTTTTCTTCCTGAACCTTCACCCTCTTCTGCCGGCGAGAGTGATCTTGGTCGATTATTGAGTCTTGAACCTTCCGCCAGACTTCATAAATTTTGGAGCACAGCCGTTGAGGAGGCTGCTCCGTCTTCGCTTCTGTAACATTCTCCGCAGGTAGAGGGGATCTTTTGAGAACCGCAGTTGGCGAATTTCTGCGTACCCTGTTTAGCAGCTCGAAGCTGTTCCCGGTTGGAACAACAGCCTCAATTTCCACCGTTGGAGCTGGTGGAGTTAGCCCGGAGGTGGAGTTGCCCCCAGTCTTCCTTATCCGGCGCCAGTGGCGACGTCGGGCATGACGGGTTGTTGGGATTGATTCAGTGACGGCTTCGTCTGGCCCCCTGTTCTGGGGAGGGGCTGTTGCCGGTGTCAGCCTCTTGAAGACTGACGTTCGTTGAGAAGCTACGTCCATCCGATCAAAAACAGATTTCTGAGCGGGAGCGGGAACGGGGGTAGTCAGTCTCGCGAAAACCAACCCTCTGGGAGGAGAAGCCGCCTTAACGACTTCGGGAGCAGCTGTCGTCTTCGGGATGGCCACCTCAGGTATCATGGGCTTTTTGGCGGGCCCTTTGGAGTTCAGGCTTAGTCTGGTGAAGACCGAAGAGTTGGACGACCCGTTGAGAGGGGCCGTGGGAGTAGCAAGTCGATCAAAGACCGACTTCTTTGAAGCTTCCGGTATGGGCATTGGGGTGTTAACGTTCACCGGCGGTAGCATGGTCCCAAAGAACAGACTGGTGGTAGCTTGAGTCAGTTGCTCCACAGGCATAGTAAACAGGGAAGCAGCCTGCGGTCCATAGGCTACACCTCAAGGTGAGGCGGAGCGTCGGTTGTTTTTGCAGTTGGACCAGCTTGAGCAGCTGCCAGCCATTGATCCTTTTGCTTTCTGCAGCAAACGAAACACCAAATCTTAGTACTTCGAAACCCAAGGGCAACCATTAGCGAACCGCGATTGGTTCGCGAATCACGATACACGAAGTGTGGAGTGGAAAGAGGAAAAGGTCCTACCGGGCATGCCAGAATCTGTTCCCCTCCGAAAGATAGCCAAGACATGGACAGTCTTTCCTGAGATTCGGGGTAGATGCTAATTGGTGCTATCCCACCTGTCCGAAGATGCCAAGTTTATTTATGGCACCATGTATCGAAGGTTTAAACGGATGCGGCTAATGTAGCAGACTTCATCATATTCCCCCTCGCTTGAGGGGTTTTTGATTATGAGGACGCTCTTCCCTGCAGGCGCAAGCCCCTGCAGTTAATTACGCTACCGCATTGCGGTAAAAACTTTCTCCTTCTCCAGATGGTCACTTCGTGTCGTGTGTGTTTGATTTGTGTTTGGTTGCCTGTGGATTGTATACAGAGATTGAGTTATGTCGTCGCCCGTAGGGCGTGGACTAGTCCAAATCCGTATCTTTCTTAGATTTGGGTTTGGGGGTTGTGTTTAAGGATACGTTAGCCTCATTTGAGACTAAGATCAACTTAAACGTTTGTTAAGGATACGTTAGTCTAGTTTTAGACTAAGATCAATTTAACGGGATCGTTTAGATCCGACAAGAGAGCAATTAAGGGGACCCTGTTGTTTAGTTTAGTGACATTGCGGTCAATAGGTAGTTTAAGGACATTACGGTCCAATGTCATTTTTAAGACATTGCGGTCAAGGTTAAGGACATCATAGTCCGAGGATTTAAGGACTCCACAGTCCGGCGTTAGTTTTAAGACATCACGGTCAAGGTTAAGGACATCATAGTCCATGGGTTTAAGGACTCCACAGTCCAACGTTAGTTTTAAGACATCCCGGTCAAGGTTAAGGACGTCATAGTCCGAGGGTTTAAGGACTCCACAGTCCGGCGTTAGTTTTAAGACATCACGGTCAAAATTAAGGACCTCATAGTCCATGATTTTAAGGACCCCACAGTCCGTATCAATGTGTGGCCGTCGGGACCCGTCACCTCTTTGAAGACGTTGAGGAATTACAACGCCAAGTATCAAAGGAGTGATAAGATGTACCCTCAAACCAAGGTAGATTGGATGATCTTTGGCCCAATTTGGAGCCAGGACCAATTAATTATATTATGAGCCCATCCGCCCAGTTAAGTTTGAATTGAGGACTTATGGCCTTCATGGGCTAAGTCCAATCATGTTTCATATTAACCCTCTGTTGGTTCATTGAAGGAAAGGCTTTGCCTCTAGAAACTTAGCCAATTAGGCTAAAACTAGTGTTAAACACTAGAGACCAACAGTGTTGAACACTAGGAAATAAGATTATCAGATTAGTGTTAAACACTAAAAATTGTGATTCTCGAATCAGTGTTAAACACTAATAAATAACAGTGTTAAACACTGGCAACCAAGTTATCGGTTTTGTAGGGTTCCTAGGCACCCCAAGGAGGTCTCACAAGGCATCAACCATGCCAATTTGAAAAATTACGGTGCCGAGAAACCCTAGTGTACGGATCGTTGGCTAGAATTCTAGGCGAAAAAGAAACTAGTTAACAACTTAACTAAAGTTTAAACGGAAATACAACCTTTGTAGATCCGGTGCTCCACCTCCATAGCTCCGCAACGAAGTCCCCTCGCTGTCCAAATGAATTCCCGGGCTCTAGCGTCGGCTTCGTCGGAGAAATGGCGAGCTAGGTCGTCGATGTCCATGCCGAAGATGATCTACGTCGAGGCATCGCTAGATCAAGCTCCAACTTCACCAAGTCATGAAAACTTGTGAAGGAAACACACTCTACTACTTGGCAAGAGGTAGAGGATGAAGAAATAGGAGGTGGGTTCACTTTAGATTTGGATTTCTCACTTTTTTTCATCACTTGCCATTGATGGAGGCAAGCTTTCTTCACTTGAAGAAATGAAGAAGATGATGAAAGAATTATGATAAGTTTCATGATAAGTTAATTTAAAATAGAAAAGAAAATCAAAACTTATCATAATCCAACCATGGTTATGTGTAGAGAGCAAACTATAGTTAGGTGAATGGTTAGGTTAGGCATAAAACAAAAATGGTGGACTTTATTCAAAGCTTCATGAAGCTTCAACAAAGAACAAAATTAGCCACCATTTTCCTTTTGCCAAAATGAAATAAACAATTCAATAAATGAATGAATAATTATTTAATAACCCTAACCATTTACTTAACTAAGGTTTAACTCTTTACACAAACCCTAGCATTCATGTATCATCAAACATGATACAATCAAGTGCACGAAAGTATATCACATATACAATGTGTACATCCGAGTGAGAATATCCATTTAAAGTGAACCAATACTAGTTAATGCAAAGTAATATATCAAATATATAATTATACATTAAATCATTAAATCAACACTTGATTTAACGATCCGGTTATATCGCATATAACCGACTAGTATCCAATGTATCGGCTTATCGAATCAACCCTTGATTCGATAACTAGGTTATATCGCATACAACCAATCGATACATTCATCGCGAGAATAGAATACGTTATCACATACACGCATTATTCTCGGTCCCGCACATATCTCATATGCGCTCCTATTTCATTTCGCTTGAGCCAGGAAACCTCTGTGTAGGACTCTAAAGACTCGTCAATACGCCGCCAGCAGGCGATGATCATATCAAACACCCACAAGCCGCAAGCGGTCTGCTAAACGTAACGGCCACCCGGGTATTGAGCGATCTGAAGATCGACGAGCAAGCCCGCTCACACTCCAGTGAATCCAACCAGTAACACTACCGTACAGTCCGGTCTGATCGTCTGATATGTCGCATATCTCGCCAAGGGGTGGTAAACGTCAGACCCCAATAGCTCAATAAGTCGTGTCGATATGAGGTCTATAACAGTTCGAGAAACTACAGGTAACACTTACCAGTAAATCTCAGCAACCCTGGCCAGGGATTTCCGGTTATAGCCAATCGAACACAGCGCAACATCAACTCCCTATACCGGGAGAGACGAATCCCCTCCTATCGCTCATTGCCTCCATGTGATTCGGGACTGTACCCAAAAGCCACCGTTTTGCACGCCCTCTTGGACGTGGTAAGGTGGAAATCAAAGCACAGTGGGAACCACACAAGACTCTATGACGATCTCGGGTCAACAGACTACTCTGTACCAGTGTCACCAGAGAACTGCCATCTGACGTAAGGTATAATACTAGCTGGGAGTTCTCGGCGAGTCCGTCCAGTGTACCCAGTCTCCACTGAGCACCCGTATATCATCTCTGATGTCAAACACCAATGGATATGGGATCATCCATCGCCCATCTGTATGGGTCGAGAAGGTATACGCTAGTCTACTCTGGTATATCGATGCCCCGTCTCGATATACCCACGACTAGGGACTTTGAAGGGACTACCATGTCCCCACTAGTATGATCCGCATCATAGTCCAGGTAGTCAAGTACACATCCTAAGGGCTTTACCAACATGTTACAGAGAGACAATCAGTATACACGTTAAGGTAAAGAGCAACCAGATAGCATACTATCATGTTGAGCAAGAAAGTCCTCCCTATATATGTCCCAGCATCCACTACAATATACATCCTATGTACAGTAATGGCCTCTAGGGCATACATATAACTAACAGGTTTGGTGTTAAACATTAGCAGAGAGGAGAGCACGTGGGAGCACGTGATGGCATCCGAAAGGTGGGGCCAGATCCCCCTCATTTTGTTATACAGACAAGTGTTTAACACTTTTTATTCTGACAGCCATCACGTGTGGGCACGTGATGGGGGCTCACGCTTTGATCTGTTAGAATGTTCATTAGGGGTCACGTGGTGACACGTGAGGGCGCCCTGCTTCCCTTTATTTTGTTCTGCCAAAAGCATTGAATACTTTGGAGCATCACGTGCTATCACGTGATGGAAATTTGGGTGTTTGTTTGTCAGAGCCCTAGCCAAGGGGTCACGTGGTAGCACGTGAGAGCGCCCTAGAGCCCTTTTCTGTTTCTTTTGCCTTTTTCTCTGTGTGCTTCAGGGGTCACGTGGGGCACGTGAGGCATTGCCTCAAAGTTCTTTTCTGTGGATCTTTGCAGGGGTCACGTGGTAGCTCGTGACTCTGACTCAAAGTTCTTTTCTGTGGATCTTTGCAGGGGTCACGTGGTAGCACGTGACTCTGGCTCTTTGCATGTTTTAAAGATTTGTTCATCTTTTAAGAATTAAATTCTTCATAGGGTCAAACCCTTACAATAAACTTTAGAGGAATTAAATTCATGTTTTCTTCTGAAGAATTATATTCTTAAATAGGCTTAAACCCTATTTCTTTTCTGTAAAGAATTAAATTCTGGTATAGGGTGAAACCCTAATTCTTTTTTCTTTAAGGGAATTAAATTCCTGTGAGTTTGAGAGAATTAAGTTCTCAATTAGGGTTAAACCCTAGTTCTGTCCATTTTGAAGGAATTAAATTCCTAGGGTTAAACCCTAATTTTATCTCAAAGGAATTAAATTCCTGTAATTCTGTGAGAATTAAATTCTCAAAACTCAATTCCTCCTCTATATTTTAGATCTGCATGGCAGGATCTCAACCCAATGAGAATTAAATTCTCAATTTATAGGGAGATGTGCACTTTGCAGATCTTCAACCAGAGAAAGAACTATGTTCTTTTCTTTATATAAGAGTTAAACTCTTTTGAGAATTAAATTCTCTTTCGAAGCCTCTCTTTCCTTACCTAGGGTTTTTTTCTTTTGCAGAGAATCAAATTCTTCCTTGTGAGTTTTCAAGATTCCAAGGCTCTATATCTCTCTCTGTATATATCAAAAAAAAGGTCCTCCATCTTCTTTTCTTGGCTCCTATTTATAGGAGAAGGAAAAGAATCAATCTGTTTGGTAAATCTCTCATTGAGAGATTTGATTTGTTCATTGAGAGATTTGATTTATATTTATCATTAATCTGGGCCTTTAGATTATTCAGTGAATTTTATTCACCGTTGGATTTTAAATCCAAAGATATCTCTTTGTTATTTCGGTTAGATTTAGGGGGAAATCTTTCCAAGTCCAAGATTTTTCCATAAATTGGTGATATTTAATCACCTTTAGATTTTTAATCCAACGGTTTCAGATAATCCTTTTTCATTTTGGAAAGATTTGAATGATCTTCCCTCAGAATTTAATTCTGTCAAAGAATAAGGCTTTTAAAGCCGGTCACGTGTGGCCACGTGACCCCAGGTCACGTGTAGGCACGTGACCCTTGGAATGGGCTTCTCTTCTTCTGTGTTTTGTTCTCTGGCCGCTGCTTAACCATCACGTGCCAACACGTGACCACTGGTCACGTGTGAGCACGTGATGCCTCTTCTAAAGCTTCTTCTTGACTTTTAATTAGAGAACAAATATGCTCTGTACCGCTGCTTAATCATCACGTGCCAACACATGACCACTGGTCATGTGTGAGCACGTGATGCCTCTTCTGAATCTTTTCCTGATTTTTAATCAGGGAACAGGGAGGAAGAAGAAGAAGAAGACGATGACGAGGAGGAGGAGGAGAAGAGGATGGAGACGAGGGTGGAGGTGAGGTCGAGGGCAGTGAGGCACGGGGGAAGCTAGGGTTAGGGTTTCGAGAGCTATGGTGGGTTCTCGTGGCTAGCTCGATTTAAAAAGAAGAGGGAGAAGAAAAGAAGAGGAGGGAGGTGATGAGAACGCGGAGGGCGATGACTAGAGTCGAGAAGCGAACAGTGTTCGCGAAAGGAGAGAGAGTGGGCTCGAGAGGGGAGAGAAAAAGAAGAGAGAGAGAGAGATGCGTTGAGGGGGGGAGAGAGAAAGAAAGGAAGAGAGAGAGAGTGAATGGGGCAGGAGAGAGAGAGAGAGGTTGTTATTAAGTTAAGATTTTAAATTTACAAAATATGTTTAGTTATATAAATTTAAACTGTGTTAATTTTTAATAAAAATATTATATTAATAAAATTTGATTTTCTGGTAAATACAAATTTAGTCCAAAACACGTCCGGGTCGGGTCTTAAAATCCAGTTTTAAAATACGAAAAATATGTGTCGACCAAAACTAAAATTGGATATCCGGGTAACGAAAATGCATACCTCCAAGAACGGATGCACGTATGTGCACGTAGCCATCCAAACAAGTATGTTTCACTGAACGGGACGAGAACAAGATACGCGGATGCTACCACAGGGTCAGGGGTATCAAGCAGGCCATGCAATGTATTTTTAAAATATTTTATGTGACTTTTAAATGTTATATTAAAATATGCAGATGCCAGATATAATGCCAATATGCAGTATGCAAATGAAAGTGCACGAGTCCACGTATCAAATCAGGATAAATCATAAACAGGAATCAAGACGGGTTTCCAGCAAGCGGGTCGGAGCGGATGCAAATACAGATGTCAAATACACTATTCGCACCCAAAACACAATAAATCAGGAAAATACCATCAATAAAGAAATACTCGAAATAGAATTGGTATAAATGAACTAGGGTGTTACATTATACCCAACTACAAAAAGAATTTCGTCCTCGAAATTCCCAAGACAAGAAAAGATAAACAATCAAGAATCTATAAGAATAGGTGTGGAAATTTCTGTCGAATCTCGTCTTCTCGTTCCCAAGTCGATTCTCCGTGCGAGCGATTCCCCCAAGAAACAAGTACGAGAGGGATAACCTTGTTCTTAAGGACCTTTTCTCTTCGATCAACAATCGACATCGGTCGTTCCTCGAAGGTCAAATCCTCTCTTACAGTCAGCTCCGAATGATCCAGCACGTGTGTTTCATCTCGAACATACTTACGGAGTTGAGATACGTGAAACACATCATGAACATTCGCCAAAGATTGTGGTAAAGCCAATCGATAAGCCATTTCTCCAGCACGCTCCATAATCTCGAAAGGCCCTTCGAATCGAGGACTAAGCTTGCCTTGACTCCCAAAACAAATCACTCCTCTAGTCGGTGATATCTTCAAGAATACCAGATCACTAACAGTGAACTCTAGAGGTCTTTTCGATGTATCGGCCCAACTCTTCTTCCGATCTTGTGCTGCCTTCATATGATTCCGGATAGTATTAACTTTCTCCACGGTTTGCACGATCAAATCCGGTCCCAACAATCTTCGTTCTCCAACATCGTCCCAACAAACAGGTGAGCGACATTTGTGACCATACAACGCTTCGAATGGACCATCTGAATAGTCGCCTGAAAGCTGTTCTTGTAAGAAAACTCCACCAAGTGTAGATGATCCTCCCACGAATCCTTGAAGTCTAACATGCAAGCTCTCAACATGTCTTCACGAGTTCAGCATGCTCTTCAAGTCTCCTCAAGTAGAAAAGAATATCATCGATGAACACCACAATAAACTGGTCCAAGAATGGTGAAAAGATTCGGTTCATCAAGTTTATAAATATTGCCGGTGCATTCGTGACTCCGAATGGCATCACTAAATACTCGTAATGTCCATATCGAGTTCAGAACGCAGTCTTGCAAATATCTTCTGATTTAACTCGAACCTGATGATATCCGGATCGCAAATCCAGCTTCGAGAATACCCTCACGCCACTGAGTTGCTCGAATAATTCGCCAATGCGAGAGATCGGGTACTTGTTCTTAATAGTCATCCGGTTTAATTCTCGATAACTGATGCACATCCTCCTTGTTCCGTCTTTCTTCTTTACTAGAAGAACTGGAGCTTCCCAAGATGAATTGCTGTTGTGAAATCCAACCCTTCTCAAGAAATTCGGTAACCTGCTTCTTGACTTCTTTCAACTCCACCGGTGCCATTAGATAGTACGCCTTTGAGATTGGCGCTGCACCAAGAATAAGATCGATCGCGAACTCCACATCTCGTTTGGCGGTAAACCCGAGATGTCCTCGAACACGTCCATGAACTCTCGAACTACAGCTGGCGCTTCCTCCTTATCAACTTCCATCGACGAAAGAATATTGCTTGTCGGCCTAGCCCTAAACTCGACTGGCCCGACAGAACTGCTTCCTCCAGCAAAATCAAACTCCGGATGTCCGGGAATCTGGAAAATCACTTTCTTTTCCCTACAATCAATGCGAGCGTGGAAAGTGCCGAGAAAATGCATTCCCAAGACAACATCATAGCTGCCGGTATCGATCACCAAGAAATCTGCAAATAACTCCCATCCGCAAATAACAACTGAACAATCCTTACATTCTCTATTAGATATGATCTTCCCATTCCCAGTGTGTATGTCCCAACAACTAGATAGGGTCGTGCAAGAAATCGAGTGTGCAGCAATAAACTAGGACGACATAAAACAATGGGATGCACCAGAATCGAATAATGCCAATGCGGGAAAATCATGAACAAGTAGGATACCTGAAATAACTTCATCTGAAGCCTTGGCCTCTTCAGCCGTCAAGGTAAAGGCTCGAGCTTGATTAGGTCCTTGAGTTATCTGCTTCTGCCCCTGAAACTGCCTCTGCGGTGGCTTCGGAACATCATCCTTCAAACGAAGCTTCGACAGACAAGCATTGATAGTATGATCCGCTAATCCACGAACCAAACAAAGTCCCAGCATCTTTCGGCAATCTCTTTTCACGTGCCCGGGTAAATGGCAGTAGTCATAAATCACGCTCTTTCTCTGATCAACGACGGGCTTCATCATCGGTACTACACCACGTCGGTTCACCGGAATTCCTCTGCGTATAGGCGCTCGGTTTGGCACAAACGCCGGTTTCCGCACTACAACTGCCTGCTGCTGTGCATTCCCAATCTTCACTGATAAGCTCTGCTGCTCTCTGGTCGCTTTAAGCACTTGCGAGAAAGTGGTCAAACCCAGAGATATAATGTGCCTCTGGATGTCCACATCCAAACTGTGCATAAACCTTCGTGCCCTATCAGCTTCTTTGGCCACCAAAGGTCCAGCGAATCGACTGAGCCGTGTCCACTCAGCCGCATGCGCATCCACGGATCCGCCATTCTGCTTGAAACTGATAAAGTTTTCTTCCATTTCCTCCCGTGCAGTTTGCGGAAAGAACTTCTCCAAGAAACTCTGTGAGAAAGTTGCCCAACTGATTGGCTTGGGCAAACGGGTCTCTTCCATGAGCCACCATTCATGGGTATAGTCTACCAATTGGATGCGTACAATATCCACTCTCTTGTCCTATGGAATCTGTGCCGCAACGAGCAAATTCTCCGTATCAACCAGCCACTGCTCTGCTGGCAACGGCTCCTCCAAACCAGTGAAAATGGACGGACCAAGTCTCCTAAAATCCGCCACGGTACCCACACGCTCGACCGGTTTGGCCACAACATTGTTTACGGATTGCTGGACAGCCCGCAAACCTTCCTGAAAGGCTTCGCTTTGCCGCCGGTTCTGCTCGGTTTGCCGCTTCTGGTTCTCCAGCATCCCACGAATTACTCCAAGCAAAGTGGTGTCATCGACACGCCTCTGGTACGATCGTAGATTCCTATCCGCCATGTTCCTAGAACTAAAACACCAAAAGGATTAGTATGATAAACAAGATTCAAACTTGCGATGAATAATGACCATAAATCAAGGATATGAATCAAGACTAGAATTCCAAGTTACTTAAATAGAGTACCGCATTGTAACTATGCCGCGGTACATAGTTACAATCACATAACTCCACTCAAGCCGCCCAAATCGTAGAGATAAACAACAGGGAACCGAAAGTTTCAAGTCGAGATGCAAAGTGGTTTGCATATCGTCAAGACATAGGGTCAAGAGAAGGATATGATTCAAGAATCACGATAACAATGTGGCAGGACATGTTCCTAATTACAGGTTTTCTGATTCGTGTATTGGGTCTAATATCCAACTACAAAGAGAATCAAACCCGATTAACCTAAATCCTATGGCTCTGATACCAAACAAACCCTGTCACGCCCCGCTTCCCAGAGTGCGCTAAGATCGGCACGTGACAGAGCCAACCATGCTACCTGTGGATAGGAAACATCCCTCCACAGTCACATTACGGCTGTCTATAAGATATCAAGAACAGTAGAAATAAAATAAACTATCTAGTACATGTCCATATGCCAGAATAAACGAGTCAAGAAATAATATGCGGAAGCAATAGATCCAATAAACAATAATAATCTGGAATGTACGTCCCAAATACGGGCTCACATCAGGAATGAAAATGCTGAAAGAAAACTAAACTAAAATACTAACAGGTCCTCACTGCTCGGCATGTTCACTGAAATACTCCTGATCGGCCTGCTGCAAAGGTAGAGGATCTGGGCCATGCAAAACCCAGACGTCGGTGCGTCATAATATCAACAATAATATAATCAGGGGTAGCAAACATGCAGGCACGAGTATGAACAGTAATAAAGGTATAACAGTAACACGAATGTGGAACAGTGAAGGGTAAAAGCATATGTGACGTGCAGTGGGTAATCTGAACTAAACTACTGGGTTAACTACTCTCAATTCTGTGAAATCAATTTAATGAATCGTTGATGTAACTCAATAGTATCCCGTGCGTGCCCGGGACCACGGTCCAGATTCTCGGGCTGAATCCGAGACATGCCGCTAGGCACTAAACAAGAAACATGTACAGATGAATGATGTCATCAGCATCATCCCCGGGCTGGCCTAGCCCGTAAAACTGATCAGTATAAGTATCGAACTGTCGAGTTATAGGTCAGGTTTCATCATTGATTTCCACATACCCCCAAGTTATGTGTTCAAGTCAGGTATTGATAAATCTGAAGCTAATGCCAACACAGGATCAAGCAGGAACAGGTTTGTCTATACAGACAATAAGATATGTTCATCGTGACAACATGTCAGGATTGTCAGCATTAGAAACAGGATCAGGTAACATGTCAAGTAATGTTGTATCAGGTCATGTCAAGTGGTGCACAGTGTATCACATGGGTGCTCAACAGTAAAATGTAGTAAGTATTGAATCAGGGTAAAAGTACGGATGTACTGTAAAAGCATGGATGCATAAATATCTATCAAGGGTTACATCATGACTATATAGGATGCACGTTATCAAGCATGGGGTACTAATGTAATAATGATATGAGTCAATGTAATATGGCATGCAACTAGGTACATAATTAATGGTATGGATGCACAAATATCGATCAGGGGTTACATTTACGGCTCCAAGTCTAAGTGGAATGCACATTATTAAGCATGGGGTGTTACTACAATAATAACATGAATTAATATGATCTATAGATGCAGTTATATATATTTTAAATGATATGGATGCAACCGGGTATCCGAAAGCGATAAAACTTTAATATGGATGTATAATATGATAAACGGGTAACATTTTACTCATATGGATGCATAATAATATACCTAGCATGAAGCAAAATGAACTAGCATGCGACTAGGTATGCAAATAACGATATGGAAGCATACGGATATCCGAAAACAGTAAAACTATAAAATGGTAATGTGGGATGAATAACTAAACATTATATGATGTTATTATTCAAATGGGTGCAGTATATTGTAGTATAGCATGTAGCAAGATTAACTTGCCTCGATCGGATTACACGACGGATACGTACGGCACGTCTGTCGTCGGTAAATCGTTGCAACGCACATAAGGCATGCAGGACGGGTCCAGAAAAGGCAAGAGGATAAACACGCGAGCAAAGGACGTTCACTGGATCGCCTGGATCGGCAGCGTCGACGCAACTCCGGCGACGGCTGAAAAATCAAGATTCAAGAAAAAGAAAAGAAAAAGAAGAAGAGGAAGAAGAAGAGAAGAAGGGGTTTGTGCTCACTGGGGTTGGTGCTGGGGTTTCTGTGCAGAGAACAGGAGAGAGGTGAGGGCGACGACGGGATCAACGGAGCTCCGGCGAGGGTGCAGGGTGCAGTAGGGGTTCTTGGTCGAAGGGGTTTGGTTGTTGGATGTGCAGGGAAGGTTCTGGGTGTAGGAGAGTAGAGTCGTGGTGATGGTGGAAGCAAGGGGATGAGGAGGCAACGACGAGGTCGTCGGCGGTGAGGTGTGCAGGTTCTTGGGTGATGGGTTCTTGGTGTGCAGGCTCGGGAAGGGAGGAAGAAGAAGAAGAAGAAGAAGATGACGAGGAGGAGGAGGAGAATAGGATGGAGACGAGGGTGGAGGTGAGGTTGAAGGCAGTGAGGCACGGGGGAAGCTAGGGTTAGGGTTTCGAGAGCTATGGTGGGTTCTCATAGCGAGCTCGGTTTAAAAAGAAGAGGGAGAAGAAAAGAAGAGGAGGGAGGTGATGAGAACGCGGAGGGCGATGACTAGAGTCGAGAAGCGAACAGTGTTCGCGAGAGGAGAGAGAGTGGGCTCAAGAGAGGAGAGAAAAAGAAGAGAGAGAGATGTGCTGATAGGGAGAGAGAGAAAGAAAGGAAGAGAGAGAGAGTGAGTGGGGCAGGAGAGAGAGAGAGGTTATTATTAAGTTAAGATTTTAAATTTAAAAAATATGTTTAGTTATATAAATTTAAACTGTGTTAATTTTTAATAAAAATACTATATTAATAAAATTTGATTTTCTGGTAAATACAAACTTAGTCCAAAACACGTCCGGGTCGGGTCTAAAAATCCAGTTTTAAAATACGAAAAATATGTGTCGACCAAAACTAAAATTGGATATCCGGGTAACGAAAATGCATACCTCTAAGAACGGATGCACGTACGTGCGCGTAGCCATCTAAACAAGTCCGTTTCACTGAACGGGACGAGAACAAGATACGCGGATGCTACCACAGGGTCAGGGGTATCAAACAGGCCATGCAATGTATTTTTAAAATATTTTATGTGACTTTTAAATGTTATTTTAAAATATGCAGATGCCAGATATAATGCTAGTATGCAGTATGCAAATGAAAGTGCACGAGTCTATGTATCAAGTCAGGATAAATCATAAATAGGAATCAAGACGGGTTTCCAGCAAGCAGGTCGGATCGGATGCAAATACAGATGTCAAATATACTATTCGCACCCAAAACACAATAAATCAGGAAAATACCATCAATAAAGAAATACTCGAAATAGAATTGGTATAGATGAACTATGGTGTTACACCATCACTTCTTCGTCTGACGGCGACTGTGGGAAAGCAGCCTCTGGGCGTGTATAAGGGAAATAGTGAAGTGGGGCCATTGTACCTGAAAATAGGGACAACAAACAAAAAACAATCAAAAAAATATATGGCATGGTTTTATGGGACTACTAACTAAAAAGCTAGCGGACCCCATGAAATCAAAATGGCGGCTCGTCAATGATGAGACATGTGCCCATTGTGAGAATCTAAAAGAATTCTCATTAAATGAACAGTAGAGTTAAAACTCCCAATATCCCCAAAAGAAAGCGGGTTCTGTTAAAATAACAACAGATTCAAATCTGTAAAGAGGGGATTTTAAAAAAAATACTCAAGAATAGTAAAGGGAATAAAATTCCCTAAGTTCCAAAAATTCAGAGCTGAACTCTGCAAGACAATGGAATTAAATTCCTCCAATAATGGGATTAAATCCCAGAAATCCTCATGATGGGAAACAAAGAAAATGGAATTAAATTCCAAAGATCAGAATCAATGATAGGATAAACCCCTAACAAGAGAACCAACGATCCTCAAAAATGACCATTGATTCAAGACCCATGGTCTACTTAAAAGAAAAGAGTTTTTTTAAGATCTCTAAGAGATCGGTTCAAGAGAAGAGTCAAGCTCTTTTAACGGATTTAAAATCCAAAACAAGAGAAAAAGTTTCCAAAAGATAAATTATGTTCATAATTCTTACCAAAAATGAAATTTTTGCAGAGTTTAACTCTGATCAGAAAGAGTTCTGTGGGCAGAGAGCTAAGCTCTAAAAAGAGAATTAAATTCTCAAGAAAAGAGTTAAGGAGGAAGATGAAAACAGTGGTCATTTCAAGGGCCAAAGGCCCCATTTATAAAACGTGATGGGAGCGGTTCAACTTCCTATTACCCTAGGCAATTCAACGGTGGTAAAGATGGACAGTGTTGCACTCACGTACAAACCATGTAAGAGCAACGCTGGGTGAATTTGTTCCCTCATAAAAAGGGAG
Organism: Agapanthus africanus; assembly: GCA_030015575.1. Taxonomy (NCBI): domain Eukaryota; kingdom Viridiplantae; phylum Streptophyta; class Magnoliopsida; order Asparagales; family Amaryllidaceae; genus Agapanthus; species Agapanthus africanus. The sequence goes on from CM057341.1 coordinate 41,533,380, forward strand.
AGAAAAGGGGAGAAAATTCCCTACGGCTCAAGCCTCTCGTGTTAAACACGTGAGCACTTATATGCAGAGCATATAAGCGCCGCAACCAAACAATTAAAGACTACATAGGCCTCACGTGTTAAACACGTGAACACCCATATGTAAAGCATATAAACACAAAGAAAAATCCTCACTGGGGTCACGTGTTGAACACGTGAGAATACCCTTTTGAAGCATTAGCTTCAGATAGAGTTAAACTCTATGCATAGAATTAAATTCTATTTTTTGTATGCAAAACATATGAGCATTAAGAGTAAATGGCCAAAGGCCAAATTGACCTCACGTGTTAAACACGTGAGTGCCCATATGCAAGGCATATGGGCGCCAAATGAAAGAATTTAAATAAGCCTCACGTATTAAACTCGAGAGAGCGCCTCCTTATATAGAATTAAATTCTAATCTTGGGAAATACCTCCCTGGATTTTTCTAAAAGAGAAAGAGCCTCTGTGTTAAACAGAGAACCGTTGGATCAAACATCCAACGGTGATTAAATATAGAATTAAACTCTATTAGGGGAAAATATCTTCCTGATCTTTCTAAATGAGAAGGATATTTTCTGTTAAATAGAAAATTGGTGGATCAAAGATCCAATAAAATGGGAAAATGTTTCCCTATATCTTTCTAAACAAAAGAAATATGTGCTCTACAAAACAGAGAACTCTTGGATCAAAAATCCAATGGTTATTAAAAAAATCAATGTTTGACAGAATAAATTCTGTATATGGGAAAATATTTTCCCAATCTTGTTAAAAACAAGAAAACATATTCTGTAAAATAGAACTCCTTAGATCAATGATCCAACGGTGGATAAAATTCTCCAAATTAATTTTGAGACCAATTAAATCAATTGGAATCTCTCAATAAAAGATTTTAATTAACAAACGTGCCTCCACTATATAAATGACCCGAGACTTCAAGTCTCAGAGAGAGGGAACCCCCTATAAACTTCTGAAAATACATAAAGCTTCAAAAAAAATAGAGAATTCAATTCTCAAGAAAAGAAAAAGACTTTTCTCATCAAAACCCTGGGTAAAGAAAACACAGAGATCAAAATATCTCTTTTTACCTATCTAAGGGTTTAACCCATCTCAAAAAATTTAGTTCTTCCTCTGGATCAGAAATCTATAAGACAAGTCTCCCACAATTTGAGAATTTAATTCTCATTGGGAAAATCTTGTTCTTGAGAATCAAAGATTCGGAAAAGAACTAGGTTAAAAAGAAAAGAACATATGATCTGGGAATTTAATTCCTCCAAAATTAGGGTTTAACCCTACATAAAGAATTTAGTTCTTATAAAAATAAAAGAAGAATTTAGTTCTCCAATTAAAAAAATGATCCAAGATCTTCAAAACAGAAATCTTAATGATCATCAATGACTAAAATATCATTAACAGAGATTAACATCTCTAAAAAGAAGAAGAATTTGGCGTCTCACGTGAAACACACGTGAGCAAAATTAGTGCTTAGCACTATTATAGTGCCTCACGTGTTTCCCACGTGAGTGCCTAAAACAAAAAAAATAAGAGCTAAAACGCCTCACGTGCTTCCCCCGTGAGCGTCCAAAAAAACACAAAGAAAAACTTATTTGTGTTGATTGGGCAGCAACCAAATAAAGTAGCTCAGCACCCCAAAAATAAAGCAATCACGTGAAACACTATTGGAAACCCGAAATCTGGCGCCTCATGTGCTTCACACATGAGCATCAGAGCTCTAGCAAAGTGCTTAGTCAAAAATTAAGGGTGAACAAACAAAATACGAAATCAATGCTCAGCACCATGCAAAGTTCTTAGTATTCTATGTTCAATCAAAATGACTAAGTGCTTAGCACTGATTGGACAGCGCCCATATCTGAGTGCCTCACATGTTTCACACGTGAGCGCCAGAGAAAATTAGTGCTTAGCACTATAGTAGCGCCTCACGTGAAAAATACGTGAGCGCCGGAAAAGATTAGTGCTTAGCACTATACTGGCGCCCCATGTGAAACACACGTGAGCACTGTATATCTTAGTGTTTAGTACTGCTGGATAGTATAGAAACCCAATCTTAACTCAAATTGACTAAGTTTCCTGATGTTAAACCTCTTTAATTTTAAATCAACCGAGTCCATATACTCGTGATTTCCAAACCGATCTTAGTCTCAAATATGACTAATGATCTCTCAGTGATTCCAAAATGATATCCATCACATATCTCCTAAGGTAATCTTAGTCTCAAATATGACTAACGATTCTTAGGTCCACCACAACCCCTTTTTCCCTAAAATATGGGATTTGGTTCAAGAGTACATCTTTCCACACGTATGATATATGTCGTTGTAATTTCTCAACGTTTTCAGAGTGGTGGCGGGTCCCGACAACCAACAACTTTTTTCTCGTCCCAACTTGATGTAAAATTTCATCAAGACGGGGAATGATACATCCCACATTGATGCACTTCCAAATTGACGTGCACACCTCAAATCGGATCGCGCCTTAAATTGGGCGCATTCCATGTCACTATCGTTCACTCCGCCACGTAACAAATACACGTGTGCGCAAGATGAATGATGGACCGAAATGTCCTTAAACTAATATTCATCCCCAAAATGGGAATGATGGACCGAAATGTCCTTAAACTAACATTCGTTCCCAAAATGGGAATGTTGGATCGAAGTATCCTTAAACTAACATTCGTCCATAAAATGGGAATGATGGACCGAAATTTCCTTAAACTAACATTCATCCCCAAAATGGGAATGTTGGACCGAAATGTCCTTAAACTAATATTCGTCCCCAAACACGGTGATAATAGACCATGATGTCTTTAAACTAATATTCGCCCCAAAACACGGCGATAATGGACCATGACGTCCTTAAACTAACATAATTGAGCCTATATGCTCATTGTTTCTAAGCTAGTCTTAGTCTCAAATATGACTAACGATACTTAGATAAAACCCAAATATCCCGTGAACAGATGGATCTCACAAATATGAGAAATGCGTCCTGAGTTCTTTCCCGTTGGCAAACCAAGCTACCAACATGGACCCCGTAAAGCAAATCCTTGACCCAAACCCAAATCTCAAATATACGGATTTGTACTAATCCGCGCTCTACGGGCGAAGATATAAACTTGTCTTCGAATACAATCCACAGGAAACTAAAATAAACAAAATACAACACGACACGAAGTGAACTGCTGGAGAAGGAGAAAGTGGTTATCGCAACGCGATAACGTAATTAACTGCAGGGGCTTGCACCTGCAGGGAAGAGCATCCCCACAATCAAAAACCCCTCACAAATGAGGAGGAATCTGATAAAGTCTGTTACAACGGCTGCGTCTGTCCAAACCTCCGATATATGGTGCCATAAATCAACTTGGTATTTTCGGAGAGGTGGATGGATAAGTCCAAATAGTATCTGCCCCTAAATTCAGACAAGACGATCAATCCCAGTTCATCTCTATTTTCGGCGGTGAACAATTAACACTCCCGTTTTGCACGTGGACAAAGAGGACTGCTTAAAAATGTTATCCACATTCTTAACACTCCCCCGTTGCACATGGACAAAGAGGACCGCTTAAAATGTTGACACTCCCCCGTTGTACGTGGACAAAGAGAACTGCTTAAAATGTTATCCACGTTCTTAACACACCCCCGTTACACGTGGACAAAGATGACTGCTTAAAATGTTAACACTCCCCCGTTGCATGTGGACAAAGAGGACTGCTTAAAATGTTATCCACATTCTTAACACACCCTCGTTGCACGTGGACAAAGAGGACTACTCTGATGTTTGGTCCTTTCAAAAGACTCAAGCCTTATATCTTACTAACTTCATTTCAAAATGCAAGTCCATTTTTGCTTTTGCGCACCCATTAAGAAAATTTGAACCTATAATTACATGAATGTAAATTACCCACTTTAATCCTATTAATGTTCATTACTTTCTTGGTATTTGAATAGGCATGAAACTAAGTAAGGAATTTATTGAGAGCTGGTTTAGGAAATCAAGTAGTAAAAGTGTCTTGGTAATGAAAAAGTATCTTGATGTAAAATGACTAATATTTTGAAATAAATAAAAAGATTAAAAAAAGGACTTACATTTTGAAATGGAGGGAGTATAAGAAAACTCGATTTGCTCACAACACATGGGATTTTAATATAATGAGCCGGGGCAGACCCACTTGAGGGCAAGGTGGGGTCATGACCCCACCCTGTTTTGAAAAATAAACACCTTATATATGTATATATATTGATGTATACATATATCATTATATATATATAAATAAAAACATGAAGATGGGGGTGGTTTAGTGGTCTTAAGCGCTACCTTTAAGTTTTGGTCTTTGAGAGGGGTGTGGGTTCACTTCCCACTTGAGACATTTTTTTTTGAATTAAATTATTCTTACACTATTCAAAACTAATCATTCTCACACTATTCAAAACTATCACGCTATAGTTTCCTTACCCCTGCATTCTTATTTTAATTTCATCAAAATATTGATAGATAATATAGTAGTTTTCCCTGTTCTAGTTTTACAAATTTGTCGTGTCATATATATATAGTTAAAATATGTTTTGAAGGCTCTTTATGTGTCACATGGAAATACCATATGCGTGTTATTACTCAAAAAATTAGGCTCAGGAGCTACCGCCCCTGAACCTCCACATTTGGGCACGGGCCTTTACAAGGAAATCAATTTTAGCCTCACCCTTGATAAAATCAAGGATTCGCCACTGATAGTAAGACTTCTTCCAAAAGACTCAATCCTTATGGAGTATCATCTCATCTTACATCTTGTACCTATATGCAATCCACAATTTTCCCTGCATGGGACTAAATGTTATCTACATTATTAACAATATAGAAGGATACCTACATCAATATCCATGTATCAAACTTTTGGCACGTGCCATAAGAAAACACATTAAAAAATAAAGAGACATCCGTTAATTTTGTCTTGTTTAATATATAAGCTTTTGTCACTACTACAGAGTACGGATTTGGTCACGGTTTTAACTGTAACCACAGATATATATGGTCACGGTTAAAACCGTGACACAACTATCACCTAAAACCCCGTCACGAAAACCCTAGTCACGCCCGTAACCGTGACCATATGTTTTTTAAGTCACGGTTATAACCGCGATCATATACATGGCGTTACCAAAAATGGTTCAAACAACTAAATGAATCTTGTATGGGGTCTACATATATGGTCACGGTTAAGACCGTGGCCATGTTATGATCACGGTGTAAACCGTGACCATAGGTGATATATGGTCACGGTTATAACCGTGACCAAAAGGTTAAAGCGTAATATAGAATGCCTTTTATAGCAGGTAACCGTGACTATATAGTCCCTATGGTCACGAGTTAAACCGTGGCCATAACGGGAAACTATAGTGAAGGTTATCTGCTACTAGTAGGTAACCGTTACTATATCTTATGGTCACGGTTGTAACCGTGACTATATATTATTTGGTCACGGTTACAACCGTGACCAAATACATTATCATTTTTTTTAAACTGAAATCTGCGCGCCCTACGCGCGCTACTTTTCAATTACAACCAGCGATTGATAATAATTATATAATCAAATCTCACGCAATTTTAACAATTAAAAAGTAATATGATTAGAATCAAACGCAATTATAAACAAAATATATACATCAAACGGTATAATCAATAAAGCAATAAAACAAATGTTTATATAAAAAATCTATGGTCGTTGGGACGATCCAGCTCCATCGTCCCGTGACCTAAACATACTCCCAAACTCGTCTCGTATAGCCTACCTAATGGCCTCCACGTTCGATTGCCTCAGCTCCTCGATCTGCGCTTGAAGCATATCCATCCGTACATTCTACTGCTCCATCCGATCTTGGAGCCGATGAATCTCCTCCTGCGACGCAGCGGCTGCATCTGTTGCGAATATAGTTTTCTAAAGTTAATAGATATCTGTTGAAAATAATATATATTAATAATCCACGATAATGTTTTGCAATTTAAATGATTAATAATAAATATTTTCATACCTCTCGATGGGATACATCCAACGGTAATGCACCAGATCGCCAATCTTGATCTCGGTTTCTAAATGGACGGACAGGTAAACAATAATGTCGAAAAATGAAGGTGGAAAGATAGTTTCGAGCTTGCAAAGGATCATAGGAATATCTTTTTCGAGCTCTGCTATCTCATTGACATTGACGTTTTTGGAACACAGTTGTCGAAAATACGTGCAGAAATCATTAAGAACGAGACCAACTTCGGATTTTACCGATGCTCTCAGACATAAAGGAAGAAGATGTTGCATCAATATATGGTAGTCTTGGCTCTTGAGTCCTATAATTTTTCCATTTTATACTTGTACCTGTTTGGAAATGTTTGATAAGAAACCATCAGGGACTTTCAATTCTTTCAACACCTGCAGGAACCGCCGCTTCTCCTCTTTGTCCAGATTGTAGAGTGCTGGTGAGATGTCCTAATTACCTGGATTACCAGCCACTGGCCGAGAATACAATTCTTCTTTAATGGAAAAACCATCCAAATTCGTCAAATCACGGTGGGCGTTGAGATTGTCCTTCGTTTTTCCATGCTTACAAAATAGAAGATTGATGATGTGTTCAAAGACGCCCTTCTCGATATGCATAAATTGTGGCGGAGCGGTAGATCGAACTAGTATGGAAGTTGAAATAAACTACTTAACTTCTTCCAACCGATCGGGCATGATATCGCATCTTTGTTTTGTTTCTTTTCGAATGTGATATTCTGATAACCTCTCTATTGTTGCAATATGTCGTTATCGAAAAATGGTTTAGAAGACCTACCGGTCTCCGTCTTTCTATTATGTAGGGTTCCTAGGCACACCCATGAGGTTCCACAAGTGATCAAACATGGACAATTCAAAAAATTTCTACGTGCCAAGTGACCCTAAGCAAGATTGTAACTGGAGGTATAGGCAATGCAAGCAAGTAATCAACTTTACACTAAAGTGAACGAAAATACAACCTTTGTAGATCCGGTCCTCCACCTCCACAGCTCCGTGTTGACGACCCTCCGCTGTAATCATCGGATCCCGGACTCTGGCTATGGCTTCGTCGGAGAAATGATCGGGCTAGGTCGTCGACTTCGATGCCGAAGATGATCTACGTCGAGGCAACTCAAGATCAAGCTCCAACTTCACCAAGTCATGAAACTTGTGAAGAAAACATCCTATACTACTTGGCAAGTGGTAGAGGATGAATAAATAGGAAGTGGGTTCACTTTTGATTTGGATTTCTCACTTGGAATCATCACTTAGAAATTTCAAGCAAAGATTTTTCTTTTTCTCTCTTCATGAAGAAGATGAAGAAGAAGAATAATGAATAATATAATTTAAAATAAAAAACCAAGTGAATACATATCATGTTGCAACCATGGTTAAGTGTAGAGAATAAACTAGGGTTAGGTGAATGGTTAGGGTTAAGGCAAAAGACAAAATGGTAGACTTATTCAAAGCTTCATGAAGCTTCAACAACAAAACAAACTAAGCCACCATTTCATTTTTTCCCAAAAATGAATTAATGAATAAATAAATAAATGAATAAGTAAATAAACAAAACCCTAACCATTCACTTAAATATGGTTTAAACTAAACATACACCCAAACTTGCATGTATCATCAAACATGATACAATCAAGTGCACAAAAATATATCACATATACAATGTGCACATCAAGTGAGAAAATCCATTTTAAGTGAACAAATACTAGTTAATGTAAAGTAATATATCAAATATATAATTATGCATTAAATCATTAAATCAACACTTGATTTAACGATCCGGTCGTATCGCATATGACCGACTAATATCCAATGTATCGGCTTATAGAATCAATCCTTGATTCGATAACTAGGTTATATCGCATACAACCAATCGATACATTCATCGCGAGAATAGAATACGGTATCACATACACGCATTATTCTCGGTCCCGCACATATCTCATATGCACTCCTATTTCGTTTCGCTTGAGCCAGGAAACTTCTGTGTAGGACTCTAAAGACTCGTCAATACGCCGGCAGCAGGTGATAATCATATCAAACACCCACAAGCCGCAAGCGGTCTGCTAAACGTAACGGCCACCCGGGTATTAAGCGATCAGAAGATCGAAGAGCAAGCCCGCTCACACTCCTGTGAATCCAACCAGTAACACTTACCGTACAGTCCGGTCTGTTCGTCTGATATGTCGCATATCTCGCCTAGGAGTGGTAAACGTCAGACCCCAATAGCTCGATAAGTCATGCCGACGTGAGGTCCATAACAATCGTGAAACTACTGATAACTCTTACCAGTATATCACTGCAACCCTGGCCAGGGATTTCCAGTTATGGCCAGTCGTGCATAGCGCAACATCAACCCCCAATACCGGGAGAGACGAATCCCCTCCTATCGCTCATTGCCTCCATGTGAATCGGGACTGTACCCAAAAACCACCTGTTTGCACGACTCAGTAGAGCCGTGGTAGGGTGGAAATCAAAGCACAGTGGGAGACACACAAGAATCTATGACGATCTCGGGTCAACAGACTAAGCTGTACCAGTGTCACCAGAGAACTGCCATCTGATGTGAGGTATAATACCATCTGGGAGTTCTCGGCGAGTCCGTTCAGTGTACCCAGTCTCCACTGAGCACCCGCATACCATCTCCGATGTCAAACACCAATGGATATGGGATCATCCATCGCCCATCACATGGGTCGAGAAGACATGCGCTAGTCTACTCTGGAATATCGATGCCCCGTCTCGATATTCCCACGACTAGGAACATTGAAGGATGTACTCATGGACTACCCAGGCCCCACTGGTATGATCTACATCATAGTCCTGGAAGTCGAGTACTCATACTAAGGGCTTTATCAACATGTAACAGAGAGATAGAAAGTATACATGTTAAGATAAAGAGCAACCAGATAGCGTACTATCATGTTGAGCAAGAAAGTCCTACCTATATATGTCCCAGCACCCACTACAATATACATCCAATGTACAGTAATGGTCTCTAGGGCATATATATAACTAACAATCTCCCACTTGCACTAGGGCCATCTGTAGCAGTGGTTGTAGTATATAATACTCAACCATCCCATATAAGTCTCTCTCTGGGAAAAAGCCTTTGTGAGTGGATCCGCCGTGTTGTCCTCTGAGTCTACTCTCCTAACCTCGATCACCTTGGAGATCAACTATCTCCATGATCAGGTGATACTGCCTCAGAATATGTCTGGGTCACTGATGGGACCAGGGTTCCAGGGCCAAAGCCATACTTCCATTGTCACACAATGGTAGGAACCTAGTTCATCTCATGAACCACTATACACCCAAACCGCCTCTTTGGTAGTATCTTTAATAGCGATGTTACCAGCCTTTATCGTCTAGTTTACCACGGTATCTAGCTTGGAACTCTTCCAACATACCGTCCCTTTACTGAGGGTAAAGACAATGCCTGCGACTGACACTCAATCGTCCTTATCACCCTGGAACCTTTCCAGTGATTCACCTTTATCCTATTTGGAGAATCCTTGTGATAAGAGGAGATTGACCGTTCGTAGCATAGGAAACCCCTTTCCTATCAAGAGTATGTCATCCACGTACTCTACGAGGATCATAACCATACTCCATACTACCTTTTTGTATATACAAGGCTCATCTACCATTTTGATGAAGTCAAACACTTTGACTATCACATCAAAACAGACGTTCCAACTCCGCGATGCCTGCTTTTTTATGTAAAGCAACTTGCACACGTTTCCGCTGCTCCCACTGTTTACGAAGCCCTCTGGCTGTGTTCTTATTGACGTTCTCTTCTAAATCATTATTTAGAAAAGTAGTCATGGCACCCAACCACCAGATATCGTAGTCATGGTATGCAGCAATGTTAAGTAGGATCCGGATAGACTTAAGCATAGCCACTGGAAAAGGTTTCATCATTATCCATGCCTGGTCGATGATGAAAACCTTTAACAAGTCTAGCTTTGAAAGACTCAACTTTTCCATCTACACCAAGTAATCTTCTCAAGATATACTTGCTCCTGATGGGTATTTAACCCTTCAGATATAGCAACCAAAGTCCATACTTTGTTGGTGTACATGGATTCCATCTCAGATCGCTAAGCATCCAGCCATTCTTACAGAGTCCCCACTCTCGATGGCCTGCTCGAAACTGGTTGGGTCATCATCTCATGATGCAATCCTCGCTCCCACTGTCATCGAGAAACCGAAGTATCTCTCAGGCAGGTGAGGAACCCTACCAGATCGGCGGAGAGGCTGAGGTTCATCGGGGACTATTGAATCTTTTGGTTCTGTCAAATCATCAGCTGCAGTTTTGTATAGCTGGAACCTTTCCAGTTCTACAGAACTGACCTTGCCTCGATCTTGTCCGGATTTTGCTTTTGACATAGGCCGGACAATCCAAATCTTAACTTACTTAAGAGATAGGCTCTTCCCATACCATATCTCATATGGAGTGGTAGGCACTGATTTGATTCGAACCCAATTCAATAGGTATGCTGCTTCTTAAGTGCACAACCCCCAAAAGGAAATAGGTAACTCAATAGTACTCATCATAGAGCACACCATATCTAATACGGTGCGATTGCTCTGCCCTGATACACCGTTGTGCTGTGGTGTATTCAGAGGAGTAATACTGAGAGAGAATCTCATTCTCCTTTAGAATAATCCAGGAATTCTATTCACAAGTATTCTCCTCCCTGATCACATCAAAGGACATAATACTTATACCCGTATTGGTTCCCTACTTCTAGCTTATATTCTGTGAATATCTCAAAAGGTTCGGACTTGTGTTTCAACAGGAACACATGATTGAATCTTGAGAGATCATCAGAGAACATAATGAAGTATAAAGAACCGGTCCTGGCATGTGTAGACAGGAGACCTTACATACATCATCATGTATCAGTCCCAATAGTTCACTAACTCTTTCTCTGTTTCCAATAAACAGAGCTATGGTCATTTTATCTTTGTGACATGGCCGGCAAGTTTCACAAGATGCAAATTCAAACTGATTTAAATATGCATCTAAAATGTAACTTAAGCTAGTTGGGTCACATTGATATGACCTAGTCTACAATACCTCAAGAAAGAATCGTTCATATCTGAACTCTTCCTCTTGTGTGTGTTCTGTATACTAGGAACTGTAGTTTGATTTAGAACGTCAATACTTTTAGATAACGTGCCTGAACCGATCAACTTTTGATATAGGAAATGTTCAAAACATTATCCAACAATACAAAATTTTATCATTTCTTTAATAAATAAAGAGATAGATATGATTTTGTATATCAAGTTCGGTATCTAATAGCATTTGTTCAGAATCAATGTATTGGTAATACAGAGTGACAGTGACCAACAGACTTGGCTGCAACACTTGCCCCATTTTTAGTCTCATGAAACTTATCACCCGTTCTCGGTTTTCTACCTTTCTGTAGCCCTATGTAACAAATTACATATCTGGGATCCTGATCCGGTATCAAATACCCAGGATGCAGAGGATACTGAGAAACAGTTCTTTGTAATGAACACACCCGAAGGAGATGCATCATATGCACTTTCTTCGTTTGGACGGCATAGGAATTCTGGTATTCCCCTATTTCCTGCTCTGTCTTATAACAATTATAAGTTGGAGCGGGACCAACGTTCCCCAGCTCAGTATAACAAACGGGTTCGGTCAATATATCCATATTATTATCTTGATTAAGGCGTGATATGGTCGCTACCTGGAGAGAGAGAGAAGAAAATACTCTGCGTGCGCTCTTGCAAGATTAGATTGGTTATTTATTTTATCTAATCAGGATGGCTCCCACTGTTTTTATCAAATCTTCCTTCAAACCCTAAAAGGAAAGACTAGCCGGGATTAATTACACTCTACAAGTTCGCCAATCTTTCAGCCAGGCCAGTGTCGGTACTTTGAGGGAGGTTCCCCGTGCTTTCGCACGGACCTAATTACAGTAAACCTCGTTTTCCCAGAGGCGTAACCCCGTTGACACCTTTCTAGACACCTGTCACGCCCCGCTTCCCAGAGTACGCAAAATTGGGCACGTGACATAGCCAACCATGCTACCTGTGGGTAGGACGCATCCGTCCACAGTCACATTACGGTTGTAGAGATATCAAGAACAGTAAAATAAATTAAACTAATACATGTCCAAATCCATAATAACAAGAATCAATAAACAATAAGTGCGGAAGCTAATGATCCAATACAATGAATAAACAGTACGTCCCATAATGCGGGCTCACATCTGGAAGTGAAAAGAAATAAATAAACTAAACCCTAAGGACTCACTGTTCAGCCTGCTGGCTGAAGTACTCCATGCAATCTGACAATCTCCTGCATGTATCGCTCTGCCAAAGTCTCCGTCGATTGACCAACCCGAAACGGAATAAAGTGAGCTGCCTTGGTCAACCGATCGACAATCACCCATACTGCATTGTTGCCCTTTGGACTCCGCGGTAAAGCTGTCACGAAATCCATGGTTATATGTTCCCACTTCCACTGAGGAATCGGAAGTGGTTGCAACAAACCAGCAACCCTTTGGTGTTCAGCCTTGACCTGCTGACACACCAAGCACTTAGCCACGAAGCGAGCAATTTCCCGTTTCATACCTTCCCACCAGAAGTGCTGTCGAATATCTCGGTACATCTTTGTCCCTCCTGGATGTACAGAGTAAGCTGAACTGTGTGCCTCCTTCATAAGCTCTTCACGCCCATCTCCCTTTGGCACACACACACGGCTACCATATCTCAACGAACCGTCTTCGTGGATCAGTAAATCGGTTCGTAGTCCGGCTTCAACCTGCTCTCGAAACTTTTGCAGTCTAGGATCCTGCGATTGTGCCGCTTTAATCTTCTCAACTGAGGACGACTGTACTTGCAACTGCATCAACTGTCCTGTAGCATGTGGTAGCACAACCTCCAAGTCAAATCTCCGAAAATCCGCAATGATCTCTCTCTGTGCAGTCAAAATCTGAATTGCTGGTAACCGACTCAGCGCATCCGGCACAACGTTGACCTTTCCTGGATGGTATTTAAGATCAAGGTCATAGTCGGCCATCAGCTCCAACCATCTGCGTTGCCTCATGTTCAACTCCTTCTGAGTGAACACATACTTTAAACTCTTGTGATCTGTAAAGACTTCAACTCTCTCGCCTAAAAGGTAGTGTCTCCAAATCTTCAGGGCGAAGATCACGGCTGCAAACTCTAAGTCATGAGTCGGATAGTTCTTCTCGTGAGTCTTCAGTTGTCTCGATGCGTAAGCGACGACTTTCCCATTCTGCATTAACACACATCCCAAACCTTTTCCAGATGCGTCGCTGCGAATTACCAGTCCTCCTGAGTTATCCGGTACGGTCAGGATAGGGGCGGTTATCAACTTCTGCTTCAACGTCTCGAAGGCCAATGCACATCCATCCGTCCAAACAAACGGTACCTCCTTACGCGTAAGCTTGGTTAACGGCTCAGCTAAACGAGCGAAGTTCTCACAAATCTTCTGTAGTAACCGGCGAGTCCAAGAAAACTTCTTATCTCCGCAACATTCTTTGGAATAGGCCAATCTCGAACTGCTGCAATCTTCTCGGGATCAACGGCGATTCCATCGCCCGACACAACATGCCCCAGAAACTTCACTTCTTCCAGCCAGAATTCGCACTTACTCATCTTCGCAAATAACTTCTCTTGTCTCAGCGTCTGCAGTGCGATCCATACCGAGTTCGAAACGCCGTCTTGCAAATGTCTTCTGCTTTCACCCGGACTTGATGATATCCTGATCGCAAGTCCAGTTTCGAGAACACCCTCGCGCCACAAAGCTGCTCAAAAGCTCTCCAATGCGAGGGATCGGGTACTTGTTCTTAATAGTCACCCGGTTCAATTCTCGATAATCAATGCACATCCTTCTCGTGCCATCCTTCTTCTTTACTAAAAGAACTGGAGCTCCCCAAGGTGAGTTGCTGCTTCGAATTCATCCCTTCTCGAGTAGTTCACCAACTTGTTTCTTAACTTCTTCTAATTCCACCGGCGCCATTGGATAATAAGACTTTGATACTGGCGCTGCACCGGGAATAAGGTCAAATCGCGAACTCCACATCTCGCTTCAGCGGTAAGCCCGATATATCTTCAAACACATCCATAAAATCGCGAACAACTGCCGGCTCTTCATTACTATCAACTTCCATAGCTGCAAGAACACTGTTTGTCGGCCTAGTCCTAAACTCGACTGGCCCGACAGAACTGCTTCCTTACCGCAACTGCTGTCTACATCGTTGGCCGTGAAAGGTCCAGCGAGACTACTGAGTCTCGTCCACTCTGCTGCACGCACGTCCACGGCTGCTCCATTCTGCCTTAGTCCGATGAACTTCTCTTCCATTTCCTCCCGTGCGGTCCGCGGGAAGAATTTCTCCAGAAAACTTTTAGAGAAATCCGCCCAACTGATTGGCTTGGGCAAGCGGGTCTCCTCCACAAGCCACCACTCTCGGGCGTAATCCACCAGCTGAATGCGCACCACATCAACTCTCTTGTCTTCTGGGATCTGTGCCGCAATCAGTAAATTCTCCGTGTCCACGAGCCACTGCTCGGCTGGCAACGGCTCCTCCAAGCCAGTGAAAATAGTAGGACCCAACCGTCTGAAATCTGCCACGGTCCCTACTCGGTCGGCTGGCTTCGCTACAGCGGTGTTTACAGACTGCTGCATAGCCTGCAAACCCTCCTGAAATGAATCTGCTTGCTGCTGGATCAGCTCAGTCTGTCTCTTTGATTTCCAGCATTCCTCTTATCACTCCAAGCATGGCGGCTTCGTTCACACGCCTCTGGTAAGTCTTCAACTTCTTACCTGTCATAATCCTGAACTCAAAACACCCAACATTAGCATGATGATAGATTCTGAATGTGGATCAAGGCTAGAACTCCAAGATACTTAAATAGAGTACCGCATTGTAGCTATGCCGCGGTATCATAGCCGCAATTACTTAACTCCACCCAAGTCGCCTAAGTCCTAGGGATAACAAGAAATCAGGTTTCCGAGTCGACATGCAAAGTAAGTTTGCACGTCGTAAAAGATATAGTCAGGAAGAATGTGATTCAAGAATGGTAAAACGGTCAATGTGGCTGGACATGTTTCCTAAACACGGGTATTCTGAATCGTGTATTGGGTACAATACCCAACTACAAAAGAATCAACCCGACTAACCTATGGCTCTGATACCAAAAGAACCATGTCACGCCCCGCTTCCCAGAGTACGCAAAATTGGGCACGTGACATAGCCAACCATGCTACCTGTGGGTAGGACGCATCCGTCCACAGTCACATTACGGTTGTAGAGATATCAAGAACAGTAAAATAAATTAAACTAATACATGTCCAAATCCATAATAACAAGAATCAATAAACAATAAGTGCGGAAGCTAATGATCCAATACAATGAATAAACAGTACGTCCCATAATGCGGGCTCACATCTGGAAGTGAAAAGAAATAAATAAACTAAACCCTAAGGACTCACTGTTCAGCCTGCTGGCTGAAGTACTCCTGCTCGGTCGTCGATAATGGTACGGAATCTGGGCCATGCAAAACCCAGACGTCAGCGCGTCATGACATCAAGTATATAGTATAAACATGGTAATAAGCAATGCAAGTATGAACATGAATAAAGTAGTAATAAGAAATAACAAGCAGGGTAATGTGCAATGGTGACTAAACTGTCCTATCAGGTTTTCTACTCTATAGTCTTTGAAACCAATTGATGAATCGTCGATGTAACCCAATAGTATCCCGTACATACCCGGGACCACGGCCACAATATTCTCGGCGGCAGCCGAGACATGCCGTTAGGCACAGAATAGGAAGGTGTTAGTATCCCGTACATACCCGGGATCACGGCCACAATATTCTCGGCTAAAACCGAGACATGCCGTTAGGCACAGAAAGGAAAGTGTACACTCGGTATTACCCCGTACATACCCGGGATCACGGCCACAATATTCTCGGCTGCAGCCGAGACATGCCGTTAGGCACAGAAAGGAATGTGTACACTCGAACGGTAGTGAACTGTCGAGTTACAAGTCAGGTTCATCTTTGGTTTCCCCATACCCCCAAGCTATGTATGTCAGGTCAGGTATTCAGTAGTCAAGGACTAATGCCAACACAAAATCCGGTAAGAGTAGGTCTGTCTGGATAGACAGCGGGGATGGTCGGGTTTGTCGGCATTAGGCATGAAATCATGAAGCAAGTAATGTCATGGTACAACAGGATGAGTCGGTATGTATGTATATGTCAGGTGTAGCAGGGTCAGGCCAATATGTAGTGCAATCAGGTGTATGCTGATAACAGGTATAGTAACGAATAATGAACAACAACAGGAACAGTAACTAACAATATTATTCTATGTGAACACAGTGATGTTTTGTATTCTCTTATTAACAGGTTCACGCACCTTTGGGGTGCAATAGCCACAAGGTGAAGCAATATCGATAACATACGTAATGGAGTTACATGAATTTAAACTAAGCATAATAATTGTCTCATGGGTGATTTAACAAATGAAGTGAGGACGATCCACTTGGTTTAGTTAGTTAAGTGTGAATTAATAGCAGACCGGTTAATACAAGCAACGATTATATTGATTTAAAGTTACAGATAATTGTGACCAGCAATTCTAAGTTATAAAAGGTATCGATGTTATAAATAGCTGTGTGGTTATAATATGATGATTAAGTTTGTAGCATGTTAAAGCAAGTATTCGGATACTTGCTTCGACGGTTTCGCAAACCGGAAAACACTGATGCAAGGTCGGCAGAAAACACGATACGGGTGTATGGATCTCGGATCGAGTCCCAACAGCGAACAACGGGATCACACGGACCAGGGTACCTCGCTGGAGCATCGGGTTCAAAAGACGGCACGGTCGGATTCCGGCAAAACACGGCAACGAGTTAGCGGCACACGATAACATAATACGATCAGCGGGGGGGGTGACTTGCACAAAGGGATGAGAAGGCTTACAGAGATATATACCAGGTGCCCCCGGCTAGCTCGACGGCGCTGGAACGCCGGCGAGGCAACGGCGGCGGCTGCAAGGGCTGAATGGCCTCGGGGTGCGCGGGAGAGGGTGCAGCGGCGAGTGGATGAAAGGGTGGTCGGCTCTGGTGGTCGAGGGGGAGATGGAGGTGGCCCTGGTGACGACGGCGAGGTCGCCGGCGCGTTCTCCGGCGAACAGCGGAGGGTAGGCGATGGGTGAAGGGCTCGGCTGCAGGTTGGTGGTGGTCCAGCGAGGAGTGGAGGGAGGTGATGACGAGGTAGTGTTGAGGAGGATGAGAGGGTGTCGCGGGGATCGTCGGCGACGGGAGGTCGCGTCGACGGCGAGGTCTGCGAGGGTTGGATGCGTCGTCGGGGTTGGGTGCAGGTGCGGGAAAGAGCGGGAGAACGAGGGGAGGAAGGTGCGGCTAGGTCGAGGAGGTGTTGATGGCGGCGACGAGGTCTCGGGGAGGTCGGCGGTGAGGTCGCGAGGGCTAGGGTTAGGGTTTCGTGTGGGTTTCTCGTGGTCGATGGGGAAGAGAAGGCGGCTGCATGGGTTTATATATATGAAGAGAGAGAGAGATAGGGAAAGGGAGGGGCCCACGAGTGAGGGTTCAGAACTCGTGATTGGCTGATCACGAGATGAGGAAAGGATTTGAAGGGATTCTGAAGGATTTGAATGATTTTTAGTTAGGGAAAATATATATATTCGTATAAAATAGTTCAAGATATTAAATTGAAATGGGCCGTTTTGGCGCGAAATGAAACATTTCTAAATCGCGCCCGGGTTGCGCCCAAATATTCCAAATTCAAATTATAGGATTTTAAGCGGGTTCCAAATTTTGAAAAGAGATGTTAAATGATTAAAATGCATGCCCCCAAGTCGGACACTTGCACGCGCGCGTAGTCGTCCAAACTTGCCCGTTTAGCCAAACGGAACGGAATCTCGACACGCGGACGCTACCACACGACTAGTGGCGACGAGTAGGCCAACATGGACATGTTAAATTTCATTTTAGGAGTTAAAATTTGTTATGTGCCAAAATGACTTAACCGGTTAAAATTTAGCAATAAACCCCAGAAAAACGGAATAATTGGAAATGAGCAATATATAACCCTCAACTAGTAATATAGATAGTATTATTGGGCTCGGGTGTTACAACACCTACTTGATCGGCTAATTGTAAAGTGCAAAACTCTCTTAGGAGTAACAATTACTCGCAGTGGGTATCGGGATCCAACTATCACATAGAAGGTATGCAATCTCATTGCAAATTTCAACACTTGAAACTCCCGATAATGATTTTCACCCCTAGCACCTATGACCTTGGCTAAGGTCAACAAATCATAAGCACTAGTCAAGTTCTACCCGTCATTTCGTGATTAATTAGACCCACCCACATGACCCTTGGCTAAGGTCAACAAAGCCACATGACTGTCCTAACTAATCGCATCATATGCGGTGTAGGAAGACATCACTTAGCTACCGTACACTACGCCTCGACTATGGTCGACAAACGTAGCACGAATACTAAGTACTCTACTTTCTAAAATGACGGAGGGTTGCGGATGGTTTTTAAATAAACCTTTAACGCTTTGAACTTGATCTCGTTGCGGAATCAAATGGTTTTCAGATGGAATGTTTTTGAGGCTTTTCTAGTTTTGCTAAAGGGGTCACTCCAGGTGAAGGGATCGTCGGCCCTTTCCTCATCGAATAAGGTGCGAGATATATCATATATACCGCTGTGCAAAGCAGAAACTATAGAAGCAATCAAAAGACAAACCGAGGGTTATAGCATCTGCCAGTTATTGCTAAAGGAGTCACTCCCGGTGAAGGGATCTCGGTCCTTTCCTTATCGAATAAGGTGTAGGATGTTCTACAAGGAACACCGCGATGCAAAGAAAGAACTGTAGCTACCTGTTTTATTTTGAAATTCGATTCCACAACATCAATTAGGTTTATTTTCTTTCATTAATCTCATTAATGAATGTCCCATCATTTAAGTCCACCTAAACATCACAGATAAATATAACGTACGCTTATGCCATCCGCATTCGCCTCGATGTCCCGTCTGCACCGTTAGGTTAGGTAACTAACGCCAGAGTGAGGCAAGGCTAGCGCGGGTGTAAAACATAAGCAACGTCTATATAAAATATCATATATACTATATATAATATCTATCTGAACATATCACATGATCACATCTCAGATAACGCAGCAGAAAATATCATATGAAATATTGGATATACTAGGACGTCCGTGTTTTTAATACGAGCCAGTATAAAATATGGATTCCACGGTCGTGATGAATACCCAATCCCACACCCCTAGACCCCTACGAGAGCGGCAAGCAACCCTACCAATTCTAGGGTTAGAAGACCCGAACTCGACTCCTCGAGATGGTCTCCCACTGGACCCTAGAACCCGGTTACTTATGCTCCCCTCCTTGGGTCTATCCTAATGCGGAAAAGTAAATAATATACAAATGGTGACATCATCCGCAACCTGGAAGTGCCCCAATAAAAGAATATTACATACAAGTTTTTACATGAATAAAAATGAAAAACACCCATCTCACATAAAAAAAACCCCGGCTATTCAAACACGATGATCTAATATAACATATCCAGCAACACATAACATCATATGTCATCAACGTAAGTAAATATGCCCATCCCAATTGCCGTTGACATATAGCAACGAAACCGGCAATATCACATATTACACTTACGGTCGCAGAAAAGAAAGTGTAAAACTACAACAGTTGGAATCCGGAATCTCTTTAGACATCGCATGCCTAATCAAATGAATTCCTTAGACATCGCATGCCTAACAATTATAAACCCCGCATTTTAGTCTCATTATCGAAAACTCTTTTCAATATCAAGTCGGGCAATTCAACAGGATTCCCGGTATTCAGATCGAATGCTTGTCGCAAACTTTAGTAGATGGCCGCACCTCCGATGCCGTCGACGAAGTGCACCAAGGCAGAACACCGCTGCCGCGAGCACCCGAACGGATGCTTTCGGCGACGGGGTTCTCCTACAGTCACTTAGTCGGGGCTATGGGGTGTAGCAGTCTATTAAGTTTACCCGGCGAGTATCCGCGTACGCTACGTGATTGCGACGGATTTTTGATCACATCAAAATTCCGTGGGAACCGATCAAGTGAGACTAAAGTGCTAGATTTATAACATTCATTCAATTATCTCATAACTACTTGTGAATTCCAATTATTGTATCACATTCCAGATAATTAGAAAATGTTAAACTTTCCGATCGAACAATCAAACACCCAAGTTTTCCCGAAACAGCTCAACACATGAAATAAGTTCAAAAACATTCACTTCATGTCTCAGTACCAACGGTCCAGTCGTAGAAGGGTCAAGCCAACGCCTCACATGTGGCACGCCGTACTGCCCCAAACCCTAAGGTTCAAAGGGCAGTTCAAGACGGTCACATAATCGAGTTAAGGTTTGTTGTCTTCTAGAGGGACCATCGCGTTACTTGCACTACTTAGAACGTCATTAAACTACGGAAAAGTCTAACAATTGGAAATTTCCCGGCAGGGGAAAAAGTGGGTATTTACATCCGGTCGAACTTTTTAACATATTCTAAAATTATCCGGAAAAACATATAGACAAAGCTAAACAATCCGATCGAATCATCGATTCCCCAAAACAACCCAGGAAACTCAACTCTTGAGTGCAAATTAAAAATTCCCAGAAAATACAGCATTAAAATATAGGAATTACTGTGCAAAGAAAATTACAAGATGCCCCTTTATAGCCGCGGAACCGCCGCACATGCCATGCTCGTGCCGCGGTTCCGCGGCCATTTGGTCGATTCATGCTCACGTGCTTCACAGTAATTCTTACAAAAGCCTGCTTATTTTTCTGCATATTTTTAATTCATAAAAATCCCCGATTTCAAAAAATGTACAGAGAAGGGTTAAAACTAGGGTTTCGGGGTTCGATCGGGTTTCTAACTTCGTCTATTCATCGCCTAAGGCTCTGACTAGTCTCTGATACCACTGTAGGGTTCCTAGACACACCCATGAGGTTCCACAAGTGATCAAACATGGCCAATTCAAAAAAATTCTATGTGCCAAGTGACCCTAAGCAAGATCGTAACTAGAGGTATAGGCGATGCAAGCAAGTAATCAACTTTACACTAAAGTGAACGAAAATACAACCTTTGTAGATCCGGACCTCCACCTCCACAGCTCCGTGTTGACGACCCTCCGCTGCAATCATCGGATCCCGGACTCTGGCTATGGCTTCGTCGGAGAAATGATCGGGCTAGGTCGTCGACTTCAATGCCGAAGATGATCTACGTCGAGGCAACTCAAGATCAAGTTCCAACTTCACCAAGTCATGAAACTTGTGAAGAAAACACCCTATACTACTTGGCAAGTGGTAGAGGATGAAGAAATAGGAAGTAGGTTCACTTTTGATTTGGATTTCTCACTTGGAATCATCACTTAGAAATTTCAAGCAAAGATTTTTCTTTTTCTCTCTTCATGAAGAAGATGAAGAAGAAGAATAATGAATAATATAATTTAAAATAAAAAACCAAGTGAATACATATCATGTTGCAACCATGGTTAAGTGTAGAGAATAAACTAGGGTTAGGTGAATGGTTAGGGTTAAGGCAAAAGACAAAATGGTAGACTTATTCAAAGCTTCATGAAGCTTCAACAACAAAACAAACTAAGCCACCATTTTATTTTTGCCCAAAAATGAATTAATGAATAAATAAATAAATAAATAAGTAAATAAACAAAACCCTAACCATTCACTTAAATATGGTTTAAACTAAATATACACCCAAACTTGCATGTATCATCAATCATGATACAATCAAGTGCACAAAAATATATCACATATACAATGTGCACATCAAGTGAGAAAATCCATTTTAAGTGAACAAATACTAGTTAATGTAAAGTAATATATCAAATATATAATTATGCATTAAATCATTAAATCAACACTTGATTTAACGATCCGGTCATATCGCATATGACCGACTAATATCCAATATATCGACTTATCGAATCAATCCTTGATTCGATAACTAGGTTATATCGCATACAACCAATCGATACATTCATCGCGAGAATAGAATATGGTATCACATACACCCATTATTTTCGGTCCCGCACATATCTCATATGCGCTCCTATTTCGTTTCGCTTGAGCCAGGAAACTTCTGTGTAGGACTCTAAAGACTCGTCAATACGCCGGCAGCAGGTGATGATCATATCAAACACCCACAAGCCGCAAGCGGTCTGCTAAACGTAACGGCCACCCGGGTATTGAGCGATCAGAAGATCGACGAGCAAGCCCGCTCACACTCCTGTGAATCCAACCAGTAACACTTACCGTACAGTCCGGTCTGTTCGTCTGATATGTCGCATATCTCGCCTAGGAGTGGTAAACGTCAGACCCCAATAGCTCGATAAGTCATGCCGACGTGAGTTCCATAACAATCGTGAAACTACTGATAACTCTTACCAGTATATCACTGCAACCCTGGCCAGGGATTTCCATTTATGACCAGTCGTGCATAGCGCAACATCAACCCCCAATACCGGGAGAGACGAATCCCCTCCTATCGCTTATTGCCTCCATGTGAATCGGGACTGTACCCAAAATCCACCTGTTTGCACGACTCAGTAGAGCCGTGGTAGGGTGGAAATCAAAGCACAGTGGGAGACACACAAGACTCTATGATGATCTCAGGTCAACAGACTAAGCTGTACCAGTGTCACCAGAGAACTGCCATCTGACGTGAGGTATAATACCATCTGGGAGTTCTCGGCGAGTCCGTTCAGTGTACCCAGTCTCCACTGAGCACCCGCATACCATCTCTGATGTCAAACACCAATGGATATGGGATCATCCATCGCCCATCACATGGGTCGAGAAGACATGCGTTAGTCTACTCTGGAATATCGATGCCCCGTCTCGATATTCCCACGACTAGGAACATTGAAGGATGTACTCATGGACTACCCAAGCCCCACTGGTATGATCTACATCATAGTCCTGGAAGTCGAGTACTCATCCTAAGGGCTTTATCAACATGTAACAGAGAGACAGAAAGTATACATATTAAGATAAAGAGCAACCAGATAGCGTACTATCATGTCGAGCAAGAAAGTCCTACCTATATATGTCCCAGCATCCACTACAATATACATCCAATGTACAGTAATGGCCTCTAGGGCATACATATAACTAACACATTGAACAATTCTTTATTTTTTCTGAATCTGTGAGTTATAGGAAAGAAACGTCGGTGGGACATAAACGACTCTTTCCCGCTAAACTTCAAACGTACGACACTCGTATGCATATGACAACTGAGGCAAGCAATCTTACCTTGAGTTGTCCACCCCGACAGCATGCCGTGGGCTGGAAAATCATTAATGGTCTACAACAAAGCAGCCCGCATTGTTTACCTTCTGCGTCATAGGTTCTCACGCTAGGTTCCCACAACAACTTTAACTCATCGATCAAGGGTTGAAGGTATACGTCGATGATTTTCCCAGGAGGCGATATAACGTCGATTAAAAGCACCAACGTAAAATAAGACTGTGTCATAGCCCTCCATGGCGGCAGGTTGTATATAGTCACCACAATGGGCCAAGTACTGTGAGTATGCCCGCCGCAAACCATCCCAAATGGAGTGAAACCGTCGCTCGCAACTCCCAGCCTCACATTATGAGGGTCTGCGCAGAATGAAGGATGCTTTTCATCTAAAACTTTCCACGACATTGAATCTCTGGGATGACTCATTTTCCCCTCTTCACAAGGCGCTTTATGATGCCACTGCATTTCGGACGCTGTCTCCTCACACATAAATAACCGTTTCAGCCTCGGAATTAATGGAAAATGGTGAAGAATCTTCATGGGCACATCACTCGACTGAGGGTCTTTCTTAGGCTTGAATCGGCTGGTCCCATACATGGGACAGTTTCTGAGTGTTGCATGTTCATTCTGGAACAAAACACAATCATTCTCACATGCATGTATCTTATGATACTTCAAGCCGATATTTGTGATTATCTTTTGCGTCTCCTACCAGCTCGGTGGCACTTCATTTCCGCCGAGAAAAGCTCCCTTCAGAAGTTCTAGGATATCGGTGAAAGACTGGTCACTCCATCTATTCTTGCACTTGATCTGGAAGAGACGTACAAAAAATAACAGTTTTGAAAACCCTTTGCAATTTAGATATAGCGGGATTCTAAAGTCAGCCTTGTACTTCTCCAATAACGAGGGTCCAGTATTTTCCGTATCATAAGGAAGTCCAGCGGCATTTATAAGGTCATCCATGTCATCGATCGGCGCGAATGCAGTATCATCTTCTTCAACGGTTTCGTCTTCTTCAAACTGTCATTCATCTTCCTCCTCTTCTTCTACTATCCCTTACCAACTCTGCGGTTTCAGTTTCGATGATTTCGTTTCTCGTCTCTTGCACCCATGCCCCGTCTCCTGTTACAACGACCTTTTCTCTGTGAAGTTCCCATGTAGTGAATCTCTAACGAAACCGTATTTCACGATGTGTAACCCAACTTCCGATTTCTTGAGCAGTCGCTTATTCATACACTTAGAGTAAGGACAATAGATTTCGTGCTCTTTCGGTAACCCAAGATATGCGTAGGCAAAATCGGTGAAAAAGCTAACACCGTCATCGAAAAAATGGTTGACTCTCGAGGGAGTATTGATTGTTGTCAAAAACTGTAATTACCGCAATCAGAAACGGCGTCGCTTCGCAGCTAGCCGGTGAGTGCGGGTCGATCCACAGAGACGGGTAAATTCCTTTTATGTGTTTTAACGAGTTGATTCAATTTGTCGTTTTGGGTTGGTTTATAACAATCTAAAATACTGGATCTAATTAATCTAATTAAGAATCTTGCTAGGGTTAGGCTTAGGGGAAGTTTTGGAGATTAATATTTTTCATCACCGCTTTCAATGCCATCTTTTTTTTAGATCTATTAGGTATTAAGTTAATTATCAATAAAGTGGATACGAATCTTTTGGGAAGATGTTTCTTCCTCTAGATTCGTATCCTTCCTTTTTGGTAATCACCCTAACCCCCACGGAAAACGCGCGCAACCGGCCCTTTATACTACGGTTCATCATTACCTCGATGGGTAGGATGCCGTAGGGAGCGGATGTGCGCGTATGCGTGGAGTTCTAATTCATTAGGTTAAAGTGGCATTGAAAGGGGTGAGAGATCTCATCTCTCAACCCTTTCCCTAAGGCTAACCCTAACAAGCGAGTAGACTACTCGCTCATTAGGGGATGAGAAGACATTATAATTAAAAGAAACATAAATAAAATACTTACTAGGTTGACGGCTCCCTCCAAACAAGAAGAACAGATCTGAATTTTTATCTCAGAAATTCTGAATTTTATTGATTGAGAAGAGGCATAGTTTTTACAGATCTAAAATTACAATTTATAGGAAAATAGGAAACCTAGGGTTACAGACTCTCGCACCTGCAAAATTACAGATTTGCCCACGTAAAATCCTAACATCTGCACCGACGCGCCGACTTATAAAATATGCACCGACACGGGCCTTGTATGGCCGCGGATCCGCGGCGCCAGGCTGGGTTTGGCCGCGGATCCGCAGCCAAACTAGGGAATTGGGCTCTGTACGTTTTGGGCTTGGTTCAGTGGCTCTTTGGGCTTCTGTTTCTTCTCCAGATGTTTCAGTGAACACTTGTAGCGATCTTTTAACCGTTCACTTGACTTTTTGGACCTTGCACTGTTCTTCGACTAGGCTTGACTAGGATCCGTCTACTTGTTGGTCAAAAGTCCCTTTTTCTGTTATTTTGTGTCTTTTTCACTGTATTTGCTCCAGAAACCTGTATCCTGTAATATGCAACAAACGTGCGTCAAGAGTACCTGTTTATTTATAAAAAGGATAAGAATAGGGGAATGATAAATGCAATATTATGGTCTGAACAAATACCCCCAAACTTACCTTTTGCTCGTCCTCGAGCAAACTTATTATTTTATTCTCTAAAATCCTAACCGCACTTTCGCAGGGAAACGCGATTGCACTGAGCACGTGCAACAAGCCGTTAAACCTCTAGGTGTCCCTAGTAGGAGGAGTGTTGTCTCCTGAGGGTTTTCAGCGGATTACACCCACAAAATCCTATCAACTCGGCCCATTGACTTTTGTTTTCCAATTAGGTTTTCTAACAAGGAATTCTATTATCTTTGACTCGTAAATTGTCCACCCATATTCTTCACGCTTCCTCATTATTTAACTTAAGATTATATATGTTATGTAGATTTACTTAGCTTTCGGCATTTCTTAAGTCTTCCTTCTAGGGTTCAATCTCTACTTAGGAATTTTTGTCAACTCCATTAAAGATACAAATTTTATCTTTCATTCCTCTCTCTTATCTAAATTCCAATTACATACCCCTACGTGTGTGTATAGATCACCCCTACACTTGGAAATTCAATTCAAGCAATCATGCCCTTGTCCGTTGTCCAAAGTACTAATTAGTTGGTGAATGAAATTTGCTTACACATCCTTCATGCGACCGTTAATACTTCTTGAGGTACCAAACGACCGATTATAAAATGCGTTTGCACTTTAAAGCGTACTTCCTAGTCTTTGCAACACCCAAGGCTTTAGCAGTGACTCCCAAACCAGTTGGTCTAAGGCACTAGGTGATGAAGCACCCTCGCTAAATATTTTTCTATTTTTACAGCCTTAAGTAACCACAAAAACCAGTGTCCATTTTTTTTTCTTTATTCACTTTTTTTTTCTTTTTATTTTCATTGTACTAAAGACTTTAGACAAAAGCATTTCAAGGTCTCTTCTACTATTCCAAGTTTCAAGGTGCGTGAATGTGCAAATTGTAGGGATACATTTTCAGAATTTAGACTTAAGGTAGGAACTATTTTTCAAACTTATACTCTAATAAGAACATCAATACTCTTCCCTTGTTTCGACTTAGCCCAAGAAATGAACCCAAAATTTGCCTATTTCTAAATAAACTACAAGGCATATATTTTCTACCGTTAAACTTTAAGGAATGTTATTTTTTAGGGTTTTTAATTCACTAAGTCTAAGATCTAGTTGTTCCTAGACAGTTAACCTATCTGTCAAACTCTAGTCAAATAAGCCAAAATTGAATACATTAATTTTTATAATTTTTGAAATTTTTTCAAATTTTTATGAGTTTTCAAATAAGTATGCAAATGCAAAAATATGTACAAATGAATGCGAAGGAAGAAGACGTACCGAGCATACCCCCAAACTTGAACTTGACAGTGTCCTCACTGTCATACTAAACCAAGAGGGTCAAAATGTCGGCACTCCCCTGTTTATTTATTTACAATTTTTTTATTGTTAAGAAAAACAAAAATATATACAAAAAGGCCCTCCCCCAAACTTCATTTAAACTATGTTAGACATTATTGCCAAACTTTGCATAGACCAAACGTCAACACCAACCAGTTGAAAAATTTATCAGTAAAGAATATTGGGTGGCGGAAAAATAAGTTGTGGGGGTCCACAAAGAATTGGGGAAGATAGAAGTAGTGGTATGGGAGGTGTGGAGGTAAATATACAGGTGATGGTGATGCATCGAAACGAGAATGTAAATGATCAGCAATCAGTGGAGTGTTGGCATTCTCGTACCTTATTAAAAGAAATGGGGGTATTTCAACTTCTAAGGGAGGAGGTTGACTCACCACAATACCCCCAAGATATTCCTGTGGGTCCTTTATTGACATGGCATCATCCATCAATTGTGTATGATATTCACTTATGAGGGAACTTATCTCCTCGATGTCCGCCAAAGTCCAACTGGAAACTTGCCGCCTATCTTGTAAGATTTTTAAAATAGCGTTCTCTTGCTCGAAGGCTAGAGAGGCTGATATGATCATGGAAAAAGTCTCATTCTCACCTATGTAAGCATATTTAAGGTGAGGCGGTAAGGACATTAGTTCGAGTTTCGGAGGCGAATGAATCATTGCGGAATCTACCTCGAACTTAAAGGACTCCAACACAGGTTCGAAATCACTGCAGACAACCGATTCAGATGGTTCGACTAACTCATCCAAAAATTCAAACGACTCATATTCGGGCTGTGAGTCGTCATCATCCAAAAAAGTGAAACATTCATAATCAACATCGGTTGTGTCAACGGTGGTAGGCTCAAGGAGGGACGCACTAGTGGCGTCAAAACTGTTTTTATCAAATAGAAATCTTTCAAGCTCGCAGTCCTCCTGTGTGATTTCGTGAATAGAGCAAACTTCTCGTGTACTACTTTTAGGTACGGGGGGCAGACTTCCCATCTTATAAATATTGAACTCACTAGACCTCTTTCCGAAGGATAGAGTCATGGAGCCATTGCGACAATTTATCACGGCATTGGAAGTGGCCAAAAATGGTCGACCAAGAATCACCGGAATTTGGTTTCTTGGGTTAGCAACAGGTTGTGTATCCATAACGATAAAATCAACGGGGAATATGAATTCCCCGACTTTGATCAACACATCCTCTAGTTGACCCCTTGGATAGGTGATTGATCGATCAGCCATTTGGAGAGTGCAACGAGTGGGTTTCAACTCTCCAACCCCTAATTGTTCGTACACGGAGTAAGGAATCAGGTTAACACTAGACCCAAGATCTAAAAGTGCTCGATTAATTTTCTTATCCCCAATTGTAATTGAAATCGTAGGACAGCCGGGGTCCTTTCGTTTTTGGGGTAAGGTTTGATGGTGGTGAATAGCATTGCTCACTGCACTAGTCACTAGCACTTTCTTGGGTACTTGAGATGCTTTTCTTTTTGAAGTGCATAATCCCTTTAAGATTTTCGCGTATGAAGGGACTTGTTGGATAGCATCCAAGAGAGGTATATTTATGCTAACCTGCTTAAATATTTCCACAATCTTCTCCACTTGTGTATTTGGTTTACTAGGACTCAACCTGTTTGGAAATGGTGCATTTTGAAAATTAGTTGAGTCAAATGTTTGTGGAGCAGACTGTGGATTAGGAACGGATCCCGGTGTAGATGTGTTCGTGTTGTGAGAAATGGGTCCGTTAGAGCTAGAAGAAGTAGAGCCATGTGAAGGGTGGAGAATAGGCTCTAAAGAGAAAGGTGAAGAAGGAAGTGAAGAAAATGAAGAAGGGGAAGAAGAAGAAGAACCACCGGCGGGGATGTCATCACTAGTTTCCATAATATTTTGCAACTCTCTTCCGGATCTCAACGTGGTCACCGCATTTACATTGTGATTGTGATATGCGTTTTGTGCGTGACCGGGATTGGGCAATGGTTGAGATGGAAGCTTTCCCTTTTCTCTCTCGCTCAACGCAGCAGTTAATTGTGCAATTTGTGCCTCAATAGATTTGATACTTTGATCGTGTGAGGCATTGTTATTCATTAAAGATTGAACATAACTTTCAAATCTTGCTGCGAATTCTGTAGATTGCTTGAGAAATGCTTCTAGAATCTTCTCGAGCGAGCTAACCTTATCATCATTTGGTTGAACTAAGTTGTTCGTTTGATTTGTATAAGGTTGTTGTTGGAAAGGTTGCTGGTTTTGAGTTTGTGAGGGTGCTTGTTGTTGTTGTGGAGGAGGTCTTTGAAAATTATTATTCCCTTAGAACTGTTGATTTGGGTGACTCCTCCACCCCTGATTGTATGTCGAAGAGTACGGATCATTTCTTTGTCGTTGCTGAAATGCAGCATTGACTTGATCCTGTCCTTGAATGGGTGCATTATAAGGACACTCTTCGGTTAGGTGCGACGGGTTCAAACAACAAGCACAAACATTTCGTGTGGGTAGAGTAGGGGCAGGAGAAGACGATGAGATTTTTGTCTCAATGGCTTCTAGCTTTTTCATAAGTGAGGCCATCTCGGCCTTCATAGCAATCGACATATCTACTTGATGTATGCCCGCCCTAGATTGACCAACTGAAGAAGATGATGTGGTCTTGGTACTCTCCCACTGAATTGTTTGCTCACTAAGGTCCTCAAGAAACTGCCAAGCTTCGTCACTAGACTTGGAAAGAAAATGACCTTGACATATTGTTTCTAGCAACTGCTTCGTTGCTGCGTTCAATCCCTCGTATAATGTTTGGCAAAGTTGCCAATTTTCTATCCCATGATGAGGACATTGAACGAGTAGGTCTTTAAATCTCTCGAAGCACTTCCAAAATGGTTCGGAAGGAAGCTGTGAAAATTGTATAATCTCGTTTCGGATTCTAGCAGTTTTGTGGTGAGGATAGAACTTTTTCAGAAAAGCTCTCACAAACTCGTCCCAATTTCTAATGGAATGTGATGCGGTGCTGTATAGCCACTTCTCGGCTAGGTCACATAAGGTGAAAGGAATGACCCTTAGCCTTATTGCGTCATCACTTAATTGGGTTGTCTTCATCATGGCGCAAACGTTTTGGAATTTATTAATGAAAATATATGCATCCTCGGATTCCAAACCATGAAACTTAGGCAGCATATTGATGAAGTGTGGTTTTATTTCAAAATTATCCCCATTTGCCGGTGGGGGTGAAAGACATGTGGGTAAAGAAGTGCGGACGGGGTAGAAGAGATCCTGGAGCGCAACTCGTGCGGGCGCTACAACAGGCGGTAGATTCGGGTTATTCGCACCTGGCGGAGGTGGAATCATTCCCGTCGGTAAGGTATCGTTGGGGTTGAATCCCGACATACCTTCGAAAGAAGAATTTAAAGGTGGAGGTAAGGAAATGGAGGGAATTTCGACGAAGGGTTCGTCGAAGGGTTCGTTGGTCGGTACCAACGAAACACGGACTAAGCGGGCGTTAGTATCCCTAGTCCAAAATGACATACACTAAAGGGTAGTGCAGTCAGAAAAAAGAGAAAAACAGAATGTGGGGGTAAGATAACGTCAGTGAGAAAAGGTGGTGGAAGTGAGTTTGCAAGTTTTCTTTAGCGGCAAGTTGCAAGTTTGAAAAGATTTTTCTTTATTTTTTTTTTATGTGTGAGTTTTGCAAAAAAAAAAAAAAATTTTTTTGAAGACGGACTCGTGACACAACTGTATCAACCACACATGCACAATCAGGCCTAGATCTAGGGTCGCCTAGGTCTACTAGACAGCTCCTAACTAGGGCTAGAAATAGACCTCAAACCGCCTCTTCACGGACAAATACGGCCAGGTAAGTGGGAAGGAACCACCACTACAGTGGGCCTAATTAATAACCACTAGCCTAGACACCGCAATGTCGGTTAGGATAAACGGCCGATGCCTACCTTAGTCCTTTTCCTATTGAGCTCGCTGTCCTTAGGTCTGAGTCTAATCTTTTTTAATTAATTGTGGTCGATGCAAAATGCTTTAGGTGTTTTCTGGGGTCCTGAGAAGGGTGATGAAATCCCCACCCAATCTGAGTTTGGTCAAATAGCCCCTTAGAGTCCTGTTAAATTATGCAAAACAAATAAAATTTCACTTGCATTCAATTTTAGCGCGGCGCAAAGAAACCTGCAGAAAATCTGTTATTTAGAAGGGGGTAGAAGATTTTTTTAGCGCAAAGAAACCTGCAGAAAATTTTTTACAGTGGAGATTTGGATGTTGCAGAGGGGAAGAAAAGAGAACAAACAGTGCAAATATGATGCGCTGACGTGGCAGCCAGAGCGCGGATCCGCGGCGGGAACCCTGTTCATGCGGCGGAAGCGCGGCGTCTTGGTGGTTTCAGCCTCTGAAAAATTTTGTGCTGCTCTGTACTTTCATTTCCTTTCTGTTCTTATGTAACAATTTTTGTTTTTCCCTCTGTGAATTTCCAGATCCACAATTTTTCGCTGTTCCTGCAAGATTCAAATAGCAAACCCTTCAAACAGATCAAGTTGATAATTTTTTTTTATTTATTTTTTATATTTTCATATTTTTATAATTTTTCAAATTTATATCAACCCGAAAATTCACAAAAAGAAATATTACGCCGTCCCCGGCAACGGCGCCATTTGATTGTTGTCAAAAACTGTAATTACCGCAATCAGAAACGGCGTCGCTTCGCAGCTAGCCGGTGAGTGCGGGTCGATCCACAGAGACGGGTAAATTCCTTTTATGTGTTTTAACGAGTTTATTCAATTTGTCGTTTTGGGTTGGTTTATAACAATCTAAAATACTGGATCTAATTAATCTAATTAAGAATCTTGCTAGGGTTAGGCTTAGGGGAAGTTTTGGAGATTAATGTTTTTCATCACCACTTTCAATGCCATCTTTTTTTAGATCTATTAGGTATTAAGTTAATTATCAATAAAGTGGATACGAATCTTTTGGGAAGATATTTCTTCCTCTAGATTCGTATCCTTCCTTTTTGGTAATCACCCTAACCCCCACGGAAAACGCGCGCAACCGGCCCTTTATACTACGGTTCATCGTTACCTCGATGGGTAGGATGCCGTAGGGAGCGGATGTGCGCGTATGCGTGGAGTTCTAATTCATTAGGTTAAAGTGGCATTGAAAGGGGTGAGAGATCTCATCTCTCAACCCTTTCCCTAAGGCTAACCCTAACAAGCGAGGAGACTACTCGCTCATTAGGGGATGAGAAGACATTATAATTAAAAGAAACATAAATAAAATACTTACTAGGTTGACGGCTCCCTCCAAACAAGAAGAACAGATCTGAATTTTTATCTCAGAAATTCTGAATTTTATTGATTGAGAAGAGGCATAGTTTTTACAGATCTAAAATTACAATTTATAGGAAAATAGGAAACCTAGGGCTACAGACTCTCGCACCTGCAAAATTACAGATTTGCCCACGTAAAATCCTAACATCTGCACCGACGCGCCGACTTATAAAATATGCACCGACACGGGCCTTGTATGGCCGCGGATCCGCGGCGCCAGGCTGGGTTTGGCCGCGGATCCGCGGCCAAACTAGGGAATTGGGCTCTGTACGTTTTGGGCTTGGTTCAGTGGCTCTTTGGGCTTCTGTTTCTTCTCCAGATGTTTCAGTGAACACTTGTAGCGATCTTTTAACCTTTCACTTGACTTTTTGGACCTTGCACTGTTCTTCGACTAGGTTTGACTAGGATCCGTCTACTTGTTGGTCAAAAGTCCCTTTTTCTGTTGTTTTGTGTCTTTTTCACTGTATTTGCTCCAGAAACCTGTATCCTGTAATATGCAACAAACGTGCGTCAAGAGTACCTGTTTATTTATAAAAAGGATAAGAATAGGGGAATGATAAATGCAATATTATGGTCTGAACAAGTATTGACGTACATCCAACTCTTGTCGTAGAGGTATGGGAATGCCATATTTGAACAGCTCGGACGAAGCAAGGTTCCTATAGACAAGACGCATCAGATTAAGATTTCTTGATAGATACACGATAGACGGAATGCTAAGAAGCGTTAGTGCTAGGTTTAATTGACGACTTGATTAATTTAAGTTTCAATTGACGATTTAGTTATAAAAATTATCAATGTCCGAAAGCAAATGCTCATAGGTAGAGAGTTGGATCCTTCTTCTAAAAAAGATGATGATATTAAATGTTCTATATTGAATGTCGAGGGTAGCGGCTGTCGGGAGTAAAGTACCTATCCCATTAAGAATGTATAAATCATACATCCATTCACTTGTGTTTTTATCCGTTTCGAGAAAATTTTGGCAGCACCTCCCCACTGTTCTCCGAGTACACTGTAATAGAACATATCTCCTCTTTCGGAGAAATCAGTGGCTCACGAGGAATTTTCAATATTATGAAACACCACTGAAATGAACATCTAATTTATCGTTGTACACGGAGAACTAGTAGAAAGGTACCGAAGAAATATCCAGAAACAAATGAAAAACACAAGTGAATGCAGGTGTATGCTTTATACATTCCTAACTTGTCTACATGGGACAAATCTATCGGTTATCATACGATCGAATATTAATTCTCGTCATATAGACTACGTGGCGGTTGTTAGAAATCGAACGATAACGTCCGGTGCTTAACAATCTTTGTATAGTTTTATGTCACGACGAACACCGAACGTATGTTAACCGATAGACGGGAACTAAGTCACGTTTTCATTTTTACATATGATTGACTACGATAATATGAAAATTTCATATTTTCATCGACTATCATACACGCAAGTTAAATATTTAATTTGAACTAGTTTTACATTTACGTTTCGATTTCAATATGTTGAAGTTTTTATTTTAGGGTAAAGTTTTTAAAACTTAGGCTTTTCTTAATCGAGTTTAAGATTTTAGACTTAGGATTGGGATTAGGGTGATATTTGACAAGAGTTCAATGTAGAGAATAATGATCGAAGATGAATTATGATTTGGCGTTGTACGTGTGTATGCGCATGTGTGTGTGTGCGCTTGTGTGTGTGTATGTGTATGTGTATGCTTGTGTGTGTATGTGTTTTTGCGTATATTACACTAAAATACCCTTAACTATTGGGGGGTTTCCACAAAACTACTTTAACAAATTTAAATAAACAACCCATATTCTTAAATTAACTAAGTTAATATAAAATTCACTAAAATACCCTTAATTAATTATTGTTGTTTTTCACTAAACTATGATTAAGTTTTTTTAGTACAACCCCCCTTCGCTCAACTTTATTTTTTAACACTAAAATACCATTAACTTTTATAACTAGGTCACTAAAATACCCTTAACTATTCTTTCATTTCACTAAACTATCTATCCCTAACCCTAACCCCAACCTCTAACATTAACCCCAACCCTAACCTAAACCCATAATTAACTATCCTAACCACTACCCTAACCCAAACCCAAACCCAAAACCCTAACCCTATAATTAACTACCCTAACTATTGACCCTAACCCTAACCCAAAACCCTCACTCAATCCCCAACCCTAATCCAAAACCCCCTAAACGGCCATAAAATTGGAATTAACAAAATCAACAAATTAAAAATTAAATTACTAACTTAGATTGGAAGAGAGGAGGCGAGGCAGTATGACGAAGAGACGAGACAGGGCAGACAACGACTTCGAGTGAGACTGGCACAGACGATCGAGCCACGGAGCAGGCGATCGAGGCGATGACGGCGACTTCACTGAAGGCAAACCGAGCAAGGAGGCTCCATGAGAGGCGACGCGACTCCGATTGACGAAGGCGCGGCGACTCCAGTCGACGAGGGCGGCGGCGACTCCGGTCGATTTAGGGGGAAATTTTGGAGGGAGTTTTTTTTGGGTGAAAAAAAGAGGATCAAGGGTTAATAAGTGGGGATTGGAATTTTATTGCCCAGTGGGTTATGGGGTCCGCATCTTCTTCGATTTAGTCACTGTAACACCTTGGAATGTGTTTTGTGGCTAATTATATTTTAATGTATGGATTTTTAATAAAAAGTTTACCAAATTGGTTTTTAATTATTTTATCCTATTTATTGAGTATTTTATTAGGATTTTTCTAGGCACACACACACTTGTGCATGATAACTAGGGTTGTAATTTGGAGGTTAACCATGATTAGCAATCATGGTTAGCTAACCATTTGTCTTAAGTTAGTTTTATGTTTTGTTTAAGTGTTATGGTTGTTCTTTTTAAAAATGGAAAATGAATTTGCAAAAGGGTTTTATTTTGGTAGGAAATGTTGACTTTGTGAGAGGGAGAGGGTATGGTGCTACATGGAGAGAGAGCCATGCCTCATTAATGAAGTGAGAGAGAGTGAGAAGGGGGGTTGTTTGCATTCTCTCTCTCTCACTCATTGCTCTCATTCTCTCACTCTCAAACACACACACACACTCACCAGCACCAGAGGCAGCAGCAGCTCCAGCATCATCATCAGCAGCAACAGCATCATCATCTTCAGCAGCAGCAGCAGGAGCAGCAGGCAGCAGCAGCAGCAGGAGCTCCAGCAACCTACAGCAGCTCTTCTCCACTTCTTCACCTGCTCTCTAGGGTTCTTTAGGGTATATTTTCTGAACCCAATCTCCTAGTTGCTTGGTTTATGTGTTAATTGGTGTCGGTTAGTGTTAATTAGCTAGTTTAGTGCTAATTAAGGTGATTTGTGTGGAGTGTTGATTAAGTGATGATTTTGTTGGTAAACCCTACTTATTTAAGTGTTGTTAGGGACACCTTAACTGAGTTTAATCCTGGATTACACTAAAATACCATAGGGTTTGTGTTTTGTGCAAAATTGGTGTTTTTAAGTGATATTTGTGACATTCTGTGATCTGCTTTTGGCCCGGACCTTTCAGGACAAAATTGAGGAAACTGGAACATGCTACCTAGATCTAGACACCTCCACCAGAACACGAGCCCCTCTCCCCCAATCATGGCCGCAGATTTAATCCTATTGGCCGCAATTTGCGGCCAAGTGGGGGGCTGAGGTGTTGGGTTTTTGTGTGGGGTAGTCTTCTGTGTTCTATAGTGTTTTGGTATTTCTAGTTTTGTAAGATTTGACCTGTAGGAAAATCTGGGACTATATATCGTATTTGGTGTCTGTTTGCTTGCGCGATACGCGCGATACGTGAGAGGGTTCTGTGATCCAGCGTATTGCGGCGTGTCGCGATGGTTTTAGACGCGTACACACACGATTCAGCGTATCGTGCACACGTGCGTTTAGTTCGCGACGCGAGTTTCTCGTTTTGGTTCGATATCGCGTTTTGCGGAATATTTAGCTTATATGTGATTTTCTTGTCTTATTTGCAGGTTTGCAGGCAGGGACTACGGACACTGCTACAGGGGGGAGCAGATGGTAGGATTCATCTAGCGTGGAGCGTAGGTGAGTAGATTTAACATCTACAGGGGAATCGCCCGCATGGCGTTATGCGTCTGGGCTAGGATTCTAATACTTGTCGCATATTCTACATCATTGTTAGAATTGCGCCTTTACTTTATTTCTTTGATATAGTGATACTGTGACTAGCAGCCATAGGACAGTGCACATATTATTGACGGTTCATGTTGCACGAGCACGGATTGTGTGCTACACATACACCATCAATAATTGCCATGTCACACGCAAACCATTATAGACATTATATTGCTTGGTTAGGGACCTTGTGACATTGATTCGTACTTCTTATCACATATGACATTACCATACCTATATACATATAGAGTATCGTACCATTAGTGATAGGTACGCATACCATTTACGATACATCTATAGGTATATCTTACTCATATTCTTCTTATACCCAGGGGGTATACGACATCAGTTTCTATAGGTAGATACCTATACATTGCTACACCTGTATGTTACACACATATTCAGTTGCAATCATATATTTACCTTTACTGATGTTACTTAGTTGTACCTTATTGGTTTCGCATATATCTGGTTTCAACTACATATTCTCATTTATATGCTCGTATTTCAGATATATCGCATATATTTATTCCTGGATTTGCGCATTGTTATTTGGATTTCACATGATGATTTCTGAATTTGGGAACCGCGGGAGATCATGAAATTATGCATACATTGAAAAACCTGGTTTCCTTGATATGATATTTGCGCAGCCACCATGAGATTTATCGGTTCTGATTATATACTCCATACGAGGTGTGGTTGCCGTATGAGGGTACATGGTGGGGCCCGGTATGGTTCCCCTCGGCAAGAAGATCGATGGATGTTGCCGATTGAGCCTGGAGGCGGGCTAGTACCTACCGGTGACAGTACTAATGACTCGGCGGGGGTCATGGAGACACCGTTGGGAGTCATGCACGTATGCATACGTCGAAATGCGAGGGTCAGAGCTAGGCATTCGTGCTTTCGGGACAGCGTATGATACGTACCTATCAGGATTTCTGTGTCGATAATTGGCACATTGTTTTCATGATATTTCTTTTAAACACCTTTGTATATATAACAGGGGATTAGCCGTTGTTATATATACCCTTACACCAATATTAGTGGAATGAGACGCTAATATATGTGTATTGCCCCCATCATATTTATTTCTGCAAATATATATATATATATACCGTTAGGATGTTAGAAACTTCATTGAGATTGGATATTGGATATGAAAGAAATTGTTGATTTGTACATTCGAGATATAGGAGAGCTATTCGATATTGTACATTGAGGTGATGTGAGACCTATATGATGTGAGAGCCCAGTTTGGGGGATGATTTGAGGAATTGTGGATTTGAGTGTCTTGATGGATTGTGATCCTACCACGATGTCAGGTTTCCGTGGAAATGACATATTCCACCTCATACCTCACACTTATCTACTTTATGCACAGTTTCATATATTGGTAGTACCTATTAGTGTACCCTTATGATAGTTGCATATTTACATTCTCATATCCCTATTGAATGGTTATTGCATACTATTGTCATGTTATTTATTGCTTTACATATTGATTGTACCTGCTAGTGTACTTTCCATTATTCAGCATTTGCATGACATGTTATTACTGTAATCGCATATCTTAGATTCATGCTGTACGTACATTCCTGCGATTACTTGCATATGTTATCTTCTATTCACGAGTTGGCAACTCACCCCCGTTGTGCCACAGGTGTTTCAGGTTGTTCCCCAGAGTAGTCGAGGCAAGCTATTCAGTATCCATCTATCATCTTTTGCTACAGATACCGCATCAGCTCACAGTACTATTTTGCTTAGGTGGGTTAGGTGATTATCTGTATTTCTTATTGTATATTCGTTGTATCTTGTACTCTCCATCTACTAGTATGTTGTGGACTTAGAGACTTGGTGAGGACGTATTTGTATATTATTTGTGGATTTGTTGTCTTTTATATACAGCTTTCTCTCTACTGTCTTTATTTCTTCGCTACGGCGTCGTATATTTGTATTGTATTCATCTTGACTAGTTTTTACAAAAGGGAGTGTTGCCAAAATTTTAAAGATAGAAAGTAGAACTTTTAAAGCATTTGGGTTGCGATTTCAAATGTTTCAAAAACTTATATTATCTTTTCCGTATTTTTATGGTTTAGATTTCTGGGTTTTGGTTTTCTTTTACTGCGTTACGTTTTAGGGCGTTGCGTAGTACTAGGGCCGTCACGGGCCAATTTCGGATCGTGACAGTCACGGTTAAAACCGTAACCAATTCATTTAAGACCGTTACTCAAAATTGATCACGGTTTTAACCGTGACCAAATCCCTGTTATCTTTGAGCACTTTTGTAGTGGTGTGTTACTTTTATTTGTTATCAATATATCATTCTTAAAGATTTGGAAAGATTCCAAAAGTTAATTATAATCATATAAATTATTTTTCTCGAAATTATGAGATTTTTTCTTCTTCTTTGCCATTGGCCCATAAACCTTAACCTATACATACAACACACAAGCACATCCACATCCACACCCACACCCAACAGATTCATGAATTTGTCCCGAAAATATTAAATTTGTGGTTAGTTCCCCTCAAGGGTTTGAAACCTGGCCCGCAAGAAAAGGGGAATTGCCCAACCAGCTGAGCTAATGCTCATTTCAATCTAAATATTCTCTTATGATATCAGAGAAGAGATATTGATACGGTGCTTCGAACCACGGCCGGTAAAAATTAATTTTATAATTCTCAGTTGTTCACTACAACAACAGCCGTTGATAGCAGCCAAGCCAACTCAAACCAGCCAACTCAAAAACCTCTTATCACCTAAAAATAGTGCAATCCAAACATTGTCTATTCCCATACCCATGCAACCTTAACCAAAACAAAAACAAAACTAAGCTGGCATCAACAGATACATTATGTATAAAATTCCCATTCTTAGCTCAACAATGAATTCACCCCCGTCAAACTCATCTCTCTCATGGCTAACAACAGGGCCACGGCAATGGCGATCATGTTCATATTGATGATGACGTCAGTTAGTTTCACAGCGAAAGCAGAAGGAAACGATGAGCCGGCGGCGCATCCGCCATCCGGGTACATTTGCATGCGCGAGAGGTGCATGAAGGTTACACCGGATATGAGCAACAGAAGGTTGAAGGCCGAATATGTGTACAAAGACGATATCTGGAAAATTTCAAGCAGTTGATAGGGAGTTGTTGTTTGATGGGGTCATCAATGGGGATTTCTGCGTATCGATCATCGGCATTTCCATGCGTGTGTATACAAATATCATGAATATATTATATAATAGATCAA
Source organism: Agapanthus africanus (assembly GCA_030015575.1). Taxonomy (NCBI): domain Eukaryota; kingdom Viridiplantae; phylum Streptophyta; class Magnoliopsida; order Asparagales; family Amaryllidaceae; genus Agapanthus; species Agapanthus africanus. The sequence goes on from CM057341.1 coordinate 41,573,533, forward strand.
TTATTTGGGTGTAAAAGTTTTTAGATTTTATTTTTAATCCTTTCTTTCCTTTCTTTCTTTCTACGCCTTGATAGCATAACAGAAAACTTGGCATCAATCGCCTTCTATTATGCTTACATATCGATAACATGAACTAATTTAATTATAAACAAGTATCATTTACTATCACCCCCGGTTGCAACTAAATACCATCAATTTTTCTTCCGTCTGCAAAACGTTATATTTAACTGCCACGTCATCAATATTTGACTTATTTTTCCTATTTTACCCTTATATTCTGAATCAACCACTAAAATTTCAAAGGTATAATAATCCATTAAGGCACAAAAATAGTTATGTCAAAATAATAGTCCATGATGCTAACATCTAATTATTAAAGCGATGCTAACATCTAATTATTAAAGCTCATGGTATCAATGACAAAAAACATGAAAGTTGAATGGTACATTTATGAAATTTAGCCAAGATTAAAATAATCATTTGATATTTTAAGTTAGAAACCGATTTTGAAGCGATTCATAGTTTGATATGAAGACCCTTGAGATTCGATAGAAGAATCAACACCCTTTAAAAAGAAGTGTTGATTCTTATTTTACTATAGGTTGTGTATAAGAACAAGAATGTTGGGTAACCAGCTTTTACATTGTACTGTCAAATAGAGATTCCATGGAAACAGTAATCATCTTTGGCATGATATAGCTGATGTCATATCCAATGTTCCCATAAATTTTACAAAAAAATGTATGCATGCAAAATTTCAAGTAGATCTACATTCAATTTTAACATTTTAAACATTAAAGGGATAACTCAGGATCATTTTGTACTGGTTAAAAAGAAAAAGAAAGTAGACTATGAGGATATCAATCACACAAGTTATCTTTGCTTCATCTTCTTATCTGTATTGCTTTTCTCGGACTCCACTGCCCTCTTCGGAGGCCCGCTTAAATTCTTCTTAGCAAATTCTGAAAAAGACGGAATAGGAGGAAGCTCCATCTTCTCCTCTCTTGGAATATCCACCAACAATTGAACATTTTCTTTTGTTATCTCATTGCATGACGTTTCCAATTCTTTTACCTTGCGATAACACGAGTGTTGTTGAGGCTGTGAGGGTGCATTTGAGTGATGGTCTTGATTGCTCTTGGAATTTTCTAGGGAAGGGTTGGTGGTAAGCCGATCACATATTTGCGAATAATTTGATGTTGATAGCCACCTGATTGTAGCCGCAACCTGGGAGTTGTAGAATGTTTTGCCAACTTTTTTGTATTTCTGGAAGCATTCTATTTCTAGGAATGCAGCCGATGCCTCCGTTGAAGGTCTGTTTGGGGGGGGGGGGGGGGGATGAACCTTTTAACATTGCTATCTATTGAATTTGCACTTTATCTTAAGTAAAATGCTATAGAAAAATTCCAAAAATACCCTTATTATGACTCAATAAAACAATGGCAGAGACAAATAATCAAGGTTATTCGGGGAACAAAAATTCGGCAGAAGCGAAAAGAACTTATGTGCTCTTAAAATTGGAGGCAATGCAGATTTTTATTCTACCATACGGGCACAAAAGTGAGAGGTTTCATGTAATTTTAGCCTAATAACATTGGCTGCCGCATGCTGACACAGTGAGCCCTTTCAATTGATTATCATTTACATGGACATACAGACTTAGATTATGGGCATGTTGAATGCACATGCAATTGAAATTGAATTTTTCTGTCAAAAGCAACTATTATTCTTGTAAAATCTTCGATGCAAATTTATTATTTGAGAGACAGAGGGAGGTTGTAGATTGGATGCTGCACCTTGTGCTTTTATCATTGCATAAAATCTTTCTATAAATTCTCACTATATGGCATGTTTGTGCATGTAAATGAATGATTTTTGCCATTGATGTAACATAAGAACATAACAATTATCAAGACATCCCATACCAACTTTTGCTATGTGAAAAGGCGAAAAATACATATTCTGTTATAAATTCAGAACAGGTTTTGGAAGATTGCTTTATGGGTAAACCAGAAGGAGAGCATGCTTACAATTGTTCACAAAGACGTTCTTGGGCTTTACCCAGAGCATTAGACAACCTCTTTTTGCTTGCTTCTCTTAAAGCTTCAGATATGGCTTTCTTGTCAGGGAGGCCACTGCTCTGTCATTCCATTCATAGGTTTTAAAATTGGTTTAAAACAAAATGGCATGCATATTTGCAATAAAAATTGAAGATATATCCATTCCATTATACGGATGATTTTGAACACTATGATGTTAAAACAAAACACATTATTCACCTACTCATGGTTGAGACATCATTCATGGAATGAAAGCCAGAATTTTAGAATTTCCCCAAATCTTATGTCTTTTTTAAAGTTCCACCGAGTTCACAATTTGGTTTAATTTATGAAACTTCTTGTGTGTATAGAGAGCAGTGCTTTCTCTAGAAACAAACTAAAAGCTTGTTCATACCTATTAAAATCTCTCTATATGTCTTGTGCATGTTGTGTGTGTGTGTGTGTGAAGAAAGTTATCAGGAAGCGGAACCTAGTATATAAGCATATTAGACTCCCAACAGACTCTCTCTTTTCAGCTATAAGGTTGGACTCATGCATGACCCGAACAATAACTAAGCCTTTTTATCCCAAGCATATGGGGTAAGGTATATGAACCAACATGAGAATCACACCGGGTCCAGCACATGAATCCTCTGTCCCCACTCACTCCTATTAGACAATATACTTTCATTGAGGCCTTTGGAAACCATATCTTTTCGTATTACCTCCATCCACGTTTTCTTCGGTCTCCCTTTCGCCCTTTTGACATTGTCTATATCGAGAGTATGCATTCGTCGAACTGGTGTTTCCATAGGTTTGCATTGCACATGACCAAACCATCTTAACTGGTTTTCCCGCATCTCCTCCACGGGTGTTATACCAACTTTTGCACGAATATCCTCATTCCGCACCTTATCTTTTCTCGTGTTACCACACATCCAAAGAAATATGCGCATCTCCGCTACGTGCATCTTTTGTGTATGATGCTTCTTAGAAGTCCAACATTCTGTACCATATATTAAGGCAAGTCGAATAACGCTCCGATAAAACTTCTCTTTCAACCTTAACGGAAAGTTACGATCGTACAAAATCTCTTTTACATTCCTCCATTTCAACCAACTAGTCTGGATCCTTTGGTTGGCATCGCTATCGATCTTCACATCCTTTTGGATGATGGAACCTAGGTATCTAAATTGATTGCTCGGTGATATCTCTTGCCCATCCAGTGTTATATCATTATGGTCTTGACTTCTATGTTTGCTAAATTTGCATTGCATATATGTTGTCTTGGACCTGCTCAATCTGAGCCCCCGAGATTCGAACGTTTGCCTCCATAACTCAAATTTGGCATTAACCCCTCCTTTCGTCTCATTTACCTGAACAATATCATCATCAAATAACATACACCAAGATAGCTTATTCTGAATAGTTCTAGTAAGCTCATCCATCACGATGATAAACAGGAATAGATTTAATGCAGATTTTTTATGCAAGCCAGTTGTAATCGGAAAATCTCATTAGACCGCCGTAAGTTCTGACATTTGCTATTACTCCATCGTACATGTCCTTGATTATGTCAATGTACTTGACTGAGACTCATTTCTTTATTATTGTCCTCATAATACCTTTCTAAGTATCTTATCGTACGCTTTCTCTAAATCAATAAATATCATATGCAAATATTTTCTCCTCTCTCGAAAACGCTCGATAAGTTGACGAAACAAATGAATAGCCTTTGTCATCAACCCAAACCGGTTCTCTGTTATCTTAAATCATTTATTATCCTGTGTTCAATCACTCTCTCCCAAAATTTTATGGTGTGAAACAAAATTTTATTTTACGGTGTGAAACAAAATTTTATTTTACGATAGTTTGAGCAACTTTGAATGTCATCCTTATTCTTGTAGATAGGTACACGGGTACTTTTTCTCCACTCATTTGGTATCTTTTTAGTCTGCCAAATCTTATTAAATAGATCTGTCAGCCATCTAACGCCTATCTCTTCTGCGCATCTCCAAATTTCGATAAGAATCCCATCTGGACCAACCGCTTTTCTTGATTTCATTCTCTTCAAAACCTCTTTAACCTCGGGTATTTTTATTCTACGCATGAAATCACGGTTTATATCTTGAAATTGAATAACAAGTCTATCCAAATCCTTAGTAAAGCTCTCATTGAGCAATTTGTCAAAATAATCTATCCACCTTTCCTTCCCTTATGTTGATTATATGCCTTGAACTTGTTACCTCCTTATTATAGTTCTCATGCCTGCTCTCCCACCCCAAGGAAGTACTCCCAATAGTCGTCTCTTAATAAAGAGACAAAGATCGAACGATAATTCTCTCCACTTATATCATTCCTTTGTTTGTCCTTATTAAGGGTAAGTGTGTTCTTTCGATATATTTAAAAAAATATTGAAACATGTTTATTAATGTGTTCCCCATTTTTCCATCTTACCCAAAAAGTAGTCCTTGCGATGTCAAGCGCTCGCTGAATACTATCTCAACTATTATCTGTTATCATTTCCTTACCTTCTTTCACATTAAGTCAATGATACTCATTTGTAGATTTTGATCTTTCTAGCTTGTTCATTTTTCTCCAAGTACAATATTCTTATTAACATATTATTTATTCTGGGAGCTAGCGATAGAAAATAAGCTAATTTCCCTTCACTAGTATGACACACTATATTTGTGTTTTCTTGCTATTTATAATGAAGGATTACCCATATTTTAGATGGCATGGGAAAAACGTGAAGCGATAACTGCTCTGCTCGTTAGTAAATTTCCAAGTAGCTGCCTACTACTAGATAAGTATGAGAATTCAGCTAACCTTCTTCTGGATTTTATTTTGATAATAAGCATCTTCGGCATGCTGCAAAGCCTCATATTTCTCATCAAGTCCTGCTTTTGATGATATTTTTGACGTAGCTAGACTGCTTAAGGCATCTGCTTCATCTGTCTCATCAAGGAAAGTCATGTCACTTGATAAATATTAAACCTAGAAAAATTAAGAAGGGAAAAGATGACAGTTTGTAAAGGCTTGCCCAAATGTAATTATGCCAATTAAGTGCCAAAGTGTAATTTTTCTGCTTACAAAGTACCGACGGATAGAGACTGAAAATATCTCTCTTCAAGGACTAATTACCTAAGTATTCAAGCATAAATACAACTAAAAGCAATAGTATTTGTGAGACCCTTATTTAAACAGGAGGGGAAATGTCACTCATGAGGGTATCTTCTATTATATTCATGGAAATGTTATAGTCAATGGTGTTAGTCAAAGGAGATGGAAACAGATTGCATAGATACATATATTATGTCAATTTCAAATATTTTGCATGTTTGATAGAGTTCAAGTTACCTAGTATTTTTCATCTTTCAAAAGGGACACGATCAAAATTCTGAAGGATGCCCATCAACATAAAAAATGGTTGAATTTCACTGAAATAGATTTATGTTGTTGGTCACTGGAGGTGACAGAATCCTTGAAAGCTATTTACAACAATATTAATTAGTTTACCAGGCATGTGCTCGACAAGGTTCCGTGATGCATGATATGCATGTTATTTGTCTATGATATTGTTTCGTTGATGAAATTAGACGGATGTTGTATAAGTAGATATATACACAGAACCTTTAGTACCTAGAAAGAACATAGACATAGAAGGACAAAACTGAAATATAGGAAATCGAAAAAATGAAATGAAGCAAGAGAATAACCCCCATTGATGACCAGGTTGTTTTTGCTACTTAAAATATAATTCAGTAAGAGTGATATGAGATTAGGAAGAATGTTAGAGGGAAAAAAATGTTTGTCTTGAAATCTAGATAAATGCAAGTGCAGATGATAATATGAGCACCCATAAATCAAGCAATCACACCCAATAATGCATATGCAATCCCTTACAGGCAAAGATCTAACATCTAGTAATCCTAAGCAAATGGAAGAGCCAAAAAAACCACAAAAATAGTGCAAGCCCAAACCTGGATGAATAACAAGCATACAAGATCCGAAATTGAATCACAGAGGTATATAAACAGTATAAGATTTCAAGTATTATGATCACAATTAGATTAAAAATAAAAGTATTGACATTAATTTGATCCTGACACCCCGATCATACGTTTTTTTTTTCTCTTTTTCTTTTGACTGTGTTGGGTTTTGTTTTATTATTTTTTTTTTTAAATTGGAGTTTAATACTTTCCGGTTAAAATAGAACATATTATTATGTTTGTTTTAAGTTTATTATAGTTATGGTTTTCCAAGTTGTTAAATAGATATATAATTAGTTTTAATATTTACTTTGCTAACCTACTAATATCTTATTTACATGCGTATTTTATTGTTTAACGTTAGTTTTGTAACTAAATGGATAATATTAGTATGGTTGTTTTAACAAAACATATTTTGTATTTAAGTTTAGTTTGCTCATATATTAATATCCTATTTTATATGCATACAATATTTTGTCTAATACTAGTTTGGTAACAAAATATATATTTTTCTAATTTGATAGTTTTAATTTCTAATCTAATAATATCTTATTTATATTCTAGTATAATATTTTGTCAATCATAGAGATATTGTAGTTAATATTCGATCAGTTTTAATAAATCCTTTTTAATACTTTTAAACATAGGTTAAGGGTTTTATTTTGTGCGCAAGCTAATTTTGAGTGTGTGTATATATATAACCCATAATATATTTCACTATATGTATATAGATAAAATTCTAAAAAAATCATATTTTTCCCTCTCTTTCTTAAACAGATTTCTCCATCTCTCTTTTCCCTATTCTATTTAATTTTAGCATCATTACCCCCATCAATATCTCTCTCTCGTCTTTTTCCCTTCTTCTCCTCCAAAATAAAACCAAGCCCTAACCAAAAACCTCCGATCAGCCCCTCACACCCGCAGCTCATTCACCTTCTTCCCAACTTCGAGACACATCTCCCTTCACCCCACCGTCGACCTAACCCAGACCTCATCGAACCCAAATCTCCATCTAACTCTTAACCCTAACCGAGCCAAGATCAAGCCAAGCAACATAGTGTTTTCGAGCCGAGCACAGCACCTAGAGCCAATTGGAAACCCTAGACGTACGTGCTCTTTGACAAGCTCAAGTTCCGATCTTGCTCCGTTCATATTTTTCGTGTCCGCATTCATCTCGAGGCAAGTACGCTTGCTCTTTTTAGCCGATGCAATATCGGCAAATATCGCAATAAATTCTTAGTCTATAATATTTGAATGAAAATTGTATTATTGTGCAATTTCACAAAAATACCACATAATTATTATATACATGATGAAAACCTTAGTTTTATACTGCTCACATAAGTTTGCATATTGCTCACATATATATAACTTATATTTAGACTTATTTGCATAGTTGATATAAATTTTAATTAGTAGATGTGAGTTACCATTTTATCAAGTTAAATAATCCATTCAGTTTTATTTTTGTTGAATCTTTGTAGAATATAGCTTACATAATATTGCTTAGTGAACAGTAGTTTAGGGTAATTAAATTATATATATATATGATCATATCATTGTAATAGCAAGAAAATAAATATAAAATATATAATGCAATCAAGAATTTACTCATTGTTACTAATGGTATGAAACAGAACGCTTAAGTGCATGTATATAAGATAACTATATTGAATGTGTTTTAATACCCTTTGTATTAATTTTTATATATTTAGTTTTGTGTTTTTATTAACAATCAAATCATATGCTATTAAATAAAACTTTATGTTCATTATGCATGAAATGAAAACCCTAGGATTTGTAGAGCACCCATTAATCATATTAATCCTTTAAAACCATATTTTAGTTTATTATTCTTTCCAATAATAAATCAGGATATTAAATGGAGATACTTGCAAATTCATGTAGATTCTTGTTACATTATTGATACTATCATATTATATCGTATGAACTTGACATACTACTTGAGACTATTATCATCAACATGCTTGACATGACATACATGTTCACGATTACCGTTTCCTTACATTAAAACAATATCGCTAATTAGAATGTTGAACATTCATGCCATTAAACAATTATTCGTGCTTACATGTTTGCCATACCGTACTATCATCGTGACTTGTCCTACTTTCTGTCCAGTCAGCATTCTATATTATGATTTAATTTATTACCATGTTTGTTATGAATACACGGGGAAGGGTTGGGGTAGTTTAAGTGTGTGTTCGTTCAACAGGATCTCAGGTGTCCCATTGCCGGCAGCTCGTACCGGATTATATCGGTCATTGGAGCTCGTACCGGGCCATATCGGTCACACTTCATTAGCTGGTACCGGGATTTAAACGGTCATATGTTACTATTGCCGGTACCAGGGCTTTATACGGTCCCTTGTTCATTCCACATTTGGGCATGTGTTTCCTTGCCCCTGGGGCCCTACTCATGGGTTAGGAATACTCCTGCAGAGCTTGATGTACGCACTCGAACTCACGATAGGATAGATTACCCTTTTAGTGACCAACTAAGATATGACTTGACCGACTTGACCTGTTTACGTGCTTGCTTCATATTACTGCCATATTTATGTCTACATGTGCACGTGTGCTTCACTACACTCACATATTCATGATATCACATACATACACACTATTACGATTGAGTATTTGTTGGGATGTTCTGACATCCCTGTGACTTGTCATCTCAGATTTAGAGATTGATTCGTAGGTAGGGCAGGATCAGAGTGACTATCGGGAGTTTGCCGAAAATCAATAGTATTTGTAGGTTATGTCTATTTTATTTCAGTTGCTATTAGAATGTGCATCCTTGCGGAACGTTAATAGTGATATATTTTTATTTTGGATCATGTATTTTGTTTATTCGGATCTTTTATCTTCCATGAATATTTTATTAGACATATCGTCATCTTGTAATTCCATTTTTGATATTACTCGTTATTCTTGCAACATGATGTTAGTACTATATCTTGGGATATTATCATACAAGTTTAGCTAGACTCTTAGGTGTGACTAGAGCAAGGCGGTTTTCCCCTTGTCTAGCATTGGTGGTTTCGGTTCATCTTTCCGTATTACGGGGATTGGGACGTTACATGTTGGTATCAGAAACGAGGCTGACATGAAGCTAGACTTAGTTCCACCGACCTTTTAGGTTTAGAATTGTGTGTCAAGGTTTTCCTCCGTGTCATGCTGCATATTTATTTGACTCTAATTGTAGGATTCATACGACTTAGATAGAGTTACGTTAATGTACCCATGTACCGCGATATGATTACAATACAGTATTTTGTTTAACTTAGAGTTCTACCGTTGATTCATTTTCATTGATTTGATTTCATTGTACCGCTTAGTTCCCTTTCCATTCAGTTACTCGTAAATATGTCTTATTTTAATTTCGGGGCTATCTACACATTCCTTCATGTCCACGCCACGGAACTTTGACACGAAACCTGGAAGTACGACTTTGTCTTAGATGATTTGGTTAGGTACCTTCCTTACACACTTTGTTTGTTAAGCCAAGACCGTGACTCTTCGTACCCTCATTTGTTTTCTTGATCCTTTTGTTTAGTTTACAATATTATATTTTCGTTCTTCTAATTTCGAGAACAAAATTTCTTGTAAGGTGGGTAGGATGTAACACCCTAGCCCGATAGTACGTCTTTTTCTCTTTTTCTTTTGACTGTATTGGGTTTTGTTTTATTATTATTATTATTAAATTGGAATTTAATACTTTCTAGTTAAGATAGAACATATTATTATGGTTGCTTTAATTTTATTATAATTATGGTTTTCCAAGTTGTTAAATAGATATATAATTAGTTTTAATATTTACTTTGCTAACCTACTAATATCTTATTTATATGCATATTTTATTGTTTAACATTAGTTTTGTAACTAAATGGATAATATTAGTATGGTTGTTTTAACAAAAAATATTTTGTATTTAAGTTTAGTTTGTTAATATATTAATATCCTATTTTATATGCATATAATATTTTGTCTAATACTAGTTTGGTGACTAAAGATATATTTTTCTAATTTGATAATTTTAATTTCTAATCGAATAATATTTTATTTATATTCTGGTACAATATTTTGTCAACCATATAGATATTGTAGTTGATATTCTGTTATGATAAATTTTAATAAATCCCTTTTAATATTTTTAAATATAGGTTAAGGGTTTTATTTTCTGCGCAAGCTAACTTTGAGTATATATATATATAACCCATAATATATTTCTCTATATGTATATAGATAAAATTCTAAACAAATCATATCTTTTTCGCTCTCTTAAATAGATTCTTTCTCTCTCTTTCCTGTTCTATTTAATTTTAGCATCATCACCCTCATCATTATCTCTCATCTTTTTCCCTTCTCCACCAAAATAAAACCAAGCCCTACCTAGAACCTCTTATCAACCCCTCACACCTGCAGCTCCTTCACCTTCTTCCCAACTTCGAGACCCATCTCCCTTCACCCCACCGTCGACCTAACACGGCACCCCATCGAACATAAATCTCCATCCAACTCTTAACCCTAGCCGAGCCAAGATCAAGCCAAGCAACATAGTATTTTCGAGCCGAGCACAACATCTTGAGCTAACTTGGAAACCCTAGCCATACGTGTTCTTTGACAAGCTCAAGTTCCAATCTTGCTCCGTTCGTATTTTTTGTGTTTGCATTCGTCTCGAGGCAAGTACTCTTGCTCTTTTTAGCCGATGCAACATTAGCAAATATCGCAATAAATTTTTAGTTTATAATATTTGAATAAAAATTGTATTATTGTGCAATTTCAGTAAAATACCACATAATTATTATATACATGATGAAAACCTTAGTTTTATACTGCTCGCATAAGTTTGCATGCTGCTCACATATATATAGCTTATATTTAGACTTATTTGCATAGTTGATATAAATTTTAATCAGTATATGTGAGTTATCATTTCATTAAGTTAAATAATCAATTCAGTTTTATTTTTATTGAATTTTTGTAGAATATAGCTTACATAATATAGTGCTTAGTGAACAGTAGTTCAGAGTAATTAAATTATATATATATAATCAGATCATTGTAACAGCAAGAAAATAAAAATACAATATATAATACAATCAAGAATTTACTCGTTGTTACTAATAAGTATGAAACAGTACGTTTAAGTGCATTTATATAAGATAACTATATTGAATGTGTTTTAATATTTTTTGTATTAATTTTATATATTTAGCTTTGTGTTTTTATTAACAATCAAACCATATAATATTAAATAAAACCTTATGTTCGCATGCATGAAATGAAAACCATAGCATTCCTAGAGCACCCATTAATCATATTAATCCTTTAAAACCATATTTTAGTTTATTATTCTTTTCAATAATAAATCCGGATAATAAATGGAGATGCTTGCAAATTCATGTAAATTCTTGTTTACATTATTGATACTATCATATTATATCGACTGTACTTAACATGCTACTTGAGACTATTATCATCGATCTGCTTGACATGACATTCCTGTTCACGATTACGGTTTCCATACATTAAAACGAGATCACTAATTAGAACGTTGAACATTCATACCATGAAACAATTGTTCGTGCTTATATGTTTACCATACCGTACTATCATTGTGACTTGTCATGTTTTCCTGTTCAGTCAGTATTCTATATTATGATTGAATTTATTACCATATTAGTTATAGATACACGGGGTTGAGGTAGTTTGAGTGTGCGTTCGTTCAACGGAATCTTAGGAGTCATATTGTCGGCAGCTCGTACTGGGCTATATCGGTCATTGGAGCTCATACCGGGCTATATCGGTCGCATGTTCGTTAGCTCGTACCGGGCTTTAAAATGATCATATGTTACTATTGCCGATACCAGGTTTTATACGGTCACTTGTTCATTCCAAACTTAGGCCCGTGTTTCCTTACCCATAGGGCCCTACCCTTAGGTTGGGAATACTCCAGCAGAGATTGATGTACACACTCGAACTCACGATAGAATAGATTACCCTTTTAGTGACCAAATAAGATATAACTTGACCGACTTGATCTGTTTACATGCTTACTTCATATTATTGTCATATCTATATCTACATGTGCATGCGGACTTCACTACACTCACATATTCATACCATCACACACTATTACGATTAAGTACTTATTAGGATGTTCTGACATCACTGAGACTTGTCATCTCAGCTTTAGAGACTTAACTCACAAGCAGAGCAGGCTCAGAGGGACTATTATGAGTTTGCCGAAGATCGATAGTATTTGTAGGTTATTTCTATTTTATTTCAGTTGCTATTATAATATATGCCCTCGCGGAATGTTATGAGTGATGTATCTTTATTTTGGATCATTTATTTCGTTTATTCGGATCTTTTATCTTCCATAGATATTTTATTGGATCTATCGTCATCTTGTGATTCCATTTTTTATATTACTTGTTATTCTTACAGCATGATGTTAGTGTTATATCTTGAGATATTATCGTATAGGTTTAGCTAGAGCTTTAGGTGTGACTATGGAAAGATGATTTTCCCCTTACTTGGGAGCACTAGCAGTTTCGGTCTATATTTCCATATTACGGGAATTGGGGCGTTATGTGTTGGTATCAGAGTGGAGGCTAACATGAAGTTAGACTTGGTTCCATCGACCTTTTAGGTTAGAATTGTGTGTCTAGGTTTCCCTCAGTGTGTCATACTGCATATTTATTTAACTTTGATTGTAGGATTCATACGACTTAGATAGAGTTACGTTATTGTATCCATGTACCGCGGCATGGTTACAATACGGTATTCTGTTTAAGTAACTTAGATTTCTATCCTTGATTCGTTTTCATTGATTTGATTTCGTTGTACCACTTAGTCCCCTTTCCGTTCAGTTGCTCGCAAATCTATATCTTATTTTAATTCCGGGGCCACCTACACATTTCTTCATGCCCATTACCTCATCACTACACATCCTATGCCACAGAACTTTGACACGAGATCGGGAAGTACAATTTTGTCTTAGATGATTTGGTTAGGTACCTTCCTTACACACTTTGTTCGTTAAGCCAAGGCCGCGTCTCTTCGTACCCTCATTTGTTTTCTTGATCCTTAATTTTTCTCACCCACCTATCTTCCTTGATCCTTGTGTTTAGTTTGCAATCTTGTATTTTCGTTCTTCTAATTTCGAGGACGAAACTTCTTGTAAGGTGGGTAGGATGTAACACCCAAGTCCGATCGTACGGTTTTTCTCCTTTTCTTTTGACTGTATTGGGTTTTGTTTTATTATTGTTATTATTTTTAAATTGGAGTTTAACACTTTCTAATTAAGATAGAACATGTGTTCCTGAAGATCATGTGTTCCTGAAGATTTCCCCTACCCGTGGAGTTATCAGGTTTGGAGGTCGGGGAAAGCTCAGTCCCCGTTTCATTGGACCTTATGAGGTGCTAGAGCGAGTAGGAGAGGTGGCCTATCGACTCGTCTTGCCTCCAACGCTAGCTGATGTGCACAATACCTTCCACGTGTCTCAGCTGCGGCGTTATGTTGGAGATGAGAGCCATGTTCTGAACTATTCGGAGTTAGCTTTGGGTACCGACCTATCTTACGAGGAGCAGCCCACCACCATTCTCGACTGCAGAGAGAAAGTGTTGAAGAATAAGGTCATTCCGTTGGTCCGAGTGTCTTGGGGCGGTCGTTCCCTAGGAGAATCTACCTGGGAGCGTGAGGAAGATATCCGTGCACGTTTTCAACATCTCTTTGTTTAGTACTGTTGTTTCGTTGTCTCTTTTTAAATTTCGAGGACGAAATTTTTGTAAGAGGGGTATGATGTAAATCCCCGTTCCCATCAATGAAAATTTTCCTATATTTCCCATGTCCCCGAATGTTTTCCTATTTTTCCTCGTAAATTTGTAGGTAATTGGTTTCTTAAGATTTAGTATTTAATTTTTCTAACCCTTTTAAAAATCAAAGCCCAAGACAAAACTGTATACATATAAACAAAATTAATCAAACCCAAACTTCCTCAGCCAGCCCAAAACGGAAAATAAACAGAAATTAAACTAAAATCCCCTCCTCACCGGCCCGGCCCATGCCCCTCCAAACCCGACCCGACCCGTTATCACTATCTCTTCTTCCCCACTCGTTCTAATCTTTTCCCGCTCTTTTCTTCTTCCGTTCGTTGCGCCCCCACGTCGCCAACGCCCCCACTCCTCAAGGCCACGACCGCACGCGCTCACGAGTCCTCAAGCACCACCTCGTCTCTAACTCTCTTCTCCTCACTCTCGTCCTCACTTTCTTCTCTCCTCACTCCATCGTTCACCCAAACCCCCTGCCTTACAGCCGACGACGACGACGACTAAACCACTTCGTCTTTCATCCCTCGTTTCTCTCCTACCAACACCACTACCACTGCAGCCCTCCTCTTCCATCAACCGAGCTCCATTCTCCAACTCTAACCCTCACTGCACCACCTCGGCCACCACCTGCACCACGGTTTAAGCTCCTCGCCGACGAGCTCCCCACTGCCCCGTCGACCTCTGCATCCTCTGCATCACCATCACCTCCTCCAAAACCCACACCAAACTCCTCGGCCACCAAGCCACGAGCCTCGAACCCCCGCTGTGGCCATCGCCGGAGCGACCATCGCCGACCCCAGCACACTCACAGGAGATCCACAGAACCCTACTCTGCCTCCAGTGATCGTGAGCCATCCCCGGGCAACTCCGACGACGAACCCGAACTCAAGCCGAGGTCGTGAATCCAAACCGTGCCGTTCTTTGCGCGTTTGTGCCGTTGCCGCTGCCGTGCGTCGCCAAAGCGTCTCCAGGAAAGTACCCTACTTGCTACATGCTAGATTATTCTGTTACAAATCAAAATCGTATTAATTCCGTGTTTATAATTCGTGAAAATCTATACGACACAGGTGCTTGATGCAAAACCCGAACGAAAACCTTCCATTAAACTCACGGAACTTGATCACATAAGCTGGCCCGTGTGACAACGAACATTGTGTTAAAATTTGACTGAAAATTATAATCGTTACTGACTTGAACGATCACCCCAATTACACCCGTTAAAACTGAAAAGTTCCCGCGTATGAAACTTGTTAAAATCATAATTAATTGTGTACACATTGAAATGATGCGTTCGAGGGCTCAAATCGAAGCCGACTCGACGACCTGGAACCACATACAAGCTTTAAATTGTTTCTACACTGAAAGTATGACGGAAACTAGTTCGGAGAGCGGCTCTGGACTGCAGTCCAGAGCAGCTCTGGCTGTTGATTTCTATCTCGTAATGCTTACCCATTTGCTGCCTGAACTTGTATATTGCGGAACCCTATACCTTATTGAAGATGAAACTGTTAGCTAAATAACGCAAGTGATTTCACCCCTTTTTACCATCGTTTACTATTTAAACTGTAATTTAAACGAACAGGACGTATAGCAGTCCCAAACTGAAACAGAACTGATACCCTAGTGTTGAACAGTGCATAATTTCTGACGTAGAGACGCGATTGAGAATTCGTCTGGTGCGTTGGAAACCCTATTGAAAAACCTAAATTTCATTCAACTGTAACGTCGCTAAATTCCGATCCCAACAGGATGAAAATTGTGTCGCGAAACGGACGTTCAGTTCAGAAACTGAATTTCCTGCAGCGAACACTTAAAATGAAACGGCTGTAACTTGAAAACCCGAAATCCGATTGCACTGAAATAAATTTTCCTGAACTGCCGACTGAGTCTACTTGTTACCGTCTTTGCATTGTTTCATTGAATTCTGAACGTATGAATTACTGCAATTTTTATAAGCTCATGAGGTGCATAATAGTTCATATTACACATGACTCGTTAACTGCATAAATGCACGTCTTACCAGATTGCCATAAACATAGTGATAGTGCGCGTTATTATTCAGTGTACAATGCATTATCGTGTGTGAATGATATTGGTTTAGGAGTGTCAAGTACGCCAATGGAAAAGTGAATGATTCGTGACAGTAAATAATACAGTGAACAGTGACAAAACCGTGTTATTGGTGCATACTTGTACACGACTAGACCATACTCATCAATAATATAAACCTGTTGAAAAAGGGGAAATCGAAATGGAAAGAGCATCGTATTTAGCGAGGACAGTGATTTAGAGGATGATCATTCGAACAGCGACTCTTATATATATTAGGTAGGATCTAGCGATCCGGCTGACAGGGTTATGTCCCGGACGTGTGGATCGTTGTCTCGGGTATTTACGAGACCCTCGTTAAACATGATCCTCCTTTTCACAATTCAATTTCAAACATGACTTAGAGACTGATAGGGACACAGATCATACTTTGCATCATTTAGTGGCATAGTGATTACCTGTATTTTACTTCCACTGTTATTACCTTATTTGTCTGTTTCATGTCACTACTATAATATTGCTATTACGTCGCTCTGACGACCTGAGTATGCATGCTCAGACCTCGAGGAAAAACCAGCGCAGGAGTCGGACTTACCCTTCGAGCTTGCGGAGATTTAGTCAGGAGTACCTCTTTCATCTTTTACTGCTTTTCCTAAAAGAGACCTTGTATTCGAACTTGGTTAGTAGTTCTTTTCTTGTTTATTTGTAAATTGTGAACAGTGAAATTTGATGTAATAATTTAGTGATGTATTTCCTTTACTTCTGTGCTTTGTTTACTGATTACCATGTAGTGCTAGAAGCCGAAGTGTGACTACGGCGGGATTATTCCTTGACCGTAAGAGTATGGCTGGCCTAGTCATTCCTCGTTTTCCGTATTTTGGGAAGCGGGACGTGACAAAGACGGTGTTCAGAAATAAAAAGGACTGGCACGAGAGACTGCATGAAGCTCTCTGGGCTTATTGGACCACATTCAAGACGGCCATGAATACAACGCCATTCGCGTTAGTATTTAGCACGGAAGCAGTATTTCCCTTAGAGATAGAGCTACTCTCTCTACGAGTGGCGGTTTGATACGAACTGATGGATGAAGAAAATGCCCATCTTCGGCTTGAGGATCTCGATGCTCTCGATGAAACTCGTCTCATGGTGCAGCAAAACCTAGAGGCTTACAAAGCAAGGATGACGCGCTCATACGAAAGATTGACGAGGCCGAGAACATTCCGTAAAGACGAACTCGTGCTAGTCGTAAAAAGACCTATGATCCCCAATCATGCTAAACGGGGGAAATTCAAGCCGAACTATGAGGGCCCGTACATCATAAACAAGGTCAACCAAGGTGGGGCCTACTTGCTCATGGATATGCATGGAGAAAGACCCTTCCGGCCAATAAACAGCCGGTTCCTTAAAAAATACTACGCCTGACAAGTCATGGCTCAGATTAATGATGGATGACGATGCTCGTGTCCGCTCGCTATCTCCCTGAGTCCAAACTCTATAAGTAGTATCCAGTGAAACCTCGCCTCAAAATGTTACGGACCGAGATGTCCTTAAACTAGCTATGCACCGCAACGTCCTTAAACTAGCTATGGACCGCAACGTCCTTAAACTATGACCTCACCGCCAAATGGTGATCTATAGACCGCAATGTCCTTAAACTAACTGTGGACCGCAACGTTCTTAAACTAAACTCTCACACCAACAATGGCGATCTATGGACCGAAACGTCCTTAAACTAACAACGGACCGCAACGTTCTTAAACCAGCGATGGACCGAAAACGTCCTTAAACTAAAGCAATAGAGCCCAAATGCTCTTTTGCTGGGTCTGAATGATCCCAAAATCCTGTTGAGTAGATTTTAGTCTAAAATTAGACTAATGTATTCTCAACAAACATTTAAGTTGATCTTAATCTCAAACGAGATTAACGATCCTTAAATCAAACCAAACCCAAATCTAAGAATATACGGAATTGGACTTATCCACGTCCTACGGGCGGCGACATAAATTAGTCTTCGTATACAATCCACGGGCAACCAAAAATAAAACACACACGATACGAAATGAACATCTGGAGTAGGAAAAAATGGTTATCACTACGTGGTAACGTAATTAACTACGGGGGCTTTCACCTGCAGAGAAGAGCGTCCCCACAATTAAAAACCCCTCGCTAACGACGGGGAATCTGACGAAATCTGCTACAACGGCCACATCCGTCCAAACCTCCGATACACGGTGCCATAAATCAACTTGGCATTTTCGGAGAGGTAGACGGATAAACCCAAATAGCATCTGCCCCCAAATGCAGGCAAGACATTCGTATTTCCCGGCTTTCAGCGGTAAACAGATTCTGGCTACGTCGAGATTTAGAACTAGGGGAATTTGCCGTGGTTCCGTTTTGCTGACGTCGTATCTGCTTCTGATTGGAACAAGAAAGAACGTCGTTGTTGATCTTTAGGCTGTAGATGTAGCCATCGAGATCTAGCTTCCCTTTGATGAAGCCTGGTGGGACAATGTAGTTCCTTTTTCGATTGTGCCCATGGATTGTATACAAGGGTCAATGTGATCTCACCTGCATGGCAAAAGTTTCATTTTATTTTTTTTTCTTTCCGCGATGCTCTATCATTTCTGCTTTTTATATCGCGAAAGTCGCGATTGCCCAATCATTTCGGTTATTTTTCGCGATGCCCAATAATTTCGGCTGTTTTTTTCTTTTCTTTACTCGCTGCTTTTTATTGCGAGTTGCCCAATCATTTCTGTTATTTTGTATGCATATATTTTACTTGCTGATTTTTGTTGCAAGTTGCCCTATCATTTCGGCTATTTCATATGCATTTTTGGCTCACTGATTTTTGCTGCGAGTATGGAACTCAAGACCTGATACCAATCTTAGTATCAGCATCGCTGCGACCATAGTCACATAATTCGCGAATTATTCGCCGAATTCACGAATAATTCGAGCGAATTTTTGATCAAACGAATTAATCTCCGAATTAATCGCCATTGCCGAACTGGCCGAATAATTCGCGAATTATTCGCGAATAATTAGCGAATTATTCCCGAATTATGTGAAAAAAAGCGAATAATTCAAAAAACAGCAAATAATTCACAAAATCAAAACGTAGCGTCTCATATATTAATTTATTGCTCGAAATCCTTCCCGAACATTTCCCGAACACTTAACCGAATCTTTCCCGAATACCTGCCGATTTTTTCCGAATAGTTCTCCGAATCCGAATTTTCGACCTCGCCGAATTATTCCCGAACGACGAATTTGTGACTATGGCTGCGACTGGACTATTGCCAGGAGTGAATCATCATTTGCCGTGAAAGGACTTGAAATTTAATACCGATTTAGGCATCAACATCGCTACCACTGGGACATTGCTAGGAGCAAATCATTTGCCTTTGTCGATTCGAACAAAGATGGCTTAGTAAACAGGGTTAAGATTCTGTTGACTAAGGCTTTTGACTTCATGTGCCGTAAGGGTCTCATAAAGATGTTTCTCCCTACGAGTCGTGAGTATCTCGTAGGTGTATTTTCTCTTTAGGAGTAGTGAGGATTCCTAAGTGTGTGTTCTCTTTATAAGTTGTAAGGATCTTATAAGAGTGTTTTCTCCTTATAAGTCGAGAGGACTTATAAGTGTCGTTCACCATATGAGGACATTCCTCGTCGCTGGTGGGACTTGGTGGGGGAAACGTATATTTGAGCCCGTGGATTGTATACAAGGGTCGATATCAGACCGCCTGTAGGGCAAACTGGGGGATGTGATGGCTTAAGAACAGGTTCAGATCCCTGTAACTTAAGGCTTTCGAATCCTATGAGCCGTGAGGGTCTCATAAGGAGGATTCTCCTTATGAGTCGTGAGGATCCCGTAAGTGCGTTTTCTTCTCAGAAGTCGTGGGGACTCTTAAATGCGCTTTCTCTTGAGAGTCGTAAGGATCTCACAAGAGAATTTTTCCCCTTACAAGTCGAGAGGATTCGTAAGTAGTTGTTTCCCTTCTTGTCGATATTTGACTTTGGAGAGTGTCCCATGAATAGTATGCAATATTCCATCTTGGCCCGACTTGCAGGGCCCTAATGCTTAGGAAAGAGGTCCTTATCCCTATTGCCTAAAGCTTTTCCCTACGAGTTGAGACGAGAAACTTCTCGATTTGTTTTTATGAAGAGGAATGTGATCGATTAAGAACAGGTTCGGATCCCTCTAACTTAAGGCTTTCGAATCCTATGAGCCGTGAGGGTCTCATAAGGGGGATTCTCCTTACGAGTCGTGAGAATCTCGCAAGTGCAATTTCTTCTTAGGAATCGTGAGGATCCCTGAGTGTGTTGCTCCCTTTTGTGAGTCGTAAGGATCTCACACAGGTATTTTCTTCTTACAAAGTCGAGAGGACCTTGCAAGTGTGCATGAAATTTTTTTTACAAGTCTGCGCCCTTGCGGAATTTCACAAGCTCGCCAGTAGCCCTGCTGTTTTTACTCACGGAGCCCTTTCGGGTTTCGTCTTTCCTGGTTTTCGGCGGTAAACAGATTCTGGCACGCCCGGTGGGAACACTTCCTCTTTCCACTCCACACTTCGTGTGTCATGTTTTTTCCTTTTCCGCGATCAAATATCGTGGCACATATGTTTGTGGTTGCTCTTGGGTGATGGGATACTAAAGCCGGCATTTCGTCTTTATGAAGAATGGTGTTTGCTTCCACCTTAGCCACTCAGGCTTTATCATATATAGTGGAGTCAAGCATGGGCCACTTGCAGCCTCAAATCTCTGCAATCCGGCTCTTCAAGAAATCAACGGGCTTATCTTTGGGTCGATACTCCCACCTTCCACCCTCAATGCCGATAGAGGAAGCCCAGAGAAAGTCTGTCTTCCACAGGCTGGTTCCCAAGCTACAGCTTTGCCGACGGAATCAGTCCTCAAACCACTGGCACCTGCCAAGGACCAAGGTCGACGCAGGAGGCAGAATATTCAAGCTCTCAAAGAAAACAGGGGGCAGGCTGGGCAAAATCCTGAGGCTAATCAAATCCCGGCCGTAAGAAACGGTCGACGTCGATATCGGCATCATTTCAGGGATCCAGACTTGTTCTTAAGCCGTCATGTCTCTCAAATTGCCCTACAGGCGGTCCATATTGACCCTTGTATACAATCCAGGGGCACGAATAAATATTTCTTTGCCAAGTTCTACAAATGGCAAGAAATGTCCCCATATGGTGAATAACACTTGTAGGTCCTCTCGACTTATAAGAAGAAAACACTCTTGGAAGATCCTTACGACTTACAAGAGATGACATCACTTAGGAATCCCCATGATTCTTAAGGAGAAAATACGCCTACGAGATCCTCACGACTCATAGGGAGAAAACTCTTTATGAGACCCTTACGGCTCATAATGTCAAAAGTCTTAGTCGACGGGATCCTAACCCTGGTTAATAAGCCACCTTTGTCCAAATCGACAGGGGAAAATGATGATTCGCTCCTGGTACTATCCCAGTTGTAGCGATATTGATGCCTAAATCGGTATCAAATTCTGAGTCTTCTCAAGGCAAATGATGAGTCGCTCCTGGCAATATCCCAGTTGTAGCGATACAGATGCCTAAACAGGTGTCAAACTCCAAAGTCAACCTCTCCGGCAAATGCCATCCCTACAACCATCTAATGAAGAAGAGGACCCCGTTCGTATGGGATCAAAAATGCCAAAGTGCACAGGACAGAAATCAAGTAGTATCTGCAGAATCCCCCGGTGTTGACCGCTCCTGTCAAAGGAAAGCCCCTTATCCTGTACACAGCAATCCTTGAAGGTTCACTAGACGCGCTATGGGCAAAGGAGAATGATCAGGGAAAAAAGAGAGCTCTCTACTATTTGAGTCGAGTTCTTCTGGGGACAGAAAAACAACCACTCCCCTATCGAAAAGCATTGCATGGCATTAAACTTCGCGATAACGAAACTCAGACATTATGCATTGGCACATGAGGTTCATCTCATATCAAAGGTGGATCCTCTCAAGTACTTGATGTCAAGAGCCATACTAACAGGAAGGCTTGCCAAATGGGCCCTCCTTTTAATGGAGTTCTCGATAACATATCGACCTCTCAGGGCAGTGAAAGGTCAGGCCATCGCCGACTTTCTCGCTGAGCATCCGATACCTGCCGACTCGCCCCTAAATTGCGAGCTGCCGGATGAACATGCTTTCGACGCAAAATATAAGAAAAAAGACTCTCGATAGGAACTTTACTTCGATAGGGCATCTTCCATGAAGGAACGAAATCTCAACACCCCCATAATCAAATCCGGGATAGGCCTTATCTTCGTGCCTCCACAAGGAGGGATAATGCGTTTTGCCCTTTCCTTAACGGAGCCAAGAACAAACAACGAAGCGAAATATGAAGTTTTGATAGCAGGTTTTGAGATTGCTGTTGACATGGGCATCAAAAACCTTCTCATATATGGAGACTCCCAGCTAGTCGTTAGCCAAGTAAATAGCGACTATCAGACGTGCAAACCAGAGTTGGTAAAATATGGTGAAAGAATGCAACAATCGCTGACACAAATTCCCTCCTATATCTTGGAAAGCATACCGCGTGCATAAAATAGCAAAGCGGATGCACTAGCCAAACTCGCTAAAGAACTGGCCGACGAAAACCTTGATGACGTAACGATCATTGTGCAAAGCCGCCGGATTCTCGCGCCAGCAGAAATATCTCTGGGGTCGTCTGAAAAAAGGAAGCGACCAAACAAGCGGCCATCCAAGTAGAAGGCGAAGAAAAGACTGCGGATTGGAGAGGAGTCTTCATAGACTACTTCAAATCCCATCGCACACCCGAAGCCGCGTCATCAAGACATCAGCTTATGAAGCAAGCGATGTCCTTCGTCTTCGTCAATGATACTCTATACAAGAGGTCGTTCGACAATTTGTGGCTAAGATGCTTAGGACCGGAGGAAGCAAGAAGGGTCGTCCAAGAAACTCACAACGGACTCTACGGTTCCCATCAAGCTGGGTCCAAGATGAAGCTGAAGATCAAGAAAATGGGTTACTATTAGCCCACGATGATTCAGGACTGCCTCGAATATGCGAAGCAGTGTCACTCGTGCCAAATTCACGGGGATTTCATCCACCAGCATCCAAATCCGCTACACCCAACGATAGCCAGTTGGTCGTTCGAGATGTGTGAAAACGATATTATCGGGCTCATCGAGCCAGCATCGTCTAGGAGACATCGGTTCATATTGGTAACAACCGATTATTTCTCTAAGTGGGCAGAAGCAATACCGCTGAAGGAGGTGAAGACGTAGAACATCCTCCATTTTTTCAGGACACACGTCATCTACCGGTTCGGCACTCCGCATCGGATTATCTCCGATAACGGGCTAGAAGCCATAAGATCAGCCGCTTCACACAGCAGCATAAAATAGATTGGAGATATTCTTCAGTTTATAATCCCCGAGCTAACGGGCTAGCTGAGGCTTTCAACAAGAACTTGACAAAGATCATAAAGAAAACGGTAACCAGAAATAAAAAGGACTGGCACGAGATATTGCATGAAACTCTCTGGGCTTATCGGACTACGTTCAAGATGGCCACGAACACAACGCCATTTGCGTTAGTATTCGATACGGAAGCGATACTTCTCTTAGAGATAGAGCTTCCCTCTCTACGAGTGGTGATTCGATACGAACTAACGGATGAAGAAAATGCCCATCTTCGGCTCGAGGAACTTGATGCCCTCGATGAAAATCGTCTCATGGCGCAATAAAACCTAGAAGCTTACAAAGCGAGGATGACGCGCTCATACGAAAGACTGACTAGGACGAGAACATTCCGCCAAGGAGAACTCGTGTTAGTCGTAAAAAGACCTATGATCCCCAACCGTGCCAAACGAGGAAAATTTAAGCCAAACTATGAGGGCTTGTACATCATAGACAAGGTCTACCAAGGTGGGGCTTACTTGCT
The DNA here is from genome assembly GCA_030015575.1 of Agapanthus africanus. NCBI lineage: Eukaryota > Viridiplantae > Streptophyta > Magnoliopsida > Asparagales > Amaryllidaceae > Agapanthus > Agapanthus africanus. The sequence continues at coordinate 41,597,418 of CM057341.1, forward strand.
CATGGATATGCATGGTGAAAGATCTTTCCGACCAATAAATGGCCGGTTCCTTAAGAAATACTACGCTTGACAAGTCACGGCTCGGGTTAATGATGGATGACGACGCTCGTGTCCGCTCGCTATCTCCCTGAGTCCAAACTCTATAAGTAGTATTCAGCGAAACCTCGCCTCAAAAGTACCATGGACCGAGATGTCTTTAAACTAACGGACCGAGATGTCCCTAAACTAACAATGTCGCCTAAAACATGGCGATAGTGGAATGCAAGTCCACAAGTCACAGCGGTGAGGACTGCAACTCAAATCCCACCGGCAAACAGATGGGCCACATATGGCGAAACTATTCTCGAGAGTTTCATCATGAAAAAAAGGGTACGTCCACAAGCGAAATGGGTACGGATGAAAACTCGAAAGGGCGTCGTGAGTAAAAACAGTAGAACTACCGACGAGTTCGTGAAAACCCGAAAGGACGCAGACTCGTGAAAAAAATCATGCGCACTTGCAAGATACTCTCGTCCTTATGAGGAGAAAACACCTGCGTGAGATCCTTACGACTCACAAAAGGAAGCAACACACTTGGGGATCCCCACGATTCTTAAGGAGAAATTACACTTGCGAGATCCTCACGACTCGTAAGGAGAATCCCCATATGAGACCCTCATGGCTCGTAGGATTCAAAAGCTTTAAACTACAGGGATCTGAACCTGTTCTTAAGCCATCACTCTCCAAGTTGCCCTACAAACGGTTCAATATTGACCCTTGTATACAATCCACGGACACAAATAAACGTTACATCACCAAGTCCCACCAACGACGAGAAATGTGCTCATGTGGTGAACGACACTTGTAAGTCCTCACGACTTATAAGGAGAAAACACTCTTGTAAGGTCCTTACGACTTATAAGATAATACACACTTAAGAATCCTCACGACACACCTACGAGATCCTTACGGCTCGTAGGGGGAAACGCCTTTATAAGACTCTTACGGCTCATGAAATCAAAATCCTTAGTCGACAGGATCCTAACCATGTTTGCTAAGCCACCTTTGTTCGAATCGACAAAGGCAAATGATGATTCGCTCATGGCAATATCCCAGTTGTAGCGATATTGATGCCTGAATCGGTATCATTCCAAGCCCTTTCACGGCAAATAATGATTCACTCCTGGCAATATTCCAGTCGCAGCGATGTTGATGCCAAAATTGGTGTCAGATCTCTAAGTTCCATACTCGCAGCAAAAAAAATCAACGAGCCAAAAATGCATATGAAATAGCCGAAATGATAGGGCAACTCGCAACAAAAATCAGCGAGTAAAATATATGCATATAAAAATAGCCAAAATGATTGAGCAACTCGCAATAAAAAGCTGCGAGTAAAGAAAAAGAAAAACAGCCGAATGATTGAGCACCGCGAAAAAATAGCCGAAATGATTGGGCAATAGCGACTTTCACGGTATAAAAAGCTGAAATGATTGAGCATCGTGGAAAGAAATAAAAAAATGAAATGAAACTTTTGTCCTTCAGGTGAGATCACGTCGACCCCCGTATACAATCCATGAGCACAAATAAAAAGGGAACCATATTATCCCACCAGACTTCGTCAAAAGGAAGCCAGGTCTCGATGGCTACATCTACAGCCTAGAAATCAACAACGGCGTTCCTTCTCGTTCCAACCAGAAGCAGATACGACGTCAGCGAAACGGAGCCAAGAAAAAGTCTCCTAATTCCAAAATCTCAACGGTTCATAGATAACCTAGAGACTACCTCGGAGCCTCGGAGCCACGGCAAAGTCCCCTAGCCAAATCTCGACGGTTCACAGACAGCCTAGAGACTACCTCGGAGCCACGACAAAGTCCCCTAGTTCCAAAGTCCCCTAGTTCCAAATCTCGACCGTTCACAGACAGCCTAGAGACTATCTCGGAGCCACGGCAAAGTCCCCTGGTTCCAAATCTTGACGGTTTACGGACAACCTAGAGACTACCTCGGAGCCATGACAGAGTCCCTAGTTTCAAGTCTCGACGGCAGTATCCACAGCCCAGAGATCAACAACAGCGTTCTTCCTCCCTCCAGCAGGATACAGACGCGACATCAACAAACGGAGCAACGGTAAAGTCCTCTAGTTCCAAATCTCGACGGTTCACAGACAACCCAGAGACAACCTCGACATTCGTCGCTATATTGCCGACACAATGTCAACAAGCAAATCAAAAGAAGATCCCTAACTTCAGGATCTTGACGGCAACTTAAATGAGACCTGAAAGACTTCGGAGATCATCTCACTCCAACGCGGAGTGGTCATGGCTCATCGGGGCTCCCAAACCGAGACTAATCTCAAGTAAAAAGCGACATGGAATATCCCCAACGCTTTCACTTTCGACGGTAATATTACCAGGAAGATTACTTGAAGACGTCTTGTCCAACCCCCGAAGGGGTCAGAGACACGACAGTCACGGGGCTACCCGAACAGCAAGATTGCATATCGGGGAATACATCGGCCAACGCGACGGTACGACGAGTAAAAAACCCTAGTACCACAGACCATAACGGACTTCTATTAGCAGGAGTTAACTGTGACGTTAGGACATCCTTGCGAGAACTTCTCGATTCGTCTCGACTCGTGAGGAAATTAGTGTCTTTGCGAGAACTTCTCGATTCGTCTCGACTCATAGGAAAAGCCTTAGGCAATGGGGATAAGGACCTGTTTCCTAAGCACTGGGGCCCTGCAAGTCGGTCAAAGATGGACTATTGCATACTATCCATGGGCCACACTCTCTAAAGTCGAAAATCGACAAGGAGGGAAACAACCACTTAAGAGTCCTCTCGATTTGTAAAGGGGAAAGTTCTTTTATGAGATCCTTACGACTCTCAAGAGAAAACACCCTTTGAAATCCTCACGACTCCTAAAAAGAAAATACACCTACAGGATCCTCTCGACTCGAAGGGAGAAAAGTCTCTATGAGATCCTCACGACTCGTAAGGAAATTAGTGTCCTTGCGAGAACTTCTCGATTCGTCTCGACTCGTAAGAAAATTAGTGTCCTTACGAGAACTTCTCGTTTCGTCTCGACTCGTAAGGAAATTAGTGTCCTTGCGAGAACTTCTCGATTCGTCTCGACTCGTAAGGAAATTAGTGTCCTTGCGAGAAATTCTCGGTTTCGTCTCGACTCGTAGGGAAAAAAATATTTCCGCGAGAACTTCTCGATTCGTCTCGACTTGTAAGGAAAACAATGTTCCTGCGAGAACTTACGGCTCATGAAGATAAAAAAAAGGTCTTAGTCTACAAGGACCCTAAACTTGTCTCCTAAGCCATCAATTCTATGGCCATGCATAACTCTACACTACTTCACTCACGTACATACTTACATGGGCAAAGTAGTGGGGGCATTTGTTCCCGCCAAAATTTTCGGCCAAGAGCTACTGGTTCCCTTTTTAAAAAGGGGGGAGTCATCAAAATTTGGCCTCACATATTAAACACGTGGGCACTTATATGCAAAGCATGTAAGCGCTGAAAGATAACTAATGGCCAAATAGGCCTCACGTGCAAAACACGTGAACGCTCATATGTAAAGCATATGAGCGCTCAAAATGAACAGGCTAAAATCCACACTAGGGGTCACAAGTTAAACGCGTGAGTTCTCTTGCTACTCACATGCAAAGCATGTGAGCGCCTCAATTTAAAATGTTTCTGTCAAATTCTAGAATTAAATTCTATTTGGGAAATATTTTCCCGATCTTTCTCAAACTAGAAAGATCTCTGTTAAACAGAAGACTTTTGGATCAAAGATCCAACGGTGATCATCTGGTAGAATAAAGTTCTATCATAGAAAAATATTTTCCTAATCTTATTAAACTAACAAGATATTCATATGATAAGAATAAAATCCTATGTTAAACTAACGAGATATTCATATGATATAATTAAATTCTATATTAAGAAAATATATTTCTGATCTTGTTAAACTAAAAGATATTATAGAATAAAATTCTGATCTTGTTAAAACTAACAAGATATTTTTAATCTTGCTAAACAAACTGTAACATCTTAGTTCGATCATACGTTTCTTTTTCTTTTGGATATATTGGGTTTTGTTTTATTTTTATTATTATAACTTGGAGTTTAATACTTTTAATCAAGATATATACATATAATTATGGTTTTCCAAGTTTGTTAAATATGCATATTATTAGTATTTAAATATTTATTTGTCTAACACTATTTTATAACCATATTTATATTTTAGTATCATAGTTTAAACAAAAAATATTTTATTTAGTATTTCTTTAAACAATATATATACATAAGATTTTACCTCTTTTTAAATTCTATTTATAAGATATTTTGTCTTACGATATTTATTTGGTTAAAATATTTAATTTAAAAAGTCATGAAAGCCCTTATTAAATCTCTTAACCATATAAATATTTTTCCTAATCTAACAACTTAATTCTCTCTCTCCAATCACCATATATGTCTCACCTGATAACTTTATTCTTTTAAAACAAATACTATTCTCTCTCTCCAAACAAATATCTTTTCCAACAGATTTCTTTATCCCCATATTCTATTCTATCTACATATATTCTATATCACTAACTATATTTCACCAAACCCCCGCTCTCTTTTTATATATATTCCCTAACAAAATCCCTCTCTCCAATCTAATCTAATTCTCTCGGCAGATTCTCTTTATCAAATCTACTCTCTTTAATTATTTTTCTACAAACCTATATACATACATACATATATATAATTGAAGATATTTTGTTATGATAGTTTAACGGAAAATATATTTTAGTTGTTTGATATCATAAAATCCTATATATATAACTAATTATATTTATTTTCATTAACCCATAACCATATACATATCTACATATATTTTCACTATATACTAATATGTATATATACATATACTTTTATATTATTCTAACTATATACAAACTAATATGTATATATACAACTTTTCTAATATCTTTATAGAAGTATATACCAACCCATCATATCTCTCTTTTATAAAATCAAATCCAAATCTCATCTCATCAGGATATTTCTCTCTCCAAATATAATAATCTCTCCAATCTTTAAACAACATCTCTTTTCCCTATAAATAACAACCTAATTATTATCATCTCTCCCCTTCTCATATAAATCAACCTTCTCTTTTTCCCATCACAATATTTTCTTCTTCTTCAAAATTAGCCGAGCAATCAAACCTTGGAGTTGTTCTTTGTGTCGTCGTGTTTATCTGTCTCCGAGGCAAGTACTCTTACTCTTTTATTTTTTTTGTCGATGCAACATCGGCAATTCTCTAAATAAATTATTAACTTACAATATTTAAATAAAATTGTAATATTATGCCGCTTAATTAATATATCTTATAATACTTGTACATATGATGAAAACCCTAGGATTTAGAATACCTATTAATCCTTTCATCAAGTGAACAACTGTAAAAGTGCAAGCGTAATAAAATAACTATTAATATGTAAATGTGGATTAATATATAAAAGCTTTATAAGTAATTATATGTTTCTGTTGCGACAATATTGGTATACACTAGCATGCAAAATGTCAACACTTATATCCTAATCTAAAACATAAAAATATACCATTATTACTGTTAATCAATAAACGCTTTGGGCTTAATATTTTATATATATAAATTAAACTTTCTACATTATCACTCCTTATAATATCGCTGCACTCTATGTGCCCTGGTCATATAAATTATTTTGATACTATAATTTGTACTAATATTTTCTATTATCACATGATTATAAAACTTATTATTAGCACTTACATGATGACTAGTCAATCTGTCATTTATTTTATCTTACTTATTATTATCTCGTAATTATACTATTACCACCATCCGTTTTATGCATCTGTAATTTGTCATTCCTATTTAACTATATTAACCCTTTAAAACCATATTTCAATTTATTATTTTTTTCAATAAATAAACCCGGATGTTAAATACAGATGCTTGCATATTTATGTTGGGTCTTGTTTACATTTTTGACCTTATCATATCATATCGTCTATATTTAACATTTTACTTGAGACTATCATTGTCGGCATGCTTGAGAAACCTTAACATGCTATTCTTGTTTATGGACACATCATTTTATAACTATTGTACTTGACATGCCATGACTACTCATTGTTCCAGACTACTCATATTAAAACGGTTCTCTAATTTGAATGCTAAATTACATGACATGACACAATCTATACTGTTTACAAGTTTCTTTTCCATACAATTACCATACCACAAGTTCATGTCTTTTCAGCATTCTTAATTAGTGATTTAGTCTTTACTATAGTAGCTATAAATATGCGGGTGTTGGGGTAGTTTGAATGTGCATTCGTAAAACAGGATCTCAGGAGTCCCATGCCGGCAGCTCGTACCGAGCTATATCGGTCTCATGTTTACAGCTCGTACCGGGCTATATTGGTCTCATATTCATTCCACGGTTGGGCTCGTGTTTCCTAGCCCCTGGGGCACCACTCTTGGGTTAGAAATACTCTTGCAGAGGTTGACGCACACACTCGAGCTTACGATATAATAGTTTACCTTTTTGTGACCAGTTAGGTTATGACTTGACCTCTTACATGTTTTACAGTATCCATGCATTTATTTATATATCTGTTTTTACTTGCGTATACGGGCTTCACTACATTTATATATTCATGTTATCATACCACACATACATTTTATTCGTTGTGTACTTGCTGAGATATTCTGACATCCCTGAGATTTGTCATCTAAGCTTTAGTGATAGATTTTCAGGATGAGCAGGACCGCAGCGGCTACCAGGACTTTGCCGAAGATCAGTAACCCGTAGGTTTATTTTCCTTTCAGTTAGTTTTTAGCATGTGCGCCCTTATAGGACATTAGGACTTATGTATCTCTTTTGGATCTTGTTTTTATTTCGAATCTAGTGTATCAGATCTTTATTTGCGTCAATTATCTAGTGGACCTATTTTTAGTATTCTTTGTGGTTTCGTTGCAGCATGATTATCAGTATTATCCCTTTTGGTTTTGGATTTTATTTTTGACAGGTTAATCTAGACAGTCTTATGTGACTATGGAAGGATTTTTCCTTACCGTAGGTAGCACGGCTGGCCTTCGTCGCTTTCCGTATTCCGGATTTTGGGAAGCAGGGCGTGACACAAACAAGAAATCTCCTCTGTTAAACGGAGAGCTTTTGGATTAAAAATCCAACGGCGAATAAAATTCACCGATTGATCTAAACGATTATGGAATCAATCATGATTTTTCCATGAGGGATTTTCTTAACAAATTGATTCATTTTCTTCTCATATAAATAGGAGCAAAGAGAGGAGAAAAAAGAAAAGGAGGAGGACATACACACCGAGAGAGGGGAAGAAAAATATAGAGAGGGAATTTAATTCTCTAGAAAGAAGAGGAACCCCTCCCAAAAGCTCCCACAAAACAAAAAGAGAATTTAATTCTCAAACCAAGAGTTTAACTCTTCTCATAGAACTTAGTTCTTCCTCTGCTTAAGATCTGCAGAAACAGATCTCCCTACAAGTTGAGAATTTAATTCTCATCGGGAAGATTCTGTCATGCAAATTCAAAACCTTGGGAAAAGACCTGAGTTCAAAAGAGTTTAACTCTTACAAAACTTATGGGAATTTAATTTCTCTGAAACTAGGGTTTAACCCTTTAAAAAGAATTTAATCTCTGCAAAGAACAAAAGGAGAACTTGATTCCTCAGAACCATAAAAGAACTGCCTGATGATTCATTAGCGTTCAAACGCTACGTAACAGATCACGTGTTCCCACGTGAGCACCTCTGAGGAACAAAAAGGAACAACTGATATCGAGTCACGTGACCCTTAATAGTTCTTAGACCCCCTAATAGTGCTTAGCACTTGTAAAAGGAAAGTGGTATAAATCAAAACAGTTCCTATTTTTAGGGCGTCTCACGTGATCCCACGTGACCCCAATAGTGCTTAGTACTTATAAAAGAATAAGGGAATAAACCTACGTGAACAACGCCAACTTTCAAGAGCCTCACGTGCCACACGTGAGCCTCCCCTAAATTTCAGTGTTTAACACTGCCTTGGAGTCTCACGTGGGAGCACGTAAGCACTGGGTATACGTTAGTGTTTAACACTATAGAAAGCCAACTCCAACTCTAAATTGGCTAAGTCTCCCTGAGGATTAAAACATCTTAGACTTCCTAATAGACCGAGCCACTATGCTCATGACTTCCCAAACTGATGATGATTCATCAATCTCCTAAGTTAATCTTAGTCTCTAAAAAACGACTAGTGATTCTTGGACGGGCCACTATGATCTTTCCCCTCAAATCTGGAAATTGGTTCAAAGGTGCATCTCTCCACACCTCTGATATATGTCGTTGTAATTCTTTAACGTCGTCAGCGAGGTGGAGGGTCCCGACAACCAACGGCTCTTTGGCGCACTCTCAAACCCATGAGCAAATCCCAATGGACCGCGATGTCCTTAAACTAGTTATGGACCGCAATGTCCTTAAACTACGACCTCATCGCCAAATGGTGATATATGGACCGCAACGTCCTTAAACTAGCTATGGACCGCAATATCTTTAATCTAGTTGTGGACCGCAACGTCCTTAAACTAAACCCTCACACCAAAAATTGTGATCTATGGATCGAAACGTTCATAAACTAATAACGGACCGCAACGTCCTTAAACTAGTTATGGACTGAAAACGTCCTTAAACTAAAGCAATAGAGCCTAAATGCTCTTTTGCTGGGTCTGAATGATCCCAAAATCTTGTTGAGGAGATCTTAGTCTAAAATTAGACTAACATATCATCAACAAACATTTAAATTGATCTTAATCCCAAACGAGATTAACGATCCTTAAATCAACCCAAACCCAAATCTAAGAATATACGGATTTGGATTAATCCACGCCCTATGGGCGACAACATAAATTAGTCTCCGTATACAATCCACGGGCAACCAAAAATAAAACAAACACACACGACACGAAGTGGCCTTCTGGAGCAGGAGAAAGTGGTTATCGCTACGCGGTAATGTAATTAACTGCAGGGGCTTGCGCCTGCAGGGAAGAGCGTCCACACAATCAAAAACCCCTCACAATGAGGGGGAATCTGATGAAGTTTGCTACAACGGCCGCATCTGTCCAAACCTTCGATACACGATGCTATAAATCAACTTGACATCTTCGGAGAGGTAGACAGATAAAACCAAATAACATATGCCCCCAAATTGAGGTAAGACGACCTACGCGGTTTCGTCACTGTTTTCGGCGGTAAACAACTAGTATTTGTAGGTTATTTCTATTTTACTTCAGTTGCTATTAGAATGTGCATCCTCACGGAACGTTAGGAGTGTCTATCTTTATTTTGGATCATGTATTTCGTTTATTCGGATCTTTTATCTTCCATGGATATTTTATTAGACCCATCGTCATTTTGTGATTCCATTTTTTATATTACTCGTTATTCTTACAGTATGATATTAGTATTATATCTTGGAATATTATCGTACATGTTTAGCTAGAACCTTAAATGTGACTATGGCAAGGCGATTTTCCCCTTGTCTAGGAGCACTAGCGGTTTCGGTCCATATTTCTGTAATACAGGAATTGAGGCATTACACTGATAACTTGAGAGTGTATATTAGTTAGACACTTTAGTAAAACCGCAATTGCAAATTCATAAACTTGAATCAACTTTTCTGGCAACATAAACCAGCCTTTGTAGTCTATGATAATAATTAAAAGAAATATATGGAACACAAACTTGCAGCTGTTACTCATGACATTCCTATGCTGCCTCAATGAGGTGTCCACCATCAGAAGCCAGCTGTTACTCATGCCATTCTTATGCCGCCTTGATGTGGCATCTACTATCAGAAGCCCATCCCTCAAAACTTCCCCACAAATGAATCAATAGAACATAAAATGATCATCTTTACTAAAACGAGCTTGAGATGTATGGATGAAATTTTCTCAACGAATATTTCCTGACTGCAGGCTTAAAAATATAAAGATTTCTTGACAAAATGTTGGCATGAAGTCGGAGATTACCATCAGAATTCGATATATCTTCATCCGAAACACTCGCCTCGTCATTTCGATTCCAAAACTCACAGTCCAAGCCATCTACCGAGGCAACCAACGAGCTGTAAACAAGTAGCATACATAGTAAAAGGTCTAAGGCTCAATTCTCTTGAAATTGCGAGTGCCACTATAGCCGGGTGGTAAAACCTCTTTGCAGATGAACAAGAGGTCTAAGGTTCAATTCTCGCTTGCATCATGTTTCAGCCTATTATTAGAAGAGAAAAATTCCTATCCAGACAGCCAAAAGCATATAAGGTTTACTGAAGTGCCTATGCCTAGTTAACCCTTCCAAACCTTTCACTTCACAGACTAGCTAAAGAAAAGTAGGCTTAGCCTGTTGCCGAAGGGGTTGTACACAATTAATAAAACAGGGTAGAATTTAGTTAACATATTCATGGAGGATGCAAGAAGAAAATTATCCAGGATACTTTATAGAAGGAACATTTTTTTAAAAAAATCAGTGTCTACTTTCAACAAGATTATTCGGACATTAACGTCATGCAACATATTCTATTATTCAACTGTCAACCTCCAGTAATTTCTAGGGTAAACGTCCCCTCTACCTTTATGGCTTAAAACTGTGGAAGAACTAACTATCAAGGTAAAAGAAGTGTGATTAGCGTATTGCAATGTTTCAATATTGAGTATGGGAGAAAAAGTACCTTTGGATGAAGACTGGAGCAAGTCCACCCTTTTTGTGAATACTAGGAACTTGATTAAGTTCCTTCAGTCGTGTTGATACTAGGTTAGGGTTCTTACATGCATCGCATGTTTTTTGACAAAACGATGCAGCCACCTACTTTCACAGCACAACAATTAGTGCTATAATACTAGGCCATGGAGAAAAGGATAACAAAAATTAGAGCTAATGATTGAAAGAAAAAATAATTTGTGGTACCTGTTCTCCAAAGTTTTCAAGGATCTTTTTTCGACGGCAGCCAGACCCTTCACAGTACTCCACCATCTGTATGTACTCTTGGATTAATATTGTCTGAACTGTGGTGTAAAATGTAAATTATTTCTTAAGTTTTTTTTATCAATATGATTGATTCACCTGATTGAAATCCTTTAGGGAATTTTTCGACATATCATTTGAGGAACTTGAAGACTGTGGTTTCTTGCTGACAGCATTACTCAAAATGAATTCCTATTACAAAATATATGTTGGTTATAATTTTTACAACTATGTAAAGCATATTAGCAAAAATGCGTTCTTCGTCATTAATATGTTTGCTCGCGTTTAAGCAGGTGAGATTACCATTCTTTTTCGATCATCCAAGCTATAGTACAAAACACTCCTTGAAGGTAACTGATCACGACCAGCTCTTCCAGACTCTTGATAGAAGGCTTCCATCGATTTCGGTATATTAAAATGACAAACGATGCGGACATCTTTTCTATCAATGCCCTGCAATTGTAGACAGCATCAAACTCGGCCAGTTGGTGAATGGCTAGCAGTAAGAATTTTGTTCTGAAGAATTAATAGAGAAGTGAGTGATATGGAATTCATGTGTGAAAGGTTCGTACCATCCTGTAGTAGCAACAGCAAGCACCTCAATATTCTTTAAAGAACCAGAGTGACCTCAGAAAGTAGAAAATGGAGTTAAATAAGCGGTAATCTCAATTTGAGTAGCAATCATGATTCAAGTATTCAGTGTTGCTTCAGCAAAAAAGAAAAAAGAAAAAAAAAAGAAGGTAGTGGTGTTGCATTTGTAGATACTAGCACACGTTTTGTATTCAGTGACAAATTTTAAAAATTTCAATCCAAATATATTACAAGTACAAAAAAGAAGAGAATACAGTAGATTATAGTTAATTGACTTTTGGGTAAGCAACCTATAGGAATTTTGAAGACGGATGCACATGCATGCATGTGGACATACTATCACAAGATTTATATTCTCTTATCAGCTCAGCTGAAAAAGGAGCAGCTTGCTAATTTGATGAAGTTTCTATGCAACGGCCATATAAACAGAACCAATGGAGGAATACTTCTTTACCATCATCATTGATGGCATGTTATGGAATTTCACCATCTCCTCCAACTGAGTATCATTTCATTAAGAAGTAAAGCTTCATGCATTGAAAAGGCCATATAAGCATTCATAAAAATCTCATGATACATAATCTTCTACACTTTATACAATCTAACAGTAACATAAATTTTGTAATATAGTTTGTCTTTTCACTAAATTTTAGTTTCGAACCTAAAGTATATGGATTGTGAATATTTTGATAAAGAAAGCTATTTCATCACTTGACACTCAATTATGATTATAAATAAACAAATCCGGAATTTTTAAAAACTTATAGAGACGAAATCAGTATCATTTTGGAATAGACAAATTGATAATAAAAGATGTATAGGATAATGGTACCCAAATGCCACTGTTGCCACGACGACTTGTATTTTAGAAGAAAACCAGTCATCTAAAACTGCACTGCGTGTTTTGCTATTCAACCCCGCATGGTACACTAAGGCAAAAAAGCAAATGATCAAGTGAGAAAACTCTAGATAACCAAACATCAAAATAATAGTTATTTATCTGAGCATACCGGCTGAAGAGATGCCTTGTTTTGACAGATGACCAGAGAGATCGTCGCAAGTAGCGCGTTCAAGGCAATAAATAATCGAGCATACATTCCCACTAGATTTAAGAAGATTTGAAATATCATTGTAAGCATTTCCCAGAAGATCTTTATACCGAACTGCATTTAGCAACTATAATAGCTTTAGGTGGTGTGGGATAAACCAATAAAGAAAATAAAATAAAAGGACATATCAATTTTTTCCTTATAAATAATTATACAATCTGGGAACTAGGAACAGTGGTTGGTGCTAAAAGTCAACATATAACTAGGCATGAACTATGAAAGACATTTACACAGAAAGAGGAAAAATCTTCCCTAAATTCTGTCTCCGCCATATTTTATCTAGAAGTAATACTCGATTTACTTTTTAATGAAATGGAAGATTGAATTATGCATGCTCTTTATAAACTACATGGGGAAATCAAGTAATCGTTAAGCTTACGAGAACATGATCACACTACCTTCATAAAATATATTGGCACGGTTAAATGATGATCTGAGGATTGTTGGTTGGTGCAGGCTCAGTGATTCAATCACATCCTTTTCAACCCTGCATCATAACGTATAAATGAGTTGAAAATCAGGCAATTTAACAATGAAATCCAAAGTAATCAGAGGAAGTGTGATGTTATAAAGTAAAATTTTAAGAATTAACTACTTAGAAAATTTGCATCATGTTCCCTGTTATCAGGTATGAGGAAACTGAGGAAGATGTCAGCATCAAGTATGAACTGGTGGGATTTGAATTTAGGAATCGGGGTTGCTCTGCCACCATCTTAATGTCCTTGCAACTGCAACTAAACTCCAACTTTGTGGTGAGGGTCGAGAAAACTATCTCTATGCTCTAACAACAAAAATAGTGGCTCGGTGACATCGCTATTTTGAATATATGCAAATATCACAGGCACTGGTGGAATGCAAATATACTAGGCGAGAAGCTGTACAAGATGTATTAATTATAGATAAGGTGATGAGGATGGTATTGGCATAAAGATGAAGGCTTTGCTAAAAACATATGCCAATATTTTGGCATCAGTGGGTTGGAGAAGTGGAGTGACATGAACTTGGAAAGGGAAAGATTACACAAAAAATTCCCATGAAACCGCATGCTACGGCAATAGAAATTAAGCAAGAAACGATTACTAAAGACGACGTCAATTAATTGAGAAAAACCTTGGTGACTGTGGCTAATGTTTTCGGCGGCAGTTGTTCTCAAAAAATTCTTATACAATAAAGAATCTTCCAAATTTTTTTAAAAGCAATGATTAAATTGTAATTCTGAAATTCTTGTATAGGACGAAGCGATAATAGGAGTTTCAAAGTGACATAAGGAGATTCCTCTCCGAACCACAGGAGATAGTTGCCCATGGCACAACTAGCCATTTACCTCTTCATATAACTTTTATGTTAAATATCCCAGACAAAATTGTTGCATAGATATTGGACATATAGAGGAATGAAATCATGAAACTCACTTTGGAACAGCTGTAGCTGTCAATGCAAGTATTGGCACATTGTGAAGGTGACTCCTCAGAGATGATAGTTTACGGTAGCTGGGCCTACAATGAAGTTGGATGCAACTTATAGAATTGGTAGGAACCTATTCACTGGAAATATATATTGATATCTAAATCAACAGTTTCTTATTATAAAAAAAAAAAGTCAGCATCATTGCAACAAACCTGAAATCATGACCCCATGACGAAATGCAATGTGCCTGAAATATTAGTGAGCAGTTCAGTGTAACTTCTCATGTTTGAGTCTGACAATGTATTATATTTTATGAAGCAAAGATTTATTTTTTGTTGCTTGAAACTGACATGACAGTCAAACCTCATCGATGGCAATTAGACTCAGCAAGCCTCTATTATAAAGCTTTGTTAGCGTTGTCATGAACCCTCTAGTTGCAACCAACTCTGGAGTGGCATACAGCAGCTTAACAGCAGGTTTTCCAGAGTTGAGGTCTTCATGGATCTATAAAGAATGAAAAACAGGAAAATAAATAAATTTAATGTTGCCAACATTAAATTAATTGGAAGTCATACAAAAAAAACACCAATACATAATCGAAAAATTGGAAACTCGCCTGCTTTAGGCATGTTGAAATTATACATACATTGAAGTTTAAACTCTTCAAACAGCCATCTTAAAATATGGATGAATTTGATATAGGGTCTCGGTGGCCTATTTTGAAGTTAGCATCTTGAATTGTGTAAAGCTAATCACACTTTATGCAAGCATTTAAATGATGTAGAGTGAATTTCCCTTCCATCTAGAGTCTTTCTTGATATGTAACATTCACGTTATATTTGGACATACATTATTAGAATTGATAAATGTTACTAAGGTAATGTGACATAATATGGGTGGTGGTTTGCAATTATTAGTGTTAGAGATAATGTATGATAAACTAGTTGGGCTTTTGATATTAGATCAAAAACCGTATTCCTAAACTCTAGTATAAATATATATGTATTCCTCAACTAATTGGCCAATGAAATAATCTATTTTGCTCAAATTCCTTGTCATAGTATCGGAGCCATATTTAGCCAAACACTAGCCACCGCCAACACCAAACCCTAGCCGCCGTCATCTTCCACCGTCCATCATCAAACCCTAGCCACCAGTCGCCTCCACGCCTCCCGTCGACTCTAGATCCGTGCCGCTTCCCGTCGTGCCTCCAGTCACGTCGCCAGATCCCAGAACCCTATCGCAAATCGCAGTTGCAGATCGACCAGATCTAATCTCCTCCCAAATCTGCTCCCTCAACCAGCCCTCACAGATCTGATCTCGTTCGCCCCCTTCGCAGTCGCAGTCGCAGTCGCATCCTAGCAGTTGCCTCCTTGTTGGATGTTGATCATTGGATCTTTCGTTGGTTGTTGATCGTTGAATGTTGGATGTCGTTGATACGGATGTTGGTTTAATTATCGTTGGTTGTTGATCGTTGTTCATCGTTGGTCATTGTTAGTTGTGGTTGACCCTTACTGCTGGAATCATGTCGATGACATCGGGTAATGGAGGAAGTTTATTTATCTTGGCTGATTTTATTCCTATGGTGTCGACAAAACATAATGGTGATAATTATACCCAATGGTCTGTTGCAGTTGAGACCTTATTGATGAGTAAATGGAAGTTGCATTACTTACTGGAACGTCCTCCTTCTAAGGACAAGGATGCGAAGAGATATGAAAATTGGCTTGCTGAAGATGCGCAGATTCGGACTTGGTTGTGGAATAACATGTAACCTAAGGTGAACAACGTGTTTTTGCCTACGTCAAAGGAGTTATGGGAGCAACTTAAACATACATACTCGGATTCTAGCAATATTGCACGCATTTATCAGGTGTTGAAAGTAAAAATAGATGATGGGACTTTAAAGATAGTCCCACATTGGAAACAACAAAAGAAACATATGAGTATAAAATATAAAATGGGTCACATCTCAACAAGGCTTAAATCTTATTGTTGGAACCCACTTATCATTAAAAGCCCATGTGTAAAAGTCAATCGCTCCTCCAACTCTTCTCTAAGTTTAAACTCTACTCTACTTTAAAAACAATTTTAATATGGCATCAAAGTCAATGACTCGATCCAAACTCGACACGACAATACTATCAAGTGTTGTACTTTCTACGTGACAAGCACACTAAAGAAAAAAGTGATGGTTGCACGTGAGGGGGTGTTGAAAGTAAAAAATCCAAATAATGGGACTTTAAAGATAGTCTCACATTGAAAACAATAGAAACACATGGGTATAAAATATAAAATGGGTCACACCTCAACAAGACTTGAGTCTTATTGTTGGAACCCACTTATCATTAAAAGCTCATATGTAAAAACCCATTACTTCTCCAACTCTTGTCTAATTTTAAACTCTACTTTACTTTAAAAATAACTTTAACATCAGGATTATTTCCGGGTGGAGAAAGGAGAGAACTCTTTTGAAGATTATTAGCCGTCTTTCAATAAATTATACCAGGAGTTGGATTTGTATCAGCCTATTTCTTCCAATATTGCGGAGATGAAGAAGCAACGCGAGATGCTGAATGTTGTGCGATTTTTATCGAGTCTAGCATGGTCCGTTCGATATGCTATTTTAGGAAGTTCAGAGATTCCGACCCTTTATGAGGTATTCTCCAGATTATGTCGTTCTTCCGTGTGAGATATCTCATCTAATGTGCGTGGTGATAGTAATGTGGATAAGTCTGCATTGGTGACCACACCTGAAAATACACGTGGTCGTGGTCGCGGCTATTTTCGTTGTGGTAGTCATGATGGAAGACGTGGTCGTGGTAGTGGTCGAGATGGAAAATTGTGCACACACCGTGGGAAATCAGGTCATTCTGCTGACTTTTGTTGGGATCTATATGCAGACCTTCTGGTAATCATACATCCTCTCAAAGTGATATATTGGAGTCCTCACATTCTACTACTCCATTTGATACGGCATCTTCGATCTCAAAGATGATATTTATTTCTGAGGATGGGTATTACAAGCTCCTCTCTACTCAGCAATATGCTTCTGTTGTCACGGTAACTCTTGCTTCAGGTACTCCTATAGCTTGTAGAGCAAGCCCTGAATTATTGATTCAAGTGCTACGGATCATATTACAATAAATCGAGATAATTTTATTTCCTTCACACCGTTTACACAAGAATCTCACGTCACCTTGGCCGATAGATCTTCCTCCTCTATCACTCGAGGCGGGTCAGTACATCTGTCCAAGAATCTTTCGTTTTCATATGTTTATCATGTTCCACAATTCCCTATTAGTTTATTGCCCGTTAGCAAACTTACGCGATCGTTGAACTGTTTTGTGACATTCTATCCTCCACAATTTGTCTTTCAGGATATGCAAACCAGGAAGCTGATTGGTGGCGGGCATGAATCTCAAGGCCTTTATTATCTGAACACGAATAATGTGTTTTCTTCAGGTTCCGCAGCTTTGTTGTCCTCATCAGGTTCTCCTCTTCAGCTCCACTGCCAGATGGGTCATCCCAACTTGAAGGTTCTTCGGGGTTTATTCCCACATTTTAGGTCTATGAAATCACTTGATTGTGAGTCATGTCAGTTTGGTAAATAGTATCGTGCATATTTTCCTATTTCTGAAAGTCGTGTGTTGAACTCTTTTCATTTAGTGCATTCAGACATTTAAGGTCCCTTCAATAGACCAGCATATTTAGGTTTTAAATAGTTTGTCATGTTTGTGGATGATATTTCTCTCGTATCACTTATTTATATTTGATGAAAAATGTTATGAATTAAGTAATATATTTCGTATCTTTCATCTGGAAATTCAAAACCAATTTGGTGTCTTTGAAAATCCTACGTACAAATAATGCAAAAGAATATGTTTCTGATTGTTTCAATAAATATCTTGCTGATAATGGGATTGTACATCGGACGTCTTACTCATATCCCCTCAACAAAATGGGGTTGCTGAACGGAAAATGTATCATTTATTGGAAGTTACTCGTTCTTTGTTGTTTCATATGCATGTTCCCAAAAAGTAGTGGAGTAATGTTTTAACTACATATTATCTTATTAATCGTCTATCCACTTCTACTTTGGGAGGAAAGTCTCTTCAACATGTTTTGTTCTCAGGGATTTTACCTTTTCCACTACCCGCTAAAGTGTTTGGTAGTGTATGTTTTGTTCATAGACTTGTTCCTGGAGGAGATAAATTGGATCATCATGCCATTAAGTGTCTTCTTAGAATATTCTCGACTTCAGAAAGGCTACAAATGTTTTGACCATATATTGAATAAACATTATGTTTCAGCAGATATCACTTTTTTGACAATGTACCATATTTTTCTCCATCAATTGAATCATCTACCGAACCATCCTTATTGTCTCATAATTGTCCACCTCTTATGGTTATTGATTTTGAGTCCTGAAAAACCGCAGGTTATTCCTACCAAACCACCAGTCCATCGTTTTTAATCACGAAGGCCACGATTACAGTTAGCTGCTCAATCGGCTCCACAGTATGTAGATTCCGCACAAGCTCCACAATCAGACCTCGATCTTCCTATTGCGTTACGAAAAGGTACATGCTCTTGTACTCCTTATTCCATATTGAATTTTGTTTGTTACTCACAATTATCATCCAGATATCAGTCCTTTGTATTCTCCTTATCATCCACTTCCTTACTTGATTCTTTACATGAAGTTTTGGGTCACGCTATCTAGAAAAAGGCTATGAGGAAGAGATGGATGCTATGTATCAGAATGGTACGTGGAATTTGATTCCTTTATCGTCAGGTAAATCATCAGTTGGATATTGTTGGGTGTACACTATTAAATATCATCCTGACGAGACTATTGAGCGGCTGAAAGCTCGTTTTGTTGCTAAAAGCTATACACATACATATGGAATTGATTATGCGGAGACGTTCTCTCCAGTATTGAAGCTTCCATCTGTGCGTATTCTGATTTCTTTAGCAGCAAATTTGAATTGGCCCTTATATTAGTTGGATATCAAGAATGCATTTCTCCACGGTAACCTTGAAGAAGAATTATATATGAACTCATTAAAGATTAATGATTATCCCTAAACGATTGTGAAATTTTGTGGTCTTAGCTGCCTATTTTTATATCAACCGCATGCCTTCTCCGGTCCGAGTAACCAACCCCCTTTCTCTGTTTTGTTTCCGAAGGGCAACCCGATTCATGTTCCCCCTAAGGTATTTGGTTGTCTATACTATCCTCATATTCTAGGTTCTCATATTGACAAGCTTGATACTAGAGCTACCCGTATTATATTGGTATGTTACTCACGATCCCAAAAAGGGTATGTTTTGACCTTGCCACATCTAAAGTTTGCACTTCATTTGATGTGACTTTCTTAGAAGATCAAACATATTTTGCACCACCTATTAAAGACCCACTCCAACTATCCTTGTTCCTCACCTACTTTCTTCAGAGCTTGATTCGTTTGATCAACCTGTGTGCCCTATTTTTAAGCATGTAGCTCATTGTCCACAGGTGTATCACCGTCATAACAAAGTTGTAACATCCTCTCCTACCAATAATTCTTCTAAATATTCTTCTGCGTGTACTGCTATACAGCCCGCTGTTCCTGATTCTTTACCACCGCTGCCTTCAGAAAATGATCCTTCTTCTTATTGCCATACGCAAGGACAAGCGTTCCTGTACTACTGCACATCTAATTTCTAATTTTGTTTCCTATCATAGACTAGCACGATCTTCTCATCAGTTTGTTTCTTTCTTGTCCGGCATCACTCTTCTTTTCTATGTTCAAGAAGCTCTTCAGCACCCAGGTTGGCATGCAGCTATGTTAGACGAGATTGTCGCACTGCGTTCTAATCAAATTTGGAAATTGGTACCTATATTTTCAGATAAGAAAGTTGTCGGCTGTCGATGGGTCTTTGCTATCAAGTATACTCCTGATGGGACGATTGACCGTCTCAAAGCTCGTTTAGTGGCCAAAGAATTTATTCAGCGGTATGGGTTGGATTATGTTGAGACGTTTTCGCCAGTTGCCAAATTGATCTCAGTTTGTATTCTTATATCCTTGGCTGTTTCTAAAACATGACCACTTCATCAACTTGATGTGAAGAATGCCTTTCTTAATGGTGATCTTTTCGAGACTATTTATATGCAGCAGCCTCCTGGCTTTGAACGACCGAGAGAGTATGGTTTGTCTTCTACAAAAATCATTATACAGATTGAAGCGGACACCGCATGCCTGATTTGAAAAGTTTAGTACAATTCTACGACAGATTGGCTTCAAACGCAGTCGCGCCGATACATCTCTTTACATATAATCGTCCTCAAGATAAGGTAATTGTACCAGTATATGTTGATGATATTATCATTATTGGATAAGATTCTGCTAGCATCTCCAAGGTGAAATAATATTTGGCTTCACACTTCCATACCAAAGACCTTGGACCACTTAGATATTTCCTTGGAATTGAAGTATCACGGAATTCTGATAGATTACGGCTCTCTCAGCGCAAGTATACACTTGATCTTCTATCTGAGACAGAATTTCTGGAATGTAAACCAGCAAATACTTCTATGGATTTCTCAGTTAAGCTATCTCGATTGAGCTCTCTCTCGGATCCTTAACTACCTGATCCAGGACGATATCAACGTCTTGTTAGGAAGCTTATTTACCTCACTGCCACTCGTCCTGACATTGTCTTTGTCGTTAGTACAGTGAGTCAGAATTGTTAGTGAGATATACCCTAGAGGCCATTATTGTATCATACTGAATTGTATTTACATATTGGAAGCTTGGGATATTCACAGTTATAATAACAGTCTTGCTCAAATGGTAGTATGTTACTTGGTTTGATTCTACCTCAATATGTGCATGTGTTTCTTTTAACATATCGCTTATACATATTGGTAGAGCTCTTAGGATCTTTGCTTGACTATCAGCGTTGTGATGGCAGTCACGCTAGTGGGGGATGGGTAATCTATAAACACATCTTTATACAGGTCCCGAGTCGTAAGATTATTGAGACGAGGCATCGATACTCCAGAGTAGACTAGTGTATACGCTTTTCATCCCAGCAGGGAAGATGGTCTGTCCCCAGCCATTAGTACATCGTACTGGAGATAGTATACAGATGCTCATTAGGTTATGAGTTATACTGGACGGACTCGTTAGGAACTGTTGGTTGGTATTTTACCTATCGTTAGGTAGCAGTTCTCAGGTAACATGAGTACAGCTTAGTCCGTTGACTTGATACGCTACTTCGTCTCAAGTGTGTTCCCACTGGTCTTAGATTACTACCCTACCACAGCTCAAAAGAGTCGTGCAAACAGGTAGTAGTTGGGTGCAGTCTCGAAGCACTTAGAAGCAGTAGCTGTTAGATAGGATTCGTCTCTCCCGGTATTGGGGGTTGATATCACGCTGTGTTCGAAAAGTCATTACACAAAGTTTCTGGCCAGGGCAAGCGGGATTTACTGGTAGGTACTCCAGTAGTTTCTCAGGGTGTTTTGGGCTCTACTCCGGCACGGCTTATTACGCTATTAGGGGTCTGACGGTTACCACCCCCTAAGCACGATATGCAATACTCTTAGACGAATAAACAGGAGTGTACGGAGATTGTCACAGATAGGCTCAGTAGGAGTTCGGATGAGTTTGCTCATCGGCCTTCTTATCGACAGATATCTG
This sequence comes from Agapanthus africanus, assembly GCA_030015575.1. Classification (NCBI taxonomy): domain Eukaryota; kingdom Viridiplantae; phylum Streptophyta; class Magnoliopsida; order Asparagales; family Amaryllidaceae; genus Agapanthus; species Agapanthus africanus. The sequence continues at coordinate 41,619,273 of CM057341.1, forward strand.
GGTAGTCGTTACGTGCAGCTAGTTTCGCTGACGGAGTTATGGTTAAACCCACTGTCAGCGTATTGAGTCTTTAGAGTCCCATACAAAGGGTTTCCCTGCTTCGGGCGAAAAAATGTAGAGGCCGTATGGTTTTACGGCAGGGTTTCAATCACATACGTGTACTTGTGCACGGATGATGTTCGGACGGATAATACTAGTGGGCTTTGGTTTAAGCCGGATCCTAGTATTATATTATTGGATTGTTATCATCTCATTGTATTCGTATTTTTCGAGTACGAATACGGGTATGTATATACGGTGAGGGTATTCTTGTAATTTCACAAGATATGCTTCTAGAAGGGGACACCTCATTACTTGATTTATCTATTTTTGCAAAATGGATTAATGAGGTGTAATTGGAGATATTTATGATATGGGTGTGAAACCTGGCTTATACATTTCTTTATTGGGTTGGATGCACTATAGAAGTATGGCTATTATTTTCTATATGAAAGAATAGATACTTCATTATTGAAAGTATGAACCATTCTCTACACTTAGCACCACTTGCCCATTTGCGTCTTGTCTTTCTCTCTCCAAAGTTTCCTCCTTCCTCAAAGACATCCTTACCCTCACATGTGTTGTGAAACAAAGAATCTCATGAGATAAAACACTTCACTAGATACTCTACATCACCTAGGCTACTTAGATTAGCGAACTAAGTACCCTACTTACCTCGGTTTAGAGGTGAGAGCTTGAAACACATTCTCTCGGATGGATCATCTTCGACACAAGGAGGCCGACGTTGCAAGCTCAATCCATTCTTTGAGGAGCCAAGGAGAGGAGAACAAGAAGACCCAAATGACTAGTACACGGAGGTATAACACTTTTACATAGTAGTTAAACATCCAAGATAGTTTAGCGAGTTAAGGTTCCGTAAAGATCCTGGAGTTTAGTCGGTGTGGCGAAGCTCGTTAAAATTGTTTTTTGAAAATTCCGTTTCCCCGCGAACTCGCGGGGTGCGTGATATCGACTTACAGATCAGTATATGCATAATCCTTGACCTCTCACCTTAAGACAGTTGAGTATATTCTCAAATATATCAAAAATTCTCCACGGCATGGCCTTCTCTACAAACCATCTACGTTGTCGCTCACAGCCTTTGCGGATGCTAACTTTGCTGAATCTATTGATGATCTACTAGTGGTACTTTGTATTTTTGTGAGGAAACTTGGTTACGTGGAGGAGTAAGAAGCAAAATGTAGTGGCTCGTTCTTCTGCCAAGGCTGAGTATAGATCTATGACATATACAGTTGCTGAGTTGGTATAGCTTACATCCCTTCTGACGGATTTTGAGGATCCTTCTTTTCTTTCGACCACACTCTTCTGTGATAATAAGGCCGCGATCCGCATTGCTGAGAATCCAGTTTTTCATGAGCGGACTAAGCATATCGAAATAGATTACCACTTTATTCGTGACAAAGTGACAGATAAGGTGGTTGAACTCCAATATGTTTTTTCTTCGACTCAACTAACAGATATTCTCACCAAATCTCTTTCTCGACCGGTTTTCGCAACCTCTTCTGTCCAAACTTGGTATGATTGACATCTACGCTCCAGCTTGCGGGGAGTTATGAATATAATAGGTTATTAGATATTAGTTATAAATTGTTAGATCGGTTAAGATATGAGAGGTGGTCTATGACTCTATATATTTGCATGTAGAACTCATTAATGATTATGCCAATAAATTATTTCTTCTCAGTTCTTTTCATGGACCAACCACCTGGTTTCATGGTTGAAGGGAGACAGGCAAAGTATGTTGACTGCGAAAAACTATATATGGGCTCAAGCAGTTTCCTCATGCTTGGTTTGGTAGATTCGGTGCCGTTGTGCAAAAGTTTGATTTATATCAGTGCAAAGTGATTGTACTATTTTACACGAGTCCTTGAAGGAAAGAGAATTATATTAATAGTGTATGTTGGTGATATTGTTATCAGTGGAGATAATGCTGACGGGATTGCTGTTCTTAAAAAATTTCTCCAACATCACTTTCATACAAAGGACTTGGGGTTATTGCAATATTTCTTAGGGATTGAGGTTGCACGCTCCCCATAAGGTATTTGCTCGTCTCTGAGGAAATACGTCCTAGATATTCTAAAAGAGACTGGGCTTTTAGGTACCAAGCCCATAAATACACCGATGGATTATAATATGAAACTCTATAATGATCGAGGAGAATTATTAGAAAACACATGAAGATACTATCGATTGGTTAGGAAGCTTAATTATCTTACGATAACAAGACCAGACATCTTTTTTGTCGTTAGTATGGTGAGCTAGTTTATGGATTCTCCAAGGGAGCCTCATTGGAGGGCAGTTATTCGTATTGTACGTTAATTGAAGAATGCACCTAATTAAGGGTTAATTTACCGCAATCATGGAGATATTCAACAGTTGATGGAATTTTATGATGCTGATTGGGCAGGATCTCCTATCAATAGGAGGTCTACTACTGGCTATTGTACTTTCCTCGGTGGTAATCTTGTATCGTGAAGAAGCAAGAAACAATCAGTTGTGGCTAGATCAAGTGCGGAGGCTGAATACCGTGCTATGGCTCATACTACGTGCTAGTTGATTTGGATAACTGACCTATTAAGTGAGCTTGGATTTCAAATTCAACGACATGTTCCTCTCTTTTGTGACAATCAAGCAGCAATCCATATTTTGTCTAATCCTGTTTTTAATGAGAGAACCAAGCACATTGAAGTTGATTGTTATTTTTTTCAAGAAAAGGAGAATGGATTTCTTGACCCACCAGCTTGAGGGGAGTATTAAAAATAATGTGTGATAAAGTAGTTGAGTTTTTTATATTAGATCATAACCCGTATCCTAAACTTTAGTATAAATATATATGCATTTCTCAATTAATTGGCCAATGAAATAATTCTATTTTCCTCAAATTCCTTGTCAATTAGTAACCTCGCAGTATCAATAAGTCTAGTAATGAACATTAATAGATACAACCAACAAATCTACAGTGTGCACTCTTCGCTAAGGAAAAGAGAAACTAATAACATGAGTTTATTACTAATTCGCTCGTTAGATGGGATTTACATTTTCCAAATAGAAATAATTGATAAAGAATAGAAGGTTAAAAGGGAGTAAAATTTCATCAAACAGTAGTCACCGACTAAAAGAAGTAAATAAAGAGAATCTACCTTCTCTTTCACACGAGCTGTCTGTGTCGAAGACAGAAATTCAGCAGAAATCCTCTGTTGCTTCAACATAGAAACCTGGTTTTCCTATTTCCAGAAAAACATACCAGAGCTTATGTTGTACTGGTCTATTTTTAGAAAAACAAAAAAATCTTTTACTTACCATTAATGCTGTTTGGGACGCATAAGATAAAAACAAGCAAACATTCTGATTTAGTCAAATTTTGATCCGCCAATGAACTTCGAATATGCAAAATGGAAAATTGACATTCACCAATTAAAGGAGAGATCACAAGCACAATGCCCGGCTTTGCCAGTGCCGGAATCTGATAGCACATCGATTTTCCTCCTCCAGTTGGCATGAGACAAAAACAATCTCTCCCTATAATTGAAATTGCTCACTCGATCACAAACCATATGATTCAATTTCACATTCACCAACGTGATTGACACAAATTTATAATAGGAAAGAAAATGATGCACAAATTTGAGGAGTCTGTAGAAATATCTTTATATTAGGGTTATATCAAGAGGGTGAAATAAAAAGAACCTGATAGAACCGTTTGAATAGCCTCCAACTGCTTTCCCCTAAACCCAGAATGACCAAAATGTTGTTCTAGAATCTTCTCTAATTCTTCCTTTCCAAACAGTTGCCTCTCGGTGCAGCTCACATTTTTCACTGGGAGTAGTGATTTCTTCATCAGAAACTGCATGATCCAAAGCTAATGCATTAAAACATATAAATATTCTATATCTAATTCTAGTTTAGCTAAAATATGTGTAAGATATAAGAATGCGACCATTACATTAAACCTAACTTCATCGAAGCTAATCTCGACCTGGCTCTTACCCGGAAAATTTACAAACTTTAGAGTTCATTCTTACGAAAAAATATTAAACCGAAATCTTATACCCCAAATTACTTAGACTGGGGATAGGCACATCATCTAAACATCATGAGCCACCCAAGAAAAAACCAACAACAACAAGCCTTCATCCCAAAATTTTGGGGTCGGCTATATAAATCCTTCTCTTCCGTATTGCTCTGTTAAGGGCCATCTCCTCGGTTACATTAACAATTGACATATCGTTCTGAATTGTTTATGTCCATGTTTGTTTAGGTCTACCCCTACCCCTGGTTGCACCGTTAACTATGATTTTGCCACTTCTTCTAACTAGGGCATTGATTGATCTCCGTTGCGCATGACTAAACCATCCCGACAAGCTCTCTCTCATATTGTCCTCTATGGGAGCTATCTCTACCTTATTACAAAACACCCGTTTCTTATCCTATCTTTTAGGTATTACCACCCGTCCATTTTAACGTTCTCGTTTCAGCCATAATCATTTTTTGGACCCGCACAAGAAAAAAAACAATGACCAATAAAGAAATAGCCAATCTCTAAATCTATGTATGAGATGATATTTGAAGGAAATAAGTTGAACAACTAAAATGGCAGAAGAAATTCTTCAAATAACAACAAATAAATCTTCCATTAGCTAACTGCATGTAGTAATCAACAAAACAGAGATCCGAAGTCCACGGCAGTAAGATATCAACCTCAAACTCTAGCATATGATTCTGATATAGAACCTATCAATGTAAAACATAAATCTTTTGCTAATGATCTGCCTGCAAGATTATTCCACATTGCTTCTTTATTTCTATTTTCATTAAAGATTTCATCTTAGGTACCACATCATACTATAAGAAATCGATATCACATGCTGATGCAGTTTCACATTTGCAGATGGTATAGCAAAATGTTCTTCCGAAATCAAGGAAAGTAAAATTTATTGTTGTTGTTGTTGTTGTTGTATTTTTAAGGTTTTACAGATTTCGAGCTATAAAATTGAGCTTTACCAAAGAGATAATCATTATAAAAAATATATGAAAGGAAAGATCAAGCGATTGAGCAAAAATACCTGAGAATGATTGTGAGTGAGCGGGAAAAGAGAAATTAGGGCAAGAGAAGCGAAAAGGGTTTGGCGATTGGAAATTGGAATGGAGAAGCTGGGCATTTCGTCATTTTACATGAGGTTTTTTTCTACTGGCTCCTCAAAACTTTGTAATTTTAATAAAGCCCTCCAAATCCCCACCGTTAACAGAATGGCCCCCTTCATTTGATTTGGAGTGGATGTTGTTGTTTCCATGCTATTTTTGTGCTATTTATGAATCCAAATCTCACATCAAGATCACAACACCATAGGCCCTTCTATTTGATTTTATTGATCTTCGTTGGATCATGAATGGCACCAATATTATATGTCTCCCTTCGTTGGTTCTTTTTCCCTTTTTTTGGGTCGGGTTAGGTTTGGGGTTTGTGAGCTGGGTTAGCGTCGGTAAGACCCGAGGGGAGGGGGGCACGTGGTCCAAGCCCCTCTTTTTCCTAAGTTTGGATATTTTGGATATATATCATATGTATTTCTATGGCATAATTAAGAGTACGTGGGGCTTTAGATTTGTTAGCGGCGCATTTTGTTTTTCAAGAAAAAGCCTTAGGTTCAATTTAGAAAAATCTTCTCTGCAGGGGTCGGTAGAGAAATTTCTTAATAAGCCCCTTGCAGCTTCTTAGATGGGTTTTGAGATTCGTATTGCATGAATCTCAAAACCCATCCAAATTCTTGTATGGGTTTGTTGAGAAATTTTCTGTACAAACCTCTGTATAAATGTTTTTTTCCATTCAATTCCCATTACTCACAACTAATTTTTGAATTATGTTGTATTTTATTAAAGATACCGTGAGTTTAATTAAGCTTTTTTCTTATTATTGAAAAGCCTTTGGTCCCTCTTAGAATTGGCTTATTTAAACCTTTGTTACCTGCTGCCCTGCAAATTATCTAACACTTGTATAATATTTAATTTTTAATGCATGCCTGCATTGTTTGATGCCCTTTGACGAAAATCCCCCTCGTCAGCGGGTTGTATTTGTTTATCTAGTTCCATTGCCAACCCCACCTAGATGTAGCTCAACCAAAAATATTTCCAGTAATTATATCGACATCATATTTCTTCACCAGACAAGAGACTGCGAAGACGGCATGCTTGATGCAGGTTTCAACTTTCAAGAGGCAGAGCGAGGAAAATAAGGTCATACCATCCAACCAACTATCAATTTTATGCCCCATCTGGCAATGGGTTTACAATTTCGGAAACTATGATTTTGTGATGTTCCAAGGTTAAAATCCAAAAAAATTAACCAAAATCTGTTTTAGCAACCAAAAATAGAGTCTCTCAGACGATTTCAAAAGGTTTCAAGAGTTTGAAACATCATTTTTCAAACCACGAAAGTACTTAAGTTCCACAAAGTTTCAAACTGCTCATTTTTTAAACCTTACTTCTAAACAATATATTTGTTATAAGACTATATAACCAGATAACAACATTGCTAAACCCCATTTTTACAAAACAGCAGTTTGCATGCAAAATGTTGTTTCATCGTAAATTAATCGAAACCCGTGTTTTCCAAACCTTGTTGCTAGCCTAAAGCCTTGACATCAGATAAACGGAAAGACAACCAAGGGTCTTAAATGGCGCAGTTAAGGATTTGGGCGGCTATTTTAAAAATACGAAAGCTTGGAGGGCTTATTCTAGAGACCCCAAAGTTTAGGTGACCGCGACAGCGACGCCATCGAATCAGATGTCGGGTCGGGTTGGTGGCCGATAAGGCTATTGGTTTATGTCGGTTCGAATCCGAACCCGAGATCATTCTTCTTGCAGCAGAAGCCAAGCTCTCGTCCTAAAATCAAAAAATCGATCGAGATTTGAGAGATCTCAACTGCTGATAAATCACCATGAGTCGAGGAACTGGAGCTGGCTACGATCGCCACATCACCATCTTCTCGCCTGAAGGCCGCCTCTTTCAAGTTGGTAAGCCCCTAGGTTTTCGAATCGATCCCCATTCTAGGGTTTCATTCATGTAACAGTTTTATTTATCTTTTTTATTTTATTGGAATTAGAGTATGCTTTCAAAGCTGTGAAGGCCGCTGGGATCACATCGATCGGAGTTAGAGGGAAGGATTCGGTGTGCGTTGTTACTCAGAAGAAGGTCCCGGTGGGTTAATTTACTTGTTTTGTTTGGTGATTGTTTTGTCAAATTTTGAAGTTTGTAACTTTTTTTAAATTTTAATTTTGGGAATTATTTGGTGCAGGATAAACTATTGGATCAGACTAGTGTGACGCATTTGTTTCCGATTACAAAGTTTCTCGGATTGTTGGCGACTGGAATGACTGGTATAATTTGGAAATTTGCATTTGTTGCAATCGACTTAAGAGAAAATTTGTAGCTTGATTGTATTTAAAATGCGTGAAGGAACTTTGATTATACTCTATTCTTTGAATGTATGATTGATGCTGTCGATGATGTGTCCTTTTAAAGATGTCTAGTTGGGACATGCATTTGATTCATTAAAGCGCTCATACGTAGAAAACGATTCACTAAACCCCATAAAATTAGCGCAATTTATGTCCTGATTTTTTAGAGTATAAACTAGAACGACTCTTCACCATTGGTAACATTTCATTATGTTGAATTTTCTAGCCGATGCTAAGTCACTAGTATCTCAAGCAAGGAATGAAGCAGCCGAGTTTCGCTTCAAATGGGGGTACGAAATGCCTGTTGATGTATTAGCCAAATGGTATGATGAGACCTCCTAATTGTTAACTTACTTCCCTATGTTGATCTTATGTTAACATTAGACTCTAGCCCAAGAACCAATACTTTACTTATTGAATCATTAATGTATTGATTCATCGATCGATTTTTGTAAAAAAAAATTTTACTTTTGCATTTTTCACAATTGTTTTTTTTTTTTTGGTGTGTATGGAGCTGTATAAATTTTCCGACCTACAAGCATTATTGTATTTATTTTGATAATGCAGTAGTGATTACCATTTGAAGGATGGTGCTACATAGTTATCTACCAAGTAATTTAGATGAAAATGTTAAAAACTGCGCATATTTATTGTTTTTCCCACAATGCTAGAAGCTTCCAATGCATCATAAGATGACAGTAGTCGTCCTCAATTTGAGTCTCGAGTGGTCTGACCAACGATATATATATGGACTAGGTTTATGTCTTGATATATACATGCTTTTTTGTCTTAGTCCTTAGCAATTCTAGTTCAAGTTAAGGCTCACATCCACGCATGACCCAACACAGGGAACATCTGTTACCAGTAAATCTATCCCTACCTCATCCCCTTGTGTGTCGCGTTGTGCTGATCTGAATTTGATCCTTATTCTTGATTAGTGTTTACGTCATGTCTTGATATATTTAATCATATTATGAAGCATAGATACGAACATGGATACAACATGACATTGATAGATAAAACAATGTATTTGTAGAAAATTAGGACATAAGGACACACCAATAAGAATATATATATATATATATATATATGATTTTATAAAATTAAATAAAATGTTGACTATCAAATTATTACTATAACCATATATATTAGTCACACTCGACAAGTAAAAATAAAAGCTAAGTATATCATAATAAGATCTTTCCCTTGTTTTCACAGTTTGTATATGTGTATGAAGTTGCATGAAGTTTCCAACAACCATTACTTTATTTTTTTTATAATGCAATGTTACAATTGAAGGATAGTGTTTGATGGTATTTGCAAAATAAATTCGTTGAGAGTGTTGTAATTTATAAAAACGAATAAATGTTAATAAGACGCTTGCCGTGTTTTTTCAACAATGCTAAGCACTAGAAGCTTCGAATTCATACAATGACAACAATTGTCATCAGTTGAGTCTTGAGTGACTAGGGATTAGGTTTATGTGTTAAAAGTTGAAATTGGAAGGCCATGCCACTTAACCTGGGCGACCATTAATTGAGTTCTAAATAAGAACTTTATTATTGGCATATATATTGTCTTAAGGTTTATTTTGTTTCCATATATCTAATAAAATAAGGTACTTAGTTCTATTATCTTTAAGCCATTTAATACGGGATATTTGGCATCACTCATGTGTTTTTGTGGAGGAATGAAGGCTTATTTTCTTAATTGATGTTATAGATCCCAACATAAACATATCATATAAGATTTGTTTTTAAATTCTATTAATAGTACTGTAGTCAAAATTAAGTGTTTAGCCATCTATGTTTTTTTCAATATCTTTTTCTTTTAACTTGATGAACTTTTCTAATATTTTAAACATTATATAAAATTCTAAATATCATATATTTTGCTCTTAGCGATCCCTAATAAAGGGATTTAGCTATATAGCTGATCATATTTTTATTTTCTTTCTTCTTAATAAATTCTCTCCATAGTAGTTCAAGCCCGGGAGCTAAGGTGAAGAGGGTTTTCTAGTATTTTTAACCTCTAACTTCTGCATAATTACGAGAGATAGAGATATGACATATTTTATAAATTATGTAGGGCTAGATATAACAATATGCAAATTATGTAGGGTTAGATATTTGATAGAAAAAATGGAGATGTATCAAATTCTAAAAGGTACACACGCATATACATATACACATAAGATATATGAAAAAGCATTGAAAATTGCAAAATCGTTGAGAAACAAATTTGTAAGACTATCATCAATATTTTCTGAAAATGTAAATAGTTATAAAACTTCCTTGAGCATTCATTTTATGCAATTTCAGTCACGTTTCATGTGAATGCTACTCATTTTGTGAAAAGCTTATATAAAAAACATTGAAAATTGCAAATCCATATCCAAACAACCATCATCAATATTTCTCAAAACATAAAAATTGTCATAGAACTTCAATGAGCATTCATTTTGTGCAATTTCAATCACACGTTCCATGTCAATTCTACCATCAAATTTTACTTAAATTTTGTAAACCAAAAATACACAAATATGGAAAAGAGTATCATAGATAAGTGTTAAACTATAACGTGTTTATATATTTGAAATTATTTTAGCGTGCTTTGCAATTCAAATTAAAAGTCAATCAATAGTTTATTGTTCAATTTTAATAATGATTTGGACGCATTTACTGTTTTGAACTTATCATTTTAAGATATGAAAACCACAACTTCTAAAAAGAAAACTTGCAGATAGTACTTGAGAAATTGGAGTCAACCAATACTTGTATATTTTGTTGGAGCCAAAAAAACTATACGGATAAATTTTGTAAAAGATAAAAGGACTAGAAATTAATAACCCTTTGAAAAGAAAATGTACTTTGCTGTGAGAAAAGAAAACGTACCTTGCCAAATTTTTGAAACTGGTCTATTAAGAAAACAGATTTAGAAGAAAAAGTCTTGATTTTCCTGTCATCTTTTGACCAAAACACGTTCCGAATAAACGCAAAGGGCTTTTCTATTATGACTATGTAACCTAATGTTTTTCATATTTCTTAATAAATTATGGTGGTGAGTTATCAATTGTTTGCTAATAATTAAAAAATTAATTAATGAAGTTTCATAATCTTGTAATTCTATGTTATTGTAACTATTAAGAGGGAGTTGTCAGGTTTAGAAGCGGTGGCGTGATTCGCGGAGCTTAAAATATTAAACCATGAATAGAGAAAAGCATATTTGCTAGTGATTATAAGGCCTTAATTTTTAATTAGAAGGAGCCTCTGCCCTTTTCTCCCTTGGATTGATAAAGAGGAGTGGAGCTTTTGGTTTTTTCAATACCCCATAGTTGAACAAATGAATATAAATGGCGAGTTCCGCAAAGGGGGTCATAGTGACATGCCCGAGCAACTGTCTACTAAAAACATAGATAGGCCATATAAAGAGGTTGACGTCTTCTTAGTGTCGGATGGCAAGGAAGTTGGTGAGCAGGATACTCAGCGAAGGGCAGCTGCCACCGAGATGGTTTTTAGGCAGCTACTTCTCTCTAGTGACCCGTCTCCCTCTACATCGATCATCTCATGGTTCAACCACATCCCCAAGCTATCCATGTGCACGCCTTTGCCCACATCAACGCTTGATCTATTAGTTGCATTCATAGCATGAAAATGAGGGACCCATATATCATTTCCATGAAAAACTCGATAGCAAAATCCCTCAATGCTTTCCAAATCGTGTCATGATAAGCTCTAAACTCCATATTTGCATTTGATGCAGTTGAGTGTAAACCAAGTCTGAAGGAAACCCAAAAGATCAATAGCATACAATGAAGTAGGAAATTCTTCTTTTTGCTAAAGGACAACACTAATTTGAGAGGCGGAAAGATTGGCAAACTAGAAAGGGAGTGTTGGACTATGCAATGACTGATATAAAGTAGCTCATAGAGACCAATACCAATCCTTAGCCAAATGGTAAGATTGGATGTCCTACTTATTATTTTCTTTCCTATATTAATCATGTTTTAGCATTATACACCAGCATGTGAGCAAATAGTTTAGTATTGCATCATTGAAGTATTGATTCGATGATCGGGTTATTTTCTTTACACAATAGTTAGAGGTCTAATTACCTTACGAATTTTTTCAAAATTCGAAATTAAATGGAAAGGAAAAGTTTTTAGTTTGAAATCAATAGTTGTAGGTTTTTTTTTTGGCTTTTGCAGGTATTTTTTTTCTTGTATGAAGATGTATTATTTTTTTATAGTGTCAAAAACCATTTAAAGCATGGACGGAGGCAAGGGGCGTGCAGGGACGATCGCCCCCCCTCCCAAATTTTTTTTTCTGCGGCCTCTATTGCTCTGATAATTTCTACGATGTTGCTTTGAAATTTTCTGCGTTCCTTCATCCCGAAACTACCATTCTATAATTGGTGTATTAACAGTTAAAATCCTAACTACATAATACCTATTTCTCATCCCTTCATTATCAACTTTCTATTAGTTATTAAGATTTAGTAACAATTTTAGTTATTAAGATTTAGTAATAATCTTTTTTATATTAAACCTTGTTATAATATTAATATTTATCTCCTTTATAAAAAAAAAATATTTAACTGACGATCGTGGCCCCCCCAATTTTCAGCAACCCCTATTGCTCCGATAATTTCTGCGATATTGCTTCGAAATTTTCTACATTCCCTCACCCCGAAACTACCATTCTATAATTTGTGCATTAACCGTTAAAATCCTAACTACATAATACCCATCTCTCATCCCTTTATTATCAACTTTTCTATTAGTTATTAAAATTTAGTAACAAAATTTTGGTTATTAAGATTTAGTAATAATTCTTTATACTAAATCTTCCCCTCTTCTTCTCCCAAAATTCCTAATTTTTCTACCAAATTGGCTTTAGGTTTAGGGTTTCGATCAAAGATCTTTCAAATTGATTATAGAAACTAGCTTGTCTTTCTCAATCTTCTCCACCAACGAGCTTGTCGAGTGTCGTTGTCTCTTCAATTGCAAGTTTTGAAAGCGATATTTTAGTTGCGCTAAATCTCAATCTTCCACTAAGCGAGGATGTGGTTCTTTTTAGGAGAGAAAAATCTACCTAAATACTTAGAAGGTAAGAGAACATCTCAAATACAAGTTCCAACCCTATCTTCCTAACGAGACACTAACTTTTGAGGAAAACCAGTGAAGGGGGATTTTGTGCAATTTAAATGTATGAGCAGTCTTTTAAATAAATACGAGGTATGGAGGGGGGTTTTAGTAATTAGGGAAGTATGAGAGGGCTTTTTAGTAAAAGGTCCTATTATTTTATATAATCTAACTTGCATAATTTCATGGGATTTTTCTTTAATATAGCTTGTCCCTGCAAACCTAGAATCTTAGCTCCATCCCTGATTTAAAGGATGGTTCTTTGCAGTATTTGTAAAATAAATTGATGAGAATGATTTAAAGAGCACATATTTATTGATCATATGTTTTTTTTTCCTTTTTTTCAACAATGCTTGGTACTTAGAAGGTTTGAGTGTAAAATAAAAAGACAAATCATATTCTTGATTTGATTCTGGAGTGGCATGGTTTAGGTTTATATTTAATATTAGCACTGTTATAAAATGGCCTTGGCGCATATACGCTCGCATAAGCATTATGCACCCTCCCGACGCATAAATTTAGCCGCATGGCCCGTTATGCATGCAAAGCTCATTTATGAAGATAAGGACGATTGCTTGGACATTGTTTTACATAATTGAGGTTGAAATGTTGTGTGTCGGTTAGAAATCGTAGTGGTTCTATTATGCAACCAATAAAATTTAAATGAAAACATTTTCCCATAACCTTTATTCTCTTTCTTTTGTTCGCCTCTTCTAATAGTTACTCATTTTCTTAAAAAGTTTTTTTTATTCTTTATTTGCATAGAGTACTTTCATAATTTCTTATACTTTTCTTCTTCTCATCATTTTCTGTATGCAAAGCCATTTTGCATATGTAGACGGATATACGACGCATATGTGATATATGCAATATGCACCACTCAACCACATAGTGGCACATAGAGCGTTCAATAACTTTGTATATCTATGCTCTGTCAATTCCAAGTCTCGCAATTCCAGTTCAAGTTGGGTATTGCAACCCAAAGACCCCTACACGGGGAGCATTTGTTATCATTCAACTTTTCCTTTCTCCCTATTTGTGTTGGTTATGCATTAGACATAAGGTTTTTAGTCTTGATTAAATTATGTGTTGCTATATTCAGCCATATTATAAAGCATGGATACGTATAAAGGGGCATGGATACGACACGTCATGGGTATAATAACACGACGCATTCTTAAAATATAGGACAAGGGTACTACAATGCAAAAATAAATATAATTTTTTGTGTAAATTGCTTAATAATCCTTTAATGTTTCATCACTTTCGTATTTTACTACCTTATAGGCTTTTCTCAACACTTTAATACCCTAATGTATTTTGTCGTTAGCTCTTTGTTGCCTTCTGTTTTTATTGCTGTCTATTTGCGTCAGTTTATTCCTAGCATTATATAGACAAACAAATTCGCAATGAGTAAACTGATGCAAAATAGACACGGCGGTAGAAGAGAAGGCAACAAAGTGCTAACGGAGAAATATATTAGGGTATTAAAGTGTTGAGAAAAAATATGAAGTGGTGAAACGTCGAGGGATTATTAGGCAATTTACCATAATTTTTTAAAAAAATAAATAAAGTATCAACTACCAAATTGATACCATAATCATATTATTTAAAATAATTAACAATATTAAAAGGTAAAAATGTAGGACAATTAACGACACCGAAAGAAAGACTAACATCTATAAAATGGGACACACTTTTGGAAAAAACTAACAACTTCATAATGTAATGAATTGAATATAGTTTAACAACATTAAGTTTTCAACAACACAACACATTTTTAAAATATAGAACAAGGCTGTAAAATGAGAAGGTAGCAAAGTGCTAACGAAGAAATACAATAGGATATTAAAGCGTGGAGAGTAAAAATAAGGTATGATAGTACAGAAGTGGTGAAACATTGAGGGGTTATTAAGCAATTTACCTAATGTTTTAAAAATAAATAAAATATTAGCTATCAAATTGTTATCATAACCATACTATTTAAAATAATTCACAAAACTATAAAGTAAAACTGTAAGACAGTTAACAATTTCTAAAGAAAGACTAACGTCCGTAAAACGAGACATACTTTCAGAAAAAAAATTAATTTATCATGCAATGAACTAAATATAGTTTAATAAGCAACAACATTGAGTTTTCAACTTCATGTATATTTGAAATTATAAATAATGTAAGAACATGTGACACCCGTTATTCTGCTAGGACACGTATGTGACACACGTGCGATACATATATGGGAGGCGTTTGTTATTACTAATTCTCTCCCTAATGCATCAATGTTGCTTTGACATATTCAACCATGTCATTTGTCCAGTGCCTAGCCTAAGCTGAGCAATCCTAATTGTGAGTCTCATGACTAGGTCATAGAAACATTATGTTGACGCTCTACATGATGAATGCCTATTAGCCCACTTTTTGAACTGTATGGTTAAGATTATAGTTTGGTTATTCCTGGACAATTTGATTGGAGTTTAAGGATGTTAATGATGTCAGATAGTTCCGTAATCCTTCTTTACGGAGAGATGTCATATGTTTGACTTAGAATTTGATGTTCATACTTGGATGGTCAGTGCAAAATAAATTCAGATAAGAACATATACAGTGAGGAAGGTAATTGTATGAGTGGGAAAAAGGAGTTCACAGCTATGGAACAAGGGCTTTGAAATTGGTACGACACATGCCACTCAATTTGGACAGCCATTTACCAAGTTCGGTATCAAAACTATTGAGAAGTTACTAGCACATATCATCTCTTTTGGCGTTGTCACCTGTGGTTTCTACAAATCTAGCAAAAATAAGGTACTTAGTTCTTGTATTGTGCTTTCTGTGGAAACATTAGTTAAATAAGTTGCCAAATGTCTTCAGAGTTTAGAATAATTTAATACTCTTTTTCTAGTTGTTTCAATCCGTCAACCTCACAGATTATGTATTCTTCGAATTATGTGCAGGATAGCAGATAAATCACAAATATACACCCAGCATGCCTACATGAGACCTCTTGGAATAGGTTAGTTACCATTTTTCCATTTTATTTGAATTTCATTTTCAGACAGCAATACTTTTGAGCTTTTTAGATCAAATTTTGTTCATAATTCTTCTTGATATATATTATCGCATTTAGCTTCTGATGCCCTGCCATCTTCATCTGTGTTTCTTAATTTCTGGTTGAAGCTGCCATGATATTGGGTATTGATGAAGAAAATGGACCTCAACTCTTCAAGTGTGATCCAGCTGGTCATTTTTTCGGTCACAAGGTATTTCAAACATCTATTCTACTTTCTGTTTATTTTATTGGACCAAATGCTTAAAAAGCATTTCAAGGTGAGAAAACTTGTCTTACAGGTAAAAAGCTCAAACAACACAACCATATGTTTTGGTTGCCTATGAAATGAATATATAATTTATGGAACTGTATATTTGTAATAGGCTCCGTTCATTGTCTGACCTGTATCTAGATTAGGCTAGCTCATCATGCCTAATCCAGACGCACTAATCACATAGCTAAATAAGCAGAAACAAAAGACGAGGCTTCACACATGCATAAATACAAATGTGCATGCCTAGACCTTTACACTGGCTAACTGTTTCTCTGAATGTATGGAAATCAATTTCATGTTATATTACCAATTTTTCACAAAGTAAGCGTAACTCTGATGTGATGCTTGTCGATTCCTATGTTATTTGTTGTATTCATAGTTGACAGCCATTTCTTGTCAAAATTGTGGTAGTTATGCTTGCTTTGAGTTCTTGAATATAATATATTAGATTTAAGCCATATGCATCGAGTAATTCTTATTTTTGATTCCCCCCCCCCTCCCCAATTCCTGGCAAATTTTCCGTAGTGTTTTTTTGATTGAATTTCACTTTCCAATTTCCTCGACCTATACTACCATAATGCCGAACTTTCTGCCATGCTTTTATTTAATTTTGAGTTCTGCTTTGTTGTCAGTTATCAGTTCTCACATGTTATTTAGCATCTGATTCATGACTACTTGATGCACAGCACTTTGTAGAACATGTGCAAATACCCAGTGGCCAATCTCTTGATCTAATGTATGATTTTTACTTGTACTTATTTGTCAAGAAATGGGGTACCTATTCCTTGAAACTGTTTTCAGCTATTTCACATGATGCAGATTTAAATATATCCGATCAGAGATAAATTATTTCTTAAGTTTTCTTCTACTTGGCTCTCGTAGGCAACACTTCATCAGTTCGTTCATATAAAAACTTGAAACCAAATTTTTTTTTGGCTATTAATTTAGAGAAGAGTTATAAATTGATTTGTGATGACTAAAATAAATCATTTATGGCATATACCACTCGTGAGCATTTTGGGGCTCTGCTAAAGATGCTTGGTTTATATTGCTGACTTCATGAACTCAGCAATTGCATTTAGTTTGCAATGCATGCTCCATTAACTCAGGAATTATATTGAAGGGATTTAGCATGTGATATTGTGAAGTGATATATTTTGTAGAAGCTATGCACTTTACCTTGGTTATCGCATATTTCACTTCATGTAATTATCAGATAAGTTTGTAGATGTTTCTTCAGTTCACCCCAAAAAAGAAAAAGGAAAAAAAAGAAGTGAAATGATGATGAAATTCAAAAAAAAGTATGTTTATTTTTTACAGGTTACATGTTTAAGTATCTTCATCTTATCCCATTTCAGCATATTGTTAAGCAAGCACATGCCCTTGAGCCCTTGATAATTGATTAAAACTGAGGAAAAAGTTGATAAGGATATATGCTTGCTTGTATGACAATAGGATGAATTTTCAATGACATTTGTCTTAATAATATTATTAATATATTTACCATTTAATTTCTTAAGCTTCACCATTAATTTAATTAGTCATCTGTCAATAAAAAAATGAACTTGTCAGATGTCAGTGATTCAGTCAAAGAAATCTTCCTAATCCAGTCAATTTTCCAGAGCTAGAGGTTTTTTAATATGCTGTAGCAAATGATGCTGGCTGATTTTGGAGTCACTAAGATCACTGATTATTAACATAAGTTAGCCTTCTACCAGGAATGTACTCATTAACATAAGTTAGCCTTCTACAGGGAATGTACTCATTCCTGCATTGAAGTTATATATATATATATATATATATATATATATATATATATATATATATATATATATATATATCATAATTGAGTTAGCCTATGGTTACATAATTAAATGTTCTCACTTGCATGTGTATATATGTGTGTGTGTGTGTGTGTGTGTGTGTGTCAAAACTTGCAAATTATCTAATCATGATTGTCACCATTATCATCACTAAGCCTCTATGTTGTATGCATTCATAGTCGAGGAGACATACCCCATAGCAGTTATAGCATCCGTGCCATGTTCACTCGGATTCATTGGGGAGACTTCAGGAACACTTTTTGACACACGCAATAACTCTATACAGTAGACGTATGGAACATGTATATACATGTTCACGACACCAACAATCTATTGCATCAACAACTAACAATTTTTTGTATTCTTAGTTTGGATTTGCTAAACTGATAATTTTTGGGATCATGTATAGTTGTGTACATACATTTAAACAACAAGAATAAACAGCGTATCCTGATGTGTCGTATCCTAGAACTTTTGAGAATTGTGAATCAACAAATCAGACGCGTCTGATATTCGTATCTCAATCCAACTGCATAGTAATAAACCGTAACCATCAAAATGGGGACGACCAAGTGAAAAAAGGGAACAGAGTCCCAAACTTGTAATATACTAAATTACTAATAATGCAATTATACATTTCTTTAACAAAGGACTCATGAAATATGTATGCTGCTTCTAGGCTACCAGTGCCGGCCTAAAAGAGCAAGAGGCAATCAACTTTCTGGAGAAAAAGATGAAGAACAATCCTGCTTTTTCGTATGATGAGACTGTCCAGGTAACTAACATGCCGTTTATGCATACTGGCATCTTGTTCGGCTTTTGTTTTGTAGTCAAGGGTCCATATTTTATCTGACTTCGGTTGGTTTTGTTTTAGATTTCCCCACTGGGTCCAAGTGTAATATAGCCATTCCTAGTCTGTACAGTTTCTGCCTTCCGGGTCTTGGTTTTTTAGCTAACATAACCAAAAACTTTTGGTATGAGAATCCACTTCAGGCTGCGGTCATACTTGATAGGAAGCCGCCCTATCTACCTGTACTGCTTCTTGATAGACAATTTGCAATCAGGGTTGTGTAACATAATTTAATTTTTTTTCTTTCATTGCTTTTTCAGATAAATATGTGGATTCTATAGTGGCATTTTGCACATGCAATCCATGCGTCTTTGTTGGAATTTCATATTTATTTAATGTACTAATTGACATAAAAAAATAACTATTTTGTTGTGTGAGTAGAATATTTAAACGGTTTGGAGTTTCTCTTGGTATCATCACACTGTTAAAGATTTTATTGACTGTTAGAAATAGAAATTTTAAATAACATTTTTTTGATCTTACAAATCTGAGGCTCTTCTCTGCCATGCGTCATGACGAGAATCAAATTATGATTTTTCTATCCGAACTTCCCTGTTGAGGTAAAATAGTATAGATAGTACATTACCCCTTTTTACACCCGGTACTTTCAATTGTCGGGTGGGTATATGCGTGTTAAAAATCATGCTTCCTTTCTGAGACAGTTCACACAAACTGTAGTAGAGCACACTGTTCTAGTTCCATCAGTTTTAAATGGACCCCACAGCCTGCCAGGAGCAAAGCTTTACTGGTGGTAGATCGATTATTTTTCACCTGCAACTTTTTTTAATTTATTATTATACCAATATTATCTTTTGGCAGACGGCTATATCTGCTCTGCAATCTGTTCTTCAAGAGGACTTCAAGGCCACTGAAATTGAGGTATTGTTCCTTTTCTTCAAAAGTGAAGTAAAGAAAATGCAGAAGTAAAAGTTTGTTAGAATATTATTCTTTTCAGTATAAGGTTGAATTTGACCTAAAATATGTAGTCATCTCAGTAGGCCTTTTTTTTAAACAGTTGCATGTGGAATTAAACAACCCAATGAATTTTATTTCCATGTAGATCTGCATGTTTCTTCCAACAGTTTGATATTTCTCAAATAAGTTCTTTTTAATCTTAAAGACCGGTATTTTCTAGGTGGGAGTTGTGAAGAAAGATGATCTAGTTTTTAAGGTGCTATCAATGGAGGAAATCGACGAGCACCTAACAGCAATTAGTGAACGAGACTGAGTTAATTGCAACTCATTATTGTTTTCTATTGCCATGATTCATGTTTATGGACTTGTATATTGTTACAGGCAAGACCTATATGTTGCTTGTAGTACCGATCAGCTTACCCATCGGAAATCTTGTCAACCAAAGAGAGAGATGCCTTAATATGTTTTTCGAGATGTATGATGCAAGTTTCTGCTCAATTTATTGGAGTCTGGGAACCTGCAGTATTTGCTCAGGAATGGATACAATCAAAACAAGTTATTTACCTTTATTTTTTCACATATTGCTTAGCATATTCTATGATCAAAATAATCCTTTATGAGCCTTTCTCCATTTTAACCATTTGTTTATGGTTTTATAGACCACGCCCTTATATGTTTCAAATCCTGATATATATGCAATTCATGTACATATCGGTAGAGTGGTTAACCTTCAATGTTTTATAGCAATCAGCAGATTGTATGATTGTTATTCTTAGAGTTTTGATGAACTGCAATTTGTAGATCTTAGTTTTATCGCATAAACATTATAATTTGCTCATATTACATTTTATATGTTTTTATTATGGGTGTCAAATGCCCTTTTATGTATTTTTGGTTTATTTTCTAAAAACTATCAAATATTTTGGCTCAACGAGAAACTACAAAAAAATTATCATAATTACAAGACATTACCATGTTTTGAAAGTTATGGTAGTTTCTTGCAAATATCACCTCAAGTATTTTGTTGTTTTTGAAAGATTTACAACAGTATCATACCTTAGGCAAGTTTTTGAAATTTAGCTTATATTTTTATACCATATTTTCTCTAAATCCTTGTATGTCATTAAACTCCATCACTACTCCAGTCTGAGTATAAGAAGTTGAACCTGTGCCCCTTTTCGTTAGAAAAGGAATTAAATGAAGAAAATTGGGAAGCCAGAAATTAACTTCAAACACAACACTCAATTATTAAAGAAATCATTTATTAACGAGACAGATGAATTTCAATGAATTTTTTTTCTGAAATCAACGCCCTTTAGGAATCGGGATCGAACTTGCGACCTCTCTTGAGGAAATTGATACCTACTGAGCTAAACCCAATCGGTCAGGTGAATTTCAATGAAACCTTAAAGTATTGAAGCTCCTAGAAAAATTGTGAGAATGCAAGCCGCCTCAACATGATCACAGAAATTACATGATCACAGAAATTTCAAGCGACAGGCCTTCAGGTATTGAAGCTCCTAGAAAAATTGTGAGAATGCAAGCCTCCTCAACATGATCACAGAAATTTCAAGCTGGCAGATGTTGCAGAAACAAAATTCACATTATTTCACAAGTAACTGCCCTAACAAAAAGATCTATAAACAATAACCGTGATAGCCACAAGTAAGCCTTGGGCAATAATCGAATCACATATCAGCAGAACACCAAAATATCTGAGAACAAACAAGCAGAACACTGAGACAAGTGCAGAGGATAATACAAGGAAAAATCTATAAAGAGAAATTACACCAACTGCATACTTCCTTTGACACAATCTGCCAGGATAAATAAATTACACAGAAGAGTATGACGAATGCTACTTACACTGCTCTTTACCTACAAGTGACTCTTTTAAGTTAATCCCCTTCTTCCTACATTCCATGTACAATAATCGCGCTGTAGTTGATTTTTTTTTCCATTTCATATTTTCGGGGTAAATATACCTACAACATGTGTCAGTATCATACCACAACGCGGAGAAGGCCAGGCTGAGGTTGGGTGAAATGAAGTCCTCGTTCTGCAAGGAAGCTCTCGATGGCAACAGGAAGCCTTGCGGGGGTACGCGCGCCTTTGGTGTGGTGGCCCGTGCCGACACAGATCATGACCTCGAGCCGTTGGCCTGTGGATCTTGCGGTGGTTTTCAAAATGCTGAGCTCATGCTCCACAACTTGGATCGCTTCTTTTACGTGGAGCCCGTGAAGGTCTATCAATGGTCGACCGTCTTGACCACCAGCTGGGTTCCTGTCACAAAGAAGAATAAAAGCAAAGTGATAAGCGAACCAGTCAGTTTGTGCAAATTTAATAGTTTGGTCCTGACCAATTTGTGAAAGTTCGTGTCCCTTATAATCAAAGAAGATTTATCTTCATACCCTACTCATCTAATGATCTTCTCTTTTTGTTTGTGATGCTTTCTTGTAGACTAGAGGCAAATGTTGAAGCCACAAAAGCAACTTCTTATTCTTGATCTATTCTTTTAACCACAAGAACCTTTTCTATTGGTTGTAAAATTGGAGTTTCCATGTGCAATGATCTGGTTTAATTAATTGAATTCAGTTTCCCATTTAACCTCTCATATGAATTAAAAAAAACTGTATCTCCAAAACACAGTGGTGGAAACTCTTTGGCTTTGGTTCTTCTTGGCAGGAAAATCTAACAGAAACCACTATGATCAAAACCTTTACACAACAAGAAAATTATGCTTTTAACTATAGGAGATTTAATTTGCCTTTACATCGTGTATCTATCAATTTATTATTTAGTAGCTTGTTAGTTTAGGTGGCGTTTACGGCAAAAAAACTGTGTTTTGCCTAACCTCAAAAACATGGAAGAAAATAATTAGATTTTAAAAATAATTATGGTAAGATTTAACTACAATTTTAACCATAATCTAAACCCCCTATAGGCTCTAATCAATCCATTGAATCCCAAACCCAAAATCAATTCTCACACGTCATCTTAAACCCAAACCCAAAACCCAAACATCATATAACCTTAAGCCCGTTTCCAAGCTCAAACTCAAACCCAAATCCAAATCCAAAATCAACACATAAACCCAGACCCTAAACAGCATCCCCTCACAGTCCCTTACATGCCAAACTGTAAGACCCTAACTCTTCTCCTGCTGCATCAATCAGACACCTCCGCCTCCGTGAGACACAGCGGTCGCCTCTTCCTCCAACAGATGACGCTTCCTCCATCATTAATTAGTCAATGCCTTCGCCATTAAATGCCTTCGCCTCCATTAGCCCAACAATGCCGCATTGAATACCGCTGCCTCCTCCAAAATCAGTTAGATCAGATCTAAATTAGCAGATCCAGACAAGTCTCATCACTAACTTGCCAATTCATAAAGGAAATCATCATTCTCAATATTTTTGAGGTGTTTCGTATCCCCATCCTCGAAATTCAATCCAAACAGGCCGATCTGATCGAATCTCATGAGTTTTGATCCCTTGCTAGTACCCCTAAATCATCATCGATTTTACTCATGACTTGGCTTTGTAGGAAGGGTTTGTCATGGTTTTTGTTGAAAATGAAGAGGATAAAGAGTTTTTGTTTGGAATGGAAAAAAAATGATGCGTAAATTCGGAATTAAAAAGTAACTTGAGATAGAGGGGAAATGAGTGCTTATTTTAATAGCTGAAGGGATATTAGTGCTAAAACTTCTGTAGTATAGGGGGGTCATGTGTGGTTAACCCTTTTGCACCAAATTACTTGCTATATATATCACTGAAATGAAAAATTATCCAAGTCCAGAGTACTCCTAAAAGAATAAACATGCCTATCAGCATGTAAGTTACCATGTATAGAATGAGCCAGAATATGACCAACCTTTGACGGTAAATGGTTTCCCTAGCTTTTCCATGAGCTGCTTTCATTTGCATGTTGTACAACTGACCCTTTTTGCTCAATTCCCTAGCAAGGGCTCCATTGCCAATCAGATAAGCTTGTCTTGCCTGCCAGTCACCAATAAAAGTATATATCATTATATGCAGTTCCACGCCATTATTATCATGCTTGCTTATAATATTCAATAACTTGTTTCTACAAACCTCAGAGGTCAGTATGCTTCAGAATCTTAATATTTTTTTAAAACACAACACGACATTTCAAGCTCTAGCATGAAATATTTGTCAACAGTAGTGAGCAAAACAGTAACAAAGTACTTGATCATAGTCAATAATAAGTAGACATGGGCGATTTTTTCCAGTTACAGGCAGATACTAGGTTCTTACATTTGTTATTCAGGTGGCATTGAACCCAAACATGTCATAGCAATTTTCTTCCTACAGCTTTGTCTAGTATGACATAAATCAAGAAGAAAAACTTGTAGGTAATGGCATTTTTTTGACAAATTAATTTAAAATACTTCGATGATGCGCTTTGGAGATCAACACATACCAAGAGTGATGGTGAATCAGACAAAAGTGGATGCTTTTGTATTAGATATAAGTAAATGAAGCACTGCTCCAAAGATTGGTAAAAATGTTTAAGCCTCAGAAATACACTTAATCAGATTATGAGACATCAAAATCTAAAGCCTAAATGAATTTTTATGTTCTTTGATGCTGCTAGCATTTATTAGAATATGTGCTCTCGAATGAATTGAAATTCTTCATTACGGAAATCACAAGTCTTTCCATAACTGTAATTACCTCCAGAGATTTACAAGAATATTAACATAACAGAGAAAATGAACAGCAATATTCACAGATTATTATCTATAATTGTTTGTAACCTGTTCAAAGTATGCATTTCGAATGCGTGCAAGATCCCGAGCATCCCCCCTCAATTCAGAATAGAGGTTCCCTGTCATGTCACCATCAGAACACAAAATAATGTTTAATAATGAAAAGTTGCGCATTCAAGGTGAAAGAAAATGATGTTAAACATGCACAGCATATAACTTAGCATTACCCACTGCTTCTCCAGTCTCGAGCCAAACAGGAGTTGCCCGAACTGCAGAACTTTTTACTTTATCTCCAAAGCTTAATTTACTGTTACCATTGTACAAGCTGTTTAATAGTTGTGAGTTTCTACTTGAACCAATAGTTACATCTGCAGAGTTGGTCCTCTCATACTTCCGATGAGCATTATCCTGGGAGGCAAGTTTACGAACTGTTGATGCAAAATCAATTGTGCCTCTAGATATACTGGAAGGTAACTTGTATGTGTTAGAAGCATGTTGAATATCTTCTCCATTGAAAATTGACCCATTGTTACTTTCTGCTGCAGAAAGTGCAGGAAAATCGAGCATGTTAAAGCTTGGAGCTTCTGTTGATTTTGATTTTGTATTCTGAATGAGATTAGCATCAATCTGAAGCTGCAATTGCAAATTAATTATCGTTATAGGAAAGCCCAATATACAAACCATCCAGCAAAAATCAAATTATACATGTCAATATGCAGCAATTGTACATATTAGACAATGTCAAATATTCTTATTTTTATTTTTTGAAGAAAGAACAGGGCTTATAATAAGCCCGTCCCATGCAAATTTGTATTAAAATGTACAAAATTTTGTTCAGTCATATACAGATAAGCTATAGCACGCAACCGCTGTACCTAGACAATGGGAATATCGCATAGCTGAATATGTAATATTGCAAAGCGGCGGACAACATAGTTCTTCATAACATGACAATTTGCTGTCTTTGAAGAATGGCAAACGGCAACACGGAAATAACATAATTTCTTTTATGCTGCTTCTTAATAAGAGGGTGGTCATCAAATTCTTTTATGAATAAGCTGACTTGATGCTGTTTTGTTTCAGATTAAGGTAGTTTTGCTACCTATGTGAATCTAGGCTTTCTGGCAAGCACCTCAGTTGCCCTGCCAAGGGAACTCGCCGCCACTTGTAAAAGTGTGGATAGAGGATTGTAAAAGGAGACACCAATTATTAGTTGACAACAATCTAAAAATTACTTGGGTATCACTTATAGTTATATATCACCCCTAATCTTAGCCATTTTCATATGTCACCCTATAAACCAAGGTTACTGAAAACCTAGGATGTGATGGTATGTGCAATGAAAACAGGACCGTGTTACGCTATTAGGTATGAAACAAGATACGATATGGGTAGGCTTCTTCGTAATGTTGAGGTGAAACGAAATTTAATATAGGATGGAATGAATAGTTGTTTTCTGTTAGAATATAAAATATATTCGCTCCAACCCTTATCATAATTTCGGAGTTTTGGTATAGTGGAAAGGGCATTTCACATGGTATCAGAGCAACTTATATTCAATTCCCACCGGGTGCGCATTAAATGTGGGTTTATTAAATTAAAAATACAGCTGCGTAAAAGCCCATGTTTCGGCCCAACGGCCTTCGACATGCGGGGGCATGTTAGAATATAAAATATATTCGCTCAACCCTCATCATAACTTCGGAGGTTTGGTGCAGTGGAAGGGACATTTCACATTTTCAATGACCAAGATATTATTACTTTTTTGAAGTAATTAAATATCTAATTTTCATATTATGGAAATGAGTGTAATATTTGATTGTAAAATACCTATAAAGTTATTATGCACTGGGTTTATATCCATATTGTAATTGTACTTCACAGCGCCAAATGTACTGATTTGTAACGGAACAGTTCCACATTTCGGATCAGAAGTTCCAAAATGAAAATCGTAGGGGTTAATATGCGCTTGGTTTATATCCATATTGTAATTGTACTTCACAACGCCAAATTTACTGATTTGTAACGGAACAGTTCCACATTTCGGATCAGAAGTTCCAAAATGAAAATCGTAGGGGTTAATATGTGCTTGGTTTATATCCATATTGTAATTGTACTTCACAACGCCAAATTTTCTGATTTGTAACAGAACAGTTCCGCATTTCGGATCAGAGGTTCCAAAATGAAAATCACAGGGGTTAGATAGTTTTCTGACAACTCAAGCTATAAACTTCATATTTTCATATAGCAACTCTTGAAAGTATTAGATATTCAAATTCTCCTTCCAGTTTATCAAACCAACATATTTGAGAGCATCTTGGAATAGTTGCATTGTAGCCATTAAAAATTGGATGCGGTAAAAGTAACTGAGCATATTTCATTTTCAATGGTCAAATTTAACTATTTATAACTCTCTCTACCCAAAAAATGGAGAACTATATACATGTCTTTCTTTGCAAAAGGGTTGCATGTTTAAGTAATTACACTAACCTTGATTAGTTTAGTCATGACATAAGCTGAATTGATATACACATGAACCATGATGCGGAGTTATTTAAATTATGGTAAGGATTTGAAGATGATAGATGGAAATCAAGTTTCTGGGATGCTGTATGGAAATAGCTAATTTTAAGGTGATATGTGTGTGTGTGTGGGGGGAGGGGGGGGGGGGAACCGAGTTAGTTTAGTGTAATCATACTTCAAGCTGAGTGAGGATCTCAATAGTCGAGTTCAAATCACCGCCATTTGCATAATAAACATCTGCAAGGCACTCGGCAGCAAAACCAGGAAATTGGGATGCCAAATATTCCACTGGGTTGATGGCATCATCTTCTAAAACAGTGTGTTCACTAAACGAATCAGTAAAGAAACCAACACTAGAATCATCACCGTAATGATATCCTTCCCTCGAACTTGCAAACTGCTGGCCACCATTTATAAACCTTTTATCCCATTCACTAGTGAATGTCTTCGATAGCTGATCTTCCATAAATGCTGAATCTAAATATCCAGCATTTTCACAAAAGTTAAGGTTGCCAATATCAACAGGAGATGCATCTTGCTCCATACCAAATAATTGGTTGTTTCCTGATGTATAGTATCTTGAAGTTTCAACACCATCATGCAATGATAAATTGGCAAGTGATAGTTTTGCAGGTGTGTACAACTCGTCTTCTTCCATACTCTTGAAGTCAGGAGTTATATCATCTGGAAGTTGGTCACGCCAATAACGCTGTGCCTCATCGTCTGATTTATTTGAAATATTGGACTCTGACCGATCAAGAACTGATTTTGAAGAAGGTCCTGGAACATTAGACCTGGTAATTTCTGGACTCCTAGTGTTCCCGAGTGGAGACCTAAATGCTGATGGGATGAATTCGGCAGCATTGGGGTTTAGTGAAGTAAATTTATTTTTGTTTGGTGAGATCAACTTTGCATCTTTGTTATCCAGAAGGCCTTTGTTGGACAAATTCATTTTTGTTATGGAGGACTAATGTACGATGTTATACAAACGACAACCTTAGAATGAAAGAATTTTCAAGAACAATTTATCCAAACCCTGCAAAACAATATTGCCACGTCAGAACTAGCACAGAGAATATGACTCAAGCATGAATTTCTACATAATAATTATAGCCGTTCTAGGAATACACTGGATTACAATAAATTATAACAACTGGTCTCTTTTTCATAATATGTCACCACACTCCATCTGTTATCATAATCTTCCAACAAACTTATTCTACCAACTCACTTGCTTCCAAATTCCAACACACTTATTGGTAAAACTTTCCTTATATAGTGTGCCATAATGGCAGAAGCTTGAACTACCCATTTCAGCCTAGCATGCCAACAATTAATTAGGTTAAATGACAAATAAAGTTCAAAAATGTCCAACCCCTAATAAGTTTCTAAAAATGTAAAATCTAATATCTATTCATAAAATCAATAATTCGTCACTTATTCGATAGCTTTCCGTCAACAAAAAATATTTAAAACCTAAGCATAAAATGATAGCAAAAGATCGATAAAATCCTTTTTTAAAAATGATATTTTTCTCGGAAATGGAACAAAATTTGGGAATTGTCAAGTTCTAAGAACTAATTAGGGATTTAGCTGGGTTTGAAAACTATTTAGAGATTTAGCAACTTTGGGTCACATCAAGGCCACCTAAGCGTCACGTAGACGAGCGGTTGGAAAACTGGGCGGCTCTAAATCCGCACTTTGCAAGTGCGGATTCAATTTTGACACGCTTAAATGAAGCCACACTTGCAAAGTGCTGATTCATCTTGGGCTCTCTCTAGGTTTAGAGAGCTCAAAATTGAATCCGCATTTGCAAAGTACGGATTCAACCGTACAGTAACGGATTGCAAAACTGCAACCCGTGACACCACACCTTAAAAAAACACTCACACTTCTCTATCTCTCCCCACGCTCCCTCTCTATCTCTCCCCACGCTCCTCTCTCTCCACTCCCCTCCCCCACACACACTCCTCTCTCTTCGCGATCTCCAGAGCTTCCAAATGGGGGGAAATTGTCGGTCTCCGGTGAACTCGACGGCGGGGAACACATAAATTAGATATTCCTTTTATCTTCTTTTTCTTTTTATCTCTTTTAGATCTACAAAAATCAAAAAAATGAAATGGGTTTAGATCGTTTACCTTGTGCTTGGATCTCCAATGATTTGCGATAAAAGTGAAAGCTTTTGCCTTAGAAAATTAGTCTAGGGCTTTGGATAATGAACTAGAGAAATTATTAGAACAATGGTATTGCCAAAATCATTCTCTTTTCTTTTCATATGTTATTTCTTCTTCTTGTTGACATCTACCTCTTATTGTTTCATCCTCTTACAGCAAAACCCCTCTCAATTTATACTTGCTAATTAGAATAAGCTAAGTTATTTCTTAAAAATGGTCATAACATTTATTTCATTGAGGCTAAATCGCACTAAAATAATCTTAGCACGCTTTTTAATACTTCCCAGAACTTCGATTCTAAGGGAGTTTCTAAAAAAATTTAAATGCGGCAGTTAATTGGAGTTTACTATGATATAAAAAGGAGTTAAGGAATTTTGGTAAAAAAAAACTTTCTCGGTTAGGCGTATTATTAGTGTTAGTATTAGGAATAGTGTTAGTAATTAGGTTAGTGTTATTGTTGGTGTTATTGAGAATGTTAGGGATAAGATTTGTAGAATGTAAAAGTTTGTTTCTTAGGCTTTGGATGATTTCTCAATTATTGTTAATATTAGGTACGCTGGCAAATGAGGAAAATATATTGATTTGTCATTATAACGGAAGCTTAAATATTGAAGCGAGTGGTCGGCTGAACTACGTTGGTGGAAAAAGTAAAATGATGAGAGTTTATAAATTGAAGCGAAAGATTTATGCAACCACATGGATAAATCCAAGAGAGTATAAGATCAATTTGGTATGCAAGATTCCGATCACAAGTCAAGACTACAGAAGTGTTGAAGTTGCCAATGACGAGAATACAAGCATGATGCTTAGTTTGTATCCTGAAAATCCATCAAAACAAGCATTGGTGGTGAAAAAAATAGTACAAGCGCATCAAGAAACAGTACAATCGTATCAAGCTTTCGAACCACAAGGGGAATTTACACGTATGCTCAATACGGCTATGTGCAACCTCGAAGAGCCGAACGCCTGATGACAGGTTCACTTCCATGCAAGTCCCGTTTCATGGCACGCAAGTTAGACACAAATATGTATAACTGTGGTTGGGATTTGAATGGTCAGAAAATGTCAAATCCATACAATATGGATTGTACATTGGGGATTGCCGGAGCAAATAGGTAACATACTATATTAAATAAAATTGATGATACTCTTCGTATATCGAATCATGGTTAATTGACATGCGATTTTTTAATTTATATGTTGCATAGGTCTTCATTTTTTATACCGGATCATATGCGAACACAAAGTTCAATGCAAGGGAGTTTGATGCCGGTGCATCTTTAGAAGGTGGAACACTTCATACAATTCATGACTTGCCACCCTACGAATCTTTAGGTGCAAGACCTTATGCGGGACCATCTTTCTCACATCATGTTAAAAAAAGAGATGGCCCTGAAAACGAGAGAGATGGTGATGATGAAGAAGATACTGATCGTGAAGGAGGTGGTGGTATGCAAGAAGATAGCATGCGGTATACAGTCCAAGATAAAGTAGACGATCAATGGATGCATCAAGCATATGCTAACGAAATGTTCGGTTCGAAAAGCCACATCCTGATGAGGTGATCGATGATACCGTGGTACGAGCATATGCTATTGAGGATATGATTATCGATGACACTCGTTGAGCGACGGGAATCGACGACAATGTCGGATTTCAAGTCAGACAGATGTTTACGACGGAAGAAAATTTGATTCAAGAAATCGGTGCATGGTCCATTAAAAGGTGTCATTCAAAATAGCCAGAGTACCAAATCAACCCACACTACAGTGTGTGCTAACAATACAGGTACAGGCCCTGGACAATATCCTTAGAAACTTCATGCAATAATTTCAAAGTGGTGGACGCTTTCGACACACTTCACTATAAAGGAATATAATCCGGAGTATCGATGCCGAAATACTTCTGGAGATGTGGGGGCACAAATATGCCACACAACATTTATATGCCAATGCATCTTGCATTTACTGAAGAGACGGCTTGATATGACACCAGCTTCAATTCAAGAACAAATGAAAGGGGCATATCATATTTGACGTTTCTTATTTCAAAACGTGGGACGCGAGAAGGCTTTGTGCATGATATTTGGGGATTGGGAGAAATCATATCAAACTCCGCCACGGTATATGGAGGCAATTAAAAAGAGCAATCCCGGCACAGTCTACAAGATCCCGTACGATACCCCGACTCCAACCGCAGTCCAGTTTACCGGCGTGCTTTGGACATTTGGACCATCAATTGGAGGATTTGCACATACGGTCGTCCAGTTCTAAGCATTGATGGTACACACTTATATAGTAAATATCAGGGACTTTGCTTGTTGCTACCAGGATAGATGCAGATGGAGGTTTATATCCTTTGGCATTTGCGGTTGTCGGCGGTGAAACATCAGCAAATTGGGAATGGTTCTTGGCATGTATTCATAGATATATCCCAGTGTACGCCATCGCGCGATTACTTGGTTGTCTGATCGGATGAAAGGACCTCCAAGGGTATTAGCTCAGGGTTGGCGTACGTCCTATTATCGCTATTGTTTGAGGCATATCAAAGCTAATTTCTTAAGCATATTCAAAGACGAAGCACAACAGCTTTTGTTGTATGAAGCCGGCCGTGCTTCGGATCCTCTAATTTATGCTAAAAAAGCATATCTGAAAGAAATAAATCCGAAGGCAGATGCTTGGATTGACAAAAGTTTAAGGGGATACGAAAATCGTTGGGCATTATGTAAGGACGGCAATATAAGGTTTTGTATTATGACTACGAATTGCTTCGAGATATTTAATGGTGTTTTTAAAAAAGTCCGAGCATTACCTATTTGTAACCGACCCACTTGCAGATAAAACTATATTATTTATTAAAGGAGTTAATATTTGTTGGCTAGTTTAGACATCCTAATTAATATGTATACAATATATTGTCTATTATATATGTAACCATACACATGGGTTGGTTTAGTTTGTTATGATAAGTTAATTAGGATCTCATGTAAATTTTGAAACATATATTTTATACAAGCTAACTTATATATGTATATATCTATTATACCTATCTATATTACCCATCATATCTCTCTTATTAAAATAATTTTTTTCCTTTCAACAAACATATTATTCTCTCTCCTACACACACATATATATTTCCTAAAACTAACAACTCATCTTTCTCTCCTCTCTAAACGTCAGCCGACTTCTCTTTCTCTTTTAATCAACTCCTTCTTTCATCATTATCATCTCCTCTTTCTCTCCAATC
Source organism: Agapanthus africanus (assembly GCA_030015575.1). Taxonomy (NCBI): domain Eukaryota; kingdom Viridiplantae; phylum Streptophyta; class Magnoliopsida; order Asparagales; family Amaryllidaceae; genus Agapanthus; species Agapanthus africanus. Next base: position 41,651,514 of record CM057341.1, read on the forward strand.
ATCAGAATCCCACCTCTCAAATTTCTTTAACCCTTAACTAAACACTTTATACTACTTAATAACCCTATAATCATCCCCTTCTTCATAATTTTCCTTAACCCAACCGACCACATCAACTAAAACCCAGAGCCTCGCCGGCGCTGCACCAACGCCGACTTTATTAACCCGATCACCTCGCCTCCACTGCACCGCCACCATCTTCGTCGCCATCTTCCTCTTCTACTTAACCGAGCAACCCATCACCGTAGCCATCGACATCTCCTTCCTCCAGAACACCTGAAACCCGAAACTCATCACCGCCTCGTCACTAACATCTCCTTCGACCCACCATCGCCATCTCCCGTCACTCGCGCCTCCTTCCACCACCGGTGCTTCTTAACCTACGCCTTCCCCTAGCACCCGAGACCCACATCGACCCTCGATCTGCTCCTGCATGAGCCTCCTTCGACCACCGCAAACCTTACCTTAACCTAGGCCACTTCCTTCGTACCGTACACTTGAGAACCCACAACCCACCATCAAGCCGAAACCCCAACTCCTGTCGTCGACGACTTCATCACCGATCCAGATCCTAGCCGAGCATAGCCGAGCCAGGTCCAACTTGCGGCCATCTCCATCTGCAACCCAACAACTCTTGCAATCGCCTCGTTCATCCTCGCCTTCACTGCCGCCGCATCCCTAGACTTCGCCGTAAAACCCAAGGTCCTCCAGCCGTCGTCTTCTTCTTGTTCCCTCGACGTCGTCTTCCTCTTTTCCTTGCAGCGAAGCACAACCCAGATTCCAAGTCGAGCCCTAGCCGAGATCGTGCCTCGCGTCTAAGTATTGTCATTGTTTCCGTGATCGTCGCCTCTAAGGCAAGTATTCTTGCTTTTTATTTTAGTTGATGCAACATCGACAACATTAAATAAATTATTAACTTAATTACAATGTTTGAATAAAATTGCAATATTATGCTATTTCATTAATATATCTTATAATACCTGTATACATGATGAAGACCATAGAATCTAGAGCACCCATTAATTAAATTAACTCTTTAAACCATGTTTTAGATTATATTCGATTCATTGATAAATCCGGATGTTAAATAGAGTTACTTGCAAATTCGTGTGGATTTTTGTTTACATTATTGATACTATCATATTATATCGACTGTACTTGATATAATACTTAAGACTATTAACACCACTTGCTTGACATGACATGCATGTTCACGATTACCGTTTCTTTATATTAACACAAGATATCTAATTAGACTGCTGAATCACATGCCAAGGCACAATCTATGTTGTTACAAGTTCCATTTCCGTACAATTAACATGATATTACAAGTACACATCTAGTCAGCATTCCTAATTAGTGATTCAGTTTACTACCATGTTAGTGATAGATACGCATGGTGGTGGGGTAGTTTGAATGTGCGTTCGTTCAACAGGGTCTCAGAAGTCACATTGCCGGTGGCTCGTACCGGGCTATATCGGTCACTTGTTCATACAGCTCGTACCGGGTTATATCGGTCATTGGAGCTCGTACCGGGCTATATCGGTCACTAATTCATTAGCTGGTACCCGGCTTTAAACGGTCATATGTTACTATTGCTGGTACCGAGCTTTATACCATCACTTGTTCATTCCACAATTGGGCTCGTGTTTCCTTGCCCTTAAGGCCCTATCCTTGGGTTAAAAATACTCCTGCAGAGGTTAACGTACACACTCGAACTTACGATAGGATAGATTACCATTTTAGTGACCAACTTGAATATGACTTGACTGACTTGACATATTTACATGCTTACTTCATATTACTGCTATATCTATATCTACATATGCACGCGGGCTTCATTACACTCACATATTTATACTATCACACACATACACACTATTATGATTGAGTATTTGTTGGGATGTTCTGATATCCCTAAGGCTTGTCATCTCATATTTAAAGACCGATTCAAAGACAGAGCAGGATCAGAGTGACTATCAGAAGTTTGCCGGAAATCGGTAGTATTTGTAGGTTTATTTCTATTTTATTTCAGTTGCTATTAGAATGTTCGCCCCTCGTGAGACGTTAGAAATAATGTATCTTTCTTTTTAGATCTTATATTTCGTTTATTTGAAACCCTTTGTTATTTTGATCTTTTATTGACTCTATTTTTATATCTTGGATTCATCGGTGTTTTGTTATTTATGCAGCATAATGTTAATATTATATCTTGGATATTATCGTACAGGTTTAGCTAGAACCTTAGGTGTAACTGGCAAAGCGATTTCTCCTTGTCTAGGAACACTGGCGGTTTCGGTCCATATTTTCATATTCCGGGAATTGGGACGTTGCATATTGTGTTCGTTGATGTATAATGGGTACTTATCTTCGAATTATTAATTTTGGCAGATATTGTATCTATAGACCCTGAACCTATAGATCCGTCTGTTTTATACATGTCGCACCGACATCGGACGACGACATGCGTGACGGTAAGAAATTAATTCAATTGAATATAATACTTGTACTTCTAATTGTATATTTCTAACCACTGTCTGTTTGTTTAATGTCCAGAAAAATGGTGTTTTGACATGTACTGCTCACTTACAGCAAGTAAGGTTTGGTCAATTGACGATGCACGTGTGCAAGCTAAGTTAGCGCTTGCAGGTTTCCTACACTACTCAAAGATTGACCATCTTCGTTTTGACCATCCTCTTATTACAGCATTAGCCGAGCAGTGGAGGCCGGAGACTAACTCATTTTATTTACCCATGGGGGAGATGGCGACTACCCTTCAAGACGTACTTCTTGGCCTGCACATCGACGATCCATTGGTGACTGGGGAGACGGAGCACGACTAGCGGGAGCAGTGCATAAAGCATCTTGGTCGGGATACCGCACAATTGAAAGGTGCTTCTGTGAAACTTACATGGCTTCGCGATATATTCGATGAGCCCAGAGATGATGCAAATCAGGCAGAGATTGAGCAATACGTACAGGCATATATTCTCCATCAAATTAGGACATCCTTATTTCCCGACACGTCGAAAAATATGGTACATCTTATGTGGCTATCTTTATTAGCTAATCTAGATGTGTGTGGCACGTTGTCGTAGGGGAGTGCCGTGATAGCTTCATGTATGAGGAGTTGATCATTGTCGCTCTGAAAGAGCACAACATGATAGGCGGTTGTCTTTATTTTCTTCAAGTAAAAATATGAAATTCTAAATATATTTTGTTATCAATTTGAATATATTGGTATCTAATAAAGTATAATATTTGCAGATGTAATGCTGGACCCGACTATCCACCGATTGTCCTACATTAATCCAAGAGGTGCAGCTAGATGGAGATCAACCATTAAGATGCAGATAATTTTCTAAGTTATTTAATTAAACTCAGGCTTTGCAATTTTTGTGGATCATAAGTGTGCCTCCTGAATTACATTGTTCTTTTGTTGCGTCACAGGTTTAACGTTGGTCGGACATGGGATAAGACACCCGCAAGGTTCCTTGAATTTTACCGAAATGAGTTTGATACGCTCCAGGACCGAGCTGTAATCTGAATCCCATATCCAGTAAATGTCTACCAGACTTTACCAGATTTGTGTTTAGCAGGATCCAATATCTGGCGTGTCCGGACACCTATTATATGTTCGGCATCGTCGAAATGCATGTCCCCGACTAGGACAGTTCGGGCTTGTTCAGCACATCCTAGATCCGGTAAAGCAGATTGATCGGGTCAGGCAGAGAGAGATCCGCTGTAGATTGGAGCATTGTTCGACATGCTTACATCGTTCGATGAAATTCACATGATCTGCTTGTCGAAAACCAGAGAGAACATGAATTACCATTAGCAGATTACCAGCGCTGGTACTGGAGGATAACACGGCGGTACATTATGACCATGTTTCCACCACGGATGACATATGAGCCGCAAGGACCCGTTGAGTGTGAAATGGTAAACTTTGTTATTACTTTCTATTTTTTGTCGACTTTCGTAAAAATATATATTTGAGATATTTACATATCTATATTCCAGGCCAAAGAATTGTTTGAGGTCTTCGATGTCGTCGATAGCGTAATACATGGACATGGGACATCAGCTAGTGGGATTGAAGCCATATGGAAATCAGTCGGTGGTTTTTTCAACGGCGTCCATTCACATGTCCAGATTCTCCTCCACCATTGGTGACCGTGACTTATCAACGTCGCCGGCGTAGAGATAACGAAGCTAGACCTTCTAGAACTACCGACCAACCTTGACCATCGCAATCAGTTACACAACTGGAGGATATACTTAGTCCATCTCAGCGCCGTCACGATAGAGCTAGGATTTCACGCACGTTGTCATGCTTGTGATGACGCTCTCTTTTGCACTTGTTTTTATCGTATCTACTCATTACTTTATCTACCACTTGTATTTTGCTTAACTTAAAGACATGAGACGAGACTTAGATGTATAAATTTGGATGTCTAACTCATGTGGAGTCGACTTGGCCTTATTTATATATAGTGTTTATTGTTTTTCGTTTATTATTCTTCGCTTTTAGACGTCGTATATTTTGCGTGGATTGTGTCTCCGCCGTGTGGGCGTCGAGTTAGCTCCCGTGTAGGGATGCATTTATTTTACTGCTGTTGTATAGGTATTTTAGTCAAAATTTACAAAGTAGGTGTTGTCCGTTTTTTAAACGTTAACTCTTTACAAAACAAGCTTTACTTCATTTTATAAATATTTTCTTAAAACTTCACCTCTATATTTGGAGTGGTTGTGAAGTGTTTGGAAGGAAATTGTAGTGCTTGCCGTGTTTGGAAGGCAGTTGTAGTGTTTGGGAGACAATTGAAGACAGCTAGCTGTACCTGAAAGGCAGAGGATTGAATCCACACTTTACAAGTGCGGATTCAAGTTAAGCTCTCTGGTATCCAGGGAGCCCAAGTTGAATCCGCACTTGCAAAGTGTGGATTCAACTTGGGCTAACTTCAAGTGCGGATTCAACTTGGGCTAACTTGAGCTCCAGAGAGCCCAAGTTGAATCCGCACTTTGCAAGTGCGGATTCAATCTTGGGCTCTCTGGTACCAGAGAGTTCAAATTGAAGACAGCTAGCTGTACCTGAAAGGCAGAGGATTGAATCCACACTTTACAACTGCGGATTCAAGTTAAGCTCTCTGGTATCCAGGGAGCCCAAGTTGAATCCGCACTTGCAAAGTGTGGATTCAACTTGGGCTAACTTCAAGTGCGGATTCAACTTGGGCTAACTTGGCTCCAGAGAGCCCAAGTTGAATCCGCACTTTGAAAGTGCGGATTCACTTAAGCTCTCGGAGTTGAATCCACACTTGCAAAGTGCGGATTTAGACGCGACTATTTCCAACTGCTCACATCTACGTGGCCTTGATTTGACCCAAAATTGCTAAATCCCTAAATAGTTTTCAAACGCAGCTAAATCCCTAGTTAGTTTTAAAAACTTGATAATTCCCGAATTTTGTACTCAGAATTGTAATGATTCTCCAACAAAATAACAAATTTCCTAGCTTAACGAATCAGATTCAGATCTATCAGTTATATTCCACCTGAATCTATACGCCAGAAAGTAACCAAATCAAAAAATTCAGATCTAATCGTACCTTTACGAAAGTCAACGAGAGGATATATTGAAGAAAATCGTCCATAAAAAAATGCGAAAAAAAGAGGTCGAAATCGAAGAAGAACAGAGAATCTCCAGCTGATTGCTCTTCTCCTTGTATTGGATCCGATTCGAACCAGTCAGAGAATCGAGAAAATTATGAGTAAAACCTTAGGGTTTTGTGGATGAAGAAGGTGAAACCCTAATTTATAAGGAACGACGACGACCACGGAAGGATAAAAAAGGGGTGAGCTTTTGTATTTCAGCCTCCTCTCGATTTGAAGCGGCACTTGGCTCTCGGCCTCTCTCTCTCACCCCTATCTATTGACCTTTGGCTTCAATAATAAAGCAGACTTTTTTAGGGGAGCGTTAGGCTATAAAAAATATACAGAGGAATTTGTTTATGTGTAAATTGTTGCAAAACCCAGGCCCCCTTAAAAACGTGTGAGCTTGGGCTTTTTGAACTTGTTGAAAACCTTCTGGGCCCATCAATTTTTTCATGAAATGCTATAAGCTTTGGGTATTTTGGTATATCTCAAAACTGCTCCTTATGACCCATGTGTGTAAGTACAAAAGGACGGTTGCCTAATTTTTGAGCGCTTAATGCAGCTGAGTTGCATGTAACTTGTAAGCAGTTGCTTGTAATTTCTATGTCTAATTGTGTTTTGTTGATTTTTCCTTAAATGACTGAGCATTATGTGCTCTTAACTAGCCATTTTCCCTCCAAATTCATCACTTTTCCCTTAAAAACCTCTATTGCCAACATAACAAAAATTATCCTATTAATTTTCTCTATTATCCATTATCTTTTCTCATTTACTTCACTTTCATTTACTACCCAACAAATTAAATCTTTATTCACTATTTTCCTTATTGATGATGGCTCAAACTTAGAAATTAATGTGTTTTCTGAGTGGAGCAAATAATAAAGGTGCGGTCTTGGCCATCTCTGAGGTGACAATATGGTTTGAAATGATAGGAACAATCACTTTTCAACTCGATATGCCGGTTGAGAAGTTGAAACTTTCTTATAAAATGGAGATCATGAGATTACAATGATAAATGAAGATAACTACATAAATACGGCATGCATGCATCAAGAGACGAATAAGAAGGCCATCCATATGCAAGTATCTGTTGATACCCTAACCATCATGAGCAGACCTGTCTTTATTTCACTTGATTTTTGTTTAGAGGAACTTATAAGCAGTTTCCTGCAACTTCTAAGCCCTTGTAGACGTCTGGTTTCAAATACTAAATATCTCTGAAGTTAATTACAGAGATAAGATTTGAAATGGAGACGTCTGGTTCCAAATACCAGACGTCCGTGAAGTTAATTTCCAGAGGTATATTTTGAACTGGAGACGTCTGTTAACAAATACCAGACGTCTCTAGTGTCAATTTTCAGAGACATAATTTGAACCGGAGACGTCTGCTACAGATGTCTGTAGTACGAGAAATTTGTTCCAAATGTCTGTAACAAACGTTTGATGTGGTTTTCTAACCATTTTTTTGTAATTTCTAAGTAGTTGCCTGTAACTTCTAAGAAATTGCATGCAACTTCTAACAGCTTGCTTATAACTTCTAAGCATTTGAAATGAAACCCTTGCTATACGTAAGATTTTCTACTACTTTTTACTGGACCTACATACAAAGCACCATATATCCTAACATGTAAATCCAAATCCTATAAAGAATGAAATGTGACAAATCAATGAAGAATCTGATCTTTTTGAAGAAAATAGCTAGACTAGTTATAGAAAAGATTATATTATTACAAACTTAACTACATTGACTACAGAATAAAGAATCTTTATCCCCTCTTTTGAATCAAGACCGAAACTCTTATAAATACATAACCTTCTCTTTATTGAACATTGAGCAAAAATTTCAATGTAAACTCTGGAAAAAAAAACAGAGTGAAAAAAATGAAATAGTGTAGAGCTTTACTCTTTTGGATGTGGAAAGGTTCATTTCTTAGAAAGTAATTAAGATGGATAAAGAATTTTACTAAGTATAGTCCTTTTTGGAGGTGGAAGGACTTGCTGTCTTATAACGATCCTAAAATCTCTATACATTTTTATTATCTTTATATTGTATTTCTTTATTTTGTGTATTTTCCATAATATATATATAATCCCTCCATCTATTTTCCCTATTCTATAATCTTACAAAAACCCAACACCTAAGCTCTCATCCAAAACGGTTCCTTTTGATCTCTTCCTAAAGTCGTTTCCTTTTTGAGCTATAGTATATATTTAATATTTTTTAAATAAATGCAAGAAACTCCTAACAGCCTGCTGGTTAAGACTATTCATTGTTATCCCATAATCTGCGTGTTTGAATCCCATGATCCCTAAATATTTTATTATTTTTGTTTTCGACATTTTGGAAGCCCAAGATTTTGCACGAGCTTTACATGGAGTGATGGAAATTTGTAACAGAAAAGAGGTACAAAAATGAGATGTTTAAACCCAACCCGAGACGTAGCACGAACCCCGAGGCAAATGCCCTCAACTTGGCTGACCCCGACGGCCCCCACTAGCCCCAATCACCCCCATTTCATGCCCTTGTGCCCCTTTGCCTACCTTCGGTTCATTTTTACACTCTAAACTGCCCTATTCAAACTCGAGACCTGACATCCTTTCAATCTCCCAATTAAACCTCTTTTAATGTGTTTAAATTTCTTTTATTTCATCAAATCTTCATTTCACTTCTCCTATATAAACCCAGTCAGTCCAAGCTCCTCCCCCTCTGAAATTATCCTAAAAATTACTCTCAAAATTCTATGTTTCAAGTTCTATCCAAGGCAAGATGCCAAGCTCTCAAGTCATTGTCAAGCTCGCTTCCTCTTGCGTCAGTGATCTCGAACCGAGCCTCCTTCCTCTCTACGAAGCCCAAGTCAACCAAGGATCACTCGATAGCCAATCGCTAAGCCCTTTTCTCCTCGAATGTCGAAGTTCTCTCTTAATCCTTTCTTTTTCCTTATAAAACGGTGAATTGGTCATTAGACCAATTCACACCCGAGTAAGTCCCTTTCTTCTTCTTTCTTTTTCTTCTTCTTCGTTTTCTTCTTCTTATCGATTCCGCTACATCTATTTAGTTACATACAACATTGACTTGTCACTTATAACTTTTTATGCTAATAAAAATTATAATAATAATAAATAAAATCATCATTCATGCAATTGTTAGCCATGTCTCATTTAACTGTTTTTTTAATCTTAAATTTCTTTAAATTGAAATTTTTGCTATGGTTATATAGTATTTTTCACACCCCGCTTCCCAATATATGCAAATACGGGAACGTAACAAAACCAGCCATGCTACCCGCGGTAAGGAATCATCCTTCCATAGTCACATTAAAGCGGTCAATCAGTAATCAAGAATAATAAAAATATATAATTAACTATCACATGTCCAATATGCTACAATAAAGTAATAACAATACTAACGAGTCAATAGCGGAAGCAATAAATAATGGTCAAGTCTCAAGATCCAAGGAAATAAGAATAGCGATATCCCAAAACCTGTCCCTTATATCACAATAAAAATTCAATAAAAGTGCAATATTAGACAAAAAAAACTAAATCACAACCAATAACTAGATTAACGGAATGCTCCTCACTGATCAGCAACCTTCTCGAAGTACTCACGATCCTCCTGTGCTAAAGTCAAGGTATCTGGGCCATACAAAACCCAGACGTTAGCGCGTTATAGATAATATGATAATAATGTAACCGAAAATATATTATAATGTCAATATACCGAAACTAGTGCCACACGAGTACAATAAACATGAGCGATGCATATGAGATAATGTTCAAGATATAGCAGTCAATTAGATCATGTAAGTGTTATAGGTTCATGTCGCTAAGTTATCTATCTTACAGGTATTTAAAATAATTAATGCAATCCTTAATGTAACTTAATAGTATCCCGTGCGTGTCCGGGATCACGGTCTCATGACTTTCGGGCTGAATCCGAGACGTGCCGTTGTGCAGTAAAACAATGTCAATATCTGGATGAATGATGTCAGCACCATCATTCCAGATCCCGTAGCTCATATCGACTGATCAGTCTCTAACAATCAATCCCACTGAGTTACAATTCGGTTTTCATTATTGATTTCCCCTTTTATCCATGTTTCAGTTCATGTCAAGTATCACTAGTTGTTATCTAATGGCAATATACTAATAAGCATGTACATGTACATATCATGTTTATCCAGACAACAGGTCAATCGATCAATATCGGCATTTGTTGGCAATTCGGTAAGCATCACAATTTAAGTATAGTGTCGTGATAGCAATAGTCAAGAGCCCATCAAGCATGGTTTCATATAAACAATCAATGGCATGTGTAAGAATATAATAATCTAGCAATTAACGAATAAGATAGGTAATCAATTCATGTACAATATCATGATCAGGTAGCATGCCCAGTCGATGTTAATCATGTACTTGTGAACCAAGTTAACATGTCAGTTACATATGAGTTTTAAATATCAATTTTAGCAATTTTGTTCGCAAGATATCTGTAGGAGACGTCTTTTCACTGTAGACAGACGTCTGGGGAGATGTCTGTTCTACCCCAAGTTCTATTCCAGACATCTATAGCAGACGTCTGGTCCCTGCAGAAAACGTCTGGTGGAGACGTCTCTAGTGCAATTCAAGTTCTGGAAAATAAATATAAAGACGTCTTATCACTGTAGACAGACGTCTTGTCCCTGTAGCGGACGTATGGGGAGACGTTTGTAGTTCAATTTTAGTTTCTGTAAAGTCATCATACAGACGTCTAGTTCCCTGTAGGAGACGTCTGCACGTGATCTTTCTTGAACGATCAGATTCTGAAATTTAGGGTTTCGGTTTAATTGTTCAATACACTAATTTTAACAAGTATTAATCACGTAAATTACTCGAATGCAATACATTAAATTAGTTGATAAACAAGATAGTAAATTCTAAGGTTAAACATGCATATAAAACATAGATTGTCTTTAATACCACATCGCGGTCCTGATTTCGATGTATATTCAATTTCGATTAAACCGATCTACATTAATTAATATCATAATTTTACAACAAATTAATTTGCCATATGAGCATGTTAAAGTAAGTATTGGATACTTGGCTCGAAGATGAAAACATATAATGTAGAAGACGACAATTATGGCGATTTCAAATCAGCCACCACCGAGAGTACGATGTCGTAAGGAGGAAGACAATAACGGTGACAAGATGATCATGGCAATGACGATGGTGATGGAGATGGGCCGGCCTGAACTAGGGTTAAGGTTTAGGTTGTAGAGAAAATATGGAGGCTGGGGTTTTATTTTGTGAATTGTGTGAAATATTAGAGTTGTGAATACTTAAATAGACTAATTATAATATGGGCCAGGTATTCTATTAACCTTATACCCACTAGGGATTAAAGATAACATAAAAAAAATATAATTTCATAACACATATCTTTCCAATCTGTTAGCCATAAATCTTTTCTCAATTAATTATTTTCCATCCAATAAATTATTATGACCAATAATAACAATAATCAATAAATCCCATGATAATCCAAACCAATGCTATTTATCAATAAACCCCAAAATACGATAAAATCCCATGACACACAACTCCATCCATCAATCAAATGATTTTAAATAACCATAAAATCAATTATCATAACTTTATTCCATCAAATTAGCGTACGATAGTTCTAGGGCGTTACATTATACCCAACTAAAAAGATTTTCCTTCTCAAAATTCACGAAAACGGAAGAACAAGAACAATCGGAAAACGATAGCAAGCAATCTCATATTCATGGAAGCAAATGTGGGAATTTCTGTCTAATCTCATATTCACATTCTCAAGTAGCCTCTCTGTTCACAGTCGGAAGACGGAGCGGGACGCCTCGCCTGAATTCTGGGGACAGATGCTATAACAACCCCAAATTTCCAATACAAGTTTTTACAAAAAAATTTCAAAATCCATAAAGGGGTATTTATTGCCTAGAACAAGATAAGTAATTAATTAGCAATTAAATTACAAGAAGGAGCTTGTGGCTCATTGGTAATACCTTGCACTGCTGAACCAAGCCACCAGAGTTTAAATCCCATACCCAACATTATTTTTAATATTATTTTGTTTTAAATTTTTTAGAATACCAACAGACAACACGTGACAAATCCCAAAAACCCCACTATACCCAATAAAGTAAATGTTCCAGAGGCTACACCAGAAGACTCCCCACCTCCCGACCCATCGACTCGGCCTGAGTCGGCCGGCACCGCCGGCACGACTCGGCCGGACGGCCGAGTCCCCAACAGAAAAGTTGGGTTTCTTAGCCCCCCTACCCCCCTGCACACTCCATTTATTTAGATCGGTTCCAGAGAAGCCATAAAGTCTCTTTTACTCCATTTTTAATGCATTTTAACATATTTTTTACATTTCTTTAAATTAAAACCCTTCATCTACCCTAACCCTAATCCAACCCTATAAATACCACCCGTACCCTCTACCCTCTCACCCCAAACTCTGAGCCAACTCTCAAAAATTTCCAACAAACCTTGTGTACTTTTAAATCGAGCAAGAGGTGAAGCTACGGCGGATTTTCCGGCGACCTTCCGACGATCATTCTAGGAGCTCCCGGCGATGAAGCGACGCACCGGCGACTCCTCCCATTCCACCTCCCTCTCTTTGTTGTCCTAAACCTATAAGTCCCCATTTCTATCTTTCTTTTCTTTCTAAAAAATACGGAATTACAAAACCCGACGAAATCGGAACAAATCCGATTTCCGGTTTGGTTTCTTTATAAAACCTCACTTTTCTTTAATACAATTATACTTAAAACCATTACATGTTGACTATTAATCACTAATCAACCATATTGATCAAGTTTCATATCATAAAGTAATTGCTATTTCATTTTACCGTATTTTTCATTTAAATACCACATAGTTTCAATTCTACATTTAACATCACAAAACTTGCTATACCTTTAAGTAGATCACGAGATAATGACCTACCTCCTCACACACTCGTATGCAACATAGCACAATACCCTTAGGAATATAGAATACGGGAAAACGAAATCATTGCAAATAAATACCATTTACTTAATAAAACCGTTTTCTAAAGGATTTAATATTTATACAATCTTTGCAAAGCGCCGCTACAACCCATTTTGGGGAACCCGTTCGGGATGGTGCGGATTATCGCAGATCCTCGGGCTTAGTAGTGCGAGATTCAGACCTCCGCAAGGAGCATTCGGTCTCGAAAGATATAAAATACGACATCTTAAGAAAACGAGATTTCTAGAATATTATAGATATATACAAAAATTATTTTTATATAAATATATGTATATGTAACATAAAGATATCTATTTTGAAGTATTATAAATATTCCACCTTTTGCTAAAAATATCACAAGAATCAATTTTACACTAAAATACCATGAATTCCATACAAAACCAATATTACAAATAAATACCTTTTATTATGAATTTAGGATATTCTCATTAGAATTGTCATAAATATAAAATCTACATTTATTAAAACTCTAAAGACGATAATAAATACTTGAGGTGTATTTTGAAAACTATACAAAGTATTTTTACGTAAAACCCCCTCAAGTTCTATAATTTACCCTAAGAACCCTAGTAAATATAGGTTTAAACGGGACCAATCTCTTGAGCCTCAGGGAGCCGGAGAAGTGGGTGCTTGTCTATCTAAGGTAGACAACTTAACAACGGTGTTATCAATACGGTAATCGTCTTTGAAAAAGACACAAATCCTGCCGCCCATATGCAGCGGTTACCGATAACATCAAAACAATCAGGACTTCAATTTACCTTTCTAATTGTCTGACTCAGTTTGAGTCTCATTATAAACTGACTTGAATATGATTCAAGTACAATCTACAATCTACAATCTTCAATATTACAATTCAACATGAATCCATGAATCCAATTATCAATCTATACAACTTGACTGAACCGAACCATGGATATACATTCCATTTATATGGTTCTCCAGTTATTCCATTTACATGATTTTACGGTTACACCCGTTTACTGATATCATGGTTTCGGTCAGTCAATCAATTATACAATCAATAAAATTTACAAAACAAACAATACAAACAAGACATCTCGGGGTTTAAGGGGTAGATTGGTACGGAAGGTGTAAGAAGTGGCATGAGACAGTAAGACTTAATACACCTAACATGAATCTAGTTGCTGTTGTACCGTGGCATAAACGGTTTCTTGTACTATACTTGCCTCTAGTCTCTGACATATAGAGACTCCTCTCGTATACACTGGCATTCTTCTGTACCAAGTTACAAACAACAGCGTTAACAAAACATTACAACAATATAATACGATTTTAAAAGACACCTTCTTATTCTGTCTATTCTATTTCTCCCTTATCTTTGGGATTTACCGAGCGATCTGTTCGCTGACGACATTCTCTTTCTTTCTTCTTTGAATGTCGTCAGGTGATCTGGACCCGTCAGAGATCGAGCCCACTGCTGAAGACTTGGACCAGTTCAGTGAAGACCCCGAGCACTAGTCATTGTACACTTTCCATTTCAGTATTTTTCTTTTCTGTTATGCCATTGTTTAGGCATTGTTTTTTATTTCAGTTGTATTTAATTTCCATGTATTGTACAGAAAGAATGTGAATAAATAAAGTTGTTGTTTTATTATATCTTGTCTCTTGTGCTTTACTTTTATATTGCTCAGATACGCTTAGCGTATTTACTTCATAGTAAATACGTGGCGGCCTCGTCGCGTCCTCTGCCCGTATACTGGGAAGCGGGGCGTGACAGGTTTTGTTGGTGGCCCATGCAGGTCGGAGCTGTATGGAACACTGCCATGCAATTCCGTTCTGCGTGAACAACCTAAACAATATAACACAAGAATCAGCAACTAAAACATTGTTTACAATCATGTTCCTTAAATCTTACAATTACATATTTCTTGAATCAGATATTTTGAATCTGTCCTGGCCTAAACTTTTCTCACCTCTTTTACAATCTTACCGAAACCTTCGCATCCTTTTATTCCTTCACACATTTTTCATACACTATCAAGTATTTCTAACACCTTGTAACACCTTAGCAGTCATAGAAGCCAAGACAGTTGACCAAGGTAACACTAGTAAGCTTTTTTCACATTTAAAAAAAAACACTTGCACCACCTTGTTATTTTTCATACACTGTTAGTACTTTCGTCACCACACTTTTCTTAAATTTGTTACACTTTCCTTTTACAAATTTCGAGGACGAAATTTTTATAAGGAGGGTAGAATGTAACAACCCCAAATTTCCAATACAAGTTTTTACAAAAAAAATTCAAAATCCATTAAGGGGTATTTATTGCCTGAGAACAAGATAAGTAATTAATTAGCAATTTAACTAAAAGAAGGAGCTTGTGGCTCATTGGTAATACCTTGCACTGCTGAACCAAGCCACCAGAGTTCAAATCCCATACCCCACATTATTTTTAATATTATTTTGTTTTAAATTTTTTTAGAATACCAATAGTCAACATGTGATAAATCCCAAAAACCTCACTACACCCAATAAAGTAAAATGTTCCAGAGGCTACACCAGAAGACTCCCCACCTCCCTACCAATCGACTCGGCCCGAGTCGGCCGGACGACCGAGTCCCCAACTGAAAAGTTGGGTCTCTTGGCCCCCCTACCCCCTGCACACTCCATTTATTTAGATCGGTTCCAGAGAAGCCATAAAGTCCCTTTTACTCCATTTTTAATGCATTTTAACATATTTTTTACCTTTTTTTAAAATTAAAACCCTTCATCTACCCTAACCCTAGCCTAACCCTATAAATAGCACCCATACCCTCTATCCTCTCACCCAAAACTCTGAGCCAACTCTCAAAAATTTCCAACAAACCTTGTATACTTTGAAATCGAGCACGGGGCGAAACTACGACGAATTTTCCGGCGAACTTCCGACGATCATTCTAGGAGCTCCCCGCGATGAAGCGATGCACCGGCGACTCCTCCCATTCCACATCCCTCTCTTTGTTTTCCTAAACCCATAAGTCCCCATTTCTATCTTTCTTTTCTTTTTAAAAAATACGGAATTACAAAACCCGACGGAATCGGAACGAATCCGATTTCCGGTTCGGTTTCTTTATAAAACCTCACTTTTCTTTAATACAATTATGCTTAAACCATTACATGTTGACTATTAATCACTAATCAACCATATTGATCAAGTTTCATATCATAAAGTAATTGCTATTTCATTTTACCGTATTTTTGATTTAAATACCACATAGTTTCAATTCTACATTTAACATCACAAAACTTGCTATACCTTTAAGTAGATCACGAGGTAATGACCTACCTCCTCACACACTCGTATGCAACATAGCACAATACCCTTGGGAATATAGAATACGGGAAAATGAAATCATTGCAAATAAATACCATTTACTTAATAAAACCGTTTTCTAAAGGATTTAGTATTTATACAATCTTTGTAAAGCGCCGCTACAACCCATTTTGGGGAATCCGTTCGGGATGGTGTGGATTATCGCACATACTCGGGCTTAGTAGTGCGAGATTCAGACCTCCGCAAAGAGCATTCGGTCTCGAAAGATTTAAAATAAGACATCTTAAGAAAACGAGATTTCTAGAATATTATAGATATATACAAAAATTATTTTTATATAAATATATGTATATGTAACATAAAGATATCTATTTTGAAGTATTATAAATATTCTACCTTTTGCTAAAAATATCACCAGAATCAATTTTACACTAAAATACCATGAATTCCATACAAAACCAATATTACAAATAAATATCTTTTATTATGAATTTAGGATATTCTCATTAGAATTCTCTCAAATATAAAATCTATATTTAATACAACTCTAAAGACGATAATAAATACTTGGGGTGTATTTTGAAAACTATACAAAGTATTTTTACGTAAAACCCCCTCAAGTTCTATAATTTACCCTAAGGACCCTAGTAAATATAGGTTTAAGCGGGACCAATCTCTTGAGCCTCAGGGAGCCGGAGAAGTGGGTGCTTGTCTATCTAAGGTAGACAACTTAACAACGGTGTTATCAATACGGTAATCGTCTTTGAAAAAGACACAAATCCTGCCGCCCATGTGCAGCGGTTACCGATAATATCAAAATAATCAGGACTTCAATTTACCTTTCTAATTGTCTGACTCAGTTTGAGTCTCATTATAAACTGACTTGAATATGATTCAAGTACAATCTATAATCTATAATCTACAATCTACAATCTTCAATATTACAATTCAACATGAATCCATGAATCCAATTATCAATCTATACAACTTGACCGAACCGAACCATGGATATAAATTCCATTTATATGGTTCTCCAGTTATTCCATTTACATGATTCTACGGTTACACCCGTTTACTGATATCATGATTTCTGTCAGTCAATCAATTATTCAATCAATACAATTTACAAAACAAACAATACAAAAAAGACATCTCGGGGTTTAAGGGGTAGATTGGTATGGAAGGTGTTAGAAGTGGCACGAGACAGTAAGACTTAATACACCTAATATGAATTCAGTTGCTGTTGTACCATGGCATAAATGGTTTCTTGTACTATACTTGCCTCTAGTCTCTGACATATAGAGACTCCTCTCGTATACACTGGCATTTTTCTGTACCAAATTACAAACAACAGCGTTAACAAAACATTACAACAATATAATACAATTTTAAAAGACACCTTCTTATTCTGTCTATTCTATTTCTCCCTTATCTTTGGGACTTACCGAGCGATCTGTTCGCTGACGACATTCCCTTTCTTTTTTCTTTGAATGTCGTCAGGTGATCTGGATCCGTCAGAGATCGAGCCTACTGCTGAAGACTTGGACCAGTTCAGTGAAGACCACGAGCTCTAGTCATTGTACACTTTCCATTTCAGTACTTTTCTTTTCTGTTATGCCATTGTTTAGGCATTGTTTTTTTTCAGCTGTATTAATTTCCATGTATTGTACAGAAAGAATGTGAATAAATAAAGTTGTTGTTTTATTATATCTTGTCTCTTGTGCTTTACTTTTATATTGCTTAGATACGTTTAGCGTATTTACTTCATAGTAAATACGTAGTGGCCTCGTCGCGTCCTCTTCCCATATACTGGGAAGCGGGGCGTGACAGGTTTTGTTGGTGGCCCATGCAGGTCGGAGCTGTATGAAACACTGTCATGCAATTCCGTTCTGCGTAAACTACCTAAGCAATATAACATAAGAACCAGCAACTAAAACATTGTTTACAATCATGTTCCTTGAATCTTACAATTACATATTTCTTGAATCATATATTTTGAATCTGTCCCGACCTAAACTTTTCTCACCGCTTTTACAATCTTACCGAAACCTTCGCATCCTTTCATTTCTTCACACATTTTTCATACACTATCAAGTATTTCTAACACCTTGCAACACCTTAGCAGTCATAGAAGCCAATACAGTTGACCAAGGTAACACCAGTAAGCCTTTTTCACATTTAAAAAAAAGACACTTGCACCACCTTGTTATTTTTCATACACTGTTAGTACTTTCGTCACCACACTTTTCTTAAATTTGTTACACTTTCCTTTTACAAATTTCGAGAACGAAATTTTTATAAGGAGGGTAGAATGTAACAACCCAAAATTTCCAATACAAGTTTTTACAAAAAAATTTCAAAATCCATAAAGGGGTATTTATTGCCTGAGCACAAGATAAGTAATTAATTAGCAATTTAATTAAAAGAAGGAGCTTGTGGCTCATCGGTAATACCTTGCACTGCTGAACCAAGCCACCAGAGTTCAAATCCCATACCCCACATTATTTTTAATATTATTTTGTTTTAAATTTTTTTAGAATACCAACGGTCAACACGTGATAAATCCCAAAAACCCCACTACACCCAATAAAGTAAAATGTTCCAGAGGTTACACCAGAAGACTCCCCACCTCCCGACCAATCGACTCGGCCCGAGTCGGCCGGACGACCGAGTCCCCAACTGAAAAGTTGGGTATCTTGGCCCCCCTACCCCCCTGCACACTCCATTTATTTAGATCAGTTCCAGAGAAGCCATAAAGTCCCTTTTACTCCATTTTTAAAGCATTTTAACATATTTTTTACCTTTTTTTAAATTGAAACCCTTCATCTACCCTAATCCTTGCCTAACCCTATAAATACCATCCATACCCTCTATCCTCTCACCCCAAACTCTGAGCCAACTCTCAAAAATTTCCAACAAACCTTGTGTACTTTGAAATCGAGCACGAGGCGAAACTACGGCGAATTTTCCAGCGAACTTCCGACGATCATTCTAGGAGCTCCCGACGATGAAGCGATGCACCAGCGACTCCTCCCATTCCACATCCCTCTCTTTGTTTTCCTAAACCCATAAGTCCCCATTTCTATCTTTCTTTTCTTTTTAAAAAATACGGAATTACAAAACCCGACGGAATCGGAACGAATCCGATTTCCGGTTCGGTTTCTTTATAAAACCTCACTTTTCTTTAATACAATTATGCTTAAACCATTACATGTTGACTATTAATTACTAATCAACCATATCGATCAAGTTTCATATCATAAAGTAATTGCTATTTCATTTTACCGTATTTTTCATTTAAATACCACATAGTTTCAATTCTACATTTAACATCACAAAACTTGCTATACCTTTAAGTAGATCACGAGGTAATGACCTACCTCCTCACACACTTATATGCAACATAGCACAATACCCTTGGGAATATAGAATACAAGAAAACGAAATCATTGCAAATAAATACCATTTACTTAATAAAACCGTTTTCTAAATTTAGTATTTATACAATCTTTGTAAAGCGCCGCTACAACCCATTTTGGGAAACCCGTTCGGGATGGTGCGGATTATCGCACATTCTCGGGCTTAATAGTGCGAGATTCAGACCTCCGCAAGGAGCATTCGGTCTCGAAATATTTAAAATACGAAATCTTAAGAAAACGAGATTTCTAGAATATTATAGATATATACAAAAATTATTTTTATATAAATATATGTATGTGTAACATAAAGATATCTATTTTGAAGTATTATAAATATTCTACCTTTTGCTAAAAATATCACAAGAATCAATTTTACACTAAAATACCATGAATTCCATACAAAACCAATATTACAAATAAATACCTTTTATTATGAATTTACGATATTCTCATTAGAATTGTCACAAATATAAAATCTACATTTATTACAATTCAAAAGACAATAATAAATACTTGGGGTGTATTTTGAAAACTATACAAAGTATTTTTACGTAAAACCCCCTCAAGTTCTATAATTTACCCTAAGGACCCTAGTAAATATAGGTTTAAGCGGGACCAATCTCTTGAGCCTCAGGGAGCTGGAGAAGTGGATGCTTGTCTATCTAAGGTAGACAACTTAACAATGGTGTTATCAATACGGTAATCATCTTTGAAAAAGACACAAATCCTGCCGTCCATGTGCAGCGGTTACCGATAATATCAAAACAATCAGGACTTCAATTTACCTTTCTAATTGTCTGACTCAGTTTGAGTCTCATTATAAACTGACTTGAATATGATTCAAGTACAATCTATAATCTACAATCTACAATCTACAATTTTCAATATTACAATTCAATATGAATCCATGAATCCAATTATCAATCTATACAACTTGACTGAGCCAAACCATGGATATACATTCCATTTATATGGTTCTCCAGTTATTCCATTTACATGATTCTACGGTTACACCCGTTTACTGATATCATGGTTTCTGTCAGTCAATCAATTATTCAATCAATACAATTTACAAAACAAACAATACAAACAAGACATCTCGGGGTTTAAGGGGTAGATTGGTACGGAAGGTGTTAGAAGTTGCACGAGACAGTAAGACTTAATACACCTAATATGAATCCAGTTGCTGTTGTACCATGGCATAAACGGTTTCTTGTACTATACTTGCCTCTAGTCTCTGACATATAGAGACTGCTCTCGTATACATTGGCATTCTTCTGTACCAAGTTACAAATAACAGCGTTAACAAAACATTACAACAATATAATACAATTTTAAAAGACACCTTCTTATTCTGTCTATTCTATTTCTCTCTTATCTTTGGGACTTACCGAGCGATCTGTTCGCTGACGACATTCCCTTTATTTTTTCTTTGAATGTCGTCAGGTGATCTGGACCCGTCAGAGATCGAGCCTACTGCTGAAGACTTGGACCAGTTCAGTGAAGATCACGAGCTCTAGTCATTGTACACTTTCCATTTCAGTACTTTTCTTTTCTGTTATACCATTATTTAGGCATTGTTTTTTTCAGTTGTATTTACTTTCCATGTATTGTACAGAAAGAATGTGAATAAATAAAGTTGTTGTTTTATTATATCTTGTCTCTTGTGATTTACTTTTATATTGCTTAGATACGCTTAGCGTATTTACTTCACAGTAAATACGTGGCGGCCTCGTCGCGTCCTCTTCCCGTATACTGGGAAGCGGGGCGTGACAGGTTTTGTTGGTGGCCCATGCAGGTCGGAGCTGTATGGAACACTGTCATGCAATTCCGTTCTGCGTAAACAACCTAAGCAATATAATATAAGAACCAGCAACTAAAACATTGTTTACAATTATGTTCCTTGAATCTTACAATTACATATTTCTTGAATCATATATTTTGAATCTGTCCCGACCTAAACTTTTCTCACCTCTTTTAAAATCTTACCGAAACCTTCGCATCCTTTCATTCCTTCACACATTTTTCATACACTATCAAGTATTTCTAACACCTTGTAACACCTTAGCAGTCATAGAAGCCAATACAGTTGACCAAGGTAACACCAGTAAGCCTTTTTCACATTTAAAAAAAAGACACTTGCACCACCTTGTTATTTTTCATATACTGTTAGTACTTTAGTCACCACACTTTTCTTAAATTTGTTACACTTTCCTTTTACAAATTTCGAGGACGAAATTTTTATAAGGAGGGTAGAATGTAACAACCCCAAATTTCCAATACAAGTTTTTACAAAAAAATTTCAAAATCCATAAAGGGGCATTTATTGCCTGAGCACAAGATAAGTAATTAATTAGCAATTTAATTAAAAGAAGGAGCTTGTGGCTCATTGGTAATATCTTGTACTGCTGAACCAATCCACCAGAGTTCAAATCCCATACCCTACATTATTTTTAATATTATTTTGTTTTAAATTTTTTTAGAATACCAACAGTCAACACGTGATAAATCCCAAAAACCCCACTACACCAAATAAAGTAAAATGTTCCAGAGGCTACACCAGAAGACTCCCCACCTCGCGACCAATCGACTCGGCCCGAGTCGGCCGGCGGACCGGCCGACTCGGGCCGGCGCCGCCGGCCGGACTCGGCCGGACGACCGAGTCCCCAACTGAAAAGTTGGGTCTCTTGGCCCCTACCCCCTGCACACTCCATTTATTTAGATCGGCTCTGGAGAAGCCATAAAGTGCCTTTTACTCCATTTTTAATGCATTTTAACATATTTTTTTATATTTTTTTAAATTAAAACCCTTCATCTACCATAACCCTATAAATACCACCCCTATCCTCTACCCTCTCACTCCAAACTCTGAGCCAACTCTAAAAAATTTCCAACAAATCTTGTGTACTTTGAAATCGAGCACGAGGCGAAGCTACGGCGAATTTTCCGGCGAACTTCCGACGATCATTCTAGGAGCTCCCGACGATGAAGCGACGCACCGGCGACTCCTCCCGTTCCACCTCCCTCTCTTTGTTGTCCTAAACCCGTAAGTCCCCATTTCTATCTTTCTTTTCTTTCTAAAAAATACGGAATTACAAAACCCGACGGAATCGGAACAAATCCGATTTTCGGTTCGGTTTCTTTATAAAACCTCACTTTTCTTTAATACAATTATGCTTAAACCATTACATGTTGCCTATTAATCACTAATCAACCATATTGATCAAGTTTCATATCATAAAGTAATTGCTATTTCATTTTATCGTTTTTTTCATTTAAATACCACATAGTTTCAATTTTACATTTAACATCACAAAACTTGCTATACCTTTAAGTAGATCACGAGGTAATGACCTACCTCCTCACACACTCGTATGCAATATAGCACAATACCCTTGGGAATATAGAATACGGGAAAACGAAATCATTGCAAATAAATACCATTTACTTAATAAAACCGTTTTCTAAAGGATTTAGTATTTATACAATCTTTGTAAAGAGCCGCTACAACCCATTTTGGGGAACCCGTTCGGGATGGTGCGGATTATCGCACATACTCGGGTTTAGTAGTGCGAGATTCAGACCTCCGCAAAGAGCATTCGGTCTCGAAAGATTTAAAATACGATATCTTAAGAAAAAGAGATTTCTAGAATATTATAGATATATACAAAAATTATTTTTATATAAATATATGTATTTGTAACATAAAGATATCTATTTTGAAGTATTATAAATATTCCACCTTTTGCTAAAAATATCACAAGAATCAATTTTACACTAAAATACCATGAATTCCATACAAAACCAATATTACAAATAAATACCTTTTATTATGAATTTAGGATATTCTCATTAGAATTGTCACAAATATAAAATCTACATATATTACAACTCTAAAGACGATAATAAATACTTGGGGTGTATTTTGAAAACTATATAAAGTATTTTTACGTAAAACCCCCTCAAGTTCTATAATTTACCCTAAGGACCCTAGTAAATATAGGTTTAAGCGGGACCAATCTCTTGATCCTCAGGGAGCCGGAGAAGTGGGTGCTTGCCTATCTAAGGTAGATAACTTAACAACGGTGTTATCAATACGGTAATCGTCTTTGAAAAACACACAAATCCTGCCGCCCATGTGCAGCGGTTACCGATAATATCAAAACAATCAGGACTTCAATTTAACTTTCTAATTGTCTGACTCAGTTTGAGTCTCATTATAAACTGACTTGAATATGATTCAAGTACAATCTATAATCTACAATCTACAATCTTCAATATTACAATTCAACATGAATCCATGAATCCAATTATCAATCTATACAACTTGACCGAACCGAACCATGGATATACATTCCATTTATATGGTTCTCCAGTTATTCCATTTACATGATTCTACGGTTACACCCGTTTACTGATATCATGGTTTCGGTCAGTCAATCAATTATACAATCAATACAATTTACAAAACAAACAATACAAACAAGACATCTCGGGATTTAATGGGTAGATTGGTACGGAAGGTGTTAAAAGTGGCACGAGACAGTAAGACTTAATATACCTAACATGAATCCAGTTGCTGTTGTACCGCGGCATAAACGGTTCCTTGTACTATACTTGCCTCTAGTCTCTGACGTATAGAGACACCTCTCGTATACACTGGCATTCTTCTGTACCAAGTTACAAACAAGAGCGTTAACACAACATTACAACAATATAATACAATTTTAAAATACACCTTCTTATTCTGTTTATTCTATTTCTCCCTTATCTTTGGGATTTACCAAGCGATCTGTTCGCTGACGACATTCTCTTTCTTTTTTCTTTGAATGTCGTCAGTTGATCTGGACCCGTCAGAGATCGAGTCCACTGCTGAAGACTTGGACCAGTTCAGTGAAGACCCCGAGCTCTAGTCATTGTACACTTTCCATTTCAGTACTTTTCTTTTCTGTTATGCCTTTGTGTAGGCATTGTTTTTTATTTCAGTTGTATTTACTTTCCATGTATTGTTCAGAAAGAATGTAAATAAATAAAGTTGCTGTTTATTATATCTTGTCTCTTGTGCTTTATTTTTATATTGCTTAGATACGCTTAGCGTATTTACATCATAGTAAATACGTGGCGGCCTCGTCGCGTCCTCTGCCCGTATACTGGGAAGCGGGACGTGACAGATTTTGTTGGTGGCCCATGCAGGTCGGAGCTGTATGGAACACTGTCATGCAATTCAGTTCTGCGTGAACAACCTAAGCAATATAACACAAGAACCAGCAACTAAAACATTGTTTACAATCATGTTCCTTGAATCTTATAATTACATATTTCTTGAATCATATATTTTGAATCTGTCCTGGCCTAAACTTTTCTCACCGCTTTTACAATCTTACCGAAACCTTCGCATCCTTTCATTCCTTCACACATTTTTCATACACTATCAAGTATTTCTAACACCTTATAACACCTTAGTAGTCATAGAAGCCAATACAGTTGACCAAGGTAACACTAGTAAGCCTTTTTCACATTTAAAAAAAAACACTTGCACTACCTTGTTATTTTTCATACACTGTTTGTACTTTAGTCACCACACTTTTCTTAAATTTGTTACACTTTCCTTTTACAAATTTCGAGAACGAAATTTTTATAAGGAGGGTAGAATGTAACAACCCCAAATTTCCAATACAAGTTTTTACAAAAAAATTTCAAAATCCATAAAAGAGTATTTATTGCCTGAGCACAAGATAAGTAATTAATTAGCAATTTAATTACAAGAAGGAGCTTGTAGCTTATTGGTAATACCTTGCACTGCTGAATCAAGCTACCAGAATTCAAATCCCATACCCCACATTATTTTTAATATTATTTTGTTTTAAATTTTTTAGAATACCAACAGTCAACACGTGATAAATCCCAAAAACCCCATTACACCCAATAGCGTAAATGTTCCAAGGTTGCACCAGAAGACTCCCCACCTCCCGACCCATCGATTCGGCCGGACGGCCGAGTCCCCAACTGCAAAGTTGGGTCTCTTGGCCTCCCCTACCCCCCTGCACACTACATTTATTTAGATCGGCTCCAGAGAAGCCATAAAGTCCCTTTTACTCCATTTTTAATGCATTTTAACATATTTTTTTACATTTTTTTAAATTAAAACCCTTCATCTATCCTAATCCTATAAATACCATCCCTACCCTCTATCCTCTCACCCCAAACTCTGAGTCAACTCTCAAAAATTTCCAACAAACCTTGTGTACTTTGAAATCGAGCACGAAGCGAAGCTACGGCGAATTTTCCGGCGAACTTCCGATGATCATTCTAGGAGCTCCCGACGATGAAGCGACACACCAGCGACTCCTCCCGTTCCACCTCCCTCTCTTTGTTGTCCTAAACCCGTAAGTCTCCATTTCTATCTTTCTTTTCTTTCTAAAAAATACGGAATTACAAAACCCGACGGAATCGGAACAAATCCGATTTCCGGTTCGGTTTCTTTATAAAACCTCACTTTTCTTTAATACAATTATGCTTAAACCATTACATGTTGACTATTAATCACTAATCAACCATATTGATCAAGTTTCATATCATAAAGTAATTGCTATTTCATTTTACCGTATTTTTCATTTAAATACCACATAGTTTCAATTCTACATTTAACATCACAAAACTTGTTATACCTTTAAGTAGATCACGAGATAATGACCTACCTCCTCATACACTCGTATGCAATATAGCACAATACCCTTGGGAATATAGAATACGGGAAAACGAAATCATTGAAAATAAATACCATTTACTTAATAAAACCATTTTCTAAAGGATTTAGTATTTATATAATCTTTGCAAAGCGCCGCTACCATCCATTTTGGGGAACCCGTTCGGGACGGTGCGGATTATCGCACATCCTCGGGCTTAGTAGTGCGAGATTCAGACCTCCGCAAGGAGCATTCGGTCTCGAAAGATTTAAAATACGACATCTTAAGAAAACGAGATTTCTAGAATATTATAGATATATACAAATTTTTATATATATAAATATATGTATATATAACATAAAGATATCTATTTTGATGTATTATAAATATTCTACCTTTTGCTAAAAATATCACAAGAATCAATTTTACACTAAAATACCATGAATTCCATACAAAACCAATATTACAAATAAATACCTTTTATTATGAATTTACGATATTCTCATTAGAATTGTCACAAATATAAAATCTACATTTATTAAAACTCTAAAGACGATAATAAATACTTGGGGTGTATTTTGAAAACTATACAAAGTATTTTTACGTAAAACCCCCTCAAGTTCTATAATTTACCCTAAGCACCCTAGTAAATATAGGTTTAAGCAGGACCAATCTCTTGAGCCTCAGGGAGCCGGAGAAGTGGGTGCTTACCTATCTAAGGTAGACAACTTAACAACGGTGTTATCAATACGGTAATCGTCTTTGAAAAAGACACAAATTCTGCCACCCATGTGCAGCGGTTACCGATAACATCAAAACAATCAGGACTTCAATTTGCCTTTCAATTGTCTGACTCAGTTTGAGTCTCATTATAAACTGACTTGAATATGATTCAAGTACAATCTATAATCTACAATCTACAATCTACAATCTTCAATATTACAATTCAACATGAATCCATGAATCCAATTATCAATCTATACAACTTGACCGAACCGAACCATGGATATACATTCCATTTATATGGTTCTCCAGTTATTCCATTTACATGATTCTACGGTTACACCCATTTACTGATATCATGGTTTCGGTCAGTCAATCAATTATACAATCAATACAATTTACAAAACAAACAATACAAAAAAGACATCTCGGGGTTTAAGGGGTAGATTGGTACGGAAGGTGTTAGAAGTGGCACGAGACAGTAAGACTTAATACACCTAACATGAATCCAGTTGCCGTTGTACCATGGCCTAAACGGTTTCTTGTACTATACTTGCCTCTAGTCTCTGACATATAAAGACTCCTCTCGTATACACTGGCATTCTTCTGTACCAAGCTACAAACAACAGCGTTAACACAATATTACAACAATATAATATAACTTTAAAAGATACCTTCTTATTCTGTCTTTTCTATTTCTCCCTTATCTTTAGGACTTATCGAGCGATCTGTTCGCTGACGACATTCTCTTTCTTTCTTCTTTGAATGTCGTCAGGTGATCTGAATCCGTCAGAGATCGAGCCCACTGCTGAAGACTTGGACCAGTTCAGTGATGACTCCGAGCTCTAGTTATTGTACACTTTCCATTTCAGTACTTTTCTTTTCTGTTATGCCACTGTTTAGGCATTGTTTTTTATTTCAGTTGTATTTACTTTCCATGTATTGTACAGAAAGAATGTGAATAAATAAAGTTGCTGTTTTATTATATCTTGTCTCTTGTGCTTTATTTTTATATTGCTTAGATACGCTTAGCGTATTTACTTCACAGTAAATACGTGGCGGCCTCGTCGCGTCCTCTGCCCATATACTGGGAAGCGGGCCGTGACAGATGCTATTTGGGCTTATCCGTCCACCTCTTCGAAGATACCAAGTTGATTTATGGAATCTTGTATCGGATGTTTGGATGGATGCGGCCGTTGTAGCGTGACTTCTTCAGATTTCCTTTTGTTTTGCGAGGGGTTTTTGATTGTGGGGACGCTCTTCCCGGCAGGCCTAAGCCCCTGCAGTTAATTACGTTACCGCATCGCGATAACCATTTTCTCCTGCTCCGGAGGTTCATTTCGTGTCGTGTGTATTTTTGTTTGTTTTGGTTGCCCGTGGATTGTATTCAGAGACTAGTTTCTTTCGTCGCCCGTAGGGCATGGATTAGTCTAAATCCGAATATTTTTAGATTTGAGTTTGGGTTGATTTGAGAATCGTTAATTTGGTTTGAGATTAAGATCAACTTAAACATATGAGCATTTGGGCTCGATTATTTTAGTTTAAGGACATCACGGTCCATTATCGTCATGTTTGAGGCGAAATGTTAGTTTAAAAACGTTTCAGTCCTTTGTCGCCGTATTTGGGGGCGAATATTAGTTTAAGGAAATTTCGGTCCATTATCGCCGTATTTAGGGACGAATATTAATTTAAGAACATTTCGGTCCGACATTCAACTCGCGCGCACGTGTATTTTTTACGTGGCGGAGTGAACGATGTTGATATGGAATGTGCCTAATTTGGGGCACGATCCGATTTGAAGTATGCATGTCAATTTGGAAGTGCATTAAGAGGAGTTGTTGGTTATCAGGACCCGCCACCTCTCTGAAGACGTTGAAGAATTATAATGATATATATCAGAGGTGCGAAGAGATGTACCCTTAAACCGAATCCCATATTTGAGGGAAAATAGGTTATTGTGGACTTAAGAATTCTTGGTCATATTTGAGACCTTGGAAATCAAGAGCATATGGGCTCGATTTGTTTTTTTTGGTTAAGGATACGTTAGTCCAATTTGAAACTAAGATCCACCTAACAACATTTTAGGATCTTCTTTATTTAAGATCTAGCAACAGAGCATTTGGACTCAGTTGCAAAAATTTAGCAACTTAGCAATTTGGGCTTTAGTCTGCTTAGTCTCCCATTTTTCTAAAAAACAAGTGCTAAGCACTTGTTTGGGCTCTGTTTATTCAGTCCCTCTTTTTTATGCAAAAAGGGCTGAGCACTTATATGAGTTCTGACGTCCATATATAATCATGTGGAGCTTTTAGTCATGGGCATTGCCCAATAAGTGTTGAACACTTTACTCATTTTATCTTTATATGGAGAGTTAGGCATTCTTTATGGCGTTCACATGGGGAGCGCGTGAGGCGTTGGGCGCTGCCCAATGAGTGTTGAGCACTCAGCCGTTTTGGGCTGCATATGGAGTGCTACGCACTCTTTTCTTCTCTTTTGCGTCGCCCACGTAGGGAGCACGTGAGGCGCTGGACGCTACCCAATGAGTATTGAACACTCAGTGGTTTGGCTCTTTTTTTTATGGAGTGTTGAGCATTTTATGGCGCCCTCATGATTTTCACGTGCGGCGCTGGACGCCGGGCGCTGCCCAATGAGTGCTAAGCACTTTTCTCTTTTGTGGCGCCCACGTGAGGAGCACGTAAGGCGCTAGGCGCTTTTAGAGGCGCCTACGTGGAAAGCACGCGGGGCGCTGAATTCTTTTCTCCCCTGTTGATAGAATATTTGCCCATTAATGATCACCAGGATCTTTGTTTTGAAGATTTAGGATCAAGCTTCATTTTTAAGAACTAAGTTCTTTTATAAGAACTAGGTTTCTCTTATATGCTTTTGTTTTTTGAGGAATTCAATTCCTGGTTCTTTTCTGAATCTTTAATTCTTAAGCACAAGTTCTTCCCGATGAGAATTAAATTCTCAACTTGTGGAAGACTTTTCTCGCAGATCTCAGATCCAGAAAAAGAACTAAGTTCTTTTAAAAGGTTTAAACCCTTCAATAGGTAAATGATATGTTTTGATCTCTTTTTTTTATTTACCTAGAGTTTTGAGGAGGGAGATCTTCTTCCTTGAGAATTTAATTCTCTGTTCCTTTTGAAACTTTCCATCTCTTTTTTTTCCCAGAAGCTTATGGGGGGTTCCTCTATATCAGACTTGAAGTCTTGGGTCCTTTATATGGTAGAGGAAATTTGTTAATTAGGTTTAAGGAAATCTCTCATTGAGAGATTCCAATTGATTTGGGGAATTTTACCCATCATTGAATCTTTGATCCAAGGATTTCTATTTTACAGAACATATTTTCTTGTTTTTTAACAAGATTGGGGAAATATTTTCCATTATGCAGAGTTTTAATCTGTGAAATGGTGATTTTTAATCACCACAGGATTTTTAATCCATGGGTTCTCTATTTTACAGAGGGCAATCTTTCTTATTTAGAAAAATTGAGGGAATATATCCCAAAATAGAATTTTATTCTGTGATCCAACCGAAGGTATCTTTCTTATTTTTTAGAAAGATTTAGGGAATGTTTTCTCCCGGTTAAATTTAATTCCGTATTTTTTATGATTTATCATCTCTGTTGGATTTTTGATCCAACGGTTTTGTTTAACAAATAGTAGAATTTAATTCTACCTGGGCGCCGGCGCTCACGTATTGTGCACGTGAGGTGCCACCTGAGAGTTTTAACTCTTATTTAATAGATTCTTTTGTGTTTTGCACACTGGCGCCTGCATGAGAAGCATGTGCGGCGCTATATGAGAGTTTTAACTCTTATTTAATTAAATAGTTTCTTTTGTGCTTTGCACACTGGCGCTCGCGTGAGGAGCACGTGCGGTGCTATATGGGAGTTTTAACTCTTATTTAATTTAATAGATTCTTTTGTGCTTTGCACACTGGCGCCCGCGTGAGAAGCACGTGAAGCGCCACCATAGGATTTAATCCTATAAGATTGGGTCTGGTGCTGGCGCCCTTGTGGAGGGCGCGTGGGGCGATGCCTCATTAATTTTGAACAGAGTTTTGCTCTTTTATTGGGCGGAAAAAATGCCCCCCACCGTTGCGCTCACGTGGCTCATACGTGAGTGCAGGTGGCACCTTTGATTTTCTGGAGAGTTGAACGATCTTCTTATGTTTTATAAATAGGGCATTTGGCCCTTGAGATGACTGTTGTTTCCCTCATCCTCCCGTGTCTTCTTCCTTCCTTGAGAATTTAATTCTTTTTTCAAAGCTCATCTCTGTCCAAAGAAACTCCCCTTAGAGTTAAAACTCTGTCAAAATTGGTAAGAATCATGACCATGATTTAACTCCTGAAGAAACTCTTGAAAGAATCTCTTCATGTTCTAGGGTTTTTTAACCCATTAACAGAGTTTTGCTCTTCTCTTGTAATGATTTCTTAGAGATCTAAAACTTTTATTTGAGTAGACCATAGGTCTTAAAGATCTTTATGGTTTTACCCTGTTACTAACTTTGATTTTTGAAAGTTATTTGGAATTTAATTCCATTTCCAAAGCGAATTTCTAGGATTTTATCCTACTGTTCTACAAAGCTTGGCTCTGTGAAAAATTTCTTTTAAAGAAATTCTTTTGGGAATTTTATTCCCTTTCTTATTTTCCTTTTAGGATCCTTTTTAGCAGATTTGAAATCTGTTTGTAGAACACATTTCTCGAGGGAGTTTAACTCCATAGTTCAATGAGATTTTCTCATTAAATGAGAATCCTTATGAATTCTTACAATGAGTGTCTGCCTCATCATTGGAGGGGATATTATCTTGATTTTGTGGGGCCCATTGTCCCTTTCCCTTTGAACTGTGGTGACTTTTACCACGCAGTACATTTCTAGGTGTAATAAAAATGTTAAAGTCTTGAACATTGTGTTGATAATTAGCCCCTCATCTTTTGTTTTGTGCAGGTACTATGGCTTCCGATTCCTCCATCCCCTTCGTTCGCTCGGAGAGTGCTTTCGCCTACACACCTACAAATCGGGAAGTCTTTGCACTTATTCGGGACTATGACCCAGAGCAAAAGTCTCTTCATCTGTGGGGGTCATGGCACAGTCAAATTATCCCGGGTCGGCGCCATTTCACTTGCGCAGCGCATTCGGAACCGATCCCGGTGATCTATTATGCTGACCCGCCGCTGGTAACTTACGCAGTAGAAGAAGTCAACTGGATCTCGGAAGGTCGTCTTCAGCCTTCCATGGCATCAATACCAGTGCAACCGCCGATGTCTCTGGACATTTTAGGGCGATGCATATGCCAAGGAGAGTCGCGTTCTTGGGGGCAAGTTTACATGATAGGAATGACTCACCGTCATTCGGCTGGCTATCTGCAGTGGGCTCGATATATCCTGTCAGCCAAGAAATCGCTTCTACTGAAGACTGAGTTGTATCCTGCGATCTATGCATCCCTCTTTCACTACCACACTCCTCATGTGTAGTGGGTCAAATCTTTTCTGGAATAATGGAACATCCCGACCCACACATTTTTCTTATCAGATCGGGAGGTTTCAATCTCATTGGAGGAGTTTGCGGAGATATTTGGATTACTCGTCAGAGAGGAACATTATAAGGAGATACTTCCCCCTGACGAGTATATCTTTGCCACCAAATCAGTAGTAATGGGTCTTACTCTGGAGAATGTCGTTCAACACCAGTTTCCGAGCTTGATCAAGGTGTCGAACATGTACGAGAGCTTATTCCTGGAGTCTGGTGGACGCGGAGTTAGCTTCACAGATTTCATCGCCCGCTTTCTTCGTCCGGAGGCTCTGTCTAAACACGCTGCGAAGTTCGCCAAACTCGACGACCCGTTCAGATTTAGTTCAGACAACTTACCGACCGCAGAAGCAGATCTAAAGAACTTCTTTATTCCGGATACTCCAGTCGTCCCCTTCGCAGAGATTGCGGCTTCGGACATTGAGGAGGAGACGTTCTTCATAGGGTTTATCGGCTTGTGTCTGAGTTGGTTTAGGCTTCTGATGCACCCCCGCTATATGAGACCATCTGTCTTTTATCTAGCTCATCGCATCGCCGCGGGGATGCGCATGGCCATTGGGGTTGCGGGACTGACTCATTTATATCATGGCCTGAGTTTAGCAGTCGACATTACTCGACCGGAGGTAAAGCCCGTAAATCTCCCATTGCACTACTTCTCCTCATGGATCGAGATGCACGTGCCGGGTGCTTTTGGTGTTTGTTCTCCGGCGAAAGACACGACCGGGATGATGGGACTTCCGGGCCTGAATTCCGAGAGCAGATGCTAATTGGTGCTATCCGTCCACCTCTCCGAAGATGCCAAGTTGATTTATGACACCGTGTATTGAAGGTTTAAATGGATGCGGCCGATGTAGCAGACTTCGTCAAATTCCCCCTCGTTTGAGGGGTTTTTGATTGTGGGGACGCTCTTCCCTGCAGGCACAAGCCCCTGCAGTTAATTACGCTACCGCATCGCGGTAACAACTTTCTCCTTCTCCAGATGGTCACTTCATGTCGTGTGTGTTTGTTTTGTTTTTGGTTGCCCGTGGATTGTATACGGAGACTAATTTATGTTGTCGCCCGTAGGGCGTGGATTAGTCCAAATCCGTATTTTCTTAGATTTGGGTTTGGTTTGAGTTTAAGGATACGTTAATCTCATTTGAGACTAAGATCAACTTAAACATTTGTTAAGGATACGTTAGTCTAATTTTAGACTAAGATCAACTTAACAGTTTGTTAAGGACACGTTAGCTTGATTTTAGACTAAGGTCAACTTAACCATTTGTTAAGGATACGTTAGTCTAATTTTAGACTAAGATCTACTTAACAGGATCATTTAGATCCAACAGAAGAGCATTTGGACTCCATTGTTCTAGTTTAGGGACTTTTCAGTCGATTAGTTTAGAGACATTACAGTCCATTGTTAGTTTAAGGACATTACAGTCCAATGTTAGTTTAAAGACATTACGGTCGAGGTTAAGGACATCATAGTCCATGAGTTTAAGGACCCCACAGTCCAATATTTAGTTTAAAGACATCACGGTCGAGGTTAAGGACATCATAGTCCGTGAGTTTAAGGACCCCACAGTCCAATATTTGGTTTAAAGACATCACGGTCGAGGTTAAGGACATCATAGTCCGTGAGTTTAAAGACCTCACAGTCAAGGTTAAGGACATCATAGTCCATGGGCTTAAGGACCCCACAGTCCAATGTTTAGTTTAAAGACATCACGGTCGAGGTTAAGGACATCATAGTCCGTGAGTATAAAGACCTCACAGTCAAGGTTAAGGAAATCATAGTCCATGGGCTTAAGGACCCCACAGTCCAATGTTTAGTTTAAAGACATCACGGTCGAGGTTAAGGACATCATAGTCCATGAGTTTAAGGACCCCACAGTCCATGAAATGTGTAGTTGTCGGGACCCGTCACCTCTCTGAACGTTGAAGGATTACAACGATAAATATCAAAGGAGTGAAGAAATGTACCCTTGAACCAAGGTTGATTAGGGATCTGTAGTCCAATTTGGAACTAAGATCAATTAATTAGATTATGAGCTCATTGGCTCAGTTAAATCTGAATTGAGGACTTATGGCCAATTTGGGCTAAGTCCAATTAGATTAGAAATATTGGCTCTTTATTGGACCATTAAACACTTGTCTGGGTTCAGCCCACATTATTTAGCAATGCTAAACCAGAGTTTGAGGGCTCTGATACATTTTTGTCTTTGACTGAGCATTAAACATTATAGCTCTGAGTTTTATTCAGTTTTGAGATTTAGTTAAAGGAGAGGTTTTTGCCTCTGGAAACTTAGCCAATTTGGCTAAAAAATAGTGTTAAACACTAAAGGACAACAGTGTTAAACACTGGAAATAAAACTCTCAAATTAGTGTTAAACACTAGAGAACAACAGTGTTAAACACTGGAAATAAAACTCTCAAATTAGTGTTAAACGCTAGAGGAGGAAGGGGTCACGTGGGGACACGTGAGGGCACCCAAAGGTGGGGCCAGATCTCCTTTGTTTTATTTTCAAATCTGCGAATAAGTGTTAAACACTTTTAATTTCTTGGCCATTACGTGTGGGCACATGATATGCACTCATGCACTGATTTGTTAAGGCTTTTATTAGGGGTCACGTGAGGACACGTGAGGGCGCCCAAATTAGAATCTGCCTTCGCTTTAATTCTTGTTGTTTTGGAGGTCACGTGGGAGCACGTGAGGTATTGCCTCCATACTTTTTTCTTCTCATTTTGGGGAGTCCGTTTAAGGGTCACGTGGGAACACGTGACCTAGTTTTGTTCTCTCTTTTCTGCTCATTGAGAATGGGGGCCACGTGTTACCACGTAATCAAGTTCTTTACCTGCATGGAGAGCTTTAAGTCTCTTATTTTAAGAATTAAATTCTCTGTAGGGTTAAACCCTAATTCTGTTTTAGAGGAATTAAATTCCTATGTATATGGAAGAATTAAATTCTTATGTAGGGTTAAACCCTAATTTCATTTTGAGGAATTAAATTCTTATGAATTTGGGAGGATTAAATTCTCATATAGGGTTAAACCCTAGTTCTGTTTTGGAGGAATTAAATTCCTATGAATTTGGGAGAATTAAATTCTCATATAGGGTTAAACCCTAGTTCTGTTTTGGAGGAATTAAATTCCTATGAATTTGGGAGAATTAAATTCTCATATAGGGTTAAACCCTAGTTCTATTTTGGAGGAATTAAATTCCTATGAATTTGGGGGAATTGAATTCCCTAAACTCTATTCTCCCTCTAAGTTTTGGATCAGCATGGCAGAATCTCAACCCGATGAGAATTAAATTCTCAACCTATGGGGAGATTTGCTTCTGCAGACCTTCAACCAGAGGAAGCACTAAGTACATTTTTAGAAGAGTAAACTCTTAAATTGAGAATTAAAGTCTCTTTGTTTTATGGAACTTAGATCTCTTTCCCTTTTCTCACATAGGGTTTCTTTTCTCTCAAGAGATCTTTTTCTCTCTCTCTTGAGAATTAAATTCTCCTCTCTTTTTTCTCTCTGTTGTTGTTATCTCCCAAAAAAGTAGATCCCTTCTCTTCTTTTCTTGGCTCCTATTTATAGGAGAAAGAAAAGAATCAATTTGTTTTGTGAATCTTTCATTGAAAGATTTTGGTTGTTTTTGTAACTAACATGATCTTTTAGGTCACTCAGTGAATTTTATTCACCATTGGATTTTTAATTCAAAAGATATTCTGTCTGTTATTCTTAATGAATTTTACGGAAATCTTTCTTTGTATAAAATCTTTCCATAAATTGGTGATTTTTAATCACCATTGGAT
Source organism: Agapanthus africanus (assembly GCA_030015575.1). Classification (NCBI taxonomy): domain Eukaryota; kingdom Viridiplantae; phylum Streptophyta; class Magnoliopsida; order Asparagales; family Amaryllidaceae; genus Agapanthus; species Agapanthus africanus. Next base: position 41,687,632 of record CM057341.1, read on the forward strand.
TTTTAATTCAACGGTGCTCCATTTTACAGAGCACCATCTTTTTTGTTTGGAAACATTAGAGAAATATTTTTCCAATTAGGGTTTTTGATTCTCTTTTAATTAGAATTTAATTCTATTAATTCATAGATTTTTAGGAACCCATCACGTGTTGGAACGTGACCCCCTGATTAAGTATTTGACCAGAATTTAATTCTGTTGTTTTAAAGAACTCAGGAATTATCACGTGTTAGCACGTGACCCTTGGTCACGAGTTGGCACGTGATGCCCCATTGGGGTTTTTCCTTGTTATTTTATTATACCTTTAATTCTTTTCAGTGGGTTTAAAGGCCCATCACATGTTGGCACGTGACCCCACTGATTAATTATTTCCAATTATTTATTTTATTCAGTGCTTACAGGCTTTGCCTTTAAATGGTCACGTGTCTGCACGTGATGCCCGGTTACGTGTGGGCACGTGATGCCCGGTCACGTGTGAGTACGTAATGCCTCATAACTTTTGATCCCGGATGAATTACGAAGCCCATAATATATCGAATCGAAGGCTTTTTCGAGACACTTTCGATACCATCAGAATTTAGCTGTTTCACATTCGGGAGTTTATCAAAACACAACCCGGAAAATACTGATCACATTTTCTTAAACGTATCGCTGCCATTTGATACCTTGGGCTCTTTTGCGCAGAAATTTTTTTGGCGGGAGCAAATGCCCCCCACTACTTTGCCCACGTAAGTATATACGTGGGTGAAGTAGTGCAGAGTAATTCATAGCGTATGACCAGTTTCGGGTTGGTATATAATTTTCAGAATCTTGATCTGAGAAGATAACGAGCGGACACAAGCGTCGTCATTTATCATTGACTCAAATCTCGACTCTTAAGGGACATAGTTCCAAACCCTCAGCTCCATAGCCCGCACCTTTCTGTTTCTTTATGTCTTATTCTGGTATGAAGTAGTTTATATGCTTCATGAGTAACTTCTCCATTTTAGTGGCATGTAGCTTTGGCAAGTGTAGCCCATAGATGGTAGATAACAGTTCATCTTGAACACTTTATAAGGTAGCGATGGCTTAAGAAACAGGGTTAGGATCTGTTGCCTAAGACTTTTCAACTTTATGAGCCGTGAGGGTCTCACAAAGGCTTTTCTCCCTACGAGTCATGAGGATCTCGTAGGTGTTTTTTTCTTCTTAGGAGTCGTGAGGACTCCTAAGTGTGTTTTCATTTGAGAATCGTAAGGATCCCACAAGAGAATTTTCTTTATGCGTAGGGACACTAATTTCCCCGCAAGTTGAGACGAATCGAGAGATTCTCGCAAAGACACTGATTTCCTTGCGGGTCGAAACGAATCGAGAGGTTCTCGCTAAGGACGCTGATTTCCCTGAATCGAGATAAGAAGCGATGGCTTAGGAAACAGGTTCAGATCTGCTGCCTAAGACTTTTCAACTTTATGAGCCGTGAGGGTCTCATAAAGATTTTTTCTCCCTACGAGTCGAGAGGATCTCGTAGGTGTATTTTCTCCTTAGGAATCGTGAGGATTCCTAAGTGTGTTTTCTCTTGAGAGTCGTAAGGATCTCACAGGAGAATTTTCTTCCTTACAAGTCGAGAGGACTCGTAAGTGATTGATGAGTTGACCTACTCCCGAGTTAAAGCATTGCTTCAACAGGGAGGTCGAGGGTTGACTTTGGTTTGTCTGTGCACCGCCGAGTCATGGAACTGGGAACTTTGCCGCGGCTCCGCTTTGCTGACGTCGTATATTCCTGCAGAGACACTGATTTCTCTGCGGGTCGGCGCGAATCGAGATGTTCTCGTCAAGGACGCTGATTTCCCTGAATCGAGGTATTGCCAAGGACACTGATTTCCCTGGAGTCGAAACGAATCGAGGTATTCCTGCAAAGACACTGATTTCCTTGCGGGTCGACCGAATCGAGATGCTCTCGTCAAGGATGCTGATTTCCCTGAATCGAGATTTTTGCCAAGGACACTGATTTCCCTGGGGTTGAGACGAATCGAGGTATTCCTGTAAAGACGCTGATTTCTCTGCGGGTCGACGTGAATCGAGATGCTCTCGTCAAGGACACTGATTTCCCTGAATTGAGGTTTTTGCCAAGGACACTGATTTCCCTGGGGTTGAGACGAATCGAGGTATTCCTGCAAAGACGCTGATTTCTCTGCGGGTCGACGCGAATCGAGATGCTCTCGTCAAGGACGCTGATTTCCCTAAATTGAGGTTTTTCCAAGGACACTGATTTCCCTGGGGTTGAGACGAATCGAGGTATTCCTGCAAAGACGCTGATTTCTCTGTTAGTTATATGTATGCCCTAGAGGCCATTACTGTACATACGATGTATATTGTAGTGGATGCTAGGACATATATAGGGAGGACTTTCTTGCTCGACATGATAGTATGCTATCTGGTTGTACTTTATCTTAACATGTACTCTGATTGTCTCTATATTACATGTTGATAAAGCCCTTAGGATATGTACTCGACTACTGGGACTATGATGAGATCATACTAGTGGGGCCACGGTAGTCGACGAGTACATCCTATAACTGTTCCTAGTCGTGGGTGTATCGAGACAGGGCATCGATGCACCAGAGTAGACTAGCGTATACGCATCTTGACCCATATGATGGGCGATGGATGATCCCAGATCCATCGGTGTTTGACATCAAGGATGGTGTACGGGTGCTCAGTGGAGACTGGGTACACTGGACGGACTCGCCGAGAACTCCCAGATGGTATTATACCATACGTCAGATGGCAGTTCTCCGGTGACACTGGTACAGAGTAGTCTGTCGACCCGAGATCGTCATAGAGTCTTGTGTGATTCCCACTGTGCTTTGATTTCCATCATACCACGTCCAAGAGGGCGTGCAAAAAGGTGGCTTTTGGGTACAGTCCCGAATCATATGGAGGCAATGAGCGATAGGAGGGGATTCGTCTCTCCCGGTATAGGGAGTTGATGTTGTGCTGTGTTCGATTGGCTATAACCGGAAATCCCTGGCCAGGGTTGCTGAGATTTACTGGTAAGTGTTATCAGTAGTTTCTCGAACTGTTATAGACCTCAAATCGACACGACTTATCAAGCTACTGGGGTCTGACGTTTACCACCCCTAGGCGAGATATGCAACATATCAGACGACGAGACCGGACTGTACGGGAGTGTTACTGTTTGGATTCGCAGGAGAATGTACAGGCTTGCTTGTTGATCTTCTGAGCGCTCAATACCTGGGTAGCTGTTACGTTTAGCTGACCGCTTGCAGCTTGTGGGTGTTTGATATGATCATCACCTACTGCCGGCGTATTGACGATTCTTTAGAGTCCTACACAGAAGTTTCTTGACTCAGGCGAAACGGAGTAGGGGCACATATGTGATATGTGCGGGACCGAGGATAATACGATATGTGATACCGTATTATATTCTCGCGATATTTGATATCAGCCGGGTCATCGGATCAAGTGTTGATTCGATGAATCGGTACGGATAAATATTAGCCGGTTATATGCGATATAGCCGGATTGTCGGATCAAGTGTTGATTCGATAATTTAATGTATAATAATATATATGATATATTAAATTACATTAACTAATATTTGCTCACTAAAAGATTCTTTTTCTCACTCGGGTAATACATTGATATATATGCGATATATGTTAAATGTATTATTTTATTTTGTTACAATAAATATTGTATATGTGATATATAATATTGTAACATATTATAATTATTAATGCAACATGTTTAGAGGAGTTTAAACATGATTAGGGTTTGGATTAGGGTTAAATCTTCTAGTTGATTCTAGAAGCTTTACTTTGTCTTTGTTAAGATATTATGATAGATATTTACAAGTGACTCACCCTTTGACCTAACCCAAACCCTAACCCTAGTAAACTCTCTACAATGGTTACTACAACCATGGTTGCATAAATGATTATGATAACATTCTTTCTATTCATCACAAATGATTATTCATCTTCTTCCTCCTTCATTCTTTCATGAAAAGCTTACTAGTTTTTCAAAACGTGATGAATAAATATGAGAAAAAGATAAATAAAGAGAGCAAAAATCCTACTTCATCATCCTCATCTTCCCTTGCCATTTAGATGAGGGTGTTCACATCATTTCATGAGTGTTAGCTTGTGTTAAAGAAACTTCAAGGTAGATCATTTTAGTATCGAAGATCGGAAGCAAAGGTTGCGTCTTTCTCTTCGTGGAACCTCTCGAGAGTCCGGATCCCGATGATCGCAGCGAAGGGACCACAACACGGAGCATATGAAGTGAAGGACAGGATCTACAAAGGTTGTAATCCCTCTCACTTAGTGTTAAAGTTGTTAACATGCTTGTTTTCGCCTAATCTCTAGTTTAAAGTTCCGTATTCGGGTTGTTCGGCATGGCTAAATTTTTATTCGGACATGGTTGATGCCTCGTAGACCCTTGTGCGCGTGCCTAGCAACCCTACAGTGGTATCAGAGCCAAGCTAGAGCTTTAGACGAAGTTTAAAGTCCGATCGAACCCGGAAAACCCGAATTAACCCCTTCTCTGGAAATTTTCTGAAAATTTGGATTTTTGTGAATTAAAAATTGCCAAAAAATTCAGCAGGGAATTATATGAGTTACTGTGAAGCACGTGGTTTTAACTCTACAAAGGAGGCGCGGAACCGCGGCCTAACCCTGGGTTTCGCGGCGGTTCCGCGGCCACTTTGGTGAGTTACACCACGTGGCTTGCACAGTAATTCTTGTCTTCAAGTGCTGAGTCTTCTGGAAATATATTTTTTTTTTATTCAACTGTTGAATTATCTGGGTTGTATTGGGGACATAAAGATTCGATCGGATATTTTAACTTTGTTTAGTTTTGTCCGGATAATTTTTAGAAACTGTTAAAAAGTTCGAACGGATATCAATAACTCACTTTTTCCCCTGTCGGAAATTTTTTCAAAAGTTGGATTTTTCCTCATGTTTAAGAACGTTCTAAGTCGTGCAAGTAACGCGGTGGACCCTCTAGAAGACAACAAACCTTAACTCGATTATGTGACCGTCTTGAACTGCCTTTTGAACCTTAGGGTTTGGGGCAGTACGGCGTGCCACATGTGAGGCGTTGGCTTGACCCTTCTACGGCTGGACCATTGCTACTGTGGCATGTAATGGATGTTTTTAAACTGATTTCAAGTGTTGAGATACATTGGGGATATCTTGGGTGTTTGATGATTCGATCAGAAAGTTTAACTTTTTCTATTTATCTGGAATGTGATACAATATTTGGAATCCACAGGTAGTTATGAGATAACTAATTTGAATATTATAAACATAGCAGTTTAGTCTCAGATGATCGGTTGCCACGGAATTTTGATGTGATCAAAAGTCCGTCGCAATCACGTAGCGTACGCGGATACTCGCCGGGAAAACTTAATAGACAGCTAAACCTCTTAGCCCCGACCAAGTGACTGTAGGAGAACCCCGTCGCCGAAAGCATCCGTTCGGGTGCTCGCGGTAGCGGTGTTCCGCCTTAGTGCACTTCGTCGACGGCATCCAGGGGTGCAGCCGTCTACTAAAGTTTGCGACGAGCATTCGATCAGGACGTCGGGAATCTTGTTGAATTGCCCGACTTGATATTGAAAAGAGTTTTCGATAAATGAGACTAAAATGCGGGGTTTATAATTGTTAGGCATGTGATGTCTAAGGAATTCATTTGGTTAGGCATGCGATGTCTAAGGAAGTTGCGGATTCCAACTGTTGTAGTTTTACACTTTCTTTTCTGTGACCGTAAGCGTAGTATGTGGTGTATCGCCGGCTTCGTTGCTATACATCAACGACAATCGGGATACACATACTTGCTTACGTTGATGATATGAGATATTATGTGTTGCTGTGATATGTTATATTGGATCGTCGCGTTTGAATAGCCGGGGGTTTTATGTGAGATGAGAGTTTTTTCTTTTTCATTCATGTAAAATTCATTTGTATGTAATATTCTTTTATTGGGGCACTTCCAGGTAGCGGAAGATGTCACCGTTGTATATTATTTACTTTTCCGCATTAGGTAGACCCAAGGCGGGGAGCACAAGTAACCGGATTCTAGGGTCCAGTGGGAGACCATCTCGAGGAGTCGAGACCGGGTCTCCTAACCCTAGAATTGGCAGTGTTACTTGCCGCTCTCGTAGGGGTCTAGAGATGTGGGTTTGGCTATTCATCGCGACCGTGGAATCCGTGTTTTATACAGGCTCGTATTAAAAACACGGTCGTCCTAGTATATCCAATATTTCATATATGTTCTTCTGCTGCAATGTTCTGTGATGAGATTATATTACTGCCTGAGACGAATGTTTATATTTTATATATATGAGATATATGTTATATTGCAGATTTCGTTTCAAAAGAGATGCTTGTGAAGCATAATAAAATGGGACTTCATTAATGAGATTAATGAAATAAAAGAAACCTAAGATGTTGTAGAAACTTGTTTATAAAAACTGGTAGCTCTAGTTCTTGCTTTGCATAACGGTGTTCCTTGTAGAACATCCAGCACTTTATTCGATAGGGAAAGGACCGAGATCCCTTCACCGGGAGTGACTCCTTTAGCAATAACTGGCAGATGCTACAAACTCGGTTTGTCTTTTGATTGCTTCTATAGTTCTTGCTTTGCATAGTGGTATTTGTGAAATATCCTGCACCTTATTCGATGAGGAAAGGGCCGACGATCCCTTCACCGGGAGTGACCCCTTTAGCAAAACTAGAAAAAGCCTCAAAAACACTCCATTTAAAATCACTCGATTCTACAATGATATAAAGTTCATTACGCAAAAGGTTTTCTTAAAAACCTGTCGTAGCCCTCCGTCATTTCAGATAAGTAATAGTTAGTATTCGTACTGCGTTTGTTGACTCAGTCAAGGCGTAGTGTGCGGTAGCTGATTAGTGCTTATCTGCAAAGCATATGATGCGATTGGATTAGGGTAGTCGTGCGGCCTTGTTGACTCAGTCAAGGATCGTGCGGGTGGGTTTAATTCAATCGGGAAATGACGGGTTGAACTTTACTTGCGGTCTATGGTCTGTTGACTCAGTCAAGGTCATAGATTGCTTGGGGCAAAATATTATTGGGAATTTCAAGTGTTGAAATTTGCAATGAGATTGCATACCTTCTATAAGATAGTTGGATCCCGATACCCGCTGCGAGTAAGAGTTACTCCTGGGAGAGTTTTACACATTACAATTAGCCGATCAAGTAGGTGTTTAGAAAGGTGTTAACGGGGTTACGCCTATGGGAAAATGAGGTTTACTTTAATTAGGTTCGTGCGAAAGCACGGGGGACCTCCCTCAAAGTACCGACACTGGCCTGGCTGAAAGATTGGCGAACTTGTAGCGCGTAATTAATCCCGGCTAGTCTTTCCTTTTAGGGTTTGAAGGAAGATTTGACTAAAACAGTGGGAGACATCCTGATTAGATATATTAGATAACCAATCTAATCTTGCAAGAGCATGCGCTGAGTGTTTTCTTCTCTCTCTCTCTCCAGGTAGCGACCATATCACGCCTTAATTAAGATAATAATACGGATATATTGACCGAACCCGCTTGTTATACTGAGCTGGGGAACGTTGGTCCCGCTCCAACTTATAATTGTTATAAGACAGAGCAGGAAATTGGGGAATACCAGATTTCCCGTGCCGCCCAAACGAAGAAAGTGCATGCTGATGCATCATCTTCGGGTGTGTTCATTACACAGAACTGTTTCTCAGTATCCTTTACGTCCCGGGTATGTGATACCGGATCAGGATCCCGCATATGTAATCTGTTACATGGGCTACAGATAGGTAGAGAACTGAGAACGGGTGATAAGTTTCATGAGACAGAAAACGGTGCAAGTGTTGCAGCCAAGTCTGTTGGTCACTGTCACCCTGTATTACCGGAATACATTGATTCTGAACGAATGTTATTAGATACCGAACCTGATATACAACATCATATCAGTCTCTTTATTAGTAAAGAAAGGATATAATTTTGTATTGTTGGATAATGTTTTGAACATTTCCTATATCAAGAGTTGATCGGTTCAGGCACGTTATCTAAAAGCATTGACGTTCTAAATCAAATTACAGTTCTTAGTATACGGAACACACACAAGAGGAAGAGTTCAGAAATGAACGAATCCTTCTTGAGGTATTGTAGACTAGGTCATATCAATGCGATCCGACTGGCTGAAGTTACATATAGATGCATATTTAAATTAGTTTGAATTTACATCTTGTGAAACTTGCCAGTCATGTCACAAAGATAAGATGACCACAGCTCTGTTTGTTGGAAACAGAGAAAGAGTTAGTGAACTTTTGGGATTGATACATGCTGATGTATGAAAGTCCCCTGTCTACATATGCCAAGATCGGTTCTTTGTACTTCTTTACATTCTCTGATAATCTCTCAAGATTCAGACATATGTTCCTGCTGAAACACAAGTCCGAAGCTTTTGAGATATTCACAGAATATAAGTTAGAAGTAGAGAACCAAAATACGGGTATAAGTATTATGTCCTTTGATGAGATCAAGGAGGAGAATACTTGAGCACGGAATTCCTGGACTATTCTAAAGGAGAATGAGATTCTCTCTCGGCATTACTCCTCCGGATACACCATAGCACGATAGTATATCGGGGCGGAGCAATCACACCCTATATGATATGGTGTGCTCTATGATGAGTACTACTGAGTTAACTTTTTCCTATTGGGTGTTATGCACTTGAGAAGTTGCATACCTATTGAATAGGGTTCGAATCAAATCAGTTACCTACCACTTCATATGTGATATGGAAAGGGAAGAGCCCATATCTTAAGTTGGTTAAGATTTGGGGTTGTCCGGCCTATGTCTAAAAGCAAAATCCGGACAAGCTCGAGGCAAGGTCTGTTATGTAGAACTGGAAATATTCCAGCTATACAGACTGCAGCTGATGATTTGATAGAACCAAAGGATTCAGTAGATTCCAACGAACCTCAGCCTCTCCGTCGATCTAGTAGGGTTCCTCACCCACCTGAGAGATACTTCTGTTTCTCTATGACAGTGGGAGCGAGGATTGCATCATGAGATGATGACCCAACTAGTTTCGAGCTGGCCATCAGGAGTGGGACTCTGTAAGAATGGCTGGGTGCTTATCGATCTGAGATGGAATCCTTATACACCAACAAAGTATGGACTTTGGTTGCTTTATCTGAAGGGTTAAATCCCCATCAGGAGCAAGTATATCTTGAGAAGATTACTTGGTGTACATGGAAAAGTTGAGACTTTCAAAGCTAGACTTGTTAAAGGTTTGCATCATAGACCAGGTATGGATTATGTTGAAACCTTTTTCTAAGGATCTATGCTTAAGTCCATCCAGATCATACTTGCCACGGCTACATACCATGACTACGATATCTGGTGGTTGGGTGTCATGACTGCTTTTCTAAGTGATGTTTTAGAAAAGAACGTCTATAAGTACACAGCCAGAGGGCTTCGTAGACAGTGGGAGCAGCGGAAACGTGTGCAAGATGTTTTATATGATAAAACAGGCATCGCGGAGTTGGAACATCTGTTTTATTGTGGTAGTCAAAGAGTTTGACTTCATCAAAATGGTAGATGAACCTTGTATATACGAAAAGGTAGTAGAGAGTATGGTGGTGATCTTCGTAGAGTACGTGGATGACATACTCTTGATAGGGAAGGAGTTTCCTATGCTACGCTCAGTCAATCTCCGCTTATCACAAGGATTCTCCATATAGGATCAAAGTGATACCTCCTAAATCCTCGGTTTTGGATCTATGAGATAGATCTAATTGGATGTTAGGATACTCGCTAGTTGTAGTGAGATGGTATCAATAGATCCTGGGGAGAATCACTGGAAAGGTTCCAGGCTGATAAGGACGACTGAATATCAGTCGCAGGCTTGTCTATACCCTCAGTGGAGGGACGGTATGTTGGAAGAGTTCCAAGCTAGATACCGTGACATACTAGACGATTAAAGGCAAGATACATCGTTACCAAGGATACTACCAAAGAGACAGTCTGGATATATATAAGTTCATAAGATGAACTTCGTTCCTACCATTGTGTGACAATGGAGTTGTGGCTTTAGCCAAGGAACTACCGTCCCATCAGAAACCCAGATATAATTCTTAGGCAGTATCACCTGATCATGGAGATGGATGATCTCCAATGTGATCGAGGTTAGGAGAGTAGACACAGAGGACGACAGCGCGGATCCATTCACAAAGGCCTTTTTCCCAGTAGAGACTTTTATGGGATGGTTGAGTATGAGATACTTCAACCGCAGCTAATTGTTGGGTATGCGATACCATAACAGATGGCCCTAGTGCATGTGGGAGATTGTTAGTTATATGTATGCCCTAGAGGCCATTACTGTACATACGATGTATATTGTAGTAGATGCTAGGACATATATAGGGAGGACTTTCTTGCTCGACATGATAGTATGCTATCTGGTTGTACTTTATCTTAACATGTACTCTGATTGTCTCTATATTACATGTTGATAAAGCCCTTAGGATATGTACTCGACTACTGGGACTATGATGAGATCATACTAGTGGGGCCACGGTAGTCGACGAGTACATCCTATAACTGTTCCTAGTCGTGGGTGTATCGAGACAGGGCATCGATGCACCAGAATAGACTAGCGTATACGCATCTTGACCCATATGATGGGCGATGGATGATCCCAGATCCATCGGTGTTTGACATCAAGGATGGTGTACGGGTGCTCAGTGGAGACTGGGTACACTGGACGGACTCGCCGAGAACTCCCAGATGGTATTATACCATACGTCAGATGGCAGTTCTCCGGTGACACTGGTACAGAGTAGTCTGTCGACCCGAGATCGTCATAGAGTCTTGTGTGATTCCCACTGTGCTTTGATTTCCATCATACCACGTCCAAGAGGGCGTGCAAAAAGGTGGCTTTTGGGTACAGTCCCGAATCATATGGAGGCAATGAGCGATAGGAGGGGATTCGTCTCTCCCGGTATAGGGAGTTGATGTTGTGCTGTGTTCGATTGGCTATAACCGAAAATCCCTGGCCAGGGTTGCTGAGATTTACTGGTAAGTGTTATCAGTAGTTTCTCAAACTGTTATAGACCTCAAATCGACACGACTTATCAAGCTACTGGGGTCTGACGTTTACCACCCCTAGGCGAGATATGCAACATATCAGACGACGAGACCGGACTGTACGGGAGTGTTACTGTTTGGATTCGCAGGAGAATGTACAGGCTTGCTTGTTGATCTTCTGAGCGCTCAATACCTGGGTAGCTGTTACATTTAGCTGACCGCTTGCAGCTTGTGGGTATTTGATATGATCATCACCTACTGCCGGCGTATTGACGATTCTTTAGAGTCCTACACAGAAGTTTCTTGACTCAGGCGAAACGGAGTAGGGGCACATATGTGATATGTGCGGGACCAAGGATAATGCGATATGTGATACCGTATTATATTCTCGCGATATTTGATATCAGCCGGGTCATCGGATCAAGTGTTGATTCGATGAATCGGTACGGATAAATATTAGCCGGTTATATGCGATATAGCCGGATTGTCGGATCAAGTGTTGATTCGATAATTTAATGTATAATAATATATATGATATATTAAATTACATTAACTAATATTTGCTCACTAAAAGATTCTTTTTCTCACTCGGGTAATATATTGATATATATGCGATATATGTTAAATGTATTATTTTATTTTGTTACAATAAATATTGTATATGTGATATATAATATTGTAACATATTATAATTATTAATGCAACATGTTTAGAGGAGTTTAAACATGATTAGGGTTTGGATTAGGGTTAAACCTTCTAGTTGATTCTAGAAACTTTACTTTGTCTTTGTTAAGATATTATGATAGATATTTACAAGTGACTCACCCTTTGACCTAACCCAAACCCTAACCCTAGTAAACTCTCTACAATGGTTACTACAACCATGGTTGCATAAATGATTATGATAACATACTTTCTATTCATCACAAATGATTATTCATCTTCTTCCTCCTTCATTCTTTCATGAAAAGCTTACTAGTTTTTCAAAAGGTGATGAATAAATATGAGAAAAAGATAAATAAAGAGAGCAAAAATCTTACTTCATCATCCTCATCTTCCCTTGCCATTTAGATGAGGGTGTTCACATCATTTCATGAGTGTTAGCTTGTGTTAAAGAAACTTCAAGGTAGATCATCTTAGTATCGAAGATCGGAAGCAAAGGTTGCATCTTTCTCTTCGTGGAACCTCTCAAGAGTTCGGATCCCGATGATCGCAGCGAAGAGACCACAACACGGAGCATATGAAGTGAATGACAGGATCTACAAAGGTTGTAATCCCTCTCACTTAGTGTTAAAGTTGTTAACATGCTTGTTTTCGCCTAATCTCTAGTTTAAAGTTCCGTATTCGGGTTGTTCGGCACGGCTAAATTTTTATTCGGGCATGGTTGATGCCTCGTAGACCCTTGTGCGCGTGCCTAGCAACCCTACATTCTCTGTTGGTCGACGCGAATCGAGATCCTCCCGTCAAGGACGCTGATTTCCCTGAATCGAGGTTTTTGCCAAGGACACTGATTTTCCTGGGGTTGAGACGAATCGAGGTATTTCTACAAAGACACTGATTTCTCTGCGGGTCGACGCGAATCGAGGTGCTCTCGTCAAGGACGCCGATTTCCTTGAATCGAGGAGGTTGCCAAGGACACTGATTTCCTTGGGGTTGAGACAAATCGAGGTATTCCTGCAAAGACGCTGATTTCTCTGCGGGTCGACGCGAATCGAGATGCTCTCGTCAATGACGCTGATTTTCCTGAATCGAGGAGGTTGCCAAGGACACTAATTTCCCTGGGGTTGAGACGAGTCGAGGTATTCTTGCAAAGACGCTGATTTCTCTGCGGGTCGACGCGAATCGAGATGCTATCGTCAAGGACGCTGATATCCCTGAATCGAGGTTTTTGCCAAGCACACTGATTTCCCTGGGGTGAGACGAATCGAGGTATTCCTGCAAAGACACTGATTTCTCTGCGGGTCGACGCGAATCGAGGTGCTCTCGTCAAGGACGCTGATTTCCCTGAATCGAGGTTTTGCCAAGGACACTGATTTCCTCGGAGTTGAAACGACTCAAGATATTCCTGGAAAGACGCTGATTTCTTTGCAGGTCGACGCGAATCGAGATGCTCTCTTCAAGGACGCTGATTTCCCTGAATCGAGATTTTTGCCAAGGACACTGATTTCCCTGGGGTTGAGACGAATCGAGGTATTCCTGCAAAGACACTGATTTCTCTGTGGGTTGTTCACATCATAATATTGCAATTCATACGCCCCACTTTTGTGCATTTTATAAGTAAACAGATGCTTTTGACGATCGTTTGTTACATGATACAGGATACAGGCTTTTGAAGCAAATACAGTGAAAAAGACAAAGATGATACAGGAAATGGACTTTTGACCAACCAGCACATGGATCTTACTCAAGCCGAGACGAAAAATGTCAAGTGAACGGTCAAAAGATACGAACAAGTTTTCACTGAAGATCTGGAGAAGACCAAGAAGCCCAACAGAGAAAATACATATAAAAATACAGAGCCCAAGAACCCCTGAAGAAAGCCCAAAAGTTTGGCGGCCCAAGACCACCAAAGGGCCGCGGATCCGCGGCCCAAGCCAACAATTGCCGCGGATCCGTGGCCATTATGTGCCCGTGTCGGTGCATTTTTTCTGTGCCGGTGCGTCGGTGTGGGTGTTGGGATTTTCAGTGGGCAAATCTGTAATTGCGCATGTGCGAGACTCTGAAACCCTAATTCTCCTGTTTGCTTATAAATTGTAATCTAAAATTGTAAAACCCTATGCCTCTTTTTAATCATTAAAAGTGAGATTTGTTGGAGAATTCAGAGCATCATCTTTTCTTGTAAGTCTTTAGTTTTATCTAATTCCTGCCTTAGTATAATCTTTTACTTGCCCTAGTTATCTAATTTTTGCTTTAGTATAATCCTCTTTAATCTGCAGTAAGTAGTTACCCTTTAAAACATAAACATAAAAAATGTCTCTTTGTAATAATTCCCTAATGAGCGAGTAAAATCCTCGCTCGTTAGGGTTAGGAACAAGGGAGGGAAAGAGAGATGGATGTCTCTCATCTCCTTCAATGCCAACATATTTTTAAAACGAAATCGTCATGCACGCATATATGATCCTCTCCCTACGGCACCCTACCTACAAGGTAACGGTGAATCGTAGTATAAAAGGCCGGACATATATGACGTCCATGAAGATCACAGCAATTAATAGGAAAGGACGGACAAGGATCTAGAGGAAGAAACTTTGTTTCTTCCCGATCATCCTAATCCCCTTTGCTAACAATTGTTGTGATTTTTCTAAAAAGCTTAAATCACGGCATTGAAAGAGGTGAAAACATAGATCTCAACACCCCTACCTTCGACCTAACCCTAACGAGTTCTTTCTTATCACATAACTTCGTCTTTAATTCAATCGATAAAAACCAAACAACAATTTGAATCAACTCGTTATAACACAAAAATAGCAAATCACACATCCCCGCGGATCGACCCGTACTCACCGGCTAGCTGCGAAGCGACGCCGTTTCTGATTACGGTAAACTACAATTTTTTGGATTAATCAAATGGCGCCGTTGCCGGGGATGGCGTAATTTTCTCTTTTTGTATGATTTCGGGTTGATATAAATTTTGAAAAATTATAAAAATCAGAAAATACAAAATACAAAAATATTCTTTTCATTATCTTTATCTGTTTGAAGGGTTTCTCGTTTGAATCTTGCAGGAACAACAAAGACTTTTGGATCTGGAATTTTACAGAGGGTCAAAACAGAAAAGGGAGCATCACAGCAGAGAAGAAAGTTCACAACAGAGCAGTAGAAATTTTTTCAGGAGCTGATCCCACTATAAAGCCGCGGTTCCGCCGCATAGTAGTGCCCCATATCGCGGTTCCGCCGCAGGTTGGCCTCTTCAGCTCCTCAATTTTGCATGGTTAGTTTCCTCATTCTCCCCTCTGCAACCTCCATATCTCCACTGTAAAATTTTCTGCAGGTTTCTTTGCGCTAAAAATTCTTCTTCTCTCTTCTAAATAACAGATTTGCTGCAGGTTTCTTTGCGCCGCGCTAAAATTGATTGCAAGTGAATTTTTGTTTTGCATAATTTAATTGGACTTAAGGGGCTATTTGAACAAACTCAGATTGGGTGGGGATTTCATCACCCTTCCCAGGACCCCAGAAAACACCTAAAGTATTTTGCATCGACCACCTTTAATTAAAAAAGATTAGACTCAGACCTAAGGACAGCGAGCTCAATAGGAAAAGGACTAGGGTAGGCATCGGCCGTTTATCCTAACCGACATTGCGGTGTCTAGGCTAGTGGTTATTAATTAGGCCCACTGTAGTGGTGGTTCCTTCCCACTTACCTGGCCGTATTTGTCCATGAAGAGGCGGTTTGAGGTCTATTTCTAGCCCTAGTTAGGAGCTGTCTAGTAGACCTAGGCGACCCTAGATCTAGGCCTGATTGTGCATGTGTGGTTGATACAGTTGTGTCACGAGTCCTTTTTCAAAAACCTCTTTGCAAAATTTTACATATAAAAAAAACAAATAAAACTTTTCAAAACTTGCAACTTGTCGCAAAAAGAAAACCTGCAAATTCACCACACCACTTTCCCTCACTGACGTTATCTTACCCCCACATTCTGTTTTTCTTTTTTTTTCTGACTGCACTATCCCCTTTAGTGTATGTCACTTTGGACTAGGGATACAGACGCCCGATTAGTCCGCGTTTCGTTGGTACCGACCAACGAACCTTTCGACACCGAAGTCGAAAATCCGTCCACTTTCTTACCTTCACCTTCAACTTCTTTGACCGAAGGTATGTCGGGATTCAACCCCAACAATACCTTGCCGATGGGAATGATTCCACCTCCACCAGGTGCGAATAACCCGAACCAGCCGCCTGTTGAAGCGCCCGCACGAGTTGTGCTCCAGGACCTCTTCTACCCCATCCGCACTTCTTTACCCACCTGTCTTTCACCCCCACCGGCAAATGGGGACAATTTTGAGATTAAACCACATTTCATCAATATGCTGCCGAAATTTCACGGTTTGGAAACTGAAGACGCATATATCTTTATTAATAAATTCCAAAATGTGTGCGCTATGATGAAAACGACCCAATTGAGTGATGACGCTATAAGGCTAAGGGTCATTCCTTTCACCTTATGTGACCTAGCCGAGAAGTGGCTATATAGCACCGCATCACATTCTATTAGGAATTGAGATGAGTTTGTGAAAGCTTTTCTAAAAATTTTTTATCCTCACCATAAAACTGCCAGAATCCGCAATGAAATAATTCAATTCTCACAACTTCCGTCTGAACCATTTTGGAAGTGCTTCGAGAGATTCAAGGACCTATTAGTTCAATGCCCTCATCATGGGATAGAAAGTTGGCAACTTTGCCAAACATTATACGAGGGATTGAACTCGGCAACGAAGCAGTTGCTAGAAACCATCTGTCAAGGTCATTTTCTCTCTAAGTCTAGTGATGAAGCGTGGCAGTTTCTCGAGGATCTTAGTGAGCAGACAATACAGTGGGAGAGTACCAAGACCACATCATCCTCTAGTGGTCAATCTAGGGCAGGTATACATCAAGTAGAGATGTCGATTGCCATGAAGGCCGAGATGGCCGCTCTTACGAAAAAGCTAGAAGCGATCGAGACCAAAATCTCATCGCCTTCTCCTGCCCCTGCTATGCCCCCACGAACTGTCTGTGCTTGTTGTGCGGATCCATCGCACCTGACCGAAGAGTGTCCTTATAATGCATCTACACAAGGACAGGATCAAGTCAATGCTGCATTTCAGCAACGACAAAGAAACGATCCGTACTCTTCGACGTATAATCCGGGGTGGAGGAGTCACCCAAATTTCGCTTGGAACCAAAATCAACAATTCCAAGGAAATAATAATAATTTTCAAAGACCTCCTCCTCCACAACAACAACAACAACAAGCACCCTCGCAAACTCAATATCAACCGCAACAAATTCAACAACCTTACCCTAATCAGGTGAACAACTTTGTGCCGAACAATGCTTACCAGCCAAACAATTATGTTCAACCTAATAATGATAAGGTTAGCTCGCTCGAAAGAAGTCTAGATGCATTCCTTAAGCAATCTACACAGTCTACAGCAAGACTTGAGACTTCTATTCAATCTTTAGTGCAAAATAGTGCCTCACACGATCAGAGCATCAAATCTATTGAGGCACAAATTGCACAACTCAATGCAGCTTTGAGCGAGCGTGAAAAAGGAAAACTCCCGTCTCAACCGTTGCCCAACCCCGGTCACACACATGCTGCACACAATCAGCAAAATCATAACGTAAATGCTGTGACCACGTTGAGATCGGGAAAAGTGTTGCGGAACAATGTGGGCATTAACAATGACACCCCTGCCGGTGGGCCTTCTTCATCTTCTTCACCATCTTCTTCTTCTTTAGAGCCTATTCTCCACCCTTCACATGGCTCTACCTCTTCTAGCTTGAACGGACCAAATTCTCACGACATGAACACATCTACACGGGGTGCCGTTCCAACTCGACAAACTGATCCGCAAAAATTGGACTCAACCACCTTTCAAAATGTTCCTTTTCCTAATCGGCTGAGATCCAATAAACCAACTCCTCAAATGGAGAAGATTGTCGAGTTGTTCAAACAGGTTAGCATAAATATCCCTCTTTTGGATGCAATTCAGCAAGTTCCTTCATATGCCAAAATTTTAAAGGACTTGTGCACCAAAAAGAGGAAGTCGCAAGTGCCAAAGAAAGTTTTTGTGGCTAGTGCTGTTAGTGATGCTCTTGTAAATTCCCTTCCCCCAAAACAAAAGGACCCCGGGTGTCCTACCATTTCGATAACAATTGGGGACAAGAACATCAATAGAGCACTATTAGATCTTGGCGCGAGCGTCAATTTGCTACCCTATTCTGTGTACGAGCAATTGGGCGTTGGAGAGCTTAAGCCCACTCACTGTACTCTCCAAATGGCTGACCGGTCAATAACCCATCCTAGGGGAGAGCTGGAGGATGTGTTAATAAGAGTAGGGGATTTCATTTTCCCCGTTGACTTTATTGTGATGGACACACAACCTGTCGCTAACCCCCGGAACCAAATTCCGGTTATACTAGGTCGACCATTTTTGGCAACTTCCAACGCAGTGATCAATTGTCGTAATGGTTCAATGAACCTATCTTTCGGCAATATGACAATTGAGCTAAATATTTCCAACTTGGGAAGTCAGCCTGCTGAGCCTAATGCTAGCGTACTCGACGTTTGCTCGATCAATGAGATCGCGGAGGAGGACTGTGAGTTCGAGAATTTTTTGTTCGACCACAGCAATGTTAACGCCACTAGTGCGTTCCTCCTAGATCCGACACAGCTTTCGCGGCGGATAACGATTGTGAATGTTTTACATTCGTCGACGACTTTGAAGATTCATCGCCTGAATTGGAGTCTTTTGCTTTTGCGGATGAGTTAGTTGAACTATCCGACACTGTGGCGTACACTCGGTTCGAACCCTTGATGGAATCATTCGAGTTTGAAACAACTACCCCTTTGTTACCATCTATTGTCTCACCTCCTAAACTCGAATTAAAGCTTTTTCCGACACACCTAAAATATGCATATCTAGGTGATAATGAGACCTTACCTGTCATTATATCAGCCTCTCTAGCTCTTGAGCAAGAGAAGGCTCTCTTGATGGTCTTACTTAATAATCGGCAAGCTTTCGGCTGGTCTATGGCGGACATTAAGGGGATTAGTCCCCTCATAATCGAACATCATATACACTTAATGGATGATGCCAAGCCAGCACGAGATCCACAAAGGCGCCTCAACCCCATCATGAAAGAGGCTGTTAAGAAGAAAATTGTCAAATGTCTGGATAGCGGTATCATTTACCCTATCTCGGATAGCCAATGGGTTAGCCCAATCCACGTCGTGCCAAAGAAATCGGGCATTACGGTCATTACAAACGAGGCAAATGAGTTGATTCCCACTCGCACCCAAACTGGGTGGCGAGTCTGCATAGACTATAGGAAACTCAATGCCGCAACAAGGAAAGACCACTTTCCTTTACCTTTCATTGACCAAATGCTCGAGCGATTGGCAGGGCATGAGTTCTATTGTTTTCTCGATGGCTATTCCGGTTACAATCAAGTCCCCATCGCCAAAGAGGACCAAGACAAGACAACATTCACTTGTCCCTTTGGCACCTTTGCTTATCGTCGCATGCCCTTCGGGTTATGCAATGCACCAGCGACATTTCAGCGGTGTATGATGGGGATCTTTTCAGACATGGTTGAAAAGTTCTTGGAGATCTTTATGGACGATTTCTCCATCTTTGGCGACTCCTTCGACGAGTGTTTACGCCATCTTGACGCTGTTCTTACCCGCTGCAGGGATAAGAACCTAACATTAAATTGGGAGAAGTGCCATTTCATGGTGCGAGAGGGCATTGTCTTAGGACATGTCATTTCGCAAAACGGCATCGAGGTAGACAGAGCCAAAATCAAAGTGATTTCTAACCTACCTCCCCCAAAATGCGTCAAAGATATCAGAGCCTTTCTTGGCCACGCCGGTTTTTACAGACAGTTTATCAAGGACTTTAGCAAGATTGCTAGACCCTTGACTCTCTTACTGGCCAAGGACACGACCTTCGCTTTTGACTCCACGTGCACTGAAGCATTCGAGTCTTTAAAACATTCACTCATCACTGCGCCCATCCTCTCATCTCCCGACTGGATGCACCCTTTTGAAATCATGTGCGACGCATCAGACTTTGCTATTGGCGCTGTTCTTGGACAGCACATTAATAAGATGCCGCACGTGATTTATTATGCCAGCCGAACACTAAATGAGGCCCAACTTAATTATACAACAACAGAGAAAGAATTTTTAGCTGTTGTGTTTGCACTCGAAAAATTTCGGCCTTATTTAATCGGCTCTCCAGTCGTTGTTTATACTGATCACTCGGCTCTTCGCCACCTTTTTGCGAAGAAGGATACTAAGTCAAGGCTAATACGTTGGATCCTTTTATTGCAAGAATTTGATCTTGTCATTAAGGACAAAAAGGGATGTGAAAATGTAGTAGCTGATCACCTATCACGACTTCCTTCTTCGCCCACGCTCGATCTTCCTATCACTGACGTTTTTCCCGACGAGCAACTCTTGACAGTTTCTTGCGAACCATGGTTCGCCGATATTGTAAACTATTTAGCCACCGGCCTGATTCCTAATGATTGGTCGAAACAGGATAAGCTTCGATTTTTGTCTCAAGTAAAGCATTTTTACTGGGATGAGCCCTATCTTTTTAAATACTGTTCCGACCAAATCATTCGTCGGTGTGTGCCCGAGAGTGAGGTCAAGAGTGTGCTGTCTTTCTGCCACGATCAAGCATGTGGCGGGCACTTTGGCCCAAAGAAGACAGCCGAAAAAGTTTTGCAGTGTGGTTTCTATTGGCCACGACTCTTCAAGGATGCATTTGAATACTGCAAAACTTGCTCCCGGTGCCAACACTTGGGCCGGATTTCGCGGAGAAACGAAATGCCACTCCAACCCATTTTGGTAGTGGACATTTTTGATGTTTAGGGTATAGATTTCATGGGACCATTTCCTAACTCTTTTGGAAATGTGTATATTCTGTTAGCGGTTGACTACGTTTCTAAGTGGGTCGAGGCTGTGCCCAGCCGAACGAACGATAATAAAGTTGTCGTTCGATTCCTTAAAGAACACATATTTTCTCGATTCGGGCACCCTCGGGCGATAATAAGTGATAATGGTTCTCACTTCTGCAATAGGACTTTCGAGTCCTTAATGCGTAAATATTCTATCACCCACAAATTGTCAACGCTATATCACCCCCAAACATGTGGGCAAGCCAAGGTTTCAAATCGGCAGATAAAGCAAATTTTGGAGAAAACGGTTTCCAAAAACCGTAAGGATTGGTCACTAAAACTGATAGATGCACTATGGGCTTTCCGTACTGCATATAAGACCGATCTTGGTATGTCTCCATACCGGCTTGTGTACGGGAAGGCTTGCCACCTCCCAGTGGAGATCGAGCATAAAGCATTTTGGGCTATCAAAGAGCTAAATTTGTCTTTAGGAGATGCGGGCAGCAACAGAAAGCTGCAATTGAATGAGTTGGAGGAGCTGAGGGATGAGGCATATGATAATGCCATAACTGCTAAAAACCGAGCCAAGGTGTTCCACGACAAACATCTTTTACGAAAAACTTTTGAACCTGGTCAACAGGTTTTACTTTATGACACTCGGTTACATTTTCATCCTGGTAAGCTCAGGTCCAGATGGAGAGGACCTTTTGTAGTCCGCACCGTTTATCCGCACGGTGCGGTTGATCTTGAGAACCCCGAAGACGGTACCTTATTCAAGGTAAATGGGCATCGACTAAAACCGTTCTTCACAGCGGATCCTTCGGAGGAGCTCCTGTTTTTGCAGGAGCCGATTTACACTGATTGATCTTTCTCCGCTTTCACCCCCAAACTTCGTTTCCCGAAGACACTATTTCAAATAAGTTTGGGGGTGTGTATATTGTTTGTATATTTCCCAAATACTATAAAAAATAAATAAAAAATAAAAAAATAAAAAAAAATAAAATAATTTTTGGACCTAATTGCAAATTTGCAGATTACAAGCTGTTTTTACAAATAAAACCCTCGTTTTGGAGGGAGTTTTATGTAAATCACCCTCTCACCACCTTATTTAAAGGATCCGAGCCCTCTGTTTGTTTACCCTAAAACATTTTCTTCTCATTAAACCCTAGCCGCCACCACCAAGCCCCTGCAGAAAGATCTCGCCGCAACCCCACCAGACGACCGCGCTTCCGCCGCCTCTGCCGCTCCCCGCCGCGGATCCGCCGCCCTTCTGAGTCTTCACCCCCTGAATTTTTCAGGGGAGGTAATCCTGAACCCATACTCTCTGTTACTGCATAATTTCTTTACTGTAAAATCGTGATGGCACACAAATTGCAATATGAAAGGGATTTTTCCCCTGTCTTCGCACACGAGATTTACGGTACATATTTTCCACACGAAATCGCACAAAGGGGCTGGAATTTCCTCCTGTATAATCATGCTGCTGCATTTGCTCTATCGACCCTAGTTGCTCTATTTTATGAATCCATGGAAGATAATAGCTTAGACAACTTAGGGTACATTAAACTGAATTGGGGAAACCGTGAAATTCGCATCGACAGGGACATGATACACGAGGTTACACTCATACCACGTGTACCTGCACATGAACACCCACTTCTCTTTGAAGATTATATGCCATTAATGGGTAATGACTGTGCACGAGAACCGCGTAAGGGGATCCAAGCACGGACCCTTTTCGCAAATATTTTAACTGTGTGCCGGTGGGCACAAAACAATATTTTTGGAAGTCTCACAACTCGACCTTTTTCACCCCTTCATTACATGTCGTCCACACTTTAATGACGAAAAATCCTAGGTTCGACATGTGCACGGTTTTGCTGCAATCCATAGGTACGGGGAAACGAGGTAGTGTATACCCATGTTCCATGCTCGTTACCCAACTCTGCCGTTATTTCCTCCCAGCCGAGGAATTTGACTCAATTATGATAGACGATATCCCGGTTCGACCACTGTTAGAGGGCGTTTCGTCGTCCTACTCTAGACTTACAGATATTTGGACACGAACAGAACCGGCAGAGAATGTACCTGCACACACCCCTAGCTCGAGCTCGACTTCGAGTGGGGAAGAGCTAACTCCCCAGGAGCATGCGAGATTAATGCGAAGAACTGTGAGAAGAATAGACTCTTTGAGAGATGAGTTTCGGGCAACTGCACGAGAGCACGACCGTCGGTTGACGGAAATTGAGCGGGGGATCCAAACACTTTTGGCTAGAGGGGAGAGATCACGTTCACGCTCACGAGTGCGACGTGGGGCCGGGCAGTGAGGGCACTGCTTTGCTCAAGTTTGGGGGTATTAGAGGGTGATGTATATAGTTATCCTTCGCATTGCATATTGTATATATTTTTGTTTTCCTTTTGCATATTTAATTTCTGCATTGCATCTTTATATAAAAATCATAAAAATTTGAAAAATTTGAAAAGTTATAAAAATTATTGTATTCAATTTTGGTTAATTAATTTGAGTTTGATAAAAGGTTAACTGAGTAGGAAAAACTAGATCCTAGACTTAGCAAATTAAAACCCTAAAAATAACATTCCTTAAAGTTTAGCGAGAGAGAGTATATGTCTTTGTAGGTTATTTAGAAATAGGCAAATTTTGGGTTCACTTCGTGGGTTAAGCCAAAACGAGGGAAGAGTATTAATGCTCTTATTAAAGTATAAGTTCGAAAGATAGTTCCTAGCTTGAGTTTAGATTCTGAAAACATGTACCCTACAAAATGCACAATCACGCACCTTGAAACTTGGATTAGTAGAAGAGACCTTGAATTACTCTTGTCTAAAGTCCTTAGCACAATGAAAATAAAAAGAAAAAAAAAGTGTGAATAAAAAAATGGACACTGGTTTTTGTGATTACTTAGGACTAGAAAATTAATTAGCGAGGGTGCTTCATCACCTAGTGCCTTAGACCAACTGGTTTGGGAGTCATTGCTAAAAGCCTTGGGTGTTGCAAAACTAGGAAAAACGCTTTAAAGGCCTAACCTATCTTGTAATCGGCTATTGGTACCTCAAGAAGTATTAACGGTCGCATGAAGGATGTGTAAGCGAAAGTTAAGTGCTTTGGACAATGGACGAGAGTACGATTGCTTGATTTGAATTTCCAAGTGTAGGGGTGAAAATTACACACACGTGGGGATATGTGATTAGAGTTTAGATAAGCGAAAGGAATGAAAAATAAAACTTGTATCTTTAATAGAGTTGATAGAAATTCCTAAGTGGAGATGAAACTCTAGAAGGAAAACTTAAGAAATGCTGAATTCTAAGTAATTTTATGGAACATGTATAATCTTAAGTTGCATAATAAGGAAGCGTGAAGAATACGGGCGGATAATTTGTGAGGCGACGATAATAGAATTCCTTATTAGAAAACCTGATTGGAGAACAAAAGTTGAAAAACCAAATTGATAGGATTTTGTGGGTGTAATCCGCTGAAAACCCTCAGGAGACAACACTCCTCCTACTAGGGACACCTAGAGGTTTAACGGCTTGTTGCACATGCTCAGTGCAATCGCGTTTCCCTGCGAAAGTGTGGCTAGGTTAGAATAAAATAATAAGTTTGCTCGAGGACGAGCAAAAGGTAAGTTTGGGGGTATTTGTTCACATCATAATATTGCAATTCATACGCCCCACTTTTGTGCATTTTATAAGTAAACAGATGCTTTTGACGATCGTTTGTTACATGATACAGGATACAGGCTTTTGAAGCAAATACAGTGAAAAAGACAAAGATGATACAGGAAATGGACTTTTGACCAACCAGCACATGGATCTTACTCAAGCCGAGACGAAAAATGTCAAGTGAACGGTCAAAAGATACGAACAAGTTTTCACTGAAGATCTGGAGAAGACCCAGAAGCCCAACAGAGAAAATACATATAAAAATACAGAGCCCAAGAACCCCTGAAGAAAGCCCAAAAGTTTGGCGGCCCAAGACCACCAAAGGGCCGCGGATCCGCGGCCATTATGTGCCCATGTCGGTGCATTTTTTCTGTGCTGGTGCGTCGGTGTGGGTGTTGGGATTTTCAGTGGGCAAATCTGTAATTGCGCATGTGCGAGACTCTGAAACCCTAATTCTCCTGTTTGCTTATAAATTGTAATCTAAAATTGTAAAACCCTATGCCTCTTTTTAATCAATAAAAGTGAGATTTGTTGGAGAATTCAGAGCATCATCTTTTCTTGTAAGTCTTTAGTTTTATCTAATTCCTGCCTTAGTATAATCTTTTACTTGCCCTAGTTATCTAATTTTTGCTTTAGTATAATCCTCTTTAATCTGCAGTAAGTAGTTACCCTTTAAAACATAAACATAAAAAATGTCTCTTTGTAATAATTCCCTAATGAGCGAGTAAAATCCTCGCTCGTTAGGGTTAGGAACAAGGGAGGGAATGAGAGATGGATGCCTCTCATCTCCTTCAATGCCAACATATTTTTAAAACGAAATCTTCATGCACGCATATATGATCCGCCCCCTACGGCACCCTACCTACAAGGTAACGGTGAATCGTAGTATAAAAGGCCAGACATATATGACGTCCATGAAGATCACAACAATTAATAGGAAAGGACGAACAAGGATCTAGAGGAAGAAACTTTGTTTCTTCCCGATCATCCTAATCCCCTTTGCTAACAATTGTTGTGATTTTTCTAAAAAGCTTAAATCACGGCATTGAAAGAGGTGAAAACATAGATCTCAACACCCCTACCTTCGACCTAACCCTAATGAGTCCTTTCTTATCACATAACTTCGTCTTTAATTCAATCGATAAAAACCAAACAACAATTTGAATCAACTCGTTATAACACAAAAATAGCAAATCACACATCCCTGCGGATCGACCCGTACTCACCGGCTAGCTGCGAAGCGACGCCGTTTCTGATTACGGTAAACTACAATTTTTTGGATTAATCATGGGTCGACGCGAATCGAGGTGCTTTTATCAAGGATGCTGATTTCCCTGAATCGAGGAGGTTGCCAAGGACACTGATTTCCCTGGGGTTGAGACGAATCGAGAGATTCTCGCAAGAATGTCCTAACGTCATAGTTAACCTCTGCTCTTTACGACAGAAGTACGTTAGGGTCTGTGGTACTAGGGTTTTTCCCGTCGTACCGTCGCGTTGGCTGATGTATTCCTCGATAGCAATCTTGCTGTTCGAGTAGCCTTGCGACTGTCGTGTCTCTGATCCCTTCGGGGGCTGGACAAGACGTCTTCAAGCAATTTTCCTAGGCAGTCTGACCGTCGGAAGAGCAAGTGTTAGGAATTTTGCCATGCCGCTTTTTACTTGAGGTTAGGCTCAGTTTGGGGAGCCCCGATGAGTCATAACCACTCTGCGCTGGTGTAGGATGATCTCCGATAGTCTTTCAGGTTTTATATGAGTTACCGTCAAGACCCTGAAGCTAGGAATTTGGCCTTTGCTTCGTTTATTGGCATTGCGTCTGCTGTATCGAGACGAGTGTCGCAGTTGTCTCTAAGTTGTCGGTGAACCGTCGGGACCTGGAACTAGGGACTTTGCCATGGCTCTGTTGTTTTGTGTCGCGTCTGCATCCTGCTGGGGGAAGAATGCTGGGGTGACATCGCATTTGCTGTATCGAGACGAACGTCGAGGTGGTCTCTAGGTTATTGGTGAGCCGTCGGGACTGGAACTAGGGACTTTGCTATGGCTTCGTTGTTTTGTGTCGTGTCTGCATCCTGCTGGGG
Organism: Agapanthus africanus; assembly: GCA_030015575.1. NCBI lineage: Eukaryota > Viridiplantae > Streptophyta > Magnoliopsida > Asparagales > Amaryllidaceae > Agapanthus > Agapanthus africanus. The sequence goes on from CM057341.1 coordinate 41,714,078, forward strand.
GAAGAACGCTGGGGTGATGTCGCGTCTGCTGTATTGAGACGAACGTCGAGGTGGTGTCTAGGTTGTTTTTAAACCGTTGAGACTTAGAACTGGGGACTTTGCCATGGCTCCATTATTTTGTGTCGCGTCTGCATCCTGCTGGGGGAAGAACGCTGGGGTGACGTCGCGTCTGCTGTATCGAGATGAACGTCGAGGTGGTCTCTAGGTTGTTTTTAAACTGTCGAGACTTGGAACTGGGGACTTTCCCGTGGCTCCAATTTGTTTTGACCTTGGGGTCGCTTGTTGACGTCTCGTCTGCATTCCGTTGTAGTGAGAAGAAACGCTGTTGTTGGTCTCCAGGCTGTAGATGTGGCCGTCGAGATTTGGAACTAGGGACTCTGCCATAGCTCCATTTTTTGACGTCGTATCTGCTTTTGGTTGGAACGAGAAGGGACGCCGTTGTGGGTCTCCAGGCTGTAGATGTGGCCGTCGAGACTTGGAACTAGGGACTCTGCCATAGCTCCGAGATTGATTGTCGAATTCGAATCCTGCTGGAATAAGGAGGAACGTTGATGTGATCTCTAAGCTGTAGATGTTGCCGTTGAGACTTGGAACTAGGGACTCTGCCATGGCTCCGTGGTAGTCTCTAGGTTGTCTGTGAACCGTAGAGTATTGGAACTGGGACTTTGCCGTGGCTCCGATTGATGGTGTAGCATCTGTGTCCTACTGGAATGAGGAGGCACACCGTTTTTGGTCTTCGGGCCGTAGATGTAGCCATTGAGATTTGGAACTAGGGACTTTGCCATGGCTCCGCTTCGTTGCGACTCTGAGGTTGGTTGTTGACGTCACGTCTGCATCTGGTTGGAGTGAGGAGAAACGTCGTTGGTGATCTCTAGGCTGTCTATGAACCGTCGAGATTTGGAACTAGGAAACTTTGCCATGGTTCCATTGTTTAGACCCTGGGGTCGTTTGTTGACGTCGCATCTACATCCTGCTGGAGTAAGGAGAAGCGCCGTTGGTGATCTCTAGGCTGTCTGTGAACCGTTGAGATTTGGAACTAGGGGACTTTGCCATGGTTCCGTTGTTTTGACTCTGGGGTCGTTTGTTGACGTCGCATCTGCATCCTGCTGGAGTAAGGAGAAACGCCGTTGGTGATCTCTAGGCTGTCTGTGAACCGTTGAGATTTGGAACTAGGGACTTTGCCATGGCTCCAGTTGTTGACGTTGCGTCTGCATCCGATTGGAGGGAGGAAGAACGCCGGTGTTGATATCTAAGTTGTCGATGTTGACGTTGATGCCCTGAAGCCAGGGATCTTCCTTCGCTTCGTTTGTTGACATTGTGTCTGCAATATTGCGACGAATATCGAGATTGTCTCTAGGTTGTCTATGAACTGTCGAGATTTGGTTTCGCTTTGACAAAGCCTGGTGGGACGATATGGTTCCCTTCTTATTTGTGCCCATAGATTGTATACAGGGGTCAATGTGACCTCACCTGCAGGGCAAAAGTTTCATTCTTTCAGATTTTTTTTAATTTCTTTCCGCGATGCTCTATCATTTCAGCTTTTTATATCGCGAAAATCGCGATTGCCCAATCATTTTGGCTATTTTTCGTGGTGCCCAATCATTTCGGCTATTTTTATTTTTACTCGCTGCTTTTTATTGTGAGTTGCCCAATCATATCGGCTGTTTTTGTATGCATATTTGGCTCGCTGATTTTTTATCGCAAGTGTGGAACTTGAAATCTGGTGCCAATCTTAGCATCAGTATCGCTGCGACTGGAATATTGCCAGGAGAGAATCATCATTTGCTTTGAAAGGACTTGGAATTTGATACCGATTTAGGCATCAGCATCGCTACCACTGGGAAATTGCTAGGAGCGAATCATCATTTGCCTCTGTCGATGTTGAACAAAGGTGGCTTAGCAAACAGGGTTAGGATCCTGTTGACTAAGGCTTTTTGACTTTATGAGCCGTAAGGGTCTCATAAAGGTATTTCTCCCTACGAGTCGTGAGAATCTCGTAGGTGTATTTTCTCCGTAAAAAATCATGAGGATTCTTAAGTGTATGTTCTCTTATAAGTCGTAAGGATCTTACAAGAGTGTTTTCTTCTTATAAGTCAAGAGGACTTACAAGGGTCGCTCACCGTGTGAGCATATCCCTAGTCGCTGGTGGGACTTTGTTAGGGAAAGGTTTATTCGTGCCCGTGGATTGTATACATGGGTCAATGTTGAACCGCTTGTAGGGCAGCATTGGAGATTGTGATGGCTTAAGAACAGGTTTAGATCCCTGTAGCTTAAGGCTTTTGAACCCTATGAGCCGTGAGGGTTTCAAAGGGGAATTCTCCTTACGAGTCGTGAGGATCTCGTAAGTGTGTTTTCTCCTTAAGAATCGTGGGGATCCCTAAGTGTGTTGCTCTCTTGTGAGTCGTAAGGATCTCACGCAGGTGGTTTCTCCTTACAAGGTCGAGAGGACCTTGCAAGTGTCTTTTAACGAGATTACGCCCTTTCGGGTTTTCACAAAACTCGCCGGTAGCCCTGCTGTTTTTACTCATGGAGCCCTTTCGGGTTTTCATCCGTGCCCATCTTGCTTGTGGACGTACCATTTTTTTTACGAGTCTGCGCCCTTTCGGATTTTCACAAACATCGCCGGTAGTCCTGCGGTTTTTACTCACGGCGCCCTTTCAGGATTTCATCCGTGCCCATTTTGCTTATGGACATACCTTTTTTTTACACCACGTCAGCCTGGGGATGCCGCGGTCCGTAGTAGTTTATAGACGTGTCGGTCAGTTGCAAGTTTTAGGACATTGCGGTCCATCGTTAGTTTAGGGACATTTCGGTCCGCTGTAGCTTTGAGGCGAAGTTTCGCCATATTCTTTATGAACAAGTAGGTTTCTCCTTGGTAGACCTTGTCACATAATCCAAGGGTTTTGGCACTGCTCCTGCCCCCAGCTCCTCTACGTTATCTCCTAACGCCGAGTGAGCTGCTTTGTTACCTAGCGACAAATGATCGATCATGTGGCAACTTGCCACATAATCTTCGGATTCTTCTGACAAGTCGTCTCCCTCATCATTGTCGTTATCTTCATTCTCAAGGATGTGATTGAGGAACTCTTGAAGCGTGACTGGGGTTCGCGCCCTCTGGTTGTATTCTTTTAGCGCGTCAATATGCTTTTTCAGATCCGTGCGCTTGTCGTTAGACTGCACGGGCTTTTTGGTCTTCTTCTTTTTCTTCGAAGACTTTGATGGCTGGGCCTGAGCGTTTTGACCATTGCTATTAATTCCCGATGTTGGGCGTGGTTTCAGCATCCCCTCGATGATCTCCGGCTCTAGCGGGCTTTTCCATCTGATCGCCGGGCATGTTTGAAGATCTTTCAGCATTTTTTTTAGTTTTTGCCGAAAGAACAACCTCCCATGGAGCTTCTTTTATGAATGAGCACGATGCCCCCGATATGTCCATCTTTTTCGGAGCATGTGGTTGTGGCGGATTTACCTTCCAGTTTTCGGATAGCACGAACTTGCCCTGTTGGTATTGGTCTTCAACCCAGTTTTTGAAGACGTAGCAGTCTTCGATCGGATAGCCCAATACTCGGTGGTAGGGGCAGTAATTGGGATTGTTGACGTCGTTTGGTTGTGGTGGGTGTCTCGACTCCGGTAAAGTAATGAGCCCATTGCGCACTGCCAGTTCAAACAGTTTCCTTGTTTTATCCGGGGGAAACGAGTAAGGACGTCTCAACTTCTGATCAAGGGATTGCCGCTTGTTGCTTTGGCGAACAACCGTCTCGGGCCACTCGGTTGTTGTTGAGCGTTGGCGACGAAAGTTGCTTTCCCTTTGCCCTTTTCATTCCAAGGCTCCGTCTTTGAAGAGGAAGGCCTATGGCCCATCTGGTCCATTTGGGCCAGCTTGTCAATCAAGGCCTGGAAGGTGGTCGGCTTGAAGAACATCATGAATTGGGATATAGTCGCCTACGGATCAAGGGTTCCCACAAACATGCCTACTGTAGGAGCTTCTTGTATGCACTGTTCGCACTTCGACCATAGGTTGTGCCACCGTATCGCATACTGAACCCATGTTTCTCCAGGTTTCACCCTGGCATTAATTAATGCCGTTATTGGGGTGCGTTCACTAGCACTCGCGAAACGCTGGGTGAATAGTAGCTCCATCTCTGCAAAAGTTTTGACGGAGTCATTGGGAAGCTCCGAATACCACTTAAATGCTGTCTCTGACAATCTACCAACGAATTGGCGAAGCAACAGTTTGTCATCGCCTCTAGTGTTGCCGCACAAGGCTCTGAATTGAGAGACGTGCTGATGCGGATTTCCCGTTCCCTTATATACGTGGAATTTAGGGATCATGTATCCCGGCAGGTACCTTATTTGGTCATACCAGCCTGGATAGGGTCGTCCAGTCTTAAAAATTTTCCCAGCCGTTTCACTCGCCTGATGAGCTCGTATTTGCTAAGCGATGTAATCATTTAGAGCGGCCTTGGAGATGGTCTCCTCCTTGGCTGCTGAACAAGCCGGCAGGGGGTTTAACGTCTCCCCTCGGTCGTCTTCGAGGATAATCGGGGATCTTCAGCTGGAGGATCCGGCTGTATCATTATCCCGACCATATCTTGGAAGAGAAGCACCATTCGTTTTATATTGGCCGCTTGTTCCGCTGCTTCTCTGTCCTTCTTTTCGAGGATTCTGCGGAGGAAGTCAGCATTGGTTTCCTGTTCTTGACGTTGCTCCGACGACGCTTTCGGGCTTTCTTTTGGTCCCGTGAGTTAGGCCATTTGCGTCAACATTTCCTAGAGCTTCTGTTGTTGCTCCTGGGCTTTTGTTACTGATCGCGTAAGCGGTCGATGACCCGTAGAAGCACGGCTTTCTTCTTTTCCGGAAGCCATATAAATGGTATGTATTACCATGCCCCCAGACTTGGGGGTGTTTAGATTCAGTGCTTTTGCGGTTCGCCGCGGTCACAAGGGCTTTCTCTGGCCTCCTTCTCTTTTGAGTGGTTGACGTTGAGGGAGCCGTTGCAGCGGGCACCCAGACGGCTGTCGCCTTTGGTGGCTTGACAGGATGGTTTTCTCCTTGTCGAGCTTTAAGCTTCTTTGATCGGCGAGAGTAGTCCTGGTCAATCACCGATTCCTAGACCTATCGCCAGACTTTATAAATTTTGGAGGACAGCTGCTGAGGGGGCTGCTCCGGTTTCTTTTCTGTAGTAATCTCCATAGGTGGAGGAGATCTCTTCAGCACGGCAGTCGGAGAGTTCTTGCGAACCCTCCTAAGCGGTTCAAAGCTGTTCCTAGTTAGAACAACAGCATTGATTTCCACCATGGGAGCTGGCGGAGTTAGTCCAGAAGAGGAGCTGCCCCAGCCTTCCTTACTCGGCGCCAGTGACGACGGCAAGCATGTCGTGCGGCCGAAATTACCTCCGCTGTTGGATGAGCTTCCTCATGCCCCCTGCTTTGAGGAGAGGCTGTTATTGGCGCTAGCCGGTCAAAGACTGACGTCCGTTGAGAGGGGATAGTCAGTCTTGCGAAGGCTGACTTTCGAGCAGGGGAAGCAGCCTTCGTGACTTCGTGTGGAGTAGTAGCTGAAACGGCCTGTCTTGTGAAGACCGACCCTTTAGCAGGAGAAGCCGCCTTGACGACTTCAAGAGCAGGAATGGCTATCCTTTTCGGGATAACCCTTTCTGGTATCGCAGGCTTCTTCACGGGCCTACATGAGCTTTGGCCCAGTCTGTTGAAAACTGAGGCACAGGATTTGGGCGACCCGTTGAGATGGGCCGCGGTAGTTATAAGCCGATCAAAGACCAACTTCTTCGGAGCTTCTTGCGACGGTAATGGGGTATTGAAGCTCATTGGTGGGATCATGGTCCCGAAGAATAGCCCAGTGGTGGCCTGAGTCACCTGTTCCACCGGCATAGCGAAGATGGAGGCCGCTTCGGGCCCGTAAGTCACTCCTCCGGACGGGATGGAGCGAGAGTTGCAGTTGCAGTTAGTGCAGTTTGAAGACATTGATCTTCTGTTTTCTGCATGGAGCAAGACACCAAATCTTAGTATCTCGAATCCACAGGCAACCATAGCAAACCGCGATTCGTTCGCGAACACGATACACGAAGTGTGGAGTGGAAAGAGGAAAAGGTCCCACCGGGCGTGCCAGAATCTGTTCTCCGCCGAAAGATACGACCGGGACGTTGGGACGTCCGGGCTTGAATTCTGAGGGCAGATGCTAATTGGTGCTATCCGTCCACCTCTTCGAAGATGCCAAGTTGATTTATGACACCGTGTATCGAAGGTTTAAATGGATGCGGCCGATGTAGCAGACTTCGTCAGATTCCCCCTCGTTTGAGGGGTTTTTGATTGTGGGGACGCTCTTCCTTGCAGGCACAAGCCCCTGCAGTTAATTACGCTACCGCATCGCGGTAACAACTTTCTCCTTCTCCAGATGGTCACTTCATGTCGTATGTGTTTGTTTTGTTTTTGGTTGCCCGTGGATTGTATACGGAGACTAATTTATGTTGTCGCCCGTAGGGCGTGGATTAGTCCAAATCCGTATTTTCTTAGATTTGGGTTTGATTTGAGTTTAAGAATACGTTAGTCTCATTTGAGACTAAGATCAACTTAAACATTTGTTAAGGATACGTTATTCTAATTTTAGACTAAGATCAACTTAACAGTTTGTTAAGTACACGTTAGCTTGATTTTAGACTAAGGTCAACTTAACCATTTGTTAAGGACACGTTAGTCTAATTTTAGACTAAGATCTACTTAACAGGATCATTTAGATCCAACAGAAGAGCATTTGGACTTTATTGTTCTAGTTTAGGGACTTTGCGGTCGATCAGTTTAGAGACATTACGGTCCATTGTTAGTTTAAGGACATTACGGTCCAATGTTAGTTTAAAGATACCACGGTCGAGGTTAAAGACATCATAGTCCATGAGTTTAAGGACCCTACAGTCCAATGTTTAGTTTAAAGACATCACGATCGAGGTTAAGGACATCATAGTCCATGAGTTTAAGGACCCCACAGTCCAATGTTTAGTTTAAAGACATCACGGTCGAGGTTAAGGACATCATAGTCCGTGAGTTTAAAGACCTCACAGTCAAGATTAAGGACATCATAGTCCATGGGCTTAAGGACCCCACAGTCCAATGTTTAGTTTAAAGACATCACGGTCGAGGTTAAGGACATCATAGTCCGTGAGTTTAAAGACCTCACAGTCAAGGTTAAGGACATCATAGTCCATGGGCTTAAGGACCCCACAGTCCAATGTTTAGTTTAAAGACATTACGGTCGAGGTTAAGAACATCATAGTCCATGAGTTTAAGGACCCCACAGTCCATAAAATGTGTGGTTGTCGGGACCCGTCACCTCTATGAACGTTGAAGGATTACAACGACAAATATCAAAGGAGTGAAGAGATGTACCCTTGAACCAAGGTTGATTAGGGATCTGTAGTCCAATTTGGAACTAAGATCAATTAATTAGATTATGAGCTCATTGGCTCAGTTAAATCTGAATTGAGGACTTATGGCCAATTTGGGCTAAGTCCAATTAGATTAGAAATATTGGCTCTTTATTGGACCATTAAACACTTGTCTGGGTTCAGCCCACATTATTTAGCAATGCCAAACCAGAGTTTGAGGGCTCTGATACATTTTTGTCTTTGACTGAGCATTAAACATTATAGCTCTGAGTTTTATTCAGTTTTGAGATTTAGTTAAAGGAGAGGTTTTTGCCTCTGGAAACTTAGCCAATTTGGCTAAAAAATAGTGTTAAACACTAAAGGACAACAGTGTTAAACACTGAAAATAAAACTCTCAAATTAGTGTTAAACACTAGAGGACAACAGTGTTAAACACTGGAAATAAAACTCTCAAATTAGTGTTAAACTCTAGAGGAGGAAGGGGTCACGTGGGGACACGTGAGGGCACCCAAAGGTGGGGCCAGATCTCCTTTGTTTTATTCTCAAATCTGCGATTAAGTGTTAAACACTTTTAATTTCTTGGCCATTACGTGTGGGCACGTGATAGACACTCATGCACTGATTTGTTAAGGCTTTTATTAGGGGTCACGTGAGGACACGTGAGGGCGCCCAAATTAGAATCTGCCTTCGCTTTAATTCTTGTTGTTTTGGAGGTCACGTGGGAGCACGTGAGGCATTGCCTCCATGCTTTTTTCTTCTCATTTTGGGGAGTCTGTTTAAGGGTCATGTGGGAACACGTGACCTAGTTTTGTTCTCTCTTTTCTGCTCGTTGAGAATGGGGGTCACGTGTTACCACGTGATCAAGTTCTTTACGTGCATGGAGTGCTTTAAGTCTCTTGTTTTAAGAATTAAATTCTCTGTAGGGTTAAACCTTAATTCTGTTTTAGAGGAATTAAATTCCTATATATATGGAAGAATTAAATTCTTATGTAGGGTTAAACCCTAATTTCATTTGGAGGAATTAAATTCCTATGAATTTGGGAGAATTAAATTCTCATATAGGGTTAAACCCTAGTTCTGTTTTGGAGGAATTAAATTCCTATGAATTTGGGAGAATTAAATTCTCATATAGGGTTAAACCCTAGTTTTTTTTTTTGAGGAATTAAATTCCTATAAATTTGGGAGAATTAAATTCTCTTATATGGTTAAACCCTAGTTCTGTTTTGGAGGAATTAAATTCCTATGAATTTGGGGGAATTAAATTCCCTAAACTCAATTCTCCCTCTAAGTTTTGGATCTGCATGGCAGAATCTCAACCCGATGAGAATTAAATTCTCAACCTATGGGGAGATTTGCTTTTGCAGATCTTCAACCAGAGGAAGAACTAAGTTCTTTTTTAGAAGAGTTAAACTCTTAAATTGAGAATTAAATTATCTTTGTTTTATGGAACTTAGATATCTTTCCCCTTTCTCACCTAGGGTTTCTTTTCTCTGAAGAGATCTTTTTTCTCTCTCTTGAGAATTAAATTTTCCTCTCTTTTTTCTCTCTATTGTTGATATCTCCCAAAAAAGTAGATCCCTTCTCTTCTTTTCTTGGCTCCTATTTATAGGGAAAGAAAAGAATCATTTTTTTTTGTGAATCTTTCATTGAAAGATTTTGGTTGTTTTTGTAACTAACATGATCTTTTAGGTCACTCAGTGAATTTTATTCACCATTGGATTTTTAATCCAAAAGATATTATGTCTGTTATTCTTGATGAATTTTAGGGAAATCTTTCCTTATATAAAATCTTTCCATAAATTGGTGATTTAATCACCATTAGATTTTTAAATCAACGGTGCTCCATTTTACAGAGCACCATCTATTTTGTTTGGAAAGATTAGAGAAATATTTTTCCAGTTAGGGTTTTTGATTCCCTCTTAATTAGAATTTAATTCTATTAATTCATAGATTTTTAGGAACCCATCACGTGTTGGCACGTGACCCCCTGATTAAGCATTTGACCAGAATTTAATTCTGTTGTTTTAAAGAACTCAGAAATTATCACGTGTCAGCACGTGACCCTTGGTCTCGTGTTGGCACGTGATACCCCATTGGGGTTTTTCCTTGTTATTTTATTATACCTTTAATTCTTTTCAGTGGGTTTAAAGGCCCATCACGTGTTGGCACGTGACTCCACTGATTAATTATTTTCAATTATTTATTTTATTCAGTGCCTACAGGGTTTGCCTGTAAATGGTCACGTGTTTGCACGTGATGCCCGGTCACGTGTGAGCACGTAATGCCTCATAACTTTTGATCCCGGATGAATTATGAAGCCCATAATATATCAAATCGAAGGCTTTTTCGAGACGCTTTCGATACCATCAGAATTTAGCTATTTCATATTCGAGAGTTTGTAATACAGCCCGAAAAATACTGATCACATTTTCTTAAACGTATCGTTGCCATTTGATACCTTGGGCTCTTTTGCACAGAATTTTTTTTGGCGGGAACAGTATTCATAAACGACCCCAATTTTACGAAGGCTACAATTTTCCCCGGGTCATGCACCTAGTCGATGCTTCTGCTCCAGACCCAACACAGCAGGAGGCTCGGCAATTGCTCCTTCACCCACGCATGGTTGGACACAGCATGACCTTTGTCGATAAAGTCCTGACCATCGGCAAAGAATATTCCAAAGTGATCCAACCATTGCATGATGTTTTCAAGGACGGGGTTTCTGTGTTAAGGGCTCGACAGGTTGTGTGCATGTATTCTATCAGGCCAGGATTTTTGGTATTTAGATAGAACGCCTCGGTGCTGTTTATGAGGTATAACCCGCATCGCTTTGCCCAGCAATCGGGTTACAACCAAGGCATTCCTCTCGAGGCGTTCCTGATTGATCCGGTTGCTATGGAAGAGGGCGTTCGCAGTGCGGCACATCATTTCATGCGGTTAAATACGGGGTCCCATTTCCTCATCAGCGACCCGAGTTATATTCCAAAGGCTTCGAATGCTTACGTTGCTTGGTACCAGCATGCAATGGGTGCTGTCATCAAGGAGGAGTGGTGCCTGCTGTTTGACTACAAGGATGCTATCCCATCCAGTAATCCAGCAGTCCCACTGAAGCGATGGGCAGTCGTTCTCCCTTCTTTGAGAGAGATCGCCACGGCTATAACCCCGCGCGCTTTTCCTAGTAAGCCTCGACCAGATGTTCCTGTGACAACGGTAACCATGGTGTCTCCGGAATCGGGCATTGGTTTAGAGATCGGGACCCACCATCCGAAGAAGCCTGTTAAGCGAAAGTTCTTATCATCGGCAGTTGGTGCCAGTTCACAGAAGAAGAAGAAATCCTTATTCTCTGCCGACGTCGTATTCGGCCAGGAGCCTCATGCTCCTTATAGCGAGGGCTTGTGCGAGTATGACACCAACGACGGTCTGTTCGATGCGCCTGTGACCAATACCGATCTTCAGGCTGCTATTGAAGCTTCCAAACGACTGGCCCGTAAACAAGCGGCGTTACCCTCTATTACGGAGTCCGGTATACTTCGTTTATACTCTCCTGTATATATTCCCCTTTTTTTGAACTTATTACGCTTTACTGACGCTCTCTTCCTTAACATGCATTTCTACTGAAGAGGCTCTCTTGGCGTCTCTTAAGACGTTTGAGGGGGAGGAGGAGAGGCCCCGCGCCTCCTTGGGCTTTGGTATGATTCGTTTCACTACACCTTTACATCTTTAGTTCCTTTTATTCATGACCTGACTCTTTTCTTTATCCTATTACAGGAACCACCATGACCCAGGTTGTTCCAAGTGTAATACCAATCCTGGGTGGTGATGCAGAAAAGCCTTCAGAGCCACCGACTACGGCTGAGGCCTTCCTAAGGCCACCACAGTAGGTGTTGCTGAAGCAGTCGATGACGGATGCCACAGTGGACTCGAAGGCCGAGCCCGATTTGGACAACGATGTCCCCCTGTCAGAAGTTTTGAGGAGATTAGTTCATACAGCCCAGGCTGAGAGGAAGCGTACAAAGCACGCTGGGAGGGAACGTCAGGCTATATTGGCCGCGGGCATAGGTTCGAGTAATGCTCAACCCTCTGGCATTCCTATGGTGGATGTTCCATGTGCCATGTCCACTGCCTATATACAGGTTACGCGTGCGGCTCGAGAAGAGGTTGAACGGCTATTTCAAGGTAGAACAATGTACGGTCCTTAGTAACAACCTTTTTCTTAAATCATAACACATGCATTTTTTTAACATGGCCAAATTTAGGTGATGGCGTGGCAGGTGAAGTGCCGGTGATTAAAGAGTCTGAAGTGGCAAACCTTGCTCTGGAATTTAGGATTGTTCCGACTGCCGCTTCTTCTCCCTGTGGATCCTTGGTATCGACGAGTGATGCAAGCATTACTACGGCCCTTATCGAGTTAGGGGATGAAGGTGTGGATGCTGAATCCACTTTCCCAATGGAAACCGAGGAAGCCATCACAACTGGTGACGCTTCGGGCACTATCTCGGTTTCTGCCTTGTCAGGTACTCCTTGAGTTATTATGTTTGAGTTTTTAATCCTTTTAGGCATCTCTAATGATATCTCTTTTATTTTGAGTATAGGCATGGTAAACCCTGATGCTATACTGACTGAAGAATTACCGCCGGTCATTATTCTGACTGTCACGGTTCCACCATTTTCTTTTGCGTCTCCCCGAACTCTGAAAGGTGAAGATTTCTCATTTCTTTGCTTCAGTGTAGATACCATTTTCTTGCATTAACCATATATTGTCGCAATCCTCCAGGAGTGCTCTTTGATCGCTTACACCAGGTGTTAAGCCCGCATTTTGCCTTCCAATCAGAATTTGTTCCCCCTTCCGGCATTGGTTAGTATATTCTTCGCTTGGTGTTTCTTCTTTTTATGAGTAAGCTTTCTGTTACTAAGCTTTCCTCATATTGACCACAGTATCACGGCTCAAGAGAGGGAGCGAAGGAATAGCCGAGCCTCCTGTGCTCCCTGTCTTGCCACTTTCAACAGCTGGTACGGTAGATCTCGTCCATCAGCTTTCTTCTTTATTTTTCAAGTTAAAATCTGACCCTTATTCATGCGTGATTTATTTTGCAGCAGCTACACCGGCTTCGGTTCCTTTTGAGTCTCACATTCCCATGCCTACGAAACCTTTTGCTAAACGTCAATCTTCCAGGGGCGCGGTGACTAGCAGGCGGATGTTAAACGAATTTATCGAAGATCTTGATGTCGAGGCTCTCACTTTTACCGCGTATTTCGCTGACGAAGTCAACCATATGCTGACGACGCTTGTGAATTTCCACAACGAAGATTTTTTCGGTCTTTGGGTTGATTATTGTAAGCGGATCGAGGCTTGTCTGCATGAGATCAAGCTCAAGCATCTCAATCTTGAATTATTAACCTTGAAGACTCAACGGGTCGCGTGGCTTAAGCAAAGTGCCGATTCCATTCAATATTTTGAACAAAAGTTGGCCCTAAAGCGAAAGGAGCATGAGACAACTTCCGGCGAATCCATCTATTTACGCGCCCAGATCGAAGCAAATGTCGCGCAGTTGCAGGTTATTTTCGAAAATCTCCAACAATGTATTTCTAATAGGCTGTCGCTGAGGCAGAACCTCGATTTTACCGAGTGGGGCATGCAAGATTAAGAGGTTGCCAAACAGGAAATCGCTGAGAAACTTTCATCATGCTTGCAACAACGGGCTCAAATTGAAGCGGGGCTGGCCGCAGTAGTAGCATGCGAGGAGGAGCTGCAGGGAGCCTGTGAGCGGGTTGCCAATTTATTGAACGCCCGCCTTCTTAACAATTGCAATTGTATTCCCCTCTTTTGTATTAATTGTATCTCTTAAACACTTTGTTCATGAATAAAGAATATACACTTTTTACATGCGCTCATCTATGTTTTGATGTCTTAATGTGGCACTAATTAGTTTACTTACTTGTTTCGAAGTCCGTAGTTTATTCACTCGTTTCGGAGTTTCTAATTTATGTATTTATTTCGGAGTTTTTAGTTTATTCACTCGTTTCGGAGTCTCTAGTTTATGTATTCATTTCGGAGTTTGTAGTTTATTCACTCGTTTCGGAGTTCCTAGTTTATGTACTAATTTCGGAGTTTATTTAGTTTACCTCCCTTAGGTTTACACGCAAACTTGTTCTAACGTTATATATAGATAACCTCCATTCTTTACGACAGAGGTCCGTTAGGTTTTGTGGTACTAGGGTTTTGGTCCGTGTTACCGTCGCGTTGGCTGATGTATTTCTCGATATGCAGTCTTTAAGTCGTTGTTCGAGTAGCCCCACGACTGTCGTATCTCTGATCCCTTCGGGGGATGGACAAGACGTCTTTAAGTAATCTCCTTAGGCTATATTACCGTCGAGAGAGCAAGCGTTAGAAATTTGCCATGTCGCTTTTTACTTGAGGTTAGGCTCAATTTGGAGCCCCGATGAGTCATAACCACTTCGCGCTGGAGTGGAATGATCTCCGATAATCTTTTAGGCTTTATATGAGTTGTCGTCAAGACCCAAAGCTAGGAATGTGCCGTCACTTCATTTTTGTTTTACGATGCCGTGCCATTTCTTTGCCGAAGTAGGGTAAACATCTGTAGGACCTTTATGCTGTATGTATTGCAGTTGAAGTCCGGAGCTAGGAATATGCTTTTGCTCCAATTTGATTTGGCTCGTTGGAGTTTTGTTGACGTCACGTCTGCACCCTGATGGAATGAGAAGGTACGCTGGAGTAGTCTTTAGGCTGTATATGTACCTTCAAGACTTGGAGTTAGGATTTTGCCATGGCTCCGTTTTTGACTTGACCCTTGGGTCTTTATTAACATTGCGTCTGCATCGAGAACGAACGTCGGGCTAGAGCTAGGATTTTGCCGTCACTCCATTTTTGATTTGACCCTTGGGTCTTTGTTAACATTGCGTTTGTATCCTGCTGGAATGAGAAGGAACGTCGGGCTGGACCTAGGAATATGCCATTGCTCCACTTTTTTCGACCCTTGGGTCTTTGTTGACGTTGTGTTTGCATTGAGAAGGAACGTCGAATTGGAGCTGGGATTTTGCCATTACTCCTTTTTGATTTGGCTCCTTGGAGCTTTGTTGACGTCATGTTTGCACCGAAAAGGAACGTCGAGCTGGTGCTGGGATTTTGCTGTCACTCATTTTTTTTGATTTGGCTCCTTGGAGCCTTTGTTGACGTCGTGTTTGCACTAAGAAGGAACGTCGAGCTGGAGCTGGAATTTTGCCGTCACTCCTTTTTTGTTCGACCCTTGGGTTTTTAATGACGTTGCGTCTACATCCTGCTGGCATGAGAAGCACGTCGAGCTGGAGTTAGGATTCTTCCATCACTCCTTTTGCTTTGGCTCCTTGGAGCTTTGTTGACGTCATGTTTGCACCCTGTTGGAATGAGAAGAATGTCGTGCTGATTTCTAGGTTTTATATGAACCGTCAAGATCTGGCTCTCCCTTTGACGGTGCCTGGTGGGAAAATATGATATTTCTTTCATTTATACCCATGGATTGTATACATGAGTCGCTGTGGACCTACCTGCAGGACAGAAAAGTTTCATTTTCATTTTTTGATTTCTTTCCATGATACTTTATCTTTTTAGCTTTTATGTCACGAAAGTCGCGATTACCCAATCATTTCGGCTATTTATTGCAGTGCCCAATCATTTAGGCTATATCGTTTTTTTCTTTTTTACTCGCTATTTTTTATTGCGAGTTGCCCAAACATTTTGGCTGTTTCATATGCATATATTTTTTGCTCGCTGATTTTTATTGCGAGTTGCCCCATCATTTCGGCTATTTCATATGCATATTTTTTTTACTACCCACTGCTGTTTTTATTACAAGTTTGGAATCTGATACCAACCTTGGCATTAGCATCGCTACGATTGGAATGTTTCCAGGAGCGAATCATCATTTGCCGTGAAAGGACTTGGAGTTTGACACTTGTTTAGGCATCAGTATCGCTGCAACTGGAATATTGCTAGGAGAGACTCATCATTTGCCTTTGTTGATTTGAACAAAGGTGGCTTAGCAAACATGGTTAGGATTCTTTCGACTAAGGCTTTTTGACTATATGAGCTGTAAGGGTCTCATAAAGGTATTTCTCCCTACGAGTCGTGAGGATCTCCTAGGTGTATTTTCTCCTTAGGAATCGTGGGGATTCCTAAGTGTGTGTTCTTTCATAAGTTGTAAAGATCTTATAAGATTATTTTCTCCTTATAAGTCGAGAGGACTTACAAGTGTCGTTCACCATATGAGGACATTTCTCGTCATTAGTGGAACTTAGCGGGAAAATCGTTTATTTGTGCCCGTGGATTGTATACAAAGGCCAATCTTGGACCGCCTGTAGGGAAACTTGGGGGATATGATGGCTTAAGAACAGGTTCAGATCCCTGTAGCTTAAGGCTTTTGAATCCTATAAGCCGTGAGGGTCTCATAAGGGGAGTTCTCCTTACGAGTCGAGAGGATCTCGTAAGTGTAAATTTTTTTACGAGATTGCGCCCTTCCGGGTTTTCACAAGTTCGCCGGTAATCCTGCTGTTTTTACTCACGGCGCCCTTTCGGGTTTTCATCCATACCCATTTTGCTTGTGGACATACCATTTTTTAATGACCCATCTGTTTGCCGGTGGGACTTAGGGGTGACTTTATCGCTGGAGTAGCTGTGTAGCCAGTGGGACTTGGGTTGCAGCCTTCGCCGTTGGGGCTTCGATTGCAATATAGATCTTAAGAGAGCATATCACCGTTTTGGAGGTGATGTGCTAGTTTAGGGACATCTCAGTCCGTTATCGCCATTTTTGAGACGAAGTTTTAGTTTAAGGACATCTCGGTCCGATGTCGCCATATTTGAGGCAAAGTTTTAGTTTAAGGACATCTCGGTCCGTAATCGCCATGTTTAAGGAGAAGTTTTAGTTTAAGGGCATCTCGGTCCGATGTCTCTATATTTGAGGCGAAGTTTTAGTTTAAGGACATCTCGGTCCATAATTGCCATGTTTGAGGCGAAGTTTTAGTTTAAGGACATCTCGGTCTGTTGTTGCCATGTCTGAGGCAAATTTTTAGTTTAAAAACATTTCGGTCCGATATCGCCATGTTTGAGACGGAGTTCTTTGAAGAGAGGGCTGAGGGGTATTTCGTCCTCATAATAGCTCTCGAAAGTAAGAACTTGGGGCTTTTCCCCTTCCACACTGGTATCAACCATATAACAGTTGCCAGTCATTTTTTCATACGCATATGTCACTCTCTTTTGCTGTCGACGAGCTTCGCGCTTCATACTCTTGAAGTGTTTTTGATGGGCAAGGTATCCTTACCACCACTTCTTGAAGGCGCTGCATTTCTCGGTGGGGTGGGTAACCCTCCGATGATATAGACATTAGTTTGGATGTGAATCCTCTCCGTCGAGGAATATGACCTCGGGAGCGTTTCTTACGAGAGGTGGTAGCTTCATTTCCATTGACAGGGTTTTGGCGAACCGCTTCTCTGCCTTGATCCTACCCTTATTTGTCGCAGGTATGCCTTAGTTTGGTTGAAGTACTTTACGACTCCACCTTGCCGCAATTTCTTCATCCTGAAGCTGACGCTTAGCCTTTTCGTATATGGCTGTTTCGCGTTCTCGGTCAGGTTTGCTTTTTCGAAAGGCTTCGTTTAACAGCCTATCAATCGGGTCTTCTGGCAGTTCCGGGGATTTTAGCGCCGATTCTGCCCCCAGTTTCTCTGTGTTGTTTTCTGACTCTGAGGGAGTTTCTTCGTCATTTAACAACGAATAGGAGACCATGTGGCAACTTGCTACATAGTCATCGGTTTCTTCTGATGAGTCATTTTCCTCATCGTTGTCACTATCTTCATTCTCAAGAATATGCTTGAGGAACTTTTTGAGGGTGACTGGTGTCCGCGCATTCTGGTTGTGCTCTTCCAATGCGTTAATGTACTTTTGTATGTTTGTGCGCTTGTCATCATACTCGGCATCTTCTTTTTCTTCGAAGACTTTGAAGGCTTGACTTTGGGATTTTGCCCTTTGTCAACAACTTTCGGTACGGGACGCGGTTTCCGCATCTCTTTGATGATTTCAGGTTCAAGTGGGATTTTCCACCTGACTGCTGGACATGCTTGTAGATCCTTCAGCATTTTTTTGGTCTTTGCTGAAAGAACGATTTCCCATGGAGTTTCTTCCACGAGCGAGCATGATGCTCCCAGTGCATCCACCTTTTTGGGAGTGTGCTTCTGTGGCGGGTTCACCTTCCAGTTCTCAGAAAGCGCAAACATCCCCTGTTGATACTGATCCTCAACCCAGTTCTTGAAGACGTAGCACCCCTCAATTGGGTGGATCACTATTCTGTGATAGGAGCAGTAGTTAGGGTTGTTGACGTCGTCGGGTTGCGGTGGACGCCATGGGTCTAGCAATGTAATGAGTTTGTTACGCATTAACAACTCAAATAGCCTCCTCGTCTTATCAAGGGGAAACGAGTAAGCGCGTCCTAGCCTTTCTTCCAGGGATAGACATAGACGTGCATTATTTTGGCGAGCTGCCAGTTTTGGGTCACTCGGTTGTTGTTGAGTGTTAGCGAAGAAGGCCGCTTTCCCATTACCCTAGGCGTTTTGAGGGTCCTTGTTTGAGGAGGAAGGTCTATGGCTCATCTGGTTCATTTGGGCCAGCTTATCGATCAGATCCTTGAAGGTCGTCGGCTTGCAGAACGTCATGAACTGGGACACAGTCGTTTGCGGATCTAGGGTCCCGATGAACATTCCCACGGCGGGGAATTCTTCGATGCGTTGTTCGCACTTTGACCACAGGTTCCGCCACCGAATTGCATATTGGACCCACTTTTCTCACGGCCTTACCCCGGCATTGATTAAAGCCGTGATTGCGGTGCGCTCGCTTGCGCTGGCGAACCGCTGTGTGAACAAAAGTTCCATTTCTGTGAATGTCCTCACGGAGTCATTTGGGAGCTCCGAGTACCATTCAAAGGCTGTCTCTGACAGGCTACCAACGAACTGGCGAAGTAGTAGTTTTTCGTCACCTCTAGTGTTGCCGCACAGAGCTCCGAACTGCACGACGTGCTGGTGTGGGTTGTTTGTCCCTTTGTACACATGGAACTTGGGGATCGTATATCCTGGTGGGTACTTAATTTGGTCATACCAGCCTGGATACGGTCACCCAGTTCTGACAGTTTGGCCGACCGCTTCATTCGCTTGATGAGCTCGTATTTGTTGAGCGATATAATCATCAAGAGCAGCCTTGGAGATCGTTTCCTCCTTAGCTGTCGATAAAGCCGGAAGAGGGTTTGAAGTTTCCCCTCTGTCATCCTCGATGATTATCGGCGGATTCTCGGCTGGAGGCTCTGGCTGGATCATCATTCCAACCATGACCTGGAACAAAAGCGCCATCTGCTTTATATTAGAAGCTTGTTCCGCGGCCTCCTTGTCTTTTCTTTCAAGCATCCTTCTCAGGAACTCTATATCGGTCTCATGCTCTTGACGCTGTTCAGTTGCTGGATCTGAACTTTCTTTCTGTTTGGTGAGTGCTGCCATCTTGGTCAGCATTTCTTGGAGCTTTTGTTGTTGCACCTGAGATTTTGTCAACGACCGAGTTTGCGGTCGATGACTTACGGAAGCACGGCTTTCATATTTCCCGGAAGCCATGTAGACCGTATGCACGATCATACCCCCAGACTTGGGGTGTTTATGTCCATCACCTTTAGAATTTGCCGCCGGCGGTGGGATTTTCTCCAGCCTCATCTTTTTGTAGGAGGTCGAAGTTGAAGAAGCCGTTGTAACAGGCACCTGTATGGAAGAAGTCCCTCGTTGTATGGCGGAGGGATGGTCTTCCTCTTGCCGAGCCTTC
This sequence comes from Agapanthus africanus, assembly GCA_030015575.1. Lineage (NCBI taxonomy): Eukaryota > Viridiplantae > Streptophyta > Magnoliopsida > Asparagales > Amaryllidaceae > Agapanthus > Agapanthus africanus. Next base: position 41,733,313 of record CM057341.1, read on the forward strand.
GATTTCTTCGGTCGACGAGAGTAATCTTTGCTGATCATAGAATCTTGGACTTTTTGCTAGACTCTATGAATTTGGGAGGAGAGCCGTTGATGGGGGCGCTCTGTCTTTGCCTGCACTGTGGCTTCTGCAGGCGGGGGAAATTTCTTTAGCACTACCTTTGGAGAGTTCTTGTGTACCCTCCTGAGCAGATCAAAGTTGTTCCCAGTTGGAACAGCAGCGTCAACTTCCACCATTGGAGCTGGTGGAGTACGTCCAGAGGGGGAGTTACCCCCCAGCTTTTCTCACTCGGTGCCAGTGACGACGTCGAGCGTGTCTTGCAGACGGGACCGCCTCAGTTTTGGAAGCGGCTTCTTTGTGTCCTTAGCTTTGGTGAATGACTGTTGCTGGTGTCAGCCTGTTGAAGACTGGAGTCTTTGGTAAGGTTTGCGGAGGAACGTCCAATCTTCTGAAGACCGATCTTCTGGTAGGGGAAGCACTTTTGACGGCTTCACCTGCAGGAGGAGTTGGGAGGGCTATCCGTTTTGGGGCAGCCTCTTCAGATATCACGAGCCTTTTTACGGGCTTGTTTTGGTTCTTGCTCAGTCTATTGAAGACTGAGACGTCTGAGCTTCCATTCAGCCTATTGAAGACCGATGCATCGGATTTGGACGGCCCGTTGAGAGGGGCCGTTGTGGTTGCAAGTCGATCGAAGACCGATTTCTTGGGAGCTTATTCTTGCGGCGCTGAAACTCGTTGGTGGGATCATAGTCCCGAAGAACAATCCGGTAGTGGCTTGAGTTACTTGCCCCACCGGTATTGAAAAGATGGAGGCCGCGTTGGGCCCATAAGTCACTCCTTCAGTTGGGGCGGAGCGGGAGTTGCTGTTGCAAGTTGTGCAGTTGGAAGCTATCGATTTTCTTTTTCTTCTGCATAGGAGCAAGACACCAAATCTTGGTACCTCGAATCCAAGGGCAACCATAGCGAACCGCGATTTTGTTCGCGAAACACAACACACGAAGTGTGGAGTGGAAAGAGAAAAAGGTCCTACCGGGCGTGTCAGAATCTGTTCACCGCCGGAGACAGACCGGGACGTCGGGACTGAATTCTGGGGGTAGATGCTATTTGGGCTTATCCGTACACCTCTCTGAAGATGCCAAGTTGATTTATGGAACCGTATATCGAAGGTTTGGACGGATGTGGCCGTTGTAGCGTGACTTTGTCAGATTCCCCCTCGTTTGCGAGGGGTTTTTGATTGTGGGGACACTCTTCCCTACAGGCGCAAGCCCCTGCAGTTAATTACGTTACAACATCGCGATAACCATTTTCTTCTGCTCCGGAGGTTCACTTCGTGTCGTGTGTATTTTTGTTTGTTTTGGTAGCCCGTGGATTGTATACGGAGACTAGTTTCTGTCGTCGCCCGTAGGGCGTGGATTAGTCCAAATCCATATATTTTTAGATTTGGGTTTGAGTTGATTTAAGGATCGTTAATCTGGTTTGAGATTAAGATCAACTTAAACATGTGAGCATTTGGGCTCGATTATTTTAGTTTAAGGACATCGCGGTCCATTATCGCCATGTTTGAGACGAAATGTTAGTTTAAGGATGTTTTAGTCCTTTGTCACCGTATTTGGGGGTGAATATTAGTTTAAGAATATTTCGGTCCATTATCGCCGTATTTAGGGGAGAATATTAGTTTAAGGACATTTTAATTTGACATTCAACTCGCGCGCACGTGTATTTGTTACGTGGCGGAGTGAACGATGTTGATATGGAATGTGCCCAATTTGGGGCACGATCCGATTTGAGGCATACACGTCAATTTGGAAGTGCATTAAGAGGAGTTGTTGGTTGTCGGGACCCGCCACCTCTCTGAAGACGTTGAAGAATTACAATGACATATATCAGAGGTATGAAGAGATGTACTCTTAAATCGAATCCCCTATTTAAGGGAAAATGGATTATTGTGGACTTAATAATTCTTGGTCATATTTGAGACCTTGGAAATCAAAAGCATATGGGCTCGATTTGTTTTTTTAAGGATACGTTAGTCCAATTTGAGACTAAGATCCACTTAACAATATTTTTGGATCCTATTTGTTTAAGACCCAACAACAGAGCATTTGGACTCAGTTGCAAGACTTTAGCAATTTAGCCAATTTGGGCTTTAGTCTGTTTAGTTTCCCTTTTAAAAAAAAAGTGTTAAGCACTTGTTTGGGCTCTGTTTATTCAGTCCCTCTTTTTTTATGCAAAAAGTGCTGAGCACTTTATGAGCTTTGATGCCCGCATATAATCATGTGGAGCTTTCAGTCATGGGCATTGCCCAATAAGTGTTGAACACTTTACTCATTTTGTCTTTATATGAAGTTCTAGGCACTCTTTATGGCGTCTACGTGTGGAGCGTGTGAGGCGCCGGGCGCTGTCCAAAAAGTGTTGAGCACTCAACCGTTTTGGGCTGCCTGTGAAGTGCTAAGTACTCTTTTCTTCTCTTTTGCGGTGCCCACGTATGGGGCACGAGAGGCGCTGGGCGCTGCCTAATAAGTGTTGAACACTCAACCGTTTGGGCTCTTTTTTATGGAGTGCTGAGCACTTTATGGCGTCCTCATGATTTTCACGTACGGTGCTGGGCGCTGCTCAATGAGTGCTAAGCACTCTTCTATTTTGTGGCGCCCACATGAGGATCATGTGAGGCGCTAGGCACTTTTAGAGATGCCCACGTGGGAAGCACGTGGGGCGCTAAATTCTTTTCTCCTCTGTTGATGGAATTTTTGCCCATTAATGATCACAAGGATCTTTGTTTTGAAGATCTAGGATCAAGCTTCATTTTTAAGAACTAAGTTCTTTTATAAGAACTAGGTTTCTCCTGTATGCTTTTGTTTTTTGAGGAATTTAATTTCTGGTTCTTTTCTGAATCTTTGATTCTCAAGAACAAGTTCTTCTCGATGAGAATTAAATTCTCAACCTGTGGGAGACTTGCCTCGCGGATCTCAGATCCAGAGAAAGAACTAAGTTCTTTTAAAAGGTTTAAAACCCTTCAATAGGTAAATGAGATGTTTTGATCTCTATTTTTTTATTTATCTAGAGTTTTGAGGAGGGAGATCTTCTTCCTTGAGAATTTAATTCTCTGTTCCCTTTGAAGCTTTCTGTCTCTTTTTTTTTCCAAAAGCTTATGAGGGGGTTCCTTTATATCAGATTTGAAGTCTTGGGTCCTTTATATAGTAGAGGCAATTTGTTAATTAGGTTTGAGGAAATCTCTCATTGAGAGATTTGATCAGTCGAAAATATTGTATATTTTAGCCGGCAATTTCCCTAACATTTGCATACATTTAGAAGTGTTCGGCATTCATATTCTACATATTAGCAAATCTGTCACAAAATATGAGATTGCATGTGTTAGACTTTTAAACCGACACTTTAAGGGAAATTAACCGCATTTCATGGCATCGCATCATTTCTGTATTTGCGCAACACTTGTCTTGAGTATGTGCAGGAAATAAGGAAGAAAATCAAAAGAAGCTGATCAAACAATACGCCAACTAAATCATTTCAGATCTGGTAGCAGTGTAGAAGGAATTAGATAATTCTATATATCAAATGAAGGCCCAAAAATGAGCCCAAGACTACCACAGAGAGCACAAGCCCCAAGGCTCCAAGAGAGCCGCGCTTCCGCGGCGGTAGCCAGCCTTGCGCCGCGCAAGCGCGGCGGTTCTGCCACGTCAGCTGTCAAGTTTTGGGAATAATGCTTCTGTCAGGGTCCACATTCCATAAATGCATGACATTTTCCAGAATTCTCTCGAACCTTCTGCCAGATCAGCAAAGAAGATTAAGGAAGGCTAATCCTAATTAAGCCCCCTAACTAATCCTCTTCTAGAAGCCCCCTCCTAACTAATCACCTCTAGAAGCTTCTCCTCTAACTAACTTTTGGAGGGAAATTTGAATTCTCTCAACAAACTTTTGGAGGGAAACTTAGAATTTGAAATCTTAGATCTAGGGTTAGTTATCTATAAATTGGAACCTAGACCTAGGGTAAAAGGGGAATCAATCACTCTTTAGTGAATAATTCTACACCATTTTCTTCCACAAGTCTCGTGACAAGGCTTGTGCGAAACCCTAACCCTAATTCCACTCCAAATCCAAGATCTTGAGTACCAAATCAAGCGAGAAGCCTTCAACCTTTTAGGAGCCGAGCCGATCTTCAATCGGACAAGTGATCCAAGCCGATCCGCGTTCCACGGAGACGAGCGAAGCCAAGTCGACGATCGAGTTCCTCCTCTTGTAGTTCTTGAGCGATGTAATAAAATTGTCGATATAAATAAAAGGTGAAATTCTTTTATCTTGCTTTCTTTTAATTCTTGCATAATGATGAGATCTCAATTTGTAATTGTTGTTCTTGTTGTGATGTGTGAGTAAAACTCCGCTCGTAAAGGAGTCGAGACGATTGTAGAATGATGATGTAACAAATCTAAATACGATTTTTAAGTCCTACGAGTTTTGTAAACCCTAGCAAGTTCAAGAATCGATGACCTAGTTTCGTAGCGATGCTTTCTTGATTGTGATCGCTCGAAATTAGGGATCTACGATCGTTTCTTGAATTTACTAGAGGCTAGAGTGTGAATGATATCGACGAAAGAACAAGGGATAAGATGAAACCCTAGTTTCACAAGAAATCCTTAATTCTCGATCGATCATCATCGATCTAGTATCAATTCATCGAAGGATAAGAATACGTAACTGTAAGATTACATCACATCTATAGATCCGATCGATTCCTACGAGCCTCATTTCGATTCTTGAGATTTGGTTTGGAAAAATCATCAAACGATCAATTCTTGATTCTATCTTTTAAATGCTTTCTTAGATCTAGATTTTTCTTTTTTTCTTGAAATACAAAAAATTTAAATCATGAATTGTTTTGCTTTCTTTTCTTAAAGTTTCGACTCACCTAATTCAAAAGACGAACGATTACACTTTCCCTGTGGACGATCCGCACTCACTAACAATCTACATCCGACACCGTAGTTGATTGCGGTCAAATTATTTTTGGTTGTGATTTCTTTACAAATTTTCTCAAATATACACAACAGAAAATCTTTTCAATCAAATGGCGCCGTTGCCGGGGATAGTGCGCTAATAGTTCGTATTTTGAAATTTGAGTTGAAAATTTTATTCCATCTAAATTTTTAGATCAAAATTCGTGCAAACACTAATACGTGTTTTGTGATTTGATTGCGAGGAAATCTGAAATCATTGGAGCTGTTGAAATTTTTTTCTGAAACATCCAGAGAGCAGTGTAGGTGAACAGGAGCTTGTGCACAAATTTCTGTGCACTGATCCCAAAATACCACCGCCCATCCGCGGCATATACCCCTTATCCGCGGCGGAAGAGCCGCAACATTAGCTCCTCTCTGCAGCAATTTTTCTCTGTAAGTCCCTAACTTTCTTATCTTCTCCTTTCTCTGCTCCAACTAATATTTTGTGCAGGATTCTTTGCAAATAAATCGCAGCGCCGCAAAAGCAAAATAAATTTGTGCGTGTTTTTGATTCTTGTGGTTGTTGCATATTAATACGGAATTTAAGGGGCACGACCAAATTCAAATTAGGTGGGGATTTCATTACCCTTCCTAGGCCCCGAAAATCGCAAAACTTGCATCCGCATTGACCCTCATTAATTAAAAGAAATCTAGAGTTGACTCTAAGGACCGTCGCGCTCAATTAGGACAAGAGAAGGCCGTGGGTAATTCATTGCTTATCCGCGTTTTCCTGTGGTGCCTAAGGCGAGTGTGTCTAAGGCTAGTGGTTATTAATTAGGCCCACTGTAGTGGTGGTTCCTTCCCACTTACCTGGCACTTATCCGGCCACAGGGGGACAAAGAGGCAGTGGAGGATTTATCCTGCGACTTGTCTTTTGGCAGTTAGGAGCGGTCTAGAGTTTGACCTAGGTGACCACTAGATTCTAGGGTTTGTGTGTTGCATTTGTTTTGTTGCATCATATTTTTTTTTTAAAAATCCGTATTCTTTTTCAAACAAACACCGCATATATCATTCCCCTAATTATAAATTCACTCTGCCACTTGTACTAACCCTTTTTAGTACAAGATAGGCTGGACAACAGGTTTCTAGTGCCCGTTAGTCCGCGTTTCCCTCATCGACCCTAAAGTCGGTATTTCTCCATTTACCCTTTCTTTTACCCACCACCACACCCACATCGATGGATCCACATCCATCGAACTTCTTTTCCACTACTCTGCCGCCGTCCGTTGGTGCGCAGATTCCACCTCGCATCTCTCTCCAAGAGAGATGCTATCCTACACGAGGCCCACTTTCCACCTGTCTTTCCATACCACCAGCCAACGGGGAAAATTTTCAAATAAAACCCCAATACATCAACCTTCTACCAAAATTTCACGGTCTCGAGTCTGAAGACGCATACGTGTTTATCACGAAATTTGAAAATGTATGCGCAATGATGGGTACCTCACAGTTGTCTGTGGATGCTTTCCGTCTTCGTCTTCTCCCATTTACTTTGTGCGATTTAGCCGAGAAGTGGCTATATAACACTACCGCACATTCCATTTCAAATTGGGACGAATTCGTCAAAGCATTCCTTAAGAAATTCTACCCACATCACAAAACAGCTCGAGTCCGTAGCGAAATCTATCAATTCACCCAGCTTCCAAATGAAACATTTTCAAAATGTCTCGACCGTTTCAAGGATCTGTTAATCCAATGTCCACATCACGGCATCCCGAGATGGGATCTTTGCCGAATCATTTATGAGGGCATTACTCCTTACACAAGACAGACCCTTGAATCCATGTGTCAAGGCAATTTTATGACCAAAGATGATAGGGAAGCCTGGAACTTTCTAGAAGATTTCGCTGAAAAATCTTTACAGTGGGAGGGTGTGAGTCAATCATCTAGGGATGGCAATGATATTTCCATAGGAGTTAGAGCTGACATTTCAGCTATGCAAAAGAAACTTGAGACTATGGAAAACAAATTCTTAGCCGCCCTAAGTCAAATATCACTCTCCAAAACTGTATGTGGTTGTTGTTCTGATCCGTCTCACTTGACGGAAGAATGCCCGTTTCAAGGTCCTGAGCATACCAATGCCGCATTTCAAAGACCTAGAAACAATCCATCTTCCTCCACATATGATCAGGGTTGGAGGAATCACCCCAATTTTGATTGGAACCAATCCCAATTTCAAAACACGGTTCCAAACCAAAACAATTTCCAAGGGATCCCTCCACCACAACAGCAGCCACCACAATTGAGTCAGCACCCCTTTCAAGCACAAAATTTTCAAAATCCGGTCAACACTTTTGTTCCATCTAGTCCTTTGCAGTTGACCCGGACTGATGAAACCTATTCAATTGCACAATGCATGAATTTGGTCTTAACAAATATCATGCAAGTTTCGGCTGAAATGAAGTCTTCTGTCGATTATATAAAGAAAAACTCTGCGTCCCAAAGCGAGAGTATTAAATCGATGGAAGAAGAAATTGCACGTTTAAAAGCTGAAATGAGTGCAAGAGAGAAGGGGAAACTTCCAGCTCAACCTTTACCCAATTCTAGCTATTTACATGATGTGGATACAATCACGTTGAGATCTGGAAGAGTGCTTGACACTCATGTTGGGGAAGAGTTTGATGATAGTGATAAATCAATCAATAACACCCCGGCTGAGTCCTTTCCTCACACACACACTTCTGACCCCAGTTCTTCTACCCCACCTTCTTCCGAGCCTATTCTCCATTTCCCAAAAGGCTCGCCACTACAGCCCACCTCTTTTACCTCTCCACGGACGATCCCCACTTCTATTATGGGATCGGTTCCACACCCACTTCCTTCTCCTATGATGGACCCAGCGCTTATTGCTAAAGCACCTTATCCTAATCGGTTAAGGGCTAACACACCGAGTCCACATATGGAGAAGATTATGAACATTTTTAAGCAAGTAAACACCAACATCCCTCTTCTAGATGCCATCCAACAAGTTCCGTCTTATGCAAAAACTCTTAAGAACTTATGCACTAGGAAGAGGAAGAATCCAGTGCCCAAGAAGATTTTTATGGAAAAAACAATAGACACGGCTTTCCCCCAGCAATTACCGAGGAAACGTAAGGATCCTGGATATCCTACTATTTCCGTTTCTATCGGGGAAAAACACATTAACCGTGCTCTATTAGACCTTGGCGCTAGTGTTAACTTGCTTCCTTATTCAGTTTATGAGCAACTAGGGATCGGAGAGTTGAAGCCAACCAATTGCACTCTCCAGATGGCTGACCGATCAATCACCAGACCTAGGGGTGAACTGGAGGATGTGTTAATAAAAATCGGAGAATTTATATTCCCGGTAGATTTTATTGTAATTGATACACAACCTGTAGCGAACCCACGGAATCAAATTCCGGTGATTCTAGGTCGCCCCTTTTTGGCCACTTCCAATGCTATTATCAACTGTCGTAATGGTTCTATGACCCTATCTTTCGGAAATAGGTCAATAGAACTGAACATTTACAAGTTGGGAAGTGTACCCTCCGAACCTACTGCTCAGGTCTGTTCTGTCGACTTAATGGATGTCGACAGCAGCGAATTTGATGATCCTCCTCATATCGATCTTGACTCTTTTCATACGTTATTGTTTGACCCAACTATGTATCATACACATACGGACGCTTCCACCGAGATGTCCGGGTCAACAAATAACACTGATTATGAACTGTTCTTAGAGTCTGAAGATCACCCCGCACTTTGTGATGACATTATTTCTCGGGGTATAGATGGAACTTTTGAGGAAATCTTCGCTGATGAACTCGCATTTTTAAATGACACGGGTGTTGAGATGAATCATGTCCCACTCACTGAAATTGAACCTCCATCCTTTCTTCTGAACTGTAAGAAGAATGCGAGCAATCCATCACATTCACTGCATCGTCTCTCCAAAATGAGACGCACACACATTCTATTTCATCACTTAACCTTTCCCCACTTCTTCTTCCACCAACCAGAGCACTGCATTGATAAAATTTTTGAATGGTTGGTGTTGACATTCGGTCTTTGCAAAGCTTGGCATCGACCACTGATTTTTGACCCCCACTTGTGATTTTAAAAGATTAACATTGCATAACTCAAGTTTGGGGGGTATATTTTCGGGCTCCTGAAAAGAAAATTTTACAAAATTTTGAGCCAAAAATAAGTTTGGAGGAGGATCTTCACTTAAATATTTTGCCCCCACTAATAAATTCCTCCAAGCTTACAGGTTTTTGAGCTTTAGCAGATGGCAACAGTGAAGACACTGTTGAAAACAAGTTTGGGGGAGGTTTGTGCTTATTTTCACATCATTTGCATATCATTTGCATAAGCACAAAACATTTTTTGAAAAACCTATAAAAATTTAAAAATTTTCAAAACTATAAAATGATTTTTGTATATAAATAAGATAATGAAAGTTTAGATAGTGAAAAGTTACATCCATGAGATTAGAAAAATTCTAGAAAACTAAGAAAATTAGAAGTTTTCTTATACGAACTAGTAATAAGTAGTTATGAGCCGTTGTCCCAAGGGTTAGTAAGATGAAGGACGTCACTAATCTGAGGATAAAAATAAGTCTGAAAAATAGTTTCTATTCTGGAAGCCAAACATTTTGAACGTTGATACCCTGCTATTCGCACTTACACACGTCTTAAAGCCTGGGATAGTAGAGGATACCTTGAAATGCTCTTGTCTTAAAGCCAAAAGTATGAAAAAAAAATATGGTGAGAAAAATGGACACTGGTTTTGTTATCACCAAGGGAATAAAAAAATATATAGCAAAAGGGTGCTTCTTCACCTAGTGCCCCAAGGTCAACTGGTCTGGGAGTCACTGCTATGCCTGAGGTGGTGCAAGACTAGGAAAATACACCAAGCAAGCAAGCACATGAGTAATCGGTCGGTTAGTACCTCAAGAAGTATTAACGGTCGCATGAAAGTGTGTGAGCTCATCGAAAAAAAAAATATATACTGAGGCTGATGGGCAAGAGTATGATAGCTTGAATTGAATTCTCCGGGTGTAGGGATGTCCTTTACACACACGCAGGGTGATATGATCGATGTTTGGAAGAAAGATAGGAATGAAGAATAAGACGATGTTTTATTGAGGGAGGACGTGATTTCTAACATCTTTTCATGACCATTAAGATAGGGCTCATGACAACCGAAAAGCTAGCTTAGTTGGAAACCCTAATTTTCAAAGCTTTTCTTCTACAATTCTTTTCTTTAAATGTAATATTCATGATCTTTCTTTATTATTGGATTTTGTGGGTGCAATCCGCTGAAAACCCTCAGGAGACAACACTCCTCCTACTAGGGACACCTAGAGGTTTAAAGGCTTGTTGCACGTGCTCAGTGCAATCGTGTTGCCTACGAAAGTGTGCTAGTTAGTTTTTCTCTTTCTTTATTTTCTCCTTCTCTTTTTAATAAAACATTCGCTCGAGACGATCGAAATTAAGTTTGGGGGTATTTGATCAGTCGAAAATATTGTATATTTTAGCCGGCAATTTCCCTAACATTTGCATACATTTAGAAGTGTTCGGCATTCATATTCTACATATTAGCAAATCTGTCACAAAATATGAGATTGCATGTGTTAGACTTTTAAACCGACACTTTAAGGGAAATTAACCGCATTTCATGGCATCGCATCATTTCTGTATTTGCGCAACACTTGTCTTGAGTATGTGCAGGAAATAAGGAAGAAAATCAAAAGAAGCTGATCAAACAATACGCCAACTAAATCATTTCAGATCTGGTAGCAGTGTAGAAGGAATTAGATAATTCTATATATCAAATGAAGGCCCAAAAATGAGCCCAAGACTACCACAGAGAGCACAAGCCCCAAGGCTCCAAGAGAGCCGCGCTTCCGCGGCGGTAGCCAGCCTTGCGCCGCGCAAGCGCGGCGGTTCTGCCACGTCAGCTGTCAAGTTTTGGGAATAATGCTTCTGTCAGGGTCCACATTCCATAAATGCATGACATTTTCCAGAATTCTCTCGAACCTTCTGCCAGATCAGCAAAGAAGATTAAGGAAGGCTAATCCTAATTAAGCCCCTAACTAATCCTCTTCTAGAAGCCCCCTCCTAACTAATCACCTCTAGAAGCTTCTCCTCTAACTAACTTTTGGAGGGAAATTTGAATTCTCTCAACAAACTTTTGGAGGGAAACTTAGAATTTGAAATCCTAGATCTAGGGTTAGTTATCTATAAATTGGAACCTAGACCTAGGGTAAAAGGGGAATCAATCACTCTTTAGTGAATAATTCTACACCATTTTCTTCCACAAGTCTCGTGACAAGGCTTGTGCGAAACCCTAACCCTAATTCCACTCCAAATCCAAGATCTTGAGTACCAAATCAAGCGAGAAGCCTTCAACCTTTTAGGAGCCGAGCCGATCTTCAATCGGACAAGTGATCCAAGCCGATCCGCGTTCCACGGAGACGAGCGAAGCCAAGTCGACGATCGAGTTCCTCCTCTTGTA